>WJBV01000002.1:2886508-4329762 GCA_034509305.1 Aspergillus cristatus | reverse complement strand
CCTAACCCTAACCCTAACCCTAACCCTAACCCTAACCCTAACCCTAACCCTAACCCTAACCCTAACCCTAACCCTAACCCTAACCCTAACCCTAACCCTAACCCTAACCCTAATAACCCTAACCCTAATACCCTAATACGCTGCTTCCCTTTGAGAACAAGGTCCTCTGTGCCATCCAGATTCTTTATATGTTTCTTGTCGATGACATTGCCGAGCATTTTATGGATGACCTACGATGCTTTGCCCAGAAGTATGGATACCTCCCTCTCTACCCAACACTATCTCTCAATCCCAGCTGATAGAACATGATTGATACAGCTTCATCCTGAAAAACCCCCACAACCACCCCCTCCTCCGCAACTTCGACTCCCACCTCCGCTACATGGCCCGGTACTATGGGCCCTACTGCCACTCCACGATTATCAAGTCCCTGTTTGACTACGTCAACGGCCGGATCCTAGAACACGAGATGGAACAGACCCAGTTCAAGTTTCCGACCAGCTCCCGGCTGATGCCCATGTTTCTGCGCACGAAGGTCGGGGCGGCCGAAATCTTGGTCTCCATGATGTGGCCGAAGGCTGTCTTTCCGGAGGAGACGTATCTCATGCGGTACTTTCCTGCGATCGGCGAGCTGGTGATTTTTATTGACTTCACCAACGACATTCTGTCGTACTACAAGGAGTTTGTGATCCGGGAGGAGAAGGGCAACTTTGTGGCGAATTTTGCCGAGACGCATTCCATGTCGCATTTAGAGGTGCTACGCCATATGGCGAGTTATACGCCGCAGGTGGGTTATTCTTCTTCAGTGATGCATGTTTTCCAACAGAAAGTGCTAATATAGACCATCCCCCATAGGTGATTAACTCAGTGTACCATATGCTCCAGGGCCAGGAGGAGCTGCTGAAGCAAGTGCAGACCTTTGTGAACGGTTGGATTATGCTGTGCACTGCGCACCGACGGTATTATCTAGTGGAGCTGTTTGAGGATGAAGGGTACCTGCCGCCTTATGATGAAGATGCTTGAATGCCCCGAATATTGACTATTCGTGCTCATGGATGTATGTACAGATGAACGTAGGGAAGATCGATTTGCAGATGCTGGCGTACTGGCGGATTGAGATCCATACAAGCCGTTTTGATTCTTCCTCTGTTAGGACATAGCTGCTGCATATCCGTAACTGTCTGTAATACTACGAAGTAGAAAGTGGGCTGACCTATCATGGCTCTAGTTCTCTACAACTGACTCGAGATCCGGTCGGTGCTCCATCTGCCTTACCCCTAATTCACAACACGAACGCGAGATGATCCAATCAGTTCCTCAAAAGGTTAGATTGACGAAAAGGCATCGCCCCAACAGATCTACCAGTCAAACTTTGCACTCGGAAAGATCGGCAGTTCCGGGATCGGGCCTAGCCCTGTTTGGCGCTGAAGGTCACATGACCCGCACATCTAGATTGAAGCGAGCGGGTAGCTCAGGATCGGGGGATCGGGGAGTCGATAATCCGGACTGCACGAGGCTATATGACGACGAGTATGATATTGAAGTCTATAGACACCTTGACAGTAGAATGAGTGCTTAACCTACAATATGTATGCACACATCGATCACATATATATAGGAATCTACTGACCTCGCCACTCGGGCCGACCATTTTCCCGGTCGTTCCTTACTCAGCTTTCATCATAGATAGCTCCGGCAGATTCATTGGTAGAATCGGAGACATTCTCGCCTCCATCGGATCCCTTCGCATAGCTACGTGTCTCGTCATAACATCAAGCACGGCACTAAGCCTAATGATACTGCTATTCCCCTGATGCATTATTAAGAATCGATGATTTACATTATTTCGTCCTGTAGTACTGAGTCTTGGCAGAAAGTAGAAGTTATTTATCACGCTGTTGAATGCTGTCCAGGACCATGTTGAGGACCGCCTTTTTCACTCCACCACGGCTTTCGTCGAGGGCATTGATCTGAGCTTGCAGCTCCCCCAGCCTCCTTTTTTCAAAGTCCGTGTACAGCACATCTATCCCCAGCTCACTGAATATGCCCTTGACTCTTCGTTCATGATCCATCCCCTTCTGCCCATATGACTCCCTCAGCGCCTGTTGCTGGTGCACATCACTCAACTCCCGCGCCTGCACGACAAGCCACGTACACTTACTACCCTGGATATCGGTGCCCACCTTACCAGTGACGGCTGGGTCCCCGAAGACATCGAGGAAGTCATCCTGGATCTGGAAGTAGACCCCAATATCCAGCAACACGCTCTTCGCCTGTCCCAGCCCCTCCTCACTCGCCTGCCCACAATAGAGCATTGCCAGCGCAACCGGCAAATAAAAACTGTAGAACGCGGTCTTGTTTCTCGCGATAAACTCATACCGCTCCGCCGTCATATCCTGGATCTGTCCACTGGCCGCCGTTGTGGTATCACACAGCTGGCCCAGCTCCGTCCGAAACGCCGCTTCATGGAAGAGCTCCACAAAGGCAGCGTACTCTGGATGGCCGCGGAAGTGTCGCCGCAATAGCATAAAGATACACGACTTCAGCATGCAAGCGTCGTTGATCGCCGTCAGTCCGACCCCTTCGCCTTTGTACCAGCACGGCCGGCCGCGGCGGTACTCTGAGCCGTCCATCATGTCGTCCCACACAAGGTAGGCCGCCTGGAAGAGCTCAACCAGCCAGCCTAGGATCCGGAGGTGTGCGTGCTCTTGCGGGGTGGGAGGGTTCGGGAGAAGAGCGTAGCCTGCTTTGACGACGGTGATGCCACGGTTGAGCTTGCCGCCTTCGGTGGTCGCCGTGAGACACTGCGCTTGGATGTCAGCGTGGTGTGTACATAGATCAGCGGTTTTGGAGGAGAGATGGGGGGGGGGGGCAGGGGAAGGGAGTATACATCGAGAAAGCGAGATATGTTTACAGAGGGGTTCCCCCTTTGCTTGAGGTCCTCTTGCAGTTCAGCAAAAAGCTTTGACCGAGTCGCGGCGAATGTCTCCAGGGCTGCCATGATGGGACTCTCTATCGAAGGGTAGACCAGTGTGTTTGTCCACTCAAAAGGTAAACCGCTGAAAAATTATGAGATTCTTTAATAACGTGCAATCCAACACGTATCCCAAGGGATTCACGGATCGTCACTGTTTTCGTCGAGGAAGCGCAGCCAACATACACTTGCTACCATGCCAAGGGTTAGTTACTGCATACATCATCTTGCAGTTGGGCCACCACGGTGGTCCGATGGGCTGGCACTGAGTGGGGTCGGAGACAGAACAGCTCCACTGGCATCCAGGTTTTTTGGGAACAAGAGTCAGGAGCAATGCGCGATCGTGGATTTTTGTTACGTGGACGGGCCTTCAGGCGGCCCACTTGGCCCGGTACCATGGAGGAGACATGGCGCAGTAGCAGGTCATACTGTGTACTACTGCAGACCGCATCGAGGGGTTCTTACCGAGATATCTCCGGCCTGCATACTGTTACTTCTTCACGCCTGCACGGTCCGTGTGATGAGCCCCACCCTCAGCCGCAATGGTTCGTTTGTTAGGGTCATGATTGACGTGAACCTGCAAGCCTCTGCTCATGGTTGATACAGGGCTCCCCCCCTCCATCACCATGACCGCCAATCAGCACAGGCATGATTTTCAGCTCCGTACTGCGTATATTGCGTACTCCTCCATCCCCCACTACTCATGGTCAGCCCTCCAAAAGGACTCCATCCAGGTTCCACAGCACCTGGATGGAGATATCAGCCAGCCCCAGACCGATGGCCACAGAACCGGTGTAATTCGAGAATCTCCTGCTGTCGAGGATGCCGAGACATGGTTGTGGGCAGGGTCTTCATTGATTCCTTCGGTTTTATCAAGTCAACCTCTCTAGTGCTCTGTGACCGGACTTCTATACTCTATGTTCGTGAAACATGGCTTCTTTGTGGATATATGCGTTGTCTATCTTGATCTTGTATGGCGCAAGCAAACTCCTCCGAATGGGGGCTCGTGAGCGAAGTCTACCTCCAGGCCCGCCAACAGTGCCTGTTCTCGGTAATCTTCATCAGATACCTTCAACAGGATTCTACAAAAAGTACGATTTTCTCTTGGGTTTGAAAACTCCAATAACTAACCCGTATTCGTTCCTAGATTACTCGAATGGGGAGAGAAATATGGGAGCATCTTCTCATTAAAAGTGGCCTCTGGAACAACCGTGATCCTCCTTGATCGAATGGCAATCCACCAACTACTCGAGAAAAAGGGTTCCATTTACTCAGATCGACCTAGAGACCATGTGGTGTCGATTATTGATTCGGGTGGATTAGCCCTGTGGGATAAAAATGCTCACTGGATGATGCAGAGAAAGGTGACATCCTCAAGCCTTTCCCCATCTCAGGTCGAAGGAAAGCTCCGCTGGATCCAAGAAGCTGAGTCCGCGATTTTGATTCGTGATCTTGGACTCACTCCCCAGAGATTCTTTGACCATGTCAAACGCACCATTTTCTCCGTTAACGGTATCGTTGTCTGGGGGTTCAGGGCACCGACTTATGAGAGCTGGTGGGCATCTGGAGCGTGTGACGTGTCGGATGAATTCTTCTCAGGCATCACACCCGGCGCATATCCGCCGGTCGATCAGTTCCCTTTTCTAAAATATTTGCCTGATCTGATGAGTCCGTGGAGAATACGTGCCCAGCAACTGAAGAAAAGAGTCGATTCTTTCTGGGGTGACGCACGACGACGCCTGGATAAAAGACGTCAAAAGGGCGACAAGCGAGATTGCATCGCAGATAATCTGCTAGATGGAACACAACCCATTAATATGCCTCTTACAGACCGACAATTTAACGATTTTTTGGGTTTCCTCGTTGCAGCAGGGTCAGACACCACCTCCGCAACTACTTTAACCTCGATTCGTTATCTTGCGGGCCATCCTCATGTACAGAAAAAAGCCCAGGCTGAACTCGATGCTGCGTGCGGAGCGGATAGGTCTGTTTAATGACCAAGTACTTATATATGAGTACCATGGCTAAATTTTCTTCCAGACTACCTCTTTGGTCGGATTATGGCAAGCTTCCTTATATAAATTGTATTATCAAGGAAGGCATGAGAATCCATCCTGTGTGAGTCGAAAATCCCTATCTATTGATTCAAATAAACTAATTTTTTGCAGGGTGCCTGTAATCTTTCCACATCGTGCTCGACAAGACAATTGGTACCAGGACATGTTCATCCCTCGAGATTCGCTGCTTCTCATACCCGCCTGGGCTCTCCATCACTCCGAAGGTTGTGGGTACAAAGATCCGGAACGTTATAACCCTGACCGTTTTATCCATCATCCGAACCTTGCTCCAACTTATGCAGCAAGTGCCGAGTATATGAATAGAGGTGAGGATTTGATGACCCTGCTTAGTATGCAGATTTTGGTCTAGCTGACATCCAAATAGACCACTATGCTTATGGAGCGGGTCGTCGTCTTTGTCCTGGTATCCATCTCGCAGAGCATATGCAGTGGCATATCACAGCAACGTTACTGTGGGCTTTTGACATCGTTCCTGCGACTGATCCCGAGACCGGGAAAGAAGAGCATCTGGATTTAGATGCATTCCGAGATAGCCTCGTACAGCATCCAATGCCGTATAAGGTTCACTTCAAGATCCGGAGCCAGGCGCACATGGAAACAATGATGCGTGTTGCGAAAGAGGCAGAGTCATACCTGCAGAAGTTTGAGGAAAAGTGAAAAGTCTCGTGGGATTTGGGGATCCTTTGAATATGCGGAGGCATGACCAGACTAGTTGTCCTTGTTCACTGGAATGGGCGAAGCAGTGCAGTATCACCATGACTCCTTGTTGTCAGCTTGTCTTTCACCATTGCTATTTTTATGTCTACATCTCAACAGAAGAGCACCACTTATAAAGAAGATTGATAACGTGAGCAGACAGTCGATCCATCGAGTAGGGAATTACTATTGCTATTAAAAAAAAAAAAAAAAAAAAAACAAACAAACAAACAAAATCATCGGGAGCAAGAAACTAGCCACAAAGTAGCACCGGTAGCCAACCCCACGAACGAAACAGACAAAGACACAGAGATGGCACTGCTCTTGCCATTGGAACTGCCGCTGCCGCTGCCACCACTGTTGCTCCTTGCGCTGTTTGGGGAAGACGACGAGAAAGAAGAGCTCCCGGAAGTGTTCTCACCCGGGGCATTCGAACCGCTGCTCGCAAGCACTTTCAATCGAATCCCAGGTAATTCCTTGCCGGTGTGGTCGTACACGGTCTGGGGGGTGGTAATCGAGAAGACGTCCACGAGTTGGCCGGTTCTGGCGCCCTCCAAGCCGTAGTCGATCATGTCTTGGACTTTGAGTAAACGGGACGGGAGGTCGAAGGTATCGAGGAAGGAGTTCGATTTCGAGTTCTCGATGAGACCAGACTTACAGGGAGGCGACCTCACGGAGGTCTGTCACATGCAAGGGACGCATCGAATTGTGATCAATCCACCGCCAGGCCTGGCCGATTACTTCGCCCGCCCTTTTGAATGCATGTGTCTTTAACGATCAAGACGAGTTGCCAAATTCTGGAAATCTTTCCGCATCAGTTGCATGGTCTGGTCTGGAAAAGCACATCAGATTCACGAATTTCCAAAATTCGCCGGTTCGCCACAGCATCAACAAAGTATGAAGGGGCGCGCATACTCAAAGTACGGTGATTCAAACGCAAGGAGCTCTACTCGAAATAGGAACAACATCATGTTCCGGCCTATGGGCTTAAGGCGAGGCGAGGGGCCTTGTGTTTTCTTCGGTCTGAGCGTTGGTCTTCTCTTCATTAATGGTTCACTCGTCTTCTCGTCTTTCCTCTGCCTCGCTCGTTGACTTCTTGCAATACTTACCATAATTCCCGGAACCTGCCATCTTTACCTTTCCCGTCATCATGCGTGTCCAGTCCCTCTGTCGAGATGAGAGCATCGATACCAACGGGCACCCTTCAATCGTTGACCGGGATGAGACGCCGGCGCGAATGGCCATTGTCGGTATGGCATGTCGTCTTCCTGGTCAGGTAACTAGTCCAGAAGACTTTTGGAAACTATGTTCGCGAGGACGAAGCGCCTGGTCAGAGGTACCTCGCACTCGGTTCAACCACGCAGGTTTCCACCACCCAGATCCTCAACGCACCGGGACGCTTAATCCACAGGGTGGACACTTTCTGGATGAGGATCTAGGTCGGTTCGATGCGCCGTTCTTCAACGTAACCCTCCAAGAAGCGCGCTCCCTTGATCCCCAACAGCGGCTGTTGCTCGAATGTACATACGAGGCTTTGGAGAATGCGGGCATTCCCAAGCAATCCCTGGCCGGCCGCAATGTCGGGGTCTTTGCGGGAGCGTCATTTGCCGATTACGAAGTGAGGAATATGAGAGATCCCGAGACAATCCCCATGCATGAGGCGACGGGTAATGCAGTTTCGCTACAGGCTAACCGCATTTCGTACTATTTTGACCTCAACGGACCCAGTCTCACAGTTGACACGGCCTGTTCCTCTAGTCTGACGGCAGTACATCTGGCCTGTCAGAGTCTGCGAGCGGGAGAATGCTCTGTTGCCATTGTAGGCGGCGCTCATCTCAATATAACTCCCGAGGCGTTTATTTCCATGTCTTCTGCAGGGTGCGACACAATCCCAACCCCGTAATTCAGCCGAATCCAATGACTGACTGGACTTGTATTTTGCAGCGTGTTCTCGGACAGTGGGCGATCCTATGCCTTTGACCACAGGGCGAGCGGGTTTGGTCGTGGAGAAGGAGTTGGATGTCTTGTCCTGAAGCCGTTGGATGCCGCTCTGTCCGCTGGCGATGCTGTGAGAGCAGTAATCGCTGGATCTGGGGTAAATCAAGATGGACGCACAAGGGGAATCACGCTACCAAATAGCGCCGCCCAGGAATCTCTCATCCGCTCGGTCTACAAAACCGCGCATATCGATCCGTCTGAAACCGGATACGTTGAAGCTCACGGGACGGGTACGCGAGCGGGTGATCCATTAGAAGCTGCTGCCTTGCATGCTGTATTCGGGAAGGGACGTACACCGAAAGAACCGCTGTTCGTTGGGTCGGTAAAAACAAACGTCGGTCATACTGAAGGGGCGAGTGGTGTGATCTCGGTCATCAAGACGGCGATGATGCTTGAAAAGGGTTTCGTTCTTCCAAACTGCGGTTTCCAGAGAGCCAATGAAGAGATTCCGGTCGATAAGTGGAACATAAAGGCAAGTTCATGTCTCCAATGGATCTAAGCACAGTATCTAATCTGTCGTTTAGATACCCAAGAAACTGGTCCCCTGGCCCCGCGGAAAAAGATATGCCAGCATCAACAATTTCGGTTTTGGTGGAGCGAACGCACATGTCGTGTTGGAGCAAGTTTCGTCCCTGCACGACGGTGGCGTCAACGAAGAGACTCCTGCGCTCAAGCGAAAAATAATAACCCTTTCCGGCCACGACGAGAACGCGGTGAAGCAGCAAGTCAAAAAACTAGGCTTTTACTTGGAACAGAATCCGGCTGTATTCCAGGAGGGCGTGTTCAATAACCTCGCATACACACTGGCGCAGCGGCGCACCGTTTTCCCATGGCGTTTGGCCGTTGCAGGCTGCTCCACGCTCGAGATAGGGCAGCAACTGTCTGCAGATCCGGCGCCTTCACGTGCCCAAGGCTTGCCAACAATTGGATTCGTCTTTACTGGACAGGGGGCACAGTGGTTCGCGATGGGCAGAGAGCTGCTTACTTCATACCCAGTTTTTCGACGAACGATGAAAGTTGCAGACAGCTGCCTAGCGTCTCTCGGGGCAAAGTTCTCTATTATTGGTATATCAGGATCCTGATTGTCTTTGGAACAAATTACTAATGTGTGACAGATGAAATCGAATCTGGTGATGCGACGTCAAGTTCGATATCCAAAGCGTATATCAGCCAACCGGCATGCACGGCTATTCAGCTCGCCTTGACCGATTTACTGGGCTCCTGGGGGGTCTTTCCCAGTGCCGTTACTGGCCATTCCAGTGGTGAGATTGCTGCAGCCTATGCGGCTGGTGTTCTCACTCTTGAAGAATGTGTTCGGGTCGCCTACGCGCGTGGTACAGCAGCAGCCTTGTTGACGAAAGACACGAGCAACGGGAGAGGATCGATGATGGCCGTTGGGGCAAGTTGTGCAGCTGTTCAACCGTACATCGATAGGGTCGGTGGTCATCGAGCTGTGGTCGCTTGTATCAACAGTGAATCGAGCGTTACCGTATCCGGAGATGCCGGGGCCATATCCGAGCTACAATCAACGCTGGACAAGGAAGGCATTTTTGCGCGGAAGCTGCAGGTCGATGTTGCCTATCATTCACATCACATGCAGCGCGTTGCAAAGCAATATCGCCAATTGATTGGAGAGATTGCACCCCGGGGGTCGTCTGTTCCTTTCCATTCCACTGTCCGTGGTCGTACCATCCCGTCGTGCGATTTGAACGCTATCTACTGGGTTGACAACCTCGTCTCGCGTGTCGAGTTTGTGATGGGTGTTCGGAGCCTCCTAGGCCAAAAGGTCTCCGCTGGGGAGGCAGAACGACCCGTTAGCACGGTGGTCGAAATTGGACCCCATTGCGCGCTCCAAACACCGATAAAACAGATCATCGAGCACCATTTCTCTGACGCCAAGATCGAGTACTTTCCCAGTTTGAAGCGGAAGGTCGATGCGGTTGAGGCGATGCAGCAACTTGCGATAGCGCTGTGGACGCAAGGCTTGCCCCTGGACTTCGAGAGTATCAACTTCCCTGATCTACGAACAAAGCCAGCAGTGTTGACCAACCTATCGCCATACCCGTGGAATCACTCGGAAAGTTACTGGCATCCAGCTCGTCTATCCGACAATATCTACCACCGGCATTTTCCCCGGAATGATATTCTCGGTTCTCTATCCATGGAAAATATCGATCTTGAACCACGGTGGCGGAACGTTATATCTGCCGACGCTCAGCCCTGGATAAGACAGCACCGGATCCACAACAATAGTGTGTACCCCATGGCAGGCTTTTTGGCGATGGCCGTTGAAGCTGTTGCACAGCAAGCTGCGCTCCATCAACTCGCCCTCGACCGTATTGAGATGCGCGAGGTGTCCGTCGGCCGAGCGCTGACGGTCCCCGAGTCTTCCTTCGTTGAGACAATGCTATCGATGAGGCCATGCACGGGCACGTCCGGGAACTCTCCAAATATTTGGCACGAGTTTCGCATCTTTTCTTGGTCGGAAAGTCGTGGGTGGGACGAGCACTGCCATGGTTTTATTATCGGACTCGAAAACAAAGAGCCTAACCCGGTCGATAGCCATCGGCAACAGTCCTCGAAGGTGTTGGACGCGGCTCATCAAGCGGCAGCAATTCAAGCAGCATGTACGACCGCAGTCGACAGCAATTCGCTGTATCAGAACGTTGCTCAATGCGGTGCGGTCTACGGACCGTTGTTTCGGGGGTTGACTGATATCGCTGTTAGCAATGGTCATGAAGCAATGGCTAAACTGGCAGTCCCGGACACCAAGCTGTGCATGCCTAAGGAACATGAAACATCCTCCATTGTGCATCCCACCCTTCTAGACATGTGTGTTCAGCTTATATGGGTGCTTTTCGGGTGCTACAAGCCCGGGTCGAAAACAACGCATTTGCCCTCGTTCGTGAAGCACATTTCCATTGCTCCGTATCACGGTCTGCAACCGGGAAGCGAATTGCAAGTGTATGGAAATCGGATTAATGCTATATCCACGCGCCACCCACTCAGCCACCGCATCTTTGCAACCCGCCCAGGAGACCCGGTCAATTCCATCATCGAAATCGACGGCTGTGTCACGATTCCTCTTCCCTGTAATGATGGCGGCGTATCAGAAGCCAGGCCTCTGTGTTACCGTGAGCATTATGAGCCCTGTTTCGACTTTCTGTCGGAGGCGGATTCAGACCTTCTCAGAGGTCCTGACTCGGGCGACGGTCCAGGTGCCCAACGGACTCGTCTTCTGGATGAAGTTTCATACTTGTACCTTCAACGTGCTGTAAAAAGCATCGGTAAAAATGAGGTCCTCTCATTCAAGCCACATCTCCAACGGGTATTCCGTTGGGCCCAGAAGGTGCGCAGTGCGGCCACCTTTGACACCAGTCTATGTGCACAACATGGGGACCAGGAGAAACTGATCCGGAAAGTCCGTACGATGAATGCGGTTGGCGAGTTGACCTGCAAGCTTGGGGAACGTCTTCCTGAGGTGCTTCGAGGCAACCTGGACCCATTGGCCGTCATGATGGAGGACGATTTACTTAGCCGACATTACGAGGATAACGACCACCTGCTTCAGAACTATGCTCGAGCGACCAAGTGTGTCGACGCAATGGCACACCAGAACCCACATCTCAAATTCCTCGAAGTTGGCGCAGGCACCGGAGGAGCCACATTACCCATTCTGCAGACCTTGGGAGGCGAGGCTGGGTCGACGCCGCGATTCAGCCATTTCACTTATACCGATATCTCCCCTGGTTTTTTTGAAAAGGCGAAGGACAAGTTCCAGGCCTGGCGCCCGTTGATGTCGTATCAGACTCTCGACGTCTCTTTGGATCCGGTCCCGCAGGGCTATGAGCCGCATTCCTACGACGTAGTTATCGCATGCAACGTCTTACATGCGACTCCTCTCATTCGACAAACTGTGGCGAATATCAGACGTTTGCTCAAGCCCGGTGGAAAGTTATTGCTAATTGAGGAGACTCGGCTGAAATCCAGCCACTTCATATACGCACTCCTTCCAGGTTGGTGGTTGAGTGAAGATCCGGACCGCAAGAACGGACCTCTGTTGGATCCAGGCCTATGGAAACGTGTGCTGAAAGATAATTCCTTTTCCGGTATCGATGTCGGTATTGACGACTATCCTGGGGCACCACAACGAGCATGCACTCTCATGGTCTCAACCGCCACAGATACCCGAATCAGCCCCTCTTCGAACAATGTCGTTGTCATGAACACAGGATTCCTGATTCCAAGCCTCTGCCGTGCGCTCCAGCAAAAGTTGAAGGATGTCACTGGGGGGGTCGTTAATACGAGGGATTTCACGACAGATCCGACGGGCAAGTTGTGTATTTTCGTTGACGATCCAGATACTCCACTGTTATCTTCGCTTACAAAGGAAAATTTCCGAGCACTTCAAAAGATGCTAGCTCGCTCCAGCGGCGTTCTGTGGGTTATCCAGAAGGGCAACACTGGGCCAGAGTCCCTTGGTGCGCACTTGGCTGTTGGACTAGCTAGGACGGTGCGATCAGAGACAAGCTTGCCGTTTGCTACACTTGATGTTGGCGTGAAAGGCAGTCTTTCGGAGAGTCAAGTCGCGGACAGAATAAGTGATGTTTTCAACGACATTTTCTGCAACTCGTCCGTTCTTCGCCACGGGGATATGGATTATGTCGTCCATCAGGGACGGATCTGCGTATCTCGAGTCGTGGACGACCCAGAACTGAATGAACACCTTTTCCAGGACACGGAGCACGCGCCACCCCAGCATCAAGCCCTGTGGCAGCCATCCAGGCCCTTGAAATTGGTTCCCGCAGCCGATGGTGTTCTGGCCGACTGCTTCTTTACAGACCATGACGTCGTTCGCTCGCCTCTACCGGACGACCAGGTCGAGATTAGGGTCGAATATGTCGGCCTCAACTTCCGCGATGTCCTAGTCGCCATGTCGCAGATCCAGGGCGGCCAGCTTGGCCAAGAGTGTAGCGGCATCGTCACGGCCGTTGGGGCTGCCGTTGACGATTTCCGTGTGGGTGACCGAGTATGTTCGACGGCTCCGGGGTGCCTCGCGAGTCACGTACGAAGCGCAGCATCGAATGTGTGGAGAGTGCCCAACACAATGGACCTTGAACTTGCTGCGTCCGCTCCCTTGGTTTTTGCGACTGCGTATTACTCTCTCGTCGACATTGGCAGGCTCACTTCGGGAGAGACTGTTCTCATCCATGCTGCCGCGGGAGGTGTTGGACAAGCCGCCATCATGTTAGCCCAGGAAGTCGGAGCCAAGGTCTTTGCAACAGTCAGCAGTGAGCATAAGAAGCGTTTCTTAATGGATACCTACCAGCTCGCAGAAGACCAAATCTTTTTCAGTCGAGACACGTCGTTTGCATCCGGCATCTACAATGCCACGGGTGGGCAGGGGGTCGATGTCACGTTGAACTCGCTGACCGGTGACGCCTTACGGTCAACTTTTGAATGCTTGGCTCCATTTGGACGCTTTGTGGAATTAGGGAAACGCGACATTATTCAGAATTCCCGATTGGAGATGGTGCACTTTGACAAAAATGTGTCTTTCTCCTCGGTAGATGTGTCCCTGATTATCCGAACACGCCCGGCGTTGATGAAGCGGTTACTTGGTGAATCATTCCGCCTCTTTGGCAAGCCTGAAACACAAGCACGATGGTCCATAACCTGTTACTCCATTTCCGAGCTCGAGTCCGCGTTCCGAGCTCTACAGGGTGGTCGCAACACGGGAAAGATCGTTATTCAAATGGAGAAGGATGCAATGGTTAAGGTAAGGCCTTCCTTTGCTGTTTGTCTCTCATTGTGCTTGCTAATTGTGTCTGGTTATAGGTTCACCCAGCACACAGACCCGAAGATATCCTTTCTCGTGATGCTTCGTACATTGTGACCGGTGGCACAAGGGGAATTGGACTCGACATCGCCCGATGGTTGCCGGAAAAGGGTGCACGGCATCTCATCCTCGTCTCCCGGAGTGGTGCGGCAACCGAAGAGTCCCAACAGACACTGCGAGCACTCGAAGCAGAGGGTGTGAAGGTGGAAGTGTGTCGCTGTGACGTTGGCGATCCGGACGATTTAGCGCAAGCGTTGGTACCAGTACTGAAGCGAATGCCTCCAGCACGCGGTGTTATTTATGGTGCCATGGTCCTCCGGGTAAGTTTATCTCTGGCGCCTTTGTGATAAGTTCTGGTCAGTTCTAACCGTAGTACAGGATATGCTTTTTGAGAAAATGAGTCTCGAGGACTACAATGCGGTTATTCGGCCTCGAATGCACGGAATTTTGAACCTTCAGCGCGTCTTGCAACGCCAGAGAGAGCCCAAGCTGGACTTCTTTATCAATCTCTCGTCGCTATCCAGTGTTGTCGGTACGATGGGACAAGCAGCATACACCTCCAGTGGAACCTTTATGGCCGCTATGGCCCAGTATCCCTCACTCGCCGGGGTTCCCTGCCGGACCATCGATCTGCCTATGGTGCGAGATGTTGGATACCTGGCTGCGGACCAGAAGCGACAAGAGGAGGCCAGCCATCAGCTCGGAGGTGTTTCTATCGACGCTTCAGATATTCGCGCGGTTCTCGCAGCCGCAATGCGGAACGAGATGGAACACTCTGCCAACAACCATTGCCTGCTCGGTCTGAATGGCGTCAAGACCACGCCTGTCAAGGAGCTACCGTTCTGGGCGCAAGACCCGAAGCTATCGCATTTGCTTCGCTCGTCCATTCTGTCGGAAATTGATTCCACCCAAATCCAACAACACGATACCAAAGTGTCTCCGGCAACTGCTGTACGACACGCTTCCAGCTATTTCAGTGCCGAATCGCTGGTTGTCGATGCTGTGGTGCATAAGATCGCAAGTACGCTGATGCGTCCGGTGGATGAGGTCGATCCCTCTGCGCATATTTCCGGTTATGGCCTGGACTCGCTGGTGGCAATTGAAGTCCGCAACTGGATTACACGAGAGCTAGAAGCCAACTTGCAGATTCTAGAGATTCTCACGAGCGATTCGGTGCATGCCTTGGCTCGAACTATTTTAAGCAAGAGCACTCTTGTTTCTCCGAATGTGCGCGCTGAGTGGAATTCCGAGACGCCGAAAACTGCTTAGTCGATTTCTTTCCGTTTATATAAGATATCCCGTTTTGCCCTGTCTTTAATCGCCGCCGACCTATGTACCTAATTAGAATAATGAAAAAAGGCCGCTTGAGGCAATTGTTTCTTTCACCGTAAGCCGCAGAGCGTTGTTGTGCTTGGAATTTGGTCCGTGGAAGGACACGTTATACCCGCGGTAGAATTTTTAAACAGTGCCTTTGCCCTGAGTACGCAGAAGTAGCAAAAGAAAAGAAGAGGTTTGATTTCGTTGAACGCGTACGAGTCCTTCATCCCCTCAATGCTCTATACAAGACATAATCGCCGATATATAGTTATTAGGCCTATGTACTAATTTGGAAAAGATACTATTATACAATCTCAACCAGAAACTCGCCAACAGATAACACCTCATTTCTTTCCCGAGTTGATAATCAGGTCCGATATCTTCTCGGCGAGCATGTCTAGAACGTCGTCAGTGCCGGTTACAATCAGCGCCAGATCGATTTTGCTTACAAACTGTGGACTGTGGATGACCCGGAGGCAGGAATGGGAATGCGCTCGCATCAACTACGCGCAGTCCTTGGACCCCAAAGACCTTGGCTTCGTGGTCGACAACGGCCATGCGATCGTCCGACGTGCCCATCTTGCAGGTACACGCAGCATGCCACAGAGTCATGATGTTGCTTTTGACAAACTCGAGGATCTCCTCGTCCGATTGCACTTCCTTTCCGGGATAGTATTCCTCGCCAATCACCACAGGAGCCATGGCATCGCTTCCGAAAGCCTGCCGCATACGCTTGAAAATGGCAATTGCCATCTCTTGGTCAGTTTTGCTGTCCAACCAGTTGGGGTTGATGATGGGCAGGTCCGACGTGTCCGCAGACTGGAGCGTCACGTTTCCTCGAGACAACGGAGCGACTAACACCCCGAGCATGGAGGCATACTGATAACCGTCCTTGGGTTGATCGCGCAGGAGGTCGGACACATTTCCAATGTATCCAGCACCGGAGATGTACTGGGCAATTTGAATTAGCTAATGTCTCGGAGCTATTGTCTATGTCACATTACCTCTGCTTCGGGCCAATCTTTCGGGAATCGTTTTAGATCATTCTCAGTTGAGTCGGAGAACTTGGAACGCAGGCTCTCTGGGATCTTCTCCCAAGCCAGATAGTCCGAAATAGGGTTGGTGAGCGGCCCGGTATGCGGAATGGCCTTGTCGAGGAACTGCGTAAGCAAGGAGAGGAGGTTCGAAGCGGTCTGGGTGAGCGTCTGGACGTTCACTCGATAGCTAGGTGCGAAGAACGGATGATCCCACATGTTCTGGCCAACACCGGGCAGCTCGACTACCGGATCGATGTTATGCTCATGAAGTATCTCTTTTGGACCAACCCCCGACACCATCAATAGCTGAGGCGACTGAAATGCACCCGCAGAGACAATGACCTCCTTCTTGGCCGTAAGCTTGAAAGTTCCCAAGGGTCCTTGAGCTTGCACCCCGGTAGCCCTCTTGTTGTCGTCGAAAAGAATCTTTTTCGCCAGGGTGTTGCTATAGATCTTCCGGCTAGCAGGTTTGATGCTCTCTAGGAAGGAGGACTGGGAGCTGCTCCTGGTCTCATCGCTGGGTCGGATGGTCGACGAACAGTATTGCGCGCCCATGACGGTGCCGAGATTGAAATCCTTTTGTTCTTCGATCCCGATCGCATCCATTCCCAGCTTCATCCAGGTCGAAAACGGCATCGCGTAGTTGGAATAGGACACATGCAGCGGGCCTCCTTGATCATCGAACGCGGTGGAATCGAAGTCGGCAGTAGCATTGTCGAAGCGGGTCTTCTCATTTGGAGGGGTGAATTTCACGCTCTTTTTGTAATAGGGAAGGAGGTTGTCGAAGGTGTAACTGCTGTCGTTGACGGCATTCGCCCATTGTTGCATCGACTCTATGCTGGGCCTGCAATGTTTAGTTCGCATTCCATCCTGTCAATGTTGGAGGAACTGACCTTTGGTATATCATAAAGTTCAGCGCGGACCTGCATCAATAAGTCAATTGTCTAACTCTGTCATACATCTCTGGCCATACTTACGATCCCCCGAGGCACTTCCCGCGAGCATAATGGATGGCTCGTCCGTTGGCTCCGGGCTGATTCTCCGCGACAAAACCCCAGTCCACGAACGATTTCGAATCGGGATCCGATCCAACGGGCAGAACATCTGCACCGGGAATGGCCTGGAAAGATTCCAGCTGATATAGACCACCAGCCTCGACCAGAGCCACCGAGAAAGACTGTTGCGCCAGACGAGTTGCTATGACATTTCCGGCCGTTCCTCCACCAACCACGACGTAGTCAAATTCATTGTCTCCGATCAGGTCGCGGGACTCGAGCACAGAGTCAGGATGGTTGTCAACCGGCCCTGTAACGGCGCCAACGACCACCGAGGAGGCCAGATACCCCAGGATGTGTTGATATCGCATCCTTTCTGCCAATATTGCACCGAATGACCGGGAATTTTGGTAGGTGCAGCGACCGGCGAATATTATAAGACTCCCGTTTCAATTGCGAAATAACCCTCGGTTCAACCTGGGTGTCCCAATATTTGGCACTCAACATGAGATTCGTCTGTTTGATATCCTGGTAGTTTCATCTTCATGACCTCTCAGCCATGATATGCACGGAGTACCGTGAGATGACTGTGTTCGGCAATAATGACAAATCTCAAAAATGGAAATGCAGGGTCTCAATAATGCGAGACACTATTTATTGCCATTGCCGATTAGAGGCCCGAACAAAATATAAAGTTCGCATGGTTGTTCCATTATCCAGTGTCGCCAAATCAGATTCATAGTTCTTAAGGCTGATACCGGGACTAGAGTCATTTATTGTCGGTATCAAGATGCTCCGAAGAAGGTTCAATAAGTGGAATGCCAGCAGTCGATAATGCAGAAAATCTAACGAACTACGGTTCAGGAGCGCAGTGGATCTGCAGATCTTCCGGCTCAATAATGTGCCCTTGCAGACCGAGGCTTTTGCAATTGTTCTATTATGAGCACTCTTTTCCGAGGACCAGTCAATGGGACACGTCAATCGAGAATATCTCACATGAAGACCAATATGCATACATTCGGAGTGGTTTTCCAAGTTTAAGGAGACAACTATGGAATAACAGGGTATGCGTAGTAAAGCCGCACGATTTCACGATAGTCCGAAAGCGTCGCTGAGTCCTCGAACAAGCAATGAGGCCTTCTTCTCCATTCATCAACAATCGTTGCGCATGTTCTTAGGATTGTTCCTCGATCTGAAGGGAACCGGCGAAGACCATCGACCAAGAGGAGGCTGTGGAGCGAGGAAGGGCGGCTCTCATACTGATCTTGAGGACAATATGGCTACAGCAAGTTTACACGGAAGGGAGAAGAGACTCAACATCCGCCCAATCGCGTTACACCATGTTTTGGATGTCATCACAGGAACAACCTCCTGCATATCCGTATGAGGCTCTTACTGTGAGCGGTGGAGAATTTGCTTGTTCCGGAAACTCTTCAATCTGTTCGCTAGTACTTTCTTACTAAAATCTATAGCTTTTCGCGTGATTAGACCGTTGCAAACACAACTGCTGCCAATGCAATCACCGCTGCCGTACGGTTCAACGACGACATCTTGCTGGATCCCGAAGTCGACGTCGACAGCAACAGCGATGGCTCATAGTCCCCAGGATCGCGACTGTCGACGGTTCCATTCCAACAATACCGCTGGAAACATGTCTGACAAGCCTCCGGTACCGTCGTCCCCGTCCGGTTCAGCGAGCGCGAAAGAATCGCACAGCCTACGCACGTCGGCCAGTCCTTATCCTCGGTAGCATTGCCCATGGTGACCACTTCGTACCCGTTCGTGATGATCGAGTCCCGCTCCTCATCCGAGTACTTCAGCTGGAAGGTCGACGTGTTGGAATACGCGCTGTAAGGCGAGTTGGGGAGATACACCACCAGGGGTGCCGGGCCGGTGAGGTTGGCCGCGTCGCAGCCAAAGAAGGTCGGACGCTCGTTCAAGCCCTGGTTGATGAAGGTGTGGCGATCAGGGACCGCTGGGAAGACTGTGCCATTGGCAATGCCCGTCGAGTTGAGACTGCGTTCGTACGTGGCCACCAGCGAGTGTCCATCAGGCCAGTTATAAGACGTGTCGGCCGACGAGTCAACGGCAAAAATTACGTCCACCTGCCGCTGTGGTTGGATTAACGGATGGAGGGGAATATTTTGCTGGTCTTCACCACCGTCGACCACATCCAGGTCATTAGCGTTGGAATAAGCGGCGGTGGAGTTGCGGTAGCGATAGAATGGATTAGGTGAGTAAATGGCGATATCATCGTTGGCTTCTCCAATGTCTTCCAAAATGTGTTCCGCGACCGACTTGATGGCATCCGGCAGATCAGCCTTATTCAACCGCAGCAAGCCTTGATTGAACAAGGTGGACGACGTGCCCATCACGAATCCCGCGTTGTCAAACCCCCGAACACACGATGCACCCTGGGGGAGTTCCCCGTTTTCGAATGGCGAGCCGAGGTACTCCAGTGGTGCGAAACCAAAGATGGTGGGATCGAAAGAACCAAATTCCCACGGGTTGAACTCGTAGACGGTCGAGTTGCTTCCCACCACCAGCTCGCCGGGAGCACGGCCATCGGCCACGACGAGCGGCATGGGCATCTTGCCGGCTTTGAAGTCGTCCGTCTGAGCGATCGAGGACCAGGTGTAATCCACACCCCCGTCCGTGTCGTTGATGAACTGGTAGGACAGTGCACGACCCCAGTAATCGGTCAGCGATGTGTTGAACCCTGCATCTTTCTTGCCATCCACCATGTGGACGAGGTCCCGCCAGTACTGAGCACTGTCAAGGATCTTGATGCCGCCATCATCTGGTCCTCTGAGGGTCGATCGACTGAACTGCCAAACGTCCCCTTTTTCATGGGTCTGTAGCGCAGAGATGGTAGTGAAGTTGTTGAGATAGACCGATCCTAACAGCCAACTTCCACCACTGAGACCTGACACGTATGTGGAGGATTGCAGCAGTCCTCCAAGGTGTCCCGAGCTGGTAGAATTCTCGGTTCGGCTGTCAAATGCCTTCAAGGCACCTGCTCCATTGCTCAACGCACGGTATCCTCCTCCAGAAACGGCGATAGCGATGTTCGGCAACTCCGACACATTGTTCGCGTGGTTATTGATATACGATACGGCATCAAAGGACGGAATCGATATACGGTCGAAGAAATCTTTCATCGGCTCGATGGTCTCGTTCCGACGTGTCCGAAGCCATTCTGTTTCGTTGGAGGATAACGATCCGGCGCCTCGAATACTGGGACGGTTCGAAGGACAGGTGACATTGGCAGGGGTATAGCCATCTGGTGCATTCGGCAGAGCCCTTCGGGAGAGAGAAATGGCGAGATTTACGTCCGATGGCGTAGGACTCGCTATACCGAGTCAGTTGAGCTGTATATTCGTCTGGAGTGTCAATACATACCAGCAACAAGGCCAGCCAAAGAGCAGGCCCAGGAAACGGCGGAGAATTTCATGATGTACCTGTATTTTGAATGACATTGTTGATCAAAAGACCTGGACCCTTATATACACTGTCTCGTATTCGTTTGGCATGGACTCAGCCTTACAGCCGATCCGGCCATATCCGACGAACTTCCCCTGTCAGGCAACACCGTTTTGTTCTCCATTTTTCTATCCAGTTCTGCAGGCAGCCTCATTCCTGCACACTGACTAGTGTGTCTAGAGGATGTACCGAAATCCGACCGGATGCTGCGGCGTGTTCTCTCCACTTTCATTGGACTCCTCCTGCTCCTGCAACTGACGGTTCATCCTGGCATGCACCATCCGAATCACCATTGCCAACACGGCCACCAGCAAAGCCACGCCCGCTGTAGCACTTCCTCCTGGAATGTACCGCGGCCCCGAGGATGACGGCCACATGTAACTGCCATAGATAGACGCTGTGTTACCTAGCATGTTGGCTATGGCGATGGCTGCGGAGCGTTTGACCAGGGGCCGAGGGAACGAATTGGCGACCCAAGCGATAATAATTTGGTACGCTGAAACAGCCCCCATGGGCATTCTGTCGGGTAGGAATGACATCAGCCATGGGAACACGTTGTACGCTTTTCTAAGCGTATCACTTACAAGAACATGGCGAAGAATCGGGCCCCGATGTTGGTGGTGGCCGTGCAGATTATGGCCCCTGCCACGCTCACCAGCATCAACAAGATGATGTGGATACTGCGGTCATTGGTCTTCCCTGTGTCCATGTCACAACCAAGGAGACTAGGAAGGTTGCGATCCACACGGGGGCCGTGATGAGCAGGGTCTCCATATTACCGTAGCCCAGTGTTTGCACAATGGTCGGGAAGAAGTACTGAAAATTCTGCGACAACAGCGACGTGTGCTGCAACAGGGTAAACAAATAGATACGTGGGTCCGTCAGCACTAATCGAAGCGCTTCTGAAATATTTCCGGCCCCCGTGTCATCCGCCTCGCCAGCGTCATGAATCAGTCGCCATTGGGCGTAGGCTTGTTCCTCTTCACCCAGCCATGATGTGGTTGCCGGATAATTGGGGAGGGATATCCTGCAATGTGAGGATGGACACTAACAACATGACAGGGACGATCACTTACGAGGATAGAAGGGATATTCCGACTGTGATGCAGCCTTCTATGATAAACAGCCATCGCCATCCGGTGATCCCATGCGCCCCATCCAGATTCCCGAGAACGCCCGCCCCGATCAACCCGCCAAATGCATTGGCGAGAGAGCTGCCGGCATAGAACCAGGCAATTCGATGACCCAACTGCCCACGTTAGTCCCGATCACTTTCACTGCGTGTTTGGCAAACAAACCTCTTGCCGGGTATACCAACTCGACCTGTTCAGTCAGTCTCTGAGTTGTAACGGGTTTTGACAGTGACTTACATCAGCATCACAGCTCCAGGGAAGAATGGTGTCTCAACAAATCCCAGAAAGAACCGGACCACCACCAATCCAGTGAACGAAGTTACTGCCGCTTGACAGGCCGAGATGACTCCCCAGATGGCCATGGAGATGCCCAGGAAAAGCGACGGTCGGATCTTTGTCAGAAGCAAATTCGACGGCAGCTGCATGAGGAGGTACCCGACAAAGAGGATGCTTGTCGCTAGATTATAGTCGGTCCCCTTCATTCCCAGGTCCTTCTCGAGAGTACCAAGACGTGCTTGCGACAAGTTACTGCTCATGTCAGCGGCTGCATATCCCGATACGAAAGCTTGTTGCGCACTTTCGATCCAAAAAGTTCAACAGATACATCAGCACCAGGAACGGCAGCAGATGCCAGTCGACCTTGCGCAACACCTTCCGGGTCATTCGCTGGTGCCATTCCGGCCCTTTGGCGGCATAGGCCTGGTACAAGACATCTTGCTCTGTCTGGACATCTTTCGTCCCGCGGTACTCCACGAACTCTTCGGTTGTCTTGTCCATGGTGCTCGTGCTCGTCGACAATGACCCCGTGGTTCCCCAGAACCGCCATTCTCAGGCTTTATAGCAACCATGTTGATCGACATGGAAAGCGTGTGGGGTGAACATTCGGTGTATCGTTCACCGAGCTGCATTGATCACGGGTTTTCATTCTGGATCTGGCCCGGGATAGATGTGTATGGTTGCATTGGCGCTAGGTCTCGGAAATGCTCTTCCATGCTGCCAGGGGTGCTGTACCATACCATTTGCGCGTGGACAACAAGGGTCATAGTAGGTAAGGGATGGAACGGTTAGGGCAAGAAACTGTTAAGGACTTCATAATGGACGTTCTAGACAACTCTCCCATACCGAGTAGTCCTAGATGCCCCCGGAATCGGAGCACTGTTTCCGGTACGCGATCTGCACCGCCACATAACGACTTCATCAGCCACGAGTGGCCGTGCACCTAGTTCTGTGACGTCATCTACCGAGGGGTACTCTACTTTGCATAGTATGTACTGACTATGTACACAGCATGGCTAACTTGATATGCCCCTGGGTACATATATCGCTCTGCCAATGTACAGCGCGCTATTTATAGCATCTGATATCACCGATGATCGGTCTTAGCAAGATAAAGTTGAAATAACGATGAGATCCGGTTATGGCGATTCCCGCATGCGAATCACACCTTGACTTGAAGTGGAGTGCAATCTCCCGTGAGGTTCAGGCATTCGATTCTCTGGTACGAAGACGGAGAGAAGGAAAGGGGCGTTCCAAAGCTATATAAAGGCCTCGTCCGGTCCTGTTCCTGCTTTTTCAACAACCATCCTCTTCTATATCTACCTTTTATATACCCATATTCACAGCATACTACCACCATGGACAAGCTTTCCGGTCTCGCATCCAAGCTTGGCGGCAAGGGCCAGAGCAGCCAGCAGGGCGGCTCCAGCAACCAGGAAGACTACGTTGACAAGGGTGTGTTCTGCCTACACAAGTCCGTGAAAGCATTCAATGCTAATGACCACAGGTCTCGACTCTGTTGAGAAGAAGTTTGGCGCCGACCCGTCCAAGTTGCGGGATACCAACGAAAAGATCACCGACGCCGGTCGTCAGCAGTTCGAGAGCCGGACTGGGTAAGTGGTTCCTGCTGTTAGACTACGATTGCATTCTCTAATACCTCGTCAACAGCAAGCATGTTCCGGAGAAGTTCTCCAACTAAATCGGATCTCGTCGTTTTACCATAATGGCGTTTGGGAAGGATAGCTGGATTATATCATGGATTAATTGTGTCAGAAGACCGACACGGTTATGAATATAATGAATGTTGAACGTCTTTGAATCGGATATAGCCATCGATTTCAGTAGTCTTATGGTATTTAATTCCTCGCCCAGCGGAAGATATCTGATGAAACATGCAAATGCACAATGTCAAAAGAAAAGATGCATCACCCGTTATCCTCATCCACTACCATGCTCCAACAATGCCAGCGATCGGAATGTCAATCCCCGTAGTATACGAGCTCCCATCACTCAACAGGTACACGTAGGCACCTCCCAGCTCTCGAGGATCTGCCAGACGCGGCATCCCACCGTAGTATTGCATCTTGAGGTCCCAGCCGGGCGCGTGTTCGACGTAGTAGGTCATGGCTGTTCTCACGAATCCCGGCGAGATACTGTTGACGCGAATGCCGTGTTTGCTCCATTCCATGGCTAACGTGTGGCACATATTGCGGACTTACGGACACCGACAGGTTAGCTGGTCCAACGAGAGAAGAAGTTTAGCATAGAATGTGAACTTACCGGCCGCTTTTGTCGCACCGTAGGGAGCAGAGGGAGCAGCCTAAAAACAATTGGTGATTCACTTCGTCGTGTCGAATAGACTGGACTTCACTCATCCGATTCGGCCGATACAAAGTCATACTCGCTGTCATGACAATCGATCCCTTGATGCCCAGCTCCATGAATTTCCGTGCGAAAATCTGAGCGCAAAAGTATGCCCCGAAGACCTGCGACGATTAGCCTGGACAAAGGGACCGAACCATCCTAGAACATCGGCCATGCCCCGACGCCCCAGATCTTCGGCTCGAGGCCCTCCACACTCGGTTCGTGTCGCGGTAATCCTGAATGTTCCTCAGCGGGGGCGAATGGGATATCTTTCCTCTGTAAACTATTTGACGTCAATAAGATATAGAGACAGCCGTTATAGCCGTGAGGGTTTTATTCAGCGAATAGATCTGTTAGATTACCCCGGATACCTTGGCTTTCCCAGTCGGCACGGTTTCGAGTAAGCCGATCTGCCTCGACTCGAGGCATTCTCGGCCCCCGCAAAGATGCATGCTGCCGTCAAGCTTCTCAGATCCCTCCGCTTCGGGGGTTGTTAAAAATGGTCTCAAAGAGAGGCGAATAGACTTTGCGGGGAAACGTGGGTGTTTTATGGAGGTGGACACTATCAACCCAATGGAGCATGACAGCGCGGGGTGCAGATGGCAGTCTTGTCATCCAGAAAACCAACCAGATCGAGAAATCAAGTATATCCCTGTCTGCATTTATGCCGTCTTCGGACATGCATGCTTATCCATGGCGGCATCTTCCTATCAATGACGCTGATTCCTGGGAATGTTACAAGATCCCGGACACATGCTGTATGCAAGGAAAGATAAATATCGGCGGCGGCCTGCTGGAGACGACTCCCATAGCTCCCACACCCTGTGATATTGTTGCGGTTGCTATAAAACAATTCACCCGACGTACTTCACGACATGACGGCTAGTCTCGATATCGAAGAGAAAGGGGATGTCACTTCTAAAGAGATCGAAAATGCAGGCCCAGATGCCCCGTTTTGGTCTCCGGAGGAGAAATCTCTAGTGAGAAAAATCGATTTGGTTCTCCTGCCCATGGTCTGGATTATGTACTTCCTGTCGTACATGGACCGAACAAAGTATGTGGAGCACATCGTAGTAGCGGGAACGGATCTGACACAGGATCACAGTATCGGAAACGCAAAGATCTCGGGCATGGATACCGATTTGGACTTGACGTCGAACCAATATTCCATTGCTTTGGTCATTTTCTTTATCGGCTATGTCGTCTTTGAAGTTCCCAGCAAGTATGTATATCCATAACTCTTTCTAGCTACAGGCTAACATGTCGGGTATAGTATGCTCCTCAGTCGAATCAGACCATCGTTGTTCCTGTCAGGGATCATGACGCTGTGGGGTGGATTAACCTGTGTCATGGGCGCCGTCAAGAACTTCAAGCACCTCGTGGCTTTGCGCGCAATCATAGGCGAGCATCAGAGGAACCTCATTTCTGAATGATTTAACTGTCATAGGTTGTGTCGAGGCAGGCTTCGCACCAGGCGTTCTCGTGGTGATTGCATCTTGGTACAAGCGGACAGAGCAGTCCAAGCGATTTGGTATCTATATCTCCGCTGCCATTCTATCCGGTGCATTCGGAGGCCTTCTTGCGGCCGTAATAGTCAAGGGACTGGAAGGAACACACGGTATCAAAGGCTGGCGTTGGCTCTTTATCGTGGAAGGAGCTGCAACGATTGGCGTTGCCTTGGTTGCTGCATTTGTCCCTCCGGACTTTCCTGCCACGTCGAAAAGGTTTTCGGAACGACAGCGAAGTGTTGCGGTTGCTCGATTAGCAGACGACGTCACAGCCATGACCCAAGACAGTGAGCAACTATCACCACAGAGAGCTATGGTTGATTCTGTCAAGGATTGGCGGACCTGGATGTTTGTCGTAGGGTACATGGTACGTCCTCATCCCCTGTTCCCGTATAGAGCGAAACTGACAATTACCAGGTTATCGTTGGATCTAGTACGCTGTCCTACTTCTATCCCACATTAATCGAAGGTCTTTCGGAGACTCTTCCACCGAGAGAACAAATTTCCTGACCATCCCTATTTACGGTGTTGCATTTGTCTGTACATTGATCACATCCTATTTCAGCGATAAGATCCCCTCGTGGCGAGGCCTCATCATCTCGTGCTGGTTGATGTTCTCGCTTATATGCTCAATCGCAGTGTGTGCAGTGTATGACTACACCGCTCGATACGCGCTCCTCGTGCTCATGGCATCGGGTCTGTGGACAACAAATGGAATGAGTCTTGCCTATGCGTCATCGGCATTCGGCATTTTCGAACATGCATCCTCAGACCAGAGGCGTAAGTCTCGCATTGGTGAACGCACTAGGAAACCTAGCGCAGATCTACGGCTCGGTCAGTATTGCAACCTGCATGAACAAACAACTTTGATACTAATAATGTTCTAGTACTTGTTCCCGGACTCTGACGGTCCGAAATATGTCATGGGATTCTCCGTTATCTCAGCAATGTTGGCCTTGGGCGTTGTAGTATACTTGGCGTTGCACTTTTGGTTCCGCCGTCGAGCAAAGCGAACAGAGAATGAGCAACCAGAGGAATGAAGATAGATAACGGCCATGAGAAATGATAATGATACAATGCATTCCTATATACCAAAGATTTGGGTTCTTGGAACCAATGTGTGTCATCTGGACCAAGATCGATCAAGTTTTGTTCAAGGTCACTTTCACGAACTAGTGCCCCTCTTGAGGGAATTTGATGGCCCAAACGCTCTCTGCTTCTGTATAAGCAGCGATCACATACTCACAAGAAATGTTCCTAAAAGGTCCCAGGACAACAGGGGCCGCCGACAGTATACCATGACTGTTAGTGTGATAGTGCAATGGAGAGACTAGTTGATTGCTGGACTCTGGCGGGATCGGCTCTCTCCAGGCAAGAGTATGTGATCATTTATCCCGTACGGGACTATTATTCCGCTACTTCGGAATAGGAGTAGAAGATTTGCCGCATTCGACAGGCTTCAACCAGCGAAGGCAGAAAGCTCATCTTTTTGATATTCCGATTCAAGCTCCTTCCTCAATGAATCGGCAGGCCAACGAACCCGACGCTGAAAAATCTCGATGAGATCCAACAGCGCTGTTCGTTCATGGGGAGCATGGACACTCATTCCAGCTAAACGGGAATTCGGGTTAGCAAGTGGTATTCATTTGAGAGAAAGAGCTTCAATACCTCCAAATAGACAGTTGAGCGACACGAGACTAGCAGGGATATCGTTCTCTTTAACCATGCGCGCTATTCCGCAGACGGTATTGACAGACGCTGCAAGCAGTCTTTGCGCTGCGCGGTAATCCTGGAGGCCGCCAATTGATGGACGATGCAATACTACCAAGATGCGGGCTAAACTGTGCAGCTGTACAGCCGCGGCGTAAGGAGGAGGGTGGATCCAGATTGGTGGAAAGACTTCGGAAGTCTGCTTTAACGGGAGTGGCCTGAATTCCCGCGGCAGGTAATCCTGCCACTCCTGCAGCATGAAAAGCAATTCGTTCCCCCGCTCCAGGCGTTGCTGTATGTCGGTGGTCTCGGATTCTTCCCGGGAGGCGTAGTTCACGCATTGTGATAGTAGATAGTATGCACGACAAGTGAACTCGGCAGCATTTAGCATGGAATACTGCTTCCGAGGCTGAAAGAATGAGAAAACTCGGCGACGCTCTCGCATGGCTACCCAGACATCTTGTCGAAGCCAGGCCCACCAAACCCCCTGTCGAACACCTCCAGATTCACCGTTATTATTCTGGAATCGCTGGATCCAGAAAACCCCCTTGAGATGTCGTTCCCAATCATAGTTGGAACCGTCAACCATTTCATACGTGCTAATGAGAAGGGCCGTGCAAATCAACTCGGCGCTGCGAGTGTAAGAAGGATAGTGCATGGCCTTGTTCAAATACTGCAGTGTTTCGTAGTAATATTGAACAACAACATTGCGATTGATTGTGGAAGCAACCTCCTTCTCAGAATCTGCAATGTCGAAAGAATTGGTTTTTTCGGGAGCTGTACCATTGTGTTGATACTGATTAGTCTCGCTCCACAGCGAGAGATGTCGTGCTGAGAGAGCTAAAAGCGCCTTCATCAATCCGATATTCCTCAGAGCCAGATGCGGCAGTGTGGTAGAAAGTTGCAGTGTCGGGTCAAAGAAATCCATCCAGGCGCCTAGTGTCCGCACAAAATGGTTGAACATGAAATGACCCTGGTCCGACAGTTCAATGGGAGTCGCAGTACTCCAGGAGGAATATTCATCTGGCAATGATGTCGGTGCATCATTCACTGGTGCCGCGACTAGTCGTTCGTCGATCTCAGGGTCCCTCCGGAAAGAAGCCGCTTGAAAGCTTTCACGTTCGCGCTGGTTACGAGGCTGCAAAACCGGGCTTTGCGGTAGAGCGACCGGGGATTCTACTGCCACTGATGAAGGAATTCGCTGTGGTGGAGATAATAGAAAGTCTCTATCCGCGTTGGCAGCATCATTTGCAAGTAGTTCGAACCAGCTTAACGGTGCCAATCTGGTGGATGTGGACGAAGACTCTGTACCGGGTGACGGTGCATATCCCGGGGGTGACAGCGGACTCACCCCCTGGCCGTGCCGAGAAACAGCTCTAGCAGAACTCAGGCCTGGCGATATCGTGAATGATTTCCGAGTGGTGGCCTCAGTGGGATGTTGAACATGTTGTTCTTGATGGCATGCGTCCACCAAAACTCGCAGGGGCTCATGGATTTGCGACTGCGGTGAGGTTACACGTTGGATAGTTCCATCGGAAGAGGAAGCATCAATCTGTTGTGATGCAGTATCGCTACCACCATAAACGCATGGGCGTTGGCCCTTGGCGCAAGGCCCGCATTGCGGACGAACCTGGTACGTTGGGATCAGTTACCGCTATTGGAGAACCAACTGGCTAGCTACTAACTTCGTCGCATTTGACATGACGCCGCTTGCAAACTAGGCTATTTCCGTCAGTGACATTTCACGCGACGCGACCATATAGAATGCGAATAGAACGGACCATCCGGTGGTGGCACGCAGTCCCCTGCCTCGGGACTTTCGTGGCTTGCGGATGCCACGCGAAGCGTCAGCCATGACGTATTCCGGAGATAAGTACTAGCCCTACTGCACGTAAAAGAGCGATCCTTCGGCGGCGGGGGGGTGGGCACCCAGAGACGCAAGGTTGTCGACTCGAGAGTCTCGGTGGTATCAAGTCGCAACGAGGTTCGAGTGGGCATTTCTCGGTGCGGTGGAGCAAAGTTTGATTGGCGAAAAGCCTCTCTCGCGGAGCAATTCCAGAACCCCCGGCTCCATCGGCAGAACCTCGAGACGAGCTTTTCGGTGCAATAATTATTTGCATTTGCGGGGTTCGAAGGTAGGTGGAGGGTTGGTGATAATGAGGACAACCCTAATTGATTTAAACGGCTGTCCTGGGTCAATTGATTAGAATCACACTTCATAAAGCGTGTGTCAAAATGGCCTGGCGTTCGAGTGACAAAACACTGCAAATCCTCGAGGCAGCAGGGAAGAGGCGATATGGCATTCTGGCAGCCATCGCGTTAGTGCGATCCGATAAAATAAAGACAAGACAACTGCCAAGACCAGATATAATGTCGAGCATATCACGGCCTTTGTTCGCGCAGCGGAGAATCGCAAGCCTTAACCCAGACACCATCATTGATCCATGCGGCCGCAGCAGCAGCCAAAACAGCATCAGTACCTATCTCTGTTCACTTGGATCATGCGCAAAATTACGACCAGATCAAGTCTGTCGCCGACAATTTGCCATTCGATTTGATAATGGTGGATATGAGCCACTATGAGAAAGAGGAGAATCTATCCAAGACGAAAGTATTGCGCGAGTACTGCCATGATCGGGGAATCGCGGTGGAAGCCGAAACGGGACGGATTGAAGGAGGAGAAGATGGGATATCGGATACGGGAGATCTGGCTGGTATGGACATTAATCAGCATAGATTCTGTGCCAGTTTCGTGATAGCTAACATAGCCTCAGGAATCCTGACAAACGCAGAAGACGTGGAAGAATTCATCAGCGCCGGAATTGATTTCCTGGCCCCGAGCGTAGGCAATCTCCATGGTGATTACGGTCCCAAGGGACCTCACCTCGACATGGATCGGTAAGAAGAATGTACTCAATATGCGACGAGTGACAGCTAACGCGATGGATAGACTACATAGCATATTCGACGCGTTGAATGGCCGTGTTCGTTTCGTGCTTCACGGCACCAACGACTTTCCCCCAGATCTGTGCAAAGTGTGCATCGAGGCAGGCGTTACCAAATTCAACGTCAACAAACTCGTTTTGCAGCCGTGGCAAGGCTATCTTCGAGCGAATGTCAACAAGCCCCTGACGCAGGTGATGGATGAAGGAATAGATGTATTGACGAAGGAGATAGAGCGTTGGATGGATATCATGGGTAGCAGTGGAAAGGCATAGCGTATAGACAGATAGAAAATGACTGTTGCCAAATTGACCTTTGTGTGGGATCAAGACGTATGATGGTGAGGAGAAAGTCGCAATGGTTAGCCCCGTAGCCACGTCTTTCTTCTCTTCGTCTTCACACTTATTCTTACGCGCCACTATGACTGAGAAAGCTGAGCTATCTTCTCCCCAAGATCTTTCTGTATACGATTGGATGAAGATTAACATGAAGTGTATCTTTCAGTTACTCAATTTCGCATCTGCTACATCCCTCTGTCCTATCCAAGACGCTAAATGAACGTCTCCTATACCACCGGCCATCCACTGGAGAAATCGATCGCGTTCCATCCAAAGAGCTTCTGGTTGTCCGCATAGCCAACCGTCGTGTCGACATAATGATAGTAAAGAACGGGGCCAAGATCCGGGTCGGTAAAGACGCCCCTGCGAGAAGTCAGCTTCAGGATGCTATTCAGCAGGTACAAAGAGCAAGAGACATACTGTCCACCAGGTCCATAAACATTCTCATGGCTCTCAAGAACAACTGTTCCTCCACCCTCCGTGCAGGCAGTTCCAGTCGCGTCAACCTGGAGTTCCGTTAGCTTGCGCTTCAGAGAGATAGCTGGCCACATACAAAGTCACCAGTAGCCGAGGAAGACCGGCAGACTTTGATTTTGTATTCATCTCCATCAGCCGGCCTGGATGTGTCATAACCGCAACACGCTCCAGCAGAATAGAAAAGGTAGTAATAGTTGCCATATTTGTACAGGTACGCTCCCTCTACAGCATGTTCACCGTTCGGGTCGAAGGCAATGTTGTATGACGACGAAGCAGCCTTGGTCGCAGCAGAGTTCATCGGGGCTTGGAATATATCTTGCCAAAAGGAACCGAATGTCAGGTAGTAAGTACCGTCATCGTTGAAGAGATTTGCGTCGATGGCATTGTACGATTTTGAAGAGCTGGACGAAATCCCCGTCGCTCCATGGTCGGTCCAAGAACCCTCGTCCATTGTGTCGGATGTCGCTAGTCCAATTGCAGAGTCTTGCGAGCCGGACGTCGACACCGTATAGTAAACATGGTAAACACCGTTGACATTTTGGACATCAGGCGCCTGATGTTCAATTAAACAACAGTCAGTTCAAATTCCGAGACAATTAATGAGTCTAATTGATGCCTTGGGACTGGCCTAGGAGGCGAATGCTGAGTAAAACGGAGGAGAAAAGGAGAATGAGACAGAAATACCCAGAGATCGTCATTACCAGCCTTGTCGATCGACGACCCATCCGGGACCACAGATCCCACGGCTGTCCACGGTCCCTCAATGGACGATGATTGGGCATACGAGATCTTATTCCCCGTTGAGAAGCGGAAATATACACCGTCATCTCGTTGAATCAACCCTGGATCATGGACATTGCACGCACCAGAGCAACTGCCTGGATTGGCATATCCATGAACCTGGAGAGCAAAGAGCGATATGGCGGCTGCGCAGAGGGTATACATTGCTGCAATGATGCGACAGGGGATTAGAACGTCCTATGAGACATGGTCGACTATTTAAATCCGTCAATGCCCTCGGAAGACCCATCATGCCGAGGCGATCGAGAGTTACTTTTTCAACATTGAAGCGCCCAGTCATTAACGGTGCATCACATGTTGTAGGACGCTAAACAAGCCCACCCCATTTAACCGATAAGAAGTCAATGACATGTCATGCTAGTCTCCGGCAAATATATTGAAGCCGCGGATAAAGTAGATCCTGGGATCCAAATTAATCCACTCGGGTTATTTATAGAACGCCGATACACCAGGCGCAGTGGCTTTGGTCTATCTGAAGCTGTAGGAAGACACTTGAGAAAGCAAAGAGAGTCCCTTGAAACCGTCATACTGATAGACCTGTTTTATAGTGGAGCCGGTATACATTGCTTCATTTTCGGAGACTGAAACTGCCGACATTTTGGCGCGGTGCTATCGCGATTTAACAGAACAAATCCAGCATCAGCGCGGGGTACTGCAGGCGTTGAAGAAGACACACAGGACTTATGATGCCGGTTAATATAGACCATATAGAGTTTAACCGCAGAAGATGCATCACTCGGGCATAGTCGCATACAGGTACCTGCAGGCGCGCATGTCGCGCTCGTTTTGATTATCCGGTGAGACATTGTGGCTATACCGATTGGTCTGTCCCTGTCAGGGGAACGATTGTTTGTGCATAAACGCATTTAGGCCCGAGACTTTCCCGCCACTTTATCACGCCGAGACTAAAATTGCCTAGAATGTACTATGTCTATAGCAGCCCAGCCATCACCCTGGTCAATGCCTCATCCTCCGCGTGAATAGCATCCGATAGACGCGCATCACTGGTCTGGACGAACACGCCATGGCCATTGCCATTTGCGTTGACCTCCGTCCCAATTTGCGGATCAAAATACAGTCCTCCCGCCAGCTCGAAGAAGCTTGTCAGGTCCTCGCAGCTATTATTGGTATCGGTTGGGAGAGTAACCGGTGTTGTTGTAGACCAGGCCGTAGAAGGCTGCTCCGTGGGAACACTGTGTATTGCTGATTGGATATGCGGTGAAGAAGATGTCGAAACAGGTTTGGACGTATATGCCGTATGGTTTGAAATTGAACTGGCTCGATAAGCATGAGCGCTTGCAGAGGCAGCATTCCTATTGCCCTGATCATGAGTGCGTGGTTTACCCCCATCCCAATGCAACGGGATAAGCTTCAAACTGCGAATGATTTTCTGTAGTCGTCGCGATGTCCGGGCTCTAGTTGATGATCGTCTCACCAAATCTACAGCCGAATAAAACTCTGGGCGACAAACTTGACTGAAACGGTTGGGAGCATGCAGGACAGCCAGGAACAACGCAGCTAATGCAGAAAGCAGAAAGTAATTAAACGGCTCTGGGCGCTGGAAGTACAAGACTGAAACACGACTAAAACAGTCCAGCATGTGCACAGTCCTTTTGGCTGTCTCAACAGCGACGGAGGCGCCCGAAAAATCAGCCTCGATGCTTTCCGTGCTCAGCAAGTTCTGGCGATATACCAAGATGCGTAGCTGGTTAGCCTGTAAGGCCAGCAAAACCTGCTGCATCACCATGCTATCCGGAGGCGGGTCAGACCCAGGACTCTGGAACTGCGACGGATCAAACCGGAGTTCTGGAGGAATGGATTGGATCCATTGCTGAACCTGGAAATCGAGATAAGAGCAACTATCGGACGTGGAAGAGCGTGGCCGGCTGGGCCAGCCCACAACCAAGCCCCAAATCTTGGTGCTCAGCCGGGCGTAGTTGATCATACAGGTAAGATACGGGGTTGCAGCACCTGGCTCTGGCAGGTTGGTGTCCATATCCGAGTCTTGGATGGCGAATGGGAGACCAGTGCCAAAAGACCACTTGCGATCGAGCACATAGATGCACCAGAACAGACGACTGGCCCAGTTGCATTGCAACTCACCAGGAAAGACACCGCCGGTTAGCTGCCAGGTCTCTTGTCGGTGCAGGCCGAGCTGCATGGACCCTCGAACTGCCAGGCCAATTTGGCGCCACGCGATGACTTCGTCGTCACGGTATGAATGGAAAATAGACTACAGATGTTATGTTTGCATCAGCCATGTACTCTTCGCGAGCCACTTCGATACGCGACTTACCAGCAAGGCCAAAATCAGCAACTCTTTCATATCAACGTCGGCAATCTTAACTCGAGTAGCAAACTCATCCTCCACAATGTCTGCCAACTGCGCCGCTCTTTCACTGCGGCCGTGTGATTCCGCTAGCAAGGCCGTCGCCAGGATCATTTTGATGACAGACGCATCGCGTGCAAAGAACCAGTCCTGGTCCGTTGCGTTGGCCACTGCTAGTGCATTACCACCCCCACGAAAGAAATCAATGATATACGTGCGCACGCTGTCAAGGTCGACACAAGGATACATGATGCCCACTGACTGCTCGTAGACCGACAGCAGTCGAAGGGATTCAGCTAGTCCTAGCTCCGTGATAGGATCCCCAGTCGTCAGAATTGCCTCTGATGGCGACGGACTGGACTCTTCGCCGTCACTGACACTCTTACGGCGCGCGGTGAGCCCAAACTCTGCACTCGTAGGGCCAATGTACGTTGGGGATTTGGGTGGGTTGAGAATGCGACCAAGCGCGGCACCGGCGCTGCTGGATGTCGTTCCCGTTCCCGAAACTGATGCAGCAGCCGGTGTATACGCGCTGGATACCTGAGGGTTGGTGGTTCGATTGCTATCGCGGTGGCCTAGCACCGTTTCCATTTCGCGCATACGAGCGGCCATCAATTGCATCTCACGCTGGAGCGCTTCGATCTTGCGATCCACAATGCGAAATTGGGAGTCCACCCTGACAATGTCAATAACATCCAGCGGTATCTAGTCGAACAGCAAACTCACCGGCCATCCTGCGATTCTCCCACATCAGGAGTTCTGGTCGCAACATGGGCATTGGTCGTATAAACGCACTGGACGCCGTCACGTTCACAGCGCGCGCAGACAATCTCACCACTACATTTTAACTTGCGACGCTTGCATTCATTGCTGCATATACACTAGACATCAGTTGCAGATTCCGTGAGAGGAAGCGGTAACGCAACATACCAAGCCACCTGCGTATATCGGGCACGTTTTTTGGTCCGAGGCTGTTCCGATGAATCGCGCGGGGCTTCCGAGCTCATTGTACGTCAACAGATCGGTACTGAGCAGAAGCGATCATGATACAATTGAGAAATATCATGCAATTGTCGCAACAAGGCAGGGACAAACGCTCCGAAAGAGAAAAATGACCACGAGGCGATTCCGGCCGATTGCAGAATTTGTTCCGAGCTTCCGAGGCTATCCAAAAAGGGAAGTCATGGAGAGTACATGGAAGACATTCAACATTGCGTTTAGCCCTGATTCAAAATCGCTCTCTTAGTAGCGCTGATTTATGACAATGTAGTTTCCACCAAGTGCTCATTCATGGGGTCCATCCCATCTTGAAAATGACGCCACTCACATATCCGATTATCGGCACCTGACAGAGAACTTAATATCATGCCGGAGCACTAGAAGAACCCCGCGGCTCATCTTACTCTACTCTACCCTACCCCGGATTTCCACATCTACAAAATTGTCCTTATTTGACATGCTGAAGAATATTCCATCGTTCGCTGCCGGGTGCAAGTTATCACGAGTACCGTTCTCAGGTCGTACACTATCCTCTTCTGCCAAAACCATGGCCCAAACGGATTGGAGCGCTTCTCAATACCTCAAGTTCATGAACGAGAGGACTACCCCGGCCCGCGATCTACTCGCCCGGGTCCCTCTCCGGGATCCCAAGACAATAGTCGATCTGGGCTGCGGACCGGGCAACTCGACGGCCGTGTTGGCACACCGGTACCCCAACGCTCATCTCGTGGGCATGGATTCATCGCCAGATATGATCAAGAAAGCACAGTCGACACTTCCTAATCTCGAATTTACTGTCGAAGATCTGAGATCATACACGCCCTCGCAATCTGTCGATCTCTTTTTTTCGAATGCCGTTTTGCACTGGCTGGGAAGGGATGAGCGGATTGCGCTTATCAGGCGCTTGATGGAATTGCAGCCCTCTGGCGGCGCGTTCGCTTTCCAAGTTCCGTACAATCTGACAGAACCGTCCCATGTCCTGATGAGGGAGGTTGCTGCAGACGGTCCCTGGGAGAGCACGCTCAAGAATGCTGGCAGAGACGCCTTCCAGACACCCCGGGAGATCTATGACCAGCTCATTCCACTGTCGTCAGAGGTACGCATCTTCAGAATGGACTATCACCACCCTCTGGAGAGCCATAGGGCAGTAGTGGAGTGGGTTCAGGGAACGGGATTAAGGCCTTATCTTGATCCATTGTTGCCGGAAGAAAAAGAGGCCTTTATAAATGAATATCTGAAGCGTCTGGAGGCCGCGTATCCCAAGTCAGTTGACGGCAGAGTGCTGCTGGGTTATCCGCGGTTGTTTGTGGTGGCTGTCAAGAAGTAATGCTACTCTTTAAGTTGAAACATATTCAAATGGCAAATAATCATATCATTCTCTCATATTCGCATCTCCATAACAATCCAGGAATTACTAGAGGTATCTCGACAACAGCAATAATACAATCTCACCACACATCTTCGCAATCTTCGCTCAGATATGCGCATCCCGACAGCAATCTGACTGAACCACTCGCGACGACGCGTTCCGGCTCGACGGCACATCCAAGGAAGGGTTCGCCGTGAAAAAGTCCGAGGGCCGGATGTTGAGCTGGTAGATATCCACGGGCCTGTTCCGTCAGCATGATTATTTTTCACATTTGGCTATGGAAGGGGCAACTTACATCACCGGCCAGTCTTCCACACGTGGGTTATGCGTCAAACCAAATGAGCTCCAGACCACCACGTCCGTGTCGGCGACGCGATCTCCCCGTTTGACAGCGTCTGAGATACCACCGATCTCCACCTGGCTCTGCAAGGTGTAATTACCGCCAGCGTATAATTCACCGTCCCGGTATTTAGTCACCCAGACGTGATGCTGGGCGAACTGTGCCCGTCTCGCCTGCACCGAGTTCGGATCAGCCAGCAACTTTTGCGTGGCCAGGGGCGTGAATTTGTACGCGACTGGCTTGCCGCTGACAGGGTTCGACTGGTGCGGATTGGTCATCTTAACCACGCGGTTTAGATCAGGGGCCGCATCTAGCCAACCAGCCCGGTCCACGGTGTAATCGATAACCCGGTAAAAGTTGCCATTTGGGTTAGTGGCCTCATTCATAGGCACCGGATGGGACTCCTCCACAACGACGGAGTTGTCATGTCCGTCGATAGCAGGATCGATGCGCACGCAGAAAATGTGCTGGTGATTCTGGGCCAACACCCCGCCACTAACGACGTTGCCGAACTCGCTGGTTTTGCATGAATCGATATTGACGACGTTGAGAATACCCGTTGCACGCGCCTCGACGGTGATGGCGCCGGACTGGTCAAACTTATAGGCGAAGATGTACTCGTAGTTGGCAAGCGTGATGATGAACTGCACCACGAGCTCGCGACTGCGCGTAACGACAGCCCGGCCGGTGCGCCAATTGCTGTGCTTCCAGCCGATACCATTGTCCTGCTCGTGCAGGCAGATAGCGTTGGGCAGTTTCGTTGCGCTACCGTCGGTCTCCGTGAGCAAGGCATCAAAGTACTTGATCACCCCGAGACAGTCGCAGCCGATGGAAAGGTTATTGGCAGTGTTACCACCACCACCATCACCAAAGTCAAAGGCCTGCTTGCGGTGGTACGGGGGTCGAGGATCGGCGTAGGGAACCGTCTGTAACTGTCAACATCGAATACTCCAATCCGGGAACGAATACTTACCATCTCGCTGACAGCCAACCGATACAGCACACTCCGTCCGTCATACCATACATCGTGGATTGTCGCACCCTCACGGGGGTTGAAGCCTACCCGGAAACGCCATTTCTGCCATTCAACCAGGGATTCGTTCGTGACGCGAAACGAGGGACCGTCCGGCTGAACCACGTTTAACGGCTTCAGGTCCTTTCGGGTGCCCCCTGGGAGCAATTCCGGGACATAGTCTGATGCGTTGGCGTGGCCGATGATGTCGCGGCTGAAGGTCTGGTCGCAAAGTCCATCGCCCTTGCCTCCGGTAGCCGGACGATCCACACGGACGATTTCTTCTGTCGCGCAGTCCATGACTGGAATCACAGGCAGCGGGTAGGAGTAGAAGTTCGCATCTTCATTGTTCTTCGTCTTGTCCTGAGCGAAAATCAAGCCTTGCATGTATCGACAGTTGTCGTCGGAGAGATCCAGTCCACCGTAGGGCCAGGGCTCAATGACTACATCAAAGCCTTTAGGGAGATCAAAGTCCGCCAGCGCTTGTTGGAAGAGAGGAGAAGCCTTGCAACGATTGACAAAAACATCGAATTCATCGCTATGGTTGTGTCAGCTAACCGTTGCCTCGTATGCTTTGAAACAACATACACTACCAGCGCAGCGTGGAACTTCTTATCCACAATCCGATGCTTTACACGTCTTCGTAGCCGAATGTCGACGACGGATTCGTGGTATTCAGTGGACTTCTCTCGGCCAATCACATCGTATTGACATAGGGCTAGTCGATAGGGCCGTGGTGTTGTCGGGCTCAATCGGCCTGAATGTTCGAGTGCCAGGAATTCCCTGAGCTGAGCCTTAGGAGGCTCTGATAAGTATATCTCACGAAAGTAAACAATGGTGTCCGGATGGGAAGCGACGACAACGTCGCGAGCGACATTAATCTCGTCGGGGGAGAGGCCTGAGAGAGGATGCGGAGTCATGGTTGCGGTAATAATGAACAATGTGATAGGAATGAATCTCTTTACAGGAGCAAGAGAGGGAGCTGAAGAGCTTTATTTATGTATAGACATTGAAAGTGCGCACGAACGAACTGGACCTCCGCAGAAAATCACGATTACCCGATTGGGAAGACTCGGAAACTCGGAATTCGGAATGACAGCCCGGAACGCTCTCCGCGGAGGCCGAAGGCCACGAGGAGTTATCATCCCGCGAAAAGAGTGGTTGCAGAGAGTATCAGGCGATATAACTGACTGGGGATTGATGGTGTCCATAGCCCTGATAAGACTGGTCGGGCCTTCTATATAACTACTTCACCATGGATGACAGCGAAAGACTGCTATTGTTGAACTTTATCATTGGCTTGTCTGGGCTTCGATATGACTGAATACAAGGATGGTATATCATTGGGGTTGATCTGTAGCTGCAATAAGGGATCCAATATAGTCAGCAGACACTCTACGGGACATTGTCGTTCGCTGTAATTAAAAATACAAGTGGTACCGGACATGTGATCCGCTAGCCTAATTACATGACCAGTTTGGGGGCACCCGACCTTCTCCAAGGGGCGGCTTACCTGTAACCTGTCGTTCTGGGACGGTGAGATATCATCGAATAACAGATCTGACTAGGACTATAAAGGAAAGCGAGCATATGAGGCCTTGCATAGTGAGATTTGGCCACGAGGTCTTAGGGATTATGAATCTAGGGCATGGATGTGCTCGCCAGGGGATTCAAATGCTTTGCATCCTTCGATTCAAGGGCTGACACTCAGCTGAGTCTGGCACACAGCACAACTCGAGGATTCAAGGTTACAATGAAGACGAATGTTGCTAGACAAACTTTAGATCTCCGTTGATTTCAATTGCTTGAGACCAAGATGTATTTCAGTCATAACTTATTGCACATGTCCGTCCCATCGTATCGTATGAATCTCTTTCTGGTCAACTTCAATCGTCGTCTTCCAATATCCCGTGGCCTGGCCAACCCGGTCTCGGGAACTGATTCGGCTCAGTAAATTCATCGAAGTCCATGTTTGCGATGCTCAGGTTTGCATGTGCGATATGTGCGTCCCGGCTGCTGAGTCGACCGTGGAAGAACCCTCTGACCTTTCGGGCTGGTGTATCCTTCAGAATCTCCGCTGCAGCAGTGTTTGACTTTCTGGTGTAGAGGGTGTCAGAATCTACCGCGACGACAGTCAGGTCATGTCCAGACTGCTGGTCGATGAAGAACATAGGGAGAGGTGAGGTAACTGCCGTCGCGCGACCTCTCTTATACGTGTAAACATCCCAGAATACATCCCACATATCTTCCAATGTTCCATCTCGCTGGTCGTCTTTCCAGGAAACAAAACAGCAATGTTTTCTGTCCCAATGTTTCGAGTCAATCTGATTCATCGTGCGTAGCTCAGCGCGAATTGCCTGATCCTGCTCTTTGGTGAGTTTACTAGTAAGGTAAAATACTGGCACCCAGTAGATACAATCATCGGCCGGGAGCCAAGGTGGATTTTCCACATAGAACGTTGCTCTGGTGGATACATGAGCTCAGTGACTTCTGACTCCCGTCTCTCTAGAATGTACGGCTCCGGTCGATCCAGGCATTCTTTAGCGGATAATCCCCAGGACTGCGCTGTGCTGATGACCTCCTTCAGAGATACCCACGATACGATGGCTGGTCTTATCATGTCATAGTACAGAGTTCCGATAAGCGCATTCTCGGTATCCCTAGCGGGTTCCAGCAGGAAGTAAACGCTTGACGAATAGTCGTTGGCCAGAATCTGCTGCTGATATCCGTCCCACAGGTTGAGAAATCCGCGTCGAGACTGCACACGATGATACTCCCATGGGATCAGTTGAATTTCCATCTCTGGGTCTTGAGCGCCGTCTTCTTGGTGACAATTCCGCGCGGCGCTCTGCAGTGTTGACTTGATATTGGCAAGCTCATCTTCTGCAGTTGGGAACATTAGGAAAATGTTCAGATGGCGGTTGTCTTGATGCTCCCATGGCGGTAATGCAACGGGTTGTGCTCCATGATTGATCGCCCATGAGCCGTCTTTCGTCGTTGAGCCACTATTTGAACATTCTTCCCACCCCAGCTTCGCTGCTGTGTCATCCGTAAATACGCCTCGATCTGTGTCATGAAGCACCAAGCCGTCGTTAATAAATACTTCGTTGTTACGCGAAGCCACTTCTTGCGGCTCAAAGTTCTGAAGCGTCTCCATCAATTCTGTGTTGTCTTTTTCTTCTCCAGTAGTCCGTTTGGCAACCACGCGAACTTCATGACCCTGCTGCGCGGTAGATGGTCGAATAGAAATCATGACGACGGAAATCGACGGACTTTCACCCACTCGACAAATTCCCTTGAGCTGGCGCTTTGTCAGGTCGTCCGCAACGATCAGGTTTGACCATCCTGCGCGATGGGCCAGGATGGCCATTGCATAAAGGTTGGCCTGGCTATCCCGGCGTTGACCTTGGTGCGCGATTGACTGCAGCACTTCAGTAGACTGTTGCCATGAATGAATGTTGACGCTTTTGTCTTGCAGCAAACGCTGGAAATGTTGCACAAGGCTCGCTTCGTCGACATCTTCAAGGTCCGTAAGGGATACCAGCAGTAAATGCTCCGTGTCTTTTGCATTCTTCCCCGCCAAGGGCAGTCCGTTACCAATGGCAAGCTGTAGAGACTGGCCCACCATGGCTCTTGTTTCCGTGAGATTTAGATAGAGGATACCGGATGACGATAATGATAGAGGAAGAAGAAAATTTAGCGTACAAACATACTTTTAAACCAAACAAGGCTCATATATCACGTGATTATCAGGCAGCAGGTAGGTCTACAGATCTGAAGGTGCAATAAGAAGAGGTGAGAATACGAGCCTCAATTTATGTGACCTACCATGCAAAAATGTCTGGAATTGAACAGTAGGCAAAATGTATTAATACACAGCTCAATTAGCTATGGCGATATTGTAGCGCATTTCTTGTCTGCCGTACGACCCTACAGTCCACCACCGGTCCGGTTCGCACCAGGATATTGACTCTGGATGCCAGAGAAGAAATCTTGTCCGCCCATCTTCAGGTCATCGAAAGCCGGGCACGTCATGTTAAGCAATGGGGCTGCGATAGCCTTCGTGACCATCTCGAGCGGCACGGACAGCGTCTTATACAAGCCGGAGAGCGCATTAGGACTGGCAAACTTGAGGACCTCGAAAACGAAGCAGAGGAGGTTGTTCTTCTCGAGGAGAGTGGACAGGTTGAGGACACCTCCGGTCAAGTCAGAGAGATCGACGCCGGTAAAGCTGTTGACGGTTCCGGTGTTGCCTCCGATGCTATGGAATGGTTATTGATTGTATGCGATGCGCAGAGTTGAGATGAAACTTACCTGCCCAGCTCGGGATACTTGGTGACAAAGCCAACCGTATCAAGATTGAGCTGCACCAATCCATAGTCCACGGGAGTCTTGTACCAGTTGTCGGGGATTCTTTCCCATCCCTCGTTGTAGGTGAAGTTGCCCTCTTCTCCCTCAATGGCGAAGAAGCTCTTGACGATATCCTTGGCTGTAGCGGTTGTTAGTCAATAAACATTATACACTTGGCGCAGTTCCAACGTACTCAAAACACCCTCCGGATGCTCCTCAGAGTGGTTCCGGAAAATGCGTCCCACGAAGAGGTATCCAGCATTACGTGCGAGAAGTCCCGTCACCGGTCCGTAGTAAAAGTTCGGGTTGGTCGCCTTGGTCTGGTCCATCCGGATCTTGGCCCGCTCGGCCATCAAGTCCATGTCAAACGTGCCGTCCGTGGACATTGCGTAGAATTCTTCGAACTTGGTCATGTTGAGAGCGTAGTTGTTCCCGGTCATATACAGGTCGTCGCGCGTCAAGGATGAGTCGGATTCGACAAAGTTGTGCGTGCCGATGATACCCTGTGGATCGCCTATTGCATTGTTAGGATCGCTATATGAACTTCAAGTTGCAGACCTTATGACATACCCAGCAGGCCACCCAGGTTATCCAATAGGTTGTTGACCCGATCATCCTTGCCACCGATCGAGAAGCTAGGGTCCAATGAGAGTGGGTTTCCTCCCCAAACAGTGCCCATCACGGCCAGGACCGTAGCAAGGTCAACGCCCATACCATACACTATCACCGTCAGAGCAATCGTCGGATATCGCTTATCATAATGCGCAGCTCACCTTTGTTAATGGCCGGGATCACTTCGGCAAACTATGACCGGCGTTAGTACCAACATTATCCTTGCGCGGGTACGAAATACTTACGGATACAATACCACTGCGAGGGATATAGCCGTGATTTGCCAGCGCATTGAGACCGGGGCAAGGTCCACGCTGGTCGCCATTGTCATAGTCAGGCGCTTGGAAAGCGTGATCACCGGTGACTATTTCATGAGTATGCTATCACTTGCGGAGCAAAGCTTTGCATACCGTCAACGGGAGTCTTCAACGAATTCACCAGGAGTCGCTTGTTCAAGCTACTCTTGACGCTACCACCCTGGATATCAGAATAGGGACAGTTCTTAGGGATCTGGCCCGCTCCGTTCATCAACTTGTGCAGATTGTCTGCGGTGGGCATAGCATCGACGATGGAAGCGCCCATCCCCAAAAGGGCCAAGGGCAAAGCCGATTTCCACACCCTCATAATTGAAAACAAACGAATGACTATAGAAAACTAATCAAAGGAACGACCGATGACTGAAGATCAGAAAGGAGTGACTGTTGACAGAATAGTAGAGAACGTCATGAATGAACAGCAAAAGAAGACATTGAAGCGGAGGCCACGCTTTTTGAAGAATACATAATCATCAGGAGTATTATGATCAGAGGGCTTGGAGATCTGCAATCTCTGCTTATTAAAAGCTCATTTTTGACTTGTGACTCGGACATTGGGAATGGGAATGGGCCACTTTGCCAGAGAGCCATTAGCCGTAGCGCTAGTTACGGGGCCCGAGTTACTAGATAACCACTGGCCTTATGGTCATGACGGCATTATTATAAGATACCAGCATCGTTAGCCATTGTAGGCACAGCTTTCTTGAGAAAGAGCAGATTACCCCGTACCCAGCAATGCGTGCTTATATGGGCTTTCAACATCGGCGTGTTGGGCCGGAGTATTTTAGAATGCCGTTCAATTAGAAATAGTCCCTAAAAATTGCAGGATCCCTGACTATTCTGCGAAATTATCAATCCCAGCAGATTCGGCAGTTGTCCATGGCGGCGCATTCCGAAAGTCCTCCGTAGGGGCTGGTTGTTAACGCCAGCCAGATCCTATGGGAACAACTCCGTGCATAGGGCGAGCTTGCGGTTTCTTCAGATATTCCAAACAGGAAGGCAGAAATCCACCGGGCGGTCGTCAACAACTCCCAAAACGTCCTGACGTGTTGATCCGGGCTAACCTGACTCAGTGCTGATCCACATCTAATGTTAGGCTCGTGGCGATCCACCGCGCCGTCTCGAGCCGGTCCACTGGGCTAATTTAGTACGACGGGGCTGGCGGAAAATTCTCTGGCGCACGTTAAAATGAACATCCGCCTGATTTATGGCTGTCGAACTCGATCGAGAACGCTCTTCCCTGTCTCCTTATGCACGACTTACAATCCGTGAGCCTGGTCCATGCACCGCACATATGCAATCTGGTTGTTGGGAGCGTTCCCGATGGAGCGCTTTATGGAACACCATCTGTCGACAGCATCGACGTCCTCCTGGTCTGTTTATTTGCGTATGTTAGTTCCGTCCAAATGAAGTATCACATAGCAATCCGTCAAACTGGTAACTCATATTACGTGTTCATGCTATCGCTTCCCGGAATCGAGCATACAGCGCTGCACAGTATTTTTGGCAAAAGATCAATCAATCGATCAACGAATTTGCCACTTTGTACTGAAAATCATTGTGCTCTGTATTCTGTAGTCGGCGATAGTGTGGACTTGCCGGTTTGACAGCAGAAACTATAGGTCCGGGGTAACGGGCATACTGTACTGTGTAGATCGTAATCGCCTCCTTAGCAGTGCTAACGGCCGAGACGTTGATGACAGTTCGAAGCTAGTACGAAGTACTTATATGCTCTCGCCATTGTGTGTTCCCCCTTTCTATTTCCAGTAACCTTCAGGCAAACCCATATCTGATTTGGACTAAAGTAGCGCCGTAAATCCAATTGAACGCTAATGGAAAACACTCGGTATCCGGCCAAGGCGCACAATTTCCGGTAGGCCTTTCTGCACGGTTCGTGGGAAACTGCAAAGCTTGTGTTTTGAGTAGTCATTTCCGTTGGCCCGCCATAATATGAGGATAGCGTGGAGCATGGACCGTTTTCGCTGGTTTGTGCAGAGGAGAACAATACACCAAGTTTGCCAGCCGGCACACATATGATTGGCCGCCAGTGCGAGAGCAATATGTTTGAAAAAGACAAAAATGGTAAAAGGAACTGCAACGCATCTTGGCTATAATCGCCTTGGATATACGTGTGTACCCTCCGGAAGAGCTTCCAGATTCCCGCCTTCCGAATCCGCCCCGTAGCAGTGCGTGTGCCCGTGTCGTTTTGTGTGTTAAACTGTCAACCAGTTGCTGATCACCCCTCATTCGTTGCGTGCCAATGCAGACTGTTGGGCTTGGAACGGGCTTAGACTAATCGGGAGTGATACATCTCATGTCCAGGATATTTCAAGGTCATAGATAAAAGTGATCGATGTGTCCTCGTGGGCTTCTTTTCCCGTGTCTCTCTCTTTGATTCAACCATAGTCGCTCGTTTTTTTCTTTTCCTTCGTTTTGATATCACGACACCAGAAGGCAACCCAGTATGAGATTGACCTGGATCGCGGCACTGGTCTCAGTGCTTTTCTCTGCCATGGCAGCGGCCTGTCACGGTGCTAGTCCATGATCTATGCACGTGACCGGGCACGTGACCCACAGAGTTATCTATCTGCGCCAACGCGATCCCGTTGCAGCTCTTCGAGCTGCGTCTTGTCTATGAACCTGTAGATAGCCTGACCTGTAGCTTAATCTGTTCGTCAATTCCTACTATATTCCTGCACCTGACCCCGCACCCTGACACTACGCAGCTCCGACCCTTAGGAGTTGACACCTGTGAAGATGTCTGCAGCCCCGCGTCCACCATTCTTGCCGGGCAGTTTAGAGGAGTTCACCGACCATGCTGCAACCCATCACTCTGAATGGTTTCAATACTGCCGCCTTGCTTATGAGTATATTGAGGAGGCAGAGGCTGCTATTGCTGAAGCGAGAGGACAAGCTGATCAGACCAGCCTGAAGCTTCAAGCCTCTGAAATGGAAGTGAGCCGCCTGAAGGAAGAACTCTCTGCCCTACACCTCAAACAAGAGAAAACCCAAGCCCGAAACCAGGGAATTATTGAATACCAGAAGGAACAGCTACAGGAATCACAGCAGAAATATCTTGAAGCCTTGAAGGAAAAGGATGAAGCACTACGCCTAGCAACTCCTGTGGTTAATACACCTGCCCGAACTCCGGAACCCACTGCTGAAATACACACAGTTGCTCCGGTGGGAACGCCTGCGTCGGTTGATCCCCCATCTACCAGCTCTGCCAGACTCTCTGAACGCCTACCTGACCCAGACCGATTTGAAGGTGACCGGAAGGATCTTCGCCGATTCATCTCCCAAATCCATGAGAAGATGAATGTCAACCATGACCGTTATCCCACCCCGCAAAGCCGCATGACCTATGTGACCAATCGCCTGAGAGGGGCTCCATATGCCCAAGTTCTGCCGTATATCAAGAAAGGAATCTGCCAGTTAAAGGATTATGAAGAAATCCTAAAAATCCTGGACCGAGCCTTTGGTGACCCAAACCGTGTGAACAATGCCCGTAATGAACTGTTCCGCCTGCGCCAAGCCAACAAGGAGTTTGGTATGTTCTTTGCTGAGTTCCAGCGCCTCGCTCTAGAAGGGGAAATGTCTGAAGATGTTCTGCCTACCCTGCTGGAACAAGCTATCAACCGAGAACTCCGAGGAATGCTCATGCATAATGAACCCCCAAACCGTGAATATCACCAGTTTGCCAATTTCTTGCAAGACTTGGAAAACCGCCGCCGTCACTATGAGAATAACTCTCCACCTGCTGCCCGAACCTATGCCTCAGCTACAAAACCCACCAACCCTGTCAGACCCACCGAACTCCCTGCTACACTGCAGCCTGCTGAAAACAATACTGATGTTATGGATCTGTCTTCTGCTCACCGTCATACAACCTCCCGTCGAGATCGTGGGGAATGCTTCCGTTGTGGCTCCAAAAACCACTTGGTCCGAAACTGCCCACTACCTGATAATCGCCCTGTGGGAGTCCGCCCAACCTATCTATCACCCCGTTCTCACTCCCCTTCAAGCCCAGAACCTACACCTGTGTCGGAACGATACCGTTCCCCATCTCCAGACCTGTCAGCAAAAGGAGTGAGTCTGGCCTAAGTCGCGACCAGACGATGAATGAGCGCACTATCCGTATCTCTGCTGCTGCCACCCAAGGATTAACTGTTGAAGAGGAATCCTACCGTTCAAACCTGATGATTCTGCCCATAACCCTGTCCCGACATGAAAAAGAACTGCTAAGCTATGCCATGCTTGACACTGGTGCTGAAGGAAAGAGATTTATTGATAAGGAATGGGCCCAAGACCAAGGCCTTGAGCTACTGCCACTGAAAAAACCAATCCGCCTGGAGACTTTTGACGGTCAAGAAGCTGAGAGTGGACCAATCACCCACTATGCCCAAATGCATATGAGAATTAACGATCACCAAGAGAGAAGGGCTTGCTTCCTGGTCACACAGCTAGCGCACTATCCTGTTGTACTAGGACTCCCCTGGTTAAAGATCCATGATCCCCGAATTGGCTTTGCTGAGCATACTGTCCTGTTTGATAGCAAGTACTGCCAGGAACACTGCAACATGCCCATGAGACCTGCAAAGATACGAGCTTTACATGATATTCCACAAAAGACCCGCCCAAAACACCTGCCTCCCCGACCTGAGCGCTTGAAATGCCGAGATATTGCTGCTGTATCCATGTCTGCCTGCTGTGCCTATGCCCGAAGGAGTTACCGCCTGTTTACTGTCACCGTTGATGATATTGAAGCTGCCCTGAACCCTGTGCCCGATGAAGAAGACCCAATGGCGAAACTACCGCCTGAGTTCCAAGACTTTGCAGATGTATTCTCACCCAAGGAGGCTGAGCGCCTGCCACCCCACCGCCCATATGACCATGATATTAAGCTGCAAGATGGGAAAGTACCCCCATTTGGGCCCTTGTACCCAATGTCCCGAGAAGAGCTGAAGGCCCTGAAGGAATGGATTGAGGAAAACCTGAAGAAAGGGTTTATTCGCCCCAGCTCATCACCTGCTGCATCACCTGTCCTGTTTGTGAAGAAGCCTGGAGGAGGCCTCCGGTTCTGTGTTGACTATCGCGCCCTGAATGCCATCACTGTGAAAGATCGCTACCCACTACCACTGACCAAGGAGACCCTGAACAACCTGAAAGGGATGAAATACTTCACCAAGATTGATATCATTTCTGCCTTCAATAACCTGAGAATCAAGAAAGGACTTGAATACCTGACCGCTTTCCGTACACGACTAGGGCTATTTGAATCCCTTGTGATGCCCTTTGGTCTGACTGGTGCACCTGCTTCATTCCAGCGATTTATGAATGACACCCTGCGAGACTACTTGGATACCTTCTGCACTGCCTATCTGGATGACATCCTGATCTATAGTAAGACCCGTGAGGAGCATACCCGCCATGTCTGCTTGGTTCTTGAGAAACTGCGAGATGCAGGCCTCTTTGCCAAACTGTCCAAGTGTGAATTTGCTGTGCCTGAGACCAAGTTCCTGGGTATCATTGTTGGCCGAGAAGGCCTACGCATGGATCCTGACAAAGTGAAGACTATTGTTGACTGGGAAACCCCAACTTGTGTGACTGATGTCCAAGCATTTATTGGCTTTGCAAACTTCTACCGGAGGTTCATCAAGGATTTCTCCAAGATCATTACACCCCTAGTGAACCTGACAAAGAAAGGCATCCAGTTTAAATGGAACACTACCTGTGAGCTGAGCTTTAATATGCTGAAAAAGGCCTTCACCACTGCACCTGTCCTTAGACCGTTTGACTGGAATAAGGAAGTTATTCTGGAAACTGATGCTTCTGACTACGTTTCTGCCGGAGTCCTGTCTCAGTATGATGATGATGGTGTCTTACACCCTGTGGCTTTCTTCTCCAAGAAACACTCAGTGACCGAATGCAATTATGAGATCTATGATAAGGAGTTATTGGCTATTATCCGCTGCTTTGAAGAATGGCGCCCTGAGCTGGAAGGAACCCCATCTCCTGTCAAAGTTATCACTGATCACCGGAATCTGGAATACTTCATGACAACCAAGCTCTTGAATCGTCGACAGGCCCGTTGGTCTGAGTTCCTGTCCCGTTTTAACTTCAAGATTGTTTACCGCCCAGGCAAACAAGGAGTGAAACCTGATGCCCTGACCAGGAGGTCAGAGGATCTCCCTAAGGAGGGGGATGAGCGCCTGCTACACCAAAGCCAGACTGTTCTGAAGAAAGAGAACCTTGAGCTTGCACCTGACAGTTCATCCATTACCCTGAATGTTACAACTAGAGCCCAAGCTCATTCTGCCAAGAACCCTATTGTGAACTCACCCAGAACACCTGCTCAAACCAGGAGAGTTAGATTCGCTGATGAGACCAATCACAATGTGCCAGAACCACCACAAGATATCAAGAATCTGCTGGACAGTGCATACCCACTCGATGAGACAGTACAGTCAATCCTGGAAGCCCTGGACAAGAATGCCACACAACACCCTAAGATCACCTTGGCTGACTGCCAGAGAAGAGGCAACTATCTCTTCTTCCGAAATCGACTTTATGTTCCAGATCATGGAGAGTTAAAAGCCGAGCTATTGAGACAATGTCATGATAAGCCAGCTGCAGGACACCCTGGTCGATCCAAAACCTATGAGCTCATGTCCCGAGAATACTACTGGCCTGGAATGTATCGATATGTTGAGCAATGGACCCAGAACTGCCACACATGCCGCCGTATAACACCATCCAGAGAAGCCCGTCAAGGCCTCCTGCGCCCTCTGCCTGTTCCTGAAAGATCCTGGCAAGACATTAGCATGGACTTCATCACACATCTCCCGCCAAGCCATGGGTATGATGCAATCCTGGTTGTAGTAGACCGACTGACAAAAATGAAACACTTCATTCCATGCAAGGGAACCTGCAATGCAGAAGAAGTTGCCCACTTGTACACTTGCAATGTTTGGAAACTCCATGGCCTGCCACGAACTATTGTATCAGACCGAGGACCACAATTCATTGCCCAATTCTGGAAACATCTGATGCGCCGCCTGCAAATCACAAACTTGCTCTCAACTGCATATCACCCTGAGACTGATGGCCAGACTGAGAGGACTAACGCTGTTCTGGAACAATACCTCCGCGCCTATGTATCCTACCTGCAAGATGACTGGTCTGAATGGCTACCACTAGCAGAGTTTGCTGCTAATTCTACCCGCTCTGAGACTACCTGTGTTTCCCCATTCTTTGCAAACTATGGATTTCATCCGCGAATGGGATTTGAACCTGTCCAGCCTACCAACCAGCCCACCAGAGATGCAGAGGAATTCGCCTGCCGGATGAAGTTAATCACTGAGTTTGTTCGTACAGAAATTATATCTGCCCAGGCTCGCCAGGAGGAACAAGCCAACCGGAAGAGACAACCTGCCTGTTGTTACCAAGTTGGTCAGTATGTATGGCTAGATTCTCGCAATATCCGGACCCTTCGCCCGCAGAAGAAGCTAGACTGGAAGAACTTAGGGCCATTCCGCATTACCAAGATTGTCAGTCCGCATGCTTATAAGCTTGACCTGCCTGCCAGCATGAGGATACACCCAGTATTCAACGTCAGCCTACTTCACCCTGCTGCCAGAAATCCTGCCCCAGGCCAAAGACAAGAGCCCCCACCACCTGTTGAAGTTGATGGACTCGAAGAATGGCAAGTTGAAGACATCTTGGATTCCCGTTGGGAAAGAAGAGGCCGTGGAGGACCTCGCCTGAAGTACACTGTCAAATGGACTGGTTATGATGAGCTGACTGAAGAACCTGCCTCATACCTGGAGCATGCTCAAGAGATCGTAGCAAATTACCATCGCCGTTATCCCTACAAGCCTGGGCCTGGCCTCGACAGAGCTCGGCCTTGAGGAGGGGAGTACTGTCACGGTGCTAGTCCATGATCTATGCACGTGACCGGGCACGTGACCCACAGAGTTATCTATCTGCGCCAACGCGATCCCGTTGCAGCTCTTCGAGCTGCGTCTTGTCTATGAACCTGTAGATAGCCTGACCTGTAGCTTAATCTGTTCGTCAATTCCTACTATATTCCTGCACCTGACCCCGCACCCTGACACGGCCAGCAGTATTCAGGAACTGGCTACTGCTCTTCCTCCATGTGCGGTATGTTAGCAGAATCAATTTCAGTCAAGTCAATGAAGCTGACCTCATTCACAGCTGAAATGCCTGGTGGCGGGAATAGAGCAATCGAGTTGCGGCATGACTAACCAGACCTGTATATGCACCGATACCGAATTGAACACGAATGTCGAGGCATGTGTATTGATGAGCTGCACGATCAAGCAATCTCTCAGTGAGTCCATGGATTTTCATGGTCATAATCGGAACCTACCACTAACAGCCCTCAGCTACGAAAAATGTGACCAAAACAGCATGCGATGCTCCCATACGGGACCGAACAAAGATTGTGTCTGTTGCCGGTGTTGTTGGAGGTGTACTATCCGTGGTCGCGTTTATTCTCCGGATTGCTGCAAGATTCCGTTGCCTTGGCGGCCAATTCGGATGGGATGATGCGACGATGGTGTTTACAATGGTACGGAGCCTCGACCCTGCAGTAAGCTTCTTTTCCAACGTTAACAATCTTGCAGATGATGGTGATTCCATTGTCCGCGTTCTCGGTAGTCTGTATGTATCGAATTCCCCTGGTAAAAGTGTTGTCAGATTGACCAATGTATGCAGTGGCCGACACAGGTCTTGGAAAGGACATGTGGACGCTTCCCTTCAAGAACATCACTCACATTCTTTATGTTAGTAAATTCAACCTGCTTTTTTCTTGAGTTTGAGGCTGACCGGCATCAGATATACATGATCGATGAGGTTCTCTACCTGAGTATCCTTCCGATGACCAAGATATCCATCCTCTGTTTCTACCTACGCGTCTTCCCCAAGAAGGAAATCCGTATGGCAACCTACGTTGTCATGGCGCTCTGTGTCGGCTACCTGATCTCGTTCGTTTTGATTTCGGTCTTCCAGTGCGACCCGATTAATGGCGCATATCTGCGTTGGGACGGCGAACACAACTTCAAATGCAACAACATCAACGCCCAAGGATGGGCGGCCGCTATCGCCAACATGATTCTTGATATCATCATCATGGCTTTGCCGCTCCGGGAGTTGTACAACTTGAACTTATCGCTGCGGAAGAAGCTGGGTGTTCTGTGCATGTTCAGTCTGGGTATTTTGTAAGTCAACCCATTCAAGCGAGGGAGAACATCCTTTACTGACCGAAACTAGCGTCACCCTGGTCAGTATCCTGCGATTGGAATCGCTCATCAAGTTCGCTACGACACAAAACGTCACATGTGAGTCTTTACCACCAGAACCCACTGGATATAGTTGACTGACCCGGTATAGGGGACTACGTCGAAATCGGATACTGGAGTACAATCGAATGCCATGTCGGCGTGATCTGCGCCTGTCTCCCAGCCATCCGCTCACTACTGCGCCGTGTCTTTCCCGCTGCATTCGGAGACACGACCAAGGGTGCTTCCAAGGGCACTTCCAACACCTATTCCACATCTCGATCCGGCGCCGGATCGCGCCTGGAAGGCAAATTCTCAGCCAAGGTCAAGGGCGGCGACGAAGATCATTTCGTGCCGCTTGTTGACATGGACAATTCCAGTCATGCCCATCTGGGACATGCACATTCGCAAGCATGATGGATTCTGGTGTTGTTTGCTTTTGGTTGTTTAATCCGTGACATCCTTGCCCACTTTATTCGCTTTTTTTGCATAAATCTTCTTTCTTTTTTTTTTTTTATATCCATGCTTTAGTTATTAATTCCTTATGATTTCATTCTTGGGAAAAGTTTTGACGTTGACGGTTTTTGGGTGGTATCTTTTTTTTTTTTTTTTTTTTTTTTTTTCTTTAACTCTTTTTGGATATCGTCAAGACGGAGAGTAGCGACAGCCTAGTCATCGGAGCCAGTTGCCGATTCTGACAGCCGTTGAGTGGGCCCTGCCATCGCTCCATGACAGGTGAGCCAAGCTGTAAGACTCTCCCTAGACTAATTGGGAAGGTGTCTTCCTCTTTCCGCTGAAGAAACTTCCGAGTCCCCTAATAATAGCGGAAATAAGGAAAATAGAGCCCCTGTCAAAGCTCCGTCGAGCCGTTGCGGTGGACCGTGTGGGGCGCACAGGTCAGTGGAGGCCGGGATATGACCGAAACGATACTCATTGCTTTCCAGCGGTGGATATGTGGGACGCACGTTATTCAGGCCCGTTTAGGGCTAGTACCGGATGTCGTCCGCAAAAGCAAACAGTCGGTAAAAGGTCAGCTTTGGCAGGCTGGACAGAGAAGACCTGACTCGAAGTGGCCTTGTATGTATTTCCTTAGATTAATAATGCGAATTGCACTGTGTCTCTGAGCGTTTTGGTCAAAGGATACTGTAGAAGCAGGGGAGAGACAGCCTCTGGAACAGTGTCCCGGAGTAATTCTGGTGAGACGGCATGCTTGCTTGTGCATCACAACGATCCCGACTATCATTCCAGTCAATCAGGAAAATCAGCTTTTCCAAATGTAAGCATCCCTGCATATGCAGAATACCAGTACACGGGATAGAGTACTCCAACTCGTAGTCTGCATGCATAGCTCATAGTTCAGCACTAAGCCGGGTCTCGTGTCCCGGTAATCCGTGTTAATATATCAATTGGGGTTTGTAGTGGGATCGCCGGTTGGAAGGTTTAGCGTGATAGCAACGTGAGCTATTATGGCAAAATTACCAGCAGGGAACGAGCACAACGCCTTCCTCCTGCATGCGCACTGTTATACGGATGTTTGGTAATGGATTATAAGGGATATGCTCTGTATTCGACATGATCATATAGTTCACAGGATCAACGGGGAAAGGAAATGAACGTACATAGTGCAAAGCACTTTTGCAAGGCCGTCCGGATCAGAACGAGCCATCAAGTGGCTAGCAACATCTTTCCGTACGAAATGCCATGAATGGAATATTCCACACGCTAAGGACTGCCGGAAATCCGAATCGGACTTAGCAAGCACCGAGGAGCAGCTCGACCGAGTTCGACAATGCCTCCTGAAGAGGCTTCATCCAGCCGATGTTTCATCTCCGGGGTCACGTAGTATCTTTGGGCTAGATGCTGGGCTTGGATCGCTCCGTCGGACTAGCCCACCTGTCAGTGAAGGCCGTTAGACTAAGTCAACCGTTAGCGCTATTCTAGGAAACAAACACATATGGATCGCCGTTGAGTCCTCACTCCGTACTCCTGGCGTGCAAATTGCAGCCATAGCATAGTCAAGCCGAGGATATAGTTCCCCCGGGTTTATATTCAAAGCTTCCTCGAGCCAGCCATCTTGACTTCCAACAAACATCACTCCAAGTCACTCTTTCTTTTTCTTTCTACCCTTCGTGCTGAGGCATAGGGTCTTGCATTCATTGATAAAATGCTTGTAATCAGAGGCTTCAGTTTTCTTTCCCTTCTTTCGGCGGTCCTGGCTTCGTAAGTTACTTTAACCTGCAACGCTCCTCACCATCACGGTATAACTAAACGTTCCCATAGGGCCCATGGATCGAACCACGAATGGCTGCACAAGCGCTCGAACAACACCCGGACGACCAGCGGAACAGATGTTGAATACGATTATGTCGTGGTTGGCTCGGGTCCCGGAGGTGGTCCATTGGCATCCAGACTCGCAATCGCTGGTCACAAAGTCCTGCTCCTCGATGCCGGAGATGACCAGTTCGATGCGCCTGTGGTCCAGGCTCCTGCCTTGCAGTTGCAGTCCACCGAGTACGAGGGCACGAAATGGGACTATTTCGTCAACCACTACCAGGACTTGAGTCGTCAGGAGGAGGATACCAAGATGACCTACAAGACGCCGTCGGGCGAACTTCACGTCGGTCCCAACCCGCCTGCCAACTCTGACCCTCTTGGAATTCTGTACCCGCGTGCCGGTACTTTGGGAGGATGCTCGGCTCACAACGCCATGATGTAAGTTCAAATCTTCGACCGATAGCGTTGTATGAGGCAGGTACTAACGGCTCGCGACCAGTACCATCTACCCGTACGAAAAGGACTGGGAGGATCTCGTTTCGATCACCGGTAACGACACCTGGGCTCCAGATGTGATGCGCAAATACTTCGAGAAGCTCGAGCGCAACCGCTATCTCCCCAGCAGCCTGTCCGGTCACGGTTATGATGGCTGGCTCACCACCAGTTTGACACAATTGACGCTCGTTGTCGAGGACCGGAAGCTGCTGTCTCTGGTCATCGCCGCCGCCACGGCTGCTGGAAAGTCTCTCATCGGAAAACTTCTCACCACCGTGACTGGTCTCGGTGAGGTTCTCCTTCGAGACCTCAACAGCGACGCAAAGGACCGTGATCAAGAGACCGGTCCGTACCAAGTTCCTCTCGCCGTCGACGTCCCCGATTACAAGCGTACTGGTCCTCGGGATTTCATCTTGGACACCCAGAAGGCCACCAACTCCGACGGTTCGCGCAAGTATCACCTTGATGTTCAGATGAACACCCTTGTCACCAACGTCCGTTTCGATACCTCCGGTAGCAAGCCCAAGGCCACTGGTGTTGACTACCTCAAGGGTCAAAGCCTTTACAGGGCAGACCCGCGGTCCGGCAACGCGACTGCTTCTTCTTCCGGGAGTGTCAAGGCTGCTCGTGAAGTTATCCTTGCTGCCGGTGCCTTCAACACCCCTCAGTTGTTGAAGCTGAGCGGTGTTGGACCCAAGCAGGAGTTGGAGAAACTGGGTATTGACACTCTTGTCAACCTTCCCGGTGTTGGAAAGAACCTGCAGGACCGTTACGAAGTCAGCGTTATTGGCGAGTCCCCGACCAACTTCACCCTGACAGAGAAGTGCACCTTCCTTGCCACCACACCTGACCCATGCATGGAGCAGTGGCAGAACAATGGAGCGCTCCTCAAGGGCACCTACACCACCAACGGTATTGCAATTGCTGTCACCCGGAACTCCTCGACCAGTGACGGTGACCCGGACCTTCTGGTTTCCGGTGCACCTGCCTACTTCAAGGGATACTACCCCGGATACTCGTACGACGCATTGAAGGAGTCCAACCACTGGGCCTGGATCACCCTCAAGGCACGCGCCCGCAACACCGCCGGTACTGTGGAGCTCCGGTCCAAGGACCCCAGAGACACTCCGGTTATCAACTTCAACTCTTTCGACACCGGTTCGACCGAGGACGATGCCGATGAGAAGGACCTGCAGGCTGTCATCGAAGGAATGAAGTTCTCGCGGGACATCTTCGACTCTTTGGTTCCATTGGACGGTGACTTTGACGAAGTTTGGCCTGGAAAGAACGTTTCCACCGACGCAGAATTGAAGGACTTCGCCAAAAAGGAGGCATGGGGTCACCACGCATGCTGCACGGCTCCTATCGGATCAGACAACGATGACAACGCCGTGCTCGATTCTGACTTCCGTGTCCGTGGTGTTGAGGGTCTGAGAGTGGTGGATGCTTCCGTCTTCCCTAAGATCCCTGGATACTACATCGCTCTGCCCATCTACATTCTCAGTGAGAGGGCAGCGGATGTGATCATTTCGAGTGCATAAAAAGTTGCCGCTATTCTTGCGATCCTGATATGCCATTGTTTTTCTGTTTTATTAGCAAAGCGCCTGCGAACCTTTTTCCTTCATAGACATTGATATCCTCACTAGTTCATTAATATATCCAACAGACAGTCTTTTTTTTTCTGTCAGATCTCCGTGGGTGAAATATTCAGGACGTACTAGAACCAGGTAACTATTAGGGTGACAAACAACCCCAAGGCACCATATCAGTCACGAATAACATTAAAGCCATATTGCATAGCAGAGCAAGATGCTTGAAGACTGGTATGTTGTGTGAGAAGATGGTGGGCTTCAGAAGATGGAGAAGGGGGTTTCTGCCTCGGTGCCTGAGTATCCTGGGCCGAGGCAAACCACATGCTGACGACCTCGGAAAATATTCTCTAGTAGTACGCTGTACTTGGGCAACAAGAGTTTCCGAGCTCTTGACCGTTTTTGCGAATTCTAGGTCAGATACGCATAAATACGTAGCTATCTCAAGCTCTGAGCACGTTCGCCGCTCTCAATGCTATCCCAACGTAACCCAATAATTGACGGCATCATCGGTAGGTAACCCGTCGAAACTGGTGCACTGCGCTGGCATCACATACTTAATTAAAGGGATAAATTAATACTGTTCAGTAAGTACATGTTCACCGTCAATGATTGTTCGCGCCATGATGAAAAAAGGACTCGAAAATAAGACAATTATCCAAGATCCTTCTATCCAGTAAAGTTTCGCTTATGCGCCTCCGTTTAGCTGCGTTCACAGAAGGGAATTGTCTTCTTTGCTCCCTGCCGGAAAATTGGATTTCGGATTCGCGGATTTCGCGGGGGAGCAAAAAGCCCGCCTTCCAGCTAGCTAAAGGATTTTGGCGTTCCTGGGCCATCGGACGATGGTCATCCGCGGTTAATGTGTAATCAAGAGGGCCTTCAGCATTCTGGAAAACTATTGCTTTGGCTTGTTCGTCATTCAGGCGGCCCAGACAGAGAACGGATCCTGAAGCCCCCATCACGCGCTGCCCGTCAGAAACAGTCCGCCATAGTAGGGAGCGAGCTGGCGAGGCAATTTCTCTGTCCCACGCGTAACTCGTTCTGTGGGCAATGGCTTCTTGAGCCGACCTCGATATGGCCTGTCCTGTGAATTCCGAAAAGTCCCCAGTAAGAACATTCCGAGAGACAAGGAATAGCGGGTCTCCTCGTAACGCTTCTTCGTGATCGCCCCATCTGGTGATAGTTGGAGTGCCCGGAGGGTTCACGAGGCGCGGGAGATTTGGACCCGTAATTAAAGACAGATCGTGTTCAAAACCGACCGGATAGGGGAGGAGCCCAGTTCTCGGGCACGTGTCGTACGTCCTAGTGATAACGCCAATCTATATGTGTGAGTATTCCTTTTCTGTGACTGTAGACGATTCATACCTGCGAGTTCGTTGCCGCAAGCCACACCGGTTTTCGATAGGTGTATTTCCATGGCTTCGACTTTCAAAAGTTGCAATAGTCGGCTCACGTCTAGGTCGAACTGAACGTAGTGCGTCCTTCGCCATAATCACCCAGTTTGAAATTCGGCATCGCAATGCGAAATCAGTGTCAGCAGTCAATCCGGTGCGCAAATGGACTCTTGCGAAGTGTGATTGGCATTTCGAAACTCCCCTTCCCTGGGAGTATAACCTTGGGGCGTACATGTATCTGGTAACCGGCGGCGTGCGTGTATCGAAGTCTGGGTTCATCTTGGACTTCCACCATCCAAAAGCAGTGTCCATTCGGCTCCTCCACCTTATACAGCGTCAGTTAATATCGCAGAGCAAGATCTACACAACGTACGATCAACAATACGAGTGAGGTTAGTTTGGAGCCGCCAGGAGTCATCTTCGACCTTCCGCCTCTTAGGAAGCGGATCACTAGAAGTCGCCATTCTTAAGCAGATAAATCAGGAGATTCGTTGCCATCGTTCATAGCAGACAACTGTGTAGGATATTGAGATTATAAACGATAGAGTTTCGATTAGATCGAACGATAGCAAGTCTTGACTGGCAAGAAAGAAATCTCGGATAAAGGCAGATCAGGAGGAATATCGATCAACTGAAGAGGAAGGCATACAACGTGCCGGGCCAATGTAATTCCGGTCCGGTCGGTATTGCTGCCTTTGTGCCTTAAAGGGTCTCACGACCTCAGGTCTTGCTAACTTGTTTCAACGAATCGTCAATAACCACTCCATTCACTTATTTGACTTACTAGAGCCAAGTATGCCACGCGCAGTTCGAGGTATGCTCGCTAGCACCAACAGTCTGCTCTCGCTAACCTCCAACGCGAACAGGTGTTCTGATTGAATGCGACCCGTCGGTGAAAGCGATTATCCTCAAATACGACGAAGAACGACATGACTACATAGTGGAGGATCTGGACGATGACCGCCACCTGGTCATCAAGGAGAGTCAATTGCAGAATTTGAAGCTCAGGTTGGGCAAGGTATGAGACCAGAGGAACGACGCGTTGGGTTCCTAGCTAATCAAGATTGTAGGACCTGGACGAGAAGCTTATGCAGCCGGACGAATCGGAATCCGAATAACCACGTGAAAATGCCTTGTCCGGTATTCTTCCACGTCCTATCTTGGTCGACATTTTCCACTCGAGACGGAACATAACGGCATCGTTGGCTGGATGATATTATCTACGGAAAACCGCTGTCTCGGAAAATGCCAGAGCACCCATTATCTCCCCGCCACCGCGTGACTATCGATATACGTTTTGAGGCCTCTTCTTGAAGGATTTCCTCGATTGTACTGGATTGTACCGGATTATGAAACACGGACTTGGATGGATACACTGGGCCTGTGGCAGTGATCTCGCATCGAGCTGGATGGCTCCCCAACTGGATGGAAGTCTCTTTCGATACCAGAGCTTTCTTTGGACACTCGTTAATCCCTGATTGATGCTTGGAAATACATAGAATTTGCCGTAGATGGTCGAATCAGGCCTGTCGCCGTCGGTAATCCTAGTGCGTATCGTACTGCTGTCTTTTTTTGTTGATTCTTGATGCTGCATATCCGATGACGTCATTTCCCAAATCGGAAATCACGTGCTTCCATCGAAGCCCCCAGAAATGACCAGCAGTGACGAGCAGCATCCAGCAGGGCCATGCGAGCCCTAACGGGATATCTCGAGTACTTTCGAGTGCCTTACAGCTGCTACGATCTTGAGTCACGTTGACACCATGGCAGGCTCTAGAATCGAGCATCTCAGGTATATAAGGATGTTCAGCACCGTCTCTAGTTGACCATCAGCTTCAGACAAGCATCTACAAGACAGCAAACAATCCAAAATCTCTCTCATCAACAAACCTCCCAACACCATCACCAATCTACACTTCTTCAAAGAACAACCTGTGAACACCACAATGTCTCTTTTCCACATCTCTTCTCCCGGAGACTTCGCTCCGTTGTTCAGTCTCTTGGACAACCGCGACCTCCACCGCACCAACCGCGGTCAATTCTCCTCTCTCCGCTCGTTTTCCCCTCGCTTCGACTTCCGTGAGGGCGACGACGCCTACTACCTCGACGGCGAACTGCCCGGCATCTCTCAGGAGAACATCGACATTGAATTCTCCGACCACCAAACCCTGGTCATCAAGGGCCGCTCTGAGCGCGAATTCCACGATTCCAACGACACTCCCCAGGACCAGGAAGGCCAGGACGAGACCAGCGATGTCGCCAAAACCGGCGAGCAGTCCGTCACCAAGTCCAAGAAGAACAACAAGCACCGCTACTGGGTGAGCGAGCGCTCTGTCGGCGAATTCCACCGCGCTTTCTCGTTCCCTGGCCGTGTCGACCAGAACAACGTCCGGGCCAGCTTGAAGAACGGTATCCTCTCGGTGGTGGTGCCCAAAGACGCTGTCTCAGGAACCAAGAAGATTACCATTCAGTAAACGAGGGATTTTCCTATTTCGACCAGTATTACGGAGTACTTACGAGTTACGCTTGACGAACGACTTGTTGCATTGTATGCTTGCTTGACTTATTTCTGTTTGCTATTTTCAATATGTCTACAACATAATCAATCTTAATCATGTACAATACTAGTTATCACAATTTATTGCTTCATTGATTCCAAACCTTCTCTCGTACTCGTAGGTGATAAGCAGACCCCCACGTAGATATATATATAAGCTACTCCGGAGTAACCCCGGACGGCACTCTCATTGCCACCTAGAAATTATAAAATCTCTTATTTCTGCCTGTAAACACTTCCCGTCGTCTATTCGAAGAAATGCCTAAAATTAGCAGATCAACAAGCTTCAGACAAGAACTCGAACGATCATCCTTGGATCGCTTTTTTTGCGCACGACCCACGCGTATTCGTTTTCGAAATTGCCTATTCGGGTAAAGGAGTATACGCGCCCTCATTTTCCACGGTGTTTCCGGGTTGTGTTAAAAGGCAGAACAACGCTCGCTGTTATAGATATCTAGATTCAAAAGAGTCATTCTATTCTATCTTCTATTCAACTACAATGGACTTCACGTTTCATCCAGGCGTAAACGGGTCGGACCCGTGGGTGGAATTCTACCCATACTACCCATCTCGAGAGGCTGGATATGCCTTTATGGCGATGTTTGGTCTCTCCACGGTTGCACACTTCGTGCTCATGATTCCCTATAAAGCGGCATACTTTATTCCCCTGGTGCTCGGTGGTATATGTGAGTCACTCCAGAAGTCATCATCTTCCTCCTTCTCAACACCACTAACAAGGAACAGGTGAAACATTCGGCTACTACGGACGCGCCTGGTCACACGACGATCGAACGAGAATCGGCTCCTGGGCCCTGCAGGAAATGCTCATCATGTGCGCGCCTCCCCTCATCGCAGCAACCATCTACATGTTCCTCGGCCGAGTCATCCGCTCCTTCGACGCCGAACACCACGCGAGTATCCGCCCCAAGTGGCTCACCCCGATCTTCGTCCTCAACGATGTCATCACATTCATCACGCAGATAGCCGGTGCTGGCGTGCAAGTCACCGGGGACGCACACGTCATGGACATCGGCAAGAAAGCTACACTGGCGGGGTTGATCTTTTCGTTGATAGTGTTCTGCCTCTTCGTGTTAATCGCCGCCGTGTTTCATCGGCGGTGCAATCGGGATCCCACGCCTGTATTGCTTCACAATCCTAATCTGAACTGGAAGTGGTACATGTGGGCGTTGTATATTTCGTGTTTCGCCATTATGCTGCGCAACTTGATCCGGTTGATCCAGTTCGGATCCGACAAAGAGTCCCCGTTGAACACCAAGGAGGCGTTCATCTATGTCTTTGATGCGGTTCCGATGCTCATCTCTGTAATCGTCCTTATGGTGTACCATCCGGGACTGCTGATCAAGAGAGCGCGGAACGCGCAGAAAGGGGAAATGCTGATGGCGGATCGGAACTCGGGCGATGTCCCGTTGACGCAGTATGCAGGGGCGCGTGTGTGATTCGTTTCCTGCTTAACCAGTTCTTTCTGTTCATATATTTAGCCGTTCTTGTTTATAGAGAAATAAAGTTAAAACAATTCCCAACTCCCAGTAAATGAATACTATCCGGGATGCTCTATTGACTGGATCCGTCTCAAAGACCATAAAGCCCATTCCTTCCAATCCCACGGTAGAAAGCGTTGGACCCCGTCGATGACATGGTAGTCCCAGCCACGCATGTACCAGACGGACCTCATATATTGGAGCAAACAACTCCAATGCGCAAGTATGACCAACGCAGGAGGTTGTTTCTCTTGCAGGAGACTGATGTACGCTTCAGGAAGGCGATACAGCCAACCGACAATAATCTGTGTCAAACCAACTCTTTCCCGATGTGCACTCATCTTGACATATGCATCTTCAAACGTCTGCATCAAACTGTCAACGAGAGAAACGTACATGTCTCCCTGGACAAAATCGGCACTCCTCTGGCGGACCAGTTGTCGAACCTCTAGAAGCTGTCGCTGATCACCTCTCCAGATCTCCAGCCATTCCGGGCTGATGTAGCGCTGCTTCATCATCCCCTCATCTGCATCGGACGGCGCCATGACCCCTTTGAAAATATGTTGATGTCGCGTTGTGACAATAAGCCGGACACCGCGCAGGAGGACCAGCCATTCTGCCTGGCCAGTGTCACTGAAAACAAGGTACTCCCCTGGCGGCGGCCCGCGTGCAAAGTAGACAAAGCAGATAAGGATAGCAGCGATGTAGATGGGCTGGGCATTCTCCGGGGTCAATTCGAACTGGGAGAGAATCGAGGTAACGGTGCTGACGCCAAAGGTGAAATGCTGGTCCGCCTGCGCGATATACCGATTCCGCAGTTCCAGGGCCGATGCCGGTTGTTGATGACCACAATGAAGAGCCGAGAAAGCCAAAAGGAGATGCAGGATTGACGAAAAAGTCATACTCCACTGAGGAACATGGACCTGCCACAGCTCCCAGCCATGAGCATCCTCAGCAAGAGTGCGATAAGTCGACGTGACAAAATGGTGGAATAACTGGAGGTCAGCCAGCGACAGGCCATCCGGACGAATAGAGGGATCGTCGCATTGCACACCGGTCGAGGCCGTGGATGTCTCACTAGCAGGCGTACTAGTGCGACTCAATTGGGACTGGTATCCCGACGCTCTGAACCGATATTTCGAGGCAGGGCGTCGTTGTGGCTCATCGGGATCGGAGGTGGCCCGAGACGGTGAGGCAGGGAGCGACGCTGTGAAGTCACAGGAGATGCCATGGTGCTGGCAATTGGAGCAGGCTGGTTTCTTCTCATCGCACTAGACTCAGAGTCGCCACTTGTCAGCAATAATTGCATTCTTCCATGCGTCTATATTGCAGGCAGGGACTCACCTTGACACGGCGTCTTTTGCAGTTGCGACAACCCAAACGCGATTTCTGATGCGTGCGCCTGGAGCGGACAGAATTGGGCTCCATTGATCCATTAATTGTTGGAGAAAAGTAACGGTGCAAGGCAAAGAATTGAGACAACTCTGTGTAGAATTATCGAAGCATTGACGGCACTATTGAATAGTGATGAGAATCGGCGGATAAATAGTTGGCCCGATTACCGAGGCCAGGAGATTCTTATATAGGCCAGCGTGTGCGCACATATAGCTAGATAAGCACTCATAAGCACTCAACCAGCTGCGTACGCGCACGTACGTTCGTTAGACAATATACCTCTTCGTTAAACTAGTCCTCTCCATAGACCTCGTTTAGTCCGGAATAATCGACTCCCGAATTCCCCTTTGAGCTACGATCCGAGAGACCCCGCTTCATTGGTTATGAGCCCGGGTTTGTCCATACAGTCGTCTTAACAAACGCTTTGGCACCCCGGGGGTTCTATATTCGCTTAACATCGAGTATAGACCGATCGATACGATTCCGACTACGAGTCTCACCCTTGATTAACTCCCTACATGATTACCGGCCAATAATCTGCTCAGCGGAGCCTATTGGGTTGTGAGAGAAGTCATAATGGCAGAGACTAGCAGCAAGGGCAAGGAGGAGCCTGAGGAAAGGAAGCCTGTGAAGGAGAATGGTATCAAGATATATCAGTTCTCAATAGATAGGCTGAATGAGGAAAACGCTCGATACTGGTTCCATACAATGGAGAAGCAGTTGAAGGTCCAGTTCTGTTGGCAGACAATTGAATACTTCTATGAGGTTGGAAGTGCAAGGTATAGCTCAATCATTGGCAATGATATGGATTGGTTCAAAATTGATTTGAAAGCCGATTCAATCATTGAGCAGGGGCTCACGCCAGCAACCATCCTGGAAGTCAAGGACCAACCAAATGCTGGATCAAAATGGAACTGCTTAAAGGAGATGTTCCTTAAGTCGTCAAACACCAAAAAGGCTATGAAGTTGATGAAAATGGCCAGTTGGACTTGGGATCAGTCAAGATTGAATGAAAAGGACGCCTTCCGAGAAATCAACCAACTGGGAGAGGAATTTATCGACATGAATGGCAGTGAGATGGTCAGTATCAGGGAACTGATCATGATTTGGTATTTGCGAGGATTAGGAAGCCAGTATGCCACATTGAGAGACACTGTGATGAGTTCAAATGCCACATTAGACAAGGGATATGTCCTAAGTCGGATCGAGGATCTCATGCAGATGAAAGGAGGATCTGCAGGTGAGAAAGGATCACGAGCTCATAAAGAAGGCAAGCAAAAGAAGAAAAATGGATCCAAATGCTATGTCTGTGGGAAGGCAGGGCATTTCGCGAGGGAGTGCCAGAACAAGTATGAGAGTGATGATGATGAGGATCATCAAAAATCCAAAGATCAACGAGGAGGTCGACAAGGTAAAACAAACAAGCAGAAAGGTAGATTTGCTGGAGCACAAAGCAGCAATGATGATGCCAACCAAGATGAGATGGATGAATTCAGCTCATATGCGATAGAGAGATCGGAAATGGGTCGATTCACAAGTGAAAAAGGAAATCAAGCCAGCAGCAGTCCAATGGTATGGTGTTTTGACAGTGGAGCAACGAGCATGTCAACTGGCAATGAGGATATCTTTGAGAGATTGGATCGGAAGAGCCGCGGAACTCTGACTATTGCAAGTGGAGTCCATATGCCTATTTTGGGCAGGGGAACGGTCAAATTCAGCCTGCCAAATGGGTCAACGGTCCGATTGAATAATGTCATATATGTACCAGGTTTGGCAGAGAACCTATTGTCATTGGAGGCGCTCCATGTTGCTGGATTTGAGTCAAGGGGCTCAATCAGAGGATACACAATACTGAAGGATGGTAAGATAGTTGCCAAAGGACGGCGAATTGGACGATCAACCTACCTGGATAAAGTCACGCATCCAAACGCTCTGTATGTGAAGCCAGAGCAAGCAAGAAAGTGCACTGAACTTTCTGGGAAGCCAGATGAGCAATCAGTGATCCAACTGCTCAGTGGACGAGCCGCTAGAGCTGGAGCTGAAGATGCAATTGATCAACGTCGGCAACTTATCCATCAACGACTTGGGCACCCTGGAAAGAGACGTTTTAACGGCTGCGTTGAAGCCATGGACTTGGATGAATTGAAAATCAGCAAACGGGATAAACTGCTAGAAGATGATTGCGAGATATGCGTCAAATCAAAGCAGGTAAAAAACCAGAGCCATGTTCCAGTTCCTAGAGCGAAGAGACCGCTTCAACGAGTATATATGGACTTCTGGGGTCCATATGCTGAAGGCATAGGTGATGAGCGATATTACCTTTCCCTGATAGATGATTGCACGCGGCATTCATGGGTCTTTATCAAGAAGAATCGGTTATCTAGCTCAGTGCAGAACACATTGGAGATATGGCTGCGCCAGGTTGAGCGAGAAGCTGGCAAGATGTTGTTGGTCATACGGGCTGACAATGCAAAGGAGTTTCTAGCCTTGGAGTCATGGGGCCTGTTGAGAGGCATCCAGCTTGAGTTTATTGAGGCTTACACACCCCCGCAAAACGGTGTTGCGGAGCGATTCAACCGATATATCCTGGAGATCACGAGAGCTCTCCTATTTGATTCAGGCATTAGCAGGAAATATTGGAAATATGCAGTGGTGACTGCGAACTACCTGCGGAATCGAACGACAATTGTCAAAGGTAGTGACAATAAGACGCCATTTGAGCTGTGGCATGGGCATAAGCCAGATTTGGCCCACCTGCGAGTTTGGGGCTGCCGGGTACTCTATCATCACAAGTCAGATGATAAGCTGGAAAGCAGAGCTATGGAGGGCACATTCCTGATGTATGGGAAAAGTGATAAGCAGTATTTGGTGCTGCCTAGGGGTGGTAGTGAGCTGAAGCTAGTCACTAACCCCAAGTTTCGAGAGCGGGAAAATGGCTATTTGAGTGAGCCATTAGCCAATCAGGTTGATGTACAAAGTGTGCCAACCAGTGCTATTTTACCCATTGAAGCGCCTCAGATGCCTGCTGAGACACCTGCCGGAGCAGGACCGCCAGTTAATGAGCCCATTCATACCGACGAGCCGATGACGAATATGACGCCAGAGACGCTGAATACGCCAATGAATAGAGAGGATGGAGAGAAGGAAAGAGATCCCTCTTCATCAACTGGAGGCACGATGGATAAGCCGGTGAAACCATCCAGAGTCCAGCCTGAAGGAGAGGCAGAGCAGAGAGCTCCTAAGAGGCCTGATGAGGTGCGCGAGGTTCTGCGTACAGATGATAACCCTTTAGAGGCTGAAGAGGTGCCTGTAGATGCTGGCCAAGAGAGCATGCCAGATAGGCCACCTGGGCGACGCTCGGAACGCGTTCGCCAGCCATCAGAGCGAATGATGGAGAGCCGCCAAACGGAGCTGACATACGGCCGCAAGCGCAAAGCTGAAGGGGAGGATGGTAGTGATGACCGTCCAGCTCAGCGCATGCGGGCCCATTTGGCTAGGCTAGCAGTAGCTGCGGAGCTATTGCAGACTGATAGAGAATATGAGGTTGCAGAGAGAGTATGTGCTGCACGTGAGAAAGCCGGAATACGCATACCGAAATCGTACAGGGAAGCTGTTAATGATCCGATATATGGCTCAAAATGGAAGGAAGCTATCCACAAGGAATTGAGCGCCTTAGTGAGCCTTGGCACTTGGAATGTCATACCCCGAAAGGAAGCCGAGGGAACGGTTTCATCGACAAGATGGGTATTTGATGTGAAGCTAGGCCCAGATGGCCGAATTGACCGCTTCAAAGCCAGGCTAGTTGCCAGAGGAAATGAGCAATCGGACGACGACTTCGATGAGACATTTGCACCAGTATTCCGACTAGATAGCCTGCGAATTTTAGTGGCTATAGCGGCCCAATTAGGCCTGGAGGCACACATGCTTGATGCTATGAATGCATTCGCTGGCTCTGACCTCGATAAGCCTAATTGCATGGAAATCCCGGAGGGACTGCAGGATTTTGATCCAGAGGCTACTAGTGCCAAGGGGAGCCTAGTTTTAGAGCTGAAGAAATCGCTCTATGGCCTCCGCCAGTCCGCTAATCTATGGCACAGAAAGATTAGCGATTTCCTGAAGAAGATAGACTTCAAACTGATTACTGCAGACCCTAGTGTGTTCATGAATGGTAGGGGTCTGATTATCGCTGTGTACGTGGACGACATAGTGATATTTGGCAAGGATGCCAAAGAAATTGATGTGGTGAAGCAGAGGCTCAAGGAGTTCCATCCAATGACTGACTCTGGGTTAGTCAAGAAGTTATTGGGCATCCGCTTCACATGGGGAAAAGACAGGTCTATTCAACTGGACCAGGAGTCCTATGCGCGACAAATTCTTGATGAATTTGGCATGGCTGATTGCAAGCCTGCAAGCACACCTATTGGCCCAAGCGTTAAATTGGAGGCACCGGATAGCTCACTGCTTGGACGAGCTGAGCATAAGCTATTTCGGAGACTAATTGGACGGTTGATTTTCCTGGTGATAGCCACACGGCCGGACATTGCCTTTGCAGTGAATCAACTGTCTCAATACCTCGCGGAGCCAAGGAAGGTCCATTTGGCAGCGGCCAAACACGTGCTTCGATATGTCAAGGGCACTATATACTATAGACTGACGTTTAGTGCAAAGGGGAGACCGAAAGGGTTATATGCGTATGCTGATTCCGCGTATGCTAACTCAGCGAAGAACCGGTCAACTACTGGTTTTGTTTTCTTCATCAATGGCACGCCAATTACCTGGACGAGCAGAAAGCAATCAGTTACTGCACAGAGCTCAACAGAGGCCGAATATATGGCTGTATCGGAGGCAGCTAAGCAGGCGATTTGGACTAGGCATTTCCTATATGCTATAGGAAAGGGGTCCATTTATCGAGACGCCCCGACTACCATCTATGAGGATAACCAGGGCGCCATAAAGATCGCTGATAACCCGATTAATCACCCGAAGACGAAGCATATAGCTGTACGATATCATGCCATTCGGGACCACATAGGCAATGGAGAGATCCGTCTCGAGCATCTCCCTACTGACAAGATGATTGCCGATGGCTTGACGAAGGCTACCAACCATGTTAGCCAGGGACGGTTGGTTAGAGACCTGGGCCTCGCTTAATTAAGCGAGAAGAGAATTCAACATCTATGAGAGTTGAAGCGTGCGTCCAACCGCCGCTTATCAAATTGCCAGATTTGTTGTTTTCGATTGATTTGAATGCGCGACGATTGTACGAAGGGGAGTGATGAGAATCGGCGGATAAATAGTTGGCCCGATTACCGAGGCCAGGAGATTCTTATATAGGCCAGCGTGTGCGCACATATAGCTAGATAAGCACTCATAAGCACTCAACCAGCTGCGTACGCGCACGTACGTTCGTTAGACAATATACCTCTTCGTTAAACTAGTCCTCTCCATAGACCTCGTTTAGTCCGGAATAATCGACTCCCGAATTCCCCTTTGAGCTACGATCCGAGAGACCCCGCTTCAAATAGCGAGACCAGTGATGCCTTAGGCACGTGACTCCTATTCCTCTCTCTGTACGAGTAGTAGTACTACTTGTAAAGTGCAAGTACAAAGTACTACTCCGGAGTACAGAGTAATAGAGACTACTCCGTGTTGACAACAAACATCCCCAACAGGCAAATGATATCATGCCAGCTCTGAGACCTGCAGTCCGACTTTCTATAAAAAACCTCGCATACAATAATTTGACCGACACTTACATCAACGACTACTGGCCGGCGCACCTTGGACGAGGCTTTGCAGCAGAAACTGTCCCAATCAGGCCCACGGAAACTTCAAAAGCTGGTCGGAGATGCCTCCAGAAAGAGATATTGTGCGCCGGTTGAGTTCCGTGGAGCATGTCTTGGATCGGGGAAGCTTCGGAAGCCTTGTTGGACCCTCATATCAGTCCGGCCAAAAGTATATAAACGGTCTTTCACCAGCAGGAGAACAACGACACCAATTAGCTCTCAATTCAATTGCATCTACTCCTTTGTCTTCAGTCGACATCTTCAATCCACAACTATCACAATGAAGTTCTCCATCGCTGCTGCTGCCGGTCTCTTTGCGGCTCTTACTACCGCTCTCCCCGAGGCCTTCACCCTCGTCGCTGATGGCGGCAAGACCGTTCTGACCGATGGCCGTATGTCTTCCATGATCGTCGATCATCGAATTCCAGAAAAACTAACAAGATTTTAGAGAAGCTCCTCATCGGCGCTGACCCTGCCTCCCACGAGATCCTTATCCGTATGCACACCCCTCACGTCCCGACATGATCCATCACTAACAACACACAGTCCGCGGCTCCAACACCACCACCGGCGTCAGCTTCACCTCCAAGGACCAGACCCCCACTGGCTTCCAGACCCTGTACGTTGTCGACGGCCAGGTCGCCCCCGTCGGTCTGACCCTTCCTCACTCGGGCGCTACCCCCGAGGGTGCCAGCCTTGACGGCTTCGGCGTCGACAAGGACGGCTACTTCACCCACGACGGCAAGAACTACTTCGGCATTGAAGGCTACGGCGACAACCCAGAGCGTGTTATCAACTGGGTTGACGGCCACTCGAGCACCCAGCGCGTTGCCAACCTCTGGGTTAAGGAATGCAAGGGTTGCTAGACGGTTGACCGGGACCGGTTGAACTTGTACAGTGTATAGCATTGCGTCTTTTTTTCCCCCTTTTGTTTTGAGTTTGTACAAACTTAATCCGTTGTGTATAATCGGGTCTTGTATCATAGACTGAATCTAATATCTGACCATGCAGTATTAAACATGAAAATTACTTCTCACTGTATTCTATCGTAGATCAATCTTATGCTCGGCTCATTTTATGCATATCATTGACACCTGAGGTGTATATTTAGACACCTCGGGCAGTATCAGCGTCACAGCCGAACCGAGGCACATGAGACCGACCATCAACATAAACGACAACATCGCTTCACTTGTAGACAACAATTTAAACCCTGTATATATCTGTCTTTGGGGCTGTCAAATACTCAGTAATCATCCATACTGTTATCAACACTGCACGTATAATCGACAATCCCAACATGGCAGACTACTCCTACAAGTACTACAACATCACCTTCCCCCAGCAATATGTCGCCCACGTCGAGATCAACCGGGCCGACAAGATGAATGCCTTCTTCGAAGCGTACGCCCTCCCAGTCATCTGATTATAACAGTATGCTAACAAGTCCAGTATGTGGGTCGAACTATCCCAAGTCTTCAACCACCTCTCCCAAGATCCCTCCGTCCGCGCCATCGTCCTCAGCGGCGCCGGCGATAAAGCATTCACAGCCGGACTAGACGTCAAAGCCGCGTCTGAGGGTTTCTTAATGGACAAGGAGACAGACAACGATCCCGCCCGCAAAGCCGCCCACCTCCGCCGCCACATCACCCCGTTCCAGGACTGTATCAGCGCCGTCGAGCGCTGCGAAAAGCCTGTTATCGTTGTCATGCATGGATTCTCGCTGGGACTAGCTATTGACCTGTCTACCGCAGCGGATGTGCGGGTATGTGCGCGCGATGCACGCTTCGCCGTCAAGGAAGTCGACATCGGTATTGCAGCGGATATCGGAACGCTGAGCCGGTTGCCCAAGGTGGTCGGAAACTTTGGCTGGGTGAAAGAAGTTGCATTGTCGGCGCGGATTTTTGGAGCGGACGAGGCTTTGCGCGTGGGCTTCGTTAATTCCGTGTATGATTCGAAACAGGATGCTGTTCGGGGGGCGGTGGAAGTGGCAACGTTGATGGCTAGTAAGAGTCCGGTTGCGGTGCAGGGGACGAAGGAGATTTTGAATTGGTCGAGGGATCATTCTGTGCAGGATGGTATGTCTCCTTTTGTGGGTGATGTGTTTAGTTGCTAACTGATCTTCTAGGACTCCGGTATACATCGGTCTGGAACAGCGCTGCTTTACAGACCAAAGACGTATCTTCAGCACTACTATCGGGGATCCAGAAGCGGACACCAACGTTTGAGAAGCTGTGATCTTGTCTGATTCTGATTTATTAGTCTCTTTCCTCACGGAGTATAGCATACCAGCTTGTCCACTAACATCCGTCTTGTACATAAAAATAAAAACAGTATATCTGAATCTCTACACTTAGAATCCGTTCCAGATCTCTTCAATATATGGTCAATTTCAAAAAATTCAATACCCTCCTGTCATCGAGTCAGTGACAGCAGCCAGCGACTCCCGACTTCTCACATGCCCTGACACGCGATTCTGAAACTCCGCTAGCCCGAGTCACGGCCTGTCAGTGTTTCGAGACAGACGATCCTACGCTGACGTCTGTGCGGGAGGAGTGTGCATGCTTGCTGTATATTGCATAGTATAGAGAATATGCCGGTGTATAGCCTTTTAACCGATGCCAATGCTGACTGCGGAGTATAGGGTATAGAAGTATAAAGAGGGGTACCTGCATGTACCTTTCCCTCTTTTTGTATCTGTATCATTCTTTCTGAACCCATTGTCTGAAAATGAAGTCTATTGCGTTCTTCCTCTTTCTCCTCCCCTCAACCCTAGGGGCAACCATCTACCTCGCCGGTGACTCAACCATGGCCGCCGGGGGAGGCGGGTCAGGGACCGACGGTACACCTCCACACATACACACAGAGAGAGATCCATAGCTAACAGACAATAGGCTGGGGTGAATACATCTCATCCTCCATCTCCGGCACCGTCACCAACAAAGCCATCGGCGGCCGCAGCGCCCGCTCCTACACGCGCGAAGGGCGCTTCGAGGAAATCGCCAATTCCCTACAACAAGGCGACTACGTGGTGATCGAATTCGGCCACAACGACGGCGGGTCGTTGTCCAGTTCAGATAACGGCCGCACCGACTGCGGTGGCACAGGGGACGAGACCTGCACGACCGAGTACGACGGGCGGACTGAGACCGTGCTCACGTTCCCGGCGTACCTGGAGAACGCAGCGAAGCTGTTCCAGGAGAAGGGCGCTACCGTGGTGATATCCAGCCAGACGCCGAATAACCCGTGGGAGACGGGGGAGTTTGTGTACGAGGCGACGCGGTTCGTCGAGTATGCCAAGTTAGCTGCTGATACTGCTGGCGTGGAGTATGTTGATCATGGGGCGTATGTGGCGAGTATATTTGAGTCACTTGGGGAGGATACGGTGAATGGGTTCTTTCCAAATGACCACACGCATACGAGTGCGGAGGGGGCGCAGGTGGTTGCTGAGGCGTTTCTGAAAGGTGTGGTGTGCAGTGATGTTTCGTTGAAGGATGTGTTGACCACGACGGATTTTGACGGAGAGTGTCTGTAAACCCGAATTTTGTCTATTAAAAGAGGCCTGCTAGGAGTAATCAAACTTTTGCATAAAAGCAATACAACAAGAACGAAACTCGTCATATCATCATGGCTCGTTCCTCGTCAGTTACGCATACAAATTCCCGAAAGCAATTAAATTACACCTCCAATACCGCCTTCACCAGTCCACGCTTTTCCACTCGGTTATAGTAGTGGTGCAGATTGGAGAATCGGCTTGGTAGTTTGCCTCTGGTTTGTACGATCTCCCGCAGAACTGGCCAGAGGGAGCAGTCGTCGATGGTGAAGACACTTCCTCCCAGATAGTGTTTGCCATCCAGTGCCCTTTCCCATGTCCGCAAAATGTCGAGTGCGTATGCGCAATCACGGTGCTGTCGCCAGTAAGTCAGGAGTTCTTCGATCTTAGGCAGGTGAGCGCCTCCTTGCAACCGATCTATGCCGGGACGGGGTGCTTCTAGGTGAGCCTGCTGGGCGAAATAGTTCATGGTCTCGACATCACCCGCGACAATGGTGTCATCCGTACCGATGTAGACTGGCCGCTTGTCACTTGGCTTGACAGATGCTTGTTCAGCAGTCACCACATCATAGCGTAGATTGCTTTCACTCAAACATAGTCGAACTCGAAGATTCCTTACCGGATCGTCTCCTGGGATCATTTGCGCCGTCGACGCGGTGACAAAGTTGACCACGTCAAATCCACCACCGTAAACACCGTCCCAGTCGAACTCAGTGGCATGGTTCTCCTGGCCAAAAGCGTGGATAAGTCGCTGGGTTTCAGCTTCATCACCGTGTATCACTGGCCTCGCTTGACCTTGTTCCTTGGACACGGCACCCTGCCCCCAGATGGTATCGCCCGTTGGGTTTAGGAATGTCCCGATATGTCGGAACGTCAGGGAGATACGCTCACCACCGTATGCTCGCTCTTCAACTGACTTTTCCGACTCAGGACGCTTATCCGGACGAATTCCGTGTAGCCAGCGCATATTTGTCTTTTGGCCCAGAACGAACAGAGACTCGTGTGGCAGAGGAATGCGCTGCGACTGTCTGGTCGAATCTTCTTCGGCAGTCTTTGTACGCAAGGCCATGGCGCGCTGAGCACCCAAGCTGACATTGCAGATATATGAATCACGGGCAATGTCTAACGTCTTGTCAGAGTGCTCAGAGATACGATCTTGCCCATCTCTGTACAGCTGAATCAGGACGTGGTTCAGTGGGTGGCCCAGAATCTGCTCAACAATGACACGAACACGATCGACAGTCTCCGTGAACGGATGCAATGGTGGCGACTCATCAGCTGGGTGACGATAGATTGGAATCGACCCATCCGCCTGTGCCTTTCCCTGGACAGCTACCAGTCGTGGGACCTGGCCTGACATATGGTACATTTTCTGCCATGCCACCTCGCGACGAATTTGCTCAAAGGCGTCTGATGGCAAATCCAGGTCATAGACAATGCGAGAATCACCCTCTCCGATCACATCACCTGGTCCACGGAGGTCCCGGGATGGCTTCGACCTGCGCGCACGTCGAGCGTCAGATCGCGAATTCGTCTCTGGCCTTTCGTCCGGTCGTCTCGCCCGGCGCACTCTTGCGCGCACCTTCTTGTCCGCATGTCCTGGGGGTGGACCATAATAGTCCTTAGCGCGGGCGATCTTGAGGCCCGGTTTATCATCCTCTTCCTCTTCGTCGTTGACACCGTCAGGCTCACGGCCATTCGTAGCCCGAAGATCAAAGTTATCCAGGACATCTTCTATGCCCGTGGATCTGGCGGGCCGTGGCTTGGAACCTCCCTTCTCGGCGATGCGATCCGTTTCTTGCCAATCGAGTTCTTGCATGAGTTCCTCGGACGTTATGCCGTTCGCGCCAAAAATATCCGCCATGCGCCTCATTGCTTCTTCGTGTCGCTCAAAATTCCGAAAACCCAAGCAGTCTTCAACCAAAGTAACAGAGAAACCCAAACTAGCAGCGTCAATAACAGTAGCGTAGACGGATATGTTCGATAGAGAACCGCAGATGTAGATTTCAGTGATGAGTTGAGAGCGAAGAGTCAGAACGAGACGATCGTTGCGCAAGGCAGAATAGTCGGATTTGGTGGTCAGAATGTCATGCTGTGAGTCAAAGGCCGCCACAATGGGCGCCGGCAGCTGACCCCCAGGACTGTGAGAATTCCCACATCGAGAAGATTCCGCGGACAGGAAGGCTTCTTCGTCCTTCGAACCGTTGGCTGTATGACTCTGACTTTTGTGCTTTTTGCTGTGGTCTTCTCCCCCGCGACCTAGCACCACCAGCTCCTGCTCATTCGCGTCGACTAGCTCCCGACGAGACTCGTAATACGACTGTATCCAGAATACGGTTCCTGCAGAGCGAAAGGAACTGGCAAGTTGAGGCAGAGTATCGAGAAAGTCCGCGGTGTTGGGGACATATAAAGCTCCGGAGGGACGAACAAAGTCGTTTTGGAAGTCGAGGAGGAGGAGGGCTTTTCGGGTTTGGACGGTAGGAACACCGCCAAAAGCAGCAAGGAAATTCATCGTCGCATTATATCGAGAGATTAGGGGTTATTCTGAAGTGGTGATGGTGCTTTTGTAGAGAAAAGTGGTGGAACATGTCCGTGTCTTGATGCCTGAGATATAAGGAATCAAACGGTGACAACGTCATGACCTCGTACAACTTATATACAGTACCCCTGGTAGTATTACTATAGCCTACCCTACTCTACACTTTATATACTTGTACCTCTGTACAATCCAGCATATTATTATTATTGCATAGCTACAATTCGTACACAATTCTAGACTTAATAAATCAGCCAATCACAGTGCCTCTCCGACATCGGCCGGGGAGCAGTAGACCAACTCCGGTCACGTGCAACCCCGGGCAGTCGGTGGCAGCGTATAAGAAAAACCCCAACCTAATCTTCTTTTCACTTTTTTCTTCATCTCTCACTCAATTGACAATCTCCTCTCCTCTCCTCTCTCACCTTATACCTCTATAACCATCGCAATGGCTTCTCGTGGTCTCCCCCGTGCCCTCCGCTGCGCCCGCGTGGCTGCCCCTCGCTCCGTCCTCTCCTCCGCTCTCCCTCGTCCCGCTCTCGCTAAGGCTGCTGCTGCTGCTGTCCCTCGCATGACCATTAACCAGCAGCCCATTCGTGGTCTTAAGCAGATTACTTTTGCCGACTCGACTGAGACCGTCTATGAGCGTGAGGACTGGCCCCGTGAGAAGCTCCAGGAATTCTTCAAGAACGACACTCTTGCTCTGATCGGTTATGGCTCTCAGGGTCACGGTCAGGGTCTGAACCTGCGTGACCAGGGTCTCAATGTCATTGTTGGTGTGCGCAAGGACGGTGCTTCGTGGAAGGAGGCTGTCCAGGACGGCTGGGTTCCCGGCAAGAACCTGTTCGATGTCGACACTGCCGTCGAGAAAGGTACCATCGTCATGAACCTGCTCTCCGACGCCGCCCAGAGTGAGACCTGGCCCGCTCTCAAGCCCAAGATCACCAAGGGCAAAACTCTCTACTTCTCCCACGGTTTCTCCCCCGTCTTCAAGGACCTCACCAAGGTCGACGTTCCCGAGGATGTCGATGTCATCCTCGTTGCCCCCAAGGGTTCCGGCCGTACCGTCCGTACCCTCTTCCGTGAGGGCCGTGGTATCAACTCCTCCATCGCCGTCTTCCAGGACGTCACCGGCCAGGCCAAGGAGAAGGCCATCGCCATGGGTGTCGCTGTCGGCTCCGGCTACCTCTACGAGACCACCTTCCAGAAGGAGGTCTACTCCGACCTGTACGGTGAGCGTGGTTGCTTGATGGGTGGTATCCACGGTATGTTCCTCGCCCAGTACGAGGTTCTCCGTGAGCGCGGCCACTCTCCCTCCGAGGCCTTCAACGAGACCGTCGAGGAAGCCACCCAGTCGCTGTACCCCTTGATCGGTGCTAATGGTATGGACTGGATGTACGCCGCCTGCTCGACCACCGCCCGCCGCGGTGCCATCGACTGGTCCAGCCGCTTCCGTGACAACCTCAAGCCCCTCTTCAACGAGCTCTACGACCGTGTCCAGGACGGTACCGAGACCCAGCGCTCGCTCGACTACAACTCGCAGAAGGACTACCGTGAGAAGTACGAGAAGGAGATGCAGGAGATCCGGGATCTCGAGATCTGGCGTGCCGGCAAGGCCGTCCGCTCCCTCCGTCCTGAGAACCAGAAATAAACAATGTAATGATAGGATGGGAAAAGTTACGAATGTACTATGATTTCAATTTCAATCTCAATATTAATTGGTTCATTTCTTCATCTCCGCATCGGCTGTGTCCGCCCGTATTAGTAGCAGTAGATAAGCAGTCATCCCCCAGTTCTACCCCAGGGGTAAATTCCTTTCTCTAATTCCTTCATTACCAATTCGATCGCTACATACAATCAAAATGCTCCCCTCCCCCTCCGCCATCCACGCCGCCCACTCCCTAATCCACCCATACATCCACCGTACCCCCCTCCTAACCTCCCGCACCCTCAACACCATCGCCTCAACCCCTCAATCCGCAGAGTCACTGGTTGGAACGCCCTTCGAAGGCCAGACTCCAGCCCACCCATGCCTGCGCTTCTTCTTCAAATGCGAGAATTACCAACGCATCGGCGCGTTCAAGGCGCGCGGGGCATTCCATGCATTACTGCGGCTTGTGGAGGAGCGCGGGGAGGACGAGGTTAAGAGGAGGGGTGTTATTACACATAGTTCTGGTATCCTCACCACCCTTCAATCCCAGATAACCTACCCAGAGAAGATGAATGCTTACCTGATAACGCGCAGGAAACCACGCCCAAGCCCTCGCCCTCGCCGCATCCACGCTAAACATCCCCGCCTACATCGTAATGCCGAGTATCAGCACGCCATCCAAGATCGCGGGAACGCAATCGCACGGCGCGGAGGTCGTTTTCAGCGGCTCGACCAGCGTCGAGCGCGAAGCTGTCGTGGCCGATATCCAAGGCAGAACGAATGCGATTCTCGTGCCGCCGTATGACGACTATAATATCATCTGTGGACAGGGGACGACAGGTCTTGAGCTCGAGGAGCAGTATAGGGATACTGTGCGGGAGAAGCCGGAACTCAGTGCTCATGGGGGCACTGGTGGTAGTCTCGATGCCGTGATCACGCCTATTGGCGGTGGAGGATTGAATGCCGGCGTAGCGACGTTCTTCTCGGACAAATCGACGCGGGTTTTTGGCGCTGAGCCTAACTTTGAAGGCGCGGATGATTGTCGGCGTGGGTTGGAGTCTGGGGAGCGGGTTCCGGCTGTTAGCACGCTGACGATAGCTGATGGACTGCGCACGCCAGTGGGCTTGTTGAACTGGGCTGTTATTTCGGATCCGAAGAAGGTAGCTGGTGTCTACGCCGTGACGGAGGAGCAGATCAAGGCTGCGATGCGGCTGGTGCTGGAACGCATGAAGGTGGTTGTTGAGCCGAGCGCGGTTGTCGGATTAGCCGTCTGTTTGTATAACGAGGACTTCCGACGACGGGTTGCGACAGAAGCTGGACAAGAAGGCTGGGATGTAGGGATTGTGTTCAGTGGTGGAAATACAACCGTGGAAGCCATTGGTAAGTTGCACAGTTAGTTAGAATCATACCAGCACACCGTGTTCATCCGCAGAAAATACAAACGTCCCTCTACTCTGTCTCTCCAATTCCTCCACCACTCTCCTCGGCCACTCCTCTCTCCCCAATCCATTCACACAGCCCAGAAACCTCCCCTGCCCGTTCGCCCTCACAACAACCCTCAACGTAGGAAACAACCCCCAAGGCGGCGGCAACGAGCACCGAAACGCCACCAGGTCCTCACCAGACGCAGAAGCAGATGCAGCCCTCCCAACCCAAGCCGTAGTCGTATACACAACCGCACACCCAAATAGGCTCCTTACCCTCTTCAACTCCCTCACAAGCTCAGCGTACATATCACCGATGTAGAAACTCCGTTTCGATCTGCGATCATGCTCGATCTCAGAGTGCGGACGACCAATCTCTTCGACCCGGGCGATCTGGTCGCGTAGTTTATCCTGCCAGAAGAATGCCGTTGCGCTGTCGATGAAGATTGCGTGGAGGGGGCGGTTTGCGGAGAGGTGGCGGCCAGTGTCGAAGAGGTAGGATTCTAGAGATTGTAGTGTTGCAAGAAGAGATGATGAGGAGGTGGGACGGAAGACGTGGACGTGTTGGAGGGAGTTGTAGAGTATGCTTTCAGTGTCAGGGAGCTGCTCTACCATATGCTGCTTCAGTTTCTGATAAAGGATGCCCCGAACAACACTCAACAAACGATCCGCATCAAATCGGCCATCTGTATCAATAAAGACGACAGCTGCATTCCGTCCATCGATCTGGACATTGTCAATCGTCGAGGGCAGGACAGCAATGGCCGCGAGATAATACAGTAGCTGGGACTTTCCAGCCACCGACGAGGTACTTGAGATCTCCACCACCGGGTCTGGATGAGCCCTGACGGCCTGATGTGCTTGTCTGTCTTCTGGCTGTAGATTGGAATTCTCGTCTGGATGCTGAGGAGCAGGAGCAGGGACGGGCATGAAGATCTCTAGCAGGTCATCCAGAGCCTTGACGCCTAGACAGTTGCTAGACTCATCAGGGCATATATTTCTTAGATCATGTAGAATCTGTAATTATCAGTATTGGCCATAGTCAGGTTGGTAGGAAAGGTACCTCGTCCAGTCTCGCTTCAGTCACCTCCCCAAGCAATTTCTCCCCGAAACTGGCGGCCATTTGCGCGGCTTGAAGAGGAGAGGATCATAGCAGCATTCATAACACGGTCAATTGGCTATACATTGTATTTCACTGTAATTATCGAAGGTATCACAATCCAGATAGCTGTAGGCCGCTGCTGTCAGAAAGCGGAACTCCGCAAAACCTCCGAGATCCCACATTCACCTCGCCCTCGCAACCACCACTCCTCAACCTCAACAACCTACAGTCATAAGAAATTACATACAACGGAAGAATGGCCCCCCTCGTGCCCGTCTTCTCCTCCGAGTCGCTGCCCTCACACGTTAACACGATCCGGCGAAACTTCCACGAAGAAAAGCGTCGCAAAGGACCCGCGGTCGACTTGAAAGAGTGCCCACTGCTCGAGATGGTGCAGTACTCGTGCAATCCGCCGCAGGATGGGATACCCAAACCGGGGACTATTGTGTGTAAGCCGGTTGTGCGGTTGTTTAGACGGTATACTTTCTTTTTCTGTGGTTTGGTTGGTTATACTGTGGTTATTGACGCTTGCAGATGCGCCGGGTTGACGGTTGAGACGACGTCGTGGGAGCCGATTCGGTTGGCAAAGGAAGAGGAAGCGAAACGCGCTGCTTAGGGATGTGTTGGATATTTGTTTATGCATAGCGGGAGTTGGGCGTCTACGGTTCAGACATGGTCATGAAATTGATTGCTCCAGGGTATCTCTCTCAATACAACAAGAAATAAAATGCAAAAACACCTGACGCCATTCCTCCCATGCGACAAACATTATGTGCTCACCCAGCTATCCATCCGCGAAATATTCCCCGTCTCAGGCTTGCCATTCAGCTTTTCCTCTGGTTTTGAATGATTCTCTCCGCCTCTTGACGCAGTCGTCCGACGCCAAAGATCTCTTTCGCAATTGATGATGGGCGGCAACTCCAAATTCAATGACACCTTCGACCGAGACGTCTTCAATTCCACATCCGCCCCAGCCCCAGAATCAATCTCCATCGGCGCCGCCATCCCCAACACAGTCGTGTTCTTCGAAGACTTCTTCGCCAGCCCTTTCACCGTCTTCTCAAACATACTATCCATGCTCTCCATCCGCCGGCCCCAAAGCTTCTTCTCCCGCCCTGCCGAACCAAGCTGGTTATCCTGAAACGCGGCACGAGCCAGCTTCCGTAAAGCCTCCTCTCCATGCCTCCCATCCTCTGTCGCGCGCTCGCGGATTTTCCTCGGGTCTGATTCTCGTTCCGTAAACACAGGCGTGTGTCGGTATGTATGTTTGCTGGGGAATTCGGGGAAATGTTTCGGGATATGCGCGCTCCTGGCACGGTCGTCTTCGCCGCTGAGCTGCGGACCGAGGAAGGATATAGCTTTGAAGGCATCTTCTTCTAGCGGGGGGCTCGGTAAGAGTGTCGGGGTCGGTTTAACGGTGGGATATTTGAGGTAGGGAAGGAGGTCGCCGGGGAACAGATGGTTTCGTGTCAAGGCGTGTTCAAAATCCTGCGGAATAGGCTGTATGCGTCGACTACTAAGCATCGATTGCTGCACGTAGGAAACAAAAGTCACGAGATCTGCCACGATAAACCAAGTCAATCCAAATGTCCAAGAGCAATTCAACATCCCTGTAGAAGCGTACACTCCTCAGCCGCACTGCGAAACGCATCCAACGCAACCGGCTCCGCCAAATCAAACCCGCTCTCCCTCAACGACATCCCAATCGCCCGATTCATCAAATGGTCCACGGCAGCATTATCAGCGATAGCAGGCTCCGCGAGCGCCGGCGTAACGGGACTCGTTAGCTGGTGCCGGTGGTGGTATGGGCGCTTTAAGCGTTTGGAATCGGGGCCTTCGGTTGGTCGCTCTGTTTGCGACGAGGACGATCGTTTGATGGCGGGTTGCGAATCGAGCATTCCGATTCTTCAGGGGGGTAGAGATTAGGTGGAGATGAAGCTGTTCGTTGTATGTAAGTAGGAGGGAGTGAGAGTCGGAGCTCAAAACGCGGTTTGGTCACGTGTTGGTGCCTGAGGCACAGTACACACTCCACAACTGACAGGAAGGATCCAAGGTTAAAGAATATAATAAATCCAAGAAGAAATATAGTATGTAGAGCAATACAAATATCAGACGGTATTAGTTTAGTATATGTTTCCCTCTGTCCCTCTGTATAACAGCCCAACCACAAGCGCTGCTTACTGTACACCCGGAACGGAAACCAACCTCAACTTTCCATCATCGCTCGATTCTCCCGCCCGCCTGCCTTTTCCACTCCCTCCCACGCCCCGAACCACGCCGTTCGCCAGCTTCTCTCCGTCTCGAGTCGATTGCTCCCCTCCATTTTTCGCAATGGCCTCCGCTATTCCCCCCATTACCGGCGTATGTTTTCCTTTCCTCGCAGCCCACCGACCCGAGGGTGATCAGCCCACGGGTTTTGCTCCGACATGGACATGGAACTTTCAGCGTCTATTTCAGCTTCAATGGCTAACGTATTTCTGATAGATGCTCCGCCGGGGTCTCGTCCTTGACCTGAGCACCGCTTTCGGTGAGTTCACCTTTTGATTCGAGATGTCGCATCGCACGCACGAACCGGGGACGCGGATGTCTGGAATTCTACACAAGACGAAATACACAAACACCACGATTAGGTTCACACAGGCTGGGAAGCGATTAGTGGCTAACTCTGCCAGGTTTCGGCACCACCTTCGGCTACCTCTGGTGGTATGGTACGTACATCAATCTCCTCAATGTGAAGGACAGGACCGGAACACCTTCTAACAAAAAGCAGGCTACCACCTCGGCCGCGTCCGCGAGCGTGACACCCACTACGCCAAGCTCGAGCAGGAGCGTGCCGCTCAGAAATAAATTCGTTCCTAGTCAACCGTTCATGGCAATGTTGGTGGACCAAGCGTTTGTCGATACTATCGATAGCATGGAATAAATTCGTTATGTTCTGATCCACGGTCGACTATATGTATATATGTACCTCTAAATCAAGATTGCGCTTGCATCCTTGACTACTACGAGGGGCCATTCAGACGCAGAACTACTGTGGCAGCCAGTGATTGTAGCTCGTAAAGATCTATCCAGTCGCTAATTATCATATACACGTGCGTATCAATCGTAAGACCTCTATGTCCGGCATCTACCGCAGCACACGCTCAAAGTCATTCCCCCTCACCGAACCACCAGCCATCGAGCTCCGCACATGCCGCTTAAATGCCTCACGGTTCGTACGCAAATCCTCCGCAGCCTCTTTATTCAACGGATCAGACGCATTCGGCTCGAGGAACAGGAACTGCCCACATTAGCACCGGCTCCAAAAATCCCCCAAACCCAAAGAAAACCAACCTGCATGCCCACAATAACCGCATTCAAATTCAACACGGGCTTCCAATCCTCCCTGAGAATATTCAAACAAACATTCCCCTCGAGATCGATATTCGGATGATAAATCTTCTGCGTACACTTGACCTTAGGCGGATCATGCGGGAAGTTCTGATTAACCGCGAAGGTGAAGTGAAAGACGCCGCCTTTGTACATTCCCTCGTCGGGCTCGATGGTAAGTGTGAAGTTGAGAATATCGTCGGGGTTGGGGAAGGACATTTTCATGGTGCTGCCGAGGGTGAGTTCTTGGAGGTCTGCTCGTCGCCATCATTGTTAGCGCTCTTGCGCTTTTCTTCTTGGTTGGAGAGGTTGATTTGGGACGATGGAGGGGAGGTACCTCGCTGGACACGCAGCTGCGCGGGGGTGACCTTCTTCTTCTTCTTTCCGGCTGCGGCGTCTGCATTTTCAGCTTGTTGCTGTTGTTGTTTCTGTGCTCTGTCAGTTATCGTAGCGGACCGTGGTGGTTTGACGTGGGAGGCAGACCATCGACCAGATCTTCAACATATTGAATCACACCTCCCCCGAGGACGTAGACTGTTTTCAGTAATTCGCGAGAAGAGAATATCTGGGGTATTGTAGTATAGTATAGTGTCGAGAAAAGTCGAGTACCGCGTTGGACGACGGAGGTAGGAGCGTGTTGGAGAGTCTGGCGGGGTTGTCGCAAGTGGGCAAACAATTCTCAGCGACGAGTTGTCAGAACAAAGGTCTTTCTGCGCCCAATAAATACAACACTATGAGGCAGAGACCCGGAAAATGCAAAGGAATTAAAATATGTCAGCAAGTCTGGCAGCCAAAGGCGGAAAAGCCTGACGCCATCGCCACTCCTACACATTCGAGTCATATAGTGAAGCATAATGCATCCATTGCTCTAACCGCTAAAAAAAAAAAAAAAAAAAAAAAAAACATCAAATGCTTTCACCGTGGTCCCTGCAAGAAATGAAAAACAATCCAAATTCAATCAACGAAAAGCACACTCAGAAGACAAAAATATGTAGGTAATAAGGTGTAGCAGTCGACAACCAGTGAACGAGCATTGTATGTAAAGTGCAAAAATCGCGACAAAAATAAAACCAAGAATGACTCCACGAGACAAGAGTCGGTTTGATCTTCTTTCGTTCCTTTCTCCATACACGTCTACCGTCTGGCAAAACAGCACATGATACCCGTTTTACCCAAGAACCAGCAGGCTCCGATGAAACGGACAAGGGCAACAGCCGCGTTCGACCACAGCAAGGCTTGGAAGAAACGTTGAGTCCGATCGGTAGCAGTGTTCTATATTCGTTAGTTTTGTTTGTCACAAGAGAAGAAGAATAGGAGCTTACCGTGAAACCAAACTTGTCCACACCGTCACTGGTGATGCAAACCGCCATGAGTGCGTTACTGAAAATCCAAAAGGTCACCAGCCGTGTACGGAAGCTCTTGTACGAGTCATCCAAGGTCTTCTCTTCGTGATCGACCGGCGCAACGTAAGGAGTCAGCGCGCGCTTCACCGTGGCTTCAAACTGACTGTCGATATCGGCCTGGGGCTTGTCGATTTCCTCAATCACTGCATCCTTACCACCATCCTTGGTGGTCGTGACGGACGGCAGGGCATCGGCCTTGTCGGAACCCTTGGTACCCCACGAGACGTCGTGCCAGTTGCTGAAGGCATACACGTTGAGAATGTTGATGTAGGAGGACTGCACACCCATGTAGGCCGGGAACGAAGTGAACATGTGCCACGGGTCCAGGTACATGAACGACGCAACAAAGTAAAGACCAAAGGTGGCGGCAAGGGCGATGATGATGATACCAGCACCGCTCGAGGAGAAGAACGATTTCAGGAACCCGCCCAAACCGTTCGAAGTATCAAAGTCCATCGCATCCTGTCCACTAAAGGCATGAATCACCAGGTACAAGGCATCGATAACCACGTAGATCTGGATGACACCGAAGACAATGAAGGAAGCCAGGTAAGAGTACTTGGATCCCTTGGGACGGTTACCCAGGGCGAGGATGAATTGCAACAGCAGGAAACCAAGGTAGGCGTATTTGACGATTGTGTTGACAATGGGAGTCGCGGTGGCACCAAAGGGGAAACCCTTATGGCCGTTGCTATCGTTCGGGGTACCGACCAAGTCCATAATGACCGTCGTCGTGAGCCAGTACGATGCAAGAGAGAACCAAGTCAAAAAGGTGTTGAACATGTTATACAACATCTGAATGTGCAAGAAGAACATGCGGATGATGTTATGCCCACTCTTGTACATCCGACCAAAGTGCATGAGCGAATAGATACCGGCTGCGAACGAACCGTTCAACCAACGACGACGCTGGGAGATGAATTCCGCAGCACCCTCGGGCACGTCAGTCTCACCCTTGGAGGCCTTGACGTACGACAGATGCCACTTGGAACCGGCCTTGGCGACCAATTCGAAACAGAGAATACGGTCTTCGGCCAAGAACATGTTCTTCTTGAAAATGTTCATGCCTTCGATACCCTTCTTACCCAGCTGCTTGGAAAGAGTGTGATCACCGTGGAAATATTGCTCCAGAGGACGACCCATGATGGCCCGGAAACGGTAGGCAGAGAAGGCACCGGGCAAGACACTGACATAACCGAATGAACTCTCAAGAGGTTTGTCAAGAATGTTACTGATCTTGTACTCAAAGTTCTGGGCGGCGACCAAGGGGTTGACCAAGTTCTTCCAACCCTTACCCAACATGGCGTGGATTTCACCACATGCACCTCCCAGGTCCTTGTCGTTATAGAAGGCCTCCCAGAGGGCGAGGAGGGACTTGTGGCCGGGCTTGGTACCAGCATCCAGCAGAATGACGACCTCGGGGTTCAAAATGCGGCCAAAAGCGTTGAACAGCCATCTGTGCGAGTTGATCTTCTTGCTGTTCTTCTGCTTCAAACAGAATATCATCTGCACGGGCGGGAGGGTACTCGGGCCGTCGTCAGTAGGCCGAATCAGCTGCTGATTGGGAGTCACCGACAATTGAGTCGTGTATTCAAACTAAAACAGTCAGCGTCTGGGTCGAGTTCAGCGGGGAACGAGGAAAAACATACGATATGCGCCTCGGTCTGCTTTCCATCGACGTCACGCTTCATGACACCATCCTGGTAGATACCAACGGTGGCCAGCACATCCAGCGTATCCTTGTCACAGGGATCGATACCGTCAAAGACCAAGCAGACGACAATCTTCTGCCAGGCAGGACCACCTTTGTTCCAGAACTCGGACTTTTTAATGTTGACAATCTCACGAATGTTCTGCATGACACCGTGGAGAGTACGGGCGGTGAGGGTCTTGTCTTCGTTATAGTAGGTGATGGCGATGAGCAACTCGGTGTGACGGTTGTACATAGCGGGACGGAGGTTGTAGCCATTGTGCAGGGTGAACTCGTTGGGGTCACAGGTGGCCGCGGTGTCTATCAATCGCATTAGTCTTGTTCCAAGTGTTTGTTGGGCGATGCCAAAACGTACACCGCATGTGGGTGAATTCCTCGCTGCCACCCTCGAGGTCATTGCGGTACTTGGCCTGGATGGCATTTTGGATGGCACTGGGGGCGGGGTAGTCGACACTCAGGACGGAACCCTGGACCAGCTTGACCTTTCTGGTCGCATAACGTCTCAGACCGCCGCCGCCGCCGGAACCTCCGGGGGCCTGTCGTTGGCGCCATGCCTCAGTGGAGGAAGTCTCGCTGCGAGCGTACGGGGAAGCCACACGACCGGGCACGCCAAAAGCGGCGGCGGGATTGTCCGCGGATTGGCCCGAATAGACGGAGCCAGCACTGTAGGGATCGTGGTAGGAGGCCTCGGGGGCATAGGTTTCGGTCAGACTGTAACCTGAAGCAGGGCGCGCGGGAGACAAGCTGCGTTGGTGGGCGTCGTCGAACGGACCTTGGCTGGTGAGCAAGCCATGGGCCGCTTCTTCTTCGTGTTCGTGGCCATACTGCGTGCATTAGTAACTCTCATCAAATGGACCCAGAGAGATTGGAACTCACGTCGGTGGAGGGAATGTCCTGAAGGCGATGACCGGCATCATCGTAGTTGATGGGTGACTGCGCACCCGAGCCGTGATAGGCCATGGCGTAAGGAGGATTGCAGGAGATTAATTAAGCGTAAGACACACAAAACAAAATGCAGAGAGCAGCGAAAATTCTTTTCTTGTCTTTTTAGCGGTGGAAAAGTGGCCACCGAAGCAAGGACGAAGCGGAAAGGGGAGTGAAAGAAAGAAAGATATGAGGGGGGTATCCGAAAATCAGAGCAACCGCGTCCGAGAGAAAAGAAAACGCAGCAAAGGCGGGTATCAAGCAAACAGAGAGAAGATGCAGGAAGATGCAGAGATGCGATGCAAAGGTGCAATACAGCAGTCGATATGCTGCTATCAATCTCTAAGAGGCAAATGTACTCCGATAGAGCCGTGGATCTTTTGCGGAAGGAACGAAAAGTCGATCCGAAGAGAAGCCGCCAGGGCTAAGCCTGAGAGAGAGAGAGAGAGAGTGAGTGAGTGAGAGTAACTAGTTAAGAGAAAACTCCCAGCGATAGAAGAGAAAAGAAGATGAAAAGAAGAAAAAAAGATGAGCGATGGAAGATGAATGGAAGGAGGAGCGAAACTTTTTTTAGGCCAGTTTGCTTTTAGTTAGTCTCTGTTTAGGAGAGGCGCCTTTTTTTTGACGGCGTTGGCGCCAGTAGTGGAGCGCGTTAAGCCGTTCTTTTTTTATTATTCTCTACAAATCATTGGATTATCTAAAGTATCTTTACAGAGACCAGTATTGAGAGATACATCACTCGGAGATTCTGCTTCTCTGTATCTGTACGGAGTATCTGTATCTGTATGCTTGTACATCAAGTACACTGTACAAACTGGTTCGGGGGATTTTCCGGGTTCTCTTTTTTCCGTGATATACAAGTACTTATACTTGCCACTCTAGTCGTTTACAGATGTGTATGATATTGCAGTGTTTTTCTCATTGCTTCCAGTTCAATTCAGTTCTCAATTCAGCTCTCAACTCAGTTCTGTGCTGTCAACTGACTCAATCAGGGTCTGTGGCTGGAAAATGGCTCCCATCTGAAACGTGCGGTGCGGTGTGGGTGGCGGTATTTATTGCCTCTCATACAGAGTACTCCTCCGATAGAATCGCCATGACAGATGTACAAGTAGATCTATAACTCCTTTCGACTGCGTTATTCTAGACAGGAAAAGCAACATGATTATCCCATACAGAATCACGCTGGCTGAGGCAATTGGTGGTTACCGTATTACAGATAGAATACCATCAGGGTTCATTCAGGGGTATGTTGATCCCAAAAAGGACAAGACCCAGTTAAATATAGCCTTGTGGAACCAGTTCCAGACCGCCCACCGACCGTTGGCCAATCACCACCTTCCTCCGACGTGCCAAGGCAAATCTTTAATTCAACCCGCAGCCAATCAGGGAGCGGTGTGGCAGTGATGTTTCACTTTTATGCTGGCATAAACACACCGCTTTCTCAATTTCGCGACTGGTACGGAAGTTACCGGCTATTCTTAGCTTGTCACCCTGAAGAAGAATGTGAGAACACGGAGGTTCCTAATGGGGAAATAGCCGAACAACTAAGACATGTTTGATAGTGGGCGATCATGATAGACTCTATAGGGACTGGCAGTGCAGTTCTGTGGATTCTGCGTTCTGTATGGACTGTAGGTGTACGGAGACTCCGACTCGTATGCATGTACAAGTACATACTTGAGAATATGTATCCGCCTGTTGGTTACAAAGTACCCATATTGAACACAACTGCATAGAACTCTACTTGGACACGGACAGTGCAACGATAATCCTGATTAACATGGGATCCGACTATCACAGTCTATTGACATAGCCGTCGATATATTGCACCGTACCCACTTACCTACTAAAGAGTAATTATCTAATCTCTCCGTACCCCGTACCCCGTTATAAATGTCTCCAGTTTGTATGGAGTGGAATATATAGAGCCCAGTCACGCATCTACTCTGGAGTACATGCACTTCTACAGTACTCTATGGAGTACGGAGTACCTGTACCTGTACTTGCACGCACTGCAGGATTCTACCATAGTCCGCACAGACTCGTATTCATCTCTTGTGTTGATCCGATTGGCGCCAATGGAATGTAATCTCCGATGTGGTCCAGACCCAAAATGTTTCCTCCACGCACTGGAGTCACTGGCTGTACTGTTCACTGTACTCTGAACAGTCCTATGCAGACAATTGTAGAGACATTGTCTACAGAGTAGTTATTATAAAGTCTTAGATTCAGCAGGCTATCATGTATCCAGGTAGTTTTCAGTGTAGCAGTAGTACTGTGCTACTGTAGAGGCATCACCTGACCCGTGGCATTAATGTCCGCACAGCCCAAACTCCTCATTCTCCCGCTTTGTCTCGTCTCATCTCCTCTCATCTCCTCTCTCTTTCTCTCTCTCTCTCTCTCTCCCTCTTCCTCTTTTCTCTTCTCTCTCTATCCTTTCTTCTCTACTCTGTATACCCTTCTTCTGCTCTATCATTTTGTTATCTCTCTTCCTCTTCCCTACTCTCGTTCCAACGTCTGACGGGCTAAGGAGTTCACCCTGATTGACGCGTGGCTCTCGACCGTCAACCCACTCTCTCTCCTCGCTCCTCCACCAACCATCTCGGCCACTTCCGTTTCCTTGGTCGAGACCACCCGCGTAGACAATAGAGGATCCTCGTCGTCGTCGCCCATCTTCTCTTCTCTCCCCGCCGTCACAGTCAGTGTCTTCCTCTTCCTCATCCTTCCCTCCTTGCTCGACAATCCCCTCGGACTATGACCATCGCTGCCTTATCCCACCCCAACTACGTCCTCTCGTTCGCCTAAGAAGTCTTTGCTTCTCGCCTTTGATGATCTAGCGCACCGACTTGACGTCTGTTGCGCCCATTACACTCTTTAATCTACGCTACATCCACTGTTTACATTCGTTACGCCGTTGACCGGCCGTCACTCGCTATTGTTACGACTTCTCTTCCATCGTTTACTTTCCTGTTTCCATCATGTCTTTTGATACCTCTCCTAACGGTATGCTATTACCACCAGCTAGTAAGAACTCATCTAACTAACAAAATAGTCTTTTCTGCACGAGATGTCTTCAAGCGCTGCGTCAAATGTGAGAGCGCAGCCCCGTCATGTCCCGCCTGCGACGAAGGCTACACATGCACCATGATCAGTCAGTCCTGCGACCAATGCGCCACTACAAAATGCATCCGAACATCCTCCAGCAGCTCCTCCTCGTCCGGCAACAGTGGTTCGTCAGGCGGTAGCAATGCCGGCGCTATCGCCGGTGGTGTTATCGGTGGTCTTGCTTTTGTTACAATCGTCGTCGGCTTGGTCTGGTGGTTCTACATGCGCAAGAAGAAGAACAGCAACGAGTACAGCTTGGGTGGAACCAGCACGCAGGAGAAACGCGGTGCCAACGCCCAAGGATCCAGGAAATCCACCGGCTCCATTGCTTCCACCGTCCTGACTCGCGCTTCGAATGTCATTCAGATTGCCTATATCCCTGGTGTGACCAACCGCTCCCCACCAGACACGCCCTCGCTCGTGCCACCCGTTCCTCCGCTCCCCGGTGCGGCTCCCGATCAACACTTCTTCATGCCAGGTGATTTGCGCGACTCGTCGTTCACTGAAATGTCCAATGATCGTCGCAGTGGTGCCCCGAGTGTCTCCCCTAGCTTGCGCAGCAGTGTGGCTACCACCATCTACCGCAACAACGCCATCGTCAGCCCGATGCCCGCCCAGCAAGCCATGCTCACCCGTGCCGCCGTCGTCAGCATTCATGGAAACCAGCCTACGCAGACGGCTGCTATCACTCCCCCTGATGCGCCAGCGGTGCCTGCCATTACGCCGGCACAGCTTGCCAAGGCAGGTGTTACCGATGCAAACAACAGCGGCAACAACAACAACAACAACAACAGTTCCATTGTGGCACGGCCAGTGATGGCTAAGCCTGTTATGGTAAAGACCGTGGGTGGAAAGAAGAACAACAACGCTACTCCAGCGGTCCAGACCATCGAGGAGCAATCTGAAGCCAGCTCGAGTACGCCAGTTTCTCGCTCCGCCAGCACCAAGGAACAAGCCGATCCTGCCGCTTCGGGCTTTGACGACAGCTCTGACGAGGAAGACGAACCTTCTGGCAAGACTGCCAAGGCCAAATCCACCGAGAAACCACCAACGGTGACTGAAGCTTCGGAAGAGCAAGGTCCATTTACGGACCGTGCGTCGACTCACCTGGAGACCAACGACGGGCCCGGATCGAACCGCAGCAGCAGAACACCACCTGCACGAGTTGAGAGTCCATTTTCCGACGCAAATGAAGTGCAATGAGTCGGACTGTATCGTTGATTGATTTTTGTTTCTTTTTCTATCTTCTCTCCTTTTCTTCCTGCATATACCCTGATTTTGATCTTCGTACACGTGTTTGTCTATACTGGACCGATGAATGGCACAAAAAAGAAATCCTTGAAGTTTCTCTTCTTACCTGATTTATATTGATCTCTTTCTGATTTACGACCCCCTTTTCTCCCTTTTTATTCCCCGTCTTCTTTTTTCTACTTCTGATGCCACCACCGCCTTTGAGGATTAAAAATCGTTCCAGTATAGCGTTGTCCATGTGATCGTGATCGTGTTGAACTGAACATATAGTGAATGGAGATTCCTGTCTTTCCTTGCCGCAGCTAAATCGCAGCATATACATTCGGGTATCTATCTACTAGCCATAGCAACTATATAAAACAGTAGCGACTATATAAAACAGGGACAAGGACAAGGGCAAGAAACCTAAACCCCCTCACACCCCAACCCTACCGCAACCTTCCTCCCCAACGCCCTCTTAAGAAACGCCTCTCTCGCCAAACCCCTCGTATGCCTCGACCACGTCTCCACCCCGATCGCACCCTTAACAAGCGCAACCTGCAGCGCGTAGATAGCCTGCTGGATGCCCGCTTCCTCGGCGACGAGGTCGTAGAGTTGTTTCCCGACGACGGTGGGGGCGACGAGGATTTCGTCGATTGGGGGGAGGCCCTGCACTGACGTTGACGTTGACGTTGAAGTGGTTGTGTCTGTGCTGGAGGTCGGGAGTGGGGATGCAGAGGCAGAGACAGACGTTGGGGAATGGGATGAGGAGAGACGGGTCTGGGCGTCTGCGATGACGGTATCTGCGCGTTGGAGGGAGTGTTGGAGGATCGAGGTGTTGGATTGGAGAGTTGTGTTGAGGGAGTTTAGCGAGGAGATCTCGGCTTGCAGGGTAGCGATGGCGTTGTGTAACGAGTGGGATTGGGAGGTAAGGGAATGGGCTGCTGATTCGAATTGCGAGACGTTGGACTGGACCGTTTCGGCTAGTGTTTTGGAGACTGCTTTTACGAGGGCGTCTTTTTCGGGGTTTGGGGGGATTGGCGGGGCTGGTCCTGTGGGTGCGAAGGAGGGGAGTTCGAGCTCGAAGGGGGAGGTGAGGAGGTCTGGTGCTGGTGCCGGTTGTTTCGGTGCGGTTTGTGCTGGTGCTAATGTCGGTGTCGGCATCGCTTGCGTGGTTGGTGTTGCTTGTGAGAGTTGTCGCTGGTGAAGCATGGGAGAGTGTGGATATGGAGCGACTGGTGATTGCTGGTAGACAGGACGACGGGGTATCTGCTGTGGTGGGTATTGTCGTGATTGCTGCCATCCAGGATTCTGGGCTGGACTAACTGGAGTGCCGCTGGGGTATGCTGGTCCAGCCATGTGTGGTTGTTGCGGCACTCGATACGGACTCGCCATTCCGCCAGGACTCATACCTGCCTGGGGCGAAAAGGATTGTCGTCGTGCTTGTTCTTCTGGCGGTAATGGGGGGAGAGGCGGGGGAGAATCATATCGTCCTGCTGGAGGTGTCTGCTGTTGCTGCTCGGCAGCTACCATTTGACCCGGCTTTGGAGGTGGCGGGGGTGGTACTTGAGTTTCCGGCCTGGGTGGGGGCACGCTCTGCACCGTCGGCGAACCGAATCCAGGTGGTAACGGGGGCACAGGTGGTGGTATAGGCATTGATTGTGGTTGCGGCTGCTGCATCGGGTGTTTATATTTAACGGGCGGTTCGGTAGCAAAGACGTCTCGTAGGATGGATAGGAGGTCGGCAATCGAAGATCTCTATCATAAATTGTAAGTTTAAGAGCTTCGCTTTCTGAACAGCATCACTCACATCCCATGCCTCCAACCAGTGCGCCAAGTAGTGATGGTATACCCTCCCCTCCAACGTCACATGCTGCCCAACCCGGACCACCATATCGTGCGTCGGAGTCACGTAAACCATCGGCGGTTCGCGAGGATACGTCGTGGGAATCCATAGTGCGACTGGGAATTTATATAGCGTTCCGCGAAAGGGGACAGGTATTGTCCCCGCGATGAGGAGGAGCAGCGTGGAGAAACCGGTTTCGTAGGCTGCACACGATCCAGTTAGCGCACGTTCAATTGTCTACTCTGATATGATATGGTATGATAGCTCACTGTAGACATCGGTTCGCGGAGAGAGAGAGGGATATTGGGCTAGCGCATTGGCCACATCGTAGTAGGTCCGGTTGGGATCTTGATATGTCTGCTTGGGGTCGTAGTGGTCCTGCGGGGTCAGCGGTGGTCGCTATACAAGAACTGGATAGAGATATATACCCTGATCAGAATACTGTAAAGCCAGTTAAGTGTTCTTTGGGGCACTGCCGCCATGTCGAGAGTGAGAGTGTGGAAGAGGGAGAAAGCAGTGGTGACGTCGAGTCCGATGGTTGTTGATAATCACGCTGTGGCTCCGCACCGCCTGTGGCTGGAGATACAATTCATTCGAGTATGTTGATCTATACAGGTTTTCTATACAGTTTTATAGAAATATTCTTCAAGCTGGGAATAATTACTTATAGAGTAGAAATTGAATGATCCCTTGTATTCTCGAAAGCATCCTGTAGGATATGATGACAAATCTCGTCTAACAAAGCACGATCAAAAAAGATTCTCTGCATCCCCTCATCCTCACTGACCCGTGTTCAACATGCTGGTAGTCGCTGTTGCTGGAGGTACCGGCGATGTCGGGCAGACGATTGTCGACGAGCTGCTCAGGGTCGCCAAGTTCAAGATTGTCGTGCTGACCAGAGAGAATCCAGAGGTAAATCCCAAGTCAAGACCATGGTTAGTCTATTCTCACTTTTCCTAGTCACAGAAAAGGCAAGCGCAGGATGGCACTGTGCCAGTCACAATCAATTACAATGATTCCGACTCTATTTCCCGTCGCCTCGAGGAGAATGCCGTTCATACCATCATCTCCACCCTCCCCATGACCTCGGAAGAGTGCAGTCAATCGCAGGTCAATCTCATTCGTGCAGCAGACGAGTCAACTTGCACTAAACGATTCATTCCCAGCGAATATGCCCATATCAATACGCCGGAGTGAGTCGTCCGAAGCCAAGATATGAACATCGCGTTGACCTAAACAGACTCCTGGAGCTAGATCCCACAACCCAATGGTGGCTTGACGCCGTCGACTGTCTGAAGAAATCTGAATTGCAATACACTCGCTTCGCAACTGGCTTTTTCATGGACTACTGGGGCATGCCGCACGTCGAAACCCATTTGGCGCCGTTGACATTCGGCATCGACATGCGAAACTGCCAAGCTGCAATCCCCGGAGACGGGAATGACCATCTGAGTCTGACTTACTCAAAAGATCTGGCAAAGTTTGTAGTGCGAACTCTGGACTTGGATGAGTGGCCGGATCTCAGCATTGGAGTCGGGGACGATATCACGTTCAATGAGATGCTGCGCTTAGCAGAAGAGGCTCGGGGTGAGTAGCTATACGATAGGCATGCGAACTATTGGCTAACCATCGCTCAGGTGAAAAGTTTCAGGTCACCTACGACAGGGTCGACAGCCTCAACGAGGGCAAAGCTACTATGCTTCCAATCCCCGAAGGCGCTCCCTTTTCAGCGGACGAGATGACAGAGTACAACGCGTTATTCGGACAGTTTACTGTTCGAGGAATTTTCCATGTGCCAACGGAGAATCGGTTGAAGTTCCCAGATTTGAAGCCGTTGACGTTCAAGGAGTTTCTGAGTAAAACTTGGGAAGGCCATTGATGTGCTTTATCTATTGTGTCAGAGATTAAAAATGTATATATCCATCTGTCATAGAATTATTGGCAACTGCATTGAATTAATCGGTGTAGGTGCCAATCTGGTACTAATTGAACATGATAAGCATGTCAACAGACTCAACCACATGAGCAGACGAAGCCGCTATCCCCCAACCGGAACATGCCAATCCACGCATATTCCTCAATAACGACAAGCAATCTGGCCATCATTTCGAGACCTTCCCAAGTCCTCATTTTGTTTTTCTACCGCTACCCGATTCCATCTTCCGGGAATGGACTGAATCCCGCTTCTCTCCAATCCGAAGGCAACGCAGTGAGCTGTCCAATTCAAGCCCTCCTCATGGGTTTGCTTGTGGGCCATGGAGGCTACCGGGCAATTGAAGCAAATAACTGAATCCATGCTTAATGCGGTCATGCTCATGGACGCGAGTGGGTGTACTGTACACCTTTTGTTCTTGAAATGTGAACTTTCTCCACTGCTCTGCATAAGAATTTATACATACTTTGTGATCGCAATCAGGGATAACGGAACAATAACTTGTCCCGATCATTGATGGGATTATCCATTTTGATGGCGGGTAGGCCGATTGGATGTGTGCTGCCGAGGCCATGTAAGCAAGCCACGGTGGCCTCTTTGTAGTTGCTAGTGTTAGTAATGACCTGAGTGAATTGCTCGAACTTCGTCGATGAATAATCTGGCTGACATTGTATCCTTGGAATAGCAAGATGAGGGAGACAGAGTCCGTAGATAACCCATCCCATCCATTGAGAATGAGAATAACCTTTCCTCTGAGTGTTATTACACTTGATCAGGAATTGCTTGGTAGCTGATAATGTCTCTAAATAAAACAGGGTGCGCTGTAAGGTCATCCCAGCCATTCATGACCAATATGGCGCGCAGAACGCGCCTGATGGTGGTCATTACTTCGTCACCGGGCCACAATGGTTTGTGTATGAACGTGAGGAATCGATGTACATTTCGACGTATATTTCTTTGAATTTGAGACTTGGGATACAAGTCTAAGCGAAAGACTTCCCAGGACGTGATAATTCGGACATCGATCACACCATCCTGACAATTAATGGGATTAGCAACCACAAGAAAGAGCAATTACTGGCTCTCTTACAAGCAGCGCATATGGCGCGGGGTTTATCAACGAACAACTTCGATCTGGGCAGTTAATCGCGCTTGTCTTGTTTGACGCAGCGTTATCTGCCTCGTATAAACGCCTGGGTTCATCCACGAAATATCTTTCATAGTAGAGAGCAATCGTTCCATCAGGGTCCTAAGCAGTTAAAAAGCAGTTAGCAAACAGCCACATGGAGAATCGACTTTTCAACTCACAGTGTCATAGGGAGGGAGTTCGAGGCTTCCTTCAACCACCAGTTGAAAGTACTGCTTGTACCACTTCTAAAAGCAGTTATTAGTACTCTATATATTAAAAAATGATAAAAAACCTATATTTTTAGCAAGAGTTGCCATTGTGGTCGATAATTAGGTGTTTGTAATTGATTGGAAAAGGTCGTGCGAGTTGAAAGATGGTAATCAATTGTATGTCGATTAGTTTGCTGGTCTGGGGTGCCAGGTGTGTGCCTTGGGAGGTTTATCTGGTGGTCAAAAATCGTTCCTATATAATAAACCAAGCGAACGGGCTTTCTCACCTAGTATAAGATGGTACTGGTTGAACCCCGGCATTCTCCAGCCCCCATGCAATGACTCGTGAAAGCCATGCCAGGCCCCTGTCATCTATAGCCTGATCTGGTGCATTCAATGCACCTGGTGTAGGTGCTTTGGTGATTTTTCTTGTGATCCTCTTGCTATAATGAATGCGGGTGCTCAGAATTGTTTCTGTATAAATCAATGTCAGTGATCCCTCATCATAATAACACTGCATCTAAAGCATCAATATAGAATTTGCCTCGGTAGACAACGAGGGATGCCCGATCACCAGGGGAAGGCTGGCTGGTTTGCGGAAGGTCCTGTAGGGCTTGTTCCTGTTTATCCGATGAGCCAGTGTCGAATCCTGTAATACTCGCGAACTCGAGTAGGTGTACTGTACACCTTCTGTTGTTGAGATGTGCGCTTTTCTCCACTGCTCTGTATGAGAATCTATACGTACTTCACGGTGAAAGTTGGGATATCAGCATATTACCTAGCCATTTATTTGACTGAATTGCCCACGTTAACGGGAGGGGGTGTACAGGGCATGTCGAGAACTCCTGGTATAGCATGTGCTCTCCATCGGAGCGTTGTGGCACCTTAGTTTTCGAACCTCAATTGAACTTTGGGGCTCAAGGGTTCTCCTGACATGCAGCTATGTTGTGCTGGTCATTCCACTCCTTCCTAATGAAAGTTTCAATCTTAGCCTCTGCTTGAAAGGTCTTGCAATGTCTGATTGGTGTAGAAACATACTAGGCGGTACCCACGACAGTCATTGCCAACTTCAATCACATAAGCTACTCAAAGCTGTGCTTATTTTAAAATATAAAAGGATATTAGAGAGCATGGAGGAGAATATAATTCAGAAGAAGAAAACGAGTGAGGTAGAAAAAGGCAGAGGAATCGCTTTCGTATAGGTGAATTGACCCGGGGCCGACCCGAGTGAATGACGGCCTCAAAAAAAAATCCCCAAAAAATCTCGGAGTTGCTTAGCATGTCTCGGTTTCGATCCGAGGACCTCCGGGTTATGAGCCCGGCGCTCTTCCCCTGAGCTAACATGCTTGTTTGTTGAAAAATGGGTGTCAGGAAAATTATATATGCAAAAATCAACTACTATGAAGTTTTCCGGGTTTTCCGGCGCTACAATTGAGTCAGACGGGAGGTCTTGGTATGCTTAGCTAGCCCCGATGCTCCTCTCCAGTTTCCGATTATGATATCTACGAAAATAGCTATTTTTGTAGAGTAATGCGGTTATATATACTGGTGTTAACATCGCCGAGTTTTGATAGTGCGGCCACCTCTCAAAGGACATTGGCCTGTGCGTGGTTTTCTTTTACCACATAAAAGCTTGTTTAAAGTCCTTCAAGAAAGTCTCTTGATAAAGTATTATACAGAACTTCTACCCTTCTAAGAATTGTACATAGTCTCGTTGTCCTGGATCTGATTGGGCGGTTGTAGAGGGACCGGAGAGCTTTCGCCGCCGACAGAAAAAAAGTTCGTCGCCGACCCCGCCGCGATAGTTCTTCTGCAAACAATTCCGTCGCTTCATTTTCTTCCTTTTCTCTACCAGCTCCTGCATTGGCGACATCGCTTAACGCGCGGCTACTTCGAGATATCCTCAGTTACGGCAGGCTTGATCTCTGACTCAAGCTCCTGTGACTCAGCGGCGTGTCTTGCCGCCGTCGCGAACTGTCATCCGTCTTTAACCCTGCCATGATCGACTATTCTTGACCACGGCGATGCAGCCTTCGGAAGGTGCGCAAGTGGACCTGGGCAAGGCCCAGGTCATTGATCGGGTCCCCAAGGTCATCAAGGAACTGAAGTTTGGTGTCATGTACGTACGCTGCCCGTGCTCCCTCTGCTTGAATTTTCCCGTCCCCGACAGTTCGCTAATGTTTGTTCGCCTCATCCAGGTCCAATGATGATATCGTTAGTCAAGGCGTCGTCGAAGTCTCGGACCGGAAATTTTTCGATCTCGAACACGATAGAGCAGTGGTGCCTCATGGTCCTCTCGATGGGCGCATGGGTATCTCGAACAAGAGCGGAACTTGTCAGACGTGTGGCTTGTCTCTCCAGGCATGCAACGGCCATTTCGGACATGTGAGACTCGTCTTACCGGCTTTCCACGTTGGTTATTTTAAGCGTGTGATTGGTATCCTACAAGAAATCTGCAAAGAATGCTCGCGCATTCTGCTCCCCGAAGCTGAGCGCCGTTCTTACTTGCGGGAGATGCGCCGTCCCGGATTGGACAATCTACGACGACTACAAATTGCGAAACGTATCAACGAGCGCTGTCGGAAGACCAGATCCTGCGAAACATGCGGTGCGGTCAACGGTGTTGTCAAGAAGGCCGGGACCAGCGCGCTCAAAATCACCCACGACAAATTCCGTGCCTTCAACGCTTCCGCATCCGCGAAGAAGGTCCCGCCCCCGAGCAAAATCGTGTTCGACGATTCCTTCAACGAAGCCCGCGCGTCAAATACCGATGTCGAAAAACACTTCAAGAAAGCGCAGGATGATATGAATGCTGTTCGGGTCTTGAACCTATTCAAAAAAGTCTCAGATACCGACTGTGAATTGCTGGGACTCAACCCGAGCGAAGCGCGTCCCGAGATGTTCCTCTGGCAGTTCATCCCCGCCCCTCCCGTTTGTATTCGTCCTTCAGTCGGTCAAGACGCTGCTTCCACCGAAGACGATTTGACCGCCAAACTGGGAGATATCGTGCAGAGTAATATCAACCTTAAGAATGCCCTCCTCAAGGGCGCACCGGTACAAACCATCATGGAGTGCTGGGACTACATGCAGCTCCAGATCGCGGTCTACATCAACAGCGACGTTCCAGGACTGAACAAGGCAGATCTGGGAAAGCCCATTCGCGGTTTTGTGCAACGACTCAAGGGTAAGCAGGGACGATTCCGTGGTAATCTGTCTGGAAAGCGTGTGGATTTCTCGGGAAGAACTGTCATTTCTCCGGACCCAAACCTGCGAGTCGACGAAGTCGCCGTGCCAGAGCTCGTGGCTAAGAACATGACATATCCTGAGCTCGTCACTAGGTACAACAAAGAGAAGCTACAGCAGCGGGTTCGGAATGGGACGAAGAAGTGGCCAGGTGCCAACTACCTGGTGAAGAAGGGCCAGACTTTCAAGGTCTTCCTCAAATACGGTAATCTCAACATGATTGCCGATCAGCTGCAGGAAGGTGATCTCGTCGAGCGTCACATCGAAGACGGAGATATTGTGCTCTTCAACCGTCAACCTTCTCTTCATAAACTGAGTATCCTGTCGCATTTTGCCAAGGTCCGTCCGCACAGGACCTTCCGGTTGAACGAATGTGTTTGCAATCCGTATAACGCAGATTTTGACGGTGACGAAATGAACTTGCACGTGCCTCAAACTGAGGAAGCGAGAGCAGAGGCTATGGAATTGATGGGTGTCAAGAATAACCTGGCCACACCGAAGAACGGAGAGCCCATCATTGCGGCCATCCAAGATTTCATCAGTGCCGCGTATCTGATCACTGTCAAGGACAATTTCTTCGACCGACGGACCTTCACACAGATTTGTCTCTACATGCTTGGTCCCGAAACCCCCTTTGACTTACCCCCGCCGTCAGTGCTTAAGCCGCAGATGCTGTGGACCGGAAAGCAGGTCTTCAACATCCTAATGCACCCGAACAAGAAAGACCCGGTGATGGTAAACCTGGATGCGGCCTGTCGACAGTTCAAGGCGCCCAAGGATGGTTCACCTCGAGACCTCGATCCGAAGGATTCTTGGCTTGTTGTTCGGAATTCAGAGGTCATGTGTGGTGTCATGGATAAGGCGACGATTGGTGATGGTAAAAAGGACAACGTCTTCTATATTATGCTGAGAGATTTCGGGCCTGCGGCGGCTGCTGAAGGTATGAATCGTTTGGCGAGACTGTCGTCACGGTGGTTTTCGAACATGGGTTTCTCTATTGGTATTACGGATGTCTACCCGAGCGAAAAGCTTCTTAAGTCCAAACACGACTTGGTCGAGACGGCATACGCACAGTGTGACGAAGTCATTGCCAAGTACAAGGCGGGCACCCTGGAGAAGTACCCTGGTTGTGACGAACTACAGACTATGGAGAACCAGCTGTCTGGAATTCTGAGTAAGGTCCGTCAGCAAGCTGGTGACGAGTGTATTGCTCAGCTTAGCAAGTACAACTCGCCCCTGATCATGGCTACGTCCGGTTCCAAGGGTTCGAGTATCAACGTGTCGCAAATGGTTGCTCTCGTCGGTCAGCAGATTATTGGTGGTCAGCGTGTGCAGGACGGTTTCCAGGACAGAACACTGCCCCATTTCCCGAAGAACGCTCGTCAGCCGCCATCCAAGGGTTTCGTCCGCAACAGTTTCTTCTCCGGTCTTGAGCCCACAGAGTTCATTTTCCACGCCATGTCTGGTCGTGAAGGTCTGGTCGATACGGCTGTCAAGACCGCTGAAACCGGTTACATGTCTCGTCGGTTAATGAAGTCTTTGGAAGATCTCTCGACCATGTATGATGATACTGTGCGAAACTCGTCCGCGGCTATCGTCCAGTTCCAATACGGTGACGACAAACTGGACCCGGTGGATATGGAGGGTAAAGCCAAACCCGTCCACTTCGACCGGACTTTCATCCACTCCGAATCGACTACATATTCTAACGAGGAGCGGAGTTTGCTCCCTGCTGAGATTATGGATGTTTGTGAAGAGATGCTTTCCAAGGAGCGTGCGAAGCTGGACCGCAAAGACCTGATGGGCAAACCGCTGGCCTACATGGAGCGCACAGATTACGGCATTGACCAGTACGAGAGTGCGCGTGATTTCCTGGAGTCGATTCAGGACTATGTCTCTACCAAGGCCGACAAATTGTTTTCCCGGGGCGGTGACAACGATCCCACCGACGTGAGGAGACAGAAGAGTCTGAGCCACACCGGAAAGTTGACCGAGAGGACACTTCGGACGTTCATTACGGCCTGCTTGAGCAAGTACAAGAGAGCTCAGGTCGAGCCGGGCCATGCCGTCGGTGCAGTCGGTGCACAGTCCATTGGTGAGCCCGGAACACAGATGACCCTGAAGACTTTCCACTTTGCTGGTGTCGCTGGTATGAGTATTACTCAGGGTGTCCCCCGTATCAAGGAAATTATCAACGCCTCCAAGGAAATCAGTACTCCCGTTGTTGCTTGTGAACTGGTTACCAAGGACAATATTATCGCCGCTCGAATTGTCAAGGGTCGTATTGAGAAGACCTACTTGCGTGATATCATTCACTACATTCGTGAGGCATGGACCGGCAAGGAGGCGTACCTTACCGTCAAGATCAACTGGAAGACCATTCAGGATCTGGCGCTGGAGCTGAACGTGCGGGATATTCTCGCTGCGATCAAGAATCACCGTCGCTTCAAGGCAGGCGACCTGAAGTTCCGGCACTCGCGATCGCACATCCACATCTACATGGACCTGGACCCAGCTACCAAAACGAACCTCTCCAAGACCGAGATCGCTGCCACAAGCACAGACCCGTTCCTCCGTCTGAAGCACCTCAAGCGCATCCTCCCCGATATCCAGGTTCTTGGCCACCCGCTAGCCAACCGAGCCATCATCCGGACAGACGAAACCTCGACAACCAACACCCTCCTTGTCGAAGGATACGGTCTCCGAGAATGCATGACAACCCTGGGTGTCGACGGTCTCAAGACAACAACCAACAACGTCATGGAAGCGCGCGACGTACTAGGTATCGAAGCCGCACGAACCACAATCGTCACTGAAATCAGCGAAGTCATGAAGGACATGAACATTGACCCGCGTCACATGCAGCTCCTGGCCGATGTCATGACCTACAAGGGCGAAGTCCTGGGTATCACGCGATTCGGTTTGGCCAAGATGCGGGACTCTGTTTTGCAGCTGGCGTCGTTCGAAAAGACGGCTGATCATCTCTTCGACGCGGGTGGTGCCGGTCGTACGGATCTTATCGAAGGTGTGTCGGAGTGTATTATCATGGGTAAGACGGTTGGTCTCGGTACGGGTGCTATGGAAGTCGTCCGGAGGATGAATTTCTACGAGGGCCAGATCGGACCGAAGAAGACTGTCTTTGAAGATACCTGGTCGGAGGTCTGCGAAGCGCCACTTGAAGCGAAGGCCAAGGCGAAGAGGAGAGTCCGCGCTTGATCCACTTTGTTGGGTCACTGTTCCTGCCTGAATACAGAGAAAAGAAAAGAAAAGTTGCATACTCTGGCGTTGGATCTTTGTTTTACAAAACTGTTGATTACTGTACATGTACTCCTACTGCTTGCCTTTTGCGCATTAGCGATGTTGATTGATTGATGATAGGATGGATGTCTGTTGGTCTGTTTGTATATTGAAAATGGTCATAATAGTTAGACAACTGGGAGCATTTAGCACATTCTATTTGTATACCTCACAGCTATATCCGAAAGAATGCCGCAAATTAAATATACTTGTATACACAGACCGCGACAAAGGAAGGGAGGTATAGCCTCATTTATACCGAATCACCCCTGAACTCAGTCAACTACGTATTGTTTACGATTACTCAATGCCAGCATGCCACCTCCCTCTCCATAACGACCAGCGCCAACATGGGCAACAAGGCCAGCACCACAACTACAACCACAACAACAGCAGCAGTACACAGATGCCTCCTATCCGCTGTAGACGGCAACTCAGCACTAGTCCCATTCCAAAACGACCTCCTCTACGGAGTCACCGCCGTCCATGAATACAATCTCAATTTCCCCGTGACTCCTGCTGCGGTTACATCCCAGAGACGAGCGAGCAGGTCGCCGCAATTGTCAAGTGCGCTGCGGAGCATGAGTATAAAGTGCAGGCGAGGAGTGGGGACCATAGTTTTGGGAATCATGGTGGGCAGCTGTTCCTAGTGAATGTGATATGGAGGATTATTTGTTGACATGGCCATGACATGCAGCACTCGGTGGTGCAGACGGCGCGGTCGTCGTCGACATGAAGCATTTCCAGCAGTTCTCGATGGATGAGGCAACTCATGTCGCGACTATCGGACCTGGCTTGTCGCTAGGAGACAACGATACACTACTATACAATGCAGGAGGGAGAGCAATGTCCCACGGTCTATGTCCCGAGATCCGCGCTGGTGGGCATCTCACCATTGGCGGATTAGGACTCACATCAAGGCAATGGGGAATGGCGCTGGACCATATCGAAGAAGTTGAGGTCGTGCTCCCGGATTCAAGGATCATGAGGGCGTCTGAGATCGAAAATTGCGGATTTGCTTTTCGCCGTGAAAGGCGCTGCGGCGAGTTTTGGCATCGTGACTGAGTTCAAGGTGCGTACTCAGACTGCGCCGAGGGGGGCTATTCGGTATTCATATTCGTTTAAACTGGGTAGCGCAGCGCAGAGGGCGAGGTTGCTTGCAGACTGGCAGGACTTCATACTGAGTGAAGATCTCAACCGGAAGTTCACGTCGGATTGTATATGTCTGCAAGACAACGTGATACTCAAGGGTGTTTTCTTCGGCTCCAAGGAGGAATATCACGCTCTCGGGCTCGAGCACCGCTTCCCCGGCTCAGACTCAAGCAAGCTTCTCGTCCTAGATGACTGGCTAGGAACAGTGACACATGTTGTCGACGATCTCGCCGTGCGTCTTGGTGGTTCCATGTCATCGTATTTCTACGCAAAATCCTTAGGCTTCACACGGGACACCTCATGCCACTATCAACAATAAACAACCTCTTTACCTACCTCGACAAAACAAACAAGGGAACACTAACCTGGTTCGTGACTTTCAGCCTCGTCGGCGGCGCCATCAACGACTACCCCAAGAACGCCACTGCATACCCGCACCGAGACGTGATGTATTGGATGCAGTCGTTTGCGATTAACGCTCTTGGTCCCGTGCTAGATAGCACGTATGACTTTCTAGATGGGATTAATGGGCTTATCGCGCGGGATATACCGGGGAGTGCTGGGCATGCGTATTTGGGATGTCCGGATCCGAGGTTAAACCATGCTAAGAGGGCTTATTGGGGCGGTAATTTGAGGAAGTTGGAGATGAAGGGGGTTTTTGATCCGGGTGATTTTTTTTTGGAATCCGCAGGGTGTGGGTGTTGTGTAGGGTTGTGTAGAACGGGTCCATAGATATATAATTGGCAGCTTGACAAAACGGAATAGAGTAATTCTAAAAGCAATTGCATCGAATAGCCCCGGAACGTACAGAATACTAAATACAGAGAGTGAAGGAACAGATTCGCAGTGCAATACATAAAGTAACACGAATTCCTTCCCCTTACCTCTCATCCAACACTGCCGACAAACCTCCTACGTCAAGGCAACGTCCATAATGCCAAATAAGGAACCTCATGACATGCAAATCAGCATGTTAGCTCAGGGGAAGAGCGCCGGGCTCATAACCCGGAGGTCCTCGGATCGAAACCGAGACATGCTAATAACCTCCCATCTTTTTTTGCATTCTTTGAAAATCTTTTTGGAGTTTTTTTGTGCTGGTGGTGGGTGTATTTCGGCGTGGGGCGTGGGTGGAGGCATCAGGCGGGTGAGGGTTTGGTGCTCACGTGGTGGAGCCACTAGATGGGGTACTGACGGGTCCATGGCTGGATAGGATGAATCAAGATAATCTGGCCTGTACGGCGTTGCATGCAAGCATGTATTATTATAAGCAATGTTTTATTACGTACATACCACCAAGCCAATTTTAGCTCTCCTTGCCCAGCCTGCCCAAGGACTCCGCAATGAACTCATTAGCGTTCATCAGATCCGTACTGCCATACACCACCCGCCTCCTAGGCGCATTAAGCGACCCTGCGCCCGCTCGGCCGCCAGCAGCTGAAGGATCACCGCCAGGGTGATTGTATTGACGGACCCAGTCCTGCAAGTTTCCGTATTCGTCCATGCTTCCACCACCGACTGTGAAGACGATAGCTTCGTTGAAGGCTTGGCGGCGTTGTCCGAAACTGGCGCCTGTTCCGGGGCCCGGAGCGCCCATGGAGCCGGGGGGTTGTGTGCGGGATGCAGATGCGGGGGGCATGGCGCCACGAGCGTTGGCACTGCGGGGGTCGAAGTAGAGGTAGTTTTCGGTCTTTGCAATGGCGGAGCTAGAAGCTGCTGTCGGGTCCATGATTGACTCGGTGATCTTGGTCAGAGTCAAGTCCTTGTTGGCAGGGAGGAAGTTCTTGACCCCGGAAATAAGGGAGTCAAAATTGGCGCCCAGGGCTCCGGACGTGAACCGATCTGTGAGACGGTTCGATAGCGAGGAGAATCCCTTGAACAGATCTGAGGACTGTTCCTGCGGCGCAGCGGTCGTCATCATGGTCATACGAGTGATTTCACGGACCTGTCGAACATAGGCGAGAGAGCTAACATCATCGACTCCTGCCTTCGTGAGAGCCTCCTCGAATTGGCTCATGTCGGATCGCGACAGTTCGGTTTCCGTACTCAAGAACCAGATGATAAAGAGACGAAGCTTATCTGATGGTTCATTGCCTTTGGCAGGGTCATTGACCAACTCCAAAATCTGGGCCTTGGTTTGTTTTGTGATATTCTCTTCGAGCTCGAAAAAGTTGTCGAGTTGGCGGTCCTTGATACCCTTCAATAGAGAAGTTGCGATGTTCATATGCATGTCTAGGATAGCTTTGCGCTCCCGCAGTTCTGGAAGTAGGGTGATGGCTGCTTTGAGGTGCTGTGCAGAAGCGCTGGTGTCGTTCTGGAGGTCTTCAATTGAAGAAGCGCCTGTTTTCTTCGTGATATCATTGGCGTCCTCCTTGTATCGCGTCAACTCCGCATCGATGTTCTCGGCCACTTGTGGGAACGGGGCTCCGGCATTGCGTTTCCAGAAGAAGTCATTGCTGGTCAGATCGTACGATTTCTTTGTTACTCTGCCGGGATTTGCCTCATCTTCTACCTCCATTGTGATCCGGTTGAGTCGCATCTGGAGAACATCCTGCACCAGTGACTGGTATGTCCATGAGTGAGAGAGCATCGGTACCAGATCCACATTGCGGTCGACGATGACGAGAACTGGGCGGGACGAAGGGACGCCAGCTGCGCCTTTCTTCTGACCGGAGAAAAGGTTGTCCTTGGAATTCAGAATATGGTCGCGTAGCTTTCGGTCCAACTTTGTCGCAATTAATTCCGCGGCTCCACCTTTGGGGCACCGGATGATAGGAATCGCGCCTGTACAGATCCACACATGTTAGCTAGTGTAAACTCCCTTGCTAGGACCACCATTACATACCCATCGTGACGCTCACGCTAAATAACCCGCTAACGATCTTGTCAACGACACCGTCCAGATCCTCATCACTCGTTTGTGGGCTGTTGATCTTCCAGTAGGCATCATTTCCTAGACCCAAACTGAAGAGATCCGGCTCTGCAACGATGAAATTCAAATATTGATCGTAGACCTGAGCAATATGTTCCGCCGTCCCGGTTGTAGCTATCTCGCCCGCGAAATCCTCCAGTAATGGTCGGGGAACGGATGATAGGAAGTTGACATATGCAGGAGTATACAGTCCGCGTGACAGGTCGTCAGTGATCGTTTTGATATTGTCCAGAGTTGGTTCGACGATGTAGATGACGGGAACATCGGGAATAGGGTATCGTGCAGAGGTTAAGTTCCTAACCCAATCTCGTTAGCTGCATGGCTCCGAAGACATGCGACTTCCCCGCCGCTGCCAGGCCACATACAAATGGATGGTCACCCCCCATGTTCTCAAGTCATTGACCCGAAGTACACTGCTGATAACATCTCGTCCCATGTTATCGAAGACCAGCACTTTCCAAATCGGATCGCCATCTTGGTTGAGGATCGGAGTTGCGTGAGTGAGAGCGGACGTATCGTGGGGGTTATCTTCCGTGGAGGGCGGATCCTGATTCAAGTTAAGAATCTTTTGGATAGACGCTGCGACAGGCTGTCAGTATCATCCCCCGATAAGAGTCGAATCGACAGGAAACCTACCGACCTGACGGTCCCGGAGAGACATTGATTGCGATGCCATGGTATTCGACTTTCACGGCGAGGATTCAATTGGGCTCAGAGTCATGACACATGCAAGCAGATAAGGCGAGTGGTAGCGGCAAGACAGAACAGACAGTCTACTTAGTCCACCATAGAATGAAGGAATAGTAGTGTACAAGCGTATCGCGATCCCCTCCACCTGGCATGAAGCTCAGTTTGGGATGGGATGACATAAGCGGCACATTGATACAAACACATGCAAACACTGCCCGAAGAGGAAAAGTCATTGGCTGGCAATCACATGACACACGCTATACCCCAAGGGTAATAGTACCGCATGCAGCCCAAGGCAACCCGGCAACCGCGAAGTTTTCCTCGTCACTTCTCCAACATCAACTCACCAACAACCAACATCATCCCCCATTCTCCCCTTCCCCCATCTGATTCTCTCTGCCTCTCCATCGTAAAGGATATTCTGCTTCATTGCAGTCTTTAATAACCCTCACTGTGTCTTTCTTTTTGAGTCAAGTTGAAGGGGCCACATAACCAAGGCGGAGAAGAGATACGGGAGAAGCTACGGAATAAGGGACACACCGTGCTACTGGATAGCACTTTTAAAAGAGAGAAAGAGAAGGAGGATTGAATTTACAATACATCTCTATTAATATTCTGGTGTGTATCTGAAGGCGTTGTTGCCCATCAAGAGCACTTCATATTAGAAGAACGCGGTGCACGTTGCAAAAGGGGACGGCAATAACTCATCGCTGTCACTCCTGGATGCCTGAGGCTGAAATTCGCCAAGAATAGGTTGGTGCCTTAACTACTTTCTTAACGACTACTCTCCAACGTTGTACACGTTATACAACAATTCTGGCAAATTACTTATTTTTTTCTCTATATTTTTTCTTGTTCAACCAGGCCTTATTACAATCTTGAATCGTTGCCAGTTGTGTTGTGAATACTACGGACTACCACCTGCACCGCCGTTGAGTTAGCTCCAACCAATCACGTCGCGCCGTTGAATACCCCACCGTCACGGCTATTCCCAATACGGCATCGATCGCACGTGCCTGCATGTGACCTGAGATCCTGGGGTTACTGCCGCTTCTAAACAGTCCGTATACAAGAATTCCCGTTTCGCCTCTCTTTTGAGGGGAGGAAAAAGAATCCAGGATGGATCAGACTCCATCGCAAACCCCGACCGGATTACCCCGTTCCTCCGTCACCGCCAGCTCGCTCCCTCCCGAATACTGGAATACCCTCGATTCACTCTATCCCGTACCGGATCTCCAGCAACAACAACAGCAGCAGCCGCAACTTCCGCAACAGTCACAGCTGCCACAGCAACCGACTCCTTCACAGCAGCCACTGGGCATCAGCTGGGATCACCCGATTTTTCACCAGCAGCAACCGCAGCCACGAAACCAGATCCCGCGTCAGCAGGAGCAGAATCACGGAATCTACTCGTCAACACCCCAGCCATGGCAACCCAATCCTCTATATCAACCATTGATGCCATCTTCCAAACCGCAGGGACTCGGGGTGCAACCGCAATATTCTCAAGTCCACCAATTTCCGCAGTCGCAGCTTGCTTTCGATTCACAGTCGATTCCGTCGGATAGTACGACCCTCGACGCCATTCCTTTTCCACAAGACTTCTTTCCTTCGCAACTCTCGACACAGCCGCCCTCACAACGAGCGACTCCCTCACAGCCTACACCCGCCGCTCCATACCAGCCAAATGCGCAGCAGAACCCCATCAACCAATACTCAATCCCTGCAGGATTCCCTGAAGAAGCGTCGGTAGGGCAATGCCTCCAGCCGTATGGGCCTTGTATAATGGTCTTTAGCTGACTGAACACAGCATACCCCGATAAATTTCCCCAATGGTTTCTCTGACCCTGGAACGAGCCAGCAGACGATCAACCCCCTCTTTCTTAATACCCCTCACCAATCCGGGAATCAGCAGCATGCACCCATCAACGATAACTTCCTTTATCTGGGTCCGGCAGATTTTGAACGGCCTGACAACTCGAAGTATGTTCTTCGTTTTGTTTTCCTCTCCCGAGTTTCTCAAAGGTAACAACGCAAAACTAACTTTCCCCCTTAGGCCATTCAATTATTACCGGAACGACCTGCAAGCGCCACCGTCAAACCAACATGCCATCGGTAACCAATCTATCTCATCTCAATTCCCAAAGGTGGAGGTAGTTATCGACAATTCACAAGGTATTCTTAGAAATCCGTGATTCCTCATTTTTACGTGCTAATTGATTGAAACAGCCCCAGCCTTCGCACCAGCCAAGAAACCATTGGCTCCTCAGAAGAAAACCGCGGCTCAGAGACAAGCGAAGACTCAGGCCAAAAGAGCCGGTAAACAAGCAGGCGACAGGTCATCCTCCGGCTCTGATAGTGATGATTCCGACATCGAGATTACACTTCCTCCCGAAGAACTCTCTCCGATCCCAGCAACTCGTCCCAGCGACCCGCTTGGTGCTGCACGATATGATGCCCTTCGGGCTGTCTGGTCACCACGTAACAGATCACCCAACGCCGACAAAGTCAAGAATGCGCTGGTCGCATTCAAGAACGTTGTCAAGGCTGTAAGAGATACGTGGAAAGAACTTTCTCAAGCCATGAAGACGGCCGAGAATCAGGGTGAAAACGACAAGGCAACTCGACTGAAGAACGAAGTTGTCTTTCAACGGCGCCTTATGGATGTGGTTGTCAGTACGACTTTGGAAATGGGCCACCCGATGATTGTTGAGAAGTATGTCTTTTTCCTGATCGTTTTTCTCACACCCGTGGCAGCTTTGTGCCGTGATTATAGAACTCTGAAGCGAATTGAGAGCCTCCCCCCCTGTAATATTCATAGTGTGGATGCTCAGCATGCCTCTTTAAAACTGGCTATTAAGTAAGGGCGAGCGTCATGGTTCTCCGCGGTCCACGGGCAATACGTACCTCAGTATACGTCCCTGCGACTCGGGACAACAGAAAAAGGGCTTAAATGCTCTTGCTCTCTCCCTCTGCAACCCAGCCACTAGAATGGGTTGCATAGTCCAATCATCATGAGGATACGCTGTTGAACCATTAACAGAAATTCGTCTAAACGAGTGATGTTGAGGAGAACCATGGCTCTCAAATTCCTTCGTTCTATTTCACATACACTGCCGTGACTGTTTTTATTTTCATTTTTTTTTAACTTTCATTCAACTAACATTTTCTAGGTTGGGTGAGCACCCCATGGCCGTCTCTGCCATGTATTCATTCCTGCTGGACCGTCATCAAGCAGCCGATGTTGACGGAACATTGACAGTCAACATATTGAAGGTAGATTATTTAGTAGATTTGCTTATGTTCTCAAGGAAAGAAGGCTAACAATTGTCCCAATTCAGTTACTTTCTCAATTTGTCACGGTGGATGAGGACGTGCTTCAGAAAACCAACGTTGCCAAATTGCTCCCCAGGTTCTCAAAGAAGGGTGGCCAAACCGTCAAGGATCTTGCAAAGAGGATTCAAGACAACGCTGCTGCATCCACGAAGCGCAAACAAGGGTCTAAGGAAGACTCGCCCAGCAAAAATACTACTCCCGATGCTACAACCACCAATGGGTCTCGTGTCGAAGCGGCTGGTTCGAAGCGTCCTCGAGACGGTGAGAGCAAAGAAGGCAGCGTGCAACCTGCCGCCAAACGAATGGTCGTCACCTCGAATACCAAGAATCCTGGAAGCACCGGTACCGCCAATGGTGCCACGGCCAAGCGTCCACAGGAAACAGGACAAGACGCCAAAGCAACGGCAGCAGCCGCTGCACGCCCTAAGGCCAACATCGTTGCCCCTAAGCCAACCAACCTCTTTGGAAGTTTGAGCTCTGCCAAGAAAAGACCCGGGACTTCAAATGCAGAGAGAGCCGCCGCGGCCGCCGCGGCGAAGACGAAGTAAGAATCCATCATGACCACCGCAACGTATGACATGCTAACAATGAACAGTGTCCCTACTGAGAAAAAGAGAGAAGCGGGTCCACCTCCCCCCAAACCGGCATTCTCACTTGGCGCTATCATGGCAGATCTTGACAAGCCGAAAGATCCCGGTCCTGTTGAGCCTACTGAGGATAAGCCCCCCGAGACTGAAGAGGAGCGGAAGAAAAGGCTCCGAAAGGAAGCCCGCCGTAGGTTACGTGTTAGCTGGAAGCCTGATCATTCCTTGACTGAAGTCCGCCTCTTCACACATGACCCTGAAGAGGAGCTTGGTCCTGGTGATCGTCGGCAGCGACAGGCTGGTGACGTGAAAGGCGAAGGTCGCATCCTTAAGTTGCACAAAGACCTTGATGAACTGGGCGAAGAAGATGAAGGTGGCATCAAAGAGGAGAATCTTCTTGGCTACCACGAGCCGTCTGGTATGCGATCATTGAAGCTTCCACCTCTAATCTATGTGCTAACAGATCTAGAAATTGATAATGCCGATATTACACCGGACGATCGTGCCAGGAACTACGTCAAGCGTGGAGGTACCCAAGAGCCTACTAGCCCAGAAAAGCAAGCGCAGGAGCACCGAGAAGCTACTACCCTTATGGTGTTCTATACCTCGCTTGCCGACATACCGCCATCACCAAAAGAACCTCCTCCGCCCAGTGACGACGAGATTGTCCCTGATGTGCAGCAGTTTGGTGAACTGCCCGACCATGTCAAGGCTCGACAAGAACGGTACTTCGCCTACGTCAACCCGAAACCGGCACCCGCTGCGCAGCCGGCTGCGCCAACGAACCAGTTCGATATCTCCAACCTGCTGAAGATCATCCAAAGTGCAACCCAGCAGCAACAACCGCAACAGCTAGCCCAACCTCTTCCCACACAGCAGCCAGTCTCGCAGGCGCCCACATCTGACCTTGAGCGAACAGTGAACATGTTCCGCCAGCAACAAGCGCCGGCACCGCTGCCGCAAATGCCCCAGTTTCCTATGCCCCAGCCACAAGCAACACAGGGCATGGACTTTGGGAATATCTTGTCCATCATGAATGCTCAAAATCAGATGCAGCCGCCGCCTGTCTTCCCTCCGGCTCCACAGTCGCAGCCTGGCATTGCTCCGAACCTTGCTGCTATCATATCCCAGCTTAGCAACCAGAACCAAGGCAGTCCTAAACCTCCGAGCCAGGTCTACGAAGACCCGGAGCGTAAGCGCATGCGCGAGACTAGCGGGTTTGACGGCGCTGGTGATGAGAAATTCAACTCGTCCAAACGGAATCGGCCTAATGGACCGCACAAGAAACACGTAAGTCATACGGGTTCTCCCCGAACTGAGCATAATACTGACTATGGGAAACAGCCCAAAATTGGAATAGTTCCGTGTCGATATTGGAAAGAGGGCAAGTGCCTAAAGGGCGACGATTGCACGTTTCGCCACGATCCTCTCACCTAGTTCTCTTCACCCTCCGTGCTTTATACCGACTCGAAACTTCTTGATACTAGACCTTCCATCCGAACGTTGATGCTAGAGCATCCTTGCATATATCATAATCATGATTTGATTCCACATACTCGACTTATCGTTGTACGTCGACATGCTGTGTACAAGCATCGCGCTGTCCATCTGCATCATTCTCTCTCAAAAGTTTGGCATGAATATATGCGCTGTGAGCCATTTCTCTATTTCAATTCATCATCAATTCATCATAACTGAAAGAGGCGTTCTGCTTTTGCTTTTCTATCTTTATTGGTTGGCATTCTTACAGGAGCACATTGCAAACATTTCTTACTAGGCGTCTGGATCTCTTCGGGACAGGTTGATTGTATAATAGTTGTCATCTTGTGGCGTCTAATTGGCATGTCTCGGCGGAATTGCGAATATGCAGTTATTTGATGAATACGAATTTCTCAGTCTCATAGTCTTTCACACACAGATATATGGCTTAGGTAATACCAGCAAGCGGTCATCGCAGTCACGTAGATCCTCAATCAATGACTTTAGCCTCTATCAAGCAAGATGCAAGAACAGCGCTGCAACCATCTCATCATCGTATGCTGCCATGCAATATACCTCGGGGGTCCTACTCGCGGGCTATCCGAAGATGAATGGTAACGTAAATTCCATATTTATTCCAACAATGGGATTGGCCATAATTGACAAGACCATAGGGCCATAGAACCATTCCAACGAGGCGAAACTTCAACATTCACGGAACATGTCAAGGCCGGATTGCAGGTGTTGGCGGATCATCCGTGTGGATTACTTGTGTTTTCGGGGTATGCACACGGCCAATTGACCAATATCATCCAGGCCCGGTCCTCATTCTAATTGATCCAGGGGACCTACGAAGAGAGGGAGGACGGATCTTGCAGAGGGCGAGTCGTATATGGTACGTACCATCCAACAACATACGAAAGGAGGGAGTAACTGATGGATTTCAGAACCTGGTGAAAGACAACGACTACTTCGGCTACTCGCAACGGATAAATCCCTCGCAAGTAACCACAGAAACGCACGCGACGGATTCATACCAGAACGTGCTATTCTCTCTACTCCGGTTTAGATTCTATACAGGATCCTATCCGGCGCGTGTTACGGTTGTAACGCACGAGTTCAAGCGGAAGAGGTTCATGGATTTTCATTTTCCGGCTGTTGGACTGGTCCCCGTCACTGTTTCTAGCAGACAAGATGAGGAGAATCGGAGAGTTGCTCTTATCGGGATTAATCCTCCCGAGAGCGTGACGCTTCTGGAATCACTAATTGCAGGTGAAGAGAAGAGCGGGATTGGCCTGTGGAGACGGGACCGATATGGCGTTCAGTCGGAGTTGGCGGGGAAGAGGGTGAAGCGAGAATGGCAGGCTGGGATGGAGAATGGGCTTTTTGTTGATGTGGGATTGGAGCCGGTTGTTGAGGATTTGGTGCGGTGGGATGGGGGACGGAGTGGGAATGAATGGTTTGATAAGATGGAGCAATTGCCTTGGTATAGTCCTTAAATCGAGAGCGTGTTTTAAATGCACGCATGTCACATCAATCATTATTGATAGATCCTAGAATAATGCAAATAAAGAAACCCGAGATGCAAAATGTAAATAAATCCAGAACGCCAACCGCAAACACCCCTCCTGTCACTCTAATCAGCCAGACGATAGCTGACCAACGTCTCGACCCGGTGATTATTTGTACTAAAGCTTCTCAGCTGCACCTTTTCGGCGTTCTTGATCTCCTTGGCGTCACTGTCGCCCCATTCAACCGGCACTTCGGAGTCCGCGTCGGCGTAGACCAGGACGTTGAAGGTGCAGTCGCCGTCCAGAACGGGGAGGAAGGTAACGGAGGCGGTAATCTGGCGGAAGATTGCTTGGATTTCGTCTTGGATCTCTTTTTCGGTCTTCTCGATGGGAGCTGCGGACTCGGCGTCACTGCAAAAGATCGATGTTAGTCTTCGACGTATGAACAGCGTCTATTAGCGTAATAGCGTAACGCACCCCGAGTTCTCCTTATCGCCCGTTTTCTGAGCCGACTTGCCCCGCTTGTGCTTATTGAATATCTCAACCTGAGTACCACCCTTGTGTCAGTTGCTGTTCTGTTGTCCGTCTCGGAAGGGCGGGCGTACATCGAACTGCCATCGTTCCACATGTTCTCCGGTCTCTCTGCTGGTGATAACCACGACCAGTTTCGAGATCTTTCCACCCGCCATCCATTTATTCAGCTGAGACATGATCTTCTTGATGTAGGCTTTGACTTGGTCGTCGGAGGTGACTGGATCGGTCAGTGGTGACTGTGGCTGCGGGCGAGAAAGGAGGACGAACCGAGCATGTTGAGGCCATATTTCTTGACACTAGAGGTGATCAATTAGAGCGCGTTCTTCGAGTATATACGAATGGAGAGAACTCACGTTGTAAAGTCTTCCGGAGGGTATACTCCTCGCTGGAAACTGGGTCGCATGAGAACAAGCCATCACTGCACTTCCACACAATCACTTACAGGATCGAATTGATCGAGTACTCAAACTGTGTTTTTCCTGATCAGTATCCTGTCACCCCAGTGGCTGATTGAGCATTACTCACGAATTCGGCCACGAGCTTGGCCGACCCTGCGCTGTGTGAGCATCCTGGACTGTGCGACCACACCGACTGCAATCTCACCTTTGAGGGACAGCTTGTGAACCTTGGACTTGTCCTTGTCTCCCATGGTGTATATAGTGAGAAATGGCGAGTTGATGAGTTCTCGTGAGTTGCTGTGTTTTGTTTACTACTCCGATAGTCGCCGCAGCAATTCGATTTTCCGTCTTTTTCGTTTCTCCGCAGAGCCGCACCTCCAACTTTTCTCCCGGTTGAGATTCAACGGCCACCACCTACTGACAACAAAGATATTCCCATGCCATTGCAGAACTCCCGATGCGAGGATGCCTGCACTTAGCCAGATGGCTGCGCGCAGCACCGACTTGCCTGGCTGCGAGAAGCCCCGCCAGGCCGCTGCCATCCGGCATAGCTCTTAGACCAACGACGAGATCTTTCACCAACACAGCCTTATGGCAAGCAGCGCGGTCTCACGCAGCGAAACCGCTAGGCGAACTCGAACAGCGCATCGCCGCGATCCCGATCGAACGATATCGCAATTTCTGCATCGTTGCACATGTCGACCATGGCAAGAGTACGCTCTCCGACCGGCTTCTGGAATTGACGGGCACGATCCAACCAGGTACGAATAAGCAAGTGCTGGATAAGCTGGATGTCGAACGAGAACGCGGTATCACGGTCAAGGCGCAGACGTGTACGATGATCTACAACCACAACGGGGAGGACTATCTGCTGCATCTGGTCGATACACCGGGACATGTGGATTTCCGTGCGGAGGTGTCGCGCAGTTATGCCAGTTGTGGTGGTGCATTGCTTCTAGTCGATGCGAGCCAGGGTGTCCAGGCGCAGACTGTTGCGAACTTCTACCTTGCTTTTGCTCAGGGATTGGAGTTGATCCCGGTTCTCAATAAGGTCGACCTGCCATCGGCTGAGCCTGAGCGGGCTCTTGAACAGATGAGGAACTCATTTGAGCTGGAAACAGACAATGCAGTTTGGGTGTCGGCTAAAACTGGGCTGAATGTGCCCAAAGTGCTTCCCACCGTTGTTGAGAAGATTCCAGCGTGCGTATCCCCAGTCTTATTCGCTTAGGATTGTAGCTGACAGAATAAAGTCCCGTAGGTGAATGTAAGAAACCGTTGCGGATGCTTCTGGTCGACTCGTGGTACGATTCGTACAAAGGCGTCATCTGCTTGGTTCGCATATTCGACGGTGAACTTCGCCCCGGTCAACAAGTGGTATCGTTTGCAACCGGCATCAAGTATTATGTCGGCGAAGTTGGCATCATGTACCCGAACGAGACGTCGCAGACAGTCCTACGCGCAGGCCAGGTGGGATACATTTTCTTCAATCCGGGAATGAAGCGCAGCAAGGAAGCCAAGATCGGAGATACATACACAACGGTTGGATCTGAGAAAGCCGTGGAACCACTTCCTGGATTCGAAGAGCCCAAGCCAATGGTCTTCGTGGCCGCTTACCCCGTGGATGCGGACCACTTCGAGCACCTGGAAGACAGCATCAACCAGCTCATTCTCAACGACAGAAGTATTCACGTGCAGAAGGAGTCTTCCGAAGCCCTTGGTGCCGGTTTCCGACTGGGATTCCTGGGTACCCTGCACTGTTCAGTCTTTGAAGATCGTCTACGCCAGGAACACGGAGCCAGCATCATCATCACACCACCCTCCGTACCCGTAAAGGTACTCTGGAAAGACGGCCGAGAAGACATCATCACCAACCCGGCCAAATTCCCCGACGAAGACGAACTCCGCGGCAAAGTCGCCGAGATCCAAGAACCCTACGTCCTAGCCACCCTAACCTTCCCGGAGGAATACCTAGGAAAGGCCATCGAACTCTGCGAAGCCAACCGCGGCGAGCAAGAAAGCCTCGACTACTTCACCTCGACGCAGGTCATCCTGAAATACCAACTCCCCCTCGCCCAGCTCGTCGACGACTTCTTCGGCAAACTCAAGGGCTCCACGAAAGGCTACGCCAGTCTCGACTACGAAGACTCCGGCTGGCGCGCCGGACACATCGTCAAGCTACAACTCCTCGTCAACAAAGTGCCCGTCGACGCCGTCTCGCGAGTCATGCACGCAAGCCAAGTCGATCGCACGGGCCGAAAATGGGTGACCAAGTTCAAAGAGCATGTTGACCGTCAGCTGTTCGAAATCGTCATCCAAGCTGCCGTTGGCAAGAAGGTCGTGGCGCGTGAAACGGTCAAGCCGTATCGGAAGGACGTGCTGGCGAAGCTGCATGCCAGTGATGTTAGTCGGCGGAGGAAGTTACTGGAGAAGCAGAAGGAGGGACGGAAGAAGCTTAAGGCTGTTGGGAACGTTGTTATTGAGCATAAGGCTTTTCAGCAGTTTTTGGCTAAGTAGACGGTTTGTACGATATTCAAAATGTATTATAGAGGACATACCATTGTGTTGTAGTTACGCTACATACTGGATTTAACGAGTCAAATGAGATGCCATGGACATTATTATTTCAATACAATTAGAATATAGGGGGTATTATCTTTTCAAATCACCGCACCAACGAAAGAAAAACGCCACCCAATCTGACCCAAATCAATTGAAGCCTTCAGTCTAAACCTCACCCCCATCCTTCTGATGACTCTGCACGGAATAATCATGCTTAACCAAAATCCCATACTTCGACAACTCCGGATCAACCTGCCTAGTCGGGCTGAGCGCCGCGTAGCACGTAGCATTCGCATCAATGCTATTCCTCGCCGTGGCATCGGTAGAAAGCGACGTCGACAACATCTTGGTTCTCATGGAGTTGTAGCTGTTCAAATTCATGAGGTGGCGGTGGGAGTCGGAGGTGCGGCTGGCGACGCGGCTTTTTTGCTCGAAGGTAGAACCGGCCCAGATGGAGGAGAGGGGGAGGGAGATGATGACGACGGTTAGGACGTTGGAGTAGAGCTCGGGGACGTGGACGAAGTACTGCAGTATTGAGAAAATGGCTGGTCCGGTTAGTGAAATGGTCATTTATTAATACGGCAAAAGGGACGTACCTGGAATTATCATGGTCTGACATCCCATGACAAAGATGACCTTCATGGGACCGTACTCTCGCACACCAAGCTTCTTGCGTAACTTGATAGCGAACCCCAGCTTGACGACAAAGACGGTGCAAAAGAAGCAGATACTGACAGTAACGACAACATTGGCGGCGTTTTCTAGCCAAACAGACGAAATGACTTCGAGATCCATGATCGACATCGAGTTGATCACAAGCAAAGCAAAGCGAAATCCAATAGGAATCATGGCCACGAGAGCAGACGCCACCAGGAGCACCCGTCGATACCAGCGCCGGAGAGTCGCGCAGACCACCTGGACCTGTAGGACCAAGGAGACTTCCATGAAGACGACGGCAAGGAACGCAAAGGCAGCGCCTACAATCGAGTCTGCATAGGCCGATTGGGGGACCCTGGAGTAGTCTGAGGCGAAAATAGGGTACAGGCGGACGAGAGGGCCGGTGAAATAGATGAGCTGGCAGAGCAGGCGGGCGACGTTGGTGACTAGAGCCAGGGCATTCAGCCAGAAAATGGCAGAGGAACGCTTCTCGGCTCTGGTCAGTAGTATGAGGACGATGAGCAGGACGGCCGAGGCGCCCATTTGGCAACCGTAGTTGATGCAGATGCGGATGCAGTACTGGAGCCACGCATCCACGGAGTCCACAGGCACGAGAAACGGGGTGCCATCTGCCTGGTGCATGGTGATGTTCTGCTCAAACGGGTCGAAGCCGTTGCTGTCGAAGCTTTGAGCTGTTTCCGACGCCATGATATCGGTTCAGGTAGCTGTAGATGTGATAACGAGCGGAAGGTGTATGGGTTCGAAGATCGGATTGTAGAGAGATGAGAAGGGAAACGTCCGGATAAAAGAAGAAGTTGAGAATAGCTCGATGGGCAAAGCTTCGAGGAAAATAGAGACCTCAAACAGGAGAATTCGACAGCAGTGAAGAACTCAACCAGCGAGTCATCACGGTGCTATAGCGCTGCCGAAACAAACAATACGGCGCCGACATGACGGAAAGCGCGAATTTAACAATATCAAGAGCCGAAGAGAAGGATGAAATCAGTGACAGAAGGACATCCGTTCCAGAAAAGACGATTGAGGATTCTTTGAGTCTTTCTTACGCCATTCTTTGTCTCTCGTCGCCCCCGTCGAGTTGGATCACAACAATATCAACGCCGGCGGCAAAGAACAATATCAAGCCCGACGGACAAAGACAGCCCAGTGTCAATGTCACCTCCACCACCCATGGTCCCCAGTGAATCTTCCATGTTTTAAGCTGTTTTTGGCAGTTGCAGAATCGACTTTGAAGTCAAAATAAAATTGCATGGTCCAGCACGTTCCTTTTTGGTCGGTATTACCACCACTGGTTCAGCCCTGTGCCCTACCATCTCCTTTCTTTTCGTTCTATCTACCAAACGTCGTATCACTTGTTCTTGACGTACCTTTCTATTAATAACTCCAGTCAGACCGTCAGACATCGGAACAGCTTTGATACATACCGCTAGGTCACGAAGCGGGACAAATCATCGTGCTCATTTTGAAACAACTTGAATTGAAGCAAGCTTGCCTGTTATCCCTGTTGGTGCTTCTTTCAAGCACTGCGCGAGGTCAATGTACGGTACGCGGTACGCAAGCGACTCACTCGAGCCCGGTTGCTCACACTGACATTTGAGTCTTTGCCCTAATGTTTCTGTTTGTTTCCCGGTCATATCAAACAGTCTATATTGGTTTGCCATAGAGTTACAGCAACCGGCAATCTGGTCGCGACTACTCGCTAGCCCTCCATAGGAAGCATGCTGTATTAGACGAGCTGCGCTTTCGAGCGTCCCATCCTTCCCCCTCTCGTCCGATTTTATCTCAAATCTGAAAGCATGTCATTACTGGCAATACGATTCAGGGATTACTGTGCTGTCTGTTTGTAATCTCTTACACGAAAGTGGAACGGACGATATTGAGAAACTATGTCGTATCTGCTCGAGAGGGTTTTATATTGTTTTAAACAATCAGGAGAATACGGTGACAACATCGAACTATCCATGACATTCTGGCTTATATTGAGAAAATGACCGCAATATCATTGAAAGACTATATAGCATCGATATAGCATATTGCAGCTAAATAAAAACAAACATAGTAAACTGGCTGTACTCCACTCCCTCAGTATACAACTAAGCAGCCTGATACAACTTCGTAATCCGCAAATTATTATACTCCCAAGCCGTCATATCATCATACCGACACGGCCTGCTCTCAGTCACAAACTCCGAGAACGGCAACAATGACGCATTCCGATTCGGCTTCGCAAAGTACGCAATCGAGTACCGTTCCGGAATAACCTCGTCCTCGCTCTCACCCTCGCCCTCATTGATCTTCACAGTAGGCGGATACGTAACCCGATGGCACGCAGCGCGGAAGGTATCATTCGTTAACCTCTGCAGCGAATCCCCGATGTTCAGGATAATATCCGTCTTGTCCGACTCGATGCCGTGGAACGTGCCCAGACACGTCTGATCCTCGACCTGCAGACCACCCGTCGAGTCCTGGAAGAGCATCGTGATGGTTCCGAAGTCGGTGTGTTCGGCGATGCGGGTGGAAGTACCATCTCTGAGCAGCGAGACTGGAATGGCCGGGTAGTGAAGCAGACGGAATTCGTTTTCAGCAGCGGAGTGGAGGGATAGGAGTTGGGATTCGGGGACGTTGAGGGCGCGCGCGAGGGCGATGAGGATGGTTTTCTCGAGGGCGAAGCACTGCGCGTAGAAGTCTTCCATGAAGTGTCTGAAGCCGGGGAGTTTGTCTTCGGGCATCCAGATGTTGTCGACGAGGGTGTCGGTGGGGGAGCCCATGTCGAATGTTTCCTATCCTCATCAGCCTCTCTTTCTTTTAGATCTTGTGAAGGTAGCTTACCTTGATGTCTTTCACACTCTTCACCTGCAACACACCCTTCTCGAACCCACTGATGTTGCCCACAGACTCCTGTCCAACATAACTATATCCCCGATTCGGGGTCGACTCGGGCGGATGCTTCGCAATCATCTTGTCCTCGTGCGACGCGGCGAAGAAGTTGCGGGTCATGTCGAAGAGCTTGTTGATGGTTTCTTCGGGGATGCCGTGGTTGGTAAGGCGGGCAACGCCGCGGCTTTTGAGGGTAGCGAGGAGGTCATTGCAGAAGGATTGGCTTTGGGTGGGAGAGTCGAGAAGGGAGAGATCGAGTGCCATCTTGTTTGATTTTGTTTGAGTTGGTATTGTATGCTGTGCTGGTTGGCTTGCTGTTGATGGTGTTGAAAGGATGTTGGGATTGAAGGGCCGGTATTTATAATATTAGCTCTGGCAGTATTCAAGTATATAGAAGGTAATCAATTCTACAAACACAGGAGGTGATGTTGTTACTTTCCTGGATACACGAGTGGTGATAGATTACCTTCCTCAGATCACCTTCCATGTACATTACCTTCCGGGTCAGCCATCGATTCATGAATCACATGCATACTGGATCATAATATAGCATGAGAAGTAGTCATACTCATAAAAGGCAGCTAATCGCTTACTGATATATCACCTTCCGTATCTGTGTATTACCTTCTACATAGGGCTACACCTGCACAAGATAGCGATAAGATATCATAACAGATCCATGGATATCATATTAACCTATACAAAAACAATAGGAACCAGGTATCATAACTCATAACCCATAAAACCCATCTCACAGCTTCTCAATAACCCCCCTTCTTATCAATATCCGCCTCCGCCCCCCTCTGCTTAACCTTCCCCTCATCATGAACCTGCCTCCACTTCTCCTCCTCCTCCCTATCCCCGACAATCGCAGCCCCAATCCCCCCCAACTTCCCCTGCGTGCGATCACTCACCCCCTCCCCCAGATCCTTCAACTGCCCCTTGGCCTCCGCCTCTTTACCAGCAGCATTCTGCTCGACGCCCTGCCGGCGCAGATTCTCATTTCCAATGAAGTTGCCGACAGACTCCTTCGCCGAGCCGACGGTTTGGTCCCACGAGCCCGTGGTGCGAGTTGAATTGTCCTGGGCCGTGGCGCCGGTTTGGGGGTCGGCGGTTACGTGCCCGAGTTTGGCGGTGTCGTGGCTTGCGGCGTGTTCGGATTTGGAGTGGTCTTGGGTGGATTGGCCTTCGGCCTGTGCGGTTGTTAGCCTTCGTTCTTCTTGGATACAGTATACAGGTAGGAAAGGGGCGTGGGCGTACCTGAGTAGAGGTGCTACCGGTGACTGTGCCGACGGCGCGCTGGGCGAGACCGGTGGCGGAGTCGACGTAGGACTTGAGGGTGGAAGAGTTGTTGTCGGCCATTGTGGTTGTGTTCTTGTTTGTGTTGTGCGTCAAGTAGATTGTTTGTATAGTGCAATTGATCTGATTACTTTCGATGGTCGTATATATATCTTTATATGTATAGGAAAGTGATGACATCATGGCGGTGATGTCATGTATCATGGGTGGATACCGGACTTTTCTAGAGATTTTCCAAAAAGGTTGAGTATTGCGTCATGATAGAGATCAGAATTAACGGCTGCGTGGCTGTACAACATTTATGCATGCCGTCATTGAAATGGGAGAAGAATGGAATTGTATGGTTTTGTCAGAGCTTCTGAATTCACATGCAACCACATGCAATATGCAAAATTGAGAAAAGACGAAACCGGTTAGACATCAAAAATCAACCAAAAGGCTGAAGCAGGTGTATCATATCACGCTCAAACGAACAAGAAAACAATAACAAACAAGAAAGATGGTCTATGTCTATCACCAATGGCAAATCCCACCCTCACTCTCATCAGCTGCCCACGTCCCCGATAATCCCACCACCTCGATATGTCCATCCGAATTCTCCCCAATCTTACTCAACGCCGCAAAGCCCGATGGCACAGGTGCGTCTCCCAGCAACCGTCGCGCCCATGCGTCAATCGCCGGTTCACCCGTCTCATCCCGCGCTTGTTTCAAGAACGGGATTAATGCCGTTCCACCGGTTCCTCGAAGCTTCTTCTTATCGACGGGTCGACTCGAGGCGAGGTTTTGGGGCTTTGCACTGCCTCGTGCTGCCGGCTGGGTTTGCTCCCGTGCGCCCTTGGATTGGATGATGATGTATCGCGAGACGATCTGGATGTGCTTGTCGCGCATGGTCCGGAGCATGTACAGACAAGCGTCGTAGGCAATGCACAAAGCCTTGTCTGATCGGCGTGCCTCGACGAATTCACGGATGTTGGCGACAACGTTGACGTGCTCCAGGAATCGCCGGTGAGGCCCGGGCATGTACGACCGCATCTCTTGGATGAAGCCATGTCGCGGTCTGCCAGCAACCCCTTCTTTATCAGACGCGGGGGTCTGGGGTTTCTCGCCCGTGGGTCGATGCTCCACCCCGAGGACAATGTCGAAGAATTGAATCAACGAGCTCTGCGCGTTGCTACCTCCGCCGTATTGACCATACTTCGGATCACTGCCGTCATCGTACAGCAGACCATTGGGGAGGCCAGCCTCCGCCATGTTCTTGCTGCCAGCGAGATAGGGACGGATCCGGTTATAGAAGACGTAGGGGTCACAGTTCTCGTACATCCGCTCAAGCAAGGCACCGATATCATCCAGCCGCTCTGCCAGCTCATGCAAACACTCCGTCACGACACCACTCTGACCCTTACGTGCGGCTGAAATGGCCCGCAGCATCAGTGGAAGTGTTGGTCCTCCACGAGACTCGATGGCCACGGAAACCAAGTAAAACCATTGTTCGTCCAGCGATCCGGTAAAGGTGTTAACCGAGGCCAGGTTGTTGAGGTCTCCGGCGGGTTCATCTGGGAAGACGGGTTTGTAATTCCAAAGACACACGCCAGCATAGGTGGCTACCGGAGGGAGTTCCAGGTGGTCGCAGATTTCCAACAGGGGTAAGGTCAGTTGGGGAGGGATTCTCTGAAACACATTGAGTCAGCCATTGCATCATTGCATCATTGCAAGTGCAGTATGCACATACCTCTTCTGGCTTGTGTCCTCCCCAAACATAGGCATGCAGGATAAACACCAGCACCACATAAGCCCGTCGCCACTCGCTCTCAGACTGAAGGTACGAGGTCGACAATGTTGGTAAACGGTCCACAGTCTCTCTGATCCTCTTACTCAACAGCAAACCCTGTAGATTCGATGCAATTGCCTCCCATCTGGCATAGTATGGATCTGGTAAAGCTGTGAGAGGCAACTCGGAAGGAAGGAAGCCATGATCGGGCGAGATGCCATAGTCCGCCAGCTCCGGCACGGGGGCGAGCATGCTGTCTAGTCTAAAACAGGAGGGTATATTAAAGAGAAAAATAACGACAGTGCCACCTCAAACAAGTTCAAAAATCGATGGCAAATCTTGTCAAGAGAAAAAACAGAACCAAAAACAACCACCAGGGATGGTCACGTGCTCTTGCCACGGAGGAAGTAGCTGATTATCTGGGGGAGGGAAAAGGATATAAGAGATCTCCGGGACGGTCCCGATCGCAGAAACTTTGATCTTTTTTTTTTCGCCTTCGGTGAGTTATTACTAAGTGCAATCCGCACGGGGTTCTCTGAGGATTTCTCTGCGAGTGGAAAATGATGCGTGCCGGCCAAGAGGTGTAGCAGGAAGGGGGGGAGGAACGGGAATTGGGACCGGTAGAGTCCGTTCCTGAGGGGTTCTGGACCTTTAATTCCCGCAATCTACGGCCGTGAGGAGTCCGTAGTTAATGGCAATAGAGTTGGCAGTCTTCAGCTGACGTCGATCTCGGTAGTAGTAGAGGCAAAGACATTATGAGCAAGTATAGTTCCAGTAGAAAACTGGCCGCGCGGATACAGCGGCATTATGCTATTTCGAGTCATCATGAAACCAATATCCAATATACAGACTCCCATGGCACTCTACAAGTATCTCCGGCGAAGATGTATAAACTCCGCAGCAAGTCCGATATAGGATGGCGCGATTGACGGCTGACAAAGCATGACTGATCGGCCCCATTGGGTGTCCGCGAGAGGGGGCCATATTTAGCGAGACTTAGCCTGAGTGCTAGAAAATGGACCGGAAGCCATTGTGATTGGTGGACGGGCCCGGCTGTCGGCGGCAGAGAAGGGCACAACCCAGGTGTGGAATGCTAAGCGAGACGCTAACCACTGCTCGCTTTCACTCACGCCAGGACCGCTGCTGCTGTCGGGTGCAGTTTATTTGGACTACGCTGGCCTATCTATAGAACTGCGCTCTATAGAGCACCAAGTATGCTACAATGGTCTTCTGCATATAGAAGAATTGCCGAGTACGATTGAATCTTCGTCTACAATGCAGAAATGCATGACTGCCTTTACGGAGTGCTGTTATATGTACGACAGACGCAGTACTGCTCAATGACTACATCTATACATAGTTGATTCAAGGAGACTTCATTCCGTCATTATCTGTACAATACCTAAAGGCTAACTATACGTGCTGTTCATCAATCCTTACAAGTGTGGTATTCCACATGCCAACGCCTTCCCACATGAATAGGTTTACAATAATCCCAAAGCGCTCGTAATCAAACAGAGAAGGAAAAAGAGAGAAGAGAAAATTAGTGCTGGCTCCACTCGATCGTGCTCAGGTCAATCCCCTCCTGAACCAACTCCCACAGCGGACTCAGTTCTCGCAAGAAGTGCACGCGAGCCTGCACGGCCTTCAAGACGTAGTCGATCTCGCTGTCGGTCGTGAACCGGCCGATACCAAACCGGATACTGCTGTGGGCACTCTCGTCGCTTGTACCCAGAGCCCGGAGCACGTAACTAGGCTCCAACGATGCAGAGGTACACGCACTACCCGACGACAGAGCAATGTCCTTCAGGGCCATCAGAAGGGACTCGCCCTCGACGTACGCGAACGACACGTTCACGCAGCCAGGGTAGTGGTGGTCAGGGTCTCCGTTGAGGTTGGTGTGCTCCATCGACAGGAGACCTTCTGACAAGCGCTTCGACAAGCGCTCAATGTGCTTGTGGTCATACTATTCGACAATGCGTTAGCAGCCGTTCCGTGACAAATGTGTCAACACCAATGAGAGATCAAACATGTAAGACGACTCATTACCCCTGCTACGGTCATAACGGGCCTTGAATACATACCTGATGGTATGTAGCTACCATCAAGGCAAGATTCAGAAAGCCATGCATGATTATAGAGCTTATAATCATCGCCGTCGGATAGAATTAAGGGAGAAGACAAACACACGAAAAGGAAAAGATCAACTCACCTCCATCTCTTGCTTGGAAAGACGACAAGCCTCACCAAAGCCGACTACAAGATGGGGAGCAAGGGTACCGCTACGCAGACCTCGCTCCTGGCCACCACCGGAGATGATGGGCTCGAGACGGACTCTAGGCCTACGGCGGACATAGCAGGCACCCATACCCTTGGGACCGTAGATCTTGTGGCTGGAAATGGACATCAAGTCAATGTTCATCTTGTTGACGTCGAGCGGGATCTTGCCCACCGCTTGGGCACCGTCAGTGTGGAAGAAAACCTTCTTGGAGCGGCAGAGCTTTCCAATCGCCTCCAAGGGCTGAATGACACCGATTTCATTGTTCACAGCCATGATACTGACCAACGCAGTGTCAGGCCGGATGGCGGCCTCGAGATCTTCCATTCGAATCAGACCGTTGTTCTGAACAGGCAGGTATGTAACCTCAAATCCGTCGTCCTGAAGATGTCGGCAGCTGTCCAAGACACACTTGTGCTCAGTCTGCGTGGTGATGATGTGCTTCTTCTTGCCGGAGCGACCGAAGAAACGAGCCACACCCTTGATACTCATGTTGTTGCTTTCGGTAGCACCACTGGTGAAGATGATCTCCTTCGGGTCGGCACCGATCAGGTCAGCAACATATTGTCTCGACTGCTCCACTGCTTTCTCCGACTCCCAACCGTAGGCGTGTGTCCTCGAGTGGGGGTTGCCGTAGATGCCGGTCATGTAGGGAAGCATTGCATCGAGCACGCGAGGATCCATGGGGGTTGTGGCCTGCATGTCGAGATAAATGGGCCGGGTACCCTGGTCCATTACTGTCGCCTGCTTCAATATCCCCGCAGAGGGGCTCATGGAAGCATCACCGGATACACCGGAGCCGGGAAGGTCGACATTCTGCGGCTGAACGCCGGTCTGGTTCATGAAAGCTTTCTGCTCCTGCTTGACAGCGGTGTCCACCGAGACCTGGGCATTTCCAGCCTTGGTCTCGGTGACATAGCCGCGTCTCGTCACCGGAGTGGCGGCGGCCACCCTCCGGGGGAACAGGGAACCATGCTGCGTCGACAACCGACGAGCATAGGCTCTCGAAGCCTGTCTTAATACTGATGGTGTAACACTGGACATGATTATAAAAGAAAGATAATATTACAACTGCACCATGCAAGTAGAGCGGTGGTCAGTTGGTGGGAAAAAGAGGAGAAGGAAAAAGTGTCAGGAAGATTTGTTGCGGGCGGACGAAAAGTTTGGATCCGGTTATATCACTAGCGTCTGATTGCTAATCGCCGGATTTACTGAATTCTCCGAGGTCCGAGCTCCTTCTCCGGAGTCCGAGCGGAGGAAGGATTATTCCGGGGAATCTGCGATGATGCAGTTATGCAGTTGTCCGGATACAGCACTCCGTAGAGTGTCTGTTCTATCAGCATTACTACTGAGTAGGAACAGAAATATCAATAATACTAAGTACCCCAGAAATGCACAATGCAGCACATGGCAGTCACATGGCAGTCACATGGCAGTCACCTGACGATTGTTGTTGCCTGATTCGGTCATGACTTCATCGTACTGCGCCACAGCAGGATCGGATAAACGAGCCACGAGAGACCATCTACAATACTGGCATATTGACATATATTTCCGTGTCAAAAGCAGCTGTCAGACAGACCATAAGCTAAACTGGTTATAATACCAACTATGCACAAGCACAAGTCCTGTATGGACGGGGTGGCATACAAGAAATAAAGGGGCCTAATGCCCAGCATTTATGTCATAGCTAAGCCACACTGGGCACTCACTAGAAGATTAGACTAAACTCCGTATGGTCTCTTTTCGCCGGCGACTACAAAACAAGAACCTTCTTCTCTCTCTCCACCAGCTCGTCTCATTCTCCTTAATTTCTTTTCTTCTTGCCTCTCGTTCGTCGCCCTACCATATCCAATCCACCTGCCAGTCCTCCGGTTTCGTGTCTCTCCCTAGATTCTTCACGGTCCTTCTCGTTTTACTCACTGGGTCGGGTGCCTACAAACTATTACCGCTAGTGCCGGAACCACCACAATTTGCAGCCGGAGGAGTTCGACTCCGTTATTCTACGTGTGCAGGAGGTCTAAAGGATCGATAATACCAACATGAGTTTCAAAGGCTTCCAGAAGGGCCTCGTACGAGCGCCCCAGACGTTCAAGGCCAAGTTCAACATCGGCGAACACACCAAGGATGCCGTCTACAGTGATGCCGAACGTCGGTTCCAGGAACTCGAAAAGGAGACCAAGAGGCTTCACGATGAGTCACAGAAGTACTTCAATGCCATTAATGGTATTTAGTCCTGTGTTTTTACTTGTTTCTTGGTGCTAATCCGGTATAGGCATGTTGAACCACCAGATCGAATTCTCCAAAGCCATGACGGAATTATACAAGCCCATCTCCGGTCGCGCTTCCGATCCCAGTACATACACCATCGAAGGCAATCCCGAAGGCATTCACGCCTGCGAAGAGTACGAGGCCATCGTCCGCGAACTCCAAGAATCCCTTGCGCCCGAACTGGATATGATCGACAGTCGGATTATCAGCCCTGCGGACCAGTTGCTGGAGGTGATCAAGGTGATCCGCAAGGTTGGCGTGAAACGGGACCACAAGCAGCTCGACTACGACCGCCACCGCACTACTTTGAAGAAGTTGCAGGATAAGAAGGACAAGTCGCTCAAGGATGAAAAGGCGCTCTACAAGGCCGAAAGCGATGTCGAACAGGCTACGCAGGAATTCAACTACTACAACGACTTGCTTAAGGATGAGCTCCCGAAGTTGTTCGCTCTGGAGGCCGAATTCATCCGTCCGCTGTTCCAATCCTTCTACTACATGCAGCTGAACGTCTTCTACACTCTACACGAAAAGATGCAGGGCATGAATATTGGCTACTTTGATCTTACTCTGGATGTCGAAGAGGCGTTCGAGAAGAAGCGGGGTGACGTGAAGGAGCGGACAGAAGAGCTCACTATTGTCCACTATAAAACCACCGGAGGCCGTCGTCCCGGCTCGAAACCACCCATCCCAGGTGCAAAGCCCAGTTTCGCAAAGGAAAAGTTTGGTTCCGACGGCGGGAGCGACTACAAGAGCACCTATTCACGACCAAACAACGCGTCCGATGGAGTCGACAACCCCCCGCCGCCGTACTCTGCTGCTGCTGTTGGCAGCAGTGCTAGCAGCGCCAGTAGCATGGCGGCAGCGGCCAAGGGTAAACCGGCACCACCACCGCCCAAGCCCAAGCCGTCTCAATTCCGGGCACCCGTGGAGACGGTTACGGCTCTGTACGACTATGAAGCCCAGGCCCACGGTGACCTTAGCTTTTCGGCCGGCGACGTGATTGAAATCGTGCAACGGACGGACAACCAGAATGAATGGTGGACCGGTAAGGTTGGAGGCCGCGAGGGACAGTTCCCTGGTAAGTTGCTACCCTTCGCTTTCTGCTTATCATGCAGGCGACTAATTAGAATGCGTGCAGGAAACTACGTCCAATTGCGATAATGGCAGTTCATACAACCATTCTCACTACCTTATTACCGTCTCCTCTATTACTATCCATTACTGTTGTATTTTGTCCGGAGTTGGTCAGGATCCGTCGAACTTGGATTCTCCAAACCTAGCGCTGCTTTGACATCGCTTTTTGCTTGCATTTCTCGCTTGATACAGGTTCTTTGCATTGCTATCACTACTGTCATCATCATCATGTTACGATTCTCTGTGTAAATATTTGCCAACTATTTCTAATTCGAGTGACAGAATAAGTCACGTTTGCTATATCAATGAGGCATTTTTACATAATTAGATCATAATAATATCCCTTGGTTCTATACAATTCATGCCATTTCGTAGACAAAGCTGGCGGTGATGTCATGTCCGCTTCGGACATAAAGCGATGCGATAGCTGCATCCCACTTCACCCAACTCGCTCTCTATGCTCTCCTCTTTCATCCGTCCAGCTCTACTTCAATCTCGCCCTTTATTATCTCCTGTCGTTAAATACATTCGCTACAGCGCATCTCCCATCATGGCCAACTTGAGCCTGTCTACCAAGTATCGGATGAACTCCGGACACGAGATTCCGGTCTTGGGCTTTGGTGTAAGTCTGGATAAGATAATAGAGACATGGAGTCTGGCTAATATATGTTATCTCAGTCCTATCTGATGTACGTTCCTTTGGCACGGTTGAAATACAACGCTGACTGAGAGCAGTCCCAATTCGCAAACACCAACAGTTCTCCAGGAGGCTTTCAATGCCGGTTATCGACATGTACGCTTTTTTCTCCCAATACGAAGTACTATGCTTGATCGCTCATATCAGCAGGTCGATTCCGCCGTGATGTACCGTAACGAAAAAGGCTGTGGCCTGGCAATCAAGGACTCTGGCATCGACCGATCAGAGATCTTCTACACGACCAAGATCCTCCCCAGTGCCATGGGACACCGGAGGACAGCGAAGCAAGTTGATGACTGCTTGCGGGAATCCGAATTGGATTATATCGATTTGTTTGTCACCGTTTCTTTCCCCCTGTTCAATCTGTCGCAGACTAACGAGATAGGATCCTAATTCACGCACCCTACGGCGGCAAAGAAGCTCGACTTGGATCCTGGCGCGCATTGACGGAAGCCCAGCAAGCAGGCAAGGTAAAGTCGATCGGAGTCTCAAACTACGGAATCCACCATCTCGAGGAACTCCAGGAATACATCGACAGCACTGGGGGCAGCAAGATCGACGTTGGACAGTATGAGATTCACCCGTGGTGCGACCGCCGGAATATCATCGACTGGTTGAAGAAACACAACATCGTTGTCGAGGCGTACAGTCCGTTGGCGCATGGGTCTAGGTTCAATGAGAGTATCCTGAAGACACTGGGGAAGAAGTATAACAAGTCGCCGGCTCAGATTATGATCCGATGGGTGTTGCAGAACGTAAGTGTTTCTTATACTTCAGGTTTTACTGACAATCATTGACTGATCGTTGCAGGGCATCGTACCTCTTCCGAAATCCACGAGTGCAGAGCGCATTAAGAGTAACGCTGATGTCTTTGATTTTGAATTATCGGAGGATGAAGTCAATATGCTTCACACAGGAGAGTACTCTCCTACCGACTGGGATCCTACTCTTGACTATGATTAGATTGCAGAATATGTAGATTGATCGTCTGTAGATAGTTGCAGCAGTACGATCCTACTCTTGACTATGATTAGATTGCAGAATATGTAGATTGATCATCTGTAGATAGTTGCAGCAGTACATAGTTGGCGCATAAATCCAGATTCCGCCGGCGGAGAAGGATCGCGGGGCTGCTTAGCAAGACCGAACCACCGCATCGTCTTATCACCTACCGGAGGACAGGATACCAATAGAATACCGGTACTTTCGGTCTATTCGCTTTGATATCGACAGCCACAATGAAGCTAGTTCTCTCTACCTCGTAAGTGGCAGATCTGACTGATCTCTCAACCACGCCATCACCAGCTGGTCCCTTCGGCGGCAGCAGCAGCAGCAGCAGACTAACATAACGAAGGAATCTCATGAAAGGCGGCGGCTCCTCCGTAATCCGCCGTCCAACAACCGAAAAATCCAACGTCGAACTAATAAACGCCCTGCGTTCGAACTTCCAAGCCTCGCAGCACGAATCCTCCAATGGCTCCTCCTCCTCCAACGGCACCTCCAGCACCGCAACCAACGGCTACAAATCCTGGACCTCCGAGCACGACGGCACACTGTACATCCCTGCGCGCGACTTCTCGCAACCAGGCCTGAGCGAAGAACGACCCCAGTACGACATTACCGTGAAACTGTTCTATCTCCCGGGAATCCCAGTGTCGAGACGATGCGCGCATACACGGGAGGCGATCGATCTCGTTTTGAAAGAACTAGACGTTGACTCGATTGATCTGCTCATCGTTTCGTTCCCGGGTATTTTATTCGACGCGGAAGACGATAGCGAAGACGAGGATGAAGCGACAGAAGGCGAGGACACGGGCGCGAATGAGGGACAGGTGCAGCAGCCAGATGACTTTGATAGTATGGTGCAGACCTGGCGCACGCTCGAGAAACTACAGAGTGAGGGAATGATTTCGCAGCTGGGTGTTGCGGAGTTTGGGAGTGAGCGGCTCGCGCGTTTCCTTGCGCATACCAATGTGAAACCCTCCGTCGACCAAATCAACCTTAAGGACTGTTGTGTCGTGCCGAAGTCGTTAATTCTCTACGCGAAGCAGGAGCATATCCAACTCTTGACGCATAATGATTGCAATGATATCTTGCCTGTCGGGACGACGAGGGAGCTACTAGGGCCTGGGGAGTCTGGGGCGGGGATTCTGGCTTCGGCGCCGGACAAGAATGACGGGATCCAGGGAGATGTTGAACCGCAGTGGGTGGTGAAGTATACGGCTGTTGTTAAGGACCGGGGGGTTGTTGAGAATAAGGGGTATTTCGCGTTGGCTGATATAGGGAATTGTGTGCGGACGGAGTCGTGATTTGCATTATTGATACATGATATACACGATGGCATGGCGTTTCTTCTTGTCAATATGATTATTTTCCTCTGGATTCAACCAATCATACTCCTCTTGCGACCTCTCATCCTGACATCTTCCAATCGCTTCAATGTAGATACTGCACCCCGGTATACCTCGCGATATCCCTGCAGCAGTTCATCGAAGAACGGCTCCGTCCGTGGATGCGTACTTCCAAACGCCCGTTCCAGCACATAAAGATCCACAGCGCGATCCTCATCCTGATTACTCTGCCCCGCCAGACCAAAATCAATCAAAACCACCTCTCCCTCCATCGACGGATTCCCACCATCCACCTCCTCAACCCCATTGCCAGGCGCCGCCGTCGGCCTCAACATCAAATTACTCGTCGTCAAATCCCCATGCACAACACCCGCCTTATGCAACCCCCCAACAACATGCCCAATCCTCCTCATCAAATACCTCACCCGACTCTCCTCCCCCTTCCTCTGCTCCTCCCCAATCTGCGTATTCCTCTTCATCCACCCCTCCCACCTCTCCAACACAACCCTCACCACAAGCCCCTCAATCCACTCCATAAGCAACCACGCCCCACCAGCGCGTCCCTCGAGCGCATCTTTCTCCTCCTGCCCCTGCGGCTCCCAATCCAGCGCTAGAATCGCGGGCACACTAACCCCCTCGCGGACGAGTTTTGAGAGACAGCGCGCTTCTTGTAAGATGCGTTGGCGGGTTAGGCGGCGGTCGAGGATCGGGTGGCGGTAGGGTTTTGAGGGGCGGATTTTGAGGGCCGCGGGGGTTGTTGGTGTCAGGTAGGTTGTTTTGTAGAGGTGGGCTTCGGCGCCTTGGGTGAGGAGGGTTGGTGGTGGGGTTGTGTGGGTGAAGGGGGAGGGGAGGGGGGGTGGCTTGTATTCAGTCATTTTCGTTGTTCGTATATTGTAGAGGTGTGTTGGTTGTACTCGTAAATGTGACTGAAGGTGGGCTGCAAATCGCGATGGTGGGGAGTGACGATGTTACCGGATTGGGTATAGCGCTATCTGTATGTACTGCATTTCTACCGAGTGTACCTCGCTATGCCTGACATATGGCACTCGCTCGTGTATCTGGCAAATTACTCACATGGCTTGTATCTCTGAGTTCCTCATCAAAAGATGGGTTTATATCGTTCGTCGGCAGCAATTATCTCTCGCATTGTTGAAACCGGCGGCTCCCCATACTCATACTCACCCTGTCCCTGGCAAAAAAACTACAGAAAAAGCAAGATGATGAATAAAGCAGATGTTTGTCGGGGTACTTTGCCATATGACCAAAATATCGTTACCCCACATTTTCTAGTAGTTCTTATTTCAGCCTTGTCGCTGTTCTTTTAGTGAAGGTAAGGCTCGTATCCTTCGATCTTCACATCAGAATCGTTATTTCAAGTAGGTATGTACAATTCTACCCACTTTCTTCTGCGAGGTGCTGACTCTTTTGAATTAAACAAGAATGGAGGAATTCAGACTCAATGCAGACCAAATCCCGCCACGGCTCTATCGAGTTCAGTATAATGGTTCTGCGACGATATACCACCCTGATACAAGCCTGATGACACGCAACCGTGTTAAATTTCACGTCAATAGTTTAATTGGTCACATTTCTTTTGGACATGCTGTAGAGCAGCACTTGAACTGGGACAAAACAGATGGAAGCATCTTCATCTCGCTCTTTTCCGACAGAACCCACGCGGTAAATTGGATGCACTCGATGAAGTCGAATCATGAAGGCGGCGGGAATTTCAGATTCCTTGAGGTTGATAGTTCGCAGATTGGCACACCCGTCTTCAAAGCTTCTGAAATTGTGGAAGCACTTGGTTTAGATATTCCGGGAGGGGCAAGCGACAGCGTCAAAAATGAGTATCTTGTCACCAATCTCATACCCGGTCATGCTGTGGTCAATTGTCAATCGGTTGAAGAGATTCCACGAGGTATGAATTTCTTAGTATCGTGATCCCCGACTTTATACATGCAGAATCGGGCTTCTGGACTAATGCTCCCCGTTTATAGATAGCAAGAAGAGTCGTATGTTGATCAGCAAGCGCCCCGTTGGGCCGTCTTTCCAAGAAAAAATAAATTTTTACTATTGCGGTCAGGGGTAACCGTGGAATTTTTTTTTAACGACCGAGTTTATGGCCGTATGTCACATCGATGTGATTTCAGTACCGGTGTGTGACTGCGAAGCAAATGGTGTGCCTCCACCACAGACTACAGATGCTGACGGTTGCTACTAGGGACTAGTTATCGGTAGATAGTTCAATGTCATTACAGCCTCTTTCTTATTCGCAATTAAGATGATGCTAAGATGCCTGTTTGCCTTTTGCTCGATATGCATCCATTCAGGGAGTCTAGTATATAGTCATGGATTTCTCTGTCCAAGGAAAGGCATACAAGTGCCTATTTGGAGCTGACTACGTAGTACGTCGTATATACTCGTGCAGTGAAATTTCGTAGAGAAGGCCCAGGCACCTCTCCAGGGTGACCTTAACGGGACCGAGGCCTCCTGGGCGTCACTTTAACTAAAGCTCTAACGAAGAGGTATCACGGGGTTCGCTTGTAGGGATGTAGACAATACGGGTGGTGTAAGGTATATGGGAACTGAGCCGATATATATTTTATGTCCATAGATGCTTGAAGATGATGTGCTCAGGTTGTATTTCTGCAGAATGCACACGATATATACGGTAGAAAGGATACGCATAGAACCCAGCTAACAGAGTAGGTTTTTATATTTAGAAGATAAAGATAGGAAAACGAAGAAAGCCTTCATTTCATACGCCTTCTCCGGCATATCGTACGCCGTTCGACAGTTTTTACAAGATTCCGATATATTTTCCGATCCTTGTGCAGAATGATCACCTGCTCCCTTATCCTTCGTGCCTTCGTGAATTTCCCTCTGGCCTTCAGCTAATGCCGCCCTAGGGCCATGCCGCCGGAGGTATGAATTTTATGGCAATTTTAAATTCTCGATTACAACAAGCAAGCATGTTAGCTCAGGGGAAGAGCGCCGGGCTCATAACCCGGAGGTCCTCGGATCGAAACCGAGACATGCTAAGCAAATTCCAATTTTTTTTTTTTTTTGTTGTTGTTGTTGTTTTTTGTTTTTGATTTTGATTTTTGAGAGCCAGTTTTGTCGGGCATCTGTGCAGAGACTTCACTGTGGACCGGATGCGGAGTCATATTTTGCCGCGGGCCGCGGGCCGCGTTAGCCGCCGCATATCACGCGGACTAGGCCGCTGTATTTCCGTGGCCTTGCCCATGAACTTGGTGACTTCGCGCTATAGCTCGTAGTATGAGCTCGGGTCTTGACATTCTTATTTAGCGTCCCGGAACACCCACACGACATATCTATCCGCACGGTGACCTTTCCAATCCGCACCAGGTGCTAGGCCTGCCGATGACTTCGGCCCCTTATGCCCTTTGTCGGCAACGACACGGCTGTTATATCCAGGAAGTGGAACAGGGAAAGGCGTCCCGGAGCCTTTACCGAGAGAGTTTAATGGGAGAATATAACGGTATGAGACGTATATGCAAGACCGGAAGGCATTCATATCTTACTCTACGGTATATCTTACTCTACGGTACTACGTATTGAAGAAAATAAGATCAGATATACCCATCAATGTCCCTACTAGAAGCATGCCTGTAGTTTTTTTCGATACGGCGTATATGTACATTTTTAGCAGAGAGTAGACATAACCTTGGCTATGCATGAATCATACAATGCCCTACACTCTATTCGTAGCACCTCTTCTTTCGTCCCATAATATTATGATTCGAGGGTTACGAGGATGGTCCGCAATGCCTGAATTACAAGGATACATTGTGAGTGGTTTCAGCAGTGGGTTGTCTCGCCGAAACCTAATCGTCCGATATTCATGGCCACTGGCTTTCATAGTCATTCACTATTGGAAGCTCCCGTTACTCTTTCACTCCAAATCATCTTCTCTTCTCCATCCTCCCTTCTCACCTTATCTTCATCCACCATCTATCAGCCATCGCCCTTCATTTATCATCCAGTCATCTTTCTGGACATTGTTGTTCCATGGTATACCTTAGCAGCAACGAAAATTGAAACATTGCTGCCATTAATGGCACCATATTGATGCTAGGCCAAGGCCTATGCTTATCGTTACAGCATACACGGCACGTGTAGATGGCATTGCGCAATGCTTGGCCCATTGCGGTAAGCGTATCTTGATTCAAAAAGGAAGGAGTGGTCATTTCTCTAATGCTGCTTAGCCATCCTTTTTAGAGACAGCGCCGTCAGATACGGCTATACGCACGCCCGACGGTAAGAAGTTTACCTTCTCGCCTCCTAAAGACCCAAGAAGATTGACTTACAGGGGAAAATACAGTGCCAGTCCTGATAACGATATTCGATCGTTTTAATCGTTGCATTACGATAATAATCATTCATACAAATGAACGTTTTCTTCATTGCCAGATCGTCTGAAGGGGGGACATGAGAAGCATGCAGTGCTTGAGGACAGCCTCCAGTTCACCCGCCAACGATACCTCCAGGAATATGGGGCCCCTGGAGTGTGAACCAAAGTTCCCCGTCTTTACTCACCAGTCAAATAAGCCCCTGCGACCTGGTAGTGGAGTAATGACCACCATCAGGGGATCGCTCCAGAACTGCCGCGAGGAAGCTCGAGGGGCCATCCTGGTCATGAATGGCTGGGATGGCCTCTCGACGGACCCAATGTCGCTCGTCAGGCTCTTCAAAAATTTTGAAGACGTGACTAGAACTTCCTCATCCATTTTCGTTATAGAAATTCCAATGCTGACATGTCCAGGTCAAATCACTCTCCGCTGCTTGGTCGGTGACACGCGATACTTCGCGGAAGCCGATGGGTGGCCAGTTGTTCAGATTCTCGGAGAGCTTGACGCTGAGAAGGTCGAACTCCCCCTTCTGTACAGAGGGATTTGTAGAGGAGGCCCACGCCATCGGCTCGGCCAAGAAAATGATCTCAAAGAGCTTGGATTTCCTGTGGACGGAGTCTAAAAACAGAAACACACCTCCTGAGGTCAAACTCACTGAGGGTCCCCATCACATTGAGAGTATGAATATCGGTGAGCGGACAGCTATGGTGAAGCCCCCTTACTTGGACAACACCCAGAAGCTACATTTTGACGATATCCGCCCTTACCACGTCCGTCAATTCGACCCTTACCATCGGGAGGAGATGCCTGCAATGGTGCCCGCCCTGGAGATGGACAGGGGGGTTCTCGCCATGGCCATGACGTTGGGCCAACGAGCGGTGGATCTCTATTCTTACTTGGGGGAATGGGGCGAGCAGAAGCCGTTATGGCGATTTTGGGAGGTGGATTGCGGCGGTTGGCTGGGATCATTGCCGAGGCGGACGTCGGCTTAATATCAATGCCCGCATTTGGATTGCCTAGCAAATACGGCCAATGCGTAGAAGCTGAACAAGCAAATTTTGAGAACCACCAGCCGAAGGTTGCGTGCCATCTCTGCCGTGCGTGTTTAACCGCAAAGACCAGATGGAGCGTCATGTAAAGGCCGGGGCCTGCCACAAATCCGAGGATGCTCCGCCCGTGAAGAACCCTAGCGCTAACAGGGAAAGCTCAAGGTTGAGGCGGGAACCCCATGACAACGGTGCCATGCAGTATCATGGTTTCGAGAAGAAGCCAAATGGCCTTCCCCCGGTAGACCCAAATCCCCCGGTAATCTACCGGAAGTGATGTGCAGGTATCCCAACTGCGATGTCAAAGTAAGTACATGCATCCATTCCATCATTGTAGGAGACCAAACATCAAAATGTATTACAGACCAGATATTCTGGCCCCAGCCGCCTCCTCACACACTACAGGGCGCCCATAATCTCAAATACTCCAATGATAGCCTGGGGCACTTCAAACCACAGACGAACAAATCCATATAAATGGATTGGCGTGGTTGGCGCGAGCAGTGGCCATAGGCCAAGAGAACGCAGGCCCAAGCCCAAGCTGACCAAATGTTAGGTGAGAACAAATGAGCTTGGGTTGATCCAAGCAAATCTTCTCCCCTGTTTTTCTTGCTTGCTTTGTTAACACCGGCGGCTCCTCTGGCTAGCTTGATAATGCGCAAAGAAGCGAGCCCTTGTTGGTGCAGCGAAGGCAAGTGCTGACGCTCGACGGCAGCAATTTTTCCGCGAACAGGCTCCGAAAATGTCTAATTCTCAAATTGATTGCGGTATATAGCTACTCAGGAGACGCTCCACAGAATCAAGTCAGCACCAGGACAAGATATGGCCTCTGCGTTACACCCCATGAGACAGCATGCATCTTCCTCTTACCAGAAGAGATTAAACGGGTAATCGAAGAAAAGCGCGCGATGAGACAATCCATCTTCCACGTTGAGAGGCATTTGCCGCTACCGAAGCGCACCGTATTGGTCGCAATATGATAGCCCATGAGGGCGACGTACTCTTCGACATACGTGAGCTGGAAGAGATGACCGGCCATTGTTTGCCAATATGTTTCCAACCTCCCATTTTTCTATGTATAGATCTGTTTTGATTCGTGCCGGGCTTTGTGTGTCGCTTATTGTATGGGTACTAGGATATTGGCCTTTTTCGGTGTCAAATTTTAACCTATCATTTGTATCCGGGTCCCCTCATCTGCTTCTAAATTACGGCGTCGTGACGCCTTCTTAATCTTAGTATCAGATGGCACGTTCTATTTGGCCTCTTTAAGCTGTGCGTTAATGAGATTACTTCTTTTGCCAATATTTGGCACACACCAACAGGCATGAAACATCTGCATGGATGTGTATCTTAAGAAAAGACTCGATTATGTACACAGCACCTTGACTCCCCTATTCCGTAACACCTCCGGCCAACTCAATCCGTCCTCTTCCCTCCGTCTCGCCCAGACAAACTCACATACCCCCTTCGCTAACGAAACAGACACTAGCCCCGTCTTCGCAAACAATTCCTCAAACCACTCTGCAAAGTATCTCTGCGCTTCAGGTAGAAGCGCCTCACAAGCCGCCACAAAAGCGGGCCACATAAGCGTCACCGTCCGTCCATTCCCTCTGGTACTGTCTTGGGCTTGCTCGATCTGCATCAAGTAATCCTGGACGGTGAGGACTTCGCGCTGCAGCAGCATGACATCGACATTGTGTACGCGCCGGTAGAAGAAGATGAGGAGTGCGGTGTACATTGCCTGCATCGCATTTTCATCTGCCGTCGATGTGGAAGTAGATGACGAAGATGGCGAAGACACAGATCCGCACGCAGATGAAGAAATCAGTCGGTAGATACTCTTCTCCAATGCCTTAGCTCGAAGTGTAAATTCTTTCAAACTGAGGTTTTCATCTTGATCCATGGCCAAGTCCCGCTCATTCGCGAGTCGGATCACCTGCGAGAGCAGTAATAGAAACGACTCTGCAATACCATACAGCTCCGGGAAGAGCGTTGATGTCCAATTCCCGGGAACCTCGAGGTGAAGATCGCGTCTGGCTGTGTCAGGGTCTTTCTCCCTGCCCATCATGCTTTCTGAAAGGGATGTCCAGCGGGATACGCGGAATTGGTCGTTGTCATCTTCACTTCCTTTGTCCGTGCTTGGGGAAGCTGTGCTGGGAAGATGGCCGCTTGATCTGGTTGTTTCGGCCATTATACGCATGTAAGCATAGCAGTGATGCAGAGTGCGACGTTTCCGGGAAAGAGTTGGCTTATTGAAACCATTGGCGCGGATGAACCGCTCAGCATAAAGTAGATACGTTAACCGTTTATCCGGATCTCCTTTGACCAACTATTTCGTTAACATTCTGCACTTAACAACAAGGAAAAGGGAACCTACAAAAGTATTCGCCAAACACAATATCGCCATTAGCACTTCTTTATACTTGCATTTGCTCTTGTCCATCCCAAGACAAGTCTCAAGATATCCCCTTGCTCGCGCCGTATACTCTTCCCCGGCCACCATCCATTCCTCAGCCGTTAAGCCAGTGGACGAATTCTGGAGATGAAATGCGCTGGTAGCTAGAAGAGCACTCAAAAGTGCTAGACGCGCATGGCTTGCCGATCCTCCAATTGTTAGTTCTGCCATTGTTGTCATGGCGCATGGCATGACTAGGCTGCTCCATGGATCATTAACCTCATCATGTTGCGGGTGTTGTTGCTGGCGGAGGGATATGAGACGAATAATTCGATCACGATAGTATGAGAGGAGTAACCAAGTTTTTGGGTCTTCGTTAATTGAGAAAGTCATGCGATGGTTGTCTAGTGATATGGGCGTGCCCAAGTCGATGTCATTGAGAGATTCGTTCACTCGTGGTGGACTTGTCTGTGGGATAGGAGAAACTGGCAACAAGTCGACAAACATATCCTCGGCGCTCCTAATATTATTCCCAGGACTCGTACCCAGAAGCCATCGTGTCAAGTCTTCATCTGGCTCAATCTCACCAGCACCGCCAGTGGCATCGAAACCAATTAGTTCACTATTCCCATCGTGAACTTCCTCTACCGATCCCAACCACCTAGCAACCCCAAATGGTCCTCGAAATACCTCAAAAGATTGTGATTCTTTCGGATACGTCTCTAGACAGTCCTGCTCCAAATCCAACATAAACTGGCCCGGATCTTGGTCCTGAGCCACAACTGCATCGATGAGCTCGTCGCTCATTTGTCGTCGTTGTGTGTCTGGTTCTGTCAGCATCCAATGTCAAATCCGCACGCATGAGGTGAATTGCCAACCAGAGAATAAGCAGCGTCGATGCTTAGCTGCGTGTTCTGCATTGAGGTTACGGATTTCGTCGTCGTTGACGAAGCGTAGTTTGATTGAAGGGCTTGTACTTGTAGCCATACTGATCACCTGCTTAGTTTGTACCTGTCCAAACGTTGACGGTCTATGTAACGGTGGTCTGATAATCATTATGCCTTGATATTGAAGACATCGAATCGTTGATGTGATTCTACCAATACATCGCTATACTTCCCCGCACTCTGATATGGAAGGAGATTCCGAGATAAGATAACCAAAAATGAATTACAGTCTCGCCAAAACACCGTCAGACTTGATTATAGACAAATGGCTTTTCTGAATATCGCTAATTTTTCGGCATCTGAATCTGTTAATATACAGCCGTAAGGTAGAGCGAGGGAAAGAACATACCCCGCCAACGCCATCGTGATCTTCAACTCCTGATGCAGGATCTTGATAGCCAATTCCACGCCTTCTTGTCCGCCATACTATTCTCGTCAGCATCATTTCAATGAGCAGTTAGAAGGGCAACGCACAGCAAGACCCCAAATAGGAATCCTCCCCACGAAGCAACAGCTCGCACCCAGCGCCAACGCCTTAAAGATATCCGAACCCCGACGGATACCCCCATCAATGGCAAGAGGGATTCTGCCAGCTGCAACAGGGGCGCAATCTCTCAAGGCGTCGAGTGTGGCTGGGACACCGTCGAGTTGGCGACCGCCGTGGTTGGAGATTACGATGCCGTCGATGCCGTATTTGATGGCTAATTCGATGTCCTCGGGTGTGTGGACTGTGATTGTCAGCAACCGTGAAGATAAATTAATGGGGTCAATTATAATAACCTCCTTTGAGCCAAATCGGGAGCTTGGTGTGTTTCCTTAACCAAGGAATGGTATTTTCCCAGTCGAGACTCGGGTCTGTCAAGTTAGCTTTGAAGAAAGATGTCGAAAATTGACCTTACCATATTCAGTCCGGCTAGATGTATCGCTTCCATTACTGAGGATATTAGGCCATGACATATCCTCCGGAAGCTGATACTCATTCCGATACTCGTTCAACCGCTTCCCCAAGACAGGTACATCGACAGATAGGAAAAGCGCCTTGTAACCAGCCTCTGATCGCTTCTCATCAGCATAATTACCAAATTGTGATGAGATGGAAGGAAGGCATACTCTCAGCTCTCTCCAAAAGCTGCACCGTAATTGACCGGTCCCTCAAAACACACATCTGCATAACATACGGATTCCCCGATCCCTGAGCAGCAACGTCTTCGAGCGAGTAGTTTGAGTACGACGATAAACCCATACAAATCCCGTATTTTGCCGCTGCGCGAGATGCCCCGACTTCACCGTCTGGATGAGCGAGTCGCTGCGATGCAGCAGGACTGAAGCCTAAGGGTAGGGTGACTTTCGTGCCTAATATTTCCGTGCTCGTGTCGACCTGGTCGACGTTGACGAGAATGCGAGGCCGGATTTTGTAGCGGTCGAAGGCTGCTTCGTTTTCGCGGAGTCTAGCACCAGCATACATTAGTATTGTTTGCGTTAGAGAACTGATCGATGGCCTCCTACGTGATAAGATCCATAGCCCCTTCATTGTAGTAGTCTGGGCAATGTCAATAACTGATTCTTCTAAGAAGCTTGTTCGACGACCATACCCTTGACCATAACAGGGAGGTTCTTGCTCCCCAAGGCCTTCAAGTCCGCAATGCAGGATACGTGCTTGTGTAGAGTTTCTCCGCGATGAGCCATAGTTGCGACTGGGTCAATTCAAATCGAGTAAGTAATGGAGAAAGGATATAGAGAAAGCAAATAAGGTGGTAATCATAAATGTGAGCAGCCCGGTGCTATGGAAATAAATAGCCCATGATGGGATGCCTCGGCCTCGGGGAAGCTAATCTTGCAAACACACGGCCGGCAGATAATCCAATAAGCGGCCAAATCAATTTGAAAGCTCATATCATGGCCTAGTAAGACCATTCAGATCATAGCGATCTCGTAGTATTGCATTTCATCCCAGTCGGAAGACTCTCCGCGGAACTGCCTGCCATTTTCGATAGTGATTGGATTACCCCACGAGGGGCAGCTATTCGCAATTGCATGCCGTCTTAATATTCTTCTTCTTGACACTATCAAATTTCATATTGCAAAGACTGCATCACAAGTAAACACAAGCGCAATGGCAAAAATCTTCTTGTGAGAACATTCCGCAACATTGAATGTATTCCGCTAACCGCAACACAACAGAACAGGAGCTTCTGGATACATTGGCGGGGAGGTGCTGCATGTCTTACAGACTGCGTATCCTGAGCATGATTATGCCGTCCTGCTGAGAGATAAGGAAAAGGCAGAGCAGGTGTCGAATGCGTATCCTAAGGTTCGCGTGGTGTTCGGGGACCTGGACTCGGCAGCGCTGCTGGAGGAAGAGGCGCGCAAAGCGGACATTGTTGTTCGTGAGTTGATCGTCGCTTTCATTAATTTATACCGTATTACTAAAGTTACCGCAGACCTCGCACACGCAAAGCATATCGGAAGTGTCGAAGCTATCGCTCGTGGTTTGACGACCCCGAACAGGGCAAAGCCGGGTAAGTTGCCCCCTCTTCATGAAGTCGAGACCATCTAACAGAATTATAAAAGGTCATTGGATCCAAGTATCAGGCGCAACTCTCCTTTCCTTCCCCGACATCGAGCAAAACGCATACGGAGAACCCACGGACAAAGTATACAACGACTTCGAAGGAGTCGAGGAGGTCCGCCAGCTCATTCAACGCTATTCCTCCAAGCGTCTCGTCGACAGTCTCATCCTCAACCTGACCAAATCTCCGACCAGTCCGAAGACTGCCCTCGTGTTCCCTCCATTGATCTACGGCCGCGGTAGGGGACCTGTCAACCAGCGCAGTGTTCAGGTCCCGGAGCTGGCGAAGGCTACATTGCAGCGTCGTGCGGGTCTTCAAGTTGGAAAGGGACAAAGTATCTGGAGTAATGTTCATATCACCGATATCAGTCAGATTTTCGCCAAGCTGGTCGGAAAGGCTCTGCAGGGTGAAGAGGGCGATTTGTGGAATGAGAACGGCTTATACTTCGCTGAGAATGGAGAGTTGGTAAGTATAATAATAAATATTACTCGTCGCATTCCGGCGTAAATCACTAACATCATGATAGACCTTCAAAGAAATCTCCCAATTGGTTACGCAAGAATCGCACAAGCTCGGACTTGTCGACTCTACTTCTGTGGCAGAATTGACACACCAGGAAGCGGACGAGTTGAGCGCTCATGCTGGTATTCTCTGGGGAACTAATGCGCGTGAACAGGCCCAGAGAGCTCGCACACTTCTTGACTGGGTACCAAAGGCGAACCCACTGGACAAGGAGATCCCAGAGGGTATCTGTGTGGAAGCAGACAGACTTGGGCTAAAGTCAAACTTGTAATCAGAGGTAGTATAAGTTTACCTCAAAATAATGGTTAACAAAGTGCTATGCGGTTAGCTTGCATTTGAATAGAACAACGCATTACTGTGTAGTGACCTAACCAGAAACTTGAATTTTGGCTTCTGGGAGATGAGTCCTGAGAAAGTATCATTTTCTGCATTATAAGCAACCAAAGGATTCATTTAGATAGATTGGATGTCTGTGATAACTATAAGGGCATAAGGGTCGTGCTGGCTGAAGGGCAAACGAAGAATAGTAAAAAGTGCTCTGCACTGTATGATGGCTTATTCCAGAACAAGGCCGGCAAGTCGACACAGCAATAGACACTTCATTTTGAACGTTCATACCAAGCAGGCTACACTCCCCGACATTTCGGCCAAGCTGACTAGTCTCTCGAAGATACCCTTGGATCTGATGCCGCACATGAAATTTCGGGTGCCTGATACCAGTAAGATATTGAACAGCGCTTTCGACGGCAATACCTGGGTATGGAGGCTCTGCGCCCATTGGGAGGCCATTTATTCTTGTTAATTTCAGGAAAGTTCCCAGTAGAAGTGAATCACATTCGTAGCTGCACAGTATATCTTTGCTCTCCAACTCTTCTCGGCGTTCCCTGAGTGCGGCGAAGATAGAGGATAAAGCTGCTTGTCGGTCATTGTTGATTACATCTAGACAAGTAAGCAAATGCTCCATGTGATATCCTGGTTGTGTAGTGCACCCACTATAGATAGACTCTGGTATGGACAGGTCCAGGAGATCCAGATCATTTGTCCCCTGGCGTTGTGCAATTCGCGTTACTTTGACAAAGACATCATCATAATTGAACACCCAAGAGATAAAGATCCATTTTATCAGCTCATCACAGAATGTTGAGGGCACTTTGTCCTCCAACCCTTCCAACCAAATTGATGGATATGGCTCTAGGGCTTCATGACACTGAAAGTAGTCAGTCAGCACCGCCAGCTTTGTCAACATTCTCAGATCCACAGAGTGGGAGACCCGTGTCTTGCGGAAATGAATAATGTTCAATATGATTGAGAATGTATCTGGATCTATGCCGTAGACTTCTGGTTGGGTCAAGACCTCGGAATCATGATCCCATCCGGGAAAGAGTATTTTTCCAAACTTCACAGAAGCCAGCAATAATCTTCTTGATGAAACACTGAACCGGGACTTTTGCGTTCCTAGGCTCTGATTCCCCGCAACAGGCTCGGCTTTTGCAATTGATTCCGTTTCTGCTGCAGCATCGACTGGAGTCAGTGATCTGGCAGGTGTAATTGACTCGCTTAGTATGATGAGGTCTGTTGGGTCCGTTGGCCTGATAGCTGTGGGTGACTGGGTTGGTGTTGTTGATTCCGCTGGCGTAGTTGACCTTGGCGTTTAGATTTGGAGGGTGTATACAGCACAGACGGCGCAGTTGACTCAGATCCTGGAGACATAGGCCTCCGCTCATACCTGGGAGAGCTATCTGAGCGCGAAACCACCAGAACGACATCCCCATCTGGGTCAGGATCGTCCGCATTGGAGCGACGTGAAGATAAACCCCGAACGCCTGATCGCGTTATTTTTTGCCTGGTTTACCAGAGCGATTGTATGCACTGAAACCGTACATCTTGCCTGTAGACTTTGCTTCCGGGCCTTGAAGTCTGTTCTTCTAATAGTAGGAGAATGCGGTTCTAAATGAAGGCGATACTCCCCCCTGGTGAGTATACTCGACTCGCCAAAGAAGGGAAGCAGGAGCAGAAGAATCCTTCGCTTGATGTTTCCGAGAAAAAGGAAGCATCCTGTTGACGTAAAGGAAGTGACTCGAGTCGTCATGTGACCAAATGACGTCTCTTGTAGACATGGGACAAACACGTTATTCAGCTCTCGACATTCGCACTGTTTACTAGCAGGCTCAGAGAGCTCGCAAGCTCCTCGACTGGACAGCAAAAGGGAGTCCATAAGATAAAGAAATCCCAGATGCTGTTCGTGTGGAGGTAGAAAGACTTGGACTAAGACTGAACTAGGTTGAAGGCCTGGCTTATCTGTGAGATATCACATAAATTTGAAAATTTATAGGTTAAACTACCAGATAGCAATGTGCCAGAGGAGTACTGATTCAACTGCTACCCCATATCTTCTCGGTGGCATTGTCGGCAATTAAAGAGATTGAAAGCATATCCCCGTTTGATGTTCCAAAGAACACAAGCTCTTTCTCTTGTTGCTGCCCCTTTCCGAATGAGAAGAAGAAAAAGAAGTGATACTCTTTTTGAAAATAAAAGCACACCAGTGTCCAGACTCAGCTCAAATCAAGACCCTGGAGTACGGAGATAGCGTTTTCAACTTCCTGTTTCGTGTCTTCACCGAGAAGCCTAGAGTTCATCTCGGAAGGTCGATGATATAACGCAAATGGACCAGGTGGTGGTGTTGGGTGGATGCTGCGGGGTTGTTTGAGACCGGACACCCGCTCAGCAGCAGCTTCGACAGAGAGGCCAATGTATGGATATTCTAAATTGAGATTATTGGATTTCATTAGCCTGATGAGTGCGCCCAGGTGTAATGAGTCGCAATCATCACAGCATGTTGGTCGATTATTGGTTTCCAGGTATTCCCGACGCCGTTTGAGAGCAGCGAAAATTGAGGTCAAAGCGGTTTTTCTGGCATGGTTGATTGCACCTAAGCACGTGAGCAAAGCGTTTCTGAATAGCATCCTGTGTCACTCACCATAGATAGACTCCGGTATGGGCAGCTCCAAGAGGCAAATGTCGTATTTCGCCTGACGTTGTGCAATTCTGGTCACCCTTGAGAAGATAGCATCATAGTTGAAGACCCAAGAGACAAAAATCCATTTGACAAGCATGTTAGAGTGCACAGAAGGAACTTCTTCCTTCAATGATTCAAGCCATATTGATGGATAAGGTTCGAGGGCTTTGTGGCATTGGAAATAGTCGGTCAAAACAGCCAGGTCGATCAGCTTGTCAAAGTTCACAATGCGAGGAACTCGTGCCCTGCGGCAGTGGATAATATCCAATATGATCAAGAGTGTATATGGGTCTGTCTCAGGAATGTTCACTTCGATCGAACCACCAGCACCAAGTGCTTGACCTTCTCGCCACTGGGGAGTAAGCATCTTTTCGAAGTACGCCGAGGCCAGCATTAGTTGTTTTGATGAGACCCGAAAGCGGGTCTTTGGTTGTCCCGGCTCGGTTGGCGTACTTGAAACTGTTGGTCCAATTGACGTGGCAGGTGCGCTTGCAAGAGTTGCTGAAAATGAAAAAGATGACTTGACATTCGTTCCGAATGGGCTGGGATCTTGCTTATACAGGGGTGGATGTACTGGCGGCGAAACTACTCAAGTCACATCTCCGTTTGGATCAGGCTCGTTGGCATTGGACGGATGTGAAGTCGTGCCTCGATAGCCAGACCGGGGGACCTTTACTTTAGCATTGGTAGGCTGTGATGTAGGCTGCCCATAAAGACGCGGATCGGAATTGAACATGCTGAATCTGTCTCCTGTCAAGGTATTGACTGGCAACGATTTCGTCTCGTTCTGCGTGTGGATGCAATGGCGTTCTAACTACTCCGTACAATGCTCTCCCCCGACGAGCTGGGTTATGGCCAATTGACGAGCAACTGAAAGATGTCTTCAAAGAGTGAGACCTGCAGGTCAGTTATTTTGGAGTTGAGAAAGTTATGGACAGACGCGACGCGCGATAATGGTATGTGACCATTCGGTAAACGGACGAATCAGAACCGGAAGCAAGGAGCAGGAAATTATGCAGAATAATTGTGCTATTGATTATAGTCACCCAAGTTAGACTAATGATATTACAGCTGTAGAATTATGTTCAATGCACAGATGTATGTATGCATAAACTAGAATAGGAAGGCGATTCCGATCACCTGACCAATTGTGGGGTAATCTTATCAGCGTCTCATGTATTCTCCTCCATCGACTTCAAGCATCATGATTCTGCAATGACCTGTTCTGTCACTTGTTACCGAATGAATTGCCAATTACGAGACCCTCTTTGAGTTATGACTGCCACCAGAAGTAGACCGCGTCGCTCCCATGCATTGGGTGGCTGCCGCACCTGTCGACGACGCCACGTCAAATGTGACCAAAAACGACCCGCTTGCCTGATATGTCGCGCATTGGGGGTGACATGCGAAGGGTTCTCAGACGAGGTCCGATGGATGTCAAACAAGAAGCAGCCGAATACGCGGCAAGCAGCTGCAGCTGCAGCTGCAGGTGAAAAACTGGCTGATGTAGACAGGCAGCAATCACCTATTAGCACCCGACGACATCTTTATACCGGTGGGCATTGCTCCTGCATAATATATTCCTATGGCCAATGGTGACCGCCTGACAGCTGTTATTTTGTTCTAGAACAATCCAGAGTTTCGATGAGCGCGGCGTTGGCCGCAGATCTCCCATCCGGATCAATTGACACGTCTCTAGCTGAGATTGATGCTCGTTCTAAAGATCCAGGACGGTCGACGAATGGGGATATTGTGGTTGGTCCTTTTTCCGTTCTGGATATGACTCCAGTGTCGTGCAATGAGGCTGCTCCCAGGACGGCTGACGCGGTAGAAAAAGTGGGGGGACAAGGACATGTTCAGCCGGCAACACCACCTGTTAACGATATGCCGCCGTTGGCACTCAGTCCTTCGTCAATGATGATTGGGTCTCTGGCACAGATGGACGACTTTTTGCATTGGTCTGATCTATTCGATCTGGGCCCGGATCCGTTACACCTCACACCGCATCCATTTCTCGAATCTGTGGATGGCTTTGATTTTGCAATGGCTTCAACATTTGCACAGACGAATACACTAGAGCATAATAACTCGGGCCGGATAATGACGCCCCAGCAATCTCCACTTGATACCGGCTCGCTCTCAATGGATGTCATGCCAGACGCTCCATTCCTGCTCAAACATTTTCAAGACAATGTGATTGCACAAATGATGGCAATGCCGCTTGGCGAAAAGTCTCCATGGAAGATCCTCAATGTACCCGCTGCGGTGCTGGCTTACAGTGATTTGACCTTCCTGGGAGCGCAGAAGATCAGTCATGCCCGGTTGGCAAATCTATACTCCCTGCTTGCCTGTTCAGCGTATCATCTTGCGTCAAATCCCGATGTAATTACCACAAATTCGGCGGAATATTGGAAAATGGTGACAGAACAGGCGAACAGACAAGCCAAGGATCATATACAAATGTCTTTAAAGCATGAGATTCATCAGCCGAAAAAAGCCAAGTATAAAGATCAATTGATGGCTATTTGTGGAATGACTGGATTTGCTGTATGAAACCCCTCCACTACATAGATACATACTGACCAGAACAGATACTTTGCGGGCAGCAAAAAGATGCACGTTGCTATATGATCGACGCAGAGCGCTTACTGCGTCTCCGGGGCCTTTCAAAGCCCAAAATATCCCAGAAAGCCCGTCTGCTACACCATATCTATACCTGGCTTCGGATTGTCGGCGAAAGCACCTATGTACTGCACGACTACAACCCATCGAGCTCATTTATTGAATCATTCAACCGTCATTTTCGAACCGATCAGAATACTGTCTCGCATCGCAATCCGCGCCTTGACGATTTTCTCCACCTACAGCCCCGACAATCAGACAGCGACCTGGACATCGACCAGCCGAAAGATAATGATATTGCCTTGCACGATATCCACCTACAGGATTCGCGACAATTCCCAGGAACTCTGTACAACCAAATCTACGGCATTCCGGAGACATGGCTCAGTCTGGTCTCGCAAACGACGCGAATGGCCAACGTACTAGACTCCCTGCGAATCGCTCGACGGACGCACAACAACCTCAGCGCAGAAGCATGGGACACCGTCCACCGCCGACGGATCAGACTTGAGAACATGGTCTGCTCATTTGACCTCAACCTCGCACGAGATGATTGCGACGGGAGCCCAAACAGCCATATGCTACGAGCCCTAAGCTCTGCATTGGTCATATTCTTTCACCGACGCATTTGCCAAGTACATCCTGCTATTCTGCAAGGTCATGTAGATAGTATTATTGTATCCTTGGCAAATTTTGATAATGCCTTGGAGCAGTGCCAGAGCCCAGGGCCTGGAACGGCATGGCCGGCGTTTATAGCGGGGTGTGAAGCCATCACGACTTCGAGACGGGAAGCGATCATGCGATGGGTGGAAAAGGGCGGCGCAAAATGCGGTTTTATTGCATTTACAAGGGCAAAAGAGGTCATGCTGGAGGTGTGGAAGAGACAGGATGAGCATTTGGCAGCTCGTAGAGGAGATGATATTCCGACATGGGTGGAAGTAGCCAAGGAGTGGCAATTATGGCCGATATTTTGCTAAACACATGTGTGATATTCATAACATCATATTCATCTCACTATGTACAAAATATAAAACTCATTAAATTGACTGAATTAAACAGTCTTAACACCAGCATTGTTCAACAGCTTCCTCAACTCTTCCTTAATATCCCCCTCCAACAAAGCAAACGGCTTCCTCAAACCACCAGTGCTCTGTCCCGCCAACTCAACTCCCGTCTTCACAGCAGCAGCGTAGTTATGCTCCTCCAGAAACTTACAAACCGGCCACGCCTTGGCCCAAAGCTCCCTCCCCTTCTTCAAATCGCTCTTGACAGAAACAGCGTCCCACAACTCCACTGCAAGCTCAGGGATAAGGTTCACAGCACCCCAGATCGCACCGGGTGTTCCGGCCGCAAGACCATAGAAGGTGAGCGTATCCCAGCCGTTGAAAGCGGTGATCTGGTCCGAGAGGCCGAAGACAAGTTCTGTGAAAGCGGGGGCGTTACCGGAGGTGTCCTTGAGGTACTTGACACCGACGCGGGAGAGACCGGCGATTTCCTTGGGCGAGAGGGTCAAGCCAGATGCGGAGGGGATGTTGTAGTACACAATCGGCAGTCCGCGACTCGCTTCATGGATCTCGCTCAACATCTCCGTCAGCTGCTCCAAGTTCACGGGGTCGTAGAACGGTGGGACAACCATTGTCGCAGCAGCGCCGACGTCCGCGGCATGTTTCGCCAGTTCAACGGCCTCAGAGGTCGAAGTGCTTCCCACACCTGTGACGACGGGAACGCGGCCGGCGGCGTGCTTCACGCAGAGCTCGGTGAGTTGCTTGCGCTCGGCGAAGGAGAGAGTGGTGAATTCGCCAGTGCTGCCAGCGGGGACGAGGCCGTGGACTCCGGCGGCAAGAAGGTGATCGATGTGGGCCTTGAGACGGGACTCGTCGATTTGGGTTCTGTCGTCGGTGAAGGGGGTAATTAGGGCTACCATGATACCGGTGAGAGACATGTTGGCGGTGTTATTTTGGTATGTGTGCTTTGATGAAGTATAGGATAGATGATGGATGATGGATTTGCAAGGTACAAGTTCGAATGAGGCTTATATATGTTCAAATGGAATGACCTTCCTACAGATTACCTTCTTGATGTATATTTCCCCGCGATTGTCTCCGAGACGCTGTCCCGGAACTGCCTTCCCGATGCGGACGGAGATTATCAGCATCGCCGTATCTAGGCATGTTATTCCGAGAAGCCATGCATATACAAAGTACGATAACAACCCCGCATGCTATATCAATATGTAATTGACAATTGCCAGGATTGCTTCAATTGCCACTTTGTACAGTACATGATTCAAAATGTCCTTCGTCGAAATTACTACTCCAAATGGCCATCGCTACCAACAGCCCACCGGCCTCTTCATCAACAATGAATTTGTCCCGTCTACGGGCGGAACGATTGTCTCGCTTGATCCAGCGTATGCCCAGCAATCCGTTACTTGAATTCATAAAGAGGAGCTAACAAGCTGAAACAGAACCGACACACCAATTGCAACCGTCCAAGCCGCCAGCACCGATGACATCGACCGAGCCGTCAAAGCCGCACGCACAGCCCTAGGCCATCCATCATGGAAGCTGCTTCCCGCAACAGATCGGGGCCGGTTAATGGCCAAACTGGCGGATTTGATTGAGGAGAAGAAGGAGCTTTTTGCCTCGATTGATGCATGGGATAATGGTTCGTTGTCACATCTCATGCCATAGTCATTGAATCTTGTTGATGCTAACGACAAACAGGAAAGCCATACCACGTTGCATTGAGCGATGACCTCACTGAAGCCATCACGACAATTCGCTACTACAGTGGCTGGGCGGATAAGACCTTTGGGCAGACTATCAACACCACTCCGGAGAAGCTCGCATATACCCTGCGCCAGCCAATTGGTGTTGTGGGCCAGATTATCCCATGGAACTATCCCTTGTCCATGGCGACGTGGAAGCTTGGTCCTGCTTTAGCTTGTGGAAACACAGTTGTGATTAAAGCTGCTGAGCAGACGCCGCTGAGCATCCTGGTCCTGGGTACCCTTATTAAAGAGGCAGGCTTCCCGCCGGGCGTGGTCAATATCATCAACGGCTATGGCAAGGAAGCCGGTTCGGCGCTCGTGCAGCATCCCGACGTCGACAAAGTCGCTTTCACAGGATCTACCGGAACCGCACAACAGATTATGAAAATGGCCGCCGGGACGCTGAAAAACATCACCCTCGAGACAGGCGGAAAGTCGCCTCTGCTCATCTTCCCCGACGCAGACCTAGGCCAAGCGGTTAAATGGTCGCATATGGGCATCATGTCGAACCAGGGCCAGATCTGCACAGCGACATCGCGGCTCTTCGTCCATCGCGACATCTTCGATAACTTCCTGACACAATTCCAAGAGCAGATTCGATCGACCTCCAAGATCGGCGATCAGTGGGATAAATCAACCTACCAGGGACCCCAGGTTACTCGCGCGCAGTACGAGCGCATCCTATCGTACATCGAACGCGCACGCTCCGACGGCGCAACAATCCTCTCCGGCGGAAGCCCGCACAAACTCGACAACCCCAAGTACGCAAACGGCTACTTCGTGCAACCAACAGTTATCACAAACACCACCGATGACATGGCCATTTACCGCGAAGAAGTATTCGGACCGGTGGTTGTTGTCGTGCCCTTCTCGGACGAAGAGGAAGCTATCCGTCGTGCAAATGATACGAGCTATGGGCTTGGAGCAGCGGTATTTACGAGAGATCTTGAGCGTGCGCATAGAGTGGCGGGTGCTATTGAAGCGGGCATGGTGTGGGTGAATAGTAGCCAGGACTGTGATCCGAGGATACCGTTTGGGGGTGTTAAGCAGAGTGGAATTGGAAGGGAGTTGGGAGAGGCGGGGTTGGAGGCTTATTCGCAGGTGAAGGCTGTTCATGTCAATATGGGAAGTCGGCTGTAGTGTAGCTTCTATGAGTTCAGCCTGGGATTTCAATTGATTACATTTACATGCTATCTCATATCCATCTTTGGTTCATCTATATAAAAGCCATAACACAGTTCATCTACAATGCAAAGAGCCGTCAAGTGCATTGTTCGCAACCTCTTTTAAACTCAAAGCAATTTGCTGTGTTTGTTCCTGAATGGGACGGAGAATGGAAGTGTGCTTCTCCCAGCCGTTAGACATGGCGATGGTCTTTAGTTGTGCTTCAAGGCCAAGAAGCCCTCTGATTTGGAGTTCAACAACCCTCATGACCAGCAGTAATTGCTCCTGGGGGGCGTCCACCTTATAGTCCCCGATATATAGTCTCTGGTAACCTTCTATTGCATCAGTCTCCGACACCTTCGCGCGTGGAGCAAGGCTTGAGTGAAGCCATCGCTGCTGTTGTCGCTCAAATAGCAGCTTGTCCGAAACACTTCTTAACAGACTCCGGAATGCACGACCCAGTCTCTCGCAAATGGATATCAGTAGCATTGCAATTGCAGATCGTTCTCTACAATTCTTGCACCCCAGAATACCGCTGCACCGGTTGAGGACATTTTTCTGAAAATTGAGTCGGTGATCCAACATGGCCAGAGTAAAACCCTCATTTCTACTTCCCTCTATCTCTTCGTATAGCAAGAGGACCTTTTCCATGCATTGGCAGGGAGTCATAGAAAGAGAATTAGCCATGTGCGTATTATCTCTATGGAAACTGCGCGGTTTGGAATGGGATAAGGTATCGTCGCTCCATAGAGGTGAGTCAAAAGGGTTATATCTTGGCTGTTCTGACACTTCGGTCAAATAAGACGACGAAGAGCGACTTTCCTGTGCACATGACCTTTGCAATGCACCTGGACTGTCATTGCTCTGCCGATGCTCCATTGATGTCAAGCCGTCAAAGTCAAAGCCCAGCATCTCCGGCACCAACTCCTGGGAGCACATCAGATCAGATGCGGTGACGCTTTCGAGGATGTCCAATTCTTCTTCTCCAATGGCTGGGTCCGAGACCGGTGTGCGTGTCCCCAGAGGGTCTGTCTTTCTTGTGTGCGCTAATATTGACTCGTTGCTGGATTCTGTGAAGTCTGTCATGGGTCGAGCAGTATCTGACCCATCAATTATGCTGCGTATGGTAGAATCTTGAGGCGAAAGTAATGGCTGTCGGGATTTCTCAAAGGGTTGCATATCCTCTCTGTCGACGGCAAGAGTCTGAGCAGAACGAGACCCCTGATGACTGTCTGCCGATGGTGGTCGATATAATTGTCTTGACTTTCTTTTGATCTTGGAAGACGCTAGATAGGTGCAAGCAATGCCCTTGGCACGGCAGCGATCACAACCGTTTCTGTGGCCGGTGCACTTGAGCTGTCAAAAGATGGAAAATTAGCGATACACGTAGTGATGACATGACCGGCCACGACTTGCCTTCTTATTGCGACATGCAGTACACGCGGAACGCTGCTGGCTCAGGCTTTGGAGTTGTTCGCCTGGTGGGTTGGTGTAGCTTTCTACACACACAGGGCCCTGGTGATCGGAGCCGTTCTTAAGGTAGCAAACATCACGGCCAAATGAGTATACACCGTGGGCTTGAAAGCTATTAATCTATATTTCAAGTATTATAAAAACAGGCGTTCCTAGACCTCGAGGCTGCCAAAATGAAATACCCATGTTGAGAATATCGGCCAGACCAACCGAGTTGGATAATCTTCAACGAGTTCCTTTGCTGCATAAAAAAGCAAGAACAGCCTCGTATTCCGTACAAGGATTATATCTCGCGAAATACGGATACTATTTTAGTATACGGAGTACTTGTATGCCACTTGGTTAGCGATAAATTGGAGCGAGCCAAATAAAATGCGAGACCGAGTGCGGACTGCCTCTTAAATTGGTTAGATCAGGTCTTCTTTCAAGAAACTTAATGAGGCCGTGGTTTGTGTGACCGAGAATCACCGTATGCATATCGCAGTAATAGCGTACTATGTACACTCTGTTGATGTTTGTCATTTGCTGGACACGAGGAATCGATAACAATTCTGCTTTAACTTTTGCCTACATGGCCCCCCCTGTCCCTGTCAACAATACCGGGTCATACCATTGCACCAGGCAATCTTTTGACCCACGAGTCACTGAGTCCAAGAAGCACTAAATATGCAGGAGCCGAAACACTGGACATTTTCGGGCCGGAGGGATCCCGAACAGAGAAGAGGGGGAGGTAGTCTGCAAGATAGAGAAACCTCTCCTAGCCATTCACAGGCTAGCGATTAGCAGGTCGGCTAAGAGTGTCGCTGTCGGCCTAGACTTCGTACAGTATTATGCATTACAGAACGAGAGTCCTCGATGAGGCTCTAAGCAAGTGTGGGTCTGACTGTCACAGCACCGGCCGAGTTCCGATTGGCGGAGTTGTCGATGCACCAAGATCATGTCAGTAATAAGAACTAAGTTGTGATCTAAGCATCGCGAGCGTTGAATCTGGATGCTCCGGGCGATGCGCCTCGCAGAACCTTGATGATGGGAGTTCGGAGATTTCCATCTTTGGTAACCCCCGGCATAGGCGACTTAGACAGTATACAGTTCGACCATATCGGAGACACCTAGGCAGTCATCTTGAGTTCCTTACCAACATGGAAAAGTTGGTTTTATTTAATAAAAGCTGACCAGCTCGTGGGGAAAGGTCAATAGGGAATAGGGTTGTTAAAGCCATTGTCATTGCAGTACGGACTACAGACAGTTTCAGTATAGGTCTCAATATCAGCTCTCAATATGGACTCCTCGGACAGTGCCAGTGCATCTTCTCTCATGGAATTGAGCTCACCTGAGCCCTCAATTACCGACGCCTCTTCAGACATCGCCCCGGATACCGATGGCGAGCCCTTACAGGAGGACATCATGAAGAAGCATGTTGTCTATTTACCGGATATGTTCTCCTCGATCATGGCTGTTAAACCAATCGTGAATCCCAACTACCATGAAGTGAAGACATAGGCGGATGCATGGATTACAAGGTAATTCACATTATTTCGCCCTGGCCGAGATCAAGCTGATTTGGTTCTCCCCTCCCAGGATCATACACGCCGATGAGAAGTGGGCTGCGAGGAATTCGAAGGTCGACCTTTGCTTCCTGGCTTCGACCTGGGCACCATACTGCGATGAAGAAGCACTCCGAGTGATGGTTGATTGGAATCACTGGGTTTGTTACGCGCTCATTAACTTCAATTTTTGGAATGCTGACAGATGCTGGACAGGTGTTCTTGTTTGACGACCGTGAGTGAGGTTTATGCTAGACAACAAGATTGCTTACTGACAATTATGTCCATCGAAACTACAGAGTTCGACGAAGGCCATCTAAGCAGCGATCCTGTCGCAGCACAGGAAGAAATCAACAAGACATTGGCGATTATGGAAGATACTGAGCCTCCGGTCCAGCCAAAGGAAAGCCCTATCCGATACGTTTTTCAAACTACATGGGATCGCCTAAAAAAGGTAACTATAGGACCTATAGTTCTGCCCATTCTCAAATGGATCTAGCTAAGCAGGATCCTATAGAGAGCGACTCCAGGTTTGTTTCCAAGGACTGTATAGGTATGTCATGGACGATCTGCTAACGTCGGGAGCAGATCTGCAACAGCGATGGAAGGACATGCATCGGAGATTCTTTGATGGGCTGCTCAATCAGGTCCGATCCATGCATGAGCAGCGTGTCCTGACTCGGGATGTGCACGAATGCATGGAGATGCGAAGAGGAACCATTGGCGCATATCCTGCCATTGCGTTGACCGAATAAGTTTTATGCTAATATCCTCTTCTCCATTTTCCTCCTACCCAAAGAAATTGAAGACTGATTTTGATCCTGCAGATATGCTCTTGGAATCGAGCTTTCGCAGGAGGTTGTCGACCATCCTTCTCTCCAAGAATGCATGTGTATCTCGTCTGATCTTGTGCTTTTGTATGTATAGTCCAATGGGAAGACCAAGAAGGAAGGAGGACGGGAGCTAACCATATGCAGAGTCAATGACATATTATCCTACAAGAAAGACCTGGCAAGTTGGGAAGAACTCCCTAAACTTTGCATCGCAGACTAACATATCACCTAGGCACTGGGCGTCGAACACAACTTGGATTACACTATTGATGAACCAGGGTCTTTCCGTGCAGCAAGCAGTGGACCGAATGGGAGCCATGATCGACCAATGCTACAAGCGATGGTACACTGCGCTGGCGAATATGCCTGTCTGGGGAGAGAATGTCGACCGACAAGTGCTCAAATTCGTAGATGCTTGTCGGAATGTGGCTTTGGGAAATCTGTACTGGAGGTAAGCTAGATACTCTCCAAAGGCAAAAGTCTAATCACTGACGAATAACATAACAGCTTCAAAACAGGTCGATATCTGGGTATGGAGGGAGAGCAAGTTCACGAAACCCGGATGCTGAGTCTTTTGTAGAGCAAATGGTGGCAGTGGCTAGGATGCAACAAAGTACGTTTATGTTTAGGAAGAGAAGCAATATGAATGGTAGTTCATCACACTTATTGGTCCATATGCTATACCATAGCTATATAAAGTCTTTGTGGCGTACCAAACCGTTTTCTTTCCTACTTCAGCCACCAAGAACCCACGGTGACAGCCAACAGGGTGATATCTACGTATGTAAACTCATCCATATTCCTCCAATAGCACAAGCCAATCGGTAATAACATGTAGAAAGTACGTAATCTCGAAGAGCGAAGATTCCAACGTTTCTTTGACTAATTAAGACAAAAGTATACGTTTAAAACCATTACTCAACTCCTGCCAGTTTCTTACTCAGAGAAGAAAGCATCTCGAGTCATTTTTCTCACGTCAAGGCGTCACCCGCGTCGAGGGCATTATTGCCGGTGAATCTCGACGCTTGGACGAGCGGTTAACGGGCCTCGCCGGAACAGGAACGGTTATTCGAATTGACCATGCATTTACTTCTCTCACGGGCGACCTAATCGGGCACGTGGCATGTGGCCAGCGGCCGGGATTAATTGACGACGCTGAATTCTCTCCAGGATGGTGCGTTGCGACCCAGGTCGTTTTTAGGAAAAGAATCTGTATCGCTCATATGTTCTCAGGCACGATCTTATGATCAAGACGGTGCTGGTGGCGCCTTTATTCCGCTGCTTCCCTTGGCTAAATAGGTATGAACTATTCTCATGAATATGAATACATTTCTGTCGTCTGATGCATCGCATTGCAGTCTACTTCAGCTCCTTCCAGCATCAGTTCTGCAGCAGCTCTACCCAAAGGGCATTTCCAGTATGATGGTAGGAAAGGTAAGCAATATACGCAATATATTGAAGGCTAAGACAACTAATACCACTTAGATGGGCAGGGAATATATCGAGAATATCAGGAAGCAGGTCAATGACAGTGAAAAGCCACTTAACAAAAACAAGCAATCAGTATTCCATCACCTCCTCGCCAGCGACATTCCGGAATCCGAAAAATCTACGGCTCGCCTCCAAGCAGAATCGATGGTCATTCTCATCGCAGGGACAGTTACCAGCGCCCATACCCTCTCTATGATTGTATACCACGTTCTTTCCGATCCGCGCAAAGAGAGGCGTCTCCGTGAAGATCTGAAAGAAGTAATGGCATGTTATCCTGCCAAAGATCCGCGCTGGGTGGACTTGGAGAAGATTCTATATCTTCAAGCCTGTATAAAGGAGTCCTTACGGTATGTTCTCCCTTTCTACGTCCGTCTCCTAAGTCACCACCTGACACAAATAGACTTAACGGCCTTATCGGAAACCTCGCGAGATGCTCACCCGATGTCGCCTTGCAGTATAGGCAATGGACCATCCCGCGAAACGTATGGTCTCTTCTCTACACTTCCATACGCTTTACAGAAACTAACCCCAGAAATCAGACACCAGTTGGAATGTCCATTTACGCCATGCACACAGATCCAAATGTATGGCCAGAACCACACAAGTTTATACCGGAGCGATGGCTCGGAGAGTACGATCCCCGGATGGACCAGTATTTTGTCCCCTTCACAAAAGGATCCCGAAGCTGTTTGGGCATCAAGTAAGTTACTATCCGTCGAAGCCTGTCTCTGCGTGATTGCTTCGCTGACCTCTTTCCACTAGTCTCGCTTGGGCCGAGCTGTACCTTGCCACGGCGATGGTATTTCGCCCCGGTGGTCCTAAGCTGTCGCTTTATGATACGGACGAGTCGGATGTTGAGTTTGTTCGGGACTTCGTGATGGGCTTTCCGAAACATGACAGTAGGGGAATCAGAGTTATGGTCAACTGAATTGTACGGAGTGGAGGGTGGTACTACTATGCAATAGATGATCAAATAAATTTCCCACTTTTCTAGGTTGGCATGTATATTTTAGAAGTGCTCTATATTAGGTATCGTTAACATGTAACATTGATTGCTAATCAACTTTACTGGTGAACAACGTGCTGAACCAATTCAATTATCCGGGTGAGCTGGAATGATGGATACTTGAAATCGTACTCACACACATCAATTAGTAAATCCGGATATGCAGGGCTGCATATCCGTCCCCACAGAGTTCAGAATATAAGAGAATCCCTTCCACCTCTGAATTTGAATATCCACCCAAGAAAATGAACCTCACCTGGCTCCTATTCGCGGCGAGCACCCTCGCAGCCACTACACCAACACCAACACCAACAACACCTCCATCAACGGACTCTGGGTGGTCCTCTGTCGAAAATGCACTGTACGCCATCTCTACTCTGCCTAGAACCATAAGATACTAACCAAACAGACATTCCATGACCATCCCCTCCCTCGCCCTCCCAACCAACTCCGGCAACCTCGCCAACATCTCCCCTCCCCCACGTTCCCTCATCAACCAAGTCATCTCCGCCGTCCCAGCCAGCGTGCTTGTGGATCTCTTCGACCCCTCAAAGCGTCGCGCACTGGGATCCGAAATCCAGGCTGGCTCGACCCCGACGTGGTATCAGAACCTCCCCACCGACGTCAAGAATTACATGGCAGTGGTCAAGTCGCAGATATCCGAGGGAGCGCTAACGGCGAGTCCGACTGCTTCGAACTCTGATTCTGGTTCTGGGTCTGGTTCTGTGAGTAATGAGGCGACGGCGACGGCGACGGCGACTGCGGCCGAGACTACGACCGGAGCTGCGAGTGATACGAATAGCGGTGGGCGGATACAGCCGGGAGGAATTGAGGTGGCGATTGCAGGTGCAATTGCAATCATGAGAATGATGTCTTTGTTGTAGTGGGGTTGAGGCTTTCCGAGTATGTTCTCCGATGGACAGACAGAGTATTATATCCGAGGAAAAGGATAGGGTTACGATTGGCCGAAATTATACTACTATGGAGTCCTTCGCTAAGCTTTGGTGCGGGGTAACCATGGGTAGAACTGTTCCTGTTCCGAATTGGAATTGTCCTTGGTTCTGTTTAATTACTTCTGTAAATAAAAACAGTGATACATGGTAGTACTCCGTACAGGCATATAAAAACGACTGGTCCGGGCAGCATGTTCGTCATCGTACAGAGAAAATCCTACATCAACCTGAGACAAGCATGCATAACCGAACCACAAACCATCTAAGCGAATCTAAGCTAACGCCCGAGTCTATTTCACATGCTTCGGCTCTCGGTGATCCAAGATACAGATGTACATCTTGCATACCCGATCCGGAAATCATGCTCCACGGGGATCGCGCGAACCCCGGATAATCCGAAGACGGCGATTGGCGTTGGACCCGGTACCGTGGCGAATATCACATGTTGCTCTCGGATGGACTTTGCTGGCCCCGGAGTCTTCGGAGCGAAAAACGGGTATGGGGTATGGGATAAATAAATTAATATGGGGGATACGAGACGGTAAAACTTGGGGTGAAGATCTGATCAGCGATCTACTTGGACGGAAAAGTAGTGTATCTTGCAGTTGTAGAGGATGTACTTGGATGAACATGTGGTGTTGTACTCCGTAGATGCATCGATATCACGGACTTCAGAACAGGATACATTGAGAGTGCTTTACGAAGTAGTACTCCATAACAGGTGCCTAATCTCAATACAGCCAAGCAAGACAAGACCCGCAGCCAAGTCTGGAACGCGGGGCCAGCAATATAAAAACACGATGTATATAGAGTACCAACATCTATCCAATTCGAATTCTCAAGCACATGAGACAGAATACCACACGAAATGCACTTCAAATTTCTCATTCTTCCCCTCGTCACCCTCGGTCTGGCCTCCCCCGCCCCCGCGCCATCCGGTGGACTCCTATCTGACCTGCCCGATATCGTCGACAACGTCAAAGAGCTGCTTAGCCAGGACACCATCGACGATCTACAGACGATTTTCAAAGGCGGCGCAGTGTTGCTGGGAGGTGACACGCCGCAGAACCTCAGGAACTTGCTGTCCAAGGAGAATATCGACAAACTGCAGGATGTCATCGACAATGCGCATACTCTGATCACGACGTCATTTGTCAATGATACTTCGGAGCTAGTGAGGGATGCAGCACCGGTAGGTCTAGGCATTGATAGACATATGGGTCTGGCACATGCTAATCGAGGATTGATAGTTGGTTGCCGATGTCTCGAAGCTGCTCGGAGGGATACTAGCGTCTGTTTGAGAATTAAACGTATTCACGTGGGCTATGTACTAGGGCATTAAAATTACATACATGTAACCAATGAAATCACATTCAAATGACATTCAGATGTTTCCTCAATTCCTTCAAATAATACTGCACCGGATACCCCCTCACCGACTTAAGCAATGCGGGATAAACAGCTACCGAAAACCCCATCGTAAACCGATACAACCCCCTCGTCCCCATCGTCGATTGTAACCCATACTGCTCGCGGATTCTCGGCGGAAGCATCTCAATCGTAACGACCCGCAAAAACGGCTTGAGCGTCTGCACCCACCGGGGAAACTCGGTGCGGTACATGAGGTCCTTGGCGAACTCATTCGCATGGTCTGTCACCTGCAGCGTCTCGATGCGCTCGTCCCAATATTTCCAAAATGCCTCGCGGTTCTCCGGCCACGTGCCGCGGGGGATGCCTAGCACATGGCAGAGCAGCGAGTACTCCCCGTAGGCCTTTTCGGCGGTCTTCAAGTTGACGCGGCCATAGATGCGCTGGTAGAAATCTGTTGCGGTTGCGTAGAGTGTTGCTGCGATCCAGAGGTGCACATCTGGTCTGCGCGTGTAGTACTCGCTTCCTTTGAGCGGGGGTTGTCGCCGCGCGAGGAGGTCGAGCAAGATGCGCTTTTCGTCTCGTGTACCGAAGACCAGACACGCGATGTAGCCCAGGATTGCCTGTAAGGCGTCACCGAGCTCGTTCGCTAAGTTGTTATGGTGTTGTTCGTTGTCGCTGCGGATGTCTGGCAAGGCGGCTTGAAGGAGCAGTGCGGACCCGGACCCGGCGAAGAGAATACCCTCTTGAAGCATATGAGGGAGGATTTCAAGCCTATCGAGGGCATCAAGGGGATATTGATTCCCATTTTCTTTTCCGCTAGCATTGTCGCTATGGGTGTCCGGCGACGACGACGCCGGAATGGACTTTTCGTCTGGTAATTTCTCGATTTCCTCGGACATAGTGAAATTGTTCTTGGTCTAATTGACTGAGACAGACCGATGGCGTGGCAGATAAGGAGATAAAGTAAAGTAAAGCCAGCTGAAAAAGGCGAGTTTTGGCATCCCCGCATCGGGGCGTATTGAATTCGGCAATACCCCCGCTTAGGGCTTATGATTGGGTCGGTACTTAGCTTGGACCGCGGTTTCCAATAGCGCTGTTGATCCTCATCCCGCGGGCCACTTTTACTCTCCACTCGTAAACTGAATTTTGAATCCCTTTTCTTCAGAGGTATTTCGGAGTACACGAATCATACGCTAAATAAAAAACAGATTGCTTGTTCCCAGCAATGCGCCGAAAATTACAGTCCACCGTGCCTCCTATATAATCCCTTGATCTGCACGTGCCTTAAAATATAATCCCCGGATTCCCTCCTATTCTTACCTTTGCATATGCAAAGCACACTACGGACAATGGGCAAAGCAAAGGACTTGGCCGAGAAGCCCGCCTATCTCAGCTCCGCTGCCGCCAAGTATGCTCTCGGTGTCCATCGCGGTCCTTTTGCGCCCAAAGAGTCTCTCGATGGCAACGATCTTGAGCATATCGAGACTGCGGACACCATCACGCTTGAGAACATCAAGCGCACGCCTACTCAGAATCTGCGGCGGCACTGGTTCCGGTTCTGGTGCTGTTATGTCTTTTGGTCGATTATCTTCCTCGCCATTTTCCTTCCTATTTTGTATGTCGCCCTGTGCCCTACTCTACAGCGCAATTGCTAACAAGAACAGCTTCCTAATCTGTATCCCCGCCATCTCTCAAAATGTCCTCAACCGCTCGACCCTCCTCCTCGTCGAAGCAGCCATCCTCGAGCCCCGACCCGACAGCCTCGTCCTCAGCATGACCTCCGCTCTCAAGCTCCCGGTCTCTCTTCCCGTGCGCATCGACCCCATGACCCTCGAATTGTTTAACCGCGAACAACCCATGAACAACACCTGGTCCAAGGTGTATCTGGGTCCGTACCTGGTCAAGGGCAACACCACGTTGGGTGTCACGAACCAGCCCACGCCAATTGACCCAGAGCAATGGTATAATTATGTATGGAAGTTCGTGCACTTGCAGCACCCGCCTCTGTCTGTGCGCGGGAAGACGACATCGTATCTGGGAGAGTTGGTTAGTAAGGTTACGATGGATAAGGACATTCCGCAGACGAGTATGTTTCACCAGACTGAGAGAGCGTGCGGTCAAGCTAACCGGAACCAGCGTTGAATAACTTCACCGGATTTTCTATTGACGACAGTACACTCATCGAGGCCCGCGAAGATGGCACCAATCTCCTCGCCAACGCCACCCTTCCCAATCCCTCTGTCGTTACCTTGGAAATCGTACGCCTCCCTAGACAGTTCATTGTGTGGAACCAAGCTAACAAAAACAGGGCAACACAACACTGAACCTCTTTAGCGGCGATCTGCTCCTTGGTAACGCCACTCTCCCCAACCTCTTCCTCCGCCCCGGAAACCACGCCACCCCCGTCGAAGGCATCCTCGACATCAAGAAACTCTTCAACAAAGACAACCTGAGCCAAATCGTCAAAGACCAAGCCGAGTCCCTCAAGAAAGGCAACCTGAAGCTCAAAACCATAGGCACCAATGTCATGTGGAATGGCGTCCAGGTCCCCTACTACACGAAGGTCATGCAGGGTCTCACCTTGGAAGCAGATGTGCCGATAGCCGGGTTACTCGGCAACACCATCCACAGTCTATTAAACGGCAAGGACAATCCATTCGCGAATATATCCCTCACCGAACCGGAGACGGATGACAGTGATGGGAGTATCCTGGATGGGACTGGACTGGATAATCTGAGGAAACTCAAGAGGGCTATGAGCGATGTTGATTTGAGTAAATACAGCGGGAGGAAACGCGGGATGGAAATGACCATCGCGGATCTCATGGCGAGGTTATAACCACGCATTTCCGGGGAAGATCTATTGTACGTCTACGACTCATGAATTACGATGGTTTTTCATTTTGATTCAGAGTCATGTCGCTCTTTTACGCCGATATGATTGGAGTTTGGGTTTGGATTTCTTTTTGCTTGCACATACATAGCTCGATACCACGTACATAACTACACCTACGGTGTACTATACTCTTGAATACTAATTCCAATGATCACCACACGCCATCGGCTATATATGCAGCTCTAAACGCCCTTTCCCACTACACTATGTAAGCATGGACTTCGCGTGGAGTTCCCCACACGGGCTATTGAAGCTTAACCAACCCTAAGCTTGCCGCTATGCAGCCTTAGCTTCTGAGCTTTGTACCGCTCGTCTGCTTCGCGATGCTGTAGTCGTAATCCTTCGAAAGTCTGTTGAGTGTCAAGCCTATCTTCTAATTAGGTCAGGTCTTCTTGCTGCATCCTGGCTTCTTGCATTTTCAGCAGCCTGCTATTCCTGTTATAATGCCGTTCCTTATATGGTCCATAACACACAGGTGTCTTCTACTTCACGAACATAATGGACTTCGCTCAGTGGCCGCGCTTCGACGAACACGGAAGGCTATTTGCCCTTTTTTCAACGCGATTTGAAATACGGAATTCCTAGCCAGAGGGCCCTACTGGCATTAGCTTGCGGGATATGAGGCCAGTAGAAAGATCCATCCTCTTAGTGCCTCGGTCCGCGTACTGACCCTTCTGGCAGTCAGTTTATCGGCCGCCTGAAGGCTCTCGACTGCGGGACTAGCTGGGTGCAAAATTTTTGCACGTTATGCTACGTAATCTGTTGTTTCGCGTCGTTCGACACGTCTACACAAGAGGATTTTCGTTGGCTAGTTGAGGCTAGGTAGTGGCGCTCTGCGTTGGGATGTCTTTCCTTACCGGTCTGCATTCCATTTTCTGGCAGTATGAAGGTATTATCTGGGACCTCTCGATCGGTTATTATCATAAGAGCATTGCGCTATCGGATATGGGTTCTCTCATTTCTGTCCAACTGCTATACAGCGATACCAAAGCACGATTTGGAGGTTGTGTTGTTTCATCCAAGAATGCATTTGGACTGCAATGAGTACGATCAATTTATTGCTATTTATGATTGATTGTTGAAATGCAGACCAGCATTCTCCAGAAACGAGGTCAACGGACCAACATGGTGGTCTTAGAGGCGAAGCGAAATGGCCTGGTGGGTGAGGGAATCCCGCAATGCTTGGCCTATACAGGTAAGCAGCTCTCTATCCAAAGAGATGTAAGCAGAAATCATAACCGTCGTTGCCAAAATCCGCAAAGATCAGGGGCACAAGAATGCCGTGATTTACGGCTGCACCTCCACAATGCCTCACTGTCCCACAACTGACAATCCGGTCTTACCTGTGTTAAGACTTCCACAATGCGCACTAATAACATTATCCGCACTCAAATCACTCCCTCTGGGAGAAATTTGTCAAGGAACCCAGCCTCATGACCCGTGAAGATGGCAGCATTAGCGACAAGACCGCTGAGCACGAATAACATTGCCCGAGTCTCCTTCGACTTCGAAAAAGTCGAAGTCAGACCAGCCACAACCAAGAAGCAATGATCTCCGCGATGATACAAGTTAGATAAAGCAACTATCTGAACCCTATTGCGGTGCTGAACGTATGAGGGGTTGATCCCTATTTCTGTCCAGACACCTGCGAGCCGTTGAGCTTGACCCAATTTATTTACCAGGGAGCTTCGCATCCGCTCACCTTCAAAACAGCCCAGGAGCCTAAACCGTTTGGAATCCCTTAAGTAGGAAGTCTATATTCCCATCTACCACAGGCTGGGCCATTACGAGGAATATTCTGCTATTTGTTCTCCTAAACGATATGGATACCATACTACTCTGCTTGAACGGTGACAGCTCAGTATAACTGTCCCAAGCACAGCTCTCAATGATCTGAGCCAGGTGCTCGGTTTACTGGCAATTTGTGGAAGTATCGCAGACACCGTGCACAATGATTATCTTTACAGTCCCCATAAGCCGAAAAACAAGCGCAAATCGACAGTTTGTTTGTTGAATCTCTCTATTGTGAAGCCAGTGCTAAGTATGGCATGGGCTTGTCTCACTCCAGTCATAAAGTACTTGCTTCATCGGCGAGAGCAGAAAGAAACTGTACATTTTCGGACTGGGCTCTGCTAAACGTGTCGTCGGATAAGGGGTTTTTCTTGCCGGGAATTCTATTATCTGCGTTTTTTGTTGTGACCCATGACTGCTTGCGCATGTACAGTACTCGTGACGGCAATTGAAATAGCTGAGTCATCGTCACTTCTTATTGCTAGTTACGTGTATCTGGGCTTTCGAGAATGAGTGTCTGGAAACATACAATCTTGCTTCTGTATAATTAATAACATCGTACAATCTGTCTGACAAGATCCATACTAAAAGAAGCCAAGCGCTTGCAGAAGTTGATTCTTAGCTCATCTGGAATCTGTGCGCAACATCCGAGTTCCAACCTGTCTGATGTCAATCCCTTACCCTGCGTATCACAAAGTACTCCAATCCCAAAGCAAAACAAGACCCGAATAGATTATACGACTGCGAGTGACATATTCAAAGAACGGAAGCAACAAAGCAACCCAATAATCGAAATCAAAGTCTCGCCTTCAGGCTAAACCATCTCCTCGTCACTTGCAAACCTTCTGTGGGCAAGACTCGGTCGTCATTGGGCTTGTCATAAACCCGCCGAACCTTGAGGACGGATCTCCTTGGTGATGACAAAGTTGCCATTCTGGTCATGATGCGAAGATGGGTGTAAAATCCGCCTCTCTGAGCGATGTAAATGGCTCATGGCACTCGCAAAGCTTGAGGGGTTGACTATTATTATTATTATTATTATTCAATCAAGTTTATTGTCCATACCGAGCCCTAGAGCTATGACAGACCATATTCGCGGACTCGAGGCCGGTAGCTATTCTACAGTCTCTTATCCCTATAAGTTCCTGAGGCACTTGCCCCCTTTTATAATCTTTCTGATCCTTTTCCTCGCCCCAAACCGCCTGTATGCGCAGGGCTTTGAGCAAAGTGCTCTCCTTGTGTTTCAGAGCAGGGTGGGTGTGGCCTAAGCTGGGGTTCAGCTTAGGCTACCCTCCCTGCTATCCTTCTCCTGTCCTAACCGCCTCCTCCAATGTTTCCAGTCCCCATTCATCGTCTCTTTGTGCCCTTTCTGCCATTCGCTGTAGGTGCACTCGGGGTAGGGCTATGCTGGTATTGGCTAGGAAGTGTAGCAGTGCCCTAGTTGCTCTGGGCTCTCCTAAAGGTCGTCCTTGCGGGTGCTCTTCTGCAGCAGTGGGTTTCATAACCCCATTCATCTCCAAATCCTTGTAGAGCTTGTTTCATTGCTGTCGCCATTTCTGGCATTCAAAGAGAAGATGGTGTGTCGTCTCCCTTGATAAGCCACAATCTTTGCAGGTTGCATCCTCTTGGGCTTGAATCTGATGTAGGTGAGCTCCAATGGCTGCATGTCCTGACTTCAGTTGGAAGTAGCAGCTTGCCAGGTGCTTGGGAGCCACTGCAACTGTAGGGTCAAGGCACCAGTTCTTCTGTGGTCTGTATGTTTGCTGACCTTATTGAGATCGCTGGCTGAGCTCCTTAGTGAGCCATCTCTGCTTCTGTGCTGTAATGGCTTCTGTCCAGGCTCTGCAGGTGAAAGCCAGAGAGATCTCTCTTGGGCCTCTCCCTGGTGGCTTGTTAGCTGCCTGCTTTGCTGCCTGATCAGCTTTCTCATTTCCTTCTACCCCTGCGTGCCCCGGAACCCATTGGATGGTGGGTTGGCAGCCTTGGGTGTGTAATCTCTTAGCTATAGCATGTATTTGGATTGCTAATGCTTGACCTGGACCTGGTTGGGTATGTCACAGCCTCGTGATAGTGGCTTGGGAGTCCAGCAGGATAGTGACTGGTCTCTGATATCTCACTTTCTTTGCTACCTGGAGTGCTTGAACCACTACAAGAAGCTCTGCATCAAAGACCTCATGTCCCTTGCCCAATGGGATCCCTTTGGTCTTCCAGGCTCCTCCTGGTTCTTGCCATGCAAGTCTTGTTCCACACCTGCCATTCTCCAATCTTGATCCATCTGACCAGATTGCTAGTCCAGGAGAAAGCAATTGCGCAGCTGATAGAGCCTCTGGACCTGGAAGCACTTCTATTTGACCTGGGAATTGGCTACTGATCGTCTGTATCATGCTTTCAAAGCCCTCGGATGGGTCCGCAGGTAGGATATTGGCTAATTGTCGAGCGAGGTGTTATCCTAGGGACCATGGGCCTCAGTTGCTTCTCTCAGCCCACTGTCAGTTCCCTGGGGTCTGCTCCCCAGGCTGGGCGTGTTGATCCCCTTCTTGGAAGCTCACTGGGAGGATCTTCTTGACAGGGTGGTTCTCTGGTAAGCTGAGCAGCTGGGTCGTATACCTCAACTGTCGGGCCTCCAGTAGAACCTCTGCCGGTGTTAGGCTTGCCTCACGAACCAGTGGCCCTATAGGGGTGGATTTCAGCATGCCAGTAATAGCACAAGCCTGTCGATGTCACGGGCTCGGAATAGTAGATAATAACGAAATGATATTCCTATCTAACTATTGTAGCCATCGACGAGAATATCGAATCTGAAGAAGGAAAGAAAAGAAGAGGAAAACCTATTTACACGAAGAAGTCTTTATAGGGGTTGTGTGGCCTCACTAAGCAGCTGTTTGTCTTAATTGCTTGCATGGCATCGTTTGCGATGTTGATGGTGTTTGTCGACAAAGGCGCTGGGCTGAGCCGTCACAGTCGATTGATCATCAGCTGTATACCAGCTAGCTGATCCTTCTGGCCCTGCCACCAGAGCTCTGCTCTGTATAGAGCTACTGACTGCACTGCCGCCACTTGTACCTGGCGAGCTAGTCCTGGGGCGAGTCTGTGGCTCCAGTATAGGCATTCTACCTGGTTTTCTGCAGCCCGTGCCTTGCGCATACAGGTCTGATAGTGGGCTTTGAGATTTAGCCCAGAATCAAGCCAGACACCTAGCCATTGGGTTGCCTCTGGGTTGAATGGCACGCAGTGGCCATCTACTTCCACTTGTGCTTGTCAAATTTGATCTTTCAACTCCCAGCCCTGTTTACAGGTAAGCAGGACTGCTTCTGTTTTTCCTGCATCAAACTGGACCACATTATCATGCCCCACTCTATAGCCACCTTGGCTGCTTTTTGCAGTTTGTCGCAAACCTCTTTGACAGAGTATCCTGAGGCAAGCAAAGCTATATCATCTGCAAAAGAGACTGGATGCCAGTCACACTCCTCTCAATCACATCAAACACACCACTGAGGTAGATGATGAACAGAATAGGTGACACTGGTGAGCCCTGTGGCACCCCTGAGTTAATTGGGTGTGCCGGGCACTGTGTGTTGTCAATCTGCAGCTGAACCCATCAGATCAGGTCCCTGTCACGGCGCTCTACTAGGATAATGGAACTTCCAACTCATGAGTTCTACCTAGGTAGCTATCGACGAGAATAATCAACATGAGGAAGGAAGAAAGGAGGTAATGCCATATTTAACAACAAAGCAAACGACTGCATTTCACGTGATAGCCAGCCAACGTGACCAGGCCGTCACAGTCCCCATCCAGGTTGAACTCGATCAGTTGATTTATCAATCAGCTTGGGTTCACATGGTCAAATGCTCCCTTTACATCCAGAAATAGCGCTCCCGCAAGCTGCTGGAGTTTCCAGGCTTCATGGATATTCTGTATCAGACATGCCACTGCATCAATTGCACTCCGTTGCTTGCGACTTCCCATCTGTCCCGGGTGTAGTACTCCTATAGTCTCACAGTGGTGGGCAATTGCATCTGCCGCTATCTTCTTGACCACCTTCCCTAGGCAGTTTAGTAAGCTAATCACCCGGTAGGCCTTCACAGCTGTGTAGTCTGGCTTATTGGGTTTCCTTAGCAGGATTCCCTTTGCCACTTTCCACACCGGTGGATGTAAGCCTAGTCGGAAGCATTGTTGAGCTAGAGCAAAAATTCTGGGGCTGTCCCACTCCCATAAGAGCCAGAGAGCTCAAAAGTTCAACCAATTGATTTCTGGGGCTTTCTGGACTGCCTGGTGAAACAGTGCTTGTCTGACTAACTCCTCATCTACTTGGCTGTGCCAGGACCCTTGGGGGATCTCAATGTCCTGACTATCCCCTGGTGCCTGGGGGAAGGCTGTCTCCCGAATCAGGGTCTCCTTTTCATCAATGGAGCTGGCAAGTTCTCCCTGGGGTCCATGCAGTGTTGGGGTTGTTGTGGCTGCTCTGGGCTTTATATAGCCTAGAGCCTGCCAACACCTCACAGTGTCCCCAGGGCTTGGTTGATCTGTTGCCCCTTCCAGGAATGTTTCCCAGCAGATGCGCTTTGCCCTCCGGATGGCTCGGTAGTAACTATTCTGGGCCTCCCTCAGCTCCACTGTAGAGATTCCTTGTTTGCCATGCTCGCCTTGTATGACTGTAGGTCCTGCGGGCTTCTTTAATCTCCAGTCCCCACCAGCGCTTTGATTGTGGAGTCACCCGTAGCTGTTTTGCATGTCGATTTAATACTGCTGTCAGGGCCTCCCGGATCCATATGGCTTCCCCAGCTAGGTCTTCTGATGAGCAAGTGTCTCCCAAACAGGGCCTAGATTGTGTTCTTGTTTGCCAATCCCCTTTGGCTTCCTCCAGGGCTTGTGGGTTGGCTTGAAGCGTCTGAATATGCCACCCTGTTATGTCTTGTGAGGGTGTTGCAGATATTCGCTGAGGGGTCGACTATTACTATAGGCGATAACCCCTATGGTCTTCACACGCTCTTTTTAGAGAAGCGATATCATCACATGGCCGAGCGACAGGCTGTATTTTTTGCACAGAGAGCAGAAGACAGTCAGCCAGCTGTGGTCAAGCTTGGCATCTAGTACGTTTATTCCTATGCGTCCTAATGACATGGTTTTGCAAACACTAATACGCCGAATCTAAAGGTTGAACCCAAAGATGATCGAAGCTAGAAATCGCGAAACACGTGTCGAATGGGCGAAAAGACTATTCCGAAATGAAGTTCACGCACTCCAAGATACAGCAGAGCTTCCGCAGACACCAGCCCTTTTCGCTTATTCGACAGACCAACAGACCATCGCGTACGACCATTCTGGTGGATATATCAACGCTATCGCAATGCAAAAGATGCCTGGGAGACCGGTGCCTGTCTACATTGGGTTGACAGACTCGGAAGTCTCACACATTACGAAAGAAGTTGCTCGTATTATCGAGTAGGTTCTCTCTTTCTCTAAGCGATCGTAAGGGAATCGCGCTAATAACCTCCAGAGACATCCGCCAGTGCGGCTGGGCAATCGATGAAGGCTTTCCTGACAAGGTTATTACAGTTCCTGTTATCCAGGAACTGTATTGATAGAGAATAATAGCCATATCACCAAAAAGCACAATCGGGAACCTATCCACCTCCAACAGATGCGCAAACCGCCATTCTCGGAGCAATCCGAACACCCCATCAACGCACACTAGCAGCAAGGCTAACTCACTCTTTATGTCGAGCATGGCTGCGCATCGACTACTCGAACGACATCAACCCTCTAGTTGAAATCGAAGAAGAGACGTTTCCCTCAGCAGTCACATTAGATGCGCCTGACGATGAAGACGTGAGTCTATACATTCTAAACGATGCAACCCAATACAACTACACCACCTGGACCGAGATCCTTTCCTCCCTGAAATAACGATCTCAGCATTTCCCACCATCACCCCAACACTCTGCACGAGAGGGTGAACAAAAGCAAACCAAAACGCCAAAGAATCCCTCCACTTCTGGTACGACGTCGAAAGCGAGCAATACACCCTCGACGACGGCAAAGGAACCATCACAGAGCTCCAGAGAGAATGGGTAACAGGCACATTATGGGTTCACGTGAAGTTACCGCGGAGACGGGGGATTCCACATTTAGCTGGATCGATTCGCGGGGGACGGTTGTCAGGGAGGTTTCCGCGAGCCCTGACGATGTGATCTACATGAGTGGGTATTTCGATATGGGTAGGAGTACAGATAATCATTGGTGGGAGACGGCGTTGGTGGGTGAGGCGTATGAGGATGGGAGTGGCCGTCTATATGGTATATAGGTGTGGGGGTAAGTTCCTGCTTGATTGATCTGGTCCGTAGTGTCTTGGTCGACATGTTGGAGTGCACATTGAATCGCCTCTGTTGCTTAGTTTGCGTCGAGAATAAGTGGTACTCTTGTCCGACATCCATCAGGTGTCAGTCACTAGTCTTGTCAATATGACATTATACAAGTACGCCTATAGGCACCCTGTCTCTCGATATTAACCCAAATGAACAGCGTTTTCGTTTAACTATATACCCTGAATCAAGCACCCCATAAATTAATCAAAACCCATCTCTTTGATACGAGCTAATCCAGGCAGACCATCACACAATCTCTCCTGATTCACTCTGTTAGCTAACTCCGTCCTCCAACACGGCTAGCCGCTCCACAATCACATGACTACCCCATACCCAATCAGGTGAAATCCTCGAACCACGGCAAGTATCCCCGAAGAACACCCACCCGCGTATCATAATACACTCCCCGTACCTGCATTGCACGTAGAAACCCCGCGTAAAAAGCGCGGAGATACAATACTCATACAGCCTCGGGTAAAAATCGGGGGCATGGGTGTTTTTTCTCTGCGCTTCGATTTTTTTTCGTTCGGTTTAATGTGTTGTAAATCCGGCGATCATGTTGCCAGATTCCCGTACTTGTGATCCTTTTATCCCTGGATATTGGATATTGCTGAAGGATTCATGACTATGAACTAAGGCAGTTCTATATACGAGTACACCGTACAGCATACAGTGGACCAACCTCGCATCAGCGTCATCGCCCGTCAACTCACCTCTGCCGAACCAAATTCCGTGACCCCGCTGTCACTGCCTTCTTCCTTCAATCCGTACTCGTACAGTACACTACACTACACTACACTATTCCAGAGTACAGACACTCAGCATGGAGCAAATACCCTTCAACCAAGTCCCATCCACCAAGCGCTCACCATCCTTCACGAACGCAGCCTTCCAGCCCGATTCGACTTTCCGAGCCCAAGTACAGGGGCAGGTGCCAGTGCCACTGCCAGCTCAATCCCAGCATACGAGCCTCAATTCCACTGCCACTGCCAACATGCCCGCGAACTCGAGTACCCTCGGCGCCAACCCGTCGCAGCAGCCTCAATCACAGTCCCAGACACAAACACAACAGCCCGAAGACGAGTCAACAGAGCAGACACAAAAAGGCGGACCAACGGCCACAGCGCCGTTCCTGCGGGACTTTAGCCTCGTAGCGGAAGCGGCGAGGCGGGCGCAGATGGCTGTCGTGATGCGGGATTTGGAGGGGATTTCACTATAACCGATAGACTCTGAATACGGGATACTACTGTATGGAGTTGGGCATTGAGTTTTGTTGGATTTGAATTACAGGCGTTGGGGTGATACGGTTACGATTACGAGATATGGACATTTCACACCTACATTCACAGAGTACAAGAGCAATATCGAATGCAGAGGTTAATAGTCATCATCCCTTGCGGCGCACACTTATAGTTAACGTGTCATGCTATATTTACTTCCAAAGGGTTAATGGATCATGCACGGAGTACTCGGTAGAAAGCGACTAATGCACTCGAACGAAGGATGCATATCATCCTGCATGGGAGTACAAATCCATTGTCTAACAAAAACAACCAAAGGAAAAAAAAAAAAAAAAAAAAAAGCAAAGGAATGACCTCTATCCAACACCTAGCTGACTATATATCCTGTACAAAGTAAATGACTGATGCAATTATATAACAGGGATCGAAGAGAATAAGGGAATGAAAATGAAATGAAAGCACGCCGGACTCCGTGTATGCGCTTTTCTTTACAGTGAGTGAATGTTGTAGTTTGTTGCAGATGTCGATGTCGATGTCGAATCGATGTCGGTGGTGATATGATATACGATGTGATGCGTCCCGTATTACCGCTTTTCTCTCTCGCCCCCCCCCCAAAATGAATGGAGACCGCTCACAAATGCGTCGACGACCCAATCAAATTCGGCTGCGAAATACTCTCTCCAACCCTCTTCCGGCGCTGCGAAAACCCACCCCCAAACATCGACAGCCTCCTACTTATCCTCTTCCCAGCACTCCCACTCCCATGGTCAACAGACCCCGCCGTCGAAAAAATAGACAACGGCCTTGCAGACTCCGGCCTCGGCGCCAACGAACTCGACGGCGGCGCCTCAAAAAACACAGACCCGCGCCTGCGACTCCTTATCTTCTCCGCCGTCCCCCTCGCATCCAACCCCAGACTAAAATCCTCCTTGATATCGTCGAGCGCGTGCGAGACCCGGCGCAGCAGGTGTGGTTTTTCCTCTGCGATCGAGGGCTCGCGCTGTTCGAGGCCGTAGGCTTGTAAGGGGGTTTTTGGGTCCGGGGTGCTCGAGGTATCGGAGAGAGGGGAGGAGTAGAAGCGGCGGGATTTGATCATTGTTGGGCCGCCGGTTGGGGAGGGGCCTGCTGTTGGGCTTGTGGTGGTTGTGGTTGTTGTGGTGGTGGTTGAGGTTGTGTGTTGGCGGGTGTGGGTATTGTAGTGGGTTACCGTAATTGGGACCGGGGGGACTGGCCAAGCGAGATGGCGGGGGCTGTCGGGGGAGGAGGGGGATTGGGATTCTGGGGAGGAGGACATGTTCAATTGCGAGGGTAGCGAGCTGTAGCTGTGTTTTATGCTCGGTACTTTGTAGAGTATAAGATCCGAAGTAAATAGTACTCCGAGAAGAGTAGAGAGTATGGAAAGATAGAAAAGTGAAAGATCCCGGGGGAAGAAGGAAAGAAAAGACGGAAGAAAAGCGAGCAGTGGACCTGATTATTGAGCTAAGTATTCAATGCCATCTCTAGTTAGTTATACTAGTCAATAATATTATTATTCTCTCCTGAGACAAGGAGATCATCCCGCATGACACTGCGGCTGTGCGTGTTAAAAATATCTATTATGTATGCGTTATGCTGCATTATGCAATAGAGAATGCTAGAGAATGCACTTGAGAATGCAAGTTTTGTTTAGTTTCTTACCCACGAGAGACGATACGGACCAGTCACCACCGCATGTGCGGTATTATTGTGGATAAAAACAGAGAAATAAACACACCGAAGTGAAACCGCTCCCCATCGTTCGTTAGGCCGGTTCAATCAGATCGGAGCTTCCGTCTTCCATCCAAGCCATAGTGCACATACTAACGGAGTAGTGGCTTGGATGGCCAACCGGAGGCACACGCTGACCGACCTTTACCGAGAATCATTCGATATAGACGTGATGATATCAATTCAGAGTTTTATGGTGCATACCATATCGAGCCAAAGTTTAACACCGTCAGATGGTAGATGGTAATATTACTTGCACAAACTAGTCTATCTGCTACATAACGAATCGCAAATTGGTATCTGTTTATTCGGTCAGCGGAATAATGATCCCACTCGCTAGCGTGACAGGCACGGACGGGAGAGACTCTCTCACCTAAGGGATGACTACAGCTCAGCTGTGGCTTCTGCGTATACCGATCCTCTAGCTCCGACCGGATCGTATTCAACAATTGCAGGTAACTCTGGCACGGCCACCGTTCCAACGACTTGATAAACGCCCAACTCAACGCGCCCCGCGCCTCACCGTCCTGGAACGTATCCGCCGAAGTCTGCGTGTCTTTGGACCCTGAAAACATCACCACATCCGCGGGCGACGTCTTGGTCATGACCGTCCGCTCCCTTGCCGAACTCCCAATCGCCGCTTTCTTGAAGAACCCGATCGCCGTCTCCGCCATGCTTGACAGATCGCCGTTGCCGTATGAGGTGATGGCGGAGAATAGATCTTGCGCGGCTTCTTTGGCGAGATTGGGTTCTTTGAGTACCCCCTGCGTCGAGTACACGTAGGGAAGGTCCAGGGCTGTGCCGGAATGGCATGAGTCGAAGATGGCAGTTAGTCGGACGCCGGGGCGGAGGGGTCGCACCATGATGGCGTGCATGTCGTCGTCGACGATGTGGCCGGCTGTGCGGTAGTCTACGGGGTAAATTACGTCGTCGTAGCCTGTCTCTTGTTAGGTTTCTTCTTTTGTTCCTAAAACTCTATCTCGCTTACCATCGTCTTCATCGCCGTCCAGATCGGGTGTTCGTCCACCGTGGCCTACAAATTAGCACTAACCAGAGTCCAGGGGGATATAAGGTACGCACCCGAAAAATGAATAAACAACGAATCATTCGGCTGCGCATCCCTCACCAACCATTGCATCGCGCGCAACATATTCGCCTTGGTCGGAATACTCATGGGATTTTCCTGATCATCCGTGAGAATCACCATATCCTCGCGTCGATAGCCATGCTTCTCATGCAGGAAGGTCGACATGTTCGCGACATCGTTGATGCAGCCTTTCAGCTGGTTGGGCTGGCCGAGGTAGTTGATTCCGATGAGCAGGGCGCGGCGTCGACCGGTGCAGGTGGAGTATTGGAAGTGGTAGTTGGAGGGGGCGCCGTGGCCGAACTGTTGGGGGACTTGGGGGGGTGGAGGGGGGAGGTTGTCATTCCATGATTGTTGGCCTGTATATTGTGAATATTGGCTTTTTGGGTGTATTTGGTGATGCTTACGGTGGTGAGAATATGGCGATGGGGAATGCGATGGCGGAGTCGGGGTGTGGTACGTGGGATAGCCGTAGCCTTGCGGTGGAGGCGGTGGTTGTTGGTAGTAGCCTTGCGGAGGATATTGATGACTGTCTGGTCAGCGTGTCCGTGCTATGTACGGAGTAGCAACATACCCATATTCCGGCCACCAAGAATTCGAACGATGATGATACATTGTGCTCTATATTCGACAGTAGTAACAGATGAGGAGAGAAGAGAAGAATAGAGAACAACAAACACAGAAGAAATCCAAGATAAAGCCAACAGGGCTGGCTGAGAGCGGAGCATTTCTACAACCTCGACCTATCAGCATGACACGATCAACAGAGTCTCCTCTACAATACTGTCTCTCCTCATTCACTCGGGCAATACAAGGCGTTCTTGAGTCCTCTACGGCCTATCACAGTAATCTTCTGGAATATTCGTCCTCTAGGCACCAGGATTCGCACCAATAGGACCGTTGGGCACTGGGCGTTGGTTCCACATTTGGTGGTAGGGCTGCAGCCTTATGATGATATGGATTGACGAATAGGGTCAGGAGGCAGTGAGTAAAGTCAGGTGATTAGCCTATGAATAGAATTGTGTTGTGTACGGAGAAAGGGTGGAATGTGGCGATGAAGAGTCATGTCATCCGCGGAGATGAATATGTCTGCAGTACAGAGTAGATACCTGCTGATAAGATAAGAACACAGGGAAGAGTGATAGAAGAAAAAAGAAGGATAGAAGGTTAAGACAGATCTATCCAAGTAGGCTGCCAGCACTATATTTGTATGTTGAGAGTACTGTGGAGGATTGCTATAGTTGAATATCAACATGTCAGCAGGAAAGTACTTCTAAAATATGGTCACCTGATGAACACACCTGATCCCTTCGCATGGACATGATAGTTCATCTCAGGATCAGGCATATCCTCACGGAGAACTCGTACAGTGATACCCAATGCCTATATAAGGCGAATCCTTCTCTGTAGTCATGAGTGATGCGACAACTGGCCACCACGCTGAGTTGCGGAGTTGCTGACTACATGAAGATCAGGATAAACTCCGTCGCACAGCAAGTGTAACCGTTATCATTTCCATTCCCATCAACATCGCATCGCCAGCTTTTGCAGAGAGTCCATCGGATGCTTCCGGATGTCGACAGTCATGTGGGGTCAAACTCGATTGCGAATTCTCAAGGCGAGACGGTGTCTGGGGTGCAGGATTCGTTTCATCCTTGTTCCGAGGCAGTGCAGCGGCCGGCTGATACGCGACGACTCGTGCCCACGCCGACCGATGTCAGCCTTGCTCTGTCCGTCCGGAATACTCTATCGAGCACCATGTACGGGCTAGTTGTCCGTGTCGATCCGAAATAGATAGTTCAGGAATGCCGCCAGATCAAGACGCAAGACGCAGTAAGATAGATGATGGATTGCCATGCACGGCACTGACCACCACAGCTGTCGGGTCAGTCGCCAGCAGGATGCTTATCGGTCGGTGTACAATCTCATAGCGGATCGCGATAGATCTCGAATAATAGAAAGGATCGCGGATTCAACAGAACGAGTACTCTTTGGCGAGTTGTAGAAGTTTTATCGAACATCGGGGCGCCTTGAGATGTCCACCGGTCTGTATCCTGCCGAAGGATCGGACCAGATCCAGATGGCGAGTCAGCACGTAAGAAGCGGTCATCCTGGCTAGCTCGTATTAGCCGCAGCACAGTCGATCCAAATGACTTCTTTGTTATCTTTTTTATGCCTTGATCCGAAATGTATGTTGTGTCCCGTGTAAGGAGCTTGAATGTGGACCTGAAGACCACACAGCCTTGGCCACCGACAACTGGGACCGCTGAGGCAAAGAGCCGCAATCGGTGAAACTGGAAATTATTTGCCTCAATTGATTCAGGGAAAGGATTCTCTTGGCCAGCGGCAAAACGCGACTGAACTGAGCCGCGTGGGAAGATTAGCAGTGGGCTGTGTGGAAATGCAAATGCGGTGGCTGCTGTAGTAGAACCTGAGCCAACGCCAATCATGGGGGGTTCATAACCTTCTTTGAGCCTCAATCCGCTCCTCTTTGCTTTCCTTATTCCTCCAACCCTGATTTAATACCAGGCACTATGACCATCGCCATGGCTGTGCTTCTTAAGCCGTCTACTTTCCGGTCTCGTGCTTATTTACTTTACCCAGCAGCACCCATCACTACCTCATATTGCGCCTAAGGATGACTGATCTCTCAAGGAGTCTGGACTCCATTCCTTATGATGTTTTCTATCAAATCGCTTCCAAACTGGATTGCTATGATTTTATCAGTCTCAGTCGCGTCAATAGATCTCTGAATCATGCTATGAGCAGTGAACCTATCGCCCGAAAGACCATCGAGGTGAGTCGTCGCTTACTGTACTACCTTAAAAATTTCTTCTCATCTAACGCGACAACAGGACAACCTCCTCCATACCAAGGAAGGTCAAGATGCAGACCGGTCAAAATCCGGCTATCGCAAAGCCGTTGGTCGCCTATTCGATATCAAAGAGTCCTTCTCCACTGCTCAGCCATACTCAGCCTCCGTCATCGCCTACGGCACCACTTTCCTCTACGACTCCGGTTCGCTGTGTTACGTCCACGATGACGATATCCGCGTTCTGGACGTCCATGGTGCAGCTCAAAAAGAGCAGGTGATGAACATTTCCAACGTCGTCGCCCGTGTGCTGCCCCATCACGCTCCAGGCACCAGCCCCATCCGCCTCTCCCTACTGCACTATAGCGACGGTATCCTGGCGTTTCTGGTCGAGCTGGCTGAGGGTCCAGAGGCGTGGCTTTTTGTCATCGATCTGCGACGGCGACCGGCGAATGCGCGCAATGGTCGCTTGCGGCTGCGAACTCAGCTGTCGTCTACGCGACGATTGTTTGTTCGTCATAATGGCTCTTATCTCTACTACGGTACTCACTCGTCGTTAGGGTACGACGGATATCCGTTATGGGCGATTCACTGTGTCGACCTGCAGACGGGTCGTCATATGTCAGAGAAGCCTGTGGAGCTGGCGCATTTTGCAGGTAATGAGATTGGTCAGACGGTGTGTTTTGGACTGCATCAGGACCATCTGTATGCCGTTTCGACGCAGGTTGATTGCGAAGAGGAGGAGGTTGACTGGACGTCATTTTATATTTGGGTTTGTCTTGCTCCGGAACCGAATACGCGACGACGGGTTACTCCAAACCGCACCTGGCGTCGTCAGCATCGCGAAGGTCCCATCAACGATACTTGGACGGACCTCTCGCTGCGACATGACGAGGCCACCAAACGTCTCATGATCCTCGAATGTCGTCGCGAGTGGCGTAACGGAGGAAGCGAAAACTGTCGCACCTACTACATGCAAGCCCTTCCATCGCCAAACGAAATCAACACCGGAAAGCAACGCACTGGCCCGACAGACGCACGAGTCCCCCATCACGAACCCCTCATCAAAGTCCATGATCTATCAAGCAAACCAAACCAACAACCACCCAAGAAACGCCTCCGCCGACACTATCACTCAGAATACCAACTAGGCGGCACCGGCACCGACGACTCCTCCGCCCAACCCCAACGACGAGACTTCATCCTAGCAAAGACAAAATACCACGCCTACAACCTCTCCGCCTCATCCTTCGTCGACCTCATCAACGATCCCTCCCCAGATCCCACAAAGGACAGCACAAGCCTAATCCCCCACGACCGCCTCCGCCTCCGCACCGTCTCGCGAAAACGAAAATGCCCCATCGACGAAACAGGCGAAGAAGGCCCCCGCGGCCTCCTCTACCGCCCGGACCTCAACGACACAACCGGCCAACCAATAGACCACAGCGAAGAACGCTTCTTCTCGCGCGGCGTCCACATGTGGCCTCCAGACAACGCGCCCCCGGAACTAAACAACCTCCTCTGCCCCAGCTCGCGAGCAGGCCGCGTCCAAGCCATGGCCGACGAACGCTCAATCATCTACTCGGTAAACCACGACGGTCTGACAGACGGCAAGCAAGCGCTGATTCTCATCAACTTCGACCCATCGATCAAATTCCCCGGCATTACGCGGCTGCACCAGTACAACCATCGCTTGGACGAGATGTTCTCATCTGCGCAGGATCCGGCTGGTGTGGCGGTTGGCGTTGAGCAGCCGCAGTTCGGGGGCCCGTCGAGGGAACGGCATGGTATGTCTGTTGTTAGGACTATGGGGACGAATGTGGGGTTGCCGTCTGTTAGGGAGGAGGCTGCGATGTATCTGAGGATTAATCGGGGGTATTGGTTGAGATAGGTTAGGCTGGTAATCAATAATAATCTTCATTATTTATACCTTGGTGATTCACGTATATGTCTAACATAACTAAAATGGATATCTACTGGGCGGATTAAATTCATCTCATACTGGGCTATATATCAACCCCCACGACCAACAAGCTCAATTCCACTGCATGTTGGATCCAGCGAACCGGTCGCGGAACTTGGATAACCAACAGCGTAGTCTTTATACTGTACAGAGGCCTGCAATCCCAGTAACCAAGCACAAACAGGCCACTCGTCCAGCTGGACCGATTGAATCAATTAACCATCCACATAGCCGTAAGGTTAGTGCTAGTAACCTACGTTTATGAAGCAATAGTAAGAAGCTTTTTCATACTGCTTGACTAGACATACAGTGGAGGTGTATAACCTAGTCTTGTGCCCTGTTGCCTGTGGCATCAACTTTCCTCTTTTGTTTTAGCCTCCTAACATCATTCGTCAATTCTGCATCCATAATCGCCACTAGATCTTGCATAATGTATGTATGCGTTGGCCCCCTGATCGGGGTAGGAATGGCTGTCTTAAGAGCTCAACCATTTCCCTGCCAAAACTTCTTTTTCTGCAGAATTGCAATACCTCTGATATCATTTATACCGCACCCCTCAAGATGCCGCAAGCTAAAGTTGGAGATAGAATCCATATTCCCGGTCGAGGTACGCAGGCGCTTCTGGTCTAATATATACAACTGTCTATTCGTTGGCTAATTGAAAGAGCAGTTCCCGGTCAACAGGCTACTATCGGCGAGATTATTGAAATCCGGGGTGCAAACGGAGAGCCCCCTTATGTAGTAAGTTATGATGAATGAATAGTATTCAACACTGGATAAGAGCTGATCATCTTAACCTGTAGGTCCGCTTTGCTGACGGTCATGAGACTCTTGTTTTCCCGGGCCCTGACGCAGTGATAGACTCGGGTTCATAAGAGAGAGAACGTTGGGATAGCAACTGTTATATCCCAGTCAGATCACAGTCTCTACAACCTTTTGTGTATGCCTTTAGGCATTGATAGTATAATAATCTTCATTATTCTATCTCTTGGTCATTCGAGTATACAATGCGTTGGCATAGACCTGTAATAAATGGTTCAATCCCATCCCACACAGATAGATACAAATCATAGTTCCACAAAAACTTTCCGATCTGAATAACACGGCAACAACCAAACAGCGCATCTGGTTAGCCTCTCTGAATAAAAAGCCAGTACGTACGGCCATAGACTGTGGAAAACAGGGCTTCCCGGCCGTTCAGCCGTACTTAGCCACATGCTAAGTTTGGTCAACGGCTATTCTTCCCCTTTCCTCTTTGCTGTCCGAAGGGCGGTGGCAGGGTGAGACCGTGAGCTCTAGTCGGGCGCAGGCGATTGAAGTGATGCCACCAGAGTCAAGGGCGAGTAAATTGATCAAGTGTGTGAGTAGGTGAGCAGGGCACCTGAAAGACTGCAATCCGTAGTGTCCAAGGGATACCCAACATCCCCCATTCGTTCAACCTCCCCGGCCAACAAGCTCCCGTTCACTCCCCATCGAATCCGGCGAAGCCGGTCTCGAAACCCGAACCACCAACGGCGTCATCGTCTCTTTATACTGCTCAGACGCCTTTTGAATGCGCCTCTTCTCCAACCACGTCACGATCCCGGCAACACCAGCAACCAGACAAGCTAAGCAAACAAACAGACCGGTCGTCCAACTGGGCCGATTGAACCTGTTCATTGCCCACATGCACGTCGCCAGACAGATTTGGAAAACCGTGTTTAGAACATTCCCGCAAACGACCGCGTCCATTTTCCAAAATGGCGTGGCCGGGACTTTCAATGTGGTGCTGGTAGGCAGCACCACGCTCTGACTCGAATCAAGTAAGAACCATTTACTGTGGATCTGCGCCAAACGGTCGAGGCCCTTTTGGCGTCTTGCCTGTGACCGACCTAGCCGCCAAAGGGTCCAGAAGTAGAGATCTCGCAGGCGCCATGGAGCAAGTCCGAGGCCAGGAATGCAAAAAAGAGCATTCAGGATTTGCGAGTCGATTTCAATCCAGATGCGCCGTGATGAGTCTAGACTGTCGCAGCTTGGATGGCACATTGCTGGTGCTGCGTTGCACATTAAGAGGAAGAGCATGCCTCCCCAGGCGATGACGTTCAGGCCGTATATTGTGATGCAGAAGCCGAGAGGTGTGAACATCCAGCGTAGGAAATCGCGACACTTGTGAGCCCATGAGTTGCCAGTATCACCGTCTTTCTAAAGGAGGTATTAGTATAAATAATTGATATAGGAGGAATTCGGAGACTGACCTGATAATCTCTATCAAGGAGGGATTTTGCGGAGATTGTTGGATATAAAGTGGTTGGATCTGTGGTCTCATGAGTAGCCATTTTCATCGGTTATTGAGTTGATGCTCTATAGAAACATCTTTGGAATACTGGTGGTATATATTCCATTGTTGATTCACGTTCTAGAAAAGATCTAGATAATTGTACGAATACGGAACCCCGGTTGCCTATCGTGTATACTTTTCGTATTCGTATTCATTTCCTTTTGTAGCATGGATTGAGTATTTTTGTCAGGAATACTGCCTGGTATGAGCTTTAATTCTATTTTAACTCTTGTTAGACCCTTATAATCTCGATAGCCGAAAGCCCACTTACACCAAGTGGTTAGTCCAGAAGATCTGGTTATAACATTTAACTGGACAGACCGCTTCAATCAAGTGTAAAAGATCTTGCACCGCCACAGGAGGCTTTGCGGGGCTTTTTTCCTTTATGTATCTTCTTTTTTAAATATTCCAGACTCATTTTCAGGTATCTACCTGGTCATTTGCATCCAATAAGCAAAAGAAAAACCACAAGTATCATCCTTGCCCGCAACGATAACCATGGCGGGGCAAGATCCCTTGGACGACGCTCCATTATCAACTCACCCTGATACACTCAACGGATCAGGAACAGGAACAGAAAATTACCTCGATCATTCTGCATCCAACCTCTCACTACCCCATCGCCCCGAGTCTGGAAAACGCAGACTCCTCCTCATTTACGTTCATGGATTCAATGGCTCCGAAGCCAGTTTCCACGCTTTCCCCGCACATGTGCATAGTCTGTTGACGGATGCGCTGGCCGAGTCTCATGAGGTGTACACCCGGATTTATCCTCGATATAAGTCTCGAGGCGATATGAAAATTGCTCGGGACCAGTTCAGTAGCTGGTGAGTAATGGTTTTCGAGATTTCTTAGTCAAACGTAGGCCTAATCGCAAATATAGGCTGTCGCCTCATGAAGCGGATGACCTGGATATCATTCTACTGGGACATAGCCTGGGGGGTATCTTAGCAGCAGATGTTGCTCTTCTGCCATCCTCGCCTTTACATTCACACCAGCATCGGAAACATAACATCTTGGGTCTGATCAATTTCGACGTCCCTTTTCTTGGTCTACATCCCGGGATAATCCAGACATCATGCAAGAGCCTTTTCCAACGAGATCGGCCAGCTGAGCATGAGATTGGAACAGTTCCGGAAACGCAAATCACGATTGAAGCCATAACCGCAGCATTTTCTCCTTCTCACTACGACCCCCCGTTCTTCAACGATATACGCTTCGCTGAACGAAGTGGCATGCAAGGGGTCATGCATTTTTTTGAGAAGAACTATAATCGTCTCACAAAATCTATACTCACCCGCATTGTTTCACCGTATGAATTCGCCGGTTGTTTGAATAATTACCCAGAGCTTCGCCGACGGTATCAACAGCTAATGGAGCTGGAAGCAGCTCACGACCAACCATGCAGGATTCGGTTCGTGAATTATTACACGGCAAGTGAGCCTCCTGCGCCATTGAAGGATAAGGATAACGCTGGAGAAAGCGAAAACTCGCGGCATGCGAGTATGGAACATTCATCGTCGCCAGTCGATGCAGAGGAAACTCCGTGTAAACAGTCGGAAACCGAGACCGAAAACGAGACTGAGTCCTGTTCACTTAAACCCACCAAATCGCAACCGGAATCAGAAGTACAGCCTGAACCAGAACCAGACCAAGCCGATTGCACCTGCGCTTCCGAAACGGCTGACTGCACATCAAAACAACATAAAAAGAAGAAACGTCGGAAGTTCGTCCTATTTCCATCACATCACTGGAGCCATGGTGATGATTCTCTCTGGATACCGGTGAATATGGATAATATGAATGAGATAACTGCGCATCAGTCGCTATTCTTGCCCCATGGAAGAAACTATGACCAGCTGGTCGGGGACACTATGGCGACGATCGAGCAGTGGATACAAGTTGATCTTACTCAACGAATGCTTGCGCAAGAGGAACAAGAGAGGAAGTGATATATATAACGAATCATGAACCGATGTTGCTTGAGATGATTAATTTGGCATGCTTGCGGTATTGTGAGACCGACTAATATTTTGTAAATAGGGGGGAAGACTTTGGACAACCTTCTGACTTTGGAGATGATGATTGATATCATTTATCTATTCTTTCTCTAATGTTTCTGTACATGCCTTTGCATACCTTCATGTTAAAGATGGTCCCAACGCAGTTAGATAATGTCTAATCGCGACCGAAGCCAGTTCGCAACTTCTCTCCCCTAGCCTGTCTTGCAAGCTCGACGTCTATTTTCTCTCTGAGAGCGTCCTCCCATTGATTGAACGGGCTCTTGAATCCAAGCCTCTGTTGTATCCTTCGCCCCTGACCTCCAAGCTGGCCCCGAAAATAATCGAACCATATGGATGTAACGAAGCCGACTCTTCCGCTGTGAGATAATCCATCCCGTCCTCAAGCAAAATGGACCTTTCTCCCAGCAATGAAATAACCTTTTCGACATATGTGGCTTTATGGGGTTGTCCAGCCAGACGTAAGGAAATAATACCCATTGCTATTCCAGTCCGCCCTAGGAGAAACAACTCCACTGCTGATACCATAGCCAACCTCAAGTTCTCCGTACGCAGCCTCAACCAACGCTACTATCCCACCCGCCACATCTTTCACATGAGCCATTGCAAAACGATTGCGTCCCTGCCCCACAACTAACGACTACCAATTTGAACCTGCAGTGAATTGAATCACACTAATCATAGGGTAAAGAAGGTTGATTGCTGGTCACCCACGCCCCAGTTAGTATTTGGTGTGTGACCACCAGCGAATCTTGCTTAAACGTCAGCGTCGTAAATACTCTGAGTACAATGGCTGTCGGCAATCGAAGTGGACCATGACACGGAACTCCGCGCGATACCTCCACCAAAAGTCTAAATTACCATCTTGGCTTCCTTATCGGGTTTAACGTTGATATCGTACATTGTGATCCGTATATCAGTAAAGGTCCGTTCCGATCAGTCGGCTATTATGACGCGACAGCCAGGTCAGGTCGCCATGGACTGAATCCCCCGCTAGATATCTATCTACACCGCAAGGCCACAGATCGCACGAAACGCTCGAGAAATTGCATGTCATGGAAGTGCAGGAGGTGCAATTGACAACCCCCCAAACTCATTGTATATTTCTGGGGCCACATGACGAGAGCTACAGTGGCCCGTTATCGGGGTCTGTGGAAATCATCATTGCCTCGTCTAATATCGACTCTTCCGGCTACCCCAAGCTCAGTGTCAGACTTACACGCACGGTTGCATTTGAACGTCGATGTGCCGCTACGGCTCCTCGGCGTAGCAGTGGTTTCTTTAAATGCTTGCGACGACGAAGTGCAATCCAAGCTCAGCTTACTCCTATCCGAGAGCAAAGTGCTTCGAGCACCGAGACGATAACCCAGTGTGATCTCTGGCACACGCAGCACCACGTGGAGCATCATCAGGACCGAGGGACGACGAGCTTGAAATTCAATTTCGGGATTCCTGTTCCTTTTGGTATCCCCTCGACGACGGAAACGGTGCTAGGGACCGTCTCGTATATGATTACGGCGATTTCCACGTCCACAATTGGGACGACGGCAACAGCGACGCGACCGATTCAAATACTCAGGCGTGCTATTCCGGGTCATCCTCGAACTATTCAGCACGTGCGAACCTTCCGCGATGATCGAATGAGGATATTTCTAGATATCACACCCAAGGAATCTCCAGGTCTGGGTAACAAAGCTTCATATACCGCGAGATTATGTGCCAAACAGACCATCACGGAGGGTCCACGGACAGCGCAGATGAGGCATGTGGTGATTAAAGAGCTGAAATGGCGGGTTGAAGAAACGGCGAAGGCCTTATCAAAACCCAGCCATCATGGGACTCAGGATGCGATCTACCGCAAGGAGCAATGTGTACGTCAACTGTGTCATGGGAGAGTGACAGGTCGGTGGAGCGCGACTGGTGGCCGCCCCAAAACCGAAGCGACAGATGACACGATTCAGATATCCTTTGATGTCAGCATTCCAACAAGCGCAGATGCCGTGGAGGTTCTAGAGATGTCTGCCATTGACACCAAACAGGCATGTCTCCTCCATCAAGGACCATGCGAGTGCCCTGCTCGCACACATACAGATGAAGAAGAAGCTGCCATCGTTGCAAGCCATCAACTGAAGCTGGACATCATCGCGGGAGAAGACGTTATCGACCAGGAAACAGGGAGGCTTGTGGATCGAAAGCCCTTGTGGAAGTCGTTCGGGGCCTTCTTCCCAATGCCGGTGTATGAGTTCATGTCTTCACAGGAAATCCCTAATGCTGCCTTCCCTGCCAACGATACGCCTCCGATGTATGATGATGCATCGAAACCCCCCCATTATGATGTTTTGCGATAGATTCCCCAGCGAATGCAGTTTAAAGTAATTCCATTGTGATAATAGATCATTCGGGGCCACTGGATGATGCCTTCCGGATAAATTAGTCTGACCTGTCTAAATGTATCTTCTCTCATCCAATACATGTAGTTAGTTCTATTTTTTTTAGTATGCACAGAGGGTCGTACAATTTTGTGCGGGCGGCTGGGGAAGTGGACCTCAAGTGGAAAAAAATTCAACACCCCACCAGAATGTTTTGTTTAGTGCACTTGGCTCGGTCCGATAACGTCCACCTCCACGAACGTCGCTTATTACTGGTGTTATGTAACTTCTTAAGAAGCCCCGCTCGTCCTGCAACGATCAGACTTCATGATCGGGTTTCTTTTCAAGTATTTCTTTCCATCGCGCCTACCTTTATTGTGCCCACGGCGACACATGCAGGCCATCACAGTACATCCTCCGATTGCGACAACATTATTCCATGAGCAGTACAAGCCCTACCGACAGCGACATTGGCAGAAAATAAGATGGACAAGCCCCATGCAGACTCCAATCTAGAATCCTTAGGATACCGTCCCGAATTGTCACGCAACCGATCAACATGGCAGGTGGTATTCATGTGTTTCATCCTGGCCTCTGTACCATATGGTCTATCGACAACCATGTTATATCCGATGGCAGGAGGTGGCCCCGCTAATATGTTCTGGGGCTGGGTGATCATATCTTTCATCATACTGTGTGTAGCGGCGTCTCTGGCTGAAATCACGTCGGTCTATCCCACAGCCGGCGGAGTCTACTATCAGACGTTCGTCCTGTCGCCGTCGTGGTGTAGACGTGTTACAGCCTGGATTTGTGGCTGGTCCTATATTGCTGGAAATATCACAATCACCCTTGCTGTTAACTTCGCAACGGCGCTTTTTCTGGTTGAAAGCCTGAATGTATTCAAATCCTCAGAAGGTGTCGGCATCACTGAGAACTTTCAGGCTTATCAGACGTATCTTATCTTTCTCGGAATCACCTTGATATGCCACGCTATTCCTGCATTTGGAAACCGATGGCTGACACACCTAGAGGTATGAAGGAGTTCTTTTTGCTTTGACGTTATATGGTCATCTTTCTAATATGGCCCCCATACTGTCTAGACAATGGCGATCTTCTGGACCCTGATAGGAGTCTCAGCTCTTGTGATCACGGTACTCGTCGTCGCAGCGCATGGCAGACGATCTGCTGAATGGGCCTTCACAGGATTCGAACCGCAGTCGGGCTGGCCGGATGGCTGGTCTTTCTGTATCGGTCTGCTACAAGCCGCCTATGGCCTCTCGGCCTCTGGCATGGTCACCTCGTGGGTTTCCTTATCCATCAGAAAAATAAAATAAAATAAAATAAAAATGAAAGAAGAGAAAACCTAACCCAATGATTGAAACAAACAACAGAATGTGTGAGGAAGTCCACCAGCCAGCAATCCAAGTCCCAAAGGCCCTCGTTGGAGGCGTCATCGCCAACTTTTTCGCAGGGCTCTTTTTTCTCATCCCTCTCAACTTCATCCTCCCCGACATCGCCATGCTTGCAAACCTCGCCAGCGGCCAACCAGTCCCCACGATCATCAAGTCCGCCACAGGAAACTCCGCCGGGGCCTTCTGCCTTCTCATCCCCCTCCTCGCCCTCGGTATTATCTGCGGCGTAGGCTGCGTCACCGCCGCATCTCGGTGCACGTGGGCGTTCGCTCGGGACGGCGCTATCCCCGGTTCAAAATGGTTTAGGCAAGTCAATACGCGGCTGGAAGTGCCGCTCAATGCGATGCTACTGGGCATGGTCATTGAGATACTTCTGGGGCTTATATACTTCGGCTCCGCGGCGGCATTTAACGCATTTTCTGGCGCCGGGGTTATATTCCTGACACTTAGCTATGCGATGCCTGTTGCAGTATCCTTGGTCCTTCGCCGTCGGAAAGACGTCAAAAATGCCACTTTCAATCTTGGGGTGTTGGGTATATTTTGTAACGTGGTCTGCCTTGGTGAGTAACTCCTTTCGCTTATTTGCCGTGTATCCAGAGTATCCGATCGAGTCTAACGATATTTGAAATCCCAGCGTGGACCCTCCTTGCTATTCCACTATTCTCCATGCCGACCTTCAGCGCAGTGACCCTCGAGGATATGAACTATGCGTCAGTTGTCTTTGTTGGATTTGTGGCTGTTTCGGCCGTTTGGTATTGGATATGGGGCCATAAGAACTACGCAGGACCACCGACAGAAACAGTTGAGATGGCTGCTGAGTGTCTGGATGACGCGAATGCAATGGACAAGCCCACGGAATTGCCGTGATACATTTCGTGAGGTGGTTACGCGGGATACAAGTGCCGCAGCTTTCAGATCTGCTCAGTGGTCAGAAAGCAGTACTGAAATGCAAAGTGAAATATGACAACATTTTTAAAAAATCCAGTATGTGGATTATCTAGGGCAACATTACATGACAAACTACCATACACCAACACTCGGCATTGATAGGTATACATCTACCTGAATGACTACCAGCATAATGGTAGATGAGATAGTACATAGACTCTCGACGCGCTGTCGCACGCCGATGACCCGAAACAATATGAGAGTTAAGAGAAAACCTCAAAATTTAACCATACAAATTTAAGATGGGAATATCAACGCTAGAGTCAACCTCCCTGTGAACTGGCCAATGACACCAAACTATCAGGATACTGACTCCATCACTTCACGCCACAGGTGAAGTCCTTCTAGAAGCAATGAGTGGTGGATGATTTTTAAGAAACTGTTGTCTTTTTTGTCGCATGACTTTGCGCACCACTGGGCGTACATTCTATCTCCTAACCGTACTCCATACTCCGTAGCAATATGTCCAACAGCCATTGCTAAATGGCGCATATCGCACCAAATCACGAAGCCCCCGGCTACCATATGCTATATCGTAGCTCCAAGGGATTTGGTGCTACCAAGGACATATTGGGATGGTGCAAAAGCCTCTGGTGTGTTTCTAATGCTTCAAGCAATACTCTGGTTATAGTAGGGTGGGTGACCACAAGCAAACCCCGGCTGTTGTATGTCTTTGTTTTTGCTTTTTGCTCTAACGAGGCGATCTTCTTGGGGGACGTCATTTATACAATTTTGGGGGTGGCTGTGTGCTGCCGAGAGCTTGGCGCACTCTCCCTGTATTGACAAGAAAAAGATCTGATAAGGGCTTGAAGCCATGTGGGACGACCCGGAAAGAGAGCATGCGACACGGGTCACTTAGTCACTGCTGACAGTGACTTCCAGAACGTGGGATGCCGAGACGCTTATTCTGCAGATCTTCCTGCGTTAAATGCGCCAATTCGATTTACTGGGTTGGTCTGTACTCGGTACTCCATAGATGTTGCCGGACCTTCTCAAATGCCTGATCACAGTGTGTCGGATAAAGGTACTCCGTACGGAGTACAGAGCCTGCAAGAGACAGCGGATCGACAGGAACTTACCAATGCCAAGATGAGAAGAAGAGAGACTCAACAAGTGGAATCTTGGCCCGGTTCATGGCTGATTGAGATGCGATGGACTGGATAAAAGGGGATATTCTCGCACATTCTTGCAATTGCATCCTCATGCTCCTTCATCAGTCACTCGCAACACCATGCGATTCCGTCAAACAAGCAGCCTCGTGGCCGCGGCCATTGGAGTCGTGAGCTCCGCTACCGCTTTCGAGAACAATGCTTACGACTACATCGTCGTCGGTGGTGGTCCATCTGGTATCATCGCGGCCGAGAGATTCGTCGAAGCTGGTCACAAGGTCTTGCTTCTTGAAAGAGGACCCGGTTCGACCGTTTCCACCGGCGCCAATAACACACTCCGATGGGATCACAATCTGACACCAATCGACGTCCCCGGACTGTCCGGAGACATCGCAACTTACGATCTCTGGAACGAGTATTTGTGCACCGACACTGCTGGATACGCCTCCTGCGCGCTTGGCGGTGGTGTTTCAATTAACTACATGGTCTTTGTCCACCCTCCAGACCACGACTTCAACGATAAATGGCCTCAGGGATGGAAGTGGGAAGATGTGGCACCGGCAGCGGAGAGATTATACCAGCGGAACCCTGGAAGCACCTTGCCTTCTGCTGATGGCAAGCATTACGACCAGGGACTGTACAATGTCTTCTCGAACTTCTTGGACAATCTTGGCTGGAAATCTGTCGACATGATCGCCCAGCCCAACGAGAAGCACCAGGTCTACAGTCACCCAGCATGGAACATCAAGGACCAAATGCGTGCTGGCCCTGTCCGCACCTATCTCCCTCTGATCCAGCAGAATGACCGGTTTACCCTGAGCCTCGGCACCAAAGTCATTCGTCTGGTCCGTTCAGGAAGCCAGGTCACCGGAGTCGAAGTCGAGACTGCCTCTGGTCAAGCCGAAGTCATCACGCTGGCCTGCAATGGCCGTGTTGTTCTTGCTTCAGGAGCTCTCTCCACACCGCGTGTACTTTTCAACTCCGGCATCGGCCCCAAGGCGCAGATCGAAACGGCTCAGAAGTCTGGCGTCACGGTTCCTTCTCAGGAAGAATGGATCGATCTTCCCGTGGGCGTTGGCCTCAAAGATCACAACATCTTTTCCCTCGCCGTCAAGACTAACGGAACCTTCGGCTCGCTCGACTCCTCAAGCGTCCTGAACGGAAGTGACGTTGCCAACATCTCTCAATACAAAAAGCACAACGGCGTTCTGACTCAAGGCAAGCATCGCTTGATCTTCCATACTTCTAACGAGGTCGACGGCCAGACCCGCTACTACCAGGGCTCCTGCGCCCCCGACGACGACAGCACCATCAGCCTCAGCATCTACATGACCCACGGCCTAACCTCATCCGGCGTCTTGGGAATCAACGAAAAAGGAAAGACTGTCACGGAGAAGTCGCCGTACATGCAGACCGCCGGAGACCGCAAAGCCGCCAGGATCTTCATCCAACAACTCGTTGACGACATCACGGCACCTTCCACCGGCTTCAAGCTAGAATCGTACACCAATGTCTCTGCAGTTGTCGATGCGCACAGCCCTGGTGGGCATTACACTGGCACGGCCAGGTTGGGAACGGATGACGGCCGCAACGGGGGATCGGCAGTTGTTGATACTAGTGCCAAGGTATATGGTATGGACAATGTGGTAGGTTTATTCCAATATCCTCGTTTTAATACTATGGCACTAATGCGGATTACAGTACATTGTCGACGCTAGTATTCACCCTGATGTCCCTACCGGTAACACAATGGCCATTACCATGGTCGTCGCTGAGGCAGCGGCTTCTAAAATACTCGCTCAGAACTAAGGCTTTTTACTTGGTTGAACAGTGACCCGTCATTATCATGCTGTTATGTCTGTTAGGTTGTTTTTGTCTGGATAGTCTTCTTTTTCAGTGCCATTATTTTGATCTAGTAGTATACACATTTTCATGTGATGCCTTTTTGACTTCCGTATGTAGCCATTCTTCTTGTCTAATTGAGTTTCTTTTTGCAAACTTGTGGTGTACATACGGCCATGGGGTGGAAAACAGGGCATCCCGGCCGCTTAGCCGTACTTGAGACATATTGAGCTCAGTCAATAGTTATTTTTGCTTCTTTCTTATTGCCGCTTCAAGGGTGGGTGCGATCAAGTTGGGTGCAGGTTAGCCTACATATAAATTCTCTCTGTACAACGATGCCTAGTAATGAGAACCCTTGATTTTTCTCCTTGGGATGATTGCCGAAAGACTACAAAACCTTCAGGGGCATCACCAAGAGGTACTCCGATTAGATAGCACAGAATATATATGCTGGTCAGATTTTATTCGTAGGCTCTGGTGCCGCTTAGAGCGAGGCTGAGCTCCGCATTGCTCAGCCTTGTCAATCACTTCTCCCTCGCTTTCCTTATATTTTCTCTCCCTCTGCTGTTTCCCACTTCCATTGGCTGGTTGATTTATGTTTAACCAATTAATGGACTACTCCGAAATGTCGATTAAGACACCACATACGAAATCCAACGAGATATCACCATCCCCGAGCCTCTGGCAGAGAGCATGGAATAGTCTCGACGACGAGGTAAAAGCGGGTGTTAGCCTCAGAGACAGCAGTCGCAGTATCGCGGACGCCGTCTTACATACAGAAAATGAGAAGAAAGATCTTTGTTTGCGGAAGCGATGGAAGTTTCGAAAATCCGTTCAGGACAACACGACTCAGTCGCAGCGCCGTTGGCATATTTCTATTGTGCGAGGAGTACGTTTGAGCCCAGTCGCTCTAATCCCGATGAAGTTATGCGCAGCATTGTACGACAGCTTGCCTTCGATTGGGGCAGTGAAAGAAAAGTCCATGAGATTGTGGTTACGGAGTACGAGCGACGAGAGGCAGAGGCAGAGTTGAATGGTAGTGACATTCCGAGACTAAGCGTGACCGAATGCGTGGCATTGATCCTGGACCTCACCAATTCCAACCCGGCTACAGTTGTTATAGATGCACTGGACGAAGTCCAGGAGTATCAGCGGCACGAGTTGGTACAGGCTCTCGATGAGATAGCCAAAAAGTCCGCAAGCGCTGTTAAGGTTTTGATGACCTGCCGAGATCAGGTTGTCAGGTTTACACCCGATGGCCCGAAGATGCGCATTCAGAGCTCAGAGTGTCAGGACGATATGAACAATTTTGTGCGCCATCATGTCAGCGAGGCAATTAAAAGCCGGAGGCTTCTTGGAGGCGATGTCACGGAGACTCTACGGGAAGACCTTATTCGCACATCGGTGCATGGAGCCAAGGAAATGTACGTTGAACCAGTCATGTTGAGGGACCTCGAGACTGATGACTCTTAACAGGTTCCTATGGGTGGTGCTACAGATAAACAGTCTCTGTCAGATGAGATTGGAAGTTGATGTGCGGGCGGCAATGGCCAAGTCGCCCAGCAAGAGCTTGGAGGATTTTTATGCAACCGCATTCGAGAAAATCACCGAAGGTGGTCCTGGTGCCTATACTACAGCTATGCAAGTGTTTTCATGGCTTCTATGTCCCCAGGAACCGTTGTCACCGACCGCATTCATGACAGTTCTCACTATGGCAGATCCAGACAATCCCAAGGAGCCCCCTCCCACTCTGTCGGAAATATTGGATGTCTGTTTCAACTTGGTCACTTTTGATCCTGAATTGAATGTTCGATTTGCACATGTGTCAGTCCGAGAGTTTCTGGAGAGAAACGATGCTTTCTCCCCCACCGGCAACCACCGCTTGGTCGCAATGGGCTGTCTAAACATCTGTGCACAGCACGCTCCCTCAGATATTGGTGCCCCGCTTAACGTCCAAGAAAGTCCCTATCATTATGCTGTGCTGTATTTTGCAGAACATATCAGACTCGCAAACCTAGCGGATAGCAATGATGGGCTCTTCCAGGCCTTGAAGGAATTCGTTTTCTGCGACGGCGAGCCCAGTCTTGCATCATCAACTGGGTTGATGAAATCAGATAAATATGTTAGTCCAACTTGGTGTCGATGTGAACAAAACTGGGGGGAAGTTTGGAAATCCTCTACAGGCGGCATGCTTCGGGGGCCGTAATGGAGCTGTACAAAATGAGAATAACCCGCCACTCGCAGTGTCATCATCTTCGGAAAACGACGAGTCAGTTGCACGAATCCTCCTGGCGCATCATCAGATGTTGGATGCACCCGATCAGGAGATCAAACAGGCATTCACGAAAGCGGCTGCTAGCGGACAACAAGAAGTACTCAGACGATTCCTTGACAGCGACATTGATATGACTCCATACCTGCACGAAGCTCTAAAAGAAGCTACATCTCACAGGCATCTTGCTATGGTGGACATGCTTATGACCCTTATCATGGACATACCCCTAATGGCAAAGGCACCGATCGAAGACCGAAATGCCCATATTGGACATATCCTGGTCGGGGGGTGTATTGGAGGTCACAAGGACATTGTCTCACTTGGTCTGAGCATGGTGAATCAGGACCTTGTGGCTGCAGAGATGGCCGCACAGCGACCGGTAGGAGCTCAGGCACCCTGCGCTCCATATACTTCATTCATCCGGAGGCAGCTTTGCGATGGACTTAAAGCCGCAGCGAGCTCTGGGCATCTGTCATTGGCGAAATTCCTCATTGACAACGACCAACACAATTCTGCTGGCTGGTGATTACACCAAGGATCTATCTGAGGCAGCTTTGAAGCGGCAATACAATCTGGTGGAATTTCTCGTCTCATCCCCAGCCTGGCGTGTGAGCATAACTGCAACAATTGAGCCTCACAGTTTCATGCGTGCTTGTGAAGTGGGCGATGCATCAATCGTGCGCTTGTTACTGCGGAAGGTGACAAGGGATAGCTCGTATCCTGTCCTGCTCTCTGAGGCTCTAAGTGTGGCATGCATCAATGGTCACGTACAGCTTGTGCGACATTTTCTGAATGAGGGAGCAGACATCAATGCGCTAATGTCTGGTGACATGTATATGTATTCATGGAGATCTGCTCATCGACCGCACCCTGTCAACGCCCTCCAAAAATCGCTGAGCTGATTCGAACGTGACAAGGTGGTTCTTGACCCTCAGGAGGTGGCAAATCAGGAAGAGACCCTCGCGTTCTTGTTAAACAGCTCTGCGAATGTGAATGGCCTGGGTGGTCATGATGCCCATCCGATATACCTAGCTGCGGCATTCTGCCCGCCAGCTCTCGTCCAAAAATTCATTGAAAAGAGGGCAGCTGTCAATTTGGCTGTAGCAGATGACAAAAAGCCCATTTATGCCGCTGCGCGTCGAGAGATCGATGGATTAGCAGTTATAGAACTACTCTTAGTGCAATCCTCCCTGAAGACAAGGACGGCGAAGAATTCATCGCTGGCACAGCTCTCAAGTTCTTCGAAGAGAGATCTGATGTTGGTGGCCCATCTGAAGGAGCTTTTGTCAAGTCACGGTCTGTTAAACAGGTACTCAGTCAAGGACCCGGTGCGGTGGTTAAGCTTCTCCTAGAGCAATTTCCTCATGCAAGAGCTGTAAGCAGAGAGTATGGACTCCTGTTACAAATGGCTGCGCTAGAAGATGACTGCCAATGCGTCAATTTACTACTCCAGCGAGGGGTAAATATCAATGCCGCGGGGTATTATTATGGAACTGACCTCCAGGCTGCTGCTTACAAAGGCAACCTCAACATTGTACAGCAATTGCTCTCGGCTGGTGCCGACCCCAACCTTCTCGGCGGTAGGTATGATACTGCTCTGAGGGCCGCAGTCGCTGGAGGAAATGCGGAAATAGTGGACGTGTTGATCCACTTTGCAGCCGATATCTATCTCCCGTCAACAACCGATGGAGCTGATCCCACTAAAGGTCGAGGTGATCGTCGTCCAACCCTTGTTATAGCGTGCCGCGTTGGAAAAATTTCCATAATCGACAGGTTGTTTTCTGCGGGTGCCGACGTTAATGCACACAGTCCAAGAAAGGCGGAGGAGGAGACTTCTCGAGTTCGAGGTGACTTCTGATCATATTTTAGGAGCTATCTTTACGGACATTATGGCGGGACAGAGATATTTTACAGGTGTCAGAGCGCTACTGGAATGGGATCCGAATGTCGCTATCACGGAAGACATCTTCTTGGACGTTCTCAGGCTCCCATTATATGTGAGTGGTGATGTAGTCTTCAGAGACCTGATCACACTATTTGCGGAGCATAATAAGCAGCTGCTATTCTCCGAACAACTTCCGCTTGCGATCAACCAGCAATTTTCACATCACAGCCAGAAATGGCTAAAGGATCTGTGCTACACCTTGGAGAAGACTACACCACACTTGGGGACAACCTCCGTTCACGCTCACGCAATCTAAGCAAAAGAGGCGAATCGATCAAATCTTTCAAAGCTCGATCCCATCTCCATTCGACAATTCCTTCTGCTATCAACCTCCTCACAACCCTGATTATCCATGACTGGCAAGTATCCCTAACCTGCGCTTGACTCTCGGCACGCGACGCTGGTTCCTGGTTCGCCCAATACTCCACCATTTGCGCTTTCAGCACATCAAGCTCCGCAAGTTGATGGATATCGGCAAAGCTATTCAAACAGAGCATATTGACATCCTTCTTATGATCATGAACCATATACGTATGATCACCCGTCACCTGATACAGCGTTCCGTTTTTGCCTTCTTCAGCAACGAAGAGGGACCAGTGATGTGCTTCGTTTGGTTGGAATTCCCGGACGAGTCCTAGGAGGAGGGGTCGGGTGTCAGTAGGTTGAGGGTGGTCTGAGGTGGCGTAGGGCTCCCAGGTTTGGGATCCGAGCTTGCGGGTGTATATTGGGGTGTTGTCTTTCAGGGCTAGTTCGCGCAGGCCGATGCGTTTGATTGTGCAATTGTCCATGGTTGGATTCGTTTGACATGGTCTGAACATTTAATGTAAGCGATATCTCTTATAGCTGTAGCCCGTAATCAGTAAATGCAATGTGATGGCTGGATATGATGTTGAATGCATATTCATGGTTGCATGCTGACGCCGCTCCGAATTTGTTCTTACGCAAAATTAGGTGAATATTTAGTGATAGCTCCATAGCACTACTTTGTAGCAAGCCAATATCCTAGAAACTGCGATAGGAGCAGTAACCCAGCCAAGGAAACAGGCACAAAGACGAAGAGTGAGTGAGTGTGTGTGTGTTTCTATTTAACGTTAAGGGTCGGGTATTTCCACGCTTCCTTGGAGGCGGAAGCAGGGAATCCCTGGTCCCGATGCGGGACATACGACGGGCAGAACGGAACTGCCTATCACCTAGCTAAGCTACCATCTATCATCTAAATACAGGTAGCTCCCCGCGCGGGGAGCTGCTTGGGTTTTCACAACTGTTAAAAGCAGACTGAGCATTTTGGGTTTTCTTGATACGAAAACCGAGACAAGGAGAAATGAGAAAAAAAAAGGGGGGGAGAGGGGAAGAGGAGGGACCCAAAGGTAAGCCTAGAGGTTCCAGCTTTGATGCATTCAGCATCCTAATGGCGTTTACAGATGGCTGTATAGAATTGTGACCTACCTAGCCAATCCGCATATGCAGTGAATCCAGCCTTTTTGGAGAGGATATCCACTGCTGGTTGTTGGCCCCAAGGATGTGCCGCTGCTTTGCTACCCTCTCGGCAGGAGTAGAAATGGGAAGGCTCCTTTCTGCGGCCACATGAGCAGGTTAATAAGGCATCATCATGCTTGAAGCGCTCATGATATTCTGCAAAGTCACCATGGCCGCTCCTGGCGGCTAGGAGGCGGCCCAGAGCTGCTCGTGGAAGGCACAAAGACGAAGTAGATGTACGGAATGCATCTACTTCTGTTCCCCATTTGGGGAAAGTCATGTGACGCTCCACACTAACCTTATCTGGAATCCCCACTATGAATTTAGATCTTATCGAACGCGGATCTCGTACACTGAATTATACCCAATCCCCAACCCTCACGCAATGGCAGACGAAATCGACGTCGGCGACATCTTCCAAGACCCCGAGGGATACTACCCCCCGGAGAAAGAACCCACATTCGCAGAGCACCACATGCTCTCAGGCCAAACAGTGCGCGTGCGCCTAGTCGGAAGCCACCCACTCTACGTACGTGCGCCAATTTAAATTTACACTCCCCCCATTTCCACGACTGACGTCTAGAGGTCTAGGGCGATTTACTCTGGAACGCCGGCCGAACGAGCTCGCACTACCTCGAACAACACCGCGATCTGGTGGACGGGAAGAATGTGCTGGAGATCGGTGCTGCGGCGGGCGTGCCCAGCATCGTGAGTGCGATTCTGGGCGCGAAGACAACCGTTATGACGGATTATCCGGATCCGGATCTTGTGGAGAATATGCGGTATAATGCCGAGCTTGCTGCGCCGTCGATCGACTCGAGCAAATCGTCGCTGTACGTCGAGGGGTATAAATGGGGGAATACCGTTGAGCCATTGATCACGCATTTGCCCGATAACCAGACGACATTCGATACACTGATCATGGCGGACGTGGTATACAGCCACCGCGAACACCCGAACCTGATCAAGACGATGCAGATGACGCTGAAGAAATCGCCGGAGGCAGTCGCTTTGGTTATTTTCACGCCGTATGAGCCGTGGCTGTTGCCTAAGACGGAGAAGTTTTTCCCGCTGGCGGAGGAGAATGGGTTTACGGTGACAAAGATCTTTCAGAAGCTTATGGATGATGTGCTATTTGAGGATGATCCTGGTGATGAAACGCTGCGAAAAACGGTGTTTGGGTATGAGCTTCGGTGGGCTCCGGAGCAGTTGAATTGACGACTTATGATACGAGAAGACGACTAAAAGTTTGGTTTATAGCATAGACATGAGTACGAGTACATAAATAGAGTAAAGAATCGTCTCATCTGTTTTGAGATCTGGAATGTAGATATCTATCAACTTCAGTCACATGCCCCGCGACCCCGCAAAAAAAAAAAAAAAAAAAAAAGGCCGCAGCATCATAACATAACATCAACATCAACAACACCCTCAAAATGCCGGTATGCTAGCAAACCAATCCCCCTGTCTTAAACGAGCATACTAATAACCACAGCTAATAATCCTCTCCGGCTACCCCTCCTCGGGCCTAACCCACCGCGCAACCCAACTCGCCTCCCTCCTCCAAAAAACCCAAGACGACCTCTTCGCCTCCGGCGCAATCGACCCCTCCCGCCCACGCTACAAAGTAACCGTTGTACCGACCCACGATGCCTCGCACCCGCGAAGCGTCTACGACAACGCGCGGACGGAGAAGATGGCGCGCGGGGTTGCGTATGCAAGAGCGAAGAGGGCGCTGGGGAAGGATACGTTTGTGATTCTGGATGGGATGAATTATATCAAGGGGTATCGGTATCAGCTTTGGTGTGAGGCGAAGGCTGTGGGGACGACTTGTTGTGTTGTACGTACCTTGTGCTCAAGTTTGGGATGTGAAGAGGGTGCTAATGATGGTGATGATAGGTCCACGTCGGAACACCAATCGAGCAATGCCGCGCGAACAACGAAGCCAAGCTGAAACGACAAGCCGAAAAGACCCCCGAGCAGGAATCATCTGGAGACCCAAGCGAAAACGAAGCATACCCCCCCGAACTCCTCGAAAACCTCATCTTCCGCTACGAAGAACCAAGCACCCACAGCCGCTGGGACAAGCCCCTCTTCACAGTCCCGTATTTCGACGCAGAGCCCCCGATCGCAGATATCTGGACAGCACTTACTGGAATTCCACATCCATCAGCCACCGCCCCACAAACTTCAAGCATAACGCCAACACCAACAGAATCCATCAAGACAACCTCCGACACAGCCAGCATCGCAACAGGCGCCACCGGCGCACCAGGAACAGGCCTCCTAACCCGCACACGACCGAAGATAAAACCCCACGCCGCAACCGTCCTCCCAACAGCCACCGACTCCTCCGCCCTGTACTCGCTCGAAAAACGCACCTCGGCAATAATCTCCTCCATCCGCACATTTACCCTCTCAAACCCCTCCGCAACAGCAATCCTCTCGAACCTCCCACCTAACGCACCCAACGGGATAACGATCGAAATCCCCGACGTTTCAACGCCGATATTCATACCCGCGCACGTCGCAGCGCTGGGATCTACGGATGAACTAGCAGGTGCGGGAGGCGTGTTAGCGCTGCCGAGACTACAGAGGCTGAAGAGGCAGTGGATAGGGCTGAATCGGGCGTATGTGGGAAATTACTCGGGGGGAAAAGGCGGCGCGTTGAGGGAGGAGGAGGTGGGGGGTGCGTTTGTAAGGTTTTTGAATGCGGAGTTTGCTGGCGAGGGCTCTTAGTTTCTTTTCTTGGGTAGCATATTGGTTTGGTAGATTCGGAGAAAAGTTGGTTTTATGGGATAGGTATATAAAACATAGCGTTATCGTGTTCACGATTATGATACTGATACCATGGATAGACGAACAAGACCATTGAATTGATTTACGAAGTTCCAGTCATCAAACAAACAAGTATACGGAAGGAAAGAAGTATTCAAAGCAGAATAATCATTCATATCTCATTCTCATCTCATAAGTCATAAGTCATCATCACGAAAGTTGAACAGGCGTTATCTATGCAACCCTAATCAAAGACGAGCAAGCACAAGCCGAAAACAAAAGCGCATCATTCAAAAAACCGAAAAAGCAAAATCAAGTAAGAAGAAGTCAATCGCTGAACAACGCTCGAAGCCAATAACAATAACAAAGCACAGAAAACACATACAAGCAAACGCGAACAACGCAGAAATACGAAAAACTCGAACAGAACAGTAATGATTAACGATAAACAGAGAACCTCCGTCCAGTCCCCTTTTCATTTTTGCTTTCCCCCCTTTTTTGTTGTTTCCTTTTGCTTTTTCTTTTTCTGTCTGGTCTGGGCTGACCTGGCTTTTGTGTGTCCCTTGCCTTGTATGATTCCGGTGTGTTTTTCGTCGAGGATATCAATCTCAACGTTGGAATCGAAAGAGAAAAAAATAAAGAGAAATAAAACGATGGTAAAAGTGAAGTTGATCAAACAAAGGAAATGATCAAAAGAATGTGAAAATAGAGCGTCGACAAAGGAAAAGTAGAAAGTAAAGAATGATAAACACAAGCAGTACTTGTATGGTCGAATTCCAGTCGTCGTGTTGGAAACCTGGATGCTTCCTAAGAAAGGAGGTATGCATTAAACCTCAGAACATCATCAACTCAGACCTCTTGTATAATGAGCAAGAGCAAGTGAGCAAGTCTGTCCTCGACGACTGCAGATTGGAATCACTCCTGGACAAAAGAAATCCGTGGTGGAAGAAAGCGAATGGCAAAGAAATCCTCGGAAAAACGGTTCACAGGAATATGAACATGGAACATGGGAATGGCAAAATCCTGGCTGGCCTGACGGGACATAAAGAGAAAAGAAAAGGAAATGCACGGGCTGGTTCCGCGACTTGCAGTATCTCTTTCGAGAAAAGACTACCCATGGCTGGATCACGAGAGTCTGGTTTTTTCTCCACTGGACAACGACAACAACGACATCGTACAACAATTTTTGTTTTCTCCTGGGATCATCTCCTGGTAAATCTCCAAAGGTAAATCTCCGGAAGGGACTAGGTGCGGTGCTATCATTTAAGCAAGACCACTAGCCAGCTTCGCCGCAGTCTGACTGGCCTCAATATGCCGGTAGTTCAATCCCAGGGTAATAAGCTCCTGAAGGCTGGCATTCACCTTCTCATGCATTCCGGAATCTTGCGGCATGATCTTGCTAATCTCCTCGAGCAGCCGCGAGCGGCAGTTGTAATAGTTGCGCTCTGCGTTCTGCAGGCGTTGTCCGTGGTGCGCGGTGGCCTGGTGGGCAGCCTTGATGGCGCTGGTCTGCGAGGTCGACCGGGTGCGCTTCATGGTGGTTGTTCCCGAGGGGCCGAGCACGCGCTTCTTGCGGCCCAGGTTCTCCTTCTTCTTGGATGCGTGGCTGGAGGTGGAGGAGGATGTGGGGGAGGTCTCGGGGGAGCTGGGGTGCTCGGAGGAAGTGTAGTCGTGGACTCTGCGCATGTGGTCATAGAGGTTCCAGCGGCGGGGGAAGCCGTAGCCTGGGATGGAACGGTCGCATCCTTCGAAGAGGCAGAGGTGGGGGTTGTCGCCGTGGCCGTGGAGGCCGTGGGCTTCGCGCTCGTGACGGAAGAGGCAGGCGTTGGAGGAGAATTGGAGCTGGGCGTCCATGCAGGCGGGGACCTTGCAGCGGTAAGGCTTGAGGTGCGAGTCAAGGTATTTACTGTTTAATATTAGCATCATTTTGTGTCTCGAAGGAGTAGGCGACATACTGATAAGCGCACTTCTGGGTAGTAGGCGGGTGGCTGCAAGGCTTCTCGCCGTTGCCAAATGGGCAGTAGTACTTTCCGTCACTGTTGGTGGGCAGAGAGTAGTAAGGGTGGTCACGGGGGTTCTTCATATCCGTGCTGTCCTTGGATCCACGGCGAGCGGGCAGAGGGTGGAAGAATTCCTCCTGCTTCATCTGCTGAGGGGGGGTCTGCAACGCGGGCCTGCGCGCCTGTTTGGAAGGCCTGATAGTTCTGTCGGATGTCAGTACCGCACGATCGCAACACACAAGAGGCAAAACAAACCTGTTGGGGTCCTGCTCATTGAGCGGCGGCGTAAGGGGAAACAAAGGGTCACCAAGGTTAATTCCGTGGCTGCTCAACGACGGAGTAGCAGTAACATCCTTGAGCATGGCATCATCCTGGGTCATAAACGAAGGGTATCCAGATTGCGAACACGAAGAAGTAACAGAAAAGTCATTGCTAGCTTCAGTCAAAGGAGGAGAAACAGGGGCAGTCTGGAAAATAGAAGAAGGGAGTCCGTCAAGGGAAGTCCGGTGCAGCATGGAGTTCCATGCGTCGTTGGCCGACATTTGGCCGTCATCCATGTGGGAGCTGTGTCCAACGGAAAGAGAGTCATCGGTGCAAGATTGGGATCCATTGTGGACACTCGAGTCATTATCGAATGCAGAAAAGTCCAGGAACGCAGAGTATGCGTTAAAGTCTCCACGGGATTGGGAGAAGTCCATTTCATTGTCCTGGATGACTTGGAAGTCAGATCCGGGCTGGTACATCACTTCGCTTGGGCCGACAGTAGAAGGAACAAGTTGTTGCGAAAAGTTAAAAGAGAGCATCTGAACTTCAGGGGATTCCGCCTTGGAGATGGCACCAGCCTCAACATCTGCATCACTCAGAGACCAGGGGTTTCCGTGGGCATTGGTGCTTGAGCAAAGAGAGTAGTTGTCCTGGCTGGAGAGATCATCATCCTCAACTTTGAGGGAGGCCAAATTTGTGAACCCAATGGGAGCATGTCTGGGCTGAGAGAATTGGTCCATATTCCGAAGGGCAGTTTGGGAGAGTGCTAATCTCCTGGAGTCGGTCTGAATGTGAGACATTGTGAAAGGTCCAGGTAACTGGAAGGATCGAAGAAAACAAACACTATTGACGGAAAGCAAGTCAGTAAATTCATGTTACTTTGCATGGCGAAGAGAAAAGAGCAAAAAAAAAAGCAGCAATTGCAAGGTCCGATCCAAAGCGTGCGTCGAAGGTCTGTATTCTGTTAGTCAATTGATTGGACGGTTTGTAATGTTCTCGAGAGTACGAACCGAAAGTTCCATTGAAGTATACTATCCAGGAAGGGTCCTAGAGGCGATACTACCGCTAGTCCGTTATCCAGTTCATTACAGAGGCGTCAAGTGGTTCAGTCCGAGGTCTTGTCGTCCGAGTGGTAAAAGTGACACGAGGTGCACTACAAAGAAGCGCAGAGCTACATGCCGTCTAGCAACATTATGCTATTTTTTTTTTCCGGGTGTCCATGGTCTGAAGTCCAAACGAAGAGACTACAGTCAGTCATTGAGGTTGTCCAGGGTGTGTATCGAAAGGTCCATAAATCCAGAAACAGGTGCAAATCAAACGCCGTATAGTCGAAGAGAAAGCACAACAATAATCCAGGGGCGAAAATGGTCCAAATCAAAAGCAGAGTAGGGTCGAAGAGCGAATAATCCAGTTTAGGTCCAGGTCAAGGGTACAAAGGTCCAAAGGCATATCCATGGGTAATTCTGGGGTCGTATATAAAGCAAGGTCCAAAACGGGAAGTAAAGAATCCAAATCATGACGGAATGAAGACAACATTAAGTCTTCTACTGCTCCAGGTTGGTTCGGTTCGTGTCCACGGCCAGAGAAAGCAAAAACGGTCCTTGGGAATCCATGTGGAGAGTGCAACATAAAACACTCAATACGATGCATCATAAGCATCATAATTGGCAACTGTCAAGATTGACAGGGCAGAATCCGGATAGTAAAACAGAAACAAAGTCCACGGGGTCCAGTGGAAAGCTGTCGGCGTATCAGACGCATAGCGCCCGGAATTGCAATGCGTAAGGGGGAAACGAGCAAAACGAAAACAGCAAGGACAAAAGAAATGAGATGAAGGGGACTACCTGTTGTTTTCTGGATTGGAGTGGTGCAAGTGCAGGAGCAAGTGCAGAAAGAAGACGGAAACGAGGCAAGAAAGAAAAAGCAACAAAAGCAGATCCTCTCCGGGCAAAACGGACTGAAATCCAATGGATGGCTTTTTTTTGTTCTCTTCCCAAGATCCCGGCTGGAACTTGCAAAAGCAGGCAGAAATGAAGAAACGAAGCAAAAGACACTGGAAGTCTTGCAAATGGTAGATTGTATATAGTCACTGACTGTAAGAGTACAGCTAGATAACAAGATATCCTGGAGGGGGGTATCAAGGGGATAGGGGGTCAATGACAATCCTCCGATGGCGTGATATAATCGAGACAAGACGAATGATGAGTTTGAGAGAAAAGAAAAGGAAGGGAAACAATGGAAAAGAGGGAGGGAGTGAGCGGTTTTTAAGGGCATCACCTGAATCAGATCCCCTCCCGAAGAAGCAAAAGCCGGAGGGGCTCACAGCCGCGGTGGAGAGCCAAGAGGGGACTGTTATTGGTGCTCTGCATAACACCGGGAACGAACAGGATTGACGTGGCTCTCTCTGAGCGTGTCTGACTCTCTCGGATTCTGTGATGGGATGCAACTTCTCGCATCGAGTCAAGTGGTGTGGCACTCTCTCTACCAGTCAATTCCTGTATCCACCGTCAGCCCTGCTATTGATTGGCAGTGGAGCCCTTTCCCGACTGGGAGAACATAATCCGTCTCCGATTTATTGGTTCAGATCGAATCCTTTAACCCCCCTGATTGAATCGCTGACGGCATCACGCCTCGGCCCCGCTTTCGCTCGCGACAATCGGACGCACTATTTGCATCCGGACGTTCGTCAAGTGTCTGTCAGATGCATTTGGATGGCTACGAGCGACACCACGTCAACTACGGCGCTGCTTTTCTTACAGCGTCCCAGTGGTCGGGATCAAGGTGATATGCGCGACCTACAGCCTACATCACACCGGGAAGAGATGTGTCAACTGTGACTCTGCACGTCAACGGAGTTTCAGCCGTGCGTACGCCGTACAGCTGGATAGGGGACAGCAATGACCACTTAAATAGGGGTTTCTCAGGATACTACAGGAGTCTCTCGGAAGAAACACGAGTCGTGACTAGTCAGACCGCACGGACATGTCGCAAGTCAGCGGCGTTGGGCAGCAATGCATACGGGAAAAGTTAGATCTATTGACAATGCATGTCAGTATCATCCACGATAGTAGGCTGCAGCAAAAAAGATATGACATGAAGAAAAAGTGACAGAAGTGCATCAGACAAGGTGAAAGATGGTATAGGTTTTCGTTCAGCAATCCGAAGATTTTCAGTTGAACTATGCATTTGGTATATGGTAGTCATCATAACGAGGGATTAACCCCGTGCACTCTTAGGCGGCAATTGAAACGGGAAAAAAAAAATCAAAACAAGTAAAGATAAATCAATAAAAAATTGCTCACCTATTAAGGAGGGATGGCAATCGTCATCCCAATTATTGCACCAGCGCACCAACATGTCGAGCAAAAAAAAATTGACAGCAACTGAGCTGTTATTCAACGTGCATTGCATCGCATCGATCAATTGATGAATTGGAATCTCTCATTGTGACTCCAAAGTGGACAGCCATTGACCAATGTCGTGGTGACATGAAGTTGTTCGAAAGAAGATGCAGCAGAAATTTTTGTAGTGCGTTCCGCTTTTGCAAGCGAGCTTCACGTGACTGCTTTCTGTTTGTTTAGTTTGCACTGGTTTCGGAAAGGTTCAGTCTCGGGCCGAGCCGGATCCATTCAGTCGAAAGCACGGCTGTTCCAGAGTCTTCGAATGACGTGAATCTCTCAAACGAGGATACGGCAACCAGAGAGGGCCAAGCAGGTGGTCGTTAAGAAGGCTACCCATACGGACTACGTCATTGAATCTTGTTCATTGTCGTTTAGTAGCATTGCAGTGACATGTAAATGAAGAATGCCGGTGCGAAATCCCAGAAAATACGGAGTAGCTCTGGGTGACGGCGGAAAAGACACGCTTGTGCGTGGTGTTTGGATTAAAAACCGTGGTCTTTTCACCTTGGGGTCGCCGCTTTAACAGCGCATCTTGACTATACTGAATTCGTCCTAGTTCTATATCTAGGTCTATACCTGGCGCGTACATCATGAGTGTAAAACATAAAATGGCTGCTGTCTGCCCGTACATGATCTTTCTTAATTTCTTTTTTTCTTCCATCCAAGAAACCCTGCCAAATTCTACGACTCCCAGATCATACATAAACATCGCTGTCACTGAAAGAAGCTCATTATACCGCCAGACCAATGACTCAGGAGAGCAAAACAGAAACAGCAGGGCAGGTAGACTGGGACAGCTTCATCCAACAGCCTGGTGTTCATTTCGAGAATAATTTTGCTGAATCAACAAAATGAAATATGCATTTCATGCAATGCAATTTTCAAAGGTGCATCTTTGCTACTGTGTATAGCTCTTTGGTTGCTAATCTAATTCTAAGGTTTACTTCACTGCTTCAACCACTGGATTACAAGTACTGGCTCAAGAATGTCACACTGAAACTTATCGAAGGGTTCCTTCGTTGATACCTTGAGAACCATCAGGTTGTGTACCAATCAGGCTTCCTGGTCTTTGTATGATACTGGAGAGTGTTTTGGTGTGAGGAAATAGACCGCCTCTTTCCTTATGACCTAAGACGGAAGATGACGAATGTAAGTAAATATCTGAATATCTTAATAAGTGAGGATCAAGACTTATTTAACTAGCTAGTGTGCACCGCCCTTACCGACGAGTACGAACTGGACCTAGGAGCAAAGACACAGCCGTCAGTCAATATTGACGACCTTCTCTTCACAAGCTCCAGCAACTTGTGGGAGCACTGTTCCTGGACGTGAAAGGAGCATTTGATCATGTCAATCCAAGCCGACTAGTGAACCGGCTGATCGAACTCGGCCTAGATGGAGATCTAATCCGATAGGTGCAGTCCTTCTTGACTGACAGATGGGTTCAGCTGCAGATTGACAACACACAGTGCCCGGCACACCCAATTAATTTAGGGGTGCCACAGGGCTCACCAGCGTCACCCATTCTGTTCATCATCTACCTCAGTGGTGTGTTTGATGTGATTGAGAGGAGTGTGACCGGCGCCCAGTCTCTCTCTTTTGCAGATGATATAAGCCTGATCGCTCCAGGATATTCTGTTAGAGAGGTCTGCCATAAACTGCAAGAGGCAGCCAAAGTGGCCATTGAATGGGGCAATGACAGTGTGGTCCAGTTTGATGCAGGAAAAACAGAAGCAGTCCTGCTTAACCGCAAGCAGGGCCAGGAGCTGAAAGATCAGATTCAACAAGCATGAGTGGAAGTAGATGGCCACTGTGTGCCCTTTAACCCAGAAGCAACCTGATGGCTTGGTGTCCGGCTTGATTCTGGGCTAAATCTCAAAGCCCACTATCAGACCTGTATACGCAAGGCACGGGCTGCAGAACACTGGGTACAACGCCTATGCCAGAAACTCGCCCCAGGACTAGCCCGCCAAGTTCAAGTTGCGGCAGTGCAGTCAGTAGCCCTATATGGAGCAGAGCTCTGGTGGCAGGGCCAGAAGGATCGGCTAGCAGGTTTACAGCTGATGATCAATCGACAGGCCCGTGCTATTACCGGCATGTTGAAATCCACTCCTGTAGGGCCACTAGTTTACGAAGCAGGCCTGGCACCAGCAGAGGCCCTATTGGAGGCCCGACAATTGAGATATACTACCCGGCTGCTCAGTTTACCGGATAACCACCCGGCTAAGAAGATCCTCCCAGTGAGCTTCCGAGAAGGGGATCAACACACCCAGCCCGGGGAGCAGACCCCAGGGAACCAATAGTGGGCAGAGAGAAGCAACCGAGGCCCATGGTCCCTGGGACAACAACTTGCTCGACAATTAGCTAATATCCTACCAGCAGACCCATCCGAGGGCTTTGAAAGCACGATACAGACAACCAGTAGCCAGTTCCCAGGCCAAATAGAAGTGCTACCAGGCCCAGAGGCCCTAGCACGCGCAATCTCAAAAATAACGTTTGCGTTGTGGCTTGGCCAATATATTGCTATCAAAAACCGATGAAAAGCGAAGTAACAATCAGATTTCATATGAATCTGAAACGACAGGAAAGGTAGCAAGTGTGTAGAGAGGGCGATATCAAGTCGGAGAGAGAGGAGAGAGAGACGGAAAATATCAGAAGAATCAGCATTAAAGTTGACCGTGGCAGTCCCATGTAGGCTGCGGCAGCATCCAACAGATCATATGATATCCAACTATCACATCCGCAGCGATGAGACTTGGATGTCCAAATCGATCTGTTGGATATCTGTCCAACAGATATCCAACATTACAAATATGCCAAGGCTCGTGACCTAGAGACTGCATAGATTATGCATTCTTCGCAGTATTTTTGGAGTATTCAGTGTGTAACAACTGATTTCCGAGAAAATCAATCTGGAAACTATTTCTTTATTCAATGCATTTCGGTCGAAATGGCGGCCAAGCAGTTTCTTCAATGATTTCCGAGGAAATGAAACTGGAAACGAATTCTTTGCTAATTTGTTTTTGGATGAAATATCAGAGTGAGAGACTCTCACAAATATGAGAGCTGAAAATATCAGGGATATGGGCAAACGAAGCCACGGACGCGACTTTGATGCGTTGGATAATAATAATACTAGATACTAATTGGGTATTCACGGGCAGAAGTGGATATCCAACGGATATCAGCAAAATACCTCGATCATGAACATTAAAATGAAAACCATCAGGTCCGTCAAATCTGGTTTTTGAGTGTAGTTTTCTCTCTACTTTTATATATGACTATATTAATTCAAGGTTATATATAGCTTTATGGTGCTTTTCTCTATCTTCCTGTGCTATTTTGAAGGGAATTCGGCGAAATTTCATAAATTAACGTCGTACTGTAGCCCTTTGCAAGAAAATGTACTTAGTTCGCACTGTGTCAAATATATATTTTCACCTTGACCGCGTGAATCAACCAACAATTATAACATTACTCGCAATCACGCCTTATCTACTCTACAATTCATGCCAAATCTATCATTTTAATAGTATTTAATAATAAATACAAGATCATTTCTTATTATTTCGTCTAGTAAGTAGGGGAAAGTGCAGAATAGTATTGTCACAACCAAACACGAATAAATTCGGTTTTGAAACAGGGGTTTGTCAGCTTCATAACGGTCACCTGATAGTCTGGAATAGGGTAAATTAGCGAATTTTATGCTAGCGCGGATATATGTTGGATATCCGCAGTTGGACTTGGATATCGGGTTGATATCCAACATCCGCAATTTGCGGACTTGGATTGGTCCCCACATCCAAGTCGTACGATATGCCGCAGCCTAGTCCCATGTCAGTGCAAATCCACGCACGAGATATAGAGAAGATGTTAGTACCCAGCGGGTCACGTGTCTCACCGCCCTCGCTTTCTGCCCGGTAGTTATATAGTTAGCTTAGCCGACAGGCCACCAACCAATCAACCATCCATCACACACCAAAATAATGGGAGGACCACGTGATTATCATTCTCGTTGATGAGAATCGGCGGATAAATAGTTGGCCCGATTACCGAGGCCAGGAGATTCTTATATAGGCCAGCGTGTGCGCACATATAGTTAGTCAAGCACTCATTAAGCACTCAACCAGCTGCGTACGCGCACGTACGTTCGTTAGACAATATACCTCTTCGTTAAACTAGTCCTCTCCATAGACCTCGTTTAGTCCGGAATAATCGACTCCCGAATTCCCCTTTGAACTACGATCCGAGAGACCCCGCTTCATTGGTTATGAGCCCGGGTTTGTCCATACAGTCGTCTTAACAAACGCTTTGGCACCCCGGGGGTTCTATATTCGCTTAACATCGAGTATAGACCGATCGATACGATTCCGACTACGAGTCTCACCCTTGATTAACTCCCTACATGATTACCGGCCAATAATCTGCTCAGCGGAGCCTATTGGGTTGTGAGAGAAGTCATAATGGCAGAGACTAGCAGCAAGGGCAAGGAGGAGCCTGAGGAAAGGAAGCCTGTGAAGGAGAATGGTATCAAGATATATCAGTTCTCAATAGATAGGCTGAATGAGGAAAACGCTCGATACTGGTTCCATACAATGGAGAAGCAGTTGAAGGTCCAGTTCTGTTGGCAGACAATCGAATACTTCTATGAGGTTGGAAGTGCAAGGTATAGCTCAATCATTGGCAATGATATGGATTGGTTCAAAATTGATTTGAAAGCCGATTCAATCATTGAGCAGGGGCTCACGCCAGCAACCATCCTGGAAGTCAAGGACCAACCAAATGCTGGATCAAAATGGAACTGCTTAAAGGAGATGTTCCTTAAGTCGTCAAACACCAAAAAGGCTATGAAGTTGATGAAAATGGCCAGTTGGACTTGGGATCAGTCAAGATTGAATGAAAAGGACGCCTTCCGAGAAATCAACCAACTGGGAGAGGAATTTATCGACATGAATGGCAGTGAGATGGTCAGTATCAGGGAACTGATCATGATTTGGTATTTGCGAGGATTAGGAAGCCAGTATGCCACATTGAGAGACACTGTGATGAGTTCAAATGCCACATTAGACAAGGGATATGTCCTAAGTCGGATCGAGGATCTCATGCAGATGAAAGGAGGATCTGCAGGTGAGAAAGGATCACGAGCTCATAAAGAAGGCAAGCAAAAGAAGAAAAATGGATCCAAATGCTATGTCTGTGGGAAGGCAGGGCATTTCGCGAGGGAGTGCCAGAACAAGCATGAGAGTGATGATGATGAGGATCATCAAAAATCCAAAGATCGACGAGGAGGTCGACAAGGTAAAACAAACAAGCAGAAAGGTAGATTTGCTGGAGCACAAAGCAGCAATGATGATGCCAACCAAGATGAGATGGATGAATTCAGCTCATATGCGATAGAGAGATCGGAAATGGGTCGATTCACAAGTGAAAAAGGAAATCAAGCCAGCAGCAGTCCAATGGTATGGTGTTTTGACAGTGGAGCAACGAGCATGTCAACTGGCAATGAGGATATCTTTGAGAGATTGGATCAGAAGAGCTGCGGAACTCTGACTATTGCAAGTGGAGTCCATATGCCTATTTTGGGCAGGGGAACGGTCAAATTCAGCCTGCCAAATGGGTCAACGGTCCGATTGAATAATGTCATATATGTACCAGGTTTGGCAGAGAACCTATTGTCATTGGAGGCGCTCCATGTTGCTGGATTTGAGTCAAGGGGCTCAATCAGAGGATACACAATACTGAAGGATGGTAAGATAGTTGCCAAAGGACGGCGAATTGGACGATCAACCTACCTGGATAAAGTCACGCATCCAAACGCTCTGTATGTGAAGCCAGAGCAAGCAAGAAAGTGCACTGAACTTTCTGGGAAGCCAGATGAGCAATCAGTGATCCAACTGCTCAGTGGACGAGCCGCTAGAGCTGGAGCTGAAGATGCAATTGATCAACGTCGGCAACTTATCCATCAACGACTTGGGCACCCTGGAAAGAGACGTTTTAACGGCTGCGTTGAAGCCATGGACTTGGATGAATTGAAAATCAGCAAACGGGATAAACTGCTAGAAGATGATTGCGAGATATGCGTCAAATCAAAGCAGGTAAAAAACCAGAGCCATGTTCCAGTTCCTAGAGCGAAGAGACCGCTTCAACGAGTATATATGGACTTCTGGGGTCCATATGCTGAAGGCATAGGTGATGAGCGATATTACCTTTCCCTGATAGATGATTGCACGCGGCATTCATGGGTCTTTATCAAGAAGAATCGGTTATCTAGCTCAGTGCAGAACACATTGGAGATATGGCTGCGCCAGGTTGAGCGAGAAGCTGGCAAGATGTTGTTGGTCATACGGGCTGACAATGCAAAGGAGTTTCTAGCCTTGGAGTCATGGGGCCTGTTGAGAGGCATCCAGCTTGAGTTTATTGAGGCTTACACACCCCCGCAAAACGGTGTTGCGGAGCGATTCAACCGATATATCCTGGAGATCACGAGAGCTCTCCTATTTGATTCAGGCATTAGCAGGAAATATTGGAAATATGCAGTGGTGACTGCGAACTACCTGCGGAATCGAACGACAATTGTCAAAGGTAGTGACAATAAGACGCCATTTGAGCTGTGGCATGGGCATAAGCCAGATTTGGCCCACCTGCGAGTTTGGGGCTGCCGGGTACTCTATCATCACAAGTCAGATGATAAGCTGGAAAGCAGAGCTATGGAGGGCACATTCCTGATGTATGGGAAAAGTGATAAGCAGTATTTGGTGCTGCCTAGGGGTGGTAGTGAGCTGAAGCTAGTCACTAACCCCAAGTTTCGAGAGCGGGAAAATGGCTATTTGAGTGAGCCATTAGCCAATCAGGTTGATGTACAAAGTGTGCCAACCAGTGCTATTTTACCCATTGAAGCGCCTCAGATGCCTGCTGAGACACCTGCCGGAGCAGGACCGCCAGTTAATGAGCCCATTCATACCGACGAGCCGATGACGAATATGACGCCAGAGACGCTGAATACGCCAATGAATAGAGAGGATGGAGAGAAGGAAAGAGATCCCTCTTCATCAACTGGAGGCACGATGGATAAGCCGGTGAAACCATCCAGAGTCCAGCCTGAAGGAGAGGCAGAGCAGAGAGCTCCTAAGAGGCCTGATGAGGTGCGCGAGGTTCTGCGTACAGATGATAACCCTTTAGAGGCTGAAGAGGTGCCTGTAGATGCTGGCCAAGAGAGCATGCCAGATAGGCCACCTGGGCGACGCTCGGAACGCGTTCGCCAGCCATCAGAGCGAATGATGGAGAGCCGCCAAACGGAGCTGACATACGGCCGCAAGCGCAAAGCTGAAGGGGAGGATGGTAGTGATGACCGTCCAGCTCAGCGCATGCGGGCCCATTTGGCTAGGCTAGCAGTAGCTGCGGAGCTATTGCAGACTGATAGAGAATATGAGGTTGCAGAGAGAGTATGTGCTGCACGTGAGAAAGCCGGAATACGCATACCGAAATCGTACAGGGAAGCTGTTAATGATCCGATATATGGCTCAAAATGGAAGGAAGCTATCCACAAGGAATTGAGCGCCTTAGTGAGCCTTGGCACTTGGAATGTCATACCCCGAAAGGAAGCCGAGGGAACGGTTTCATCGACAAGATGGGTATTTGATGTGAAGCTAGGCCCAGATGGCCGAATTGACCGCTTCAAAGCCAGGCTAGTTGCCAGAGGAAATGAGCAATCGGACGACGACTTCGATGAGACATTTGCACCAGTATTCCGACTAGATAGCCTGCGAATTTTAGTGGCTATAGCGGCCCAATTAGGCCTGGAGGCACACATGCTTGATGCTATGAATGCATTCGCTGGCTCTGACCTCGATAAGCCTAATTGCATGGAAATCCCGGAGGGACTGCAGGATTTTGATCCAGAGGCTACTAGTGCCAAGGGGAGCCTAGTTTTAGAGCTGAAGAAATCGCTCTATGGCCTCCGCCAGTCCGCTAATCTATGGCACAGAAAGATTAGCGATTTCCTGAAGAAGATAGACTTCAAACTGATTACTGCAGACCCTAGTGTGTTCATGAATGGTAGGGGTCTGATTATCGCTGTGTACGTGGACGACATAGTGATATTTGGCAAGGATGCCAAAGAAATTGATGTGGTGAAGCAGAGGCTCAAGGAGTTCCATCCAATGACTGACTCTGGGTTAGTCAAGAAGTTATTGGGCATCCGCTTCACATGGGGAAAAGACAGGTCTATTCAACTGGACCAGGAGTCCTATGCGCGACAAATTCTTGATGAATTTGGCATGGCTGATTGCAAGCCTGCAAGCACACCTATTGGCCCAAGCGTTAAATTGGAGGCACCGGATAGCTCACTGCTTGGACGAGCTGAGCATAAGCTATTTCGGAGACTAATTGGACGGTTGATTTTCCTGGTGATAGCCACACGGCCGGACATTGCCTTTGCAGTGAATCAACTGTCTCAATACCTCGCGGAGCCAAGGAAGGTCCATTTGGCAGCGGCCAAACACGTGCTTCGATATGTCAAGGGCACTATATGCTATAGACTGACGTTTAGTGCAAAGGGGAGACCGAAAGGGTTATATGCGTATGCTGATTCCGCGTATGCTAACTCAGCGAAGAACCGGTCAACTACTGGTTTTGTTTTCTTCATCAATGGCACGCCAATTACCTGGACGAGCAGAAAGCAATCAGTTACTGCACAGAGCTCAACAGAGGCCGAATATATGGCTGTATCGGAGGCAGCTAAGCAGGCGATTTGGACTAGGCATTTCCTATATGCTATAGGAAAGGGGTCCATTTATCGAGACGCCCCGACTACCATCTATGAGGATAACCAGGGCGCCATAAAGATCGCTGATAACCCGATTAATCACCCGAAGACGAAGCATATAGCTGTACGATATCATGCCATTCGGGACCACATAGGCAATGGAGAGATCCGTCTCGAGCATCTCCCTACTGACAAGATGATTGCCGATGGCTTGACGAAGGCTACCAACCATGTTAGCCAGGGACGGTTGGTTAGAGACCTGGGCCTCGCTTAATTAAGCGAGAAGAGAATTCAACATCTATGAGAGTTGAAGCGTGCGTCCAACCGCCGCTTATCAAATTGCCAGATTTGTTGTTTTTGATTGATTTGAATGCGCGACGATTGTACGAAGGGGAGTGATGAGAATCGGCGGATAAATAGTTGGCCCGATTACCGAGGCCAGGAGATTCTTATATAGGCCAGCGTGTGCGCACATATAGTTAGTCAAGCACTCATTAAGCACTCAACCAGCTGCGTACGCGCACGTACGTTCGTTAGACAATATACCTCTTCGTTAAACTAGTCCTCTCCATAGACCTCGTTTAGTCCGGAATAATCGACTCCCGAATTCCCCTTTGAACTACGATCCGAGAGACCCCGCTTCACTCGTAAATTACCCGTATCTACTCGACACCTTCCACCTCGATGCCCCTCGTTCTGTTCGAACAATTGCAGAATACTGTCCACAGAATGGCACCAAGACTAGCACTGTCAAAAATCCAGCTTATCTGTGATATGTTTAAAAGCGATGAACTATTGAAGGTATCCCAGATTGCCGATGCAGCTGAATGCAGCCGGGAGTCGGTTTATTATATCCTCTCGAACTTACGGCAACTTAACAGTGCCAGAGCACCACCAATTCGCGCTGGCCGACAGCGTACTATCACGCCTCTCATGCTAGAAGCTCTCTGCGATCGCCTCCTGGAAAAGCCTGGTTTAGACCTAGATGAGATGGCAGTCTTCCTATGGGATCAGTTCCACATACATGTGACGACCTGCAGTATCAGCAGGGCTCTCACCTCAATCGGTTGGTCAAAAAAGACAGCAAAGCAAAAAGCAAAAGAGCGCAGTCCAGACCTGCGGGATTCCTATGTTCATTATCTTTCAGATTTCCATTCGTATCAGCTGGTCTATGTGGATGAGTCTGGATGTGATAAGCGGATAGGATTCAGACGGACAGGTTGGTCTCCACTTGGTGTGGCACAAATTCAAGTATCCAAAGTTCACCGTGACCAGCGTTATCAGATACTGCCCGCGTATGCCCAAGATGGTATTATTCTCTCTCGTGTCTTTCAGGGCTCGACCGATGCTGCTGTTTTTGGAGATTTCATCGAACAGCTCCTCCAGTATTGTGGGAAATGGCCGGAGCCAAAGTCTGTTCTTATTATGGATAATGCATCTTTTCATCATTCTGATCAGATAGAGGAAATGTGTTATAAGGCAGGGGTCAAACTGGTATATCTACCACCGTACTCACCAGACTTGAATCCGATCGAAGAGTTCTTTGCTGAGTTGAAGGCCTTTATTAAGCGAGAATGGCGTTCCTATGAGGAGAATCCAGGTCAAGGTTTTAATAGTTTCTTAGAGTGGTGTGCTAATGTTGTAGGTGCAAGAGAAAAAAGCGCAAAAGGTCATTTCGAACATGCAGGGGTGTCGATTGAAGAGATATAGCTAGGAGCCTTCCAGCAGCTTTTGTCATTGTCCTTACATATACTGTATAAAATAACATGCTTATAAATTTTGACCACCGCCTCTGGGATGATGTTTTCATCTTTCTTCACTGGCCCAGAGTATTGTATTGTATGATGAAAGATCACTTACAACCTGCGGCCGCCAGATTGTCAGGGTGCAGGTTCAGGTACAGATGTATATTAGGAGTTGACGAACAGGAAGGCTACAAGTCAGGCTATCTACAGGTCCATAGACAAGAGGCAGCTCGAAGAGCTGCAACAGGATCGGCGTCAGGCACAGATTGATATGCCTGATGATGAAGATCGGATGAATATCGGACCGATCTAGCGAGCTCCGAATGATGAAACGCTCTTAGTTAGTTTAGCAAGCACTCTGTGACAACTTCAATACTACGTACATTCTTTACTGCGTGACACTATCGCTATACCTCTTGGCTACCGTATAGACCTCGTACGGCTATCCGGACAATCGGCACCGCTGCCCCGAAGCTTCCCCGTTTCATAAAACAAGTAGGGTATTCAACGGGCGAGCGGCGAATGGCCCTCATTAAGTCACTTGGGGGTCTGGTTTTTGTTGTCGTCTTGGTTTGCCTGGCTTGGTTGAGCATTGATTGCCGGTGTATCTTGTCTCACTGGTCCGATTCGCTGGATATTGTGCTGGGCTTCAGTGAGTTCTGTACGAAGCTTGCTGGCTTCCAGTTCCAGCTTTGTGATCCGCTCTATATATATTCCTTCATGAATTTGCTGTTCTGCTCTCCAGTTGGAGAGCTCTTCTGCCAGGTGTGCCTGTATCTGTTCTAGGACCATCTGGTGCATCTCTTGTTGTTGTTGTATCCGGGCTTCTTCCAAGGCCCCCACCAACACTTGGGCATGCTTGCTTGCATCTAGCAGGGAAGTTTTTGGCCTGCCAATCAATGTTTCTGTAAGGCCTTTATTAGTCGATTGACGCGTGAAAAAGACGTGTTTTTCTTGGCTGCTGATTTTGGTGTTCCAGGCGCCAAGCTTTTCCCTAGGTCTCTTTTCGTATGAATTTGAGCGCCACGCGATGTAGTACAAGTCCAGCAAAACTATGGCCTTCCACAGGGCCCCCGATGCCGTATGAAATTGGATTGCACAGGAAGCCACAGAAACAAGTACAAGACAAAACGCAATCTGAGCCACAGGTTAGGCCAAGCCCACAGATTATTATAAAATTTATGACAGGTGACACAGGTTACACGATACAAATCTTATACTGTCTAACTGTCTTGTACATTCTGTCTTGTTACACATGCTGTCTTGACTCAGCCATCTTGGTATCCATGAAGATCTAATATTACATATCATACACATATTTCGTATGGGAGGTGATACAGACACACCTCTCTCGCTACAGGCACAACACTCATGCTACAGGCAGCCACCGAAGCGGTGTTGAAGCGTTAAGCCATCACAGCAGAGTAGTTGCTTTTTCCTATAAAGGAGATACTAGAAATCCAATCTGATTTCAGCGGGCTCGCCTGCGGAAATATATGATTGGCTTAATAGAATGGGGATTACCCCTCGGGTAGTTGAGTATACCCTTGAGAGCCTTCTTCTGACTATCGGGGATTGCTTGACAAGGCATAATGGATGGCAAAAATAATGGATATAACGAATTTCGGGCAAAATAAAAGCGAATTCGAGAGTCAAGAATGTGCGGATTTTATATGGGGATTGAATTCGGACGGAAAAATCCGCTCGCTATAGCGGTGCTTCGTTATAGCGAGACTTGACTGTATATCATTTCAATCTCCACTTTAGCTGCCAGGAACATGCCTACGTTGCTAGCTCTATTAGCGGGCGGCAAGTCAGTACCGGTAGCGTATGAGGAGTTAAACATAACCTTACTGTATGCTTTTCAATCGCTATTATTTCAAATTGCTCCAAAACACTTGCCTATTTAGAATTTGATAGTGTGGTAAATTTAGTGGCAATTTTGATGTTCTAGCCCTGAAAACTCGGGCGATTGGTGTGAAGAGCACGATGTCGGCGACGTCAGCATTGTGACGGTCCCGTTCAATATGAAATCTATTGGTAGACTATCTCGCGAAATTCTAGCATGAGGAAAGAAAGGAAAGAGGCAAGCCTGTCAGCGACGAGCTATCTAATGTGTGCGAAGGGATTAAGCGAGGCTCAGTGAATGTTGTACACCAAACGGGCCAAGTAATCAAACATTCTATACAGCGGTCGAGTGTTCATGTTCCGTGACAAGCATTGTATCTTGCCGTCGATTATATCACTGCTGGCCTAACATTCTAACATGCTTATCTTGGAACCTGAGCTTTATACACCTAAAATAGCACAATCGGAACGAGTGTAAATGATTCTGTATCAAATAGTATTTGACTTTTCCGAGAGTGGGACCATTGACAAATTGACAGGACTCCCTCAGACACTCATATCCACCGCAGTTACAGACAAAGCTCGAGATTCAGGCTTCCATCAAAAGCAAAAGTATGGGCCTCACGAGCAAGTGTTAGGAACATGGTTGCTGTTGTAAGCCCTGTTGCTCCCGGAGCCCATATTGCCGCTAGAGCCACCCTCCCACACCAAGGGCCCAGGCAGAGTATAAGACGTGGGGTGCATGTAAATATTGTAGTGAATATTCTCATCATCAGGCTTGTAGACACCGGGAATCTTAACTGTGGGCGAGGGGTCTCCAGAGCCATTTCCGCCGACTTCGATCTGGGCGCAGGTGAAGTAGAACTCGGCGTTGCCCGAGAAGCCTCGGTGGAGGGCAATGTGCTCCACACGGACAAGGTACTGGCCCGCAGGGAGGTCGGACGGAATCTTGAAAGACGCCTGGTTCTTGTCCCAGGTGCACCAGTCTGTGTCTTCAAGACCCTTTTGCGAGATGTCGTTGCACAGTCCTTCCTGGTAGACCTTGAACCAGTCGCCGGAACCGTCATATTGCGTGACATCACCGGGGGCCTTGGACATGTATATTTGCAGTGGTCCTGGGTGCTTCATGGTGGCGCCTTGAAGATATGTCAATCTCGCGTTTTCCAAAGCGTCCAGGGGATAGAAATGGAGACGCAGATATAAATGAAAGCTCAATTAAACATACCATAAGCCAACTCAAAGCCAATCTCAGCGCCGGGCTCAGCCTTGTAGACCTTGGTGCCAGCGGCAGACGACATGGAGCCCTGGTTGCAACGGAAATCATCGTTGAGAATATCGGAGGCAAGGGTGGGCTGGTAGCCATTGCTATTCCGACGGATATACTCGAAGTCATTGGTCTTCTCCCCATTCACGATGAGCTTCGAGAAGACGTAGTGGCCCGAAACACTGGGGAGACCTGCACCGGCCAGCATCACAGAAATACCAAAAGTCGTGGAAAGTTTCATTTTACCCGTACTAGGTGCTTTCGGGTTGAACAGAAAAGAACGGCTGAAGTCAAAGCACGATAAACGGAGACAGATGTTAACGCCAGGAGAGAGCCTGTTGTTTGACTGGAAGAATTTGAGCTGTGAGGGAAATGGAGGCCTTTCTTATAGATCTTCCGTGCATGCCTTTACCGATCTTCTTTGCCATCGGCCCTCCTGGCGTGAAATTAATCAGGGATACGACAAAACTCAACATGAACAAATGATTGGTCTGCCACTCTTGGCATTGCCTATATACTGATTATAGACGCACTCTTAAGACTCGCAAGTGTAAGAATGTCGGTTTCTGTATCTTTGCATGATCCAGGGTGCAGGCCAAATAGCATGTTACTCACTTTCGGGGTCCATGAAGGAATGATCCGACTCAGATGGCTCGAACTAGAGTAATTTAACTCCACTTATAGAAGCATGGCTGACCTAGGCTGATTGATGAATCTAGATGAATCTAGATGAAGCATCTTTTGCATCAGTATGACACTGGGCTCGAAATGCTGTACCTTAGTAGTCCTCTACGTCAACTGACCGAGTATCCCAATTAGGTAGAGTGACAAGGCAGTTGGTGCATCATCAACTGCCGAGAAGAAATATAATAATGAACCAGCCCTGTACTTAATACTACTAGTAGTAGTTAGCCACTATCATTACCTGACCTGACCCTAGTACCTTAATTACAGTGATACTCAAGGTCCCAATTACCCGCTGTCAAAGCCAAGCCATCATCCCAGTCTAGACTGTGACCCTGTGTTTCAGGCCAAAACAGGATCCACATCCTGACAGGACTTGATGAGTTAGCTATTATACCAGTGTCTGGTGTTAGGTGACTGACCGTCTATTGACCGAGGCTGTTCTGTATAGGGATCTTCGGTCATTAACCGATGTATTTTGGCAATTGTAGCAAACCGGGTGTGGGTGTCATGCTACTGTCTCATGGAAGAATTAGGTACCCCAAAGCAGGTAGAATCAGACAATCTGCAGCAGGAGAGGCCGGCTTCATGACCATATTTGGACATGATAGTCCTCCCTCCACTTTCCTTATCCTGAATGTGGCCTTCAAGTCTATTTAAGAAGAGTAGGTATTCCCTGAACTACTTACCCAACCCTCATACCAGACCCAACTCTCAACGTCGAACGGTTATCCATTCATTGTTTCTCTTGAACTGATCCATCGACATCATGAAACTCTTGACTGCAACACGAATCCTGATCCTTGCCAGTGCTGCTGTAAGGCAAGGCCTTGCTGCTGCCACTCAGGGGATCTCTGAGGACGTCTATAGTCGCTTAGTCAAGATGGCCACTATCTCCCAGGCTGCCTATGCTGACCTGTGCAACATCCCAGCGACAATCAACACAGTGGGAAAGATTTACAATGCCGACATGGATATCAATGGATGGGTCCTTCGAGATGATAGTCATCAGGAAATCATCACTGTTTTCCGGGGCACAGGCAGTGACAAGAACATACAACTTGACACCAATTATACACAGGCTCCTTTTGACACTCTTCCTCAATGCAGCAGCTGTGCTGTGCATGGCGGGTACTATCTTGGCTGGATATCCATCAAAGATCAGGTTGAGTCCTTGGTTCAACAGCAGGCCAGCCAGTATCCTCAGTATGGATTGACAGTTACAGGTCATAGGTATGCATATTCCATTCTCGATTAGAGTGACAATGGACCAATCTCTCTCTTCCTTTCTTCAAATCTGGTCAGTTAGCTGACATGTAAACTAGTCTGGGTGCATCCATGGCCGCAATCACTGCAGCCCAGCTCTCTGCCGCATACGACAACGTCAGTCTGTATACATTTGGCGAGCCACGAACCGGTAACCAGGCGTATGCATTGTACGTTAATGAGGCTTTCAAAGCCCAGAGCCCTGATACAACTACATACTACCGCGTCACCCACGCCAATGATGGTATCCCGAACGTCCCTCCTACTTGGCAAGGTTATGTCAGCTCTGGCATAGAATATTGGAGTGTAGAGCCCCACAGTGCCCAGAACACATATGTCTGCACTGGGGGAGAGGTCCAATGTTGTGAAGCCCAAGGTGGACAGGGAGTTAATGATGCGCATGTTACTTATTTTGGGATGGCTAGCGGAGCCTGTTCCTGGTAGTCATGGATCTGTTGGACTTTTGTCTTGGTGGTACAACAAGAGAGTGACAGGTTTTCAAACAGGACAGTCAGAGGATCCAGCACTCTTGTGCTCTAGACAGGATGGCAAAGAAGTTAATATCAGTGAAAAGTGTCAGCTGTAGGCATTGTGATTTTAGGTTGTGAGCATCTTGTACAGAGCTATGGGTCTAAATAGACAATGGGACTGACATCAGCTGATATTGTTATTGGTGACTGGGGAATGTCTTCATTGGCCCGCGACATATTCTTCTTTTTTACTTTTTGTAGTATTGGGGCGTTCCTGTTGGTAGAAACCGCCCGGTATATGAAGGTCACTGTTTAGGGCAGGATGGGGAGGTTTCGGCTACGAGTCTATTCGACTTCCTATTTAAATAAAAGGCTATGTGGCTCTGCTCATGAACTGCTGTTTCCTGATACTGCTTAGGCCGAGGTTTTACCTACTCTTACTAGAGCTATCGCGTGCGCGTTACCAAAAAGTTGCCATTGACTGCCGTGTCGGGGATATCCAACCCCATTTCCAACGCGCTGGTGGCCACGATCACCGCCTGGGCACTGGCGGTGAACTGCGTCAATATCTGCTCATTGTCGACTCTTAGGGGCTAAGCCCGCAGTGCTAATAACTAGCTAAAGCACAAGGGATTTCGTTGAAGAAGAAAAGAACGAATGTCCGATCGGACAGCTCTATATACATATGTGCGCCGTGCGGGGTAAATATCCTATCAGTAATTCACCCATCCCACTAACATACCGCTTATACGACAGACGCAGCCTGTGACAACACCCCCCTCCTAAGAATCCTCTCCCTCTCTCTCATGATTCTGATTTCCATGGCGTTGCTCCCATTCATCAAGTGCAGCAGTATCCTCCATATTGTGTGCAGCCGTCCACTCGGGGTGCTGGGTAGCCAGTCCATTTCACTAGGTATTGCTGTGTGGTTCTTCCAGGTGAAATAATCCACGGCGGACTGTGACCGATTCACTTCGGCGGCGATTGAAGGGAGATGCTCATAGGGTTGTTCTCTGGAACTTCGTGCTGTCCGCGAGAGGATAGAAAAGACAGATCCCACAATTAATTTTACTGGGAATACCAGAACTCCTACAACAGGAGGCTGGATTGTTCGAGTTGGAGTGGAAGTCGTCGAAGACCGGTCTGGCGGGCTATGTATTTTTTTTTTTTTTTTTTTTTTCGTTTCTATTTTTCCCCAACCATAAATCTTCTGCCCTATGAAATCACCTTCCTCTGAGCGGAAGGTCTAAGATCAATGGGATGTAAGATATATATGCATAGAAGTAGAATTGACAAAGCATTGAAATGACGAGCCGGGGAAAGAGATGGAGAGGGAGGAAGACGTGGCAGGGTTGTCTAAAGTCGAAGCTACCAAGGCTGAGGCAATGTCGGTGTCCTCTCAGACAACATAATTACCCAAGGTAAGTCTTGTGCTTCTCAGCATCATCTTCTTGGGGAAATCAGACTATCGGCAGATCTGAGTTACCAGATCAAGTGTTATACTATTAGCATTTAACCGAAGGCACGCGAGTACTACTCTATCAGGATTCGGAAATATGTAAATAAATTATCATACTACTATCGAATCATGGACTTCAGCTTAAGGATGATGTGATTCATCAACACCAGCAACCAATCTCCAAAAGATAGTATCAGGCAGAGTGAATATTAAGATGTTACTCCTAGTTCGAAGGATGTACATCAAAATATCATAGAAGCTCTGTACAGCCAGAAATTAAGAGGTGCACTTTTACTGGACCTTAGGCAAAGCTGCGCGGAGGGGCAACTTGCGCGAAGAGCTACCAACGTAGACCTTCTTGGTGTAAGGAGTGATAATCCAATGCCGGGCCTTGGTATCCCAGTTGGCGAGATCACGACGAGTGAGAGTCGTAGCCCATTCAGTTGCCTGCGAAGGTCCGAGAGTGATGCAATTGAAGCTGCGCAGGACAACCTTGGGGTCGTCGGGGCCACCAAGCGAGACATACTATATATGATTATCATTGGTTCGTACAATTACAAATAAAACGTGTTAAACTTACCACTTGGGGAACTTCATCACCACGGACATCACCTGTGTTCTTGATAGAGACACGGATTCGGAAGAGCTCATCATAGAGACCGGGGTTGCCACCTTGCCCGCCACCCGCTGGCAAGAAAGGTTGCGCAGAATCATCATGGGCTCCCTTGGGAACAGACTCACGCACCTTCACCCCGTAGAGAGGGTGACCGGATGACTTCTTCAGATCGGTCGAGTTGAGCCATGGATAGATAAACTTGTGGATGCGCTACAGTCCCTTAGGGTACAGATAGGCCGAGGCCTCCTCAAGCTTTCCGAAGGTCTGGGCAGCCTTGGTTTTACCAGAGGCCGGCTTATATTCGGGAGCGTTCAGGCGTTCGATCTGCAGGTTGGAGTATTCAAAAGTGGTGTAGCTTAGTCCGTAGCCAAACTCATAGATGGGAGTCTCATTGTGCCTGTCAAGTGACGATAGTCGATAAAGACGCCTTGTTTGAAGTTATCCTGAGGCGCATTATTGCCATTGTTTGGCTTGGTCAACAAGGGAGGTCCATACGACTCACGGCTCTTGCCCCAAGTGAATGGGGTCTTGCCCCCGGGGTTTACACGATTATAGAGTACATCGGTGATAGAATTTCCGGACTCTTGGCCTGGCAAGCCTGCCCAAAGGATACCAGTGATATTGGGTGATTATACCATTCGCCGACAAGGGCCGGTCCAGTGGAGTGGATAACCACAATGGTATTGTTGCAGCTATTGGCCACAGTCTTGATCACGTTCTCGCCGTTCTTCCAGAGAATGATATTCTTGCGATCGCTCTCGTTGCCATCTACATTGACGAACCCTTCGCCCGAGTCTGCATTGACAAAGACGAGAGAAACGCTGGTTGGATGCGTGGAGTTAGAAAGGGGAATGCCCATATGATTCGGAGACGGATGTTGGGGAACAAAATTTACCTGGTTTGAGGGGCCAGGGTCTTCATCTGGTTAAGAGCCCAGTTAACACGACTGCAAGGGGAAATAACTCTAGGTATCGAGCGCAGTAATACATGTCTAATGTGGTAGATGTCAGGAAATGCCGATTGGTGTTGGATGCATTTGATCTCTTTGTCCTCTTTGGCCTTTTTGTCTTCTTTGGCATAGGGCTACAACCCCAGGACACACAGTAGATAGCTCATGCCTGACAGGCTCTACCTGTCTTCTTTCTTCGTGCTAGTATTCAAGTGGATAGTCTACCAATAAAGCCCTTATTGCAAGAGACCGTCACAGTAGATGCTCTTTTGTAGAACCTGCATTAACAATCAATATTCCACTCTTCGGACTCTTTCCGCTTCCTTCCTGCAGGGATTGTCCCTAATAAGGAATGATCAGAGGACTTTTTCAGCTCAAGCGGGATGTCTTTATTCAACTATTAATTAAGCGTCATTTACTCCTGTATATGAATCCTCCGCGGGCCGTAGAAAGTTTCAAGGCCTCAGTGATTCCTCACCAGTCTGCCCACTCTGTCTATTTAAGCAGCGCTGCTCGCTGCTCTCCAGCCCTTCATTATCCATCCATCTTGACACCATTCTCGACCATGATATCAAATTTACACACTGCTCAAATTCCTAACATGAAGCTCTTCTTGGTACTTGCCACCCTCGTGGCCACAGGACTTGGTCAGAAGGAGCTCTGTGCACAGTACGACACTGTCTCGAGCCCCCCATACACCGTGAACAACAACCTCTGGGGGAAAGACCAGGGAACCGGCTCCCAGTGCGTCTACGTCGACAGCATCTCCAGCTCGGGCGCTGCGTGGCACACCAAGTGGACCTGGAACGGCGGCAACGGCCAGGTAAAAAGCTATTCTAACTCCGGAGTCAGCCTGGAGAAGAAGCTCGTGAGCGATATCCGCAATATCCACACCGACGTGAAATGGGAACAGGACAACACCAATGTCAACGCCGATGTCGCGTATGATCTGTTTACCGCTGCGGACAAGAACCACGTCACATCCAGCGGCGATTACGAACTGATGATTTGGTACGTATCAATCGATCACTCACCAAGTGATTTATCCTATCTTTCCAGTGAAAGAAGGAAAGCTCAATGGACTGACTCAACCGGCGTTTGCCACTTTCAAGGCTCGCACGCTACGGCACTATCCAGCCCATCGGCTCTAAGATCGATACGACCACAATCGAAGGCCATACTTGGGAGCTGTGGTACGGCAGCACCATCCAGGGCGGCAGCAACCAGAAGACGTACAGTTTCGTCTCGGCAACCCCGATCAACTCCTTCAGCGGAGACATCAAGCCGTTTTTCGACTATCTCACAACTAAGCAGAACTTCCCTGCATCTACCCAGTACTTGACCAGTAAGTATCCACGATTTCAACCCGCGTGCCAGCAGAATCACTAATAGAGGGCGACGTGTAGATTTGCAGTTCGGAACGGAGCCGTTCACCGGTGGACCGGCAACTTTCACTGTTTCCAACTGGTCTGCCAGTATCAACTAAGATATGGAGGAACCTCGCAGTGGGGCATGGTCTGGTTAATCCCACTGTCTATATGACTCTTCACTTTGTTTTGAAACAGGGGACGGTTTCGGGTGCACGGCTTTGGCCCTCGATAAATTTGACCCTGGCTCGAAAGACGTATTCAACAGTCATGCCAGCCAGGAGGAGGCTTAGATAGTTCAACAATCAAGTCGATGCGTTGTATTTTAGTCTCGGTGTATATATTTCTCCTGCCTAGCAATCCCTTGCCCAGTCGGCCACTATCTCACTTTGCGCTTGTCAATTGTTCTGACCCGCTTCGGAGCAATTATATTCGCCCTTAATATGCATATTGATTACTCATAATACAGTCCAGTAATGTGGGCCCCACGGGTCTCCGATCAGCCAGCATAGCCCACTATTAGACTTTGATGATCCGCATGAAACGATATGATTCTAATATAGTCAATAATTATAATGCTACCCACCTCAGGGACTTTTGGATCATGGAGTCTAGTCCCTAAGCGGAGTGGGTCTGGGAGTGATGATTGATGCCTATATGCGAGGAGCCCTAACTAATTGGTCTGGGATCCTTGGAGACTTATTTGCCGTAAGGCGGCTAACAGATGCACCGTAATTAATTTTAATCACGTCGTTTTGGCAATAGGTAACTGTATTAGACTTGCTGTCCGTGAACAACTGATAGAATCGATATGAATATCTTGATGACAGCAATATATGCTTAACACGATACGGAGTATGTATAGCACTTGAACCACGCCAGCCCTTAATCATAGACCGGTGGACTGACTCACCGGGTGTTCGTAAATCTAGAAAAAAAAACCCCTCATACAGGGTGGGTTGATCCGGAAATACTCCGCCGGACCCTTGTAGATTAACGTAATTTACTACCGAGCTGATCACAGCACGGAGCTGATCACCTGTAACATCGCATATGAAATGGCACATTTTAGGACCTCTGTATCTCAGCAATAACATATTTACAAAGCCTAAAAGCTAAGACATAGTCATACGCCATGGAAAATATGCAGGCGGCAAGCCCAGGACCTTTTAATATGCCTGGTTTTTTTAGGTTACACAGGAAGATCTTTAAATACAGCTGTATTAGACATAATATAGTACTATTATTATTATTATTTAATCAATTTTATTGTCCATACCGAGCCCTAGAGCTATGACAGACCATATTCCTGGACTCGAGGCCGGTAGCTATTCTACAGTCTCTTATCCCTATAAGTTCCTGAGGCACTTGCCCCCTTTTATAATCTTTCTAATCCTTTTCCTCGCCCCAGACCGCCTGTATATGCAGAGCTTTCGAGCACAGTGCTCTCCTTGTGTTTCGGAGCAGGATGGGTGTAGCCTAGGCTGACTCTCAGCTTAGGCTACCCTTCCTGCTATCCTTCTCCTGTTCTAATTGCTTCCAATGCTTCCAGCCCCCATTCATCATCTCTTCGGGCCCTTTCCGCCGTTCGCTGCAGGTACATCCGGGGTAGAGCTACGCTGGTGTTGGCTAGGAATTGTAGCAACGCCCTGGCCGCTTTGGGCTCCCCTAGAAGTCATCCTTGTGGATATTCTTCTGCAGTAGTGGGTCTCATAACTCCATCTGTCTCCAGGTCCTTGTAGAGCCTGTTCTGTTGGTGTCGCCATTGCCAGCATTTAAAGAGAAGATGATGTATTGTCTCTCTTGATAAGCCACAACCTTTACAGGTTGCATCTTCTTGGGCCTGGATCTGATGTAGGTGTGCTCTAATCGCTGCATGTCCTGACTTCAGTTGAAAATAGTGGCTTGCCAGGTGCTTGGGAGCCACTGCAGCTGTAGGGTCAAGTCGCCAGTTCTTCTGTGGCCTGTACATTCATTGATGTGACGGCTCAGCCCAGCGCCTTTGTCGACAAACACCATCAACATGGCAAACGATGCCATGCAAGCAATTAAGACAAACAGCTGCTTAGCGAGGCCACACAACCCCTATAAGACTTCTTCGTGTAAATAGGCTTTCCTCTTCTTTTCTTTCCTTCTTTAGATTCGATATTCTCGTCGATGGCTACTAGTTAGTTTAGATATGAATATCATTCGTTTGATCTACTAGCTACCGAGCCCGTGACATCAGGGAAGGCTGAGTTGTTGTCTGTGCATCCAGAACTCTGATGAAAGGAGGAGTCAAGAATGAAGTCAAAGCAGAGGTGGCTGATACCGCTGCGCTAACAATGGAACACAATAACTAACAAATCGTTCTTCGAACAAGGCAACCAACTGTAGTAGTATATGTAGGCATGAACATGGCACAGTGATATGCATAGAAAACTGATCCACCAGGGGACGCTCAGCCAGTGGAAGATGAAGGGTTTAAGAATGATGTGATGAAAATTATGATGGACCATTCAATTTGCAGGGCATCATTGTATCTCAAACATCATTCCCTGTTAGCAGAGCTTTTCAGCATGAGTGGGGGGGACCATACGGGTGTGAAAGACTGCAATGATTATGACTGCATTCAGCAAAAAGGGGGTGGCGCAATAAGGGGGCCTACACAGAGGATCAATAGCAAAAATGCCTCACCAAAACCATGAGCGGCAGAGGCGAAAGCTGCAAAGAAAAACAGCACAAATTTGGTTGAAGTTGAAGCAGTGATGGAGGGCGACTTTATAGAGCACGCACAGCGATGCCAAGCGGCAACAAGACGCTAAACCTAAATAGACACGCTATACCGCTTCTAGTAATTCGCCGTCACCCAAGACTACGGAGTAGTCAATCCTGTCGCTCGTCGTAAAACTGCTTGCCTTGTCCAGTATGAGAGGATGAATTCTTCTGCATCACAACAGCCAGCCAAAGGGCGGCAACATAGACTGGAAACGAACTGCATCAATCCGGTAATTACTCTGTTCAGCTACCGCTCCGCTGTATCTCATGCTCAATGGAAATCACGGGGGGACGTAGGGCTTAGTGTATTCAGATTCACCGTTTGCTTCGCTCATCGAATAGACCTCTATATGTAGTAGAGATACTTTCACCTAAAGCTCACTTACTCTGGGGTCCAATGTTGTATCAGTAGTGTTTCGTGTAAATATATATTTGAGACAGAAGTCAAATACTGATTTTTCGATGAATATCCCAAAAAAAAAAAAAAAAAAAAAAAAAGACGAAATGGCCGTTATTCCGATATATATATAGAGGACAAACGTGCTGTGCAGAGAGCCTGTACGAGTACGTAGTCAAACATTGAGCAATTGGGCGGTTGTGCACCATAGACCTGGATAGTCAAACAACAATCAATGGAAAAATCAGGCATTATGAGCTCAGATAGTGGGAAACCGAGCAATTGAAGGGATGGAGGCCATTTGCTGAGACGGTCATTCAGGTGCTATGGACTTGGGCGGTTGAATATCGATCAACTGGAGATATACCAAAATTTTGGGCTTCTATGTAGGGTTTTCAATCAAAATAGACAAGTTTCTTGCCTATAAGCTTTCAACTCGGGTCATGAAGTCCGTTCGCTGAAGTCAAGAGTTGGCATATACATGCTTAAACTTCATTGTATATGCTGTTGAAAAAAAGACAGACATCCCGTGATCGCATATAACCCTTACGAGCTCAATTTGTATATAGAAACCGGATTTCATGGTAGTTTTCCGGGAACATCTAACCATTGCCATGAACATCGGAGCAACTAATGCAGGGCTAACTGACGTGCGTGGACATGATTGGCACTCAAAGTACGAACCCACAATCCCAACAATTCAGCCACACCAGCTCCCTGAACTGCTTCCTTCAACACATTCCTCTCTGCAGTTGCTGATATCCAATTACGACCAAGTAGTCCAAGTTCGTTATCTTCCGATCGGAACAAATCACGGTAAAGCAGAAGATATAAATCGTTACTGTCCAGAAGAATACCTTGGAAAGTGACCATCCTTCGACACTCCGAATACCCCAGCCTTCCGCCTCTACCATCTCTCCTAGCGAGCTGTCAACCTTTTTTGGTAACAGAGAGAGAATTGTCCTTCCCTCAACAACAGAGGTGTTGTCCATTCCTGCAATCAGCTGTGTGGCGGTTATGGCCATGTGAACCACGTCAGAATGTACTAAGCTATACTCGTACTTGTCTGACGGTGGGAGACCGAGGCTGGTGCAGGTAACTCTATTATAGCCTTCGAAAAGGCGAAAGAACTTTCCAATATATTAGCCGGATTGTCTTTTTAAAGAAGTTGGAGTAAGAGCACTTACGCTAGTGTATTCAATTCCGAGGCACTTTTTCCAGGAAACGTATTTCCCCAGACAGCCCCTTACCGAGTCGTAACTCTCTCTGAGTCGGTTACACAAGTCGCGGTCACTTTCAATCGTACGGCAATCTTCGATGTGGAGCCATGTCTCCTTGATATTTTTGAACGGCTTGCTTACACACCAATATAGCTCGCTAGTGGCAGGAACTGATGTATAACAGCTGGTGAGGAGCTAAGTAGTACAATCTTTTCGGCCGGAAGGAGTTGCAGGCTACATAAACATAGTGTACAAAGGCTATACATATCCAACACGAAACAAATGTACTGAAAAGCTTGGCGCCTGGAACACCAAAATCAGCACCCAAGGAAAACACGTCTTTTTCACGCGTCATTTGACCGATAGGGGCCTCTAGGCACCTATAAACCACCATGGAGGCACAGGAACTCTGTGGTGGTGGTATATCGCACGCGTCACCCCCCGGAGTGGACAACGTGGCCTCCCAGTTCGCGGAAACAGAAGATATGCCAGTCACCCCAACGCCAATCCGTTGGCGATCTGGAAACATGATGCAACCTGAATTCAATGAAGGTAGCATGGAGAGTGCGAGCATGGATGAAAATGAGGGCCAGGAACACTGGCAAACCAGAGGATCCAGCAGGACCCCCAGCCGGGCCCCCAGCCGGGCCAGTGAGGCCAGAAGCGGAATCAGGCAACGAAAGAGTCTACAAAAGACATTGATTGGAAGGTCAAAGCATCAAACCTCTTTACTAGATGTGAGCAAACACGCCCAGGTGTTGGTGGGTGCTTTGGAAGCAGCCCAGAACCAACAACAAGAAATGTTTCAAATGGTCCAGGAACAGGTACGGGCACACCTAGCAGAGGAGCTGTCCAACTGGAGAGCAGAACAGCAGGTTCATGAAGGACTCTATCTAGAGCGGGTCACAAAGCTGGAACTGGAAGTTAGCAAGCTTCGCACAGAGCTCACAGAAGCCCAGAACACTATCCAACGAATCAAACCAATGAAGCAAGACACACCAACAACAACCAATGCCCAATCAAGCCAAACGAACCAACACAATAGCAGCAAGGTCCCCAAGATAAGGGAAGCAACAAGCCAAAAGTCAAGGCAACAACCCACATTTGCAGACCTAGCTACGCTGCTTTCCACTAGACCTGGAGGGCAGGAATGGCAGGAGGTCACCAAAAAGAAGCAGAAGAACCGGCAAATCCAAGCAGTTGCTGCAGTTAGCCAGCCTGATCCAACCAAGCTTAAGCCAGCCAAAGACACCCCCAAAGAGGCACGGAGATTCCTATTTCGCCGGGAGGGAGGCAAGGCTGCCCCAAGATCAGAGAGAGAGGATATCATTCTGGCCATCAACCGAGCAGTAGCAAAGGCACACTTCCCAGCATTCATCCGGGTAGTGGACGCAGGATATACCAACACTGGAGCGATCACAATCCTTTTGGAGAAAGGTACCCTAGGCTCTATGCTCCTACCTGACTATAAAGACCTATTGGTCACCGCAGCTCGGCAGGCGGATCCAGCAGTGATATCGGTCGAGCTACCTGAGCAATGGTACCGTGTCAAGGTCCATGGGGTCCCAATTAAACGTTATCTCACCTGTGGCCTGGCTCTGGCCCGTGAAGAGATTGAGCTGGGGACTGAATACCAGCTGAAGAGGAACCCAACATGGCTCCGGAGCTCAAAAGAGCTACACACCAGCAACCAAAAGTGCTCAACTATTGTTATTACAGTTGGCTCACTAGAGGAGGCTCGAAGGCTTCTTATCAACGGCATTCGCTTTGGGGGGTCCCGATATAAGACGGAGCAATACTGGGAAACAGGAGTGGATACAGTCTGCCCCAGGTGCTGCCAGCTAGGCCACCGAAGCTTCAAGGCCTGTGGTGACCACCCACCGTGCTGCTTCATATGCGCGGGGCCCCATGAGGGCACTGAACATGTCTGCCGGGTGGTAGACTGCCCAGCCAAACCAGGAACTGCCTGTAAACACATCCCGGCCAAATGTGGCACCTGTGGAGGCCCACACCCCGCAACAGTAGAGAATTGCCCAGCCAAGCGAGCAGTGAGGAAGGAACTGAGAAAGAGAACTGTGGAGTCTAAGGACATATCCCAACTGGCTGAGAGACCTCAGCAAATGACCGGTGTGGAACCAGCTATTCTGAGCTCACCAGGATTCGCTTTCAGTGTGGTCAACCGAAACCAGCACCAATCACGACCACGGAGCAGCTCAGCTCCTAACAGCCCCCAGACCCAGCGATATCTGGGGCCCAGCCTGACAACAGGCCAAGAGGACACTGAGATGAGGGGCACTGACACCCCAGGGCAGTCAATGGCCCACTAATGCGACTACTCCAACATAATTGCCGCAAGACTTATGCAGTCACTGTTGCGGCTTTGGAGGCAGGACTGGAGCTAGGGGTGGGACTAGCATGCCTACAGGAACCATATATTGATATGGAGTTCCGACATGGAGGATATCAGATATATTGGCCAGAAGCAGGATCTCTTCGAGACCGGCGAGTGGCAGTAGCAATCCGGCGGGATATATTGAATGAAATGATTGTGGAGGCCCGAACAGATCTCCTTGATCACCCATACCTCATGGTAATGGATGTATGGGAGTTAAATCGGGCCCGGGAAAAAGCACGAAGAACCAGGATAATCAACTGCTATGACAATTGGTTAGGAATCGGCCATTGTTGGCATGGGGGGAATGAGAGACAGAGAAGAGCACTAGAGGATGTGCAATGGGACCAAGTCCTTGAGGGAAGATGCCTGCTTGTGGGAGATTTCAACGCCCATAGCCCACTATGGAACCCTCTAGCAAGAGCCCGAGTGAATGCCAGACCGCTAGAGAATTTGGTAGATGAAGCAGGTCTCTACATCAACAATGAGCTAGGAGTCCCCACTCGACCAAAAAGGACACCAGGGATTTCAATCATTGACTTGGCTCTAACCACAGTTAGTATGGGGCCTCTGGAGATGTGGACTGTTGACCAAGAGCACCCAACCGGCTCAGACCATGAACTGATAATCATGGAATGGACCTCTCTGGAACGAATATCTACAATACCCTCACAATATGTAACAGGGTGGCAGATTCAGACGCTTCAAGCCAACCCACAAGCCCTGGAGGAAGCCAAGGGGGATTGGCAAGCGAGAACAGAATCCAGACCCTGTTTGGGGAACTCTTGCTCGTCAGAAGACCTAGCTGGGGAAGCCATATGGATCCAGGAGGCCCTGACAGCAGTATTAAATCGGCATGCAAAACAGCTACGGGTGACTCCACTATCAAAACGCTGGTGGGGGACAGAGATTAAAGAGGCCCGTAGGACCTACAGTCAGGCAAGACGGGCATGGCAGGGTCAAGAGATCTCTACAACAGAACTGAGAGAGGTCCGGAATAGCTACTATCGAGCCATCCGACGAGCGAAACGCACCTGCTGGGAAACCTTTCTGGAAGGAGCAACAGATCAGCCAGGCCTAGGGGATACTGCTAGATGCTGGCGGGCTCTGAACTACACAAAGCCCAGGACTATGGCAACAACCCCAACGCTACGTGGGCCCCAGGGTCAACTTGCCAGCTCCATTGACGAGAAGGAAGCCCTGATTCGGGAAACAGCCTTCCCCCAGACACCAGGGAATAGCCAAGAAGTTGAGGTCCCCCAAGGATCCTGGCATGGCCAGGTGGATGAAGGAATAGTTAAACACGCTCTGTTTCACCAGGCAGTCCAAAAGGCCCCAGGAATTGATCGACTAAACTTCCGGGCTCTCCGGCTTTTATGGGAATGGGACAGCCCCAGAATTGTTGCTCTAACCCGACAATGCTTCCGACTAGGCCTACACCCACCAGTGTGGAAGGTGGCAAAGGGTATTCTGCTGAGGAAACCCAATAAGCCAGACTACACAGCTGTGAAGGCCTACCGGGTGATTAGCCTACTAAACTGCTTAGGGAAAGTGGTTGAGAAGGTAGCGGCAGACGCGATTGCCCACCACTGTGAGACTATGGGGGTACTACACCCAGGACAGATGGGAGGTCGCAAGCAACGGAGTGCAATTGACGCAGTGGCATGTCTAATACAGAACACCCATGAAGCATGGAAACTCCAACAACTTATAGGAGCGCTATTCCTTGACGTGAAGGGAGCATTTGACCATGTGAACCCAAGCCGACTGATAGCCCGACTGATTGAATTCAACCTAGATGGGGATCTGATCCGATGGGTACAGTCCTTCTTGACCGACAGATGGGTACAGCTACAGATCGACAACACACAGTGCCCAGCACACCCAATTAACTCCGGGGTGCCACAGGGCTCGCCAGTGTCACCAATTCTCTTCATTATCTACCTCAGCGGTGTATTTGATGCAATTGAGAGGAGGGTGAATGGTATCCAGTGTCTCTCATTTGCAGATGACATAGGCCTGCTCGCTCCAGGATATTCAGTTAGAGAGGTCTGCAAGAAGCTGCAAGAAGCTGCCAAGGTGGCCATTGAGTGGGGGCATGGTAATGTGGTCCAGTTTGATGCGGGGAAAACAGAAGCAGTCCTACTTACTCGCAAACGGGGCCGGGAACTGAAAGATCAGATTCAACGAGCACAAGTGGAGGTAGATGGCCACTGTGTGCCCTTCAACTTAGAGGCAACGCGATGGCTTGGTGTCTGGCTTGATTCTGGGCTGAATCTCAAAGCGCACTATCAGACCTGTATGCGCAAGGCACGGGCTGCAGAAAACCGGGTACAACGCCTATGCCAGAGTCATGGACTGGCCCCAGGGCTAGCTCGTCAGGTTCAAGTAGCAGCAGTGCAATCAGTAGCTCTGTATGGAGCAGAGCTCTGGTGGCAGGGCCAGAAGGATCGTCTAGTGGGTATACAGCTCATGATCAATCGACAGGCCCGTGCAATTACCGGCATGTTGAAATCCACTCCTGTAGGGCCACTAGTTCGTGAAGCGGGCCTGGCACCAGCAGAGGCCCTGTTGGAGGCTCGACAATTGAAATACACTACCCGGCTGCTCAGCTTACCGGAGAACCACCCAGCTAAGGAGATCCTCCCAGTGAGCTTCCGGGAAGGGGATCAGCACACCCAACCTGGGGAACAGACCCCAGGGAACCGACAATGGGCTGAGAGAAACAACCGAGGCCGATGGTCCCTGGGACAACACCTTGCTCGACAACTAGCCAATATTCTACCAGTGGACCCATCTGGGGGCTTTGAGAGCACAACACAGACAACCAGTAGCCAGTTCCCAGGCCAAATAGAGATGCTACCAGGTCCAGAGGCCCTAGTAGCAGCGCAATCTCTCCCTCCAGAGCTAGCAATCTGGTCAGATGGATCAAGATTAGAGAATGGCAAAAGTGGGGCAGGGATTGCTTGGCGAGAGCCGGGAGGAACATGGAAGACCCGGGGGTTCCCATTAGGCAAGGGATATGAGGTCTTTGATGCAGAGCTTCTGGGCGTTGTGCGAGCACTCCAGTTAGCAGAGAAAGTGGGGGATCAAAGTCCAGTCACTATCCTGTTGGACTCCCAAGCAGCCATTGCAAGGATGCGACACACCCAGCCAGGGCCAGGTCAAGCATTAGTGATCCAAGCACATGCTATAGCCAAGAGACTACATGCCCGAGGTTGCCAAACCACTATCCAATGGGTGCCGGGACATGCAGGAATAGAAGGGAATGAGAGAGCTGACCAGGCAGCAAAACAGGCAGCCAGTAAGCCACCAGGAAGAGGCCCAAGAGAGATATCCCTGGCCTTCACCTGTAGAGCCCGAACAGAAGCCATTATAGCACAAAGGCAGAGATGGCTCAACAAAGAACTTGGACAGCGATCCCAACAAGGTCAACGAACATACAGGCCACAGAGGAACTGGCGGCTCGACCCGGCAGCTGCAATAGCTCCCAAACACCTAGCAAGCCGTTATTTTCAACTGAAGTCAGGACATGCCGCTATAGGAACATACCTACATCGGATCCAGGTCCGGGAGGATGCAACCTGTGAAGGATGCGGTATATCAAGGGAGACAATACACCATCTTCTCTTTGAGTGTCGGGAATGGCGACACCAACGAAACAGGCTCTACAAGGACCTAGAGACTGACGGAGTCTTGAGACCCACCACTGCAGAAGAATATCCACAAGGACGACTTTTAGGTGAGCCTAGAGCTACCAGAGCGCTGCTGCAATTCCTAGCCAGCACCAGCATAGCTCTACCCCGGGCGCACCTACGGCAGACGGCAGAAAGGGCCCAAAGAGATGACGAATGGGGACTGGAAGCATTGGAGGAAGCAGTTAGAACAGGAGAGGGGTAGCAGGGAGGGTAGCCCAAGGCTGAGAGTCAGCCTAGGCCACACCCATCTTGCTCCAAAACACAAGGAGAGCACGGTGCTCAAAAGCCCTGCGCATACAGGCGGTCTGGGGCGAGGAAAAGGATTGGAAAGATGTTAGAAGGGGGCTAACGCCTCAGGAACCTATGGGGACAAGAGACTGTAGAATAGCCACTGACCTCGAGTCCACGAATCATGGTCTATCATAGCTCTAGGGCTCGGTATGGACAATAAACTTGATTAAATAATAATAATAATAACAGCTGGTGAGCGTTTGTGGTTCGTTGCCGTAACTTGTCGGGTGTTCGTCATGGGTCCGATAGTCAGTAATCGTGCTGTGACTTGATCCTAGCGACGAGGGATACTTTAGACGTAGAATTTCCAAAGGCATGCGAACAGGTGTACATGATTCTGATCGGTATTCATCGGCAATCGTAGTGGGTAAATCAACATGTAGTTTCAATGTAGACCATTCCCAGCTAACCCTTGTGAACCCAGGTGAGCATTCGTACAAAACTGGATATAGTGGCCACCAGTCGATGCGAAAGCCCAAAGTCTTCTATACGACCAGGATACCCCGGATATCGCCTACCTGAATTCTTATTCCCCAATATATCCTTTCATCGTCAACTGCTACCATTACCGACAGACCCAACTGCCTTGCCAGATGACTTCCTGGCCCTTGCATCCGCCGTTGACCCGACTGGACCAGTACGTTGCGCCCAAAAAGAACCAAACAGAACAGTCCAGACTGGTACGTGTGGACCTCATATGCGGGTGATATTGAATACAAATCTAGCGTGATTTGTAGAGACGTTATGACTAAAAGCTCGCGCACGGGGGTTACAATTAATATGTATATACACTTGTTTTCTCATTGTAAAAAACCATGCTCTATGTTTTTAACAAATCTAGAAACCAGATGAAAAATCGTCAACAACAAGGTCCCAGCTATTTCCTCTTTCTCGCAAGAGTTCTTGTTGGCAAAGGCAAACTTCATTGCTGCCATAAGTGCAAGCTGCCTGCAGTCCCGACTCCGCCGGCCAATAGTGATCGAAACTCGAGGTTCATAGCCGTACGCAGATATCTTGAAGTAAAAGTGTTGAAGATCTCCAGTGGCTCAGTAAAATGAAATCGTACACGCAGTGCAGAACTCAAGCTGCATCCCATGAGTAATCAAAGCAACTGCACAGGTCGTTTCTTACGCAAAGTTTGTGCAATGTGTCTGGTAAAAGAGAGCTGATGTTAACTGCTCTATCGGGATCGAAGCCAAGGAGAACAATAATAGGAATTTCGGCGGTTTTAAGCTTAGTGAATCTCTTTAGGAATCCATGAAAAGGTTTAAGCATTTTATCCCTTCTCTCATCACCATTTGTACTCACTGTTGTACTCATCCAGATAGCATGAGTAGTATTCCAATCCCATGGAGAGGTTTTCAACCGTATAAGTAACTGATCGCAATGCCTGAACCAGAAGCTTGCCATTTGGAAAAGACCGTTTTTTCCACGAGTAGCTTGCCAATCCCAAGTGGAGACTCTTCAATGACTGCGCTTGAGCGAGTAGGAAAACAACATCCTCGTCCTGGATCGTTGAACGAGCCAAGATCAACGTTTACAAGCGGCCAAGATTTGTCTCCCTTTTCTTCATATCCTTGAGCCTCGAGATATTGAGCAGCCAAATCCCCAGGTGTTGAAGAGAGGACAAGTGAAACCAGCCATCGAACTGATCATTTTTGTTGGACCCCGGGAATTCGTCAGGTATATCCATATTAGAATCTTGCACCCATTCCTCCATAGAAGGCACATTTCTCCAGTAGTCAATAAGCTGAAGAGATTTGAAAGCCGGCAACGCCAATCCTGGCGAGTGAAGCGCGTGCGTCACCATCCTTTCTGGGTATCCTCCCAGCCAGACGAAAGAATAATCCAGACAAAGAGACTTTATGTTCGGAAGTTGAGCAATGAAGACAGCCGCAAAAGCATATAAATCTGCTCCCTCGAGGGCCTCTTTCCAGTCCTCTGCATCATCGAATTGAGCGCACTGTATGATATAAGTTGCCTTGTCCACCACGTCTTTGAAGCGGGCTGACTCTCGACGCCAAATTATATTCCTCGTAGGGCAGATCCATGATAGGGTTGATGAAAGTAGACTGAGATTTTGTACCGAAGACACCAGGCCTGGGCGCTTGAAGAACGTTCGAAATAGAAGGAGTAGTTTGCGAAGGGGAACAGTATATTTCCAGGTCCAGTTCATATTCTTGTAAAGAAGTGGTTCGGCAAAAGGGCGCAAATGCCTAGATACTGCCACAGCGAGAGAATATCCCGAAATGCAAAGTGCTCAGTGATCTCAAACCAACAATCATATGGAAGGAGAAAAGAGCGGGTTAGATTAGCAGAACATAATTCAGCCATAATTGCGGTCATTTCTAGCCTCATAGAGCTCTTCGACTAGCTCAAAGAAGGCACTTTTAGCAGTTGAAGGAGGCAGAAAACCTGTTGCGTGGTGAATCGACGCGTGAGAGTGGACTATTCCCTTTTTGGATATCATGAGCTGAGGCTCTTCTCTTTAGACTCGCCAGCCATCAGACTCATTCTACACTGTCCAGATGCTCTTTATTTATTTGTTTTTATTTCTTATTTGCAAGCAATAACCGATTATATTCTACGCAATAGAGTACACCGTTCTGACCCCCGAATCTGCAATGAACTGGACTGGAGGCCGTCTACAGCGACACTCGAAAGACCCAAGTACACTACAGAAACAGAGATTCGCAAAGCTCAGATCAAGAGGAGCTGATGACGCTCAAGTACCTGAAATCTTCCAGAGCCTATCTCAATTCCACGTCCCCAAGTCGCAGCAACGTACACTCAGCGGGGAACCTGATTCACGAGACCAGGTGAGTTGCTGGGGGAATGAAATGCTTCTGGGTTTCTGTTTCCATGCTAATATATTACCAGCCCAGCAGGAACTTACACGGGCTATCCAACACCCCAGCATGCGCGAGCAACGAACCTCCCCAAGCCTTATCCCGCTTAGACCGCATCAAACGCCAACTACTAGGAACAAACGACTGGGCTGCAATTGGAGTCACCCGTCCAGTCAAGATGTCATTTACGTCCGCGGAGGAACTGGAGAGATTTGGGAAAAGGCGGAAGTTGACAGAGGCGGATCACAATAGACTGGTTCCTTCCGGTGGCAGGATCAGCCACCCGAGACCTCGCCAAGGGCCGCGAGAGCGTGCGTCATCCGAGTTTGGAATGATTGGAAAAGTGGATATCCGAATACATCGGCCGCGGGATAGTCCAGAATCCTCGAGTAATGGTCGCAACAAAAGCAGTAACGAGTCATCCCAGCCAATGCTCCTGGACAGGGAGGATTCCGACCTCGTGGATCGGAGTCCATCAACAGACGGAGGAGCATACGGTCCAAGTAGGGGAAGAACCATTTCCAGTCAATTACTTCTATCGTCTCAGAACCTTCCCAGGAAGTCGCCATCTCTTGCGCCATCGGACATCGTTCTTCCTATCGAGTCTGTATCTCAGGAACAAGCACAGCAGTACGCCAATCTATCCGGTCCTCATCCATATCTACAACCATCTAGATCGCCGACGAGGTTCGACAGCCGTACTCCCAGCCTTCACCAGCCAATTCCACAATTCCCCAGACGTTTTACTATTGACGACCAGATTGCTGCTGAACTGGAAGCACAGTCCTCGCGTGAAATGCGGGGTAATGCACAACTACAACTGAGCGATGCAGGTGATAGCTATGCGGCAAGCGAGTGTTCGTCCGAGAAGATACACGATGAATGTGGTCTTGGCGCCGCAGCTGGGACCCAGTTCACATCGAGCAACCAGTTCTTCGGTTGGCTTCCGGAACCAAAGCATCATGTCCAACGGTTCGTGGCCCAGGAAGATCCTTCAGCTAACACCTCACCTGCGGTTACGATGTCGGAGACAGTCGACCGTGGACAACCTACCTATGATGCCGAGCTAGGTTTAAGGATGAACGCGTCGGGCTCATATACCTCTCCGATTAAGATATTTGGTCAGTCCGTCGGACTCAATGAAACCATGGGGGATATCCAAAATCTACAGCAACCGGTGTACAATACCAATCCTCGTTTCAACCCACCCCAAAGCTATATGACTCCCAGTCCTCAGCATGCTCGACCACAGGAAGGGTTTGATCCGGAGGGATACATGCTGAACGGATTCGTTAAAGAGCAATGAACCAAGCATTTAATTATCGACCCAGAAAGATTTCGAAATTTACAGAAATACTCTATTTACTCCATTTCGCCAGAGAATCTCGAGACAGCCTGATGTCAATAATATGAATTTTGTGAACGATGTTGTCGAACAGCAAACTGTCTATGGACAATACCTATCGTCATCCACATCTTCAAAACAGGAAGCCACGGATAGTCGACAGCGATAATATTGCGACTTCGTCTCCAAATCCACTTTCAACGGAGAGAACGTACCGAAAGTCCTTCGAACTCTACGGGCGCCTTGGGTATGAGCTACCTTGACACTATCAGCCGGGAATGACATCACTACGGACAATGTGATGGGTTACACCAATATAAACCTCAAACTTTCTGATCAGATGGATGGATACAAGCGCGATATAGGGTTTGTGAGATAATAAATTTACCAACTTGCCTTAAGACAGCTCTGACGTTACCGAACTTAGTGCTTGCCTGAATTTACTTGTGGTCCCAATTGCCGCTAGCGACGAGCAACCCTCGTTTGTAGAAATCGGGCGCCTTGCCGATGCTGAGAAACTTCTATCGGAGTGCTTCGCGCAACCGGCAAGGTAGCCGACGTAGCTGTATGCCACTCCTTCCGAATATATCACAGAAACTCAGCGTCGATGGATCCAAGAGACCGAGTCTGCTTAATGTGCTGTTTTTCGGCTTCGGATGCCGAAACCGAAACCCATCTCCTACATACCACGCATTTGAAATACGTGCATCTCTCCAATATCTTGAGTCTTCATCTTTCTAACTCTCCAAAAGAACTGTGCAAAAATGTTTGAAAATGTGCAGCAAGGTCCGGTGGACCCTATGTTCGTCTTGAAGCGGGATGCGGACAGCGATGCGTCTCCGGACAAGGTGGATCTCGGTGTCGGGATTTATCGCAATACGGAGGGGAGGTATCATGAGATGGGAGTCCTGCGGGAGGTTAGTATGAGTGTGCAGTTGCAGGAGTTTGATGCTGATACAGTTGTCTCGCAAATCAGGCTAAAAGAATTCTGGAGCAAAACAATCCCGGACATGATGTATAGAGCCCTCGATTAACCTCAACGGCCTGGGTCCCGATACTGATAAGATATGCTGTAGTATGAATCTACCACAGGGAGTCCAGCGTTTCTGAAAGATGCAGCGGCTGCCATGTTCGGCGAGGGGTGCGAAGCACTGAATGATGGGCGTGTGAGCTCTTAAGGCTACCCCCATATCGCTACTGCCCCTGACTTATTGCTCTCAGGTCACATCCGTCCAAACCATCTCAGGTACAGGCGCAAACCACCTGGCCGCTCTATTTCTAGCGCGATGCGCCGGCTCCAAGCAGAACACGGTGTACGTGGGAACACCAACCTGGGGAAACTACGAGCCCCTCTGCTCTCTGGTAGGCTTGCAAGTACTCAAGTATCGATACTACGACCCTGAAACCGCCACAGTCGACTTCACCACCCTACTCAATACAGTCTCCAGCGCACCACCAAACAGCATCTTCATCCTCCAGGGATGCTGCCACAACCCCACCGGAGCAGACCTAACACCATCACAGTGGGACGCGCTCGCAGAGGCAATGAAGAAAGCCAACGTCTTTCCATTCGTGGACATCGCCTACCAAGGTCTGGGCGGGTCAATGGATGAAGATGCCTACCCGATCAGGCTATTTACGGAGATGGGGTTCGAAATGGTTGTTTGCCAGTCGTTTTCTAAGAACTTGGGATTGTATGGTGAGAGATGCGGGGTGCTTCATGTCGTCAACTCAAATGCTGCGATTGCTTCGCGTGTTTATGATCAGTTGCGCTGTTTGATTCGGTGGGAGTTTTCTTCGTCGCCGGCTTATGGGTCGCGTTTGGCGAGTATTGCTATGAGCTCGGACTTGAAGGGGCAATGGTAAGTAGACAACAGACCAATGTTTTATAAAGGACAGCTCTAACTGACGTGCAGGTCTGATGAGCTAGTAGCCATGCGCTCTCGGCTACTCGACAATCGAGAAAAGCTTTACCAGGCTTTGCAGAACGTACGTCCCAAAAACTCTTCTGGCTCTATAGAGGACTAATGTCAACAGACACCGGGCAACTGGGACGTTATCTTGACGACAAAAGGTCTTTTCGCGTACGTACACCTTGATCTCCTTTCCTGATCTAAACTGGCAACTAACTATCGAAAGCTGCTTGCCTCTGAATCCGCTTCAATGCCAGCAACTGCGCACAGTGCACCACATCTATCTACCGGATAATGGCCGTATTAATGTTTCCGGACTGAACTCAACTAATGTCAACCAGGTGGCCGCTGCGATTGATTCTGTGACGCGGATTTGATCTCTTATACTGCGGGCTTGGAACATGTTATACAACTGTAAGATCGTTCGTGATAGGCTCGTCCGTTTAAAGTGCCATTTGAGTTCTTTGTACCATTGAATTACTACGAAATCTAGATAGCCTTTGTCCACTGCAATCACTATGGGCAGATCTACTACTGGGAAGCTCAGTCAACAGAGAGGAGTTTATTCATATATAGCTAAGAGTTTGTTTCGATAGAAACAATAATGTCCCTCAAATAAAAGGAAACAATAGCTCTCCAGCCAAACCTGAGGCACAACACTATCTACTTACAACACAAGGCCTGCTCACCAAAGCCGGGTGCCTGCGAAGTATCTAACCGACAAAAACACGAACTATCCACCTCAACATCCGCCACCGCAAGCGCAACCTTCAACTGAGACTCCAGCAGCTTAGCCTCATCCCCCCACCCAACCGCACCAAGCACTCAAAGTACCCCTGCAAAGCCCACACATTATTAGGATGATGATGCGCCCGACCAAGCAAACTCTCCAAACCAAGATCAGCCCTATAAGCATCCGCTGCTTCCTCCACATAATTCTGCTCCAGCATCAGAGCCGCGTATGCGTGGCGCACGGGCTGCATCCAGCCCCAGGGCTCGCTGTAGTTGAGGCGGTCTTCTAGGGTAATGGCTGTTCGTAGATGATTGAAGGCCCCGTTATAATCTCCGCGACGGTAGGAGATCTCGCCGTCTAGCATGGGTACTCCGACGGCTAGGATGTCGACTAATCGGTTTGGGTGCGTGCGACGGGTGGTGGGGATTCGCTCTAGGGCACGGATGAACTGGGTCGTTCGAGAAGGGCGTTTTCGACCTGGTTTAGCGCTGCGAAGGCGACGCCTTTGGCGTAGTGAATGGTTGCCGTTGTCACACAGTATAATTCCTGATCAGCAGGCAGTCCCGCCTGGATGATGTCCTCCCACATACCGAACCGGACCATAACATGGAAGCGGACCGCGACGTAACCTTCCAGCCAGTCTGCCAGATTCGGAGACTTCGTGCGCAAGACGTCTCCGGGAATCGTGGCTTCCATGCGATTAGCGGTCTCCAGGGCAATCTTCTTCTTCCCAGCGAACATAGCGGCGTAGATAAGCGAGTGGTAATTGTGCAGGCGGTAAAGACTGTAGAAGTTCTCCGCTCCGGCTACAGCTAGAAACTTCTCATCGGCCAGGGTAGCATGCACGTTGGAGGAGATTGCTCGGCTCCAGTCGCCAATCAGGACATCTAGGTGGATCGGCATATGGTGAGCGTGGCCGGCGTCAGGGATCAAGTCCCGGAGGTGCTCAGCGGCTGTTAGGCCACGCTCGGGGGTTGGGGACATTTCAGACAAGTGGATGTACATGTGCAGAAGGCCAGGGTGCTCGAGGGAGCCTTCTTGCTGTAGCGCCCGCTCGAGTACCGCTTTGACATCCAAGGTACGGGCGCCTTTGGCGGGTTGACCGGTAGCCACATCATAGAGCTTCCATGGGGTGAGGGTCATCATGGAATCCGCGTATAAAGCGGCAACGTCTAGATCATCCACAAAATCTTTGTATAGAACACCCATCGAATCGGCATAGGCATAGTTCCATGCTAAGAGCTGCTCCAAAGGAACCAGATCTCTATTTTGGAAACGGAGCCGAATGCATTGGATCAGGCCTTTCTCGATGGGACGATCAGGGGAGGACAGTGATTCAGCGAGATTCGCGGCGTCATGCGCTTCTTTCAACGTCAATTTGAGGTGGTCTTTTTCAAGCAGTTCCCATGGACAGTTATAATTGGGACCGAGGGCGAAGGCAATGCCCCAGTAGGCCATGGCGCACGAAAGATCACTTGACAGTGCTTTCTTGAAGCAATTGATTGCTTCCATATGATTAAACGTATACAATTATGTCAGGCCACGATTGAACTAGACCTGTGCTGCTTCACTGGTGGTGGACATCTCTCGTCCAAAGGTGCCGAGATCGAAGGAGTACGCTTCGACTTGTTCGGGTTCGATCGGCATGGCGTGTGAATTCTCAGGTATCAGGTAATTGAGAAAATGAGAGGATGAACCGAATGTAGAGGTCTAAGATATCCACAGCAGCGTACCTAGGGCTATTTATATATGATGTGGATTGCTCGGAGAAAACGGTTTCCGTAACGGGAAGGGGGAGTGCACGGAGAAGTCAGGAACCGGATCAATGAGTTTCTCTCTGCGGCGCTCCATTAATACTTCCGGTCCAATGACAGTGAAATCCACGATTTATCTGGTCACGGTATCCGTAGCTGGCGTTTGGACCATATTGCATAATAATACTGAGTTGTAGATGCTACTGCCTGAGGTGTCTTTACAGACCCACTCTCTCTCTCCCACCACAGCCAATCACCGCCCGCGCAGCCGCAAGGACACAACAAAGCCCTATCTACATAGGCAGCAGCTCAGTAGTGTCAAGGGTACAAGTACAGGAAACAAATTCAAAAAAAAAAAAAAAAAAAAAAACGAGCGGCCGGGAGTCGAACCCGGGCCTCGTGGGCCATTAAACGCAAGCACTCTCCGTTGATCGTTCTCCGGATACTTAGTATAGCTATTAAGCTTTCTTGGTGTTGAGCCTGAGGCACGTATCTCATGTTTTCTGGCATAAAAGATGACTATCTATTTTTTCTCACCAACACTAGATCACACAGTAGTACACATCTGTCGAGCTGCGAGCATATCGGCCGTTGTCTAAACCGTCAGTGGGTCAGTGGGGTTGACGGGATGGAAGCTGGGGGGTCTATGCCGGGGTTTGGTAGAAGTTGCGGTGATGTTTAGAAGCATAGGCACATCAGAAAGGGAATGCGCTTATTAGAAGTACAAGAAATGCCTAGCTAACTCTTTCAATGAATGTAGAATTGCTACTCAACTTACCTGCATGTATGCCTTGTAGTTGCACGGCTGCCTGAGGTGTCCGTGATCGCCGATTGCGGCCCACCGAGGTCCACGTCTTCCCCAGACCGCAACCTTCATCTTATCACCTCCTCTCATCTCCCATCTTTCATCTCACTTCCCAACTCCAAACCATCAATCCACGAGTACACCATCAACCATGTACTCTCTCCCATTCCTCCTCCTCCCCTTCTTAATAGCCCCCTCAGCGACCCTCCCACACCAACAAACCAACTCGCGCCCGGGAACCAAGTCTCCCGACCTCACCCCCCTCCCCCTCGTAATCTGGCACGGCCTCGGCGACAGCTACCAAAGCAGCGGCCTCTCCGAAATCGCCTCTCTTGCCGCCTCCACAAACCCCGACACCTACATCCACATAATCCACCTCTCCGATTCCAGCACCGGCGACCGCCAAGCCTCCTTCCTCGGCAACGTAACCGAGCAAGTCGACTTCGTCTGCGAGCAGCTATCCTCCGAACCGATCGTCGGCACAGCACCCGCGATCAATGCGCTGGGCTTCTCACAGGGCGGACAGTTCCTCCGCGCGTACGTGGAGCGGTGCAATAACCCGCCTGTGCGGAATCTGGTCACCGTGGGGAGCCAGCATAATGGGATTTCCGAGTTCCAGGAGTGCATGGCGCTGGATTTGATATGTAAGGGGGCGGAGGCGTTGTTGCATGCGGGTGTGTGGTCGGATTTTGTGCAGGGAAGGTTTGTGCCCGCGCAGTACTTTCGGGATCCGAGGGATGAGGAGTCGCTGGGGAAGTATCTGGAGAGCAGCAATTTTCTCGCGGATATTAACAATGAGCGTGAGGGGTCAAGGAACGAGACGTATAAGGAGAATCTGAAGAAGTTGAACAAGTTCGCGATGCTGATGTTCGAGGATGATAGCATTGCGCATCCGAAGGAGAGTGCGTGGTTTGCGGAGGTGAATGGGACGACTGGGGAGGTGACGCCGTTGAGGGAGAGGGATGTTTATAAGGAGGATTGGCTTGGGTTGAAAGAGTTGGATGAGCAGGGAAAGTTGGATTTTCTGGCGCTGCCGGGGGATCATCTACAGATGGAGGATAAGCAGTTGGTGAGGTTGTTCCAGGACTATTTTGGGCCTGTGGAGGTGGATTTGCCGGATGCGATGCCTGCGAAGGGTGCGAAGGGTGCTAAGCATGCTGAGAAGGTGCTTGTTCAGCAGTATTGATATTGATTTGTTTCTCGTTTTATGACTTTGATCAAGATTGATTGCTCTAGCTTTGATTTACTATAGCATAGCTTAATACGCACGAAGCACGATAATCAAGTACACCCACATTATTTACACCCGGTCGAGCCTGGCATCTACCTAAATACATGGAAACTATCAAACACAACACCCGCCATGAACAGCATCCCATCCCGCTGTTCAGCCATGACCTCAAACATAAAGAAAACAAGGGTACTCAAGTCAAGCCACGTCTATCAAAACTCAACACAAGAAAAGACATAACAGAGACAGACAAGTTAAACAGTATAAAATCGCCAACCAAAGAACAAAAGAAACAGTCAAGTCAAATAGAAAGGCCACAAAAGATGACCGGTACGAATTATAAGTGCTTTTGCAAGAAAGAGGCAAGAAAATAGCATGCTAATGCGAATGCAACAAATGCAAGTCAAACTAAAACAAAGCTTGAAGAAATGTGAAAACGCAAAACGAAAGAATCAATATGGCGGCCGCCCAATACCACCATTGGCGGCAGGCCGCCTCGAAGAAATACCACCCGTTCTTCTCGTCCCCTTGGGCCTCTCCGCATCACGCGAAGATAAAAAGTCGTTCAACTGGCGTTGGCTATCGCCATGGTCATGTTCCGTGTATCCGCCGTCAACATTGGCGGCGCTTGCAAGACCAGTGCTCGAACGGCTCTTGCTCCGGTTCAAAGTGCCAGCGTTGCTCGGACGATAAGCGTGGTATGTGCCAGCGCTTCCGTTGACAGAGGCTTGTTTCCGGAGAGCCGGCGCGGTGACTGGTCGTTCACCGAGCGGCGTCGAGGCTTGGGAAGAGTCGCTCGGGAATCCACCCGGGAGCGACGGCATGGACGGAATGGAGAGCGACGGCGGGATCGGGGGAACAGGAGGGATGCCGCCGGCTTTCGACTGTCCATCAGTTAGAACAAAGGTCGATGCCCGGGGGGTTTCCACTCCGTCTCCTGGCGGCGTCGATTCTCCTTCGACAACAGACTGTGGTCTGCTCGAGGCTCCGTCGCCATCGAATTCGGATGCGGAATAGCCACTGACCATGCTTTCACTACTCGAGGATACGATGCTGTCGTTAGAAGCATCCAATCGTCCTCGTAACGGGCTGAGACGTCGTGCATTGGCGTCGCGGTTGTTAGAAAGCACGCGCCTCAGCTCGTTGACTCGAACCGCGGATCCACGGCTAGAACTGTTCATTGGTGTTCCTGCATATTCGGGAACACTCGGACGTCTCCGATCAGGCAAGCCCGCTGCGCCTCCAGTAATAGAACCCGATCCATCAAGAGCTGAAACTGGCGAAGCCGTAGACAACGAGCTGTCTCTAAACCCATTGCCGTGGAAATGGTTGCGCATGATAAAGGTGCCTGCTTTGGAACCATTGATGGACAAAGTGCGTGCCTTATCCTTCTGGACGGCCGCAAGGCAAGCTTCCTTATCCCATCCTGCAAGCATCTCGTCCTTGACAGACGCTGGAAGATGCTCCTTCTCAGGAATGGCAGGGGCCGTTCCGTTCGCTCCACCGCGCTCCGGGGAGCTAGGAGGGCTCTGGACAGGCGTCGGGATCGATCCGTTATACGCCTCTTCGACCCGGTCAACAAGCTCCTGAACATCATCCCCAAATGGGTTCAACAATTCAGGACTCTCCAGACCGCCTGGACTGGTTTCCTTACCAGCGATAGGCGTAATAGCGTCAAGGTCAGCAGGTGGCAGACGGACGCTGTCAAGCCAGACACCAAAATTCCTCCGTTTGTCAATCTCGTTGTTGATAGCACCACCAACTCTGTAAGCATCTAAGTCGAACTTCTCAGTCAACTTCCAGAGATATCCGAAAATTAAGCTTCCAATGTTCACTTTAGATGCAGCGGAGTGCAGACTAGCCGCGCTCACGTCGCTCTGCAACTTGAGAATCATGGGCAGCCCATATCGGACGGCGTTCACACCAAGACGGTCAACCAAGTTCGTAAGAAGCAAGTGAAGAAGAAGGGTCTCTGATTCTTCCGATGAACGCTCGAGCGCATTTTCGTAGATCGTCAAATGCAGTAGACGGAGAAAGTTCGACTGTGCGACTTGAACAGCCTTTGCTCTGTGGTTTCCTGAGTTCGAACCCCGCTTGCCAGAGCGCTCAAAAATCTCAGGCAGCTGCTTAGCCAACGGATTCGCTGGCTTGCCGATTGGCTCGCTGACCCTGGCGTCGCTTTCGTTTGTTTCCAGTCTCAGCCAGCACAGGAGTGCGTCAGCGTATGTGTAGTATACTTCACGCTGGTCACGCAGGAGCCATTGCGTGTCTTCCCACACGTGGATGCCAACACGGTTGCGAGATTCGACGCCAGCTGAAGCAGCCGGCTTCTTCCCGCTCGCTACAACAAGAACGTTCTTGACGGCTTTGAGTGCGGCCACCTTGGCTGTCAGCGACGAGAAGGCTACTGCGTGCTCACCAGGAGGAGTTGCCGGCTTGGCCGAGGGATCGAGTGTATCCGCTGGAGCTGTCATAGAATGCTCGTGGTTGGCGCCTGGCTTCAGGAGGCTCAAGATGGTTCTAACCATGTCCGTGATCTGATCACCGTAGTAGATGTGGGTAGCGAGGTGTCCCACGGACTCCACAAGGAGATCAAGCAGTTCCTTCCGCCGTTCCGTTAGAGGTGTCTCGTTGGTGTGCTTCTCTGATTCGCCATTTGCCGCTTTTTCAGACCCAGGTGACAGTACAGAAGAAAGGTATCGCATGAGACCGAGCAAGACGTCCATAACACTAAGCCCAATCATGTTCACTGATGACTTCAACAGCCAATCAACCATGTAAATCATGGTAGCCGAACGATCCAGGTTCTCTTCGGTAGGGTTCGTTTCGAGCAAGACCTCCATGGCAGCGTTCAGAATGATGAACCGCACCTGCACGGGACACCACTTGGCAACAAGCTCCATCAACGACGTAGCCCACGTATCGCCCTTAGCCTTCTCTTGAGAGGAGTTTGAGATCGGAGCCTTGGCAAGGATAAACCGCAAGATAATGATGGTGGTGACACGGATCTGACCGCGGCTGCTTCCCGAGACGATAATCTGCTCCAAACAACGCAGCGCAAGCAGCCTCACATCCATCTCCGCCTTCCGGTCAGCATCAGCGGTAGTCTGCGAAGCCAATGCCGGATCGCCTTCGGCCGCATCCACCGTCTGCACGGTTGCAACACTGACTCTGCGACGTGGGGCGAGCTCCGGCTGGGTCTTCTCCGGCTCTTGCGATTTCAGTTGAAGCAAGACCAGCACATCCTCCTCGCCAGTATACAGATTCTCCAGAATGACGGGCAGAATGAGCTTCAAAGAGTCCCCTCCATCCGCAGCCAGTGTCTCGTCGGAGCCAACCACTCCTCTTATAGCTCGTAGCCCGGCGTTTCTCCATCGAATCGACATCGGGGAAATCGAGGCGGTCTTCTGCGACGACGACTTGGTATCCGCATAGCTAGCGTACGTACGCACGACTCCCTGATACTGAGTTGACAACTCCTGCTCAGCCGCAAGCGACGCCATATCCTGGTATTGACAGAACGTCTCAAACGTCGCAATCGAATCCTCCACCATCGAAATATCCTCGGACCGAAGAACGATATCGATAACGGAAAGGACATATCGCGCATAGATCGGCAAATCGCGGGGAACCTTTTCCATAAGCGCAGTGAGGATCTGGAGGGTAACTTGCACATTCCTAGAAGTGAAAAAGCAACCCGTCAGCAACGAACACACCGGAACACAATCCTCCCACCGCTAGGCTGTAATCTCACCCAAGCTTGCGTCGCCAGACATCGCGAGCTGCCCGTTTCTCCAAGAAGGAGCAGACCTTAGTCAGCTTGCTGCGACGGGTGCTGACATAGTAGAGCAGGTAGGAGAGTTCGCTAGCATTCGGTTTAACCTCCTGGACTCCTTTCTGGTATTGGGGGAAGCATTTCAGGATCAAGACCTGGTGCTTCGGTCGGCATGATTGGCGCATGCTCTCCATTTGCCACGATTGTTATATTCCAAATGCCTGGAAGCTCTAAGATGTGTATTCGCGACGAGATGGGGGGAAGGAGTGACGCGTCGGGCCTAGACTGGCAAGGGGGAGGTGACCGCGGGGGCAAATCTGGTATTGGGTGAGACCATAGAGGTGATGGGGTAAATTCCAATGAGTGTCCGGCTATTGCTATCCGCGGTAGATGGGTACAGGACACTCCGGGGGTGTTGTAGAGAGAGGAGAAGAAAGAGACCGGAAGGCTTCCAAACAACCAGGGGCGGGGCGTTCCACTATCTGTTCTCCAAGGCAAGATAAGCATGCAGATGAGACTGTACAACAATACCAACACCACTGACGATAGACAGAGGCCGGTGCGTCCCAGTCGCAGTGGGAGAAGTAAGGGAGTGTCGGCGGTGGTGGTGGTTGGAGATATGGTGAAGAGTGGAATCAAGATCCGTTGATTAGGAGAGCCCCGGAGTTAAGCAAGTAGCGGCTGGGCCCAATCCCCGATTTAGCAATGAATGCGATTAGTTTAGTTTAGGGGTAATCCGGCTGTCGTATTTTGGGCATTGGTGGCTGTATAAAGAACAGCACATAAAAGAGGCCATTGATCTCGTCCTTTTTCTAATATTTGGATCAGGAACCAGGGACTGTAACCGTCTACATTGGACTACGCGGAAGCATGGGATTTCTTCACCACCACTACTAGTATTCTTATTCTCATTTCTCCTGACCCCATTATCCTTGATTAATTTAGCATGCAGCGGAGCCTGAATCCATCCGCTTGTGTCAATGCTTTACCGGCGATCAGACACCCTGTCATTATGCCCATCCACTAGCACATAACCATATCCTCATCCCGGAAAGTAATGAAAACATGTACTCCGTATCGGCCGGTGTATCGTTTCCGCAGGCGTTGAACTAGTATTCGTTGCGTCTCCCCGGACTCAACGTCTGTCGTTGGTTGTTCGCAAATAGCCGACAGCTGGGGCCAACCTCGGTGACACATGAACGAAGTCTGTCTGCACCATGCACAAACACAATCCCCGCCGTAAAATAAACGTCGTGTATCCGGGGGCAAACTCAGATAGACACCGGTAGCCGCAAGAAACCCGGAGCATCCCGATAGACCTCACGTAGACCGCGAACCGCCATGACGATCAATTCAATTCTCTTCCACAGTATCCCCCAACCCATCAAATCTTCACACCCCATCCTGTTTCTCCGCACCTTCCTGTCCTTGCTCGTCACCGCCCTCCTGCGCGCCTTCTTGCTGCTGCTGTTGCTGTTCACCCACAAGCCCAAGCCCAGCTAACCCCTCAATAACCTGTGGCCTTATAACATCCCTCCGGAACGTCTCCTCCTGCAGCAATCGTAGCGCCCGCAGCGTCGGACCCGGATGCGTCAAAAACTGCGCGTACTCCGGCGTCTTCCAGTACGAGTAGAGGTATGCGAGGTACGCGGCGAACGCCTGGGCATCCGGGTCGGCGGGGGTATCGGTGTCCTCGTTCCCAGTCTCGTCGCTGGATCGGGAGATACCTAGGAGGTTCGGGTAGGTGACGGCTAGATGGGAGAGGTAGTAGGGGTTTGCGAGGGAGGAGACGAATTCGAGCTCGAGAGTAAAACGCGGGTTGGTGAGTGTTGGTGAAGGTTGTTGTTGCGGTTGTTCGGGAGGTTGAGCTTCCATGCTGGTTGGGAATTGATATTGATATCGCTTGTTGCGTAAATGTAGATATATTCAGGTCGGATAGTGCGAGAGGTGTAGTTAGTCCGTACTCCGACAGCTGCGGGAGAGAAAAGGTCGGCGTACTCTCCGTGCTCCGCAGAACCACAACTAAACAGTAGAAGAAGGGAAAAGCAATGGAATGAATGAAATGAAATGAAACGAAATAGAAAGAAATAAACTTAAAATAAATCAGTTTTCTAATTTCGACTCAAGCCCCGATTTTATGAAGCTTAAGAGGAGAATCCCGAAAGCCGATTGTGAACACTTTCCTAGTAGAAGACAAGACGCCGAGATCATTAAAGAAATGAATGAATTATGCTAACAATGATACACGAATATGAATGCATATAGTCATACGGCTCAGTGTTATTATTCTGTGACGGATGCACATTCAACAGAACACGATAGATGGCAGTGTTTATATGAAAAGAGATGAGAAGAAAAGGTCAAGAAGGAGATTTGAATGCAGCTACAAGGAGCAGAGGAGGAGCCACAATGGGAAACAATGGAATGACAGTAACTTATTGTAACAATCTTTAGTCGGTAAGATATACAAGAACAAGCAAAACAGGAAAAAGCAAGGACTGAAATACGGTCAATCTTCAGTGCAGCCGTGACTCTCAGTCGTCAAGGAACCCATCTGGACCTAAGATCCTGCACAAGCACGGTGGGAATTGGGACCTCTTCCGGGGGTAGAATTTGGACTGGCGTACGTGCAATCCGATGCTTGTGTACTCCCCCGCGAACTTGGTGAGAATGTCTTTGAAGGTTTCCAGGAGGAAGCACTCGGAATTGAGAAGTCGGTCAAGCTCTGCGGTAGTCCAACGAATTGGTGGCGAGGCAACTGCTGGCCTTGTCGATTTTCATCTCGGGAGCAGGAACGCAGGCGTGATACAGTTCAAGCTGAACCAGCAAGATGAGACTAGATAAGACATGTGCACAGCACAGTCGAGTCCAGGAGAATTCTTTTTTGATCCAAAACCAGACGGGTTCTTTAGGGCTGCCGAGCCATCGAGGGCTGTGAAGGTGTTGAGACCAAAATACTTTCTCCGCTGAAGAGTGTAAAACCATTAGCCTGAAAGAGCAAACACTGCAAAGAGACATAAATTGAAAGGGCTGCGACATAAGTACTTACCAAATGCACGGCCGTGACTCCCCGCAATTCGACTACACGACCAATTTGATGTCTCCCATAACCTCAACTGATCCACAACACACTCTCTAGTCGAGTATCACCCGCTCAGCCACCTCGGTCATCGCATCGGCCATCGAGGTATGTGCCTTGTGCCAGGGACCTTTCAAGTCGGTCATACGTCCCGATATCACCACCACATCGTCTCGGGATGCAAGTTGCTGGGAGATTGGAAGTGGGTAGCCGAAGAGCTGTGTCGAATCCACTCTTTCGCTGGGACGTGTATGGCGATAACCGCAAGGAAAAACGAATGAAGCCATAGCGTTGGTTCGTTGCTTGGGGAAGCGTGTACTTAGCTTGTTCAGCTCGATTAAACTATGGCGAAAAAACGAGAAGAGAGGAGAAGAGAGCAAACCATGAGCCCGGAGTTGAACAGAGATATTGAAGGGATTTGAAGGCAGGTTTATCGACAGAGAAGGAAAAGGAGAATGCAGGAGAAGCAGATAAAGGGAGAAAAGGAGTAGTTGAAGATGGAAAGGAAAGGACGAATGAAGACTATAAGAAAAGAAGGTGAACGGGAGCTCCAAAAATGGAAGGAGGTACGCTGCATCAACAGAAAAATGCGACAGGCCAACCCCAGATTAGAAGAGCAGCGTATTTAAATTGATAATCTGCTGGCAGTCTATAGCTTGGATACTCCGACATATCTGTCTGCGAATGTAGAATGTAGCAATGAGTAGGAGCCTCTTCTCGTACTTTTTGCTCGACCAGAGCAACGAAACATTCAAACTAGAGTCGACAGTTCTGGAAATACCAAACAGTTCGTGTTAGTATATTTTAAGAAATCTGCCATTCATGGTGAGGTAGATAGCCACGATCAATCAATCAATGAACTACGCGCTCCAGTATGTCCAGGTAGTCAGTCTCTAGTATCCAGCCAGCACCTGTTTGTCTTTTTTCTTTCTTTCCTTCATTCCTTTCCCTTTTCGTCCTTCCTCTATATCGACCCGCCAGTATCGATCCGGCATCTCCATCAGGGCTTGCACCTGTTCAATAGGCCACTTCGGCTCTACCACCATATCACTGTAGAGATTGTCGGATATAGCCGTTTGTCTGCCAAAGCTATATCCGTTCCTTCCTTGTATTGAACCCCTACCCATCGTGCAGCTATACGGAACGTTCTGGATAGATTCTTCTCTATAGGATAGTGGCTCTCGTGTACTCTAGTTCTTCGTCTAATTCAATCCATCCTTTTCTATCGATTTCTTTCGTATATGCCGTCCGGCATACTTGATACTTCTTTCGGATAACCCCCGCCTGTTGCCTACAGAGAAAGCGTATACCATGGCAGTCTCGTTTGCTTATCGCAGAGTTATAGAGGCGAGCTTTTCGACCGGTGAATCCCATTTGCGAGCATCTATTTAACTCCTAGCTCGTAGACCCATGTAGGGATGATCGAAGACATTGGTGGTGGATAGCAACTGTATGCATTCATATATAAAAACATTACCTAGACAATCAATCCCTTAAGCCCAGCAAACAAATCTACATATCAGCATCATAAATCGAAGGCCTAAGATATCCCGTAGAACGCGGCCACTCACCCACCCCTAAGGGCCGTATAACTTCCACAACCGTAAATCCTCGCGCATTGCAATCTTTCAACTTAGTGATATCCGCCCTGCAGCGTACGCAATGACTGGTTTTAGAATACTTCAGATCCAGACAATCCCCCAGATGCACAGATGAGCACAAATACACCGCCTCCATTCCCTTAAAGAAAGCAATAGTGGGCACCTTGTACCAGGAGCAAGCCCTTAACTCACCACCATCTGCGAGAGTAAGCGTGACCCCGGACGCAACAGTCGAGTACGCATGACACTCATGCACAAGACACCGTCTGTCTTGACCATCAAGCTTGTCCTTGAATAACCCGGCCTCAATATACCGCGGAACAAGATTATCAGTTTGCCTCCCTCTCCCTAACCGTCACCGAAACACACAGACAAACATCCAAAACCCCCGCGCCCCCATAACACCTCCTAGCACCCGCCTCGCCCACCCCAAACAGCCCAACCCCAAACCAAGACCCAAACTCCCCCCTCGGATGCAACTTCATACAAACCGCACAACACATCCACCTCCGATCCTCCAACTGCCCCAACAGCGCCATCCTCGTCGCATACGCACTAGTAGCGAGATACGAGCGCGCGACCATCGCTTGGCTCAGGAGGGGGAGGCGCGGGAATTGGAGTTCTGGGGCTTGGAGGGCGGGTTTGAAGAGGGTGTAGTGGGTTTTGGAAGTTACGGCGAGGCAGACGAGGGTTGGGAGGGGGAGGGTTTGTGGTGCTTTGGGGATGGGTTTGAGGGGGTTGAGTTGGGGTTGGGTGAGGGGGAGGGGGAGGCGGATGGGGAGGAGGGTGATGATATTTCGGGAGAGGGTTTGGTGGATTTGGTGGAGGGGTAGTGATACTCGCGTTATGTTGGTGAGGAACGACATTGTTCTAATCGTGTAGTCGAAGATACGCGATTGAGGTAGGAGTGAGAGAAAGATGAGTGACTCCACATTGTACTGCCTAGGGCCAATCATTGATAACAGTGACAGAATCAAGGTAGGCACCAGCGACGAACTCGCCGGAAGATGGGATATCATAAGAGTGCATCGGATACTTATATATGGACGTAAATGGAATGGATTAAGAAAGGAGTGAAGACTTCGGATGACTATCCAACAGACATACTGATATACAGTCTACCCTCACATACTCTGGCAAGCCTACTACGACAACGGGAAAACATAACTAGGCAATGGATAAATTATGCTAACATGAAGCTGCGAACTAAAACAAGCAAATAACCATACCCTATTCCATGCCCAAAGTAAACCATCACTCAACGCCTATTCTCTTAAATCCCGGGTATTGCAACTAATCAGACATAATCCATCGGCGGACTCCACATCCACATCGCATCTCGTTCAATCAAAAGCCCCCGTCATAGGGCAGATGCCAATAGCTACTCCAATTTCAGGTGATAGTCGATACCCAAGGAGGTTTTATGTAAAAAAAGGAAGAGTCCAAATCAATCCCCTCAAGCAGATGCTTCCAAATAAATACCACAACAGGCTGGATGGCACTCCATACACGCCCGTCTTTGATAAGATGACCCGCATCAGAACAGACGCCGGACCAATGACTCTGGCGAACTTCACAATCTGTCATCGCTAAAATACAAGAAACCAACAAAAATGATAGGGGACCGTTTAGTCATCGCTGACCCGTCGCTCCGGACGTGGCTTTCTCAAACTCTTCATACGGTTGAGCAGTCCACCACCACCGTTGTTGGACTTGCCTTCATCAAATCCCGAGCGCTCATTGGAGAAGGTGCTCTGCTTGGGGCTGCTGGAGGACCGCGCCCGGCCGGCTTCAGGGACTGGTCGCGAGTCTTCAGCGGTGTTGATCTTCGCACCCTTCTTGTCCCACTCTTCGTCATAGTCTTGGATAGATGGGTTGTGTTCAGGTACACGGGGGGGTTGGCCGCTCAAGGCGGCGGGGCCAGGATACGACGCGTCCGGGGATACAACCCGACCACTGGGAGCTCTGTTAATTCCACGGAGGCGTTGAGCAAGACTCTTCTTTCTCTGCAATCCTCCACCACCCGGGGCACCCTGTTCATTCTCGCTCGCACGGCGCTGCATGGCAGAGCGACTTGCTGGGGCACCGTCCAAGAATGTGCTGGTTCCCAGTCCCATACTGCTGGGTCCGTGGACTGGCTCAAGTTTAGACTTAGGGTCGAAGCTGACGCCCTCGGCTGATCGGCCCACGGTATCAGGGGCAGTACCCGTCGTAGCAAAATCGTTCCATCCCTCCGCGGTACGGCCATGGAACAGGTCCAGGTCGATGTTCTTGTTCACGGGACCGGCACCACCCAACGCCATGTTAGTGGAATCCTGGGGGAACGCTTGCATTGGTGCTGCGCGCACGCCCTTGCGGTTTCGGTTAGGGTTACAGGCATCGAATGGTCCGTCGTGGTGGAACACTGAAACGCATTAGTATAGGCATTTAAACTAATAGACGAGGAAAACTCACTTCCTGTTCCGTAGATGCTGGTGACATCCAACTTATCGATAATATCCATGTGATAGTTGGCCTTCTTGGAGCGAGACGACTTGCCATCGCGGTGGCGGGCTTCACGCTCACGGCGACGTCTCTCTCTGCGACGTCGCTCTTCTTCAGGGTCCATAGCCTTGGGGCGCTCCATGATGGAGGATTCCGAGTTCCGACGGGGTCTGCGTTCCCGCTCCCGGCTTCCGAGGGTGGTGTTGGACTTGGTCAAAGTGGGCGGATCAGCGAAGATGTCCAACGGATCCTTCTCACGGCGAGACGACTGCTCTTTAGGACGACGGCTGGTGGTGGGTTGCTGTTTGAGTCTATCGTCCGGACGAGGAGGGGGCGGTCGGTGGCCATTGGACTGCGGGGCCTGGTTGAGCGACAAGCTGGCCTGTATCAGTTAGAAGACTGAACCCCTTTCAAAAGATCACATGCAACAAACAATGGGGTACATACAAAAAGATCGCTAGTGTTGCCCATGACTTCTTGCGGCACGGGTTGGACCGGCTTAACCGGTTGAAGAGGCTGCATCGGAGGCGACATCATGCTTACACCTGGAGCAGATTGAGGAGAAATGGCGTCCGAGTCGTCAAGGAAAGGGTTGGTGGAGGTTGGCCGAGGGGCAGCGTTGACTGCAGGCGACAGCGCACGGTTTCTAAAGGGATTGTTGGAAGCCAGATTGACCGGCAGTTGGGGCGAGTTTTGACCGTCTGCAGAAGGAGGGGATCAAGTCAGTTATAATGCTTCAAAGAAATTTAGGCAATCCTCAGTAAGATGAAAGAGGGGTCAATGCAGAAGCGCCCTAAAAGATAGGGAATTGATAAGAGGGGGGCGAACGGGCAGGCATGAAACAAACTCAGGGGCATAGGGGGGTCTGCGTGGACATCATCCAAGATCGCGCGACAAAGCAAACGACAGGAACGGACCAAGTGGGAAAGGGGAGAGATGACATTACGCACCAGAAGGACCCAGCGTTACGCCGCCGGGATAGGCGTAGGGAAGGGGTTGCTGCGGAGCGTTCATGGTTGGATAGCCTGCAACACCACTGCGCAAAGACCAGGCGGATAGATTGGGTGATTGATATATTCCGACGCAGGAGAGGACGAGCGGTTCGAGGGTAAGATGGGAGTTACTCCCGGCGAGGACGACAGGCAAGAGAAGCTTTTTGGTGAAACGGCGGCGCAAGCAAGCCGCGGCTGTCGGGACCAGCGAGAGGGGAAAGCGCGATACTGGAAGTAGCACGAGGGAAAGGAGATTGCGCTGGAAAAAAAGCAAACAACAGGCGTGAGGCGTGACGACGACGCACGACGAAATGAAGGAGCACGAATGGATTAAGAGAGAGAGAGAGAGAGAGAGAAAGAGGGAAGAGGCCCCCTGGAAGTGGTTGAAACGAATCGGAGGAGGTATGCAGGCGGATCGTCAGGGAGAGGGGATGCTTATCCAAGTGTTTCTTTGATGAGTGGACGCGTATGAGAAAAAAAAGAGGCGAAGAAAGAACGAAAAGAAGAAAGGAAAGAACGAAGTGTATGATGAGATGGTAGAAAGAGAAAGAGAGAGGGGACCGAAGAGAGGGAAAGAGAAAAAGAGAAGGCAACGCAATATGGGTGGAGGAGAGCAGATCAAGAGACTTTTATTAGAGCAGTCAACCAGAATAATAATGATCCTGACAGCTTCAGCCTAGACTGTGCGGTTCATTATTCTGTATGTATTCTGTATTGCTGCAATTCTCCTACAGCACTGGCATCGGAAAATTCTCTTTAATTCTTTTGCCATTCACTACTGCACCCTGTCCCTGTATTCTAGTCATTCTGTATCCGTTCTCGCCTCCTGATCGGCACTCGGCCGTCAGGGGTTGAATGCAGCATTAGTCAGCATCCTTCACTCACCACCGAGTATGTCTACTTATATATTCTTTGATATACAACTGACTCTACCCTAAAATAAGTGTATACGCGGCGAATATGCTGTGATCTCATCGTAGCCCGACATACCTCCCATCCTCGCTCCGGAATGCCTGTCGCGTCATCGTGTGGTACAAATCCCCTTGGCGCATTCTATACACATAGTCCGGAGAACTCTTCCTTATCTCTGCTTTAATCTGGTTCCTGGTTCGTTTCCTGATGCCCTGACGCATTCACTGGCCCGTTCAAGAACTGGTCTGCAGGTCAGGTCTATAAAAAGAAAAGAAGGTCCCGAGATTCCTGTTCCCGAGCTCCCGCTCCCACCCGTCCTCTTACTCTACTGGGTAAAAAATGTCTTAATCATGTACTCGCCCACAGCAACCCGGTTATCTGGATCATCAAACAGATTCTCATCGTTATGTACTGTACTAAATAGTATCCTGTATGCCCCGACATGTATGTAAAAAACCCCCGGAAACTCCGCGTCATAAAAACCATCAATAAACCAATGTAGACATGACATGACTTGCTAACCGTCTCGGCATTAACTCAAAAACAAACTGAATCACGCATTCGAAACATCATGAAGATCACCGCTAAGCCACAGACTGCTCCCGCTGCTGCTGTTGTTGACGCCGTCTCAAAAGCGGGTTCTGGGTCGCAAAGCCCGCCTTGCGGTTCGATTGAGGCTTGGGTCTCGACAGTGTGTACCTAAATATGCCATTAGTGTTAAGAAACATACTAGTAGGAGGGGGAAACGTACTTCGCAAATGCACGAGAAAGAGCCTTCTTGCAGCTGACCTTCTGGCTACCGATGAACGAGTCAACCGTCACCGCAATGGCACGGTCGATATCCTGGGACGAGCAGAAATCGGACAGACGCATCCTGCAGAAAGCCTCCGCAATACGCATGATGGCTTCAAGGTGACGGACCTACAAATATCTGGTTAGCGTTGCTTCTTTTTGACATCAAGTATTCGGGAACATACAGTAATGGGATAAGCACCCGTGGCCAACGATTCCCTTCTCATATCGGCAAACAGACGGGCAATCTTGTCTTGATCAATCTGGTAGAGCTTGGGACGGCAGCGTTCACGGGCATAGAGGATGTATTTCCGGAGCAGTTCCTGCGGGATCTCGCCCTCCTTCTCTTCCTCTGCCTTGCGCTGTTCTTCTTCGCGGCGCTGGATCTCGTCTGGCCTCAGAGGCAGGCGAATTCCGTCCTTACCGACTCGGTAGCCCTCCTCGTCAATAAGGTTACCGTCGTCATCGATCAGACGACCCTGCTCGTTGCGACGGGGTCTGGCAGGGTTAGCACGGGAGTGCGATTCGACGACGAAGCTGGCAAGACGTTCGTCCTCTGTTGGCTCGACCGTGTCACGGACAACGCAGAGGATGTCGAAACGCGACAGGATGGGCTCAGTGAGCTCAACGTTGTGAGAGAAGGGGGCGGTGCTGTTGTAGCGGCCACCGATAGGGTTAGCGGCGGCAACGACGGCGCAACGGGCTTGGAGCGTGGTGACAATGCCGGCCTTGGAGATGGAGATGGTTTGTTGTTCCATAGCTTCGTGGATGGATGTCCGATCTTTGTCGTTCATCTTGTCGAATTCATCAATGAGACAGGTACCGCGGTCTGCCAACACGAGAGCACCACCTTCGAGCGTCCATTCGCTGGTAAGAGGATCGCGGCGGACGCTGGCCGTCAAACCGACAGCACTAGCTCCTTGACCAGTCGCGAAGACGGCACGATGCGCTGTCTTCTCAGTATACTTGAGGAACTGTGACTTGGCCGTACCGGGGTCACCAAGCAGCAGAACGTTGATGTCACCACGGATGGCCATCTTACCCTGAGCTTCTTTGCTGACACCACCAAAGAGCGAGAGTGCAATGGCCGTCTTGACATCCTGGTGCCCGTAGATACTGGGTGCCACGGAGCGGACGATCTTGTCGACAATATCGGGGTCCTTGGACAGGTTACGGATTTGACGCTCATCTTCTTCGGTCATGCGGAAACCAGCCAGCTGGTCGTGCGACTTGACTACATGGTTGGCTTCGAGGATTGTGGCGAATACAGGGAATCCGTTCTTGTTGTTAAGCTGCGCATCGTAGCTGTTGCGGTAAATACCAGTCACTTCAATCTCGTCACCGGGCTTGGCCGTGTCGATCAGGTCGGCAAGAAGAATAACTTCACGTTGACGCGGAAGTCGTCCGGCTGGGACGGAGCCAGGAGACTCCTGCAATGTCAATTTTTGATAGTTCTGGTACACTGTCTTCTCCGAGTTCACTGTGAACGGCCCCTTGGACTGACAGTTTTGACAGTAGGAGATCTTGACTTCGGCACTGGCCTCCTGCTGGAACGGGCCAAGAGTGATGTTACACTTCTGGCAGATGAACATCACGTATTTCAGCTGAGGAAACACGCCACTCCGGCGGGTGACAACACCTCCGACTCGAACAAGACAGTTGAGATGCGACTGGCGCAGCTGCCGCAGGGTATATGTGGTTGGAACGTCTGTCATGCGCACGTGGATCTCGTTGTGAATATCATGGTACTGGGGATAATGGAAAAGAGTAACATCAAGAGCGGCTTGGTCGAACACCTTCAGGACCTCGGTAGGCTCATTCGCGACGAAATACGAAAGAGCCGCTTTAGCCTCAGCCAAGTGGTTGTAGGACACTTCGAGCGATGCCGAGTTAACCTCACCCAGAGTCTTAATCTTGTTACCGTAGACCGATGAGCCAGCTGCATCGATGTACTCTGTCAGGAAGGCTTTGAATTCTCGGTAGATCGAGCGCAGAACCTGAGGTTGTAAAATCCAGTCCGTGAGATTGGATGCCTTCACGTCCTGCAACTCATCCAGGGTAAGCTCTTCCATGGCCTCCTCGCCCATATCAACATCCTCTCTGTCCTCGTCATAACGGTTCCTTCGCCGACGAGGTTGGCGTGTGAGATCCAGGTCACCGTCATCATCATCCGGCATGAAAGCTGCAGGCATCTGACGGCGACGCTCTGCTTCACGATCTCTCTTGAACATTCGGGCTTCGAGTTGTCGACGCGCACCAATGTCTATATCTTCTTGCTCTTGGTCATCGTCGTCGATATATTCCCCTCGGTATTGGTCATTGGCGGTCGACCGATAATCTCTCTCAAAGTTATCACCGAACAGATCAATCCCATCTTCATCTTCTGCCATTTCCTCAAGGTCGTCAACATCGCCGAGGGCTTCCGCTTCTTCATCTCTGTCGCTTTCATCGTCGCCAAATGGGGCCGGAGGGGACGAGGGCGGCGCTATCGAGGGGTTAGCAGGATACCAGACAAGCGTTTCTCAAAACTTACGACTCGATGGCGGGGCAGCGATCGAAGAAGTCTCATCATCGGGCTCGCGAGATCTCTTTCGGCGGTTCAGGTTGCCCAACCCGCGATTTGCTGCGGATTGGCTTGGTCGAAGTGGTGAACTGCACACACACAACTTGGTTAGAAAACCCAGAAAAACGACACTTTGTCACAGAAATGCATTGAACGTTGACTCGGGAGAACACACCTCATACTGTATGTGGTATTATAGGTATTCCAGCGACAAAATGTAAAGGGGTCAAACAGAAGCAATCATCGGCTGGAGAAGTGTCGTCTGGCATCCATCCACTTGAAAGGAGACCGAAGGGAGAAAGATTCTTTCTTGGCACCGCTGCGCGGTAGACGCGTCGAGGCGCGTAACGCGTCGCCGTCCATTAAACCCCGATCGGGAAAAATGAGTTTTAGTGGGCCTTCCGTATCGGGATTAGCTTCTTATCGCAACATGCCCTCAATCGACTTTAACCATGGTAGACTTTCTATGTCATGATTCGTACAAGACTCCGAAGCATTTAACTGCTTCGCGCTGTCTTTGGCTATCTTATATTAACACACTCTTAGGTCTAATGATATTCTCGCTTTTCAAAATGGCTCGCGCGTCATTTAACGAATGTTGGCGGATTCAGCTCCGGATACTTCGAGCACTACGATTAATGTTGACAACCTCTAAACCATGGTATCCAGTATCCCCATATCTTCTCCCGACTACCATTGCCCATTCAGGTCTGCTTGGCCCTAACCTGCAAGAATCTCTACAACATATTCAGCCCAGTGCTCCAGGTCAGTGAGTTGCAGTTTCCTCGGCTGAGTCTGACACCAAAAGATCCAGTCGATCAAGCTGATGACCATTATTTCCGCAGGATTCTTCTCCGCCAACTTGGGAATAATAAGTAAGCATGTTGTAGACTTTGTCAAAAAACTACACCCACGAGAAGAGTTTTCCAGTTTCCAACAGACACAACCTACACATAAGCGGTATTGCACTATATCAGCTCAGCTTTACTATATATGCTCTTGCATCACATTGACACCTCGTGCTCGACTGCATATTGTGAGGCATCTTGAGAGGAGAACAAATGGCAAGCCGATTTTGGATTTGATCAGCAAGGGGCTGTTAAAAGACTCACATACTGACACGGGGGAGCATGCTCTTTTACATGAGTGTGGTGCTTACCCGATACAAATTGAAATCAGGTTCCTATTGGAAAAGGCAATAAATTTACTGTTTGTACTCAATATCGGGTACCATCTCCCGCCCCGGATGCGAAGCCAATCTATGTCTGTCCCCATCTCAGATTGAATGTATTGCGAGTGAACGATCTTCAAATATGCAGTATTTGCTGTGCTTGGGTCACCAAGTTGTCAAACCACAGCAATATTCCAGGGTTGAAAGTGGTGCAAGCCACACGGTACTTAGGACGAGGAAAATGGCCTTTTGCAAAGCCTGCATAGCTAGATATGAAAGGATACTTGTTCCGTAGTTGCTGCTGCTATGCGAGAAGGAGATGTTATTATTCTTGAGTTGCTAATGCAATAGAAGGATTTGCTCAGTCCATACAAGTATATGAGCGACCATGTCATAGTTTCGTACAAGACTTCTTCGACAGGAAGTAAACTTTCACCCACACTACACTCTTGAATCCAATAACTTCTCATTCTCAACAGGCCCCATTAACACCAAGCGAACAGACCTTACCCATTCGGGCTTCGCGGTCAACGGCGTCATCCGTACTCTTACCACCCAGGTTCCCAACAGAACTCCTCCTCAAACTCTCCTCTCATCTGCCATTGCCAAATCAGGTTTGCTTGGCCTTGACTTGCAAGGAACTCTTCAGCATCTTCGGCTCTGTGCTCGAGGCTAAAGAGCTGAGAATACGCGGGGTGGATTTAGCAATAAATGAGTCGGACAAGAAAGATGGTTCTGGCAAAGATGGTTCAGACAAGGAACTCGATACGGACGAAGAATTTGATTCTGACGAAGATGACTCTGACAGGAAAGGTGATTCAGATTCAGATGAGGAAGAAGAGGACCCCGAGTGGTATTCGCGAATACACCTTCTCTGCCTACTAGAAGACAACAAATGGGCGTGCTGTGCGCATTGTCAGAAACTACACCCACGTGAAGAGTTTCTAGCAGGCGAACTGTCATCAACTCCTTCCAGAATACGATGTTCTAAATATGCTATGTTACTTGAAATTTGCCCTTGCATCACATTGACATCTCGTGATCGAGCGCGTATAGTAAGATATCTGCAGAAAACAAGTGACGAGCAGACTCTCCATTTGGTCGACAAGGGGCTGCTCAAAGATGCAAAAACCGACAAAGAAGGCGACTGTCTCTCCCACAAATGCGGTGCCTATCAGGAAGTCCGAGCTGAGATGAGACTCTATCTTAGAAAACATGCTAAGTTATTCGTCCGTACTCTGTTTGAGATTCCTTCCTCGGCTTCCGAAGCGGATACGGACATGGTGTACGTCTGCCCTGAAGAAGACCTCTCCGACAGCTTACTCCAAATGAAGGGCTTTGATGCTCCAGAGTCCCGAATTTGCCGCCAGTGCATAACACATCAAATTGCTAAGTTCTAGGCGCAAGTTGAAGGTGGTGCAAACCACGCGTTGCTTAGGGAAGGGTGAATGGCCTTATGATCGTCGTGATATATATGTGTTATGCCAGAGCCGAGAGCCTGTAACTATTTATCTTCATTAGAAACTGTTTTCTAATTGCTGCTATTAGCTAAAGGAGATGTTGCCATTCTATGAAGTTCTATTGTAGTCGTAAGGATAAGTAGGCGGTCCGAAGGGGCAGAATAGTCCAATATGCAAACACTGCAAAAGTGCGGCGCGCGTTGATAAGAGCCACTGTTTTTGGGCCATCTTTGCGCTGCAAAGAAACCCATCATAGGTTTCCATTGACTTCAGAAGCCGATATGGATAACTCAGAAGGTGCCAGGACTTCTCGCGACCAAGAGACGCCGAAGGCCGCAGATGGCATCGCAATGCGTCGAGACAGCCTTGCTTCCCATGATTCCCGCACGGTTACCTCAGAAGAATCACACACGGCAAAAGAGTGAGTATTATTAGATATGGCTATGCGCAACTGTATCGATGAGACTCTGACAAGTTTACCTCTTGCAGGTTCATCGAGAATCAACTACAACTCGAAGCCGACGCGCGCGAAGCCCTTCCATATGTGAGTGCAAGCTTCATGATGTTTCGGGAAGACACTCACTAACCCAGAACCTTCCCCTAGTCCTTCGACTCGTGCTCGCAAGTTCTAGGTCCCCTCCGGCAAAACCTCTTTGCCTGCATTACCTGCAACCAGGCTACAAACCCCGACGAGTCGTATACCCCCGCCGGCGTCTGCTACTCTTGCTCCATCTCCTGCCATGGCGAGCATACCCTAGTCGAGCTCTTCGGCAAGAGAGACTTTGTTTGCGATTGCGGAACCACGCGCCTCCCTCCATCTGCTCCCTGCACGCTCAGAAATGACCCGAAGACCGGTCAAAAGGGTGTCCACTCTCAGGAGCCCGCGGCGAACAACCAATACAATCAGAACTTCCAGAACAAGTTCTGCGGATGTGGTGAATCCTACGATGCTGAGAAAGAGAAGGGGACTATGTTCCAGTGCCTCGGCCTGGGTACCGTTGAGACTGGAGGCTGCGGGGAGGACTGGTGGCATCCGGAGTGCATCGTTGGTTTGCCCCGGGACTGGCATAATACGGAAAAGAAGGAGGGAGAGGAACATGACGAGGATGAGGAACCGCCTCTGCCTCCGGGCTTTCCTGCGGAGGATGACTTTGAGACCTTCCTTTGCTACAAGTGCATTGAGTCGAATCCTTGGCTGAAGCGCTACGCCGGGACTCCCGGTTTTCTGCCTCCCATTCACCACAAGGGTGATCAATTCAAGGTTCCCGAGAACAGTGATGCTGGCAAAGAAGACTCGACTACAACGCCACAGGAACACGGAGGCAATGCAAAGAAGCGCAAACTCGAAGATGAAGAGGACGAGCCAGCAGCAAAGAAGCCAAAGGCCGACCAAACCACTCCTGCAGACCCTGAGCCCAAGTCCGAACCCGAATCCAAACCAGAACAACCCCAACAACTCACCAACAAACACGACACCCTCCCCAAAACCGCACCCACCGGAATCTTCTCCCTCTTCCTGAAAGAAGACTTCCGCAACCACCTCTGCCGCTGCCCCGAGTGCTATCCACACCTCTCCACCCACCGCCAACTCCGCGAAGAAGAAGAAACCTACGAACCCCCACTCTCAGAAGCCGGCGACGAAGAACCCAACGGTGGCGGAAGCACGGGTACCGGATCCCTCCTCGACCGCGGCGAAGCAGCGTTAAGTAACATGGACCGCGTTCGGGCTATTGAAGGCGCTATGGTCTACAATCATCTGCGCGATAAGGTGAAGGAGTTCCTAAAGCCGTTTGCGGAGAGGGGGACTGCTGTTGGGGCGGAGGATATTAAGGAGTATTTTGCAAAGTTGAGGGGTGATGATCCTGCTGCTGCGGCGTCTGGTGATGGGGAGAGTAATGGTAATGAGAGTGGTAATAGGCGTGAACAGAGTGGTATGTTTTAGTCGTCATGGCTTTGCAAGTTTGGTTACGGGTGCTAACGATGGAGCAGGGTACTGATCAGGTGTTGTGTCGGGTTCTTTCTTGTTTGTTATGGAGTACTGAGTGTGGTTTTCGGTATCGGATAGGGTTAGGTATGGGTATGGGTATGGGTATCGTGGATGAAGAATGATTCAACGGCGCACCGGACGGAAGGAATTCAAGTGTATCAACTAATTTGTATTCGACAAGCCCTCTAATGAGAAAACATTCAAATGAATAATGATTTATCAACGAGTATGGTATATAAATGTAGCGCCAATTAAGAACATATGAACACCCTAACCGCTAACGCCCGCTTTCGCATGCTCGGAAAGAGAAAAAGAAATGAACACCCGGTATGAGCACGGCTACTCCTTAAGCCTCTTCGCCGCCCTCCCCAACAAATTATCATCCGGCAACCCACTCCTCTTCGTCCCCGGCAACGAACCACTCCTAATATCCCCGTCATCCTGCGTAACCCTCCGATGCGGATACCGTCCCTCAAGACCCTGAAAGCAATCCGCAGAAATCGGCCCCCCTTCCTTGAAATACGGATGCTCGAGTGCCTCCTGCGCCGTGATACGTTTCGTAGGATCGTACTCGAGAAGACGGGAGAGGAGGTCTAGTCCCTCTGCACCTGGGGTCCCGATGCTCGAGGTCGACGAGTACCCGCCGTTCTTGAGACAGTTCGTGTACCAGGACTCGAGGCTCGGCGGGCGGGAGAAGTGGTGGCCCGACGAGGCGCGTGAGAGCGCGAGGGATTGGAGCTGGGAGTACTCGGGCATGGAGACGAGGCCGGGCCAGGCTTCTTTGCGGGGCATGCCCATGATTTCGATGATGCGCATCATTTGGTTCCTCTGGAAAGGGACAGTCTTCTTGCTGTCCATTTTGGCTTCTTCGCCTTTGAAAATGGGGCGGAGGGAGAGGAGTTCTGCGAAGATGCAACCGACGGCCCACAGGTCGACGGCGGGTGTGTAATGGCGGCTTCCCATGAGGAGTTCGGGGGCGCGGTACCAGATCGTGACGACGACCTTGTCGCCTGAGAAGAGGGAGTTGAGGGGTTTATAGAAGAGGCGGGCGAGGCCCAGATCACCGATACGAATTGCGCCGCTGGAGGTTACTAGGATATTAGCTGGTTTGAGGTCGCGGTGCAGGACCCAGTTTGTGTGGAGGTAGTAGAGGCCGTTTAGGAGTTGGAAGAGGATGGAGCGGACCATTGGGGCTGGGATGGCGTGTCTTTGGGGGGTGGTATGGTGGTGGATGATTTGGAGGAGGTCGTGGTCTGTGTATTCGAAGACCATGAAGATGCATTTGTCTTCGAGGATGATTTCTGCTAGTTGGACCACGTTGGGGTGGTCTAGTTCGGAGCATAGGGACATTTCCCGGATGGCGGATTGAGAGAGGCCAGTGTATTGGATGGCCTCGCCTTCTTTTTCCGGTTTGAACCTGACAATGGTTAGTCCAGAATTCCAGAAGGAAATGATGGGATGCACGACGCACTTCTTGATGGCGAATTCGCCCCTCCGGCCATCTTTGGCCAGGGCTTTGTATACTCGGCCATATGTACCACTGCTGATGAAACCCACGATGTGGTACTTGTCGCGTACACGAACTTTACTGGTATATCCAGTTCCAGCCGGTCTTCTTGTATCTATGGTTTCTTCATGTTGTTAGCATCTACTCCGTACTGACGATGTCATCAACTACCATCAACCGCAAGAAAGGAAATCAAAGCAACACTATAAGAAAGCAATGCAACCGCAAAACAGGACCAAATTGCTTAGAGAGGGGAATCATTACCACGAGGATAAAACCCGCCAAAGGAGTTGAAAAGAGGAAAATTGCGGTTAAACATGATAGACAGAAACAATCACCATCCAAGAAATGAAAATAGAAGAGAAATATAAGGACAGATGCAAGAAATTATACAATTAAAGCAGACCCGTCAACTCCCGGACATGCTTCCGGATCAAAATTAAACCCAACGGAAAGGCAAGAAGACAGTATCAAACAGAAGTGGCAATATTACCATCGACCGCAGCCTGCAGACTCCTTTTCAACGCCAAACTCTGAGAAACAGCAGTACTAGTGGCCACGGCAGGCCTGGTGGATGATGCTGTCAATGGTCCCGAGCTGGAGGGTTGTTGGTTGGTCAGGCTCATGGAGATCAGTGTATCAGCAGTACAAATATGGAGTATAGTCACGGCGGGGTACGGACAATGCTATGCGAGAAAGAGCCTGGTTAATCTGATTGATGGGCTTGGGATAGGACCAGCTGTGGTGATCCATGGGAGGATTTGCTGGCGATAACTATCGGTCGGGGTTAGTCAGCAGTGAACATGGAGTGCTAGTTATGGGTGAGTGACACCCCATATACGGAGGACTAGAGCATAATTGTATAATTAAGGACAAGGATAGAATAGCTTGATTGATTGTGTTGATCGCTGGGGATAGCTGTACAATATTTAATGTTGTTCTTGGAGGTGGTCTTTGATGCTTCGGTCTTCTCCGTGGCAGCTTGACACTCACGATGCTGCTATCTCATGCTTGTCGAATAAAATTTTTTCCATTGAGTAATTGATTCTTCGGTTAAGAGATCTAACAAGGCAGACCTGGTTCATACTACTACGGAGTACTACTACTACTTGTGAATACGAAGTACAAGTAGGCTGTGAACGGTCACGATCTGCAACGTCATCGCGTCTCCTCGACTCCTAAAATCTCACACCTCGACAACGACACAACCCGAGATGTGCGTCTGGCCTCGAAAACAATACTATCAAGATAACTATATAATCATTTGAACTCATAGCTTATCTTTTATTATAATATGGCTTTCAGCCAGTACAAGGTCACACCGTATCTGGTGTACCTGGTGTTTATCACCACACTCGGGCCGCTGCAATTCGGATATCATTTGGTACGGCAGATACTGCACTCACCTAACTGATAGCGCTGACAAGTCTCTAGGCCGAACTCAACGCCCCCCAATCCGTAATAACATGCGAACGCCAAAGCATCCACTCCTCCGTCGCAAATCTCTCGCCGCAATGCATCCACATGAACCCCTCGCAATTCGGCCTCGTATCCTCCATTTACACACTCGGTGGTCTCCTGGGTGCCCTGCTGGCCGGTCCCGTTGCGACTAGATATGGACGATTATTCGTCCTACGAGCAACGACCATCTTTTTCATCCTGGGTCCCCTCGCCATGACAATGGCAGGTAGCATCGCCGTGATAAGCGTTGGTAGGTTGGTAGCTGGTGTCGGGGCGGGGGCTGCTATTGTGGTTGGGCCGATTTACATATCGGAGATTGCGCCTCACAGTGCCCGGGGATTCTTTGGTGCCTTTACGCAGATTATGACCAACGTTGGTATCCTCTTGACCCAGACATTGGGATTGTTTATGAGCAGAGGGAACAAGTGGAGGCAAATACTCTTTATTGCTGGTGTCATCGGATTCGCGGAGCTTTTGGGTCTCTTCTTCGTACCGGAAAGTCCGATTTGGCTGGCAGAGCACCAGAAAACGACGCAGGCGCGACAGGTACTGCAGCGCATTCGAGGCAAGAACGCGGATATCCATGCCGAAATTGAAGGGTGGAATGTCTCCACGGACCCTGCCGACCCATCCGCCGAAGAGGAGTCTCTTCTCGAGCACCCCTCGGGCGAGGCATCTTCCAAGCAACCCCCGGTTACCATCCTGCGTGCTATTACAGACCCTGAGTATCGTCAAGCAATTATCGCTGTGATTGGGGTCATGGTCGCCCAGCAGTTCACGGGTATCAACAGTATCGTGATGTACAGTGTTTCGCTGTTACAGACTATTCTCCCGACTACGGCCGCGTTACTGACCGTGATGATCTCCGCCATCAATCTCGTCATCACGTTGGCCTGCTCCCCGCTACCGGACAAGATCGGTCGACGAAAGTGCCTTCTCCTGAGTATCACCGGGGTAGGTATCGACTCTGTCCTGCTGGCCCTAGGAATCTACTTCAACCAGAAGGCATTGTCTTCCATCGCGGCATTGCTATTCGTCGCATTTTTCGCCGTAGGCCTGGGTCCGGTCCCCTTCATCCTGTCTTCTGAACTAGTCGGACCAGAGGCTGTTGGGGCGACGCAGAGCTTGGCACTGGGGGCTAACTGGATTGCAACCTTTGTGGTGGCGCAGTTCTTTCCGGTTGTCAATGATGCTTTGGGTGGTCGCGGAAAGGTATACTGGATATTTGCCGTGTTGGCGGGTGTTATGGGGTCGTTTATTTATAAGTTTGTTCCGGAAACCAAGGACAAGGCCAATGCTGATGAGGTATGGGGACGGGAGAACCGGAGACGGGATTGAGGTTTGGAATTCATAGTTTTATTCGACTAGGTCTTTATAGCTATGCTAAATGCACTGCGTCAGACATTTTCTTCCTTATAACATGCTTATTAGACTCAATTCGCACCATTGACAAAGGCTTTTAGATATGCTACTCAGTTCGTGTGTGCACTAGTTCGGCAGAGCTTATTGAGCCGTGTTAGCTTAACTGGTGTCGACAATGGTAGTCAGGTTACTCATGAACGAGAACTGGACGTCAACCAGTTTTCTCCATGAGAAGAACCGTCCAGCGATTTCTCTCACCGAATGATTAGACCAATCAAGCGATAAGGTATCGCGACTTGACGGGGATAAGACAAATAAGTTGTCCTATGGCCCTTAATTTATGGTCAACGATGTCGACCTGTTCAAGGCCGTTTTCGTCAATTGTCAATCACATCAGCCTTCTCAGCAGCCAGCTGCATTTTGAATTTTTCCATTTCGTAGGCGAGAATATTCACAAGCATATTTCTAATGCCAGATACTTGCTTTGCATTGTGATATAACCAGTCAGTGAGACGAACGCCATAAAGATATCCCGTGAACGAAAGACAGAAACCGACTTCCCTTTTTCTTTGTGCTTAGCTCATTAGCTCATCATCTAGGCTCACGAGAAACACGTTGGTTTTCATCAATCTCCCTCTCAAATCAGAATCTTTGGCAGAGCACGATATCAATGTCTTTGGGAGCTCCATAGCATTCCTTGACTTCCCTGTCCCGGGAAAAGGCTGGGGTGTTGCTCTTCTCTTATCTTTGGATCCCGTAAGGTATGCTTCGAAATGCTCTTTCAATCCAGGTTTTACCAGTCCTTCTAGTTTTTCATGTGGCTGGTACGCCCATTGTGCGCCATGGCACCTTGTCATGGTGTCAAAATTGTACACAGGAAGAGTCCATGGTTGGATATATGCTTGCAATTATATGCATATTACTTCGTGTCGATCCAAGACAGCTGTGGTTCAGCGGGTATGGCGGTTTGATGGTCGGGTAGAAATACCATAAGGCGCCGGCAACCTTGCGACCATGTTTGATATTGCGAAACCTCGCGGCTGCTGTTGGAATATAATCATGCCTGGTTCACTTGTTATCATTGACCCGCGCATAAGCCCTTCATTCAGTCATGGCATCAGATTGGCACCCTTTGGAGGGTGTCAGCGTGTTGTAAAATATATCCAAATCACGGCACAATTACTGTGCTTGGAAGAATTCGGCGTTGATTTTTGCCATGTCAAGAGTAGTTTTTCCGCCAGTAGCGCTCTCTTTTTCGGGGAAATTGTAATGCGAGACCTTTCAGTCTTTGTAGTATGTCTGGTCTTTTCGACATTTGTCCTCAAGGCTGTATACAGCACTTCGCGCTTCGCAACAGTACGCACCACGTTGTGCGTGTGTGCCTTGTCTATTTGCACTGGCGTCATCCATGTTGCAATCTGGTGGAGGCATCGATTTTAACTGGAGTGTTGTTACTGTTGAACCTCATCTTCGAGGGATTCGTGCACTGGAGTCGATTGCAAAAAGACATAAGGCTATAGTGACCTTGAAGCCCTATTGAGATGGGTGTTCTCTAGGCATTGCATATATGACAACAAACGAGCAACGGTGATCCTAACAGATGCATTCCAGCAACGGGACGTTCCATTCTGGGTTCAGCTTTTTGGTGTTACCAGGGTCGAAGTATTCGTTGTAGAAGAAGCTCAGGCTTTCTTGTTTAGCCCATGCTGCCGGTCGAGGGCCAGGAAATATGTTTGAACTCCTGTGCCTTCTTGTATTTCACTGATATCACCACAGACCATAGTGGCATTTTGCTTGACCGCGTGCTCGGTTGTTGTTTCATTCTGGGAATGATGAAGGTGTTGACGATTGTGATGAGGAGTATGATGCAAAGGAGGTGGATTGAATCAGGAGGAACAGTACAGGTTGTCTGGATATGGAATCATTGGCTCTATCCTTACTGACTTTCTTTTCGCTCATTCACTCTCGTAGAATCTTATGTCTACTTGAAGATTGATTCACTACAGTGTCTCTCCGCTTATTCTTATTGATATGTTCTTGTCTCTGTTCTACAGTGATAATACACTTCTTCGGGGCCTTGACCTATCATCGTTGAGCTACCTTAGCAGTCTGGCATGTCTTTACCCCCATGTGTGAGAAGACAATCTTACATGCTTACGAACGACAGCCCCTAGATAGTTGGTGGGAGTATGAAGCGGCTCACATCTTCCCATTTCCCAATAGAGGAGTAAGGCATCTTCAACGATTCCAGGAATAAATACTGTTGCTACATACGTGGTAAGTTTCTTCGTACTAGCCAGCCTGACCACGAGTTAATACCTTCAGGAAGTTGCTATACTGTGCCTTCCATTTTGGATCAATATACTATTATCATGAGAATGATAGCAGCCAATGAGCTTTTGTCTTTCCTCTCAACCAACAACAATATGACGTCTTGAACATAACCTCCTTCAGTGAGAACTGAGTACGTCCATCGGTATCATGAGTTTCACTCACCTAATATACGACCATTAGAAGAAGACTGGAGATAGAGACAAGATCCTCGATCCGCTAGACAGGATCTGACTTCGTCTCAACAACGACGGCAAATGCAAATGGAGGGGGTTTGACAGATCAAGCGACATCCTGAGCAGACTCGACAATGCCATTCCGGCAATCATGAACCAGATCCTGTCACAATGAAGAAAAACACCTCAGAGAACTTAAGCGAAATGTCATCGAGAGATAGGCGATACGCCCACACAAACCACGGCCATCGCACACCTGAAGGAGATCCTGGCTGTTCTTGCAAAGCTCACGGCTTTAGATGAGAAGCAAAACCCGATAGTCAAGCAGGCAATGCCAGAGAAGCAAGCGGCTTACTTGTATCACCAACAATCTCGCAGTGAAGCTTCGTCAACGGCAATCTATAGGGGTCAAGCTGCAGTAACGTATTTCAGGGTTGTGGGAAACATTCTGTGGATGCTGGGAGGCTGTAAATGCCAGAAGAGGTAGTAACACCAGGAAACCTAGACAGCCTATTGTCCTTACTGAAGGCCGGATCTTGTCGCCTGAATAACCAGAAGCGAAAAATCGAAAATACCTTCCAGTACATGCGACTATTGCACCTTTACGGTTCAAATTCGGACAACACGAGCCCCATTATCGGTTTCCCAGACCCCGAGACGACTGTTAGTTAAGAAGATGACTCTGAACATGAGGGATTGCGCAAAGACACCGTTGGCGACCTTGATGATGTGGAGATATATATTTCCCTGAGGTCAGGGTTCACTCGGGATTTGCGCCAATCCTGAATTTTCTTCACTACCTTCAACTATATTGCAAGTATCGAGCAATTATGCTAGTTTTATGATCATTGCTAGTGAAATGTGTATCTATATCAATCATCATACTGTACTACAGTAGCTAGAGAGCTACGGAGTACATGTCACTCCACAGAGCACTGGCAATGTCTTTGGTTCCGCAATGATCCGACAGGCTATGCAAGACAAGCAATTTCGAGCTGGATGGGTCCGAGTCCATCCATTTCCGAGCCAGATCCGAGAGGCATTTTTCAGGCAGAAATCCGGGATCAATCACATGACCTGGTACGGGAGTCGGCAGTGGCACAGTGTGTAGGCAGCCACTTTCTTCGCACATCGGCTAATCAGATATGGAAATCGGACATGTACATATCAAGTTCAAACGGTTTTGAATGACATTCTTGGGGAAAATTATATCAGAGTGCACGTTATCTACCTGTACCCTGGAAAGATGTAACCATGGCCTGTGGTTTATGTTGTCACGGCTAAACTTCATAAATCATAATTTTGTACAGCAACCCACTTGATATATATAAAACCCCACAGCCTTGTTTCCATGCTTTCCGGGTGTTTATCCCTCATAGTATTAGCACACCTTCCACGAGCCCAATTGACAATCTAATAAACTTCCATAACCTCCTCTTCTCTGAATAATTACCTCTGGCGGTCTCGTTTCTACGGCCGAGTTGATTGGCTCTCTGATCGACCGGACGGATCGAGATCGACCCGGGAATTGGGAGAGCCCATTTATTAGCAGCCAGCGACAAACATCGGCTGTGCTCTGACCGTTGAGCCTCCATCAATCAATCCCTTTTCTTTTCTTTTCCCCATCGTCTCTCTCACTCATAGCGCGACTACCTATCCTCTCCCCTCCTCTTCTCCGTCCATTATACCCTCCGCCTCGTATTCTCCGGGCAGAGCAAGTCGCGACTGACGTGACGTCTACCCTCTCACAATCCCCGCATTCCTCAACAATTTCACCGCCACCATGGTCCGGTTACCCATACCGCAACGGCTGAGTTCGCATCTCAGCTCGAAAACCCCGACCCCGGGGCAGAGTCGCACCCCAAGCCCGTCGCGAGTATCAGAGAAGCCGCTGATTCTCAAGGTCGCCGTGCTGAAAGTGAGTAACCGAACGGTCCCTCTGTTGTTCTTTTTGTATCCAATCATCCAATAACTGACGCAATTTCTCAATGCTAGGGAAGAGACCTTGCACCGAAAGATCGAGGCGGAACGAGCGATCCGGTGAGCATTGTCGCAAGAACACGATACCAAGGTCCTGAGCCAGAAAGGCTGACTGCAACGTGTCTTAGTATTTGATTGTTACGCTCGGAGATTCCCGGCAGTCGACTCCCACGATACCAAAGACTCTCAATCCAGAATGGAACGTCGCGTTCGAGATGCCCGTGGTCGGGGTTCCGCTGCTGGAGTGCATTTGCTGGGATCATGACCGGTTTGGCAAGGACTACATGGGAGAGTTTGATATTCCCCTCGAGGATATTTTCCAAGAGGGCGAGATCCAGCGAGAGGTGGGTGTCGCAATATCATCTGGTGTCTGCTATGGGACCCTGAGCTAACTTCATGAAGCCGAAATGGTACACTCTCGAATCGAAACGGCGACCGGCCCGCAAGAAGGATAGCACCGTCTCGGGAGAGATTCTTCTGCAGTTTTCCCTGGTCGATACCGCGAATCCCATGGCGTCGCCCCAGGACACATACCGCAAATTCCAAAATCTCGTTTGCTTCGGCGAGGAGGAAGACTACTTTCCTCGGGAAACCTCGCAGGACTTGGAAGATGTCGACCGAGACGAAGAGACCTCTGACGATGCCGACGAACCCGAGGTCGCTGAAAAGCGCAGGAAACGTCTTCGTCTGAGACGTCTGAGAAACAAGAGCTTAGCGGCCAGGGCATATCAGTTTTCTGGCGTGGGTAATGGAGTGCAGGGCATCGTGTTCATGGAGATTGTCCGTGTCACGGACCTTCCGCCAGAAAAGAACGGTATGTCCAGCCAAATCACAGCGAATAGCTCTTCAGGTTACTAACTGACATGTTACAGTCACTCGGACATCCTTTGATATGGACCCGTTCGTTGTCACATCACTAGGAAGGAAAACGCTTAGAACTCCCGTTATTCGCCATAACTTGAATCCAGAGTACAAGGAGAAGATGGTCTTCCAGGTTATGAGGCACGAGCAATCGTTCACAATCAGCTTCGCGGTGGTCGACCGAGATAAGTTCTCTGGTAACGACTTTGTTGCGTCGGCCGGTTTCCCGCTTCAAACCCTCATCCAATCCGCGCCAGAATCGGATCCTGAAACGGGCTTGTACAAGTTCCTCGATCCAACATTGGATCCAACCGGGACTGAAGATGCAGCTTCCAAATCCGGTTCCAGAGTTGGGATCAGTCCATCCTCTTCTACTCAAAAGCTCCCCATGAGGCCATCCCTTAAGTCTCGAAACTCAGGCACCTCAACCTCAGGCCGCTCGATCTCAGGTCACTCCCAGCATGATGTTCCACCGTCGATCCCTCCGATCATTGTACCGGAGGTTGGAGAGGAGGAGCTAGCGGCACCGGAAGAAGTGGAAGAAAGGGACGAGGAAAGCAAAGGCGCATTCAAGGCATCCGCAAACGCTACCTCTGACGGCGGCATCGCTCCACTCGATACGAATGGCCTCAGGGTGTACAAGATTCCTCTTATCCTGAAGCACAAGGAACGATGGGAAGATAAACACTCGCCAGAGCTTGTTATCAAGGCGAAATATCTACCGTACCGTGCACTTCGCCAACAGTTCTGGAGACTCATGCTGCGGCAATACGATGCCGACGACAGCGGCCGTATCGATAAGACAGAATTGACGACGATGCTCGATACTCTGGGTTCCACTTTGAAGGAATCTACGATTGAGAGTTTCTTCCAACGTTTCCAGGCTGAGAATGAGCCATTGGAGACGATGGACTTGTCATTCGACCAAGTCGTCATTTGTCTGGAAGACACCTTGCAGAATCTGCAAAAGGATCCGAGAGTCGCTATGAGAGCGCACGCGTACACGCCGTCGTCAGGTAGCCAGGATAGCGAGGAGCCGTCCAGCAGTGACGACCTTGCCGCGGAGAACAGCACTAGCTTCCCATCCAATATGGACACACAAGGCACATCCGTGCCCACACTGCCCAGTGACGAGCAGCCTGGCCCCAATGAAGACGATCTCCAGCCAGGCGATCTGGGTGATGAGCGGGGTGAAGAGCATGTTGTTGAGATCCGTGAATGTCCCTTGTGTCACCAGCCACGTCTCGCGAAGCGGTCGGATGCGGACATCATCACTCATATTGCTACCTGCGCAAGCCGCGACTGGAGACAAGTCGACAATCTTGTCATGGGTGGCTTCGTTACGTCCAGCCAGGCGCAGCGTAAGTGGTACACCAAAGTGATCACGAAGATTTCTTATGGTGGTTACAAGCTGGGTGCCAACTCGGCCAACATCCTCGTTCAAGATCGGATTACTGGTCAGATTAATGAGGAGCGTATGAGTGTTTACGTGCGGTTGGGTATTCGTCTGTTGTACAAGGGATTGAAGAGTCGGGAGATGGAAAAGAAGAGAAGTATGCTTTCCAGCCCAAACGTTCTTGATTTCGCAGAGCAGAAAGCTAACCAAATATCCAGTCCGTCGCATCCTGAAGTCTATGAGTATCAAGCAGGGCAAGAAGTACGATGACCCCGACTCCGCGAGCCAGATCAAAGACTTTATCAATTTCCATCAGCTCGACATGTCGGAAGTCTTGTTGCCGATTGAGCAGTTCAAAAACTTCAACGAATTCTTCTATCGGCAGCTGAAGCCCGATGCTCGACCATGCTCTGCTCCTGAGGAGCCCCGGATTGCTGTGTCCCCTGCCGACTGCCGCACAGTGGTTTTTGACCGGATGAGCGAAGCTACTAGTATTTGGGTTAAGGGCCGAGAATTCTCCCTTGAAAGACTCCTTGGAGACGCCTACCCTGAAGATGTCAACCGGTATAAGAACGGTGCTCTCGGAATCTTCCGTCTCGCCCCTCAGGACTATCACCGTTTCCACATTCCCGTGGACGGTGTCATGGGGACGCCAAAGACCATTGAAGGCGAGTACTACACGGTGAACCCGATGGCCATTCGCTCTGCCCTGGACGTGTACGGCGAGAATGTGCGTGTCTTGGTACCGATCGATTCAGTTGCTCACGGCCGCGTCATGACCATCTGTGTCGGAGCAATGATGGTCGGCAGCACAGTGATCACCCGCCAGGCCGGAGAAAAGGTGACTCGCGGGGAAGAATTTGGATACTTCAAGTTCGGCGGAAGTACTCTTCTCGTTTTATTCGAAGATGACAAGATCAACTTTGATTCCGACTTGGTGGAGAACTCAAGAGGCCCTCTGGAGACTTTGGTACGTTACCCTTCTTCCCTGCTACCAGCTAGCAACATCCACTAACACGACAACAGGTCCGCGTGGGCATGTCCATCGGCCACAGCCCTGAAATCCCTCAATTCGAGCCGGATTTCCCCAAGAAAGAGAATGTCACCGTGGAGGAAATGCAGGCCGCTAAGCGACGGATCGAAGGCAGTCTGGCACCGCCGACCGATCCGTCTGGGATTCAGTAGTGTCTTTGTGTGTTTCTTTCATTTCTCATGATTCTCTTCCATTCATTGTGCATTTTAGCGGTGTCATCTACATTATCTATGTCATTTTGCAACATTTAGCGTTGAGGCAAGGACAGGGGCCTTGTGGCATTATGTAGCAACATTTAGTTGGTGGTGATAGAAGAAGTACATGTCTGCATATATAATTGTTCACTACAAGGATTTATTCAAGAGAGTTTGTCCAAGTACCTACAAGTGTGGTGACTCCCAAAACGGCATAGCGCGGATCCCCACGCGCCGCCGACCAAAACAACCGCGTGCTGCGGGCGGGCTCGCAAGAGCAAATAAATCCCCGTCAAACCCGACGCCAAAGATTCCCATACCAAGCCCGCGCAAGGCCCTGGTGCCAGAAACCGCCAAACAGCACCTCTACTCCATAATACTACGACTTGAAATACCGCATACCCACCGATTGCGGCTTGAACGCCGTGCGACCGGCGAGAAAAACGCGACTCCGGGCAAAATCAACATCTCCGTCACCACCACCACCACCTCTCCGTGACCCCGTCGGAACGAGATTTACCGCCACCCATCTTGCTACGACGAGCGCATATCGGGATTATTGTGATATTGGCGGGATAACAATTGAAGGGAAGGAGGAGATAAGGACGCGTTGGATTGAGCGCGACTGCTGCGTTGTGTGTTGCGTTGGGTTGCAAGACCGTTGTTGTTTTGGGGGGAAATTGAAATCGACCGCACCGCACGACAGACCGACCGATCGCGTGGATTAACGGCCCCGTTCGCTGGGATATACGATTGCCGTTGGATTGATCAGAAGTACTGCGCTATATCATTCTATTTTACGAGGGAAAACCTATTCTAAGACACCACCCCTCACCTCCACCTCCCCCGCCAGTACAACCAAAACAAAAACAACCGACCCACCTAGGCGCAGTCAGTCCTGACATGACCATCACTGTCTCCGCCACCACTACCACAACAACAACAACCAAAACGAAGCGTCGCGAACCGTTGGGGACTATTGATATGGCAACGACCCAGGCGCAGGCGCGTCCTGCGCCGTCCGCCGTGTCTGGCAGAGGTAGACCGAGGCGAGCCAGTGCGCGATTAAGCATGAGTAACCAGGAGAGGAGTGAAGAGAATATGAACGTGAATGGGAGTAAGGCGGAGAAGAAGAGGAAGAATGGTGAGTTACTGCTCCGGAGGGTGGTTGAAGGGAATGTGATGTGGCTAACTTGTAGTGCAAGCATCGTTTGATGAAGATGTGGAGGGTTTTCAGTTTACTCGTCTTCCGTCGAAGAAGCCCAGGCCGTCGATTGAAGCGATTCCCGAAGTTCCCAGCTCAGCCCCTGAGGATGCCCCGCGGCAAGCATCGCCGCCGCGAAGGGGACGACCGAAGAAGCAAGCGCAGCCGCAGCCGCAAGCGCAAGAAGAGTTCACAGACGTGGTGGAGGAGCGACCGAAGCGATCAACACGGGGGACGAAGGCATCAGTCGAACCAGAACCACAACCGGAGAACGCACAGCGGTCGTCACGGAAACGCGACCAGTCCGATGCAGCGGCCGCAGAGAAGAAGCGCAGGAAAGGGAGACCTAGTAAATCGAAACCGGACGAGAGGAATGGCTTTGTCTCGCCGGAACAGCAGGGTACCAAGATTACGTTGCCTATGGCTGATACGCCGGTGATGCAGCGGAATAAGGAGATGAGGACGGCGGCGAAATCGGAGAAGGGGAATCGACGGAGTAGTTTGGGTATGCGCGGGCGAAGAGCGAGTTCGTTGATTGATTCTGGGGCATCTAATGGTGAGTCCCCTTTATCGGAATGCCAAGGTGAAGTGAAGATGCTAACGTCTACAGCTTTGCCTCACAAGGAAGTTAACACGGCAGATTTCTACAAACACATTGGCCCCGATCTACCAGAACCGCGAAGAATGCGACAACTACTGATTTGGTGTGCGACTCGCGCGATGGGCGATAAGCCTTCAGGATCACGGTCCGAGGACGAGAGTGCGCGGCTAGCAGGTATGTAGCGTGGGTGTTGAGCTTAAGAACAAAGCTAACATGGTATAGCACGCGTGATCCAAGAGGAATTGCTCAAAGATTTCTCGACAAATTCCGACTTGTCGAACTGGTTTGGACGGGAAGATTCAGCACCGCCTGCAGTAGTGGTTAAGAAGCCGCATCCGAAGAATGTCCAGAACGCCGAGAAGATTAAGGAGTTGGAGGAGCAAATACAACGGTACGTCCAGTAACATTTAGACCGACTTGCAACAAGTACTAATACAGAATAGGCTTCAACGAGAACGACATTCCATGAACGCACTCCTCCGACCACCATCCATCCCCCGTATCAAACCGCCAATACCCAAGCCCGACGAACCGTCTCAACCCGACTCAGCACAACCGCCAAGGCCATCAGAAACAAATACCAAGATCGACCTATCCCTCCTCGACCCCTCCCAACAAAAGCTCCTCGCCTCTCTAGAACCAACCACGGCACAAGCCCCCGAACCCGAGCCCTCATCATCATCCACATCAAATACAACCCCGACACCCCTCCCCCCAATACCACCGTCAGCAGTCGCTTCACGCCTCTCCCGCATCACCAACAACCTAGCACCAACGCTCGACTCCCTCGCCGCAGGCATCCACGACATCGAACTCTACCGCTCCATGTCAGACAGGGTATCATCGCGCGTGCTACGGATCTGCGCGGAACGGCTTGACGAGCGCGATGCACGGAACGCAATGTATCGCCTCGCTATCGAGGGTAGCAGTGATGGCGAGAGCGAAGATGGCAGTGGCAGCAAGAAAGAGAAGGTTGCATTACGGGAACGGCCGAGGGAGGATCTGGGTGTTATTCTGGGTGCGTTGAGTCGGGTTGAGAGGCGGTAGTCTTGTCGTTTTCTCTTGCTACTTTCGCTTCGTTTATTTGCTGTTAGATTACGTGGATATACGTTCGTTGATTTCACTTTCGGATTGATTTGATTTGATTCTGGATTGGGTTGATTGATTGTTAGCATGGAAAGCAAGCAATGGAGTTATGGGCGCTTTTTCCTTCTGTTTCGCGGTTTAATTGCGAGGTTTGTTCTGGATGGTAGTAGGATAGGATAGGATAGGCAGGCAGGCAGGTGGGATAAATGAATATGACTGGCTGTATATCAGTGGTGATCGTTCTCAATCTGACCTGGAACTATATACAGTAGCATTGCAGAGCCAGTTAGGGTACCCATCTTAAGTTGAAGCACAAAAGTGTAGGGATCCTGTCGGGTGTATAGTTCATCAGAAAATGGTGAAAATCCACAAAGGCACATGTACAGAACTATTCCCAATGACCAAACTTGCACAATGAGAAAACCGGAGTAAACAGCCGAGCCTCGATCTCTCGACTGCATGTGTATGTGTACACAAAATCACAGAACATAAGAACAGGGTTCCGTCTTACTCCTCTGAACTGCTTTTGCTGTGTGGGTGAGCAAGGGCAGCCGGGAAATTTCTAGAAGGCCAGCGGCTGTTGCCCTCTATAGGCTTAGGCTTAGGGGCTATATGCCTACGACTGTTTTCAGGTGCTGTCGGTTCGCATCTTATGTATAGTTCGCATGTACGGGATTCCCAAGTAATAAGCCAAGCCCTCACTGCTTGCTCTGGCTTGGATGGACTGCTGCATATCCATGCCATGCTTTTCTGTATGGCTGGGAGGGCTTCGTTCTTTATGGATACTGAGTGGTACGAATAACCAATGGTCCGAGGCGATTTCCTCTACGCGACCCAGCTTCTCATCGCGATTTCAGTTAACTGCGATACAAGTTCTGGAACGCGCACGTTGTGTGGTGTGTCGCCAGTAAAATATGTGACTTGTAGAAGTTGGTTTAAGTAAACGGTCGTCGCAAACCGGTTCTCTTGTATCTTGACCAAGATGACTGGCAACTATACCCCTGTGACCATAGTTTTGATGGAAAGACCACCCGCGCTTCACCAGCTGTGCTTCGAGACAGCGTTGACCTCGCCCAAAATTTCTCAAGGCCCTTAATCTACTTGTCCACGGGTTGGCTCGGACAAGGTGATTTCGGGCGAGATATCTAATCACCAGATGATGGCGCCAAGGCGAAACTGGAAAACGGAGATTGACAGCATCGCGGAGTAGACCAGGGCTGCTGTCAGTGGGCAATGTGACCATCCATGCACAGACAATTTACTGCTTGTGGGCCCAATTATTATACCGCTTCTTATCATCACATTCAAGTGTTATGTTTCTAACCACCTGGTAGTATCGGACGACACCCCTTGACCATATCTACAACTTGATCTGACGCCCACCATCCAAAATGAAGAAGCCAAATGTAAGCTTAAGCCTGTCAGCACCGATGGTCGTTGAAGAAGTGGGAGCTAAACACGGGCTACCTTAACTGAATAATGTGCAATCCGCCTCCAAGATGGTATGAGGATGAAAATGTCATCCTTTCATCCCGCTCAGGTGAGCTATCCCTGTTGTCTGTAGAATATGACGGGATGTAAACTGTAATTGCGAGCCAAGCTTCCTACATCCAGCATTTCAGCAGTCAAGCAGCTTATATATTTAACACAGATCCAGGCATACGGAAGAATAACAATAGCCCCTGTCATCGCTAACGGAAGAGTGTGTCGCAACTAGGTGTAAAAGGGGAAGGCCCAGAGAAGCTCCATATGAAAAACCCCTGCTAGATAGCCGCCTTACTGAATGTTCTTTAGGATTATTTATGAGCCTGCGTGGGTAAGGCTCGTCGTGCCAAGGATTGTAATTTCTCAAACTCCAAGACTCTAGCTAACCAGAACTAACCAAGTAAGCCCATTTTCCCGACACCCGAGCCACAGAGACAAAGAGACGTAAAAGAAGTCCAGTAAATACTACTAGTATAAAAGTAAAGCTTCCTAATCATTCTGTAGCTCTTGCTGGTACCTGGGCCAAAAACAGGAAACGACTTACAATCTGTTCCATAGAACGAAGCAGTGACTTCTTTCCAAGTTGAGTGAAACAAGATCTCCAGCAGGTTCGGTACCGTATCTCGAGATAGCCATAGCCGTACAATCGAGTGACTTCTGTACCCTAGCTTGCCAATTGATACCTGGGTTTTCCCCGAATTCGAACAGAATGGTATGTTCCATCGACAAAATGGCCAATCCAACTCCTGTAAGATACCACTGCTGAAATTCTAGACCTATGTTTGAGTACTTACTGACCATCAAGTATACCGCCGACCCGACGTTCATTAAGGAATACAATTCGATGGTCCCTACGGACTATGAAGGCAGGGTTACTGGCGTCTGGGACATCATTATGCAGCACTACTTTCCTAAGTCCGAGGGATACGTCCACCGCTTCCAGGACTATAACGCCGGAGGCTTCGTGGATAGGTTCACCTATCAGTGAGTTCCGCAGCCCGCAGGCCCCGACCTCGAATGCCCATTTTTAGTTACCCAAACCAAGTGCATGGCCATAAATGAGACAAAGGCGTTTGAGGACGGAAGGGAGCAGCTCGACCGCTACCTACCAGGTCTGGCGGCCAGACCTGGGCTCACCCGATCTATGGTATAGTCGCTCTTGGCCGCTTGGTCAAGTTTTATCAACTTGTCGGGGACCAAGTCGTATACTGGCGTGGTCCAAGCCGTATGAGATCAACAATGAAGGTCACCTTGTTCGCCGACGTCTCATTGAGATTAGAAACAACCACGTCTAGATATTGAAAAAGAGAGGGAGGGAGGGGGAGACCAGGCTCAATAGTGCATTCCTGTAATTAATGGCGACGAAACATGAAAGCTGACAACCTCACAATTCTTTGTCTAGTCATTATTTAGTTCACCCACACGGGATAATGTCCTTCTGGGTAGTAACCCAGGCAGTAACCCGGGCTCTAAGTATCCTCGGTAGGCTTGTACTCAGGCCATTCGGGCTCTATGTCCGATGATGTTAAAATCTTGTGGTTTGCACTTAAATCAACGAGATCTTGCATATTGGTTTACAGCAACCTCTTGAGTTGATGCAACGAAGTTCGAGCAACTTCAAAGAAAGGTACCATGAGTCACTGACAAGTTGTTGACGAACCCGTGTTCCTGAGGTTTTAGGTCTGGGCCTGGATGGACTAACAATGGCAGCAAGCTTTCTGCCGTAGTCTTTTGTCCAGTAATTTCAGCTGTATGGATAAGTTTTCTGAGCTGTGCTTGTACAAATTATGTTAATTGATAGGTTGAATACTCTAAATCTATGACAAAACTTGACTATTTTCAAGTTTCCAGAATGATCTCTCAAGAAAACCCGCGTCTGTGAGAGACCTCAACATCCCTTTGGAAGTCCACCCAAGGTTATTTGTATCGAGGATTCGTTGCTTATACCAATCCCAATATTCCCGTATCATCTCATTTTGGACGTCATTAATGACATCTTTGAGAGACGGGATGTGCCCTTCATGGAGGATCTTGAAGAGCTTTTCCTTGATCCCAGTCAAAATGCGAATTGCTCGACGACGAGTTTTGAAGATGTCAGTTGTTGCGTCTAGCTTTTCGGTTTCCAAGCACAGATATTCCCAATCAATCTTTTCGTTTTCAATTTGGGAAAGCTCGTCGTTTATTCCGATGAGATAGAACGCCATACGTGCGCGCCAGTAGGACTCTCCAATGTGGTATTGCACGGCACTTTTGAGGATAGCAATATCAGTGTAATCCAAGTAGTCCAAGATGAGGCACCGGATTTCATGAGGTAGATACAGGAGTCTGGAGAATGGCAGTGTTGGTCTCGAATTCCCTTGTGGCACTTTTTTTTCCCCTTTGTTCTGACACTTCTGAATGAGATTCCTGAACGCCAAGATTTTGAACGGCTCTGCATGTCATTAGACGAAGAATGAATAGGAAGATTTTGATTACATGGACATACCAGTCGACCCAGTAGGATCCTCGGTACACTCATCATAGTCCGGTTCCCACTCTCTCACCTTCCGAAGCGCCAGCGCAGTGAAAATGTCCAAATGCGTCTCAACAACCGGTCCCAGGACGCATATCGCCAAGTTCCAACAACGCATATGAATGGAAACAGCTAGCTTTCTCCAATCTGTCTTCGGCTCAGCGGTAAAGAACCACCAGTGCAAGTATTCGTATTGGACCGCAATCAGGTCAGGGTCATGGGTTTGTTCGCCGGGAAATCCTATCACCGCCTTGTGCTTGTTGCTTGGAACGCGGTAATAGTCTTCCTTGATGTATCGGTTATTGATACTCATAAGTGCTTGTCCAATTCCTGTCAGGCGATGGCGATTTGTTGCTGGATCATAGACGACTTGCAAACTGGTCAGTTGGAACTATCATCGTGTTGTGGTGAGGACATCAACTCACTGAGTCGATATAAAGTACCCCATTGGTTCTCGTCTTGCATGAAGTATCTTGTCTCGACTTTATCTGCATTCGTCCATAGTTTTCCGGTCGTTCTGTAGGCCTCTTTCCAGTTGTCATCTTCGAGGAAAATGTTCTCGCCCCAGAGATACCTACTGATAGTATCGCCACATATAACACATTGCGCGTGCATTTTCTGCTTATCTTGGACGAATGGAATGTTGAAGTAGAATAATATGGAGCCTTTTATGATTACTTATGTCACCATGATCTGTTGACTTATTGACCTAACCGCTATCGGAATAATCAATTGATAATCGATTGATAACTTATGTATATTAGAGATTGACGCAATATATGGTGGCCAACCAACAGAAGATGTAGTCCGCCTTGACGGCAAGCCGTTAGACTTATATATACCTTGGTAAGGCGTCAACAGCGAGAATCTCGACCTGGGCGAAGGAAAGATTCTCCTAAACGACTTCGGAGAATCATTCAACCCACACGAAGCCCCTCGATACGCCTGCAAGACCGTTCCTCACCTCCGCCCCCCAGAGGCGCAGTTATCTGGGTCACTATCCTTTGCTTCGGACATTTGGACTCTCGCATGTACCATATTTGAGAGATACAGCGAGCGGCCGCTATTTGGCGTTACTTAGGCCGTGAAAGCGGTATAACGGAAGATCAAGCTGACATCCTATGTATCTTGCCACCGAAATGGTGGAGAAGTGGGATGGAAGATCAAAGCTTTGCAATAAGAAGGGAGAGCTGGATTTGGAGGCGAAGGGTTGCAAGGACAGCAAGGGTAGACGCATGACCTTGGATTATCAATTGAAGTGTGGCATACGGAAACCGCCAGTTAATATGCGCTTGGAATTCATGGCGAAGGAAGAGTATAGGGCGTTTAAGGTGATGTTGCTGCCAATGCTGAGATTCCGGCCAGAGAAGAGGGCTACGGCGGAACAGGTGCTGCAGTCAGAATGGATGATTGGTTGGGGACTACCGGCTCTATATGAGGGTCAGAGTAGTTCTAATCTCATATCGAAAACCGACTAAGTATCCAAAATAGGGAAGTCATTTGCTCTAGAAAATAATTCTCGTATGCGGTGTGGGCTAGCCTCAAACGAGCTATATCGTCCTCATGATCCAATCCGATCTATCCGTATCATTTTACAGTAAAATAAACAAAACAAAACAAAGAAAAACGAAACAGTTGGGCAGCAAGTCCGAGCTCGAGCTAGCATTAGCTCGAGTCCAAGCTTTCTTTCGTACCTGATGACCTTGACGGTGTGGTACCTCAATCTAACTGCAATGTATCATGCGCAATAAACATATTACTGCGTTAATCAAACAGTGTATTGAATCGTAAATAGCGTGGCGTCGGAATGAATAGAGATACAAAAAAGTGTATCCTGTTTCGGGGTTTGGTTACGTGCACGTGGGTGGAAAATTTTTCTGAGGCGTAAGCGTTTATAGATAGCGCGGGTCTGGACGAGTCCATCGCGTACTCCGAATGTAGTTTTCGATATGTACCGATTATAACTTTTCTTTTTCTTTATAGCGATAGCGAATTCATTTAGATTGTTTTGGTTTCTTTTCTCTTTCTTTTCTTTTTACGCGTGGCCTGAGCTGGATCAGTGGGATCTGAGGACGGTGCGTATGATTATGCACTGTTTGTTAGGGCTCTATGATTTGGCCAATCAGATGATCTACTGTACTCGTATAGAGCATAGAAAAACCGGAATCATCTACGTACATCACTGTACTAATGCTGTACTTATATCACCAACTACGGAAACTTACCATCATCGATCTCGCACGTCATCAGCAAGCCTCCGCGGAAGTACCATCCGTTCCCTGTTCAACTTTCCCATTCGTGCAACCTTGCCCTCCACACAGAGTTCTCGCCTTTCCCCTCCTCAGTCCTCTCCCAATCCCACAATTAGGTATTGGTCCTTGCGCCGGCCGAGGTTGTACTGTCAACCTCGGCCACTAATGGCTTCGGGGAATGTACCCCGTTGCGGGTAAGAGACGTTGCACAGGAAGGAGGGTAGGGCGGTAATGTATTTCTTGGATGCACTCCGGTATTTGTGCGACGGTGCTGTGTGATGCATTGTGGAGGGAAGTGGATTCGGTCGAGATTGCGCTGGCTGTTGTGGAAGCGGGTACAGGCGAGATGGCTATTAGGCAATTGAGTAGAGCGCGATGCGCGTAGCCGTTAGTGTTGCTTTGCGAGGAGGATGAAGTAGGTCCAGAGCACCCGTGGGAGGAGAGGAATCGTGGATTCCAGCGGATTCCATCGTATTGTATCGATCGTGCATCATGAGTACCATCTGTAACGGTCGGTCTCAGGATAATAAGCTGCTGGTCCAGATGCAAAGATCAAGCTGCATGCGCCGCATATACAGGGGCCAGGGACGACGCATCTGTCAGAAAACGCTCCGGACAGATAGACCATAAATGACAGCTCTCAATCGGCCACTGGAGCAGGTCTCACTGACAGCGAAGATGCAGAACTTGAGAAACCCATCGACATCATACAAAAAGGGGTTGTAAAACTTGATGCCTCGCTTTTGTTGCACAATGGAGCGCACAGTGACGATGACTGAACAGTGCACAAGGAGTCGACGGTGGAGGCGGTAGGAAAGCCAGGAAAGCCAGGAAAAGGAGACTTGAATGCGAGTGTCGACGTGTTCATTGAAATCGCGAAATCTGAGTTGTTCTTGTTTTATATCGGCGTCAATTGTATCAAGACCGGCGCATCGCTTGATAGTATCTGATATTCTGTTACTGATAGCACGAGTAATGATATGACAGATAAAGAGATAGAAACAGTTAGTGCTATTGATAGTGAAGAGTAGGTGGCCAGTGCATAGAATGACAATCCAGTCGAGTCTGTTGATCCTTCACAGAGATATGGAAAGGGGATGGCTGAGTTGGACGTATTCGTAATATTGTAGCTGCACCTGACCTGACGTGCGGCTCTCCTTCGATCACTCCATCTCCTCCACCATAACACCACCACAACCACCACCACCACTCACATCCCTCAATGCTTCAACGTTCATCTTCACGATTTTCTTAATACTTTTTTTTATTATTGGTGTGACGACCATGGGATGAATCACCTCCGTGGATTCTCGATCTATCTTTGTCACATGTACCTGCACGGGAGTCTTCCTGCATTATTGGCAGCGCTGCGTAATGGGCTCCATTCTTGACGGAGTACCGCCACCACTTTCTATCGGCTATCTATCTCTCTGCCTGCGTAGTGATGATCGACACCAATCCTCGCAGCAAATCGGAAGGCTTGATGGCAACATCCATCGGCTACCCGAGTCACGGCCCGGGTTATTCGCACATCCCGCGGACCCCTCGGCGACAACAGAATCCACCACAGCCAACAACACCTTGGGAGCAGCTCCTTTCAGCCCCTTATCCGGATAATCCACAAAAATTCCCCTAACTTTGGGACGATCCGCGAATCCACAGAAGTTCTGGATGACTCCTTCGGGCGCTGAGAGGAACCTGAAGGTGTTTAGACCCGTTTGCCGGCTCCACCATGGCTGTTTTCCATTATCAAGCAATCAACTGCTGTATCTGAATGAATCCTTTTCCCCATTACTCGAATTCTTTTTTTTTTTTTTTTTTTTTTTTCAGCTTGGTCCTTGAACTGACTCTAAATAACTTTAGTATGTGATTGTCTGTGTTTTATCAAACTGTACACCGTTCGGCGATTCAACACCGTGAGCTTCTGATTGGCTAGCAAGGGCATAAATATAACGTATTCAACGGGCGAGCGGCGAATACGGCCGAAGTGCGAATTCTGTATTCCCATACAAACTGGCCCTTATTAAATCAGTGATATCTCAACCAGTTTACTATAATCGACGCTCATATTAGAGAAGTCCATTCTTTATGTGTATGTGAATAGATATTGGAAATATATATATATAAAAAAACCTGTATCTGTTGTAAATATATATATCTGGTTTAAAATACGGGGTAATTTATAATACCCAGGTAAATAATAGCTCTGGATAATTTAAAACTGAGACATATACTGTGTATGGCCATGAATAATGCTATTTTAAATTACTAGTAAACGTAACTTGGAATGGCGTTGAGATATCACTGACTTAATAAGGGCCAGTTTGTATGGGAATACAGAATTCGCACTTCGGCCGTATTCGCCGCTCGCCCGTTGAATACGTTACACAAGACATCACCTTTAACGCTAGGACAGCGTCGCGCAGTTTCCGAATGTGACTCCTCTGGCCACTGCACGGTGGTACATACTGTACTGAACCCCGTGGAACCAGATCCGTACTATACAGGATTTACGCAGCCCACCAAGAAAAAAAAATAAAAAAAAAATAAAAAACCTGCTACAACTATTCATGTCTGAAGTCTGTCTGAGCACGGCCATCCGCTGTGGTCCGCCCTGGTTGGTTTGAGTGTCACCTCCATGGCACATCCACCGCCGACCTCTAGACCTAAGGGATATGCTCTTTCCTTTTTCTCTTTATTTTTTTGATCTGGTGGTCTGTGTGATTTCCGTTACAGGACTCGTCGTCTCATACGCCCCAGTTTTATCAAGTCCTTTTTGCTAGTCCGGTGATTTATCATCGTGGCAAAGCAGACAACCACGCTATAGAAATTCTCCTGCTCCCTCCTCTGTGCTCACCTCTCTCCTCATAACTTCCTCTTTCGAGCTCTAATTTTCCTGTCTTCGGAAAGTGGAAAATTTTTCCTATCCTTTTTTCGGTTAAAAACAAATCCTGCGACACAGGCCAAGGTGGAAAAGCGAGGCGTTTGTGAGGTGGATTGTATCTTTTTGCATATGATCCGGGTGGTGCACTGAACGCAGTGATTGGTCTCGATCCGTTTCTCTGTCCTCCATTGTGCCAAAAACCACGGCCGTTTTTACTCTTGATCCTCCATCAGGCGGACCTTTCTTTTGTCAGCTGTCCCGATCTGGTCCATTCTCCGTCATATCCTCGTGCTGGTAGATTATCCTTTCTTTCTTACTTTCTCTGTGGCCCCTCTCACTTTCTCACCTTCCCCTCCTCCTTTCCCCTATATTTCTGTTTCTGCTTTTATTCTCCTATCGATTTGATCGTGGAGCTCTCCTGGAACACTACTTGCTGCGACGAACATCTTGATATGTATTCGTGACGTACCATCATTCCTTGTAGCGGCACCTGCCCTCTACCCCCTTCGGTCTCCGTCAGTCCAACCGATTGACAATTCTTTGATAAGAGTGTCAAGGTACTACTGCGTCCCAACGTTCTTTTGTCCGTGTCTCATTCTTTCTGACTCATTATTCTAGTAAGGTGCGTACTTCCGCGGCTGGACCTCCCTAGATCCAGTTAGACTTATAATTTTTTGTCTTGTGATGCACCGTCTGACCAGTGGCTAGACATACCATCATTCTTAGCGTCACCCACGGAAAGGAGAAGACGAAACGAACCATCCGTTGATCGGAGATACGTTTTATATTCGTCTCGACATATAAAAAACGCAGGAAAAAAGAAGAAAAGGTATATAATTCACAATGGTTGGAGGATACTTCGATCTTCCCGTCGCTGGATCGTCCCGACGTTCGAGCATGACCGACGGATCTGGGGGTGCGAGCAGATCTTCTCCATGGCCAGGTGTATCCCCCTTGCCTACACCAAATGAAGAGCAGACATTGGATCCTACAGGAACACGCAGCAGGAATCGGAATGCAGGCATTCTGAAAAGTACGAATCGCGTCAAGTTTTCTGTGAGTGAATATGGCCTGGACCAGAGGCCCGGAAGGTCTGCGTCAGAGACTGCGACGACATTGCCCCAGAGGCCCATGCCCACGGCCAGCATTCCATCGACGGACAAGGTTTCCGCTGGGGCTCAATCATTGCCTCTTGTCGACATTAGCACAAGCTCGCCAACGCCTGTCAATGGTATCACACTCCACTCACGGGCCAGTTCCCCGGCCGATGAGACTAGTACAAGAGCCATCCACTCTGCTCAGGAACGAGCCCAGCGTCTAGCATCCCTCCTTGGTCGGTCTGGAAAATCCCCCAAGCCTAGTCCACGGTCGAGCATAATATCTTCGGTTGCATCTACCCCCACTGAAGTTGCATTGCCGTCAGAGGATGGGGATGATATTCCTATGATCAGCCTGCCCGAAAAGCAATTCAAGGACTACGACGACTTCTCGGATGATGAACGCGACGCGATAGGTGGAGGATCTTCATCGTCATCGCAAGCTCATCGGCTCGTTCAGCGGATGACTCGACGGGACTTCGGCTTCATGAACCGAATCCGTGCACCGTCCCCAGGACTTCGCTCGGGACAGACCACCCCCGGCGGGGAGCGCGACCCTGACGGCTATGTCGAACGCCCAAGCCATTACCGTGGTGGAATTCTCTCAGCCCTCCTAAAACTCAACGATCAACGTGACACCAACTCCCAGTACCAACGAGGTCGATACATGCATTCACAGCAGGGCAGCACCAGTGAGCTGAGCGCGCGAGGCCTGTCACCGGACCCGAATTGGAAGCCGCTTCCACCGCGGCCCAGGAAATGGTATGAGAAATCGCCCAACGTGTCGAGCACGTCTCTGTCCGGCTCGACAATTAAAGATTCGATTAGTTCGCCTATTGCGATGCTCAAACGCTCGCGGAGCAACAGCGGCAAGCGCATGGGGAGACCACGATTGGAGGAGGAGATCCGCATTACCGTGCACATCGCCGAAATACTTGCACGTCAGCACTATTTGATTCGCCTCTGTCGAGCGTTGATGAAGTACGGTGCCCCAACTCACCGTTTGGAGGAATACATGAACATGACGTCCCGAGTATTGGAGATTGAGGCCCAGTTCCTGTACCTTCCGGGCTGCATGATCATCTCGTTTGATGACACCTCGACACACACCACCGAGGTCAAGGTAGTTCGGTCTACTCAAGGCGTGGAGCTGGGAAAACTGGCCGACGTGCATGTTATCTACAAGGAGGTCATCCACGATGTGATCGGTGTGGAGGAGGCCACTCAGCGGTTGGACGAAATCATGAAGCGGAAAGACCAGCATCACGTCTTGTTTCGCGTCTTCATTCACGGATGTGCCGCTGCCTTCGTGGGTCCTTTTGCATTCAATGCGCGCCCTATCGACATGCCCGTCGCGTTTGCACTTGGATGCCTTTTGGGGGTGTTACAGCTGGTTCTGGCACCCCGATCGGAACTGTACGCGAACGTGTTTGAAGTCTCCGCTGCTATCCTGACCTCTTTCCTCGCTCGTGCCTTTGGTAGCATTCGCTACAACGGTGAACCGCTCTTCTGTTTCTCCGCCTTGGCCCAGTCTTCTATCGCCCTCATTCTTCCCGGATACATTGTGTTGTGCGCCAGTCTGGAACTGCAGTCACGCAACATGGTTGCCGGATCTGTTCGTCTTGTCTACGCTATAATTTACTCCCTCTTCCTCGGCTTTGGTATCACCATCGGTACCGCCATCTACGGTTGTCTCGATTCTACCGCGTCTACCGACTACACCTGTCCTCCCTCTCCTATCCCCAACGAATACCTCCAACGATTCCCGTTCGTCATCCTCTTCAGCATCTGCCTGGCACTCGTCAACCAGGCGAGATGGCGTCAACTCCCTATAATGTTATTTGTTTCCTTCGCGGGCTACGTTGTCAATTACTTCGCTACGAAACGCTTCGCCACCAACACCCAGGTCGCCAACGCCGTGGGCGCTTTTGTCGTCGGGATCCTGGCGAACCTGTACAGTCGCCTCCGACACGGCCTCGCCGCAGCTGCAATGCTCCCAGCTATCTGGGTCCTCGTTCCATCTGGTTTAGCCGCAAGCGGATCTTTGATTTCCGCCATTGTAGCGGCCGAGCAGATGAACTACTCCCCATCACCATACGCTGTGGTAAACAACGGTACACAGGGCTTCATGGACGCAGCTAAAAACATGACCTCCGCTCAGACGCGTGGAGTCACGTTCGATGTTGCGTACGGCATGGTTCAGGTCGCTATTGGCTTTACCGTGGGACTATTCCTTGCGGCTTTAGTGGTTTATCCATTTGGAAAGAAGCGGAGCGCGTTGTTCGCTTTCTGATCTATCCACCGATCTACCTCTGTATATCCGAAAACTTGTTTCTTTGCATGTTATACCTGACGACTATACTTGGTATATCCCATTTGTCTTGTTTGATTTGGGTTGGCTTGCTATTGTTTTGCATTTATCACGGTCCTTAAGCGATTTCCTTTGTGATGATCTCTTGTTTGTCTTTGTTTTTGAGCGTGTGCTTACTTATGTCTTTGTTGGCTATTTTGATTTGTGGTTATGTTTCTGCATTGGTCTTGCTTATGTTGGGATTGGTTTATTGATGGGTTTAGCATTTGTGTCGTTCTATGTACTGTTACTAGCGTGTTTCTCCTGAGCCTTGTCTTCGATTAGCATGTTCTTCGATTCTATTGGATGTTGACTCAAAAAGCAAAAGCGAGGTTTTCTGTTGTTCAGTTCTGTATGGTGTACGGTGTCGGTGTTGCTGGCCTTTTTTACAATAATAATCAATAATCTACTCTATAATATGCCCTACTATACCCTCAACATACATTTGCTCACTGCCCTCGATTCTATATAGTAGTTTAAGTTCGGGCTAACGTATCACATGATGTAGATCAATCGCCTTGTGTTCCCATTCCTGTCGATTCATACCCGTTGACTGGGTTGCTCTTGTGTCTCAGTCTGAGTCAGGCTTTTATTCACTTTGTCAGGTGGTCTTGTGACGCCACTGCTGGTGATCCTTCCGGGGAGATCTCCATCTTCCTGACTCGTCTACGAACTCTCCGCAACTCTCCGCATTTCTCGCTTTCTGGGGTTGGGATGGGAGTCAGGAATATTGAAATCACCTCTCATCGAGTCAGGTTAAATTATCGGTCTTGGCCATTGAGATCCACCGTTGACGTCTTTCTTATCACTGACGATCCCTCTTCGGATTCTTGCCCTGTTTTTGGGTGAGGACTGGGCACGCCAGCAGCCGTTTTGACCTTGATGATTGGTAAGAAGCATCAGCCGACCCAGAAGCTTATTCCGACGGGAGGTTAAGCTTCGAGCTTACGCCATCACACAGGAAGGGCGTGATACCCGATAATACCTTGGATTATAGGGATCTCATGCATCGCGCGTGAAATTATGGCGAAATGATATTCACAATGGCGATAATGTTGCTGGCTGTGATGTTCAGTTACAACAAGCAATGATCTAGAGAGATGAGGTCTTGACACCATTGAAGGAACAAGCCTATCTAGCGTTCTGAGACCCTAGTGTGAATGGAGGCAAGACCGGCATGTATGCCGTCGTCAGAGGTCTTTGCTTAAGTGGTATAGGGTCTGCTTGCTCAACAAAATTCATGGGACTTCATTAGGCCCTTCGTAACAAAGAAGCCAGGCATACTGTTTGAGTACCTTCAAGACAGGCTGTGCTGTAAGTGTTGACACTAGTGAACGATGATAGCCTTGCACAGGAAATAAACTCGTGCGTTGTTGCCCCATGATCACGCGTCCCTGGTGTCAGGGCGACTCACGATAATCGCAAGCTACTCTACTGCTGGATATGGATAGTTCAAGCATGCAACGGACCAGGTCAGGCCAGGCCAGGCTAGAGACCCGATATCCGCCAGAGCCAGGTCCTTATATAATGGATGAGCACAAAAGCATCTCGCGTCATTCAGAATGTATGCTGCTGATAATAAGGATAGAATGGCTATGGCGTACTCAGGACGCCCAACAATGCTATCCTTTTTATCAATGGATCACCCGAGCTAGGCAATGAGCAAGAGAAATATCAATTTTCCAGTCTATCGATGAATGCTTTTCGGCGACTAACTAAAGACGCATCGAGAACCAGTGGAAGTAGACTCGTGCGCGCCACCGTATACCAACTTGAAATTAACACTTGCAGGATTCATCAAAAGTACTGGTATTTTTCTGCGCATCGAAGATAACCAGAAAAAAGCGTGCTGATATCAGAGGTTCCGACCAGATTGAATAGCCATTCATGCCAATTGAATCATTGGAACCCCCTGAATGTCAACATTCCAATGCTCAATACCAATTATCCAAGCGTGCCTATTCTGACAGTTTCCAAACGCGGACGCTGCATTGCGTCTAACCTGAGAGCCAACTGAGTTACAAAATTATTTAAAAGATAAGTGTTTGCTAGTCCTATGGTCTCAGCTTGTGGCAGCGATACCTTGCTCAGTCGATGGTTGTCTCCAAGTTATATTCTTGGGATTGGAGAACAGAAAGGACTTCAAGAACCTCGTACCAGAATTGAGGCATTATTCCAACGCTATGCAAGCGCTCGCAGCCGAAGTAATTCTTTGGCAATCCCTCCGAAGCCTGATGCAGATCCTTGTCCTTGTATATGCATTCTTTCCGACTATTGAGAAACATTTTGAGTTTTGATAAGATGGGAATATGAGCGAAAAATGGCGTTGACGCCGTGGGGTCGTCCAGAGCAAGATCCTCGGCCTTGGAGGTCTATCCAACAACCCGTTTTATCACTGACATACGCTGCCTTGGTAATCAATCCAAACCGGCGAGTTTCTAAGCTATTGTGCTCATAGACAGCAATTTTTCTCGGTGAGCTAGCTTCTTTCTTTTCTTGTTCTCTCCTTTAGAGTTACTAACAGGCCTTATTCCTGTTAGATACCCCTGTCGAAGTGATACTTATCAATCACAGTTCCCTAAAACTAAGTGCCCTTGCCTTGCGTCGTCATGCGTGTCGTTAGGACTCACCCTGTCAACCGAAACGAAGGACGGGGAAAGTAATTTGAGTCACTAGAATTCAAAGCAAATACAGTGGCAAGGTTAGACCGCCATTGTCAGTGTCTTGACGCCGTTCGCCGTCGTGAGTCCCACTTGCTTAGCTTCCCAGGGCCACTTCTGCCGTCTGCGGGTACTCCTTGGGAGCTTTGGCCTGGCACCCACCTGCTGCAGTTAGAAACGAGGTATGAGCCTCCGTTGGGCTCGTGAAGTTTCCGGTAGGTAAATGGTTTGCGACTCGCTTTCCCGCAAAAACACTGGTGTTTGGTTTCTTCCCGTGGACTGGTCATCAGGGTCATCAGGGACCGTCCACTCGGGAGCACGTCAGAGCTTATGAGCCAGTGCTGCGGTATGTCTGGACCTGAGGAAGCGACAGCCTAGGTCTGGCTCCAGTTGTGGGAGGGCTTTCTTGTCAGATCCTACATAATACTTCCCGGTCTTCTGTTTAGAAGCCAAAGGGGCCCGGAAGCGGAATTAATTCTCGCACTCACAATTTGAACAACGGAGCACCTCCGTTATTATTTTTAACACACGGTATGGCATACAAGAAAAACCAGTCCACAAGATTCATCAGCCATAACATACAACCGTACCACACTCACACTCCCAAGTCTTTTTCTTCAACACGCGGCTCATCCTTGCAACCATCTTGCAATTCTCATCCCAGGCAAAGAACAACCGTTCCCGCTAAGGATGCCCTGAAACTAAGACTGTGTCCGATATGTAACCTCCACTATTTGTGGGAAACATGCCGAAGATCTGAAAACATCAACAGCCCCTGCGTACCGCGCGCAGTGGTAATGAAAATGAACAGATCATATGGTTACGTCTACTCTGTACTAAACTCACCAGCTAGAGCAATTGTCTAAAACCAGCTACCAGAAACTTCCATTGGGTTAGACAAAGAAAGAGCGAGCCATACCAAGACTTCAAGGAACCTTGCTCACATCTTGTTTCATTTTTCTTCGTTTTTCTCCTTGGAAACTCTTGAATAGAGAGACCAACGCCAAACTGTGGCTCTAAACGAATGCCTTCATATCGTCAAAACTATCAGTCCACATGCGATAGGGTTTGCTACACGGTGAACTCAGAGGTTCTAGCAGCTGGTGATGACCAACTTCCAAACAAGCTCTTTTACTATTCGTTGCCCATGAGAGACTCTCAGTTTGAAGGGTCTAGAGTGAGAGGAATCAAATCCAGGCGTGATGCCTTCCACTCTACAAACCGGACATTCAAGTCGGTTAAGTTTGTCAAAACGCACTACAGAACCAAAGCATTACACAAGAAGAGGCATTGGTTATATGAGCAATGTTATCCTAGAACTAGGAGCACCTACTCCCAGCCAAACAAGGAGTTTGAGATCCGAGCTAAACCCTTGCGCGGGATATTGGCATACAAACCAACACATGCTGGTGGTTCCTCAACGGATAGAGAAACGAGGGCCATTAAAATCCGTGTATATATGCTCCCGCGGATAGCATCAACTAGTCATATACAAGAAAAGTCAATTGACAAGGCCTATCAAAATACCACCCCGTAACCATTCTCTACGTACCCCGCCTCATTCCTCAAGTCTTATCCTTCGCCACAAGACAACATCCGTGCAACCATCTTGCAACTCACTCGTCTGAGAGGATAGCATGATCTCATGCCGGTACACGGGTACAATGTCACCCCGAAACCGAGTTCCCAAAGGGGAGCTAATGCCGACGGCCCCTGCGTATGTATAACAGGGATGGCAAGGTCTTAGTTCTACCACCTACAACGACGCAGATATTCAAAGGACAATATTAACATCCACGGTCTTATGACCGGTTCAGTGGGTTCGGCTCCTCATTATTAAACATTATTGACTGGCTAGCCACTATTACTGAGCGAGAAAAGGCCCTCTCCCATTCCCTAATTTGGCATCGGACAATATCCGAGCGAAACTGAACAATTGGAGTTTCTCGAACGAAATTCCCCCGAAACAGGACTGGGCAATCATTCTGCTTGATAAAAGGTTTGGAGCCAACTTATTGCTGCCGTTAAGTGTGTCATCGACAAAATTTGAAGAAAAACCCACCGCAGATAAGTGTGGTTCAAGATCAGCGCTGACATTCCTCCAACTAAATGTAAAGTGATAAATGTGAAATTTACCAAGCCGAAAGACGAGATGTTTAGCAATCTTGCTCCAAACTTAAAAGGGTCTGTTTAGTTGCTTGCCAGTGTACTGGAATAAGTACATACGTACTTGATTTTCTAGACAGCTCAAAGGCCTTCCCTTTCCGTTTTAGTGCTCACCCCTCGCCGCTTTTTGCTCACTGCGTAGACCTGAGCATGCCCTGAGCACGCCCTGAGCAGCCTGAGCTGATCACTGAGTAGAGACTGAGCAGAGGGTGAGTAGCCTGACTAAGGTAGCCTCAATAAAACACACCATGCTAGAGTTTCACCTGTGTCCACTTTTCTTTGTAGCACTTTTGACCGTCACCACTTTGACCCCCCCTCAACATAGCGATGGCACCATCAATGGAACAGGGAATTGAGGTCATCATTCCTGCTGCTCTGCTTCTTACCATGCCAACTGCTCCCTGGAGATAGTGGGGTAAACTAAGCTCCTGTGAAGATTCAATTCACTCCAGAGATTACCACAGGTCTGGGGAGTATGCTCCTAGCTCTCAAGAACAGGGGCAGTCATCTTAGGATCCAGGCAAGGGCTCCAAGGAGTCTGAAAAATTCCAGGAGCAAGCAAGGCCATGTGGGAATCATTGAGGCCATAGAACCAATTGTCATCAAGCCTTACTGCTTAGGATAACAACAGTAAATGATCCCTACTGGCAAAGTGTTATAAAAGTGTTGTTGCCCATCAGCCAAACATAGCATACTTGCAACCGTGCTTTGTTTGTTGTATTGCTATTCAGATACTATTCATTGTGAGTCTGAGAACTCATTGTTCTATTCTACTTGCATCAACATAGATTACTTTATTAAGTATCACATTACTGATCCATTCCCTCTCAGACCTTGCCAAAAAAAAAAAAAAAAAAAAAAAATTGTATCGCGACAAGTCTTACTTCAATACTCAGATTCAAAATGCCTTCATCAAGTCAACAGCTTTGGAAAGACTTTATACATGAGGGACATTATGGAATGTCTTGCATTTTGATAACTGCTCTATCAGGATCAGGTGTGGGCGCACTGCTTGCTTACAGCTCATTACATCCAACCCTCAGTTTCATTTATTAGACTCTCTTCACTCACCAGGACAAATAGATCACACAATGCGGGTATCTAATCTCTGGAGTTGTGACAAGTGCTAGAGTAGTCTGGAGTGGTGGCTACCTTTGCCATGTGGTCTGCTTCATGTGCTGGACTCCAATGAATAGTGATCTCAATGCCTCACTCACTGCACCAGTCAATGGCTCCAGGCAATTTTGCAAGAACACCTGACCAGGGAAACAGAGACAATACAAGTGTGACAGTTCAATGTTTCAATACCACTTGATGGCTGATGGCTGATATCAACAAACGCCGTCATCCAAGCAAGCAAACAAAGTAAGCACTTAGTGCAGCCACACAGCCCAGAAATAAAACCCTTTCTTTTCATAGATAGATTGCTCTTTTTATTTCCTCCCCAGATCAGATATTCTCGTCCATAGCTACAATACTCTAGATAGGAATATAGTTCATTAGTATCCACTATTACGAGCCTGTGACAACAGGGCTTGATCAAGGCTTTCAGTGATGCTTGGCTGTCAGGGACCTCATAGACATCCATCTCTCTTACTGGTTGGCACCTCCATGGATCCATCTGACGATCTGCCTAATGTGCGTCTATCTATCCTTCCAGTGGCTATTCCAGCAAGTGCTTATGACCTTGCTTATGGTGCTTGTGGGAAAAGAGAGTCTAGTGCATGATTCCAAAAGTGAATAAAACTTCTAGAGTAGCTAACACTGAGTCCTCACTGAAAGTTGTGATCTGTCTCATTCATATAATCACACCCTGGTGTCCCCTCCCTGCAACCCCAAATCAGCGAAATGGCCATAGCCGACTATACTACCATAGCTCAACTTAATTAATCCTTCATTGAATATCATACAAAAAAATAAAGCTGAGAAAATAATTCAGCTATGCTAAGATAATTGGAACTTGGGATTAGTAAATAGAATGGATATTTTACTACCGATAGCATCTACATACGAGACTATTCTTGGTCAGATTGGAGCGGGAGTGCTGAGATCAATCCAGTACATAGATGTTCCCAATTTACGCTCATGGGCTTGTTTTACGCTTGTATTAAGGAATTGTAATGTATGTAATTTATGTAACCATATTACTACTTGTAAATAAAACTTGTAAAACCAGCGTTTTATATACAATAAGCCACAAAAGTGGATGCTGACATTTTGTACTGTATGTATTGTGACATGTATGGATGGGTATGTTACAGGGTGTAGCCTTGTTCATCTTAAAAAGAATCCACATGTGAGTCCTCAATTTGCACAAGTAGGAGAATGCAGCAGCATCAATACATCACCAGTTGTTGAAGGGCATTATTTAAGTAGCCATGCACCCAAGATGACATTATGGATAGACATGGGGGAAACTGAGATGGGCAACTTGCCTGTGCTTGTCAGAATTATTTGACCATGTTGATGAATGGGCATTTTACCACTGATCAAGTTCTAAGTAGGACTGAATGGTCAATGACAATCAAAGCAGATGGGCATCTTTGGCCATTTATGCTCATTCTATATCCTCTCAGAAATTTCAGAAAGCTGCCTTTCACCACTTCCCACCCACTTTTTGCCCAGATTGCTTTTGACTGCCTCTTTGATTTTGCCCGGTACTGTTGGTAGTAGTGGCCTGCCTCCATGCCTGTCATGGATTCCTCCACGTATTTTGCCCACTGTTTCTGGTCTTGTTCATTTTATCAAGTATTTTTGATCTTAAACAATGCTCCCGTTTGGTCAGCTTGTATCCATGCCAGTATTTGCCGTCCCGCTTTTTGAGGGTGTTTTTGGGTATCTATCACTATCAGCCTGTGAAGGGTTAGACCCTACTGGGTGCCTCGAGACGTCGAGACATCTCGGATTGAAGCTATTCAGAAAGTGGGCCCATGGACGAACGAGATCACGTGAAAATTTGGCCATCTTCCCAGATGGCCGCCGCTCTGTACACGTTTCTTCTTCAACGAGTTCTTTTGTACGCTACGTCTAGTTGTAGATAGCTGGGCTACAGCCCATAACACAGCCACCGACTCTTTTGATTTATGCCCAGACTTGCCATCAGAATATTGGGAGTACATGGGTAAAATGGGTGCCCTAGTTGAACAATCATTTGATTAATAAGTTTTTAATTCTAAGATGTATGTATTGCTGATTCCATGATCTTGCCCAGTGTTTTTTTGCTCTTAACCAGGCCCTGTTAGAGCTCGCTCAATTTTTTGCCACTGTTCCTCCCATTTTGCCCTCCTCCTATAGTCCCTGCCCACTCCCTTCAAGCATATTCCTACTCTTATGAGACTTGATGGTAATCTAAGATCACTTGTTGACCTTGTTCCTCCTTTTGATTCCCATGCATAGAATACCTTAACCCAGATTCCCAGGATGCTTCTGTCGGTCATCTAACATCTTTATGCCGCAACTGCTGTAGATCCTTGCCTCCCTCTGCATCTTAATTTGCTGCTACTTCCCTTTTATGTGGCCTCGTTATACGCTGGATTTTAGAGCTAGTCCATATTCCAATTCTTAAGAAGTGACCTACTGCTTGAATCAAAATTGGGAAGTCAGCTCAGCTATGGCAAACTATCATGAATTAACACCCATCACGGAGGAGACCTCTTTTGATTTCCCTTGGTCTGCAGAATACTGAGGTGACAGTGATGGAAAAATCAATTACAAAAGAAATGGAACAAGATGTTTCATCCAGGGAATAGATGATCAGGAGATGCCATGGGAAACCATCCTAAAAGGTGAAAGTATTGGAAAAATAGAAATGTGGCTGCTGTGAGACAGTTGGTGTCTTCTCAAACATCTTTGCTTTGATGACTGGGTGCAGCATGCCATCGGAGCTCCATCTGTGGCTATTACTGTGTTTCAGTCCTATCATGATCAACTCAGCCTCTCATTATTCTGCTTCTTGTGCCGATTCCCAGCTAAGACTGAGAAATATGTTTTCATGGCTCAGGTCAGTAAAGAAGTAAAGAATGAAGCTGACTTGATTCTTTTGCTAATTTCAGAAATTCTGCAGAGCTTCCCTAATAGAAACTGCTTTCTGTACATGGCAGTCATGCCACGCCGTCAGTTGCTTGAAAGAAGGCATTGGTTATGAGCCATTGTCACTGGACACTAGCTTTTTCACCTGTCCCTTGAAAAGATTGCTGGAGCACCCGGACAGAGACATCCATCAATGACTAGCCATGCTTCAAATACGGTATACACGCTATTGCATAAGCCCTGCCATGACCCAGGGTCAGGAGTTTCCTGTTAATGTGGATTTCCTCTCATTGGCCCACAGGCAGTCAACTACAGCGCTCACATGGCAGCTCAGTGAGGACACTTTGAGAGAATTTTACCATATCAGCCTCAACAACCTCTTCAGAAACGACGAGCATCTCCGACGCCTAGGCAGTCTGTGGGATAAATTATGCCATGATGTGGAGGAAGTGGTTGCAGTCAGGGAGATGAAGGACATGCTGGTATCGCTTTCACAAGTATGGTCCATCAAATCTGCTCCCTATCGAAGATCTGCTGAGCTGAATATAACTAACCTGATATTCCCAATCAAAGTCTTTTTCCATCATCCAACTAACATTAATAGACGTCGCACTATCCTCATCCGATTCAGGAGACGATTGAAGACATCATGCCCCAGCCTGGTGTGTTTGTCGGATCAGGGAGGCGCATCAACTTCTACCGCAGACGGAAAGGCATGATATGACCTAGATTCCTCATCGATTGCTATCTTTTTCTGGGGAGGTCGATCTAGTTAATATGTATTATTATTATTATTATTCATACACGCATCTGTCAGCCCTATAGGCCGAGTGGCGGCAGGTCCTGCGGGGCGGCCGGGTAAGCCGCCGTAGTGGTAATCGCTATGTACATCATCGCCTTTCTACATACATCCTGATATGTTATTCCGCATGTTGTATGTCCCGTGCTACTGTTTTAGTACTGCTGTTCCCACGGCCACGAAGGTCCATGGGCCTGTTGGATACTATCTCGTTTCCTTCCCTACTTCTGCAAGCGTTTAACCTCAGCTGCACTATGCTGCCAGTTGCTTCGTGTCCGTTGTTGTGACTCGGTATGTGGTTGGTAGAGTCTGAAACTGGCTTAGGAGGCCTGTGTCAAGCATAAAGCGCACTGCCTTCAGTACCAGGTCTGGCCGTGTTAGGTAGGCCCGGTAATCCAGCTCCCGCCTTGACCCCTGTGTAAGATGACGCATCCGGGGGCCTGCCTGGTTTGTACAGTGGAGGAGAACATGGCGTATATCTTGACGACCACGTCCACAAGGGCATTCAGTTGATTCCATAGCGTTAAAGGTACCAAGATAACTAGCCAGCGCAATCTTCCCAGTTTGCATTTGAATGAGGACTGATGTGGCGGCTCTTTGTAGGCCTTGGTATAGCTGCATTGGTGTTTTTGAGGGTTCTTTCCATAAACGACGGAGGGAGTTCCCGTGGGTGGAGGTAGCCCATTCAGACTTTCATGCGCTTGCTGCTTCTATGCGGAGGGCTCTTCAAGTGCTAGCCATGAGAGTGAGCTCCTCCGCATCATTGGGTGCCGGGGAATTAGCAGCTTCTTTTGCAAGAGCGTCAGCACACTCATTGCCATGGATGCCTTCATGACCAGGGAGCCAATACAGCCGTATATCCCAACCGCGTTCCTGTAGTTGAGATGCAGTGCGTGTAATCTCGCTCAGGATATATTGGCCAGAAGACTTTCCTGGAGCTGAACACGATTGAATTGCGGCCTGATTGTCTGTAAAGATGATTGCTGTATAGGCCCGATGGGAACGTTGTGATGTCGGTCCAAATGTGTTGCATATTTGGGTGAGAGCCATCTCTATGCCTCGCAATTCCGCTGCATATACAGTGTGAGTAGCTGGGGAGCCAATGCGAACTGCCTGGCGCCCTAGAGGTGAAACCACTGCTGCTCCAACTCCCTGTTCTGTCAAGCTGCCGTCTGTGTATGCAATGATGTCAGCGCCGCTATGTACGGCGGTTTGGTGAGCTGCTAGGGCATCTTCCCGAGTTTCTGCTATGTGGGATTCCAGACCTGACCACCATGGTGAGGTCACATGTGGGTGTATGACCTCCAGTCTGTTCTGAGGGATTGCAATTCGCCGTCCCCACCGTTCTAGTGGTGATGTCAGAGGGTCATGGTCTGGGCTGGTGGCCCATTGCATGTGTCGCCGTCGCTCCCATGCATTTCTTGGTGCTGGTCGTTGGCCAGAGCGGTGTATCTCAATGAGGGTGGCCATAAGGGGAGAGGTGGCTATCCGGAGATATGATTCTTTAGCCGCGCGCTCCAATGCAATCATTGGAGGAGGAATGTTGAGACATATCTCTAAAGCAGCTCGAGAGGTCGTTCTGAATGCGCCAGCAATCCTGTAGAGGGCCTTGTGCTGGATAGATTCCATGGCTTTCCTAGCAGCCTTTTCTGCCGTCTTGAAGCCCCATCCAGCCCGTATGAACCATGTGGAACTGGCAAAAGCGATCTGCGGCCATAAGACTGCTGTGTACATTTGGCGGAGATGGGATAGGGCCAAGAGACATAATTACACAGCCAAGGTTGCCCGTGGCCTAGCCTTAACGAGTTCTTGCAACTGGTATAAAGCAGCTTCACCAGGCCTGCTTGTTTAGGCCACTGCCCTGGTTTTCAGCGCGCCCACCTCTCGATGAACGACTTCCAGATATTGAGGCCCCGCCAAAAACCTGTCACCCCAGGTGTCTCCAGGTTTGCTCCTTAAGCATGCATCACCGGCATTTCAGCTAGAACGACATCACATCCATCGCCCAGCCGCAGGTTCTCAGTGCGAGTGAGATAGTGAAGAAAGGTAGAACCTTCTCCACCAGGACGACACCACTTTGGCTGTTAGACTTCAGGTCCTCAGTGCAAGTGAGGTAGCTGATTTCCATCTTTTTTGCACACCAACACGCGCGTCCGTCCTCTCGGGCCACATAGACAGTCTCGTTGAGTCCTCACGACTCGTCCGTCACTGCCATTATGTGCCACGCCCCACAAGGAGAAGTCTCCCTGCTTCGCGTTACCAGCCGAGATCTCTCTCTGCCAGCCGACCGTGTCTCGCAAAGGCGGCCTGAAAGTACCCCCATTGACCCTACAGGATACCCCGACCGTTCTTCACTAACCAAGCTTGTGTCCCCGGTTTCGCAGTCCTCCCGATCACCCGTGGCTGCGCCTTAACGAGTTCGTCGAGGATCGTCGCTAGGTCGTGCACCCCGCTTGGAGGAGGCCATGGGATGTCCTGGTCAGGGTTGCCCGTGGTAGAAACTATATATATTTCATCTGAGTACTACACCATTATCTTTGCCAACATTTCTGATTGATCTTAGCAGCCAGCTATGGCATCAAACTGGGCTTATCAGAACGTCTTCTGATACTCTAGACTTATAAAAACATCATTTCGTCCTATAAGCTTGCTCTTTACCAATATTAATAATATTCTCTACTAACTTGATCCCTACAGAAAGACAACACTTTCTACTACTGCTGAGGACTTGTGACGATCTCGTTCAATAGGAATCGATTGGTAGACTACCTGACAAGATAATAACTTGAGGAAGGAAAGGAAAGAAGCTGGGCCCGCCAGCGCTGAAATATCTAGTGTGTGCGAAGGGGTTCTTCGCCTGTAAGCAAAATCCCCCAAAAATAAAGGCAGAGTCTACATAAATTATGCATATCACGGCATTTCCTACATTTGTACTGTTTGTGGAACCTCCAGTTCCAACCGCACTGTGGTTCCAAGGTCAAACACCAAGAACCGCACCTCTTACAGTGTGGTGCAGGTCGAACCGCGGTTCTCGCGGTTCTATTTCAAGGCCTACCCAGGAACCAGTGGTGAATTTTACTTCAAGATAGTATTTGGGTCGCTTTCCTGACCAGGCATCTGGACACAAGTATCCCTTTTCAATTGACAGTTTAACAAAAAGACAATCCAGATCTGTCACTCACAGACGTGAAGCATGTGCAGGTAATCACTGGATATTGTCTGCCTACCTGGGCATCCATCAGTGAGATCTTGATAACTCCTGCAATTGAATTAGTTGGGTAGCTGAGTTACTTTTCACATTTAAGGAACTTGCTATCAATACACTGTGAGATCCCTCATTACTTTTGGTATTGAACAAGTAGAAAATATCTTATTAGAAAGTGCTGATATGCTCCTTGCCACCCAGTTGTCTCTGGGGTTTTCACCACTCCTTCACCCCGCCTCTCCGTCCTAGAGGCTTTTGTTACAGCCTTCGCCAGAAACAAACCTAGGTGAGACAGTGCATAAGTTCGTTTGACCTTGTCCTTTTCTCTCCTTCTGTATTTGGGGATTCTCAATGGCAAACACCAGAAATAAGATCAAATTCACCTTACGGCACTGTCTATTGACCCTAATTCTACTTAGCTTACAAGACAACTGTGCCCTCAAAGGATTGCAAGGTGGTATTTACAGCAGGTGTCTCCATTTGTTTATTGACAACCGAGTGACCAAGGTACATACTTGTCTACAGTTCGTCAATCTAGACCTTCACTGCCTTTATGCCAGCTTTCCCATGCCATTTTCCACTTATACTCAACTTCCAGCGTCTGTCTCTCGGTGAGACTTTATTAAGCGGAGGGGGTGGTCGAACTGGCCCAGACTGGGCTGCCCTCATAAAGAACGAGGTTGCCGTCATTCTGGATGACAAGGATGACATCATTTCTGGGGGCAGTGTTAGAGTGCCAGACGGCTTCGTCATCGTGGGTGCTGCACATAAATTTGTCAGCCACAAGGATCTCTATAAAAACACTGCATGCAATAAAGAAAAGGATGAATAGAGTGAAGCAAACTTACTAGATGACCAGGTTGCCATCTGCCTGCATTCTGACACCCTTTACATCAGAGCGCTGCTCTCTGGTGTTCTGCCACCTCGGGTTGCCGTTCTCATATACGACAACCTTGCCGTCATCCTGCATTCTGAACTCGTAGACGCCATTCTCACTCCACAGGCTGTTGCCCGTGAGCAACCACTCGTCGTTACCAAGGGTGTTGTGAGGGTGAGGCATATTTAATAAGACCTTGGGGATGGAAAGAGTGATTTGATAAATTGGTTGTCTGTGTTTGGGAACTCGATTGCTGAAGTGTGATGCTCTAAGGAAAAAATTAATTCAGGAGGGAACATGCCCTCCTTTATATGTGGTGATGCCGTCTGCCAGGCCTCCTCTTCATCAGTCCAGGTTAGGCAGCTCTGCAAATTGCGCAAAGTGAGGCAGCCCATCAGCTCTCTTGCTTTCTATGCAGGACACAGCCTCACCAGAATTTCTTAATCCAAGTTGCTACAGCCCAATCAAACAGTTCAGTCCATCCTGTCTTCCAAGTTGGCCCATGAGCTGAGGAGTCGATCTTTCCTAGGTGAAGTCACAGATAATAATGATAGGAAGTCTGCCATCCCCACTCCATGACACATGACGGACGTGCTGTAAGACACTTGCCAAATCTGGGCCTATGATATTGTATTGCATTGAGCTGAATAGGTTTGCTTCTTGACATAAAACAATTTACTTCTTGTTACTAATTTCTAGGTTCTAGGGCCACACATTTATGCATTACACCAAGTCTAGAAGATTATGTGGTCAGAAGTGTTGGTATACAAATATCATATATTCGAGGCTGAATGTGGTCTTAACATTTAGGGAACTAGGCATTCAGCAGTGAAAGTGTTAGAACCGTGCGGCCTCCGCAATGCGGAATTGCTGCACAATGCGGACTTATACATCATTATGCATTGATTATCCATTCATGTACATAGTAACAGTCATGTGACCATCATGAAGACCCTTCACGATGCTGGTGGGCGAACTTCCGCATACCAGCGATTAGTCTGTCTCTCTTATGGAATGCCACACATTAGCCCGCAGTGCGCTCATCACGCTGTCTCAACCCTACATCTCTAACAGAAAGGCTGTACAAATTGACTTGGTCTCCACACCTCAGCTATGATGCAACCGCGATGTGGTTATATGAGTCATTTTTGAAGGTTCAGCTCTCATATATCAAGCCACTCTGAAGGTGGAACCCCTGCTCATGCAACTAGTCTACTGGCTGCTATGTCGGGAGTTGGGCCAATCCCTATCCTAAGACGATCCGCGAGGAGGCCCGAGCTCTACATACTACGTAGTATGTACATGCGCAGCGACAGGTCTGGTCTGTACAAAGATTGACAAGTTATAACAACAGAGCCGGCCGAGCCGTTCTCAATATCAGGATACATGATTCAAAAGCGGGGGGGAGTATGTACTATCTGAATCTTTAGAAGGGGTACAGAGTATATACACAAGCAAATGTACTGAATACTAGCCTGGTCAGAGTCATTTAGTGCATTCGACTGCAAAAGTGAAATTACAGGTGTGGGAAAAAGGCTCTTACCTATCCTGTACTTAGCTGCACTCTCACTCTGATCTATACTGAGTACAGCCAGTGCCCCGAATTTCGATTGCAGGAATTGTCAATCTTTCCCAATGGGTGTCTAAGTTCAGCAGAAAACGTACAATCAGGTTGCAGTTCAGCTCACCCTACTAAAATCTTCAGCTCGCCCTCAATGTGGGACTCTTGGCACACGTGACCTTGTATATCTTGATGAGAATCGAGCGGATAGATAGTTGGTCCGATTACCGAGGCCAGGAGATTCCTATATAGGCACAACGTGCGCGAACATTTATCCAATTCAGACCTCCACGACTGACGGACTGGACGGCTTGATGGCTCCTGTCACCCGGCATTCGGCCAGAGGCCATGCCCCAGGCGTGCCCCAGCTGTGGAACAACCACCGGATACAAGACATATCCGCGCTAGTGAAAACCCGAAAACTCCGAAAACTGGAAAAGCCAGATAAACAGACTGTGGGCAACCCAGATGACCCAACCACAGCACCACCGGCCCAACCACCACCGGCCGCGGACATGGAGGTGGAAACCCAGGCCCCAGTGACCTCGCCTGAGCCTGAGAACCCAAATGAACAGCTAGAGTTCGAGCTCTCAAAGCACGCCAGCATCGCCCTGCAAGCCCGGGCTATGAGAGAAAAAGAAGAGGACAGGGAGATATTGGAGCTGCTAACTCTACTGGACAAGAAAGTCTCCTCTATGGAGCAAAGAAACCTAACCAGGGCTGCCTCTTTTAGCAATGCCCTCCAAAGCTTCGTGCACAACTATTTCACCCAACCCAACATGGTGGCACGCGACCAAACCTCCACAGCCAAGCCGGCCCCAGCTAGGCCCCCTAAAACATATGCAGCCGCCACCACCGCGTCCAAACCAGACAGCAAAACTATGAGGAAACCCCATACCAGATCCTCTAAGCCAGAGAGGCCCCTCCGCCTTTTCCTCCAGCTCCCAACAGACCACCCTGCCCGCCATGCCAGCCCACATGCAGCACTACAAAAGCTACGCAGTAACCTGGACCCAGCAGTCACTGATACCATAAAGGAAATACAACATGTTCCCACAGGGCTCGCCATTGGGCCTAAAGATGGCCAAAGCGGAGAGTTCCTGCTCAACAAAAAGGAGGAGATACAGCAGGTAATCCAGGGCTCTAACGCTGAGCCAGAACAGAGGTGGGCCATTTTTGTGATCCCAGGAGCTATTAAACAGTACATGGGCTATGATGGCTCAGTAGTCACTGTCTCTGAACAAGCAGCAAGGGAAGAATTCAAGCTCCAGACAGGCACTACGCCCCTAAAGCTACACTGGTCCAGGAAGAACCATGAACACAACACAGGCAACACAGCAACAATGATCCTGGCAGTACCAGACACTGCTGCCTCCAAAATTCCACCTTGGATCCAATTCTTTGGCAAGAACCTCCGCATCAAACGCAAAAACATAAACCCCAGAATCCAACAGTGCACCTGCTGCTGGGACTTCCATAGCCCCAGGACATGCACCCGCCGACCCAAATGCCGGCTATGTGGAGCTAAAGACCACACTGAAGAAAATCACAAAGAAAGCGCCCACCAATGTGCCAACTGCTTAGGACCTGCTCCTGCAGACCACATGCACTGTCCAGTGCGGCCCAGCATCAAGCATGGCATCTTGGTCAGGGTACCCAAGTCACAAATAGCTGCTATTCGACGCATAGAATCAGGCCAAAGAGCCCAAACCAAGAAGGATGTAGATGCCACCCCTGAGACCACAAACCCAGAAAGGGCCACAAACCCTGCAACTACCCAATGAGATACGACAAAACACTCCCACAGCTACAGGTCCTCCAGGTCAATGTGGCCCGGAGCCCCTCCCCCCATGATGCGGCTCTTCAACTCGCTTTTGAACAAGAATATCACGTGGTTCTTATCCAAGAGCCTTGGATCTCCAACTTCCGAAAATGATGCCTTTCTAAACACCACCCTGCTTTCCAACTCTTCACACCAATAGAAGACTGGTCAAACAGGCCACGCACCCTCACATATATCTGCAAACACCCACAACTCAAAGCAGAGCTGATGCCACATGGCTCCCAACCCAGCCGGGACCTGACGGCGGTCCAGGTGAACTCAGGAGAACGACAGGTGACTCTGCTAAACCTATATAACGCTCCCCCAAGGACTGTGGATTCAGGAGAGGGGCTGAAGCATCTCATAAGCCAGTCCCTACTGGTTGGACCCTGCCTCGTTGCTGGAGACTTCAACCTCCATCACCCTCAATGGCGAACCAATGCCACCATCACCTCACCTGGCGCGGAGCCATTTCTACAATGGGCGGACCAACAAGGATTGCACCTGACCCTCCAACCAAACACTCCCACACGAGGGAACAGCACCATTGACCTGGTTTGGGCCAATAGCCCTCTCATTTGCCAGGGCACACACACAGAACCAGCACCAGGATTCCCAGCCTTGACAGATCACATAGCAATAAGCACATCAATCCACTGGCACCCTGTCAACAACAAAAAGCCAGTGCCGCCCCTCCGAATGGCCACCATGCAGGAAGACATCTTTCATTCAGCCATACACAAGGAAGCAGCAGCATTGGGTGAACCTCCACCAACACAGCTTGACCTCACACCTGAAGCTCTAGACCAGTACACTTCTGCAATCATACAAACAATCAAAAATGCCCTGGAAGCATCCACTAAAAGAGCACATGCAAACCCATCAGGCCATAGATGGTGGAATGAGGACTGTCAGGAGGCAGCCCTAGCCCTCTGAAGAGCAGCATGAGACCCAGGTAGTCCCCCAGCAGAAACAGAAGCAGCACAACGGTCCTTTCACAGAACAGTGCGTCAGGCAAAGCGACACTACTGGCGTACACAGCTGGATAACTTCTCTGACAGCAAGGACATTTTCAAAGCAATCAAATGGAACAGGACAGAAGGGACCTTCCCAACTCCTCCACTCAAAGATGGTAATAGAGTACACACCACTGCCAATGCCAAAGCAGAGCTCCTGGTAAAAACTCTCCTCCAGAAGGCTGCCTGTACAGAAGATGTCCCTGTCAACTGCAACAACCCAGAGGCAACTCTCCCTTTCCCAGATGTCACAACAGGGGAAGCACACCAAGCCATTTTCCAAGCAAAAAGCAGCACGCCCGGTCAGGATGAAATACCAAATGCTGTCCTGAAAAAGGCCTGGCCAGCTTTAGGTTCCCACATCTCAGCCCTATACAAACACTGCGCCACAACTGGATGGCACCCAACGCCTTTCTGACAAGCCCTACTGGTAGCCCTTCCTAAGCCAGGGAAGAAGGACTACAGTAGCCCATGCTCATACAGACTGATCGCTCTCCTCTCCACCCTAGGGAAAGGTTTAGAACGCCTGATAGCCCACAGAATGGCCTGGGTAGCCATCAAATACAAGGTCCTTCATCCCCAACAGTTTGGGGCTCTCCCCTGCTGTTCAGCTACTGACCTGGCGGCAACACTGGTGCACGACATCGAAGAAGCATGGGCCCGTGGCCTGGCTGCCTCCATGTTGACCTTGGATGTCAAAGGGGCTTTCGACGCGGTCTTACAAGGCAGACTAATCCAGCGACTCCGCAGTCAAGGATGGCCCCCTACAGTACTCCGCTGGGCATCAAGCTTCACCCAAGACCGAACAGCAGCTATACGGCTGGATGGACACCAGAGCCCAACTTTCACAGTCCCAGCAGGCCTGCCACAGGGCTCTCCAGTGTCGCCAATCCTGTTCATGCTGTACATTGAACCCATCTTCAAGATAGGGCCAGCACTAGCCCGCAGAGGTTGGTTTGGATATGCAGATGACATCTGCCAACTGGTTGTCAGCAAATCCCTTGAAGAAAACACTGCCAAGCTGCAAAGCATTGTGACGGACCTGATGGCATGGGGTCACAGAGAGGGGCTCACATTTGATCTAGCCAAAACAGAACTCCAACACTATGACAAAACTCGGAAGGGCAACAATCCCACCTGCACAATCCACACCCTGGAAGATACAGTGGAGATCACACCTCCCCCACCCAGTGGGGCCACACGCTGGCTTGGAATCTGGTTTGACTGGAAACTGAACTTCAAAGCACATGCGCGCACACTAGCAGGCAAGGCTAAGCAAGCAGCAGGAGGCATCCAAGCCCTGGCCAACACTGTACAAGGGGTCAAAGCACCCCTATTGCGACAAGCAACAATAGCTTGTGTGGTCTCAGTCCTATGCTATGGAGCAGAGGCATGGTGGCCAGGGATGAAGAGACCAGCACAAGACAGCTCAGGCAGACAAAAGCCCATCTCCAATAGGGCATCCATCCAACTAGCCTGCCTGGACCGGGTGCTCCGCAGTGCACTGTTAAGAGTCCTCCCAGTCTATAAGACCACACAGACAGCCGTACTGCACCGGGAAGCAGCCATTCCACCAATGGAACTTCTCCTCAACCAAAGACGTCGGGGACTGGCAATCAGAGTACACAAATTAGACACCCGACATCCTCTTCACCGCCGGGCCACATGCCAGAGAAGCTTCCACATCAACACCCGCCTGCTCCGGGCTTTAGACCCATCAAATTTTCACACCATTGAACAGATAGACCCGCTGCTGACAAGCCCCTGGGATACAAGTAGAATCCCCAAAGAGCAGCCAACTGCTGTTGATAGAGCACAAGCCAAGGAGAATTTCCAGAGGTGGCTTACTTCTATTCCACCACGATCGATGGTCGTCTATACAGATGGATCAAAAGGAAAAGACAGCAATGCTGCAGGAGCCGGCTGGGTGGGCTACTGGGGTGCCTGCAAAACCAAGATCTTCAGCGGGCACAGAAAACTCCCCAACCATGAGGTCTTTGATGCAGAGGCTCAAGCGGCCCTGCTAGGCCTACAGGCAGCCCTTAAGGACCCTAAAGCCCAACACTCCGCAAACATCTATATCTGTCTGGACAACCTGGAAGCAGTACAGCAACTCCAAGGACAACCCAAAGGTTCAAGCCAATCAACCTTCATGAACTTTCAAAAAGCCGCCCAGACATGGCCACAACACCCTAGAGCCCCCAGCATACAGTCACGCACAGTACAGGTGAAATGGGTTCCTGGACACACAGGCATTGAAGGCAATGAGGAAGCAGACAAGGAGGCTAAGATGGGTTGCCATGCCCCCCTGGAGCTCCCTCCTCCACCCGCCTCTATAGCAGCCGCCAAGCGGGCAGCCCAGAGAGTGCATTGGCGATGCTTCGCACAATTCTGGGCAGAAAAGGCCCCTGAACGGTATAAGGCCCTTGGCATAGCCATAGAAAAACGGCCACCAGAGCTCCAGCTCCCCCGAGCAGCTCTGGGTAGCCTCCTTGCCGCCAGGAGCGGTCATGGTGATTTTGCTGAGTACCATGAGCGCTTCAAACATGATGATGCCCTGTTGACATGCTTATGTGGCCGCAGAAAGGAGCCCTCCCACTTCTATTTCTGCTGAGACGGTCGCAAAGCAGCGGCACATCCATGGGGCCATCAACCAGTAGCAGACATCCTCACCAAAAAGGACGGGTTCACCGCATACGCAGATTGGCTGGGCAGATCACATTTCTATACTGCCATCTGTAGGCGCCATTAGGTTGCTAAGTGCATCAAACCTGGGAACCTCTAGGCTTACCTCTGGCTCCCTCCCCCTCCTCCCTCCTACCCTCTTTCGCCTCCATTTTCCTTTGTTCATCCTCCCCTTTCCTGATCTCCTTCCCTTGATTTCCCTAAGGAAACCCCAAGACGCCCAATTCGCTGTCTAACAGTTGTGAAAACCCAAGCGGCCCCCCGCGTGGGGGGCTACCTGTATTTAGATGATAGATGGTAGTTTAGCTAGAGAACAGGCAGTTCCGATCTGCCCGTCGTATGTCCCGCTCCGGGACCAGAGCCTCACCGCCTCAGGTGAGGACTCGCCCCCGACGTTAAATAGTACACACACACACACACACACACACACAATGCGCGAACATTTAGCTAGTCAAGCACTCAACCAGCTACGTACGCGCACATACGTTCAATAGGCAATATACCTTCGTCCTGCTAGTCCTCTCCATATAGACCTCGTTAGTCCGGAATAAATCGACTCCCGATTCCCCTTTTGAGCTACGATCCGAGAGACCCCGCTTCAGTGGATATATGGCTCAACCAATGGAATCGCCAAAAGAGGTCTGAATTACTGTATAGCTCCCAGGTGATGATCCAATGCCACATACACGATTACTTGATGAAGTACATGCACAAATATCAACTGCACACCCAGGAAGAACAAAACCCAACAGCTCATTAAAGCGCGATACTACTGGCCATCCTGGAGACAAGATGTTGGGAGATATGTACAGAATTGCTCAAAGTGCCGAAGGGCAGAGAACCCCCGAGATCGTGTCCCAGGGCTCCTCCAACCCTTACCCATTGCAGAACGCCCCTGGCAGCATATTTCAATGGACTTCCGCTCTTTCCCAGTTGACAAGAAAGGATATGATGCTGCACTAGTTATTGTGGACTGATTTAGCAAGAGACCCATCAGCATCCCTTGCAAGAAAACTGCCACCTCCAGGGATGTTGCACGCATGTTTGTTGACCATATTTACCGCCATAGGGGGCCTCCACTAACTATGATCTCTGATCTCTGACCGGGGACCTCAATTTGTGTCAGCATTTTGGAATGAAACTGAAGCTCTCTACAGCATACCATGCTCAGACTTGGACAGACAGAGATTGTGAATCAGCATATTGTCAACCGCCTGAGACCCTTTATCAACCATTATCAAGATAACTGGTGACCTGGTCAGATCTGTTGCCAATGATTGACTTTGCTGCAGCAACACTACCATCTGAAACAACAAAGGCATCACCATTCCTTGTTGATTGTGGATATGAGCCCCGGACCTCTTTTGATTGGACATCAATTGAAGGAACACTCCTCAAGATGAAGGAATTAGTAGGCAACACGCCCAAGAAGCGGTCAAAAAGATGGAGAGTATATGGACTGCAGTTGCGAAACAGATTGAGTATGCACAGGATCGACAGGAAAAGCAGGCAAACCGGCAGCGACGCCCCATTGATTTTGATGTTGGGGCTAGAGTGTGGCTCTCCCTCCACCATTACCATACAGATTGCCCAATCGAGAAACTTGATAGCCAGATGGCTGGTCCCTTCCCAATTCTGGAACGCGTCGGCAATTCTTACCGATTAGAACTTCCTGATTCAATGAAAATACACCCTGTCTTTTCACCTGACAAGCTGCGGAAAGCAGCCAATGATCCTTTGCCAGGGAAGGTTGTAGAACCTCCAGAACCAATAGTTGTTGGAGATGAGCAGGAATGGGAGGTGGAAGAGATTCTAGCTTCCCGGGTATACCGACGGGAACTTCAGTATCAGGTGAAATGGACCGGGTATGATGAGGACTGGACATGGTACCCAGCTGTGAACTTCAAGGGGTCTCCACACTGGATACGTGACTATCATGAAGAGTACCCAAGCAAGCCGGGGCCACCCTGTCGATTGGGGAAGTGGTTAAGGGATTGGGAGGAAGGAATTGAGGAGATCAATGACCATCCAGATGACAACAAGCCGATTCGGAGTTCGAGGACAAACTCTATCTAAGGAGGGGGGTTATGTGATGGCTCAGTGCCTCAGTGAATGACATTGACAAACAATGCCATCTGAGCAAACAAAGAAAAGCACGTAGCGAGGCCACACAGCACTGATATAAAAGCCCCTTTTCCCGTAGGTAGAATTTCTCTTCCTTTTTTCCCCAGATTTGATATTCTCGTCGATGGCTACAATAGTCTAGATAGGAATCCAGTTCGTTATTATCTACTATTCCGAGCCCGTGACAAACCCTATACTGTTAATCAATCACACACTCACCCAGATGTCTAGACCTCCCTCTCCCAAGGGGCCTTGAAGTGCCATTTGATGTTATGGTTCAATTGGCCGCTGTAAACATGCCATTTGAGTACCCTGCAGGGCTCCTTCTAACAGGGTTTAAAACACTTCTCATGGCTACGGTCATCTGGACCACTACTGGAGGGAAATTGGTCCAATGGCATTTTGTTGGATCAGATGAAAAGATCGATTTCACTCACTATATCGAGAGTCAAAAATATGATTTTTGGGGGCCTGGAAAAGCTCCAACGTTGGAAATGTTCGGGAGCCCCGTCCAGAGTTTCAAGGTTAATTTCTCTCGTGAACAGTCCTTCGCAACGTACAAACGGGATTGTTGTCTTCAGGAAATGGGATGAAAAATAGGACATTCCATATAGATGGCGCTCTCAGCAACTCACAGATGGGATAACATATATTGTATGACTTACAAAATATGCACCAGGTAATGAATAATAGGAAGCATGACTACAGGATCCAAAATAATGATAAATATGTCTTATTTTGCTTCATCCAATAGCTGAACTCTATCAAAACAGGAGTTTTTTCATGGAATAACTGTTTGATCTCCAAGACCGATTGCATCTGTGATAATTCGGTATGACATAGCCAAATTCAACACCAAAGCCAGATCCAGCAATAATTGCCTAGTTTCGTATGGATAGTAGAACATGTCGTATCGATTTATGTCACTCTTGCAAGCAGGCTATCACCATTGCTGCTGTCACTTCTGGATAGTAGTACTTAGAAAATATGTTCTGAACTGTGTGTCTATATTCATAGCAGTTAGTAAATATCAAGGTCTGAAGAAAACAGGCGCAAGAGCTTACCGGTGACCAACTTAAATAAAAGGATGAAGCTGCAAGCAATGTTCACATCCGTGTCTCCCGAAATATGACAGAATCATATAAACCTCATATGTGAGCAGAATGTAGTAAAGCTTGTAGGTCTTCTCATCATGAGTCTGGCCTTTGTTCCCAAGACATCGCAGTCCGGTAACTCCAGAGAGGAGCAAGTTGAACAGACCAAGGCCATGCATGGCGACAGAATCAGTCAGGCCACAGGCACCGAAAAACAAGACACCAGAAAGGAAGCACACCCCGCAGTTAATGCGACGGATCAAGGGCTCCGTGTTTGATCCGAAGTAAGTAGCAATCGTAGCTCTTCCGTGGCGAGAATCCCCATTCTGGTCATGGAACTCTTGTAGCTGGATAGTAACCAAGACCCAGATGCCCATGACTAGGTCCGGACTCTTGGGCATATCGAAGGAGTCGCCGCAGGATTGTGCAACGGCATTCAGAAGGCGCATCATGTTATAAACACCCACACCTGAAAAGGCGCTTTTCATAAAAGGGTCATTAAACCCAGGCCACACATAGCAGAAGTACACCCACATCTGCCACCAGAGAAAATACTCCGCCACATGGCGAGAGCCAAGTGTGTATCCAATGACAGGAGCCAGGATCCAAATGATAACCCAGCGAACATAGCCACCCTGGAGCGTGATAAGACCAGAAGGAATAGGCCTATCTGGTCGATTGACCACGTCCTCCTGCACTCCTTTAACCTGGTTCACTATGTCAAAGGCATACAGATGAAGGCTGGAGAGAAATAACATCTTCATTTGAACAGCAAGGAAGGCCTCCCAGCCAGGAAAGTCCCACACATAGCGAGAGTGGACAGCAATGAAGAAAAAACCAATATCAGCAGAGAAATTGGATTTCAGTAAGTAGTAGGTGACGAGAATCTCCTTCAACAAGGACGACATGTTGGGTTGGCAATTGATTCAATCAGACTTACCATCGCGAAGCTGTTGATCAACTCGTGCAATGTATGGTATCTTAATGCGTGGTGTAGCAAAAAGGAGCCCATATTAACACAAATCACGCAATAGTACTAGGGACTTGGGCGGGTGTATGAGAGTGGGTTCTCCACGTATGGGCCCACGATTGTTTTGTTACGTGGGGCCTCTGATACGTATTACGAAGTACACTACGGACCTTTCCGTCGGGCGGCGGCGGCAATTGACCGATCAGATAAGGTCAGATCGATCGATGGATCTGATCTTGCACCAACTGAGAGAAATATACTACTCCGTACAGACCAACATGATGAAGCAGTATGCGTGGTTGGACTCAATCAATCCCATAGACTAGCGGTGTGATGGGTAAATAGCATCTTGTAGATAGATGAAGGCCTTCTTACCCACTACTGAAGTCGCTAGGCCTACTAGCTGAATGATTCAAAGTAATCGGCTGGGTTTGATTAATTGATTACGTTGCTGTTTATATGCAATGCACGACCGGCGCGACACTAACCCGGTGGTGGCGAATTGGCGTAGCCTCTAATAGCCCTGCCGTACTAGTTGGGGCCAATCATGTCTCCCAGAAAATACATCATATACTCATATACATATTGCTTTTTCCTCAATTGTTCATGTCCCATCACTAACTACCCAAGTCGTGTGGCTCTAGCGCAAACAACTTCCGGCTTTGACCAGATAGGCCCATAACTAACATAGTGGGCCCATGTTGGGCAAACCACTCCTTCTATATTCGAATTTGTGTGATTAGGAAGAATTCGGTCAAAGTGTATTAACTGAGAGTGTGTATTTACAGCCAGCTACCTATTTGCACTCCATTTGTCAAGGTCCAGCTACCTACAAACCCAGATTCTCACCAACATCATTGAGCAAGCCACTGACATCCGGATTCACTGCATTCCACTCCCCTTCAATAACCTCTCTATGCTTTGCACTTCGACACGAAAATAGAATCCCGGAAGAGTTCGCGAGGTGGAAAAAACTGGTTTTGTTAACAGGGTCCTCTGTCACTCCCTTCTTGACATCCAGATTGTAGCCCCACAGCAGCGAAGCTGTGGCCATGAACATTATGCTGCCCGCACTATGTCGCCCAGGGCACTGACGCCGCCCAAATCCAAACATGGCTGGCTGAGGAAGTTTCAGGTTGTCGATCCACCGCTGAGGTTTAAACACCAGGGGGTCTTCAAAAACGGCTTCATCATAGTTCATCGCCCCCTGGTTGGCGATGATCATTGCATCGGGGGGGATCCGATATCCCAGATATTCATCCTCCTGTGTGGGGGCGTGAGGAAAGTTGAATGGCGCAGTCCCCTTGTACCGAATTGTCTCAGATATCAAGGCATGCACGCGCGGCAGCCGGTCCCAGTCTTGCAGTGTTGGCATACGGTCCGTGCCAACCACGGAGTCGATCTCTTGCTGTGCTTTCTGCATCTCCACTGGGTTCAACGCGATCATCAGAAAAACAGTGGTTAGGGTCAAAGGCGTGGCGCCGCCACCAGCGAGAAAAATCTCGGTCACGCTCATGCTGTACGTGTCCCATATCATGCCTGGAGGTCGTTGCTGGTACATGGCACGAGCCATGCTCCACGATGGGCTGTGGATAGCATCATGGAGCCGATTTCCCATCACATTGGAGATAGAAGTGAGAATTCCATCAGCTCTCTTCATCCCCGCCCGTCTCACACCTGGGATGTATTCAAGAAAGGGGAACAATTCGACCAATAAGCCGTCGAAATTCAACGCTTCGACCACCTTCAGCATCATATTGTAGATTGATTGCATATCGCCAAGTGGCACGGAGCCCACCGGCGTGCCCAGGGTCAGGGTTGATGACGAATTCACCGTCAGCCAGTTGACCATCACGGTGAGATCTGTGGCGTGCAACATCTGGGCCATGAACCACTTGACAGAAAATGTTTGGATGATTGCTAGTGTCTTAGACGCTTTTGGATTCAGAAAGCGCTGGTGGAGGCGGTGGATGTCTTGCCACTCCCTGCCGTATGGGAATACTCCAGGTATTTTGCTGTTGAAAATATATTCCCCAAACGAGATCAACCGTGGTCGATCATTGTAGATGTTCGATCGTTTGTCAAGAAGGTCCCGTGCCGCTTCCCGAGTGTTCAGGATGATCAGAGTGCGGACGCCCAGCTTAATTGTCATAACTGGACCATACTTGACTCTCCAGTTATCAACCTTCTCCCATGGCTTGCTAGAAAGCTGGAAAATATTTCCAAACAATGGAACTGCAGGAGGACCGGGGGGAAGACGTCGTCGTTTGTCTTTCAGAAGGACGAAGATCGTCCAAAGAAAAAGGAAAGAAAGGATATAACTTGCCAGATTCATGGTGGGCTTTGGTATTTTTCTGATAGTAAGCAATCATGTTCCATGTAGAGCACAGAGATGTGGTGAGAAAACTTATACTTACCGCTTACATTGTCGATCAAGATATCCGCAGATGTAAGAGATCCATAGTAATCAAAAGTTGTGATCAATTGTGCAGAAAAGACTCATGCAGTGTTGTGATTCTGCTGCAGATATTCTCCATTTCTGCATACACTGACATTCTTGTATTTGCACAACCTGCATGTGCATGTTCAGTATGGAGTGGTTCCTGCAACCTTTGCCATCATCCCAGCAGTTGATTGCCTTTCTTTTCTTTTCCCATTGTGTAAAATTCCGCTATCTCTACTTATAATCCACTACAAGAGAACCTTGTAATTACTCAATATAGTAGTTCTATACTCAAACCCAGCAACTATAGCCCTTATTCTTATCTTTTCTCTTCCATTTCGATACTTACAATGTCAGTCCAGAAGACATCAGTTCAACAAAGCTTTCTCCAAGGCTTGAATTCCATAGAACATATCCACCAACCCCCAAACAACCACAAGCGAAAGACCCGTGAAGATGATCCCGATGGGCCTGAGTCTCGTGATACTCAACTAGCCAACAATGTTGAAAAAAGGTTGTGCTCGAATGGCAGAACCCTGATACATAAGCAATCAGCAGATAGAGACATGGTCAGCTGTCCACCAAGAATTCTTAGCTGATAAGTACTGACTGAAACTAATAGCCCGTACTTGCACCGTACAGTCATGTCGCCGGACTACCCTCCAAGAGAGTCAGGGAAACATTCATACAGAGCCTGAACGTGTGGTTCAAAGTGTCCACACCAGGTCTTGAAACTATCATATCAATCATCAGCACTTTGCATCAATCCAGTTTGATGTTTGTACGCCTACCATACAGTATATCAACATGCCTATTAACCAGTTAGATAGGTTTGACGACATTGAAGACAACTCTAAACTTCGTCGAGGAATGCCCGCTGCGCATATGTTATATGGCACAGCCCAGACAATCAACTCGGCTGTTTTTGCCCTGGTGACTGCATTTTCCAGCGTTCAGCGTCTCACGAGCTCAAAGGCAACCCAGGTCTTCATTGGTGAGTTGTCTTCTACTGTCATAATGCAATTGCCTGCTGATAGAGTATACAGATGAAGTGCAGAACTTACATCGTGGACAGTCATTTGATTTGTACTGGAAGCACCACGGTCACATCCCATCCGTGGAGGACTATATGATGATGGTAGATAATAGTGTGTTACCCACTTCGAACCACTTGCGTCTCTTGCTTACTGGTATAGAAACTGGCGGATTGTTTAGACTGTGTACTCGTCTCATGCAGTTGGAATCTGATAACCTCCCGTGAGCTATCAAAGATCAGACCCCAGTCTTAGAATCAAGGGCAAGGCTGATATCACACAGTCAAGAACCTATCGACATCAATCCCTTTATTAATCTGCTGGGTCGCTTCTTTCAAGTCCGTGATGATTATCAAAATCTCATGTCAACAGAGGTAATACCCTTATTCAACCACATCATCCCTGAATATTGCTGAGTCCATTCTCTACCCGCACAGTACTCGGACCAAAAAGGGTTCTGCGAAGACCTCGATGAGGGCAAGATCTCCCTCCCACTGATATTCTACATGCAGAATGGCCAGGCAAAGCGTGATGAAATTAACAGTCTATTGTTTCGTCGACAATCACCCGGGGACGGCTTGCCGCTAGAGATGAAGAAATTTATTCTCGAAGACATGAAAAGAACCGGTACATTGGACGAGACTCTAGCATTGCTGCGGAGTATACAAGATGATCTTGCAGCTGAGCTTCGTCAGTTGGAGGACCGCTTTGGGTCGAACGCGTCTCTGGGAGTGATTTTGAAGAAGCTTTGTATATAAAAATTAAAATTCTTCGTCGCCGCGGTAGGCAATTATTCTCTATAGTTAACGATGAGAAGCTCAATCAGGACTATTTCAGCTCATCAGCAGAGCTAAAAGCTAGACTTGCTATCATTTACGAAGTCAAACACATGAACTATTTGAACGGATTCAACAAAGCTCGTACACTCCTTTGCATCCTCTTTAGCTCCTGGTAGCACTTAAAGAGCTTGATTACGCTTGGTCCGCAGATCGCAACACCTACAAAACATCTGAAGAAGATGCCTACATGGTCTGTGCAGATGGTTTCATCAACCATATAGATGGCGCTTTCGGCAACTCACAGGTGGAATAACCTACGTTGTACGACATACAAAATGTACATCAATTAATGAATAATAGAACAGCTTAATTTAAGACGCAATAACTGAAGAGGGGTGATGTTGTAGGTCCATACAAGAACCCTTTGATGGATACTCATACTCGGCAGAATCCTCATCAGCCGACCCAGCCCTAAGTAGTGAAGACTACGCACAGAACCCCTTTGTATAAGCAGGATGTAGCTAATTTTAAGATAATATAACTAATCGGACTCCTTTGCATTTAGAAGGAAGGCAAGGTACTGGGGGGTCTACATATACAGACACAACTCTTTCTTCAGACAGTGCCGGGATTATCACAAACTGCAAATATCAGCATGTCATCTTCACCAGCTCCATCCAGGTTCAGGATGACTTCTATTGATCAAGCAAAAAATTGTTGGATATCTACATATTTTAACCCAAGATACTAATACTTTATGGTTCATCAATTAAGTAGAGAAGGTTCCTGTGTACTCAGACATTCACCTAGGTATAGAAGACTACCACTCATAATTCAAGTATCTACCCTTCCCAACTGCTTTGATATAGCAAATCGCGATAGGAAGCAATACCACGGGCCCTGGCGTTTTGCCATGATTTGCCATTGACTCCAATACATCCCTGGGCTATTCGGCCACTCCACAGGATTGGAAATGGACCACCAAGCCACACTGGATTGCTGAAGAGAAACCCAACATGGCTCCGAAGCTCAAAGGAGCGGCACAACAGCAATCAAAAGGGCTCAACTATTGTTATCACAGTCGGCTCACTAGAAGACGCCCGGAGGTTCCTCATCAATGGCATTCGCTTCGGAGGTTCCCGATACAAGACAGAGCAATACTGGGAAACAGGAGTGGATACAGTGTGCCCCAGGTGCTGCCAGCTAGGCCACTGAAGCTTCAAGGCCTGTGGCGACCGCCCACCATGCTGCTTTATATGCGCGGGGCCCCACGAGGGCACTGAGCATGTCTGCTAGGTAGTAGACTGCCCAACCAAACCAGGAACTGCCTGTAAACACATCCCGGCCAAATGCGGCACCTGTGGAGGCCCACACCCAGCAATGGCAGGGAACTGTCCAGCTAAACGGGCAGCGAGGAAGGAACTGAGAAAAAGAACCCAACTAGCTGAGAGTCCTCAGCGAATGACCAGCGTGGAACCAGCCATTCAAAGCTCACCAGGATTCACTTTCAGTGTGGTTAACCGAGACCAACACCAATCACGACCACGGAGCAGCTCAGCTCCCAACAGCCCCCAGACCCAGCGGTATCTGGGACCTAGCTTGACAACTGGCCAAGAGGAGGACACAGAGATGAGGGGCTTTAACACCCCAGGGCGTTCAATAGCTCACTAATGTGACTACTCCAACACAATTGCCGCAAAACCTATGCAGTCACTGTTGCGGCTCTGGAGGCAGGGCTGGAGCTAGGGGTGGGACTAGCATGCCTACAGGAACCTTATATTGATATGGAATTCCGACATGGAGGATATCGGATATATTGGCCAGAAGCAGGATCTCTTCGAGACCGGTGAGTGGCAGTAGCAATCCGGCGGGATATATTGAATGAAATGATTGTGGAGGCCCGAACAGATCTCCTTGATCACCCATACCTCATGGTAATGGATGTATGGGAGTTAAATCGGGCCCAAGAAAAAGCACGAAGAACCAGAATAATCAACTGCTATGACAATTGGTTAGGAATTGACCATTGCTGGCATGGAGGGAATGAGAGACAGAGGAGAGCACTAGAGGATGTGCAATGGGACCAGGTTCTTGAGGGAAGATGCCTGCTTATGGGAGATTTCAACGCCCATAGCCCGCTATGGAACCCTCTAGCAAGAGCCCGAATGAACGCCAGACCACTAGAGAACTTGATAGATGAAGCAGGTCTCTACATCAACAATGAGCTAGGAGTCTCCACTCGACCAAAAAGAACACCAGGGATTTCAATTATCGACTTGGCTCTAACCACAGTTAGTATGGGGCCTCTGGAGATGTGGACCGTTGACCAAGAGCATCCAACCGGCTCAGACCATGAACTAATAATCATGGAATGGGCCTCTCCGGAACGAATATCTGCAACACCCTCACAAGATGTAACAGGGTGGCAGATTCAGACGCTTCAAGCCAACCCACAAGCCCTGGAAGAAGCCAAGGAGGATTGGCAAACAAGAACACAATCTAGGCCCTATCTGGGAGACTCCTGCTCATCAGAAGACCTAGCTGGGGAAGCAATATGGATTCAAGAGGCGTTAACAGCAGTACTGAACCAACATGCAAAGCAGCTGCGGGTTACAACCACAATCAAAGCGCTGGTGGGGACCAGAGATTAGAGAGGCTCGTAGAGCCTACAGTCAAGCAAGGTGAGCGTGGCAAGGACAAGAGGTCTCTACAGCAGAACTAAGAGAGCTCCAGAATAGGTACTATCAAGCCATCTGACAAGCAAAGCGTATTTGTTGGAAAACCTTCCTGGAAGGGTCAACAGACCACCCAGGCGCTAGGGACACTGCCAGGTGCTGGCAAGCTCTGAACTACACAAAGCCCAGGACAGCCACAACAACACCAACGTTACATGGACCCCAAGGGCAGCTAGCCAGCTCCATTGAGGAAAAGGAGACCCTAATTTGGGAAACAGCCTTCCCCCAGGCACCAGGCGATAGCCAGGAAGTTGAGATCTCCCAAGGGTCCTGGCATAGCCAGGTGGACGAAGAAATATTGAGACATGCTCTGTTTCACCAGGCAGTCCAGAAGGCTCTGGGAATCGATCGATTGAACTTTCGAGCTCTCCGGCTCTTGTGGGAATGGGACAGCCCTAGAATTGTTGCTCTGGCCTGACAATGCTTCCGGTTGGGTCTACATCCACAGTATGGAAGGTAGTGAAGGGTATTCTGTTAAGGAAACCTAACAAACCAGACTACACAGCTGTGAAAGCCTACCGGGTGATTAGCTTACTAAACTGCTTAGGGAAAGTAATTGAGAAGATAGCAGCAGATGCAATTGCCCACCACTGTGAGACTATGGGGGTACTACACCCAGGACAGATGGGAAGTTGCAAGCAACGGAGTGCAATTGATGCAGTGGCATGTCTGATACAGAATACCCATGAAGCCTGGAAACTCCAGCAACTTGTGGGAGCCCTATTTCTTGATGTGAAGGGAGCATTCAACCATGTGAACCCAAGCCAACTAATAACTTGACTGATCGAATTCAACCTGGATGGGGATCTGATCCGATGGGTGCAGTCCTTCTTGACCAACAGATGGGTCCAACTGCAAATCAACAACACACAGTGCCGAGCACAGCCAATCAACTCAGGGGTGCCACAAGGCTCACCAGTGTCACCCATTCTGTTCATCATCTACCTCAGTGGTGTGTTTGATGCAATTGAGAGTGTGGCTGGTGTTCAGTCTCTCTCCTTTGCAGATGATATAGGTCTGCTTGCCTCAGGACACTCCATCAAAGAAGTCTGTGACAAACTGCAAAAAGCAGCCAAGGTAGCCATCGAATGGGGGCATGATAATGTGGTCCAGTTTGATGCAGGAAAAACAGAAGCAGTCCTGCTTACCCGCAAGCGCGGCCGGGAGCTGAAAGATCAGATTCAATGAGCACAAGTGGAAGTAGATGGCCACTGTGTGCCCTTCAATCTGGAGGCAACCCGATGGCTTGGTATCTGGCTTGATTCTGGCCTGAATTTCAAGGCCCACTATCAGACCTGTATGCGCAAGGCACGGGCCGCGGAAAACCGGGTACAACGCCTATGCCAGAGTCATGGACTCGCCCCAGGACTGGCACGCCAGGTTCAAGTTGCAGCGGTACAGTCAGTAGCCCTGTATGGAGCAGAGCTCTGGTGGCAGGGCCAGAAGGATCGGCTAGCGGGTATACAGCTCATGATCAATCGACAGGCCCGTGCTATTACCGGCATGTTGAAATTCACTCCTGTAGGGCCACTAGTTCGCGAAGCAGGCCTGGCACCAGCAGAGGCCCTATTGGAGGCCCGACAGTTGAGATATACTACCCAGCTGCTCAGTTTACCGGAAAACCACCCGGCTAAGAAGATCCTCCCAGTGAGCTTCTGAGAAGGGGATCAGCACGGCCAGCCCGGGGAGCAGACCCCAGGGAACCGGAGATGGGCTGACAACAGCAACCGGGGCCCATGGTCCCTGGGGCAACATCTAGCTCGACGACTAGCCAATATCCTACCAGCGGACCCATCCGAGGGCTTTGAAAGCACGATACAGACAACCAGTAGCCAGTTCCCAGGCAGAATAGAAGTGCTACCAGGTCCAGAGGCCCTAGCAGCAGCGCAATCTCTCTCTCCTGGACTAGCAATCTGGTCAGATGGATCAAGATTAGAGAATGGCAGATGCGGGGCAGGGATTGCTTGGCAAGAGCCAGGAGGAACATGAAGACCCGGGGGTTCCCATTGGGCAAGGGATGCGAGGTCTTTGATGCAGAGCTTCTTGGAGTTGTCCAAGCACTCCAGGTAGCAGAGAAGGTGGGAGATCAAAGACCAGTCACTATCCTGCTGGACTCCCAAGCCGCCATTGCAAGGCTGCGACACACCCAGCCAGGGCCAGGTCAAGCATTAGTGATCCAAGCACATGCTATAGCCAAGAGACTACACACCCAAGGTCGTCAACCCACTATCCAATGGGTTCCAGGACACGCAGGAGTAGAAGGAAATGAAGAGGCAGACCAGGTGGCAAAGCAGGCAGCTAATAAGCCACCAGGGAGAGGTCCAAAAGAGATCTCTCTGGCTTTTACCTGCAGAGCCCGGACAGAGGCCATTACAGCACAGAAGCAGAGATGGCTTGCTAAGGAGCTCAACAAGCGATCCCAACAAGGTCAGCAAACATATAGACCACAGAAGAACTGGCGGCTCAACTCTGCAGCTGCAGTGGCTCCCAAGCACCTAGCGAGCCGGTATTTTCAACTGAAGTCAGGACATGCAGCCATTGGAGCATATCTACATCAGATTCAGGCCCAAGAGGATGCAACCTGCAGAGATTGTGGCCTATCAAGGGAGACAATACACCATCTTCTCTTTGAATGCCGGAAATGGCGACACCAACGAAACAAGCTCTACAAGGATCTGGAGCTGGATGGAGTTATGAGACCCACTGCTGCAGAAGAGCTCCCGCAAGGACGGCTTTTGGGAGAGCCCAGAGCGACCAGGGCGCTGCTACAATTCCTAGCCAACACCAGCATAGCTCTACCCCGAGCACACGTACAGCGAACGACGGAAAGGGCCCGAAGAGATGATGAATGGGGATTGGAAGCATTGGAGGAGACAATTCGAACAGGAGAAGGATAGCAGAGAGGGTAGCCTAGGCTGAGTCTCAACTTAGGCCACATTCACCCTGCTCTGGAACACAAGGAGAGCACTCTGCTGGAAAGCCCTGCATACACGCGGTCTGGGGCGAGGAAGAGGATCAGAAAGATGGTAGAAGGGGGCTAGCGCCCCAGGAACCTATAGGGACCAGAGACTGTAGAGCCTGTTCCGTTAGTGTCGCCATTTCCGACATTCAAAGAGAAGATGGTGTGTTGTCTCCCTTGATATACCACATCCTTTACAGGTTGTATCCTCCTGGACCTGGATTAGACCTCTGCAGGCCCGCGGGCGGCCCGTCATGGGCTGAGCCCGGCCCAGCCCATGGGCGGGCTTTGGGCTGATGCTGGGGCTCGCAGACGGGCTGCGGGCTGAGTCTATAGCCTACGGGCTCTAGGTGGGCGGCCCCCGGGCTCTGTAAAAAGCAAAAATGATGGGACACGTGACTTGCATAAAGATATGTAGTTTCAACCGTTTTTTTCATGTATTCGGATTACAACAATAAAGGAGGGAGGAGATTGATCATAGTATTTTCATTGATTTTTATTCATTCTATAATAATCTAACTACACAAAGTCATCATCCCTTAGACGCTTAGAAGGTCTACAAATCCTTCCTGATGTACGAAGCCCAGTGTTAGGATATCGGGACCATGGGGCCCCATCCGAGGTCCTTCATCGAGGTCCCCTATCGAGGTTCCCTATCGAGACTCGAGAGAGAGGCATATGTGATAGATCAGATACCCCGCAGCGGGGTTGTCCAGAGGAAAGGACTGAAAAAGCGTGCACTGTATCTAGCTTCATCCGACAAGATTCAGTCTTGTAACAATCTCACAAATACTGCTTCCTTTCCAATATCGTTATCCTTACCTGGTTGACAGGCTGATCTACACTGCCCTGTAGATCATAACACCCAGAGCTGCCATCCCTTTCAGTGATGAGCCGTCTTGGAATTGAGGGAAGAACTGGCTCATTGTTATTCTCCAATGAATCTTGACCCTCAGGCTCTGATTCACTTTCAGTGGTTTGTCTCTGAGTTGTAGTAAGCTGACTGGCCATTTTGAAAGCTACACCTGCTTGCTGAGGCCCAACTGCTTGTAGATAATCGCCCCCATGGAAAGAAGAGGATAAGAAGTCAGATTCCTGAGACATAATAGAACCTAGACAAGAGGAAGAGAAGGGATATAGATAGGATTGATATGAAAGAGAGGAGATGATGCTCACATCTTGTAAATAGAGTAAATAGAGGCATTGGTTGGCTTCATGACTTAGGAAGATCCTGATCATCCTGCAATTAGAACAAAGGAAGTGAATTGATATATCATACAGGCCCTAATTTCTATGCACTCTTATTCGTCAATGTGGGAGAGAGCCCGCATATAGCCCATCTACTGCCCATCTATGGCCCGCCAAGTGCCCATATGCCCATAGAAGGCCCATCTACACTTTTCAAGGTCCTTGAAAGGCCTCAAAATATCTTTCTCGCACCCTGATGGGTCACGTGGTACCATCTCAAATCTCAACTTGTGGATCGATTTCTATATCCAAGATCGTAATAATAGTATGAAAGGAAAGCATCTACAGTCAGTTCAGAACATAATCACAGTATTCAACATTCCACGATACTATAGAGCTATGTATCGACCATTATCAAGTATTTTCATTGAAGTATATGGCGCAGTTACCACACAGTAACAAAGATATATATCCAACCCAGTCTGCCACATTTTCACTAGTAGCCACGCCATGTTATATCAACAGGCTTTTTACTTATATAGTGGATGGAAGGTAATCAATAAAGGGCTCAAGAATTCGAATACAATGAAATATCTAAATTTCATAGGAAATATGGTTGTTTACTATCGTCGAAAGTCGAAACCTGTAATGACTGTGACAAGTGTAAATTACTGTTAGTTAACTAACTATTTATTTGGATGAATCAGCAAGTTATGCATCATATTTATGCATAGATGGGCCCTTAGCGGGCTGACCATGGGCTGTAGGGTCAGCCCGCGGGCTCTAGCTAGACGGGCCCTGGGCCTTGCATAGGGCCCACGGGCGGGCTTTGCAGAGGTCTAACCTGGATCCGATGTAGGTGTGCTCCCATAACTGCGTGCCCTGACTTTAGCTGAAAATAGCGGCTTGCTAGGTGCTTGGGAGCGATTGTAGCTGCAGTGTCGAGCCGCCAGTTCTTCCGTGGGCTGTATGTTTGTTGACCTTGTTGGGATTGCTGTCCAAGCTCCTCATTGAGCCATCTTTGCCTTTGTGCTGTAATGGCTTCTGTTCGGGCTCTACAGGCAAAAGTCAGAGAGATCTCTTCTGGAATCTGGACCGCTTCCTCAAGGCTTGCCAGCTGCTTGTTTTGCTACCTGGTCCGCTTTTTCATTTCCTCCTACTCCTACGTGTCCTGGAACCCATTGGATAGTGGCTTGAAGACCTCGGGTGTGTAGTCTCTTGGCTATAGCATGTGCTTGAATCACTAATGTTTGACCTGGCCCTGGCTGGGTGTGTCGCAGCCTCGCAATGGCAGCTTGAAAGTCCAGCAGGATAGTGACTGGTCTCTGGTCTCCCATCTTTGATACTGCCTGGAGTAGACCTGGCAATTTGGGCCGGACCAAAAGTTGCGGCCCAAATACGGCGTAATTAATTGTAATATTAATGTATTATTAATATTATTATTATTGTTGTTGTTGTTGTTGTTGTTGTTGTTGTTGTTGTTCATACACGTATCTGTCAGCCCTGTAGGCCGAGTGGCGGCAGATCCTGCAGGGCGGCCGGGTAAGCCGCCGTAGTGGTAATCGCTATGTACATCATCGCCTTTCTACATACATCCTGATATGTTATTCCGCATGTTGTATGTCCCGTGCTACTGTTTTAGTACTCCTGTTCCCATGGCCACGAAGGTCCATGGGCCTGTTGGATACTATCTTGTTTCCTTCCCTACTTCTGCAAGCGTGTAACCTCAGCTGCACTATGCTGCTGATTGCTTCGTGTCCATTGTTGTGACTCGGTATGTAATTGGTAAGGTCTGAAACTGGCCTAGAAGGCCTGTCTCAAGCGTGAAGCGCACTGCCTTCAGTACCAGGTCTGGCTGTGTTAGGTAGGCCCGGTAATCCAGCTCCCGCCTTGACCCCTGTGTAAGATGACGCATCCAGGGTCCAGCCTGGTTTGTACAGTGGAGGAGAATGTGGCGTGTATTTTGGGGGCCGCGTCCACAGGAGCAGTCAGTTAATTCCATAGCCTTAAAGGTACCAAGATAACTGGCCAGCGCAATCTTCCCAGTCTGCATTTGAATGAGGACTGATGTAGCGGCTCTCTGTAGGCCTTGGTATAGTTGCATTGGTGCTTTTGAGGGCTCTTTCCATAAACAACAGAGGGAGTTCCTGTGGGGGAAAGCGGCCCATTCAGTCTTCCACACATTTGCTGCTTCTATGCAGAGGGTTCTCTGAGTGCTAGCCATGAGAGTGAGCTCTTCCACACCATTGGGTGCTGGGGAATTAGCAGCTTCTTTTGCAAGAGCGTCAGCACACTCATTGCCATAGATGCTTCATGACCCGGGAGCCAATACAGCTGTATATTCCAGCTGTGTTCCTGTAGTTGAGATGTAGTGCGTGTAATCAAATTGAAAGTCACATCTTCTATTCTGTTAATTCAACTCTACCCATACTGGCCTCATGCAGTCAAATGGATATGGACTTCCCAATCTGCAGGGAAGCAGTCTGACTGATGGCGCCTTGGTGGCTTGGCCACTGGGGTAGGCCAGGCCTTTTCCAGGACTGCATTGGATATCTCATCTTGACTGGGTATGCTACTCTTGGCTCGGAAAATAGCTTGATATGTTTCCCCTGTTGTGACAGTTGGGAATGGGAGGGTTGGCGCTCAGGATATATTGGCCAGAAGACCTTCCTGGAGCTGAGCACGCTTGTATCGCCGCCTGATTGTCTGTGTGGGTAGCTGGGGAGCCAATGTGAACTGCCTGGCGCCCCAGAGGTGAAACTACCGCTGCTCCAACTCCCTGTTCTGTCAAGCTGCCACCTGTATACGCGAAAATGTCGGCGCCGCTGTGTAAGGCGGCCTTGTGAGCTGCTAGATAATATTAATGTAATCTTATTTTATCCTTAACGTTATATAAAATCATGTATTTTGCAAATACAGAAAAAATAAATTACATTCGGCCCATATGGGCCGGAGGTTCTGGCCCAAACCCGGCCCAAAGCCAGGTTTAACCTGGAGAACTTGAACAACTCCAAGAAGCTCTGCATCAAAGACCTCATACCCTTTTCCCAATGGGAACCCCTGGGTCTTCCATGCTCCTCCTGGTTCTTGCCATGCAAGTCCCGCTCCGCACCTGTCATTCTCTAATCTTGATCCATCTGACCCTATAAGGATAGCTATGAATTGGCCTATTAAGAAAGGAAATGAAAACCAAAGAGCTCTCAGTTCCATATCTTTGAACCTTTTGCCTAGAGCTTGATGAGTGCCATGAATTTTTGTGCCTTTAAAATACCGGGCTGTATTGAAACTTTAGCAGAGAAACAAAGAAAAGCTTTCCTTGGTGGGTGAAAAATGATTGGTTTTTTTTTTTTTTTTTTTTTTTTCCAAATATTCATCCTTCCAGTGCAGAGGGATTCCAGGTTCTCCTTTGATAGTGATATAAGGCCTGATTCGAAAGTTACAATGTTAAGCGTGAGAAACTCTAAGCTGTATAAACATAGGAAACACCTTTAGAATGTATTTCATTCAGTTCATGTAGAACAGTAAAAAGGGGTGCAGCCTACTGTGCAACAATTTCATGTTGTTACAAACTGATGAGAATCGGCGGATAAATAGTTGGCCCGATTACCGAGGCCAGGAGATTCTTATATAGGCCAGCGTGTGCGCACATATAGCTAGATAAGCACTCATAAGCACTCAACCAGCTGCGTACGCGCACGTACGTTCGTTAGACAATATACCTCTTCGTTAAACTAGTCCTCTCCATAGACCTCGTTTAGTCCGGAATAATCGACTCCCGAATTCCCCTTTGAGCTACGATCCGAGAGACCCCGCTTCATTGGTTATGAGCCCGGGTTTGTCCATACAGTCGTCTTAACAAACGCTTTGGCACCCCGGGGGTTCTATATTCGCTTAACATCGAGTATAGACCGATCGATACGATTCCGACTACGAGTCTCACCCTTGATTAACTCCCTACATGATTACCGGCCAATAATCTGCTCAGCGGAGCCTATTGGGTTGTGAGAGAAGTCATAATGGCAGAGACTAGCAGCAAGGGCAAGGAGAAGCCTGAGGAAAGGAAGCCTGTGAAGGAGAATGGTATCAAGATATACCAGTTCTCAATAGATAGGCTGAATGAGGAAAACGCTCGATACTGGTTCCATACAATGGAGAAGCAGTTGAAGGTCCAGTTCTGTTGGCAGACAATCGAATACTTCTATGAGGTTGGAAGTGCAAGGTATAGCTCAATCATTGGCAATGATATGGATTGGTTCAAAATTGATTTGAAAGCCGATTCAATCATTGAGCAGGGGCTCACGCCAGCAACCATCCTGGAAGTCAAGGACCAACCAAATGCTGGATCAAAATGGAACTGCTTAAAGGAGATGTTCCTTAAGTCGTCAAACACCAAAAAGGCTATGAAGTTGATGAAAATGGCCAGTTGGACTTGGGATCAGTCAAGATTGAATGAAAAGGACGCCTTCCGAGAAATCAACCAACTGGGAGAGGAATTTATCGACATGAATGGCAGTGAGATGGTCAGTATCAGGGAACTGATCATGATTTGGTATTTGCGAGGATTAGGAAGCCAGTATGCCACATTGAGAGACACTGTGATGAGTTCAAATGCCACATTAGACAAGGGATATGTCCTAAGTCGGATTGAGGATCTCATGCAGATGAAAGGAGGATCTGCAGGTGAGAAAGGATCACGAGCTCATAAAGAAGGCAAGCAAAAGAAGAAAAATGGATCCAAATGCTATGTCTGTGGGAAGGCAGGGCATTTCGCGAGGGAGTGCCAGAACAAGCATGAGAGTGATGACGATGAGGATCATCAAAAATCCAAAGATCGACGAGGAGGTCGACAAGGTAAAACAAACAAGCAGAAAGGTAGATTTGCTGGAGCACAAAGCAGCAATGATGATGCCAACCAAGATGAGATGGATGAATTCAGCTCATATGCGATAGAGAGATCGGAAATGGGTCGATTCACAAGTGAAAAAGGAAATCAAGCCAGCAGCAGTCCAATGGTATGGTGTTTTGACAGTGGAGCAACGAGCATGTCAACTGGCAATGAGGATATCTTTGAGAGATTGGATCGGAAGAGCCGCGGAACTCTGACTATTGCAAGTGGAGTCCATATGCCTATTTTGGGCAGGGGAACGGTCAAATTCAGCCTGCCAAATGGGTCAACGGTCCGATTGAATAATGTCATATATGTACCAGGTTTGGCAGAGAACCTATTGTCATTGGAGGCGCTCCATGTTGCTGGATTTGAGTCAAGGGGCTCAATCAGAGGATACACAATACTGAAGGATGGTAAGATAGTTGCCAAAGGACGGCGAATTGGACGATCAACCTACCTGGATAAAGTCACGCATCCAAACGCTCTGTATGTGAAGCCAGAGCAAGCAAGAAAGTGCACTGAACTTTCTGGGAAGCCAGATGAGCAATCAGTGATCCAACTGCTCAGTGGACGAGCCGCTAGAGCTGGAGCTGAAGATGCAATTGATCAACGTCGGCAACTTATCCATCAACGACTTGGGCACCCTGGAAAGAGACGTTTTAACGGCTGCGTTGAAGCCATGGACTTGGATGAATTGAAAATCAGCAAACGGGATAAACTGCTAGAAGATGATTGCGAGATATGCGTCAAATCAAAGCAGGTAAAAAACCAGAGCCATGTTCCAGTTCCTAGAGCGAAGAGACCGCTTCAACGAGTATATATGGACTTCTGGGGTCCATATGCTGAAGGCATAGGTGATGAGCGATATTACCTTTCCCTGATAGATGATTGCACGCGGCATTCATGGGTCTTTATCAAGAAGAATCGGTTATCTAGCTCAGTGCAGAACACATTGGAGATATGGCTGCGCCAGGTTGAGCGAGAAGCTGGCAAGATGTTGTTGGTCATACGGGCTGACAATGCAAAGGAGTTTCTAGCCTTGGAGTCATGGGGCCTGTTGAGAGGCATCCAGCTTGAGTTTATTGAGGCTTACACACCCCCGCAAAACGGTGTTGCGGAGCGATTCAACCGATATATCCTGGAGATCACGAGAGCTCTCCTATTTGATTCAGGCATTAGCAGGAAATATTGGAAATATGCAGTGGTGACTGCGAACTACCTGCGGAATCGAACGACAATTGTCAAAGGTAGTGACAATAAGACGCCATTTGAGCTGTGGCATGGGCATAAGCCAGATTTGGCCCACCTGCGAGTTTGGGGCTGCCGGGTACTCTATCATCACAAGTCAGATGATAAGCTGGAAAGCAGAGCTATGGAGGGCACATTCCTGATGTATGGGAAAAGTGATAAGCAGTATTTGGTGCTGCCTAGGGGTGGTAGTGAGCTGAAGCTAGTCACTAACCCCAAGTTTCGAGAGCGGGAAAATGGCTATTTGAGTGAGCCATTAGCCAATCAGGTTGATGTACAAAGTGTGCCAACCAGTGCTATTTTACCCATTGAAGCGCCTCAGATGCCTGCTGAGACACCTGCCGGAGCAGGACCGCCAGTTAATGAGCCCATTCATACCGACGAGCCGATGACGAATATGACGCCAGAGACGCTGAATACGCCAATGAATAGAGAGGATGGAGAGAAGGAAAGAGATCCCTCTTCATCAACTGGAGGCACGATGGATAAGCCGGTGAAACCATCCAGAGTCCAGCCTGAAGGAGAGGCAGAGCAGAGAGCTCCTAAGAGGCCTGATGAGGTGCGCGAGGTTCTGCGTACAGATGATAACCCTTTAGAGGCTGAAGAGGTGCCTGTAGATGCTGGCCAAGAGAGCATGCCAGATAGGCCACCTGGGCGACGCTCGGAACGCGTTCGCCAGCCATCAGAGCGAATGATGGAGAGCCGCCAAACGGAGCTGACATACGGCCGCAAGCGCAAAGCTGAAGGGGAGGATGGTAGTGATGACCGTCCAGCTCAGCGCATGCGGGCCCATTTGGCTAGGCTAGCAGTAGCTGCGGAGCTATTGCAGACTGATAGAGAATATGAGGTTGCAGAGAGAGTATGTGCTGCACGTGAGAAAGCCGGAATACGCATACCGAAATCGTACAGGGAAGCTGTTAATGATCCGATATATGGCTCAAAATGGAAGGAAGCTATCCACAAGGAATTGAGCGCCTTAGTGAGCCTTGGCACTTGGAATGTCATACCCCGAAAGGAAGCCGAGGGAACGGTTTCATCGACAAGATGGGTATTTGATGTGAAGCTAGGCCCAGATGGCCGAATTGACCGCTTCAAAGCCAGGCTAGTTGCCAGAGGAAATGAGCAATCGGACGACGACTTCGATGAGACATTTGCACCAGTATTCCGACTAGATAGCCTGCGAATTTTAGTGGCTATAGCGGCCCAATTAGGCCTGGAGGCACACATGCTTGATGCTATGAATGCATTCGCTGGCTCTGACCTCGATAAGCCTAATTGCATGGAAATCCCGGAGGGACTGCAGGATTTTGATCCAGAGGCTACTAGTGCCAAGGGGAGCCTAGTTTTAGAGCTGAAGAAATCGCTCTATGGCCTCCGCCAGTCCGCTAATCTATGGCACAGAAAGATTAGCGATTTCCTGAAGAAGATAGACTTCAAACTGATTACTGCAGACCCTAGTGTGTTCATGAATGGTAGGGGTCTGATTATCGCTGTGTACGTGGACGACATAGTGATATTTGGCAAGGATGCCAAAGAAATTGATGTGGTGAAGCAGAGGCTCAAGGAGTTCCATCCAATGACTGACTCTGGGTTAGTCAAGAAGTTATTGGGCATCCGCTTCACATGGGGAAAAGACAGGTCTATTCAACTGGACCAGGAGTCCTATGCGCGACAAATTCTTGATGAATTTGGCATGGCTGATTGCAAGCCTGCAAGCACACCTATTGGCCCAAGCATTAAATTGGAGGCACCGGATAGCTCACTGCTTGGACGAGCTGAGCATAAGCTATTTCGGAGACTAATTGGACGGTTGATTTTCCTGGTGATAGCCACACGGCCGGACATTGCCTTTGCAGTGAATCAACTGTCTCAATACCTCGCGGAGCCAAGGAAGGTCCATTTGGCAGCGGCCAAACACGTGCTTCGATATGTCAAGGGCACTATATACTATAGACTGACGTTTAGTGCAAAGGGGAGACCGAAAGGGTTATATGCGTATGCTGATTCCGCGTATGCTAACTCAGCGAAGAACCGGTCAACTACTGGTTTTGTTTTCTTCATCAATGGCACGCCAATTACCTGGACGAGCAGAAAGCAATCAGTTACTGCACAGAGCTCAACAGAGGCCGAATATATGGCTGTATCGGAGGCAGCTAAGCAGGCGATTTGGACTAGGCATTTCCTATATGCTATAGGAAAGGGGTCCATTTATCGAGACGCCCCGACTACCATCTATGAGGATAACCAGGGCGCCATAAAGATCGCTGATAACCCGATTAATCACCCGAAGACGAAGCATATAGCTGTACGATATCATGCCATTCGGGACCACATAGGCAATGGAGAGATCCGTCTCGAGCATCTCCCTACTGACAAGATGATTGCCGATGGCTTGACGAAGGCTACCAACCATGTTAGCCAGGGACGGTTGGTTAGAGACCTGGGCCTCGCTTAATTAAGCGAGAAGAGAATTCAACATCTATGAGAGTTGAAGCGTGCGTCCAACCGCCGCTTATCAAATTGCCAGATTTGTTGTTTTCGATTGATTTGAATGCGCGACGATTGTACGAAGGGGAGTGATGAGAATCGGCGGATAAATAGTTGGCCCGATTACCGAGGCCAGGAGATTCTTATATAGGCCAGCGTGTGCGCACATATAGCTAGATAAGCACTCATAAGCACTCAACCAGCTGCGTACGCGCACGTACGTTCGTTAGACAATATACCTCTTCGTTAAACTAGTCCTCTCCATAGACCTCGTTTAGTCCGGAATAATCGACTCCCGAATTCCCCTTTGAGCTACGATCCGAGAGACCCCGCTTCACAAACCTCGACGTATTAGTCTCACGTGATTATGCGGGAATAACAGGGGTTGAGGTACTATTTGGGACTCACGTCACGTGATCCAGTGGTATACAGGTGATCGACGAAACCATATATGAATGGTATATCATATACCATTCTTCTACCAGTCAACATACCAACCCTACTACCACTTACAGGATGGAAGGATATATAAGGATGCTCATTCATGTACTTAGCTTAGTTCTTCGCGATCAATCTCGTTAATCAAACATTGGTTACCTTCTAGTTTCTGACTCGTCCGCACTTAACCAACAACCCAGTATACGTACTCGGTTGGCCTTGTTTCTCTATTCGTTACCTTGATTGCTTTATATTTGTTAATTATCTTACGGAGCCTGGAGGGGGCGATATACCCATCAACGCGTACGACATACCGAACCGGACCCGGAGGGGCATCGAGCATACGAATACTTGGAAGACACTTAGGGTAAGTGTCCTGTCTCGAAATACAACTAACTAGAACCCTAGGTACGATACGAGAGAAGCCAGGTTGTGACACATGTCAGACCACTATTTCTAGATTATATACAGACGCAGGCAATCAAATATTGTGTCCATAATGTATTATTTATTATTTATTTAATCAAGTTTATAGTCCGTATCCAGCTCCTGGGGCTATGACAGACTGTCCAAGCCTTGGGCAGGGGTTTTACCCCCTGCCCCTTTCAGGTTTACTACTTATGTACATGGTCTTCTCCTGTTCCTCGCCCCAATCGGCCTCTTCGCCCAGGGCATTCGGGTTCTGGGGGTGTTCCCAGGCCCTCCTCGTTTTCTTCACTTGTTGGGCTGTTTGGCCCCCCCACACTAGTCTCCCTCCATCTGCTCTGCTCCTTCTAGCGCTCCCCATCCCCATTCATCCTGTGCCCGGGCTTGTACCTGGGCTTCCCTGGGGGTCTTCCTGGCTCCCACCCCGGTGTCTTGTAGGTACCGTAGGATGGCTGGGGTGGCCCTGGGGTCCCTGAAAAGTCGGACCTCTGGGTGAATCTCCCTTGTGGCTGGCCTGGGTGCTCCAGCTTCTCTTAGGCCCTGGAAAAGAGTTCTCCGGGGGCCTGCTCTCTCCCGGCATTCCAGGAGTAGGTGGTGTACTGATTCTCTGGGTGCTCCACAGCCCTGGCAGGCTGCTGATTCCTGGGCCTGCACCCTCTGGAGGTAGGGCCCTATTGCCGCATGGCCCATTTTGAGTTGGTAGTATCGGCTGGCCAGGGCTTTGGGGGCTCCCGCTGCCGCAGGGTCCAGCCTCCAGCCCCAGTGGGGTCTGTACGTCCTCTGGGCCGCCGGTGTTCGTTTGGCCATGGCCTCCTGGAGCCACCTCTCCCGGGCCTCCCTGGTGGCCTCTGTCTGGGTTCTCCGGAGGTGCGCTAGGGAGAGCTGGCCCTGTGTTCCTCCAGTTAGGATGGGAGGCCGTGTTGCTGCTGCTTTTGCTGCCTGGTCTGCCTTCTCATTGCCTTCCACACCACAGTGCCCAGGAACCCACTGTATGGTCACTGCTTGGCCCCGGCTGACTAGTCCCTGGGCCAGATTTGCTGCTTCTATTGCTGCAACCTGCCCTGGGCCTACCCTGGTGTGCCTGAGGCGGGCTATGGCCGCTTGGGAGTCCAACAGGATGGTAACTGGGTCCCTTGTTGCCTGCTTTTCTGCTTCTTGAAGGGCCTCCACCACCCCTACTAGCTCTGCATCAAAGACTTCAACTCCTTTGCCCATAGGTCTCCCCTTGATGTGCCACTGGCTGTCCCCTTTGGTTCTCCAGGCTATGCCGGCTCCCACACGGCCATCTTCCAATCTGGAGCCATCGGACCAGAAGGTCCCCTGGGGGGCCATCCTTTGGGCTTCCTCCCTGGCCTGATCTGCCTGGGGTACTCTGATGGTGCCTGGGAAGTCTATGCCTTCAGGTTCTGCCTGTTCAAAGCCGCCTGAGGGGTCCATAGCCATGGTCTGGTTCACTTTCCATGCCAGGTACTGCCCCAGGGGCCTTGGGGGGCGTTCTCCAGCCCATGTCTGGTCATCAGCTGGTTGCTCCCCTGGCTGTGCATGGCAGTCTCCCTCCCGGAATGTGACTGGGAGAATCGCCCGGGCTGGCTGGGTCTCTGGTAGGCCCATTAGCCGGGCTGCATATGCTCGTTGGCGGGCATCTAGTAGGCTGGATGCTGGCTCCAGGGCTGCTTCCCGTAATGGGCGTGGTCTTGAATGCCCCTGTTATGGCCCGGGCTTGTTTGTTGATTAGGCCCTGTAGGCCCTGTTCTCGGTCCTTCTGTCCCCGCCACCAAAGCTCTGCTCCATATAGGGCTATGGCGTGGACCACTGCTTTCTGGAGCCGCCATATGAGCCCCGGAGGGAGCCCCTGGGTCTTGCAGAGAGCCCGGATTCGGGCCTCTGCCCTGGTAGCCTTCTGGAGTCTGTCCTGGTAGTGAGCCTTAAGGGTAAGCCCACTGTCCAGTAGCACCCCAAGCCAGCGTGTGGCCTCCAAGCTAAAGCTCACTGGGTGGCCTCTGATTGTGATCCTAGCCCGTTCAATCTGTTCCCGAAGCCGGCGGCCTGATTGGCGGGAAAAGAGGGCTGCCTCAGTCTTCTCATGGTCAAATTGGACCCCATTCTCTATGCCCCAGGCTATAGCTGCCTCTCCTGCTGTGTGGAGTTGGTTGCATACACCCTGTACTGAGTTCCCCGGGCTATAAGCCCTACATCATCTGCAAAGGACAAGGCTCTGATCCCTGGGGCTGCCTGCTCAATAGCTGGAAAGGCTCCCTGTATATATATCAGGAAGAGGATTGGTGAAACCGGGGACCCTTGGGGGAGTCCTGAGCTGATGGGTGTAACTGGCCCTGAGTGGCCATCAATAACCAGCTGTACTTGCCTGTCAGATAGGAATGATGCCACCCAGTTGACTAGGGAGCCATCAAGCCCCATGTCTTCCAGCTGGCTGACTAGTAGGGCTGTGTTGGCATGATCAAAGGCCCCTTTTATGTCCATGAAGAGGGTGGATCGCCACTGTGAAGTTATTATCTACCATTATACTGTTATCCATCCAGGCTACTGCCCTTGTTGCCTGTGGAACCAAGAGCTCCCAGCTGATGACAGGTTGAAATATTGGCTGTACAGCGCGGACATGAGAAAACATGTTGAAGAAAAGCACATTGAGAAAATTGAATGGCCAATAAATGGACCCATCTGTGGTTGCCCACAGTTATTTGAATCAGAGCATGACTTCCAGTACCATTTACATGACGTACACGGCCTGGCTGATGGCATTTGGAAACCAAGGCAACTGACTTTGAAAAGGAAGAGAGCTGGCAAAACAGAAGCAGCATGTGTGGATGAGAAGGCTCAAGAGCTGAAGCCAAAGAAAATTCAATTCCAGCACTATCAACCCCCACATCAGCACCTGCAGATGCTTGATCCTCATGAATCATCCATGACAATCCAGACGCTCACCCCAGTCCCAACGCAGGCTAATTTCACATTCTGGGAATATCCATGCCCTCCCTCCTACTCCAGCAGTGATGTACTGGGCAGCTCAGCCAGCCAGAGCAGCACAGCTGACATTTTAGCCCCCACTTCTCCTTTGAGTTCTCTCTGTATGACTCCTGATCTTGAACCCATTGATCCCAGAATCCTCGATCCACTCTGGCCTGGGAGCAGTGGGCCACCTTTCATCAATGGGACATGTGATGTGTCTGATCCTGCTGCCCACACTGATGATGTTGACAAGTACATCATACATGAGATAACTGATGACCCAATGAGTCACCTTGGTCACCTTGGTGCTCTCCATATAGATGATCATCAGTTCAAGAGCAAAGGATCCAGAGTCACTGCAGATACAACATCAAGCACCTCCACTCCCAATGATGTCCATTCACCCAGTCCAGACATTGGTCTGACAGATAGACTACCTGATGGTCCCTTTGCAGGCTGTGGACAGAAACCTTCATTTGCCAACAGTATCTGTGAAACCCCATCCCCCTCTGAGGGGTTTGTGACCAGAGCAAGGGCTAGAGCTGAGCAAATGAGGGATGTAGTCAAGCCCAAGACTGTCTCCAAGGGGCAGCAACTGTTTACACCAACAGAGAGAAGAACCCTACAGGCACTGAAGGACCAAGGCTTAGCATGGGATCAGATCAAATTTTATTTCCCTCAGAAACCCATTGACTCTCTACAACAGGCCTGGGAGAGCACACACCAACTTCCAACATAATGTCATACATGATCACAGGTCAAAAGAAACAGTTGACAAAGTATTTTGTCCTGAATGTGTTTGTCCCCATTTCCCTTATATTTGCCCATATTTCAGGCTGCCAATTCTCCCATGAGATTAGGATAAGCGTGTTACATTATGGACACGAAAAACTTCTCCGAAGTCACGTGACCGACCATCAAGTTTTGCAGACCTCAGAGAAACGCATATTCACGCGTCTCATTCGATTCCGCAGGGCCTATAGGCCATACTGTCAACAATGGAGCCCCCGGACCCCAGTGGTGGTGGAGAAATCCACGCGTCAACCCCCCCAGGGGCCGCCCGCGACCTGCCTCTGGGCCACCCACAACAAGATGAGACAGCATTGCCAGCAAGGAACCAGTGCAGAGAAACAGAGCATGATGATGCCAATCAGAAAAGCCAACAGAAAGAAGCCCCCCAAGCGCAGGGGCTGGTAGTTTGTACCCCTAGGGAGGGAGCCACCACCCGAGCGCGTGCTCGCCAGGCCCAGGGAAAAACAGCCCAGGCCTCCCAACAATCAGCAAGAAAATGGACACATGCAGTGTCAAAAGACCTGGAGGCAGGCCTAGAAGAGCGCATGCGAAGCACCTTTCAGAAGTATGAGGCCCAGTTGGAGCATCTAGCCCAGGCCTTCTATGACCAGCAGGCTGTGGTCACTGTACAACACACACAGCTTGAGCAGGCCTGGGTGGAGATTCGGGCCCTCCAGGAAGAGATCAGACAATCCCAAGGACCCAATGAAGCTTCCCAGGCCCAAAACCCTGAGGAAGAACAGCCCCGGGCCCAGAGCCCCAGCCCTGGGGGGGAAGGGCCTCAGACCCAGAGTCCCAGGGAAGAAGAGCCCCAGACCCAGAGACCCCAAAATGAAGCCCATAGAGCAAAGGGCCCCGGGGGAAAGGAAGCCCAAAGGGAACCACCCCAGGCAAGAGAGCCCCGACAGCAACAGACCCAGGGACCAAAACAGGTACAGGCACAGGAAGCCCACATAACACCAACACCAAAGCAACCTACATATGCCACAGTAGCAGCCCCTCCACAGCTACAAAAGAGCCAGGGATGGACAACTGTCACCCCTAAACAGGCCCCAAAGTCCCCCAAAGCAGCAGCCATCCCAGAACTGAAGCCAGCCAAAAAGACAGACAAGGATGCCCGGCGGATCATCTTTCGACGGACAGGGGACCCCAAGGCTCCCAGGGCCCAGCGGGAAGACCTCATCCTTACCCTCAATAGAGCCCTAGCAAGGGCAAGCCTCCCAGACTTTATACGAATTGTGGATGCTGGATACACCAGCAATGGGGCCATCTCTGCTCTGCTAGAGCGGGGGGCCCTGGGGGCTATGATAGTCCCACAACACCAGAATACTCTACTGGCAGCAGCTTGCAGAGCAGACCCTACAGTCACTATGGTTGAGCTCCCTGAACAGTGGTATAGGATAAAAGTTCATGGGGTGGCCACCCGGCGCTACCTGAGCCTTGGACTGGGACTGGCCCGGGAGGAGATTGAGCTGGGCTCCCCAGTCAGGCTTAAGCGGGACCCTATATGGCTAAGCGCACCAACCAAGGTAGAGAGAGATGGCCGAACCACTGCCCCCATTGTGGCAGCTGTGGGCTCCCAAGAAGAAGCCCGGGGACTCATCAAACATGGGCTTCGTTTTGGGGGAACTAGGCACCGGGTAACCCAGTACTGGGAGCTAGGGGCGAGCTGCATATGCCCACGATGCTGTGGAATAGGCCACACAAGCTTTGGGAACTGTAAGGGGCGCCCCCCAAGCTGCTTTGTATGCGGGGGGCCCCATGAAGGCCAAAGCCACACCTGCCAGGTGGTCCATTGCCAGGCTGGGGAAGGGAAGCCCTGTCCCCATCACCCACCCAGGTGTAGCAACTGTGGGGGGGCCCACCAAGCCCTGGATAAAAGCTGCCCCAAGCTCCGGGAGGCCCGGAGACAGTGGAAGCAGAAGAAGGACCAGGCACTAAAGGATAGGGAGGCAAGAGCCTACATTCCAGACCACCTACCACTGGCGGTAGTGATTGACACCCCCAGGCCAACCCCCAGGCCAGCTCCCAAGCCGGCCCCCCGAGGCCAAGGAGAAAGTGAGGAGGAACACAGCCACCAAGAGCCCGAACAGCCTATGGAGGGACCAGAGGAGAGCATGGAAGATGCCCATCCAGGCCCCAGTGAAGACACACACCCCCCCACCCAATGTTAGTGCTCCAACACAACTGTCGAAAGGCCTATGCAGTCACCATAGCTGCCTTGGAGCTTGGGCTAGAACTAGGGGTGGGCCTAGTCTGCCTGCAAGAGCCGTACAACAGGGGCTTTAGCCACCGAGGCTACCTCATATACTGGCCAGAAGGAGACTTACAGAGCTGCCGGGTGGCAGTGGCAGTACGCAGAGATTTAGGGGCTACCCTGGTGGTAAATGCACGCATGGATCTCACTAATCACCCATATGCACTGGTGGTGGACATCATGGAAGGCCCCCGGAGAACCAGGGTGATCAATTGTTATGATAACTGGGTAGGAGCAGAGGCCTGCTGGCAGGGCTCCTCCCCACAGAGAAGACGTGCAATAGAGGATATAGATTGGAGGCATATTTTCCATGGAAGATGCCTTCTAGTGGGGGATTTCAATGCTCATAGCCCCATATGGAACCCACAGCGCGGGGCTCGACTAAATGCAGGCCCCCTGGAGCAGCTGATTGAAGACCATGACCTACTAGTCAACAATGACCCGGACATACCCACAAGGCCCAAGACATCCCCGGGGCTCTCAATCATCGACTTATCCCTTACTACCCTGGAATTGGGCCCCCTGGAAGCCTGGGAGACCTACCCAGGGAGACCTACAGGCTCAGACCATGAAGTTATTGGTATGCGATGGGCACCCCTAGCCCCAAAGCCACCAAGGACACCCCGAGAAGGGGTTACAGGATGGAGGATCAAGGAGCTCCAGGAAGATGAGGAGGCAATGAAAGCAGCTGCAGAGACATGGAGAGCCCTAAGCCAAGCACAAGCACCCCTGGGAGACACATGTACCAGGGAAGACATTGCCCAGGAGGCTGAGTGGATCTCAGAGGCACTCACAGAGGTTCTCAATCAGCATGCAAAACCCATCTGGGTAACCCCCTTCTCCAAGCGCTGGTGGACAGACCCAGTCAGGGAAGCCCGAAGGCAATATGCAGGGGCCCGGAGGCTGTGGCAGCAAGGCTGCATAGAGGATGAACACCATAGGACAGCCAGGCAGACATACTACAAGGCCATTCGACAAGCAAAACGGGAGTGCTGGGAAGCCTTTCTTCAGGGGAGCCAGGAGCCTGGGCACCACCCCCCGGGCACTCCTCCTACCCCAGATGAAGCCGCCCGGTGTTGGCTGGCACTAAAGTACACCAAACCCCAGGATCAAGGAACCACACCCACCCTGTACCGAGCCCAGGGAGATACACAGGCTGCAACAACATTCCAGGAGAAGGAAACCCTAATTAGGGAGGCAGCCTTCCCCCAAGCCCCAAGAGACCGCCCAGTACAGTGCCCCCCACTAGGGAATGCACATACAGAGGCCACAGAATCAGCAGTCAAGCAAGCCCTGTTCTCCCAAGCCACCCAAAAGGCCCCGGGAGTGGACCAGTTAAACTTCCAGGCCCTCCGGCTCCTGTGGAAATGGGATTCTCAACGAATAGTAACCCTAGCACGCCAATGCCTCCGGCTGGGGTTCCACCCCCCAAGCTGGAAGGTGGCCAAAGGCATACTGCTTAGGAAGCCCAACAAGACTAACTACTCCTTGGTGAAAGCCTACAGAGTCATTAGCCTGCTCAACTGCCTGGGAAAGGTGGTGGAGAAGATGGTGGCCACCCAGATTGCAGAGTTCTGTGAACAAAAGCAGACTCTCCACAATGGACAGATGGGTGCACGCAGACATAGAAGTGCCCCAGATGCAGTAGGCTGCCTCATTGAGGAAGTCCATCAAAGCTGGGCAGCAAAGCAACTGGCAGCCACCCTCTTCATGGACATAAAAGGGGCCTTTGACCATGTCAACGCAGCCCTACTAGTCAACCGGCTGGAGGCCATGGGGCTTGATGGCTCACTAGTCAACTGGGTAGCATCATTCCTATCGGACAGGCAGGTACAGCTAGTCATTGATGGCCACCCAGGACTGATCACACCTATCAGCTCAGGACTCCCCCAGGGGTCCCCAGCGTCACCAATCCTCTTCCTGATTTATATACAGGGAGCCTTCCCAGCCATTGAACAAGCTACCCCAGGGATCAGAGCTTTGTCCTTTGCAGATGATGTAGGGCTCATAGCCCGGGGGAACTCAGTACAAGGAGTATGCAGCCAACTGCAGGCAGCGGGAGAGGCTGCCATAGCCTGGGGCATAGAGAACGGGGTCCAATTTGACCATGAGAAGACAGAAGCAGCCCTCTTTTCCCGCCAATCAGGCCGCCGGCTCCGGGAACAGATTGAACGGGCTAGGATCACAATCAGAGGCCACCCAGTGAGCTTTAGCTTGGAGGCCACACGCTGGCTTGGGGTGCTACTGGACAGTGGGCTTACCCTTAAGGCTCACTACCAGGACAGGCTCCAAAAGGCTACCAGGGCAGAGGCCCGAATCCGGGCTCTCTGCAAGACCCAGGGGCTCCCTCCGGGGCTCATATGGCGGCTCCAGAAAGCAGTGGTCCACGCCATAGCCCTATATGGAGCGGAGCTTTGGTGGCGGGGACAGAAGGACCGAGAACAGGGCCTACAGGGCCTAATCAACAAACAAGCCCGGGCCATAACAGGGGCATTCAAGACCACGCCCATTGGGCCCCTCGTACGGGAAGCAGCCCTGGAGCCAGCATCCAGCCTACTAGATGCCCGCCAACGAGCATATGCAGCCCGGCTAATGGGCCTACCAGAGACCCAGCCAGCCCGGGCGATTCTCCCAGTCACATTCCGGGAGGGAGACTGCCATGCACAGCCAGGGGAGCAACCAGCTGACGACCGGACATGGGCTGAAGAACGCCCCCCAAGGCCCCTGGGGCAGTACCTGGCATGGAAAGTGAACCAGACCCTGGCTACAGACCCCTCAGGAGGCTTTGAACAGGCAGAACCTGAAGGCATTGACTTCCCGGGGATCATCAGGGTTCCCCAGGCAGATCAGGCCAGGGAGGAAGCCCACAAGATGCCCCCCCAGGGAACCTTCTGGTCAGATGGCTCCAGATTGGAAGACGGCCGTGTGGGAGCTGGCATAGCCTGGAAAACTGAAGGGGACAGCCAGTGGCACATCAAGGGGAGGCCTATGGGCAAGGGAGCTGAAGTCTTCGACGCAGAGCTAGTAGGGGTGGTGGAGGCCCTTCAAGAAGCAGAAAAGCAGGCAACAAGGGACCCAGTTACCATCCTGTTGGACTCCCAAGCAGCCATAGCCCGCCTCAGGCACACCAGGGTAGGCCCAGGGCAGGTTGCAGCAATAGAAGCAGCAAATCTGGCCCAGGGACTAGTCAGCCGGGGCCAAGCAGTGACCATACAGTGGGTTCCTGGGCACTGTGGCGTGGAAGGCAATGAGAAGGCAGACCAGGCAGCAAAAGCAGCAGCAACACGGCCTCCCATCCCAACTGGAGGAACACAGGGCCAGCTCTCCCTAGCGCACCTCCGGAGAACCCAGACAGAGGCCACCAGGGAGGCCCGGGAGAGGTGGCTCCGGGAGGCCATGGCCAAACGAACACCGGCGGCCCAGAGGACGTACAGACCCCACTGGGGCTGGAGGCTGGACCCTGCGGCAGCGGGAGCCCCCAAAGCCCTGGCCAGCCGATACTACCAACTCAAAATGGGCCATGCGGCAATAGGGCCCTACCTCCAGAGGGTGCAGGCCCAGGAATCAGCAGCCTGCCAGGGCTGTGGAGCACCCAGAGAATCAGTACACCACCTACTCCTGGAATGCCGGGAGAGAGCAGGCCCCCGGAGAACTCTTTTCCAGGGCCTAAGAGAAGCTGGAGCACCCAGGCCAGCCACAAGGGAGATTCACCCAGAGGTCCGACTTTTCAGGGACCCCAGGGCCACCCCAGCCATCCTACGGTACCTACAAGACACCGGGGTGGGAGCCAGGAAGACCCCCAGGGAAGCCCAGGTACAAGCCCGGGCACAGGATGAATGGGGATGGGGAGCGCTAGAAGGAGCAGAGCAGATGGAGGGAGACTAGTGTGGGGGGGCCAAACAGCCCAACAAGTGAAGAAAACGAGGAGGGCCTGGGAACACCCCCAGAGCCCGAATGCCCTGGGCGAAGAGGCCGATTGGGGCGAGGAACAGGAGAAGACCATGTACATAAGTAGTAAACCTGAAAGGGGCAGGGGGTAAGACCCCTGCCCAAGGCTCGGACAGTCTGTCATAGCCCCAGGAGCTGGATACGGACTATAAACTTGATTAAATAATAATAATAATAATAAATGAAGATCTTGAGAAGTCCATGAATAAAGATTGGGCTGTCGCGCATCCACAGTGAAGAAGTAGTGTTTTGAAAGTCATCTCTAGTAAAGTTGAACTTTTGTTTCTTGACATCTTCAATAACTTTATTTACTGTCAGGGCTTTTTTAATCCACTGGAGCTGCATTAGCAAGGGCAATATATAGAATGAAAACATGCATACTGAGTATATCTCACTCCAATCTTCTTGTACAATTTTGCTTGGTGTGGCATCCTCAAAACCACTGAAAAACCTTTCAGCAAATGCACATGTACTTCTAACTGTGGGCTTCTTATTCTTACTGACCCTCCCACAGCCTGTAGATGAGTCAATGTACCAGCGGATGAAGTCTTTGATGCAGACAGTATCTGGAGCAGGAGCGCCAGGCTTAAGTTTATAATCAGGTGGCTGGTACTCCTCTTCTCTGAGAAACCTGATACAATGTGAGTGAAACATTCAGACTTTATGAGTTGTTAGTGGCAAAACCCACTCTGTAAAAAGAACAACATGTTGGTGGTGTGTTCCTTTGTTTGATTTACACAGTTGTATTCCCCCCATTTAGCATCTTCTTCTTCATGGGCTCTTGAAATATAGCCACTTTCCAGACAATGCTCATACTGCTTCTTCTGAGCATCCTCACTGCACCAAAAGGATCTTCTGCCCATGGTCAGTGAATAATAAAGGGACAACAATGGTATAAAAGAGAAGGCAATGGTAGCAGAGGCAGGGGTGACAAGGCTAAAATAGGGGATGGAATGTTTAGTGTAATCATGAACTCTCCTGGACCACAAAGCATTCAGAGTGGGAGGGACAGACATGTACTTATAGCTTCATCAAAATCTAGATGCCCAGTTCATTTATTACAGTCAACAGATTTGTACACTTGTTCCAGACAGTTTTCTACTCAGGCAAGATTTGGAGCCCATCAGTTTTGGCTTGCGTCATTCAATACAGGCTCCAAGAACGGGCATGGGTATTTAGGATGGTGAAGATGGCACTATGATCAAACTACTTGCGCAAAATAAAGAGGGGTGGGCAACTCAGGGTGCATGTGACTGATCACTGAGTGCGCCCTGAGTAGACCCTGAGTAGGCCCTGAGTGCTCACTGAGTACTGACCTGTGACAGAAAATACTCACTGAGCAAGCCCCTGAGCATCCTCACAAAAGCGGCGGCATCTGGAAGGGGAAAGTCACGGTCGCTCTAGAAAATCAAGTTCGTATAAGTACATACATACATCTTAGATTGGGTTGATCTGCTTTGATTTGGTGGTGGATCAGGGGAAGGGACGTACGACTGGGAAGTATTGGAAGATATTGAGAGATGCTGCCCTGGAGAACTAGTTAGCAATTCGGAGTGTCCACACGAGACTCCACATCGGCGTCAATAAGCGTCTCACCACAATTTAATATCAGAACTTCGATCCAAATCTCAACTTCATATCCAACGGTCAACATCAAGTATGCATCTCGATCACAAAATCCCGTGGAATACAGCATCCGCCCATTTCAACCTAATACGATGCAACCGAAGATTCACTCCCTATCGCACAGATCTCTTTTCACGCAACAAAGCGTCCGAGTGAACAGATCTAAGCCATTTCCGTCGCGTGTTTATCGCAACTATCCGGGAATTCTCGACAACCGAACAATCCAAACCATTATCGCCAACATCCCCAGACAAACTCATCTCTGACTCTTTACTGTCTTATCCTGAACGAAAATATGGCCTCGGACCACATGAAACAAACTCTGCATTATATAATCCTCTCTCTGCAAAACACCAAGATATTCAATATTGGATTAGCCGTGCCGAACCAGTTTATACCAGTAGCGATCGGGATCTTTCCGATGCGGTGAAGATGCTGATCATCATCGCCGCGAATGCAAGCAGTAAAGATACTGAGGCGAAAGAAAGATCAAGAGAGGCAATTTCTGCTTTACTCGCTCTATCTCGCCATCCTCAGATTCCTGTCCATACTTTGGCTAATATCCATTGGGGTCATGGATTTGGAGTGGAGTTGGTTGCGGAATTTGCATTGGAGGCGTACCTTTTGATTAATTTGGTTGATGGGGTTCTTTCTCGCAAGAGATTAAATTCCGGTATATCTATGGAGGAGGTATCACTCCTGGAAATGGACTCCTTCCAATTTTTCATCTCAAAAGCCCTCCCCGACTATGATTATCCGACGCAAAACATTCTTCATCGCGCTTTTTGGAATAAACTGGGTGTTACGGATACTTGGGCCTACCAACAGAAGTCTAGGCAATGTGCTGGTAGTGAAGAGCGGGATATGAGTGCAATCGACCCGTTGGGAGATGTAAATGAGGAAGTCAGACGGGATTTACGACAATATCTCAACACGTGTTTTGCGATATTGTATATTTATGATATGTTATCGAGGGAATGGTATGGAGAGGATGAAGCTGATTCGAAGTGGGGATATTGGATTGATTGTTACTTTGGATCTTGTGGTTGCAGATTTTGAATAATATCAATATTCTATAGATCAGGAGGATTAGTAGAATATGTAACTATAGTGGGATCAAATTAGTGAGACGGTGGTATGGCTAACCCTAATCCCAGACCACGATATCGACGGCTTTCGAGTTTGAAAAGCTACCAGGAACTTGAATTAGATGCTCATATCTGCGAGTCCTTGGGAGCAGGAGGTGTTGTATACCACTACTATTGTAGATATTGACCCATGAGGCTCTTGCCTTGTCATCAAGAATAGACCCGGTATATCTGCTCGATACAACTCAGTATCAAGCAATCGGGGTGACTGACAAAAGAAACGAATTGGCACAAATCCTCAAGCAAAAGCGAGCAACAAACGCCAGGTCTTTTGGAAAAATAACACGTTTACAGTATATTCCTGAACATACAAATGATTTGAAAAATTGTGATTGAATGACATGTACTATTCCATAGTCCATACAGCGGTATTCTCTATGCATGAAATCATTCAGACCCTTAAAAGACCCTTAATCGACATTTTCAATCTTCACCTTGGTAGTCTTACTCTGATTGTCTGGTATCAATGTCAGAGTGAATTCTTTCATAAAAATTCATGTCTTATAATAACTCACCAGTTAAGACCAGAATGTCAGTCTCAGGGTAAAAGGCGCGAGGGTGGAGGGGAAGCATACCGTCTTCAACTAAGTTTCGGGTTCGTTCTCTTGAGGGAGAAACTCGACCGAACAAGCAAAATTTGGGTACGGACTAAACTCCAGTATTCCCGTGGTAGTATTATTGATCACAAACAAAGGACCAACTTGAAGTCCGGTTTGAAGTAAAGAACGGTTAAACACGGCTTTGGAGCCATCGTTGGAGACTTTAATCGGCCGCCCAGGGAATGGGGTAGGCTGGACGACATAGCCGTGGCCCACGAAGTTCAATGTAAAACGTTTGTCGAAGTCAGCCATGATGAGTGAAGTGGTAGCTATTCGGAATGGATAATGGATCAATGTTGTGTGTTGAGGGTAATGGGAAAGAGGGAACAGCTGGCATTAATATGTTCAGCTTCTGACAAATCCAGCTGAAAGCCATTGAGTGCTACGTACTTCTATGTACTCCGTACACGGAGTTTTTCCCGAGATCGATCACAAAGTACACCACTATGTAGGCCTACAGGTGTGTATTGGGACCAATCAAGCAGTAAATCAGCATCGATCTACTCCAGAGATCAACACAGACATCTTCAGCTCCGCTGAAGGAGTGTACACCGTGGTAAAATTTGGTCTTTCATAGCGTCATTGGTGCGAAGCCAACTCATACTAAAGTAAAAACCGTGGTTCCAGGTTCAGCTCTTGCAGAAACTTTATCGGCAGCTTTTCAGAAGTGAATTCACGACCGTCTCGTCGCAGCGGATTGAATCCATGAAGAATCAAAATAGAAGTCGTATACTGCCAGTACTGTAGTTTATCTCATCTATCATCTGGAACGAGCAGTTCTTATTGTGTCTCTGCATGGTATACTATGGTCACTTCAGTTCAATTGCAAATCAGTAACAAGCACTTGAAATCTGGGACTCACTGAGAGTCCATAACGAAGGAATAATCGACCCATGTTGCTGCCTTCACTGTTTCTTTCTCTATTTCCAGACATGGATCTTAAATCAACAGAAGATCCCAAGCTCGTTGAAAATATTCTGGCCGAGGAGCTGTCGCTTTTCAATTCAACTTGCGCACTCGCAAGGAGTACACATTGCGTGTATCTTTCAATCATCTTCCCAGCAAATGCCCTCGACTTGCTTACCTAGAGACGATACTCTTGCTGAGCTCTTGACTGTGGCCCAAGTTTCATTGACCGAAATCCTTGTTAGAGTTGTTTGGAAAACTCGACCAGTCCATTAGGATAGACATGTGCAATACAGAACAGAAAACCTCAACGAGCTTAGTGGAGTAATGCTTGCCTTGACCGATCTTCGCTTCGGTCGAGCGCCCATATTAAGACCCAAGTTCTGGAATGGTTAAACACTAGGGTTCTGCGGCTCCTGTCATAGCCATGACCCTATGCAATATCCATTGCATGGCTAGTAGTTTCCTAAGTAAGAGGTGACGCGATTGGGGCATGTATGGTAAAAGTGGTCTCATCTTCTGATCATAGTCATCTTGCGAGTTATTTCGGGGCCAATGTCCTTCTCACCTATCACATGAGCATTAGCAGAACAACCGTCTCATACATCAGAGCCAACGCTAGCCACATTTGCCAAATAATCTCCTTCAGAGACGTTGCCGTTTCCATTTCAATATTCCTGGGTATTGTATGCCCTGGGGCAACAGGAACACCCCTTTAAAAGGAAGGTATATCTTCCGCATCTTGGTATACACGTGTGATGGTTTTGGAATCATGAAAGACTACGCCGCTCTGGTCTTCCAAGGCACAATACATTGCCTATAACAACACCACTATCTCTGGGCGTCCGCCAGAGCGGATCAGTATTCAAGACCCGGGCTTTAACTTGGCAAACAAGGTGTTTATATCGGCCAAGACTTATCGTCGTAATTTCTGTCCTCTTTTCAATCCACACCGCACCCTCCTCCCCACTCCCCTCTCTGAGGATATGACTGGGGGGATGGGCTGATCTTATAACTGAAATAACCATGAGCTAGCAAGTTAAATCAACCCATCAACTTCATTCCAGAATTGGAAGGTGCGGTGTCAGAACAGTTTCACATAGGGGAACGCTCCCTCCATCCAAATCCGTTTGTCCAGTCCAATCGGTTTCGCTTGCGATTCGGACACCGCGTGTCGGGGACTATCGACTGTGATGAGCGTGCAGTCGTCCCATCCGAGCGGATAGTTAGATCTGGGATCTTGGACAAGTTTTAGAACACTCGTCCGATATTGTCGGACCTTGTAGTCACTTAGACTAGTGTTTGAATAGTCTGGAGGTCGGAGGGACAATGCTTCATTTACATGGGGCTCCACGTCAGAGATACCTTCGAAGGACATTGTGACTGCGAGCTTAGCCGTGCCCTTGGACTCATAGCAACGTAACGGACAGCAGGTGATCTGGCTTGCGAGAAGCTTTCTTTGAGGGTCCAGAGCGAAAGCCAGTGTCTCCCTGGCTTTACTGATATAGCCCTAGGATATAAGGGAGGCTGAGCCGGTCAAGGGGGATTTGCGCTTCGATAACCCTAAGATATACAGGCCCGTACGTGATTCTGAAACTTCAGTTAGCTTGGTATAGCTTCAATGCGGGGCTGTTACCTTAGCCACTGGTCCAACTCGAACTGACCAGAGACCATAAGGAGACGAACATGACGGGATCAGTTCCGGTCATGGACATGTCCATACCTGCGCCATGGTATCATGTCGAAAGGGCATGAAAGGAATTGTAGGGATGAGGGATAGATGACACCTTAGTATAAGATGAGAGACTTCAGTATGTAGAGTGGTGTTGGAGAGTGATAAGGAAACAGTTGAATAAACTAAATATCCTTCTTCATTCACGAACTCTTCTATATATAAATCAGGGTATACCGCTAAGCCAGAACCCAATTTTTAAACCAAATCCTCAAAGCGAAAACCCCACTGATCAATCACTATCATAACCATCACTATCGTCATCGTAGTAATCCCCATAGTTCCCTGCGAACGCCGCGTCGACACCATCATCCCCGTCTTCCTCCTCATCGTCTTCTTCGTCGTAATCGTCCTCATTCCCTGGCGCTTCGCCAACGACTTCTTCGTTATTGTTTGGCCCGCTGGCAGGGCCGAGAACTTCTCCGTTGGGTTGCTTTGATGCTTGTGGAGCGGTGGTGCGGGCAGGAGCAGGGCCAGGGCGAGGAGCTGGAGAAGCAGTAGGTTTGGCTGTAGCGGACGGAGTGAAAACTCCGGTTCGTCGTGGTGCAGGTTCAGGTTCGACGCTGACACTACGGCCCGACACAACGCTCTGGCTGCGACTTGCGCCGTCGGGCTTTGTTTCAGCCCCCTCTTCGCCGTAGAGAGAATCCAGGAGACGGTAATTAATCTTCTTACTGAACCCTCTGCGCTCGAGCATCCGACGTGTTGCCTCTGCTGGCGTTGAAGCGCGCGTGCTCCGTCCATCTCCATCTTCGCCCTCGCCTTCGAGGTACGTGACATCGCCCATCCGGCCGCGGCGGCGTTTGCGAGGTTTGTGCACCCCTGGGCCTGAGTCAGCTTCGGCCAGGGCTCGTTTCAGGGCCTTGGCTTGTTGGGTTCGGAGGTAGTCTTTGTTTTCGTGGACCCAGATGCGTTCTTTGATTTCGACTTCTGAGGGGGCGAGGAGGCAGTTTGCCACTTCTGGGTCGGATTCGAATTCGCTGGCGTCGATTTCAGTGCTGTCTGAGATGAATATTCTGTTTGTCTCTTGACCTTGGATGGGGTGTGATGCTGTTTCGACCATGTTGGAGCCCTTGGCTAGGAAGGCGGTCATTTCGTTTTCGAGGGCATTTTCCGATGCAACCTGTTCCGCACTGGGCTGGAAGGGAACACTTTTCGGCTTTGAGCCTTTCGCTTGACCAGGCTTGGAGTTCGACGACTCTTCTCCAGCCTCAGAAACGTTGCTGACAGCAGATGAGGCTGATGGTCGCCGGCCGGTAGCCGCATTTGTCAGGGCAGGATCAATAGGAAGGCTAGGAATGGCAAAGCCATCAGCATCAACGCGTCTTTCCGACGGCTCCTCGTAGTCATCATCCTCAATCTCCGCTGCTGTTTCTGGGGCTTTGCGCTTAATTCTCCGACCTGGCTTCCTGCCCTCTCTTGCTCTCGTAAAGGATGGCGGATCATGTGCGTTCTCCAGCTGCACCGACCGGAATTGATCGACGGTCAGCTCTCCACTCTCGGTCGAACTGAACTCGTTCAACCGTTGACTAATGGTGATTTCAGTAACCTTCACCACATAGACAACTTCACGGACCGTCCGGCGGAAGTTGTTCATTCTGGCGGCCAGGATTAAAGCCGCACCGCAGACACCAGCCGGTCGTCGACCGGTAGTCATCCAATCACGGTTCATACGCTGCACAATGCGGACTGCTTCACTAGCCACTTGCATCGTGGCGGATCCGAATTCGAGTTGTTTGGCAAATCGATAGATCAAACTCTCCGGATCGATCGGATTCATTAGGAAGACATTACCCCCGATTCGCAGCTCTTCCAACAGAGCCTTGTAAGTTCTACCGAGTTTGAAGACGTTAATCATCAGTACGTCAGCGAAATCGATCAACATAGTGGTATTCCCATCCTGTCGACGACAGGCAATGTACAGACATACTGCTGCCACGGTTTTTGTCCGTCGACCCTGGATAAAATTCAACCCGACGGCAAGCTTGAAGACCTGGCCAGCGGCCTTGGCGGCACTCTCAGGAATGATCAGTGCACGAGACAATTGGTTGATATATCGATTGCCGTTCTGTTCCGTGATTTCTCGACTTTCCATATTACCCCCACGCTGGAATCCCGGCCCATAACTACGGACATGGGACTGGTCCTCTCCGACGAAGGTACCCTGGACCATTGCTGCACCAGTGGAAGTCTCTCCGAAGGTGACTTCGGAGACGATGTTTGCATCGCTGATAACAGTACCACATCCGGAGCAAACTTTCTGTCCGTCATCCTCGACGATATGAGGTGCAGGACAGCCGGGATTAGGACAGGTTGATGTCTTGGGGTGAGTCGTCGGTTTGGTCGGCTGCGGACGTGCTATTGGCTGCGGACGTCTGATAGGCGTTGGATTGGTAGGTTTGAGACTGGCCAGACGGCCGACAGGAGCCCTGGACCCGGCGCGGGAGGGCATGGGTGCCCGCATGCCTGGTCTGGCTGACATGGTGTGAAGTCGATGTCAAAGTGCGTGCAGATAGGAATAATATAGTCGCAGATATGAATGCAAAGCTAACAAACAATGACGAGCATAGATCCGTACATGCCCGTGTTTCCCGAAAGAGTAACTGATGGCCAATGAGTGAGATGTGCGTCACTCTCGCGCAGTCATTGAGAAGAGATGGCGAGGACTTTCTATTTTCGTGGATTTAGACTGCTTCTTTTGGCAAATCGTAAAAGCAATGAATGCTACACCATAGGACGCGACACACAGCACGCGACGAGCAACCGGAGGGGAGCACAGAAAAAAAGAGGCAAAAGTGAGGGAAGGCGAGCGGAGGATGTTGTCGGCTGCAGATTCTGCCGGGTTTGGTCCGGTGGCCTAGCGGATTTGTCACGTGTAGCGGGGAGGCCGCGAGTTCGAATCCGGCAGTCGTTTTCTTTTTTGATTGAATTTCCGAATTTCAGTCTGCATCTCGACTGGCAAAGAAAAATGTAAAAAAAAAGTACAAATCCGAGCGCTCCGGAGGCGTTTCGAAAAAAAAAGCTTGGTTCGTGAAGGGATATTCTGAGTGGCAGCAGACTGCAGTGTCAAATCCACATTGGTTTCAGGATTGACGGCGGATGGCAAATCACGGCGAAGAGTCCAATTCCAGGCGCCTTTCTGTAGCTGCGAAGTAACCCCTGAAGATGTCTGTCAAACGCATCAAGGAAAATAAATGGGCCTGGATGGATCCGTCACTGACAAGTCCAGCGTTGAGTGGTGCTCTTCGTAGGCGATTCGCTGGTCGGCCACCAATACTACTAACAACATCCCACAGCATTCGTCCGGATCAACAGGAGTCCCTTCGATATCCAAAATAAATTGCTTATTGGACATTGAGCAACGAATCATCAGCCCTGTGGAATCTGACCTGCTTTGGACGTCATGGTGGACAGTCATAAGGAATGCGATATTTGTGCGTGGAAAGTCTGGCATTCAGGATCTTTTCACGCACAAATCTCTCACGGATGCTGGTCATCGTTGAGCTCGCCTTCTTTTCCACTCCACTCCTTTACTTTCTTTTCTTTCTTTTTCCCCCTCTGCTTAAGAATTCTTTTTATTCTTCTTCCCTCTTTTTAGTGCAATTTTCCCACTGTGGTTTCTATGGCAAGGACGCAAGGTCATAGTTAGCCCTTCCTACTACGTTACAACCACAACTTTTGGACCAATATTGGTTCTATCTCATCATTCAGTCTCTCATCTATCGCTCATCGATCCTTATCAAAAACAATCACGACGCATCGTCGTCGTCGTCGTCTAGTCTTGCTGGTCAAGACAACCAAATCCCGGACCATTCCCCGGAACAGCAACATCCCAGGTCTCAAGGGCAGGTTGTACAACCATGGAGGACAAAAAGAACGGGGTGCTTGAAGCCTTTGGGCCTCACTTCCCCGTACACGAACCCAGATATCTCCGTAGCACATTTTTCGTCAGTAACGTCCACTGCTCCTCCTGTGTCGCCTACATCAACGAGATCCTCTCCGACATACCCGCCGTGAGGGGCGTGGAGGTCAACATCCTTACCCACGAGGTACACGTGCGACACGGCGTGGAAGTAGGTGCGTCCAGGTTGGCCACGGCGTTGATTCAGGCCGCTTTTGAAGTCCACCATGTCACGACCTACGACGACATTGAAGGCTCCGTCGTTTCGGAAATCGACACCACTTCGTTGCTCCCCCGCGATTCGATTCTATTCTCGTCGGTGCGGGCTTCGTATCCCAAACTGCCTCTGAAGAATAAGCAACACATCGCCAATTGTGATGCGTGCAGAAAGGAGAACCAGGATCGCCTTTCTTGGTCGCCCCGTCCAGAAAAGAATGGCTTGTTTCGGCGTGAAAGCAGTTGTATTGCTCCGCTGGCTGCTAGTAACCGCAACTCGTTTGCCCCTGACTACAAAAAGGAAGACTCCGACGTTGAGAGTCTCGTACCACGAGCTTGCCCGGTGGTCATGGAGCCCGTGCAGCCACTGGACCCTGCGTCGCTGTCGGCGTCTCAGCATATGGACGAGGAATTCAATGCCCGCATCAGCATTGGAGGCATGAGCTGTGCGTCATGCGTCAACACAGTCACGAACGAGGTCAAGCAACTTGAATTTATCAAGGATGTCGTCGTCAACCTACTTACCAACAGCGCCATGCTGGTCTACACCGGCCCAAAGTCGAACATTGACAAAGTCATCGACCAGATTGAGGACATTGGCTTCGAAGCGTCTCTTGATGAAGTCAATGCAGTTATCCAGCCTAGTCGTGCACCAACTGCCTTCGTTGCAGAGATTGCTATCACCGGCATGACTTGCGGATCCTGTGTGGGAGCAGTCACTGGTGCGATCGAGGAGCTTCCCTTTGTCACTCATGTTTCTGTGAATCTCTTGTCACACAGTGGCATGGTCGAGTTTGAAGGAGAAGACAAGGCCAATTTCATCGTGGAGAAGGTTGAAGACATTGGCTTCGATGCTTCATTGACCAGTGTCCACCCTCTGGCTGCGCAGAAAGACGACAACGACGAGATCAAACCGAGAACGGTCTCTATTCATGTGGACGGCATGTTTTGTCACCACTGTCCGGAAAGGGTCCTTGGCTCCTTGGACAGGCTTACGGACGTTGTGATTGAGGAACCGTTGTCCGTCAGAAACCCCATTCTGAAACTTACCTACACTCCTAGTGCATCGTCCTTTACCGTTCGGGAACTGCTTTCGACCATCGACTCCGCACACGATGCTTTCAAGGCAAGTGTCCACCACCCGCCAAGCGTCGAAGACCGTTCGCGCGCAATCCAGCTACACGAGCGACGTCGACTGCTATGCCGCCTTCTGTTTGTATTCACCGTCACAATCCCGACCTTTTTGATTGGGGTGGTGTTCATGAGCCTTGTATCTTCCAACAACTCTACTCGAATGTACCTGGAGCAACCAATCTGGGCCGGTAGCGCATCTCGCATGGAATGGTCGCTTTTCATCATGACAACACCGGTCATGTTCTACGGCACGGACATATTCCACGTTCGAGCGATGAAGGAGATTCATGCCCTATGGCGTCCTGGTAGCCGGGTCCCTTTTATACGCCGTTTCTGCCGCTTTGGTAGCATGAACTTGTTGATTTCCGCGGGGACCACGGTTGCTTATCTTGCTTCTTTGGCTGTTCTCATTGTTGATGCTGCGGTGGGCACAAACAAGTCGTCTCAAACGCATAGTTCGACATACTTCGACACGGTCGTATTCCTTACCCTGTTTATCCTTGCTGGTCGCTCCATGGAAGCTTACAGCAAAGCGAAAACGGGAGACGCAGTTGCATCTTTGGGCAAGCTGAGGCCGTCAGAAGCGCTACTTGTCGAACGTTCAGTGACACCAGACGATGAAAAAACCGAGGTCATCCGACGTATCAACATCGACTTGCTTGAAATCGGTGACATTGTCAGCATTCCTCACGGCGCTTCCCCGCCAGCTGATGGCACCGTCGCGAACACGACAGGAACTTACCAATTCGACGAAAGCTCCCTCACCGGCGAATCGAAACCTGTCAAGAAGACTGCAGGTGACCAAGTTTACACGGGATCCGTCAACGTAGGCCAGCCAGTGCAGATCCAGGTCTCTGCCATCGGAGGCTCGTCGATGCTTGACCAGATTATTTCCGTGGTACGCGAGGGCCAGAGTCGACGTGCGCCGTTGGAAAGAGTTGCGGACCTGCTTACCTCCCATTTCGTGCCGATTATCACGCTCATTGCTATCTTGACTTTCTTCATCTGGCTCTCACTTGGACTTTCTGGCGCTTTGCCCGATGATTATCTGGACGTTTCTCGCGGTGGATGGACCTTTTGGAGCTTGGAGTTTGCGATTGCAGTGTTTGTCGTTGCTTGTCCTTGTGGTCTGGCGCTTGCAGCTCCTACGGCACTTTTTGTTGGTGGAGGTCTCGCTGCTAGGCATGGTATCCTGGTCAAAGGTGGAGGCGAGGCGTTTCAGGAAGCAAGTCGTCTCGATGCCATTGTCTTTGACAAGACTGGAACTCTTACCGAGGGAGGTAGTCTAAAAGTATCTGAACACGAGGTCCTTTCGAACACCAACGATTCAACGGAAATGCAAGTTGCCTGGACACTCGCAAAGAAGCTGGAGGAAAGCAGCAACCATCCGATTGCGCGTGCGATCATGGAATTCTGCAATGACAAGCCAGCTGTCTCCGTGCAGTCTTCCGAAATCCAGGAACTCTCCGGAAAGGGAATGAAAGGCCTCTTCACAGTGTCGGCTCCCGAAACCAAAGACCCCATCCAATACGAAGCAGCAATCGGGAACGAGCGTCTCCTCCACGAACTAGCCTCCCCAGACACAGACACATACTACATCTCAACCCTCCTCTCCAAATACCAATCCGCCGGAAAATCAACCGCTATCCTCTCCCTCCGCAAAACCAACCCCAACTCCTTGGAAAAATCCCCATTCATCCCCGTCCTCGTCTTCGCGATCTCCGACCTCATCCGCCCTGAAGCCGCACAAGTAATCTCCGACCTCCAAAAACGCCGCGTCAACGTCTACATGTGCACAGGCGATAACCACACCACTGCAACCGCCGTCGCAGACATGGTTGGCATCCCGCGCTCAAACGTCATGGCCAACGTCCTACCAGCCGGTAAAGCCGATTTCGTCCGCCAGATCCAAGAATCCTCTCCAAGTGATAACCAGAAGAAGACTCGCTCGATCGTGGCTTTCATTGGCGATGGCGTGAATGACTCTCCCGCGCTGGCTGCCGCAGATGTATCTATCGCGCTTTCCACGGGGTCTGACGTCGCCTTATCCTCTGCTAGTTTCATCCTCCTCAACTCTTCTTTGACTACAATCCTCCACCTCGTCCTCCTCAGCCGCCGCGTGTTCAACCGCGTCAAGATGAATTTCAGATGGGCGCTGGTGTACAATCTCTGTCTTATCCCCGTTGCCGCGGGTGTCTTCTATCCTATCGTCAGCGGCCATCGCGATGTCATGGGTAGTAATGGGGAGGTGATCGGGATGGTTGATACGCATTGGAGACTGAGTCCCGTGTGGGCTGCGTTGGCGATGGCATTGAGTAGTGTGTCGGTTGTGTGTAGTAGTTTGGCGTTGGGGGTTGAGGATCGGGTGAGGAGATTTTTGGGCAAGAGTGACATTTAAATGTTATGAGGAGCTGGCTCTTCATTTTATCGGTGTTTGTGAGATGGATTGAGGGAGATTGATTTGGAGGGTTATGGATTCATTTATGAGTTCGGTTTTCATGATACCATTCATAGTGCTATGCAGTAAAGAATTCAAAATTATTATGTAGAATACCAATTACACCTATCCATATAGTCCAAAAATAACCCACCCAACCCACAAAAAACCAAATACCACCAACACCAAACAATACCCCATCAACCTAACTCCCCCCAAACCTCCGCAATCTTCTTACTCAACGCCTTCATGATCTTCTTCCTCCCCACCATCCCCTTCATCCTCTCCGCAACCATATCCTCCCGATCGCTCGGATCCAGTGCCTGAAACGCCTCAACTAATTCCCTAGGCGTGCGCCACCGTCTCTGGATTTCAAGTGCCTTGTCACCCGTTACGCCACGGATACACATGAGCATCTTGAGAAACACGTCGCGGAGAGCGAGGACGTCGGATTTCGAACTCAGCGCTGAGAACGTGGAGAATGTCACGCCGTATGTCATCGCTGGGCTCTGGGGCCGTAACCGCTCCAGCGCGGAGAGGTATGCCTGCGACGAAGAGATCTGAGAAGTAGGCAGGAAGGAGAGGGTGTTTGTTGAGTCGTCGTACATTTTCTGTAAAAGGAAGGTCATGCGTGTTAGGTAGCGGATTGTATCGTCTAGATTACGCGTTTTCTTGACGAAGTACCCGTTGACGACCTGTGTTGTTGCGATTGCTGAGGCGACCATTTCGTGGTATTTTGATGCCATTGCGCTATCCTGCGTGACTGTGAATTCTTCGATTAGGTAGATAACGTTTTTGATTCCCGAGCGACGGAGTCGGAATTTCTGCTCGTGGAAGCGGCCGTCCTTTATCGAGCCGACGAGATCGTCGAGGCGTTTCCGTTCCACGATCCAGTCCAGCATGATCTCGTCGTTCGCGTTTTCTTCACCGTGCCGAGATAGTATGCTCGGGTCGTGCACTCTGGCTACCCACACCGCATCACCGAGTTCCAGAGCGCGGACTTCAGGGGTAACGCCTCGCTTGGTCAGCTCGTTGGAGATGTAGTCGCGGTCTTTGGAGGAGCGGACTTCGCGGGTGTCAAGGATGAGTTGGATTGTGAAGGATTTGGGAGCGAGGGAGATGGGGGTTATGTTGGAGCCATCTGCGGCGCCTGTTCCTAGGGTGTAGGGGTTTAGGTCTTCTTGGTCTTCGTCTAGAGTTTCAGGGATGGCGCTGGGGCGTTGGGATGTCGAGGCTTGGGTGTCGATGTCGTTGTCGGTGAATATTGATGGAGTTCGTTGGAGTCTGGGGTTTGCACTTGCTCGTTCATCAGTTCCCTGCAAATGTCAGCGGTCGCTCGATCCGAGGACGCAGTGTAGCATACCCCAAAAGACAACGTCGATTGCCCTGTCCCTGGCAAAGTCTTCTGAATCCTCTTCGCAACCTCCCACCCCTCTTCCGTAAGCGCATACTTCCTCAACGGTCGTCCATGCTCATAGACCAAATCCTTCTGAACCAACGTCTTCATCGAGTTCCAAGCCGTGTAGAATTTGGTAGGATCGGGCGGGACCGTGAACGAGCTGTCACAATATGGCTGCGCTGCTTCGATCAACTGCGCTTTCGTCATACTCTGAGATGCATTCTCGTTGAGAGTCCCCAGTCCTAGCAGTAAGGCGTATGGACCTGAGCGTAAAGCTGGGACGTAGGCTTTTTTTTTGCGTGGTTTCTTTGCGGGTTGGTCTTCTGGGAGGCCTTCGCCAGAGGGTCTTTTGCTTTCTGCTGTTCTTAGTACCAGGTAACAGATGATTGCAGGACAAGGTACATACTCTTATGAGGCGGCTCAGGCTCAGGAAGCCCATTCTGCGCACAGTACTCCTTCAACTTATCCGTCAACCGATCACAGAGCTTCGGCCCGAGTCCGTTCAACTGCTGAGCTTCAGACGGATGTTGGAAAACCAACGGGCATGCTTTCATCGATTCATAAGCTTTTTTGTACCTGAGAACACGCAATTAGCCATATATACCTCAGAATCAAGTTATAAGGAGACGAACACCGTAAATCCTTTGCTATTCCGCTCTCTCGCCTGATCCAACCATTCCTTGATCCACCCCAGCAGCAGGGGATTCGCGCAGGTTTCTTCGCTCATGATGCGCCAACGCGATGGTCCAAAAATACTGTTGTGCCCTGATGTCTCCGAAATGCGTCCAAGGGCCCTATTGTGCTGCCATGGCAGTTCCTGAAGAGCGTTGTCTGTTAAACCAAAGTGGCTTCCGCGTCTTGACGCGTATTTCCTCTTTGGGCGATAGTGTGGCTTTAATGTGCCACAGTATGGCGCGGATTCATGATGACTAAAGGCTATCTACATGATGATTGGCTGGGATGGTTTCATAGTATACGACGCTGTTCGATATTCTTGTTCCCTCTGAGGATCTTTATTCTGTATATCAGCATAGAGGAAATTCAAAGGAGCCCTTGGAAGGGGAAGTCTTGTGAGCAACAAGTGACGGACGCCGTCTGAATTTGGGTCAACCAAGATTGACCATCTCCTGGTTGAGTCGGAATGACATCAACAACGTCAGTTACTGGATTCACTGATGAATAAAGGAGGACCATTTGATCATTAAATATCGCAATTGTCTTATTTCTTACCCCGAGGAATACATAGCAAAATTAACACTTCCAGCAATGGCAATATGGTCTCCAATCCATTATCTTCTGTGGTCAAATCCGACGACGGCGAGGGCAGACACATGGGCCATAACCTCGTCCATCACATAAATGCACCATCAAGAACCGAGAACCAGGGACCTACAGACAGTCATGCAATCTCCCAAGCTGTGCCAGATGAGCAGGGGCTAGTTCAGAAAGCTGGCGCATCTCAGGAAGTTTCGGATATTGGATGGGAGCATGGGCCTGGTGAGATTGGGGAACAGATAGTCCCGGGGTTAGCAAATGATGATCTTTGGATGCTACTTAGACGAAGGTATTCCACTCTGGATGATCTATTGATTGGAATCTGCTGACAAGCACAGCAACTGTACTATGTCAAAGCTGTGCCGGATACGCCAATGCAGAGACTCGACCTTGTTCGAGCCGAGGACGAGAATTCCTCCCCTGATAAGCTGCGGGCGACGCTTGAACGATTTTATACAACTGTGGCTTTGAGATTGATCAGTGCTGCGAAACATATTGCTCGGTTGCGTTCATGGAGGGAATACAAACGTACATTGGGGTTTTGTATTGTATGCGGGCCCGGTGTGACTGTTCTTTAACCAGTATGGCTAACGCTCTATAGGTATATTTCGCTGCATGGCTCCTAGACCTTCTCGCGCCTACTTTCTTCATCGTTCTCATGACTCTCGTTGTACACCCTCCATCTCGAACGTTGCTCTTTCCACCCGCTCCCTAGTTGATACGGCTACAGGTGGCACGCAAAAGCCTAAAGCTGGTCATCTGGGCTCGGACGACAGTGCTACCGGTGCACCAGAGAGGTACAAGTGAAGCAGCCGAGAAGGAAGCCAGCAATATTCTGGCTAGTGTTGCCGGTCTCACTGTGGAGAGCGCGGCAGGTAAACATGAGCAAGAAATGCCTGAAGTTGAACCGGAAAATGCACCCCAAGACGCGAAGAAAGAAAAGACGCCTAATCCGGCGGAAATTGCAACAAAGGCGGCAGATGCAAGAACTGCTGTGCATGGGGAGAAGCCGGAAGAGTCGCATGATAAGACGAGGCAGCCGATCAAGGAGACTGTTGTTAATTTGGCGAATCAATCCATGCGAGTGTTGAGCGATATCACAGATACCTACGAACGGTTTGAGAAAGTGAGTATCGAGGGCTATACAAGGTTAACCGTATTAACTTTCTTTCAATATAGTGCTCTCTCTCCAACTCCACCTTTTCCCATGGTGACTCCATATTTACGATTTGTGGGAGTCCTAACGTTCGCCCTGTTCACTTCTTTTATCATCTCCAGCTACGCCTTCGTCAAGATCAGCACATTCCTTTCTGGCTTCGTCTTCTTTGGCGACCCTGTTGTTCAGCATGCTGTGAAATTCTTGGATCGCAGATACTCGAACTGGAAACGTCTCTTGGGACTGCAGAAGTATGACCAAGCCCGATTGACCATTTAACGAACATCTGCTAATTGCAAACACATAGTACACTTCTCCAGGGCATTCCCACAAATGCTCAACTCACACTGACCCTCCTACGCATTGGGGAAACAAATTTTGCACCTCTCCCTCCTCCCCCAGGCTCACGAGCAAAAAACCCTTCCTATGGCAACAACACATCAGCCCCAACCTCGGAAAGCGAAAACTCGCGCCCCGGCTCCCCATCACCACAACAGATAGCAGAACCCCATAAGCAGAAGCAAGGTATCCTTCCTCATATTGTCTCCTTCTTCCGCGGCACGACTGCAACAAGCATCGAAAGCAAACTCGCCGTCGACAGAGCCCGCGCCGTCGCCGGCTCCCGTCACGCCAAAGCTCGCGTCGGAATCCTCCGCAGCAAAGCCAAGCGAGCTCTCCCCTTCGGCCCCGTCGAGTTTGACGCACGATACAAAGGCAAACGTGGAGCAGCCATTATCGACTCCTCCAAAGACCCGCCCTTACTTTATTTCACCACCGAGTCTGCCCTGGACTTCGACAACATGGAAATCGAGAGCAGAAAGGACGGCACGGTACTATTCTCGCTTCCTGTTTCTGATATCAGGGAGATGAGAAAGACAGGTGGTCTTGGGTGGAAGGGGAAGTTGGTTGTTGGATGGGCTGTGGGGAGTAAAGAGGTTGTGGATGGGTTGTTGCTCATTGGGAGAGAACCGGGACAGAGGTATCAGCTTACGGCTATGGCCACGCGGAATCAGCTGTTTGATCGGTTGATTGCTATTGGTGGACAGGTTTGGCAGAGCTATTGAACGTCTTTTTTGTATGTGTGGCTAAGTGATTTCAGGTTTGGAAGTAACGTACGATCTACGCGGAGTTGCTTGATGGATGTGTCTTATTTATTATTGGTATTATGACCACTGCAAGATGTATATGCAAGCCTATACAGTACATAGTCTATCATAATGCACATAACAAGGATCTATTGTTACGCCACTTCAGTCTCACAGTAATCCTTCACAGCCTGCTCAAACGATTCACCCGGCTTAAATCCCAGCGAGAACGCCTGCGAGTTATCAAACCTCGTAGGCCACAGGAGCAGAATCGCCTTTAGCTCCGCATGCTCCTTCTCCTGAATAAGCCCCAACCTGTCTTTCCCTCCAACCTTTCCCAAGGCATCCATCATCTTCTGAACCGCGCAGATTCCAGGAGCATTGGTTTGTCGGATATGCGACGACAGCGCATCACGCGGTAACGAGAGGGTATGCTGGATGATAATAACCAGTGTCTGAGGTGAGCAGACCCCCGAAACAGCGGTCCTCAATAGGTACAACACATTCCTTGCCAGTCAACGGCTCCCTGATCATACCAGATTATCTACGCCGGCGAGGGTACTTTCTACTGTAGAAATAAAGATACAGCTCCTTTTAACCAGCGGCATGGAAATGGCCCTCAGTCCCAGGAAAGTAGAACTCTGCCCCGTTCTCCCCATCGCTATTAGATCCCGGAGTGGGCTCAACTGGTTGAATGGCTTTTCTACACCCATCCTGCAAAAACGGATGGTTGAAAGTCAGATGCGGCTCAGTATAAATCATATTGATAAATTAGACTTCCTCGAGGCCTACCCACACGCATGAATTGAGGCATTTAAACCTGAAACTATTAAAAATAGCTTCACAGCAGCTAGTTTAGTGCCATATGACCCTGATCGAGTGATTTCGAAACTTGATATTCAGCTTTGTACGCCAACACCCCCCGGAAGCCGGGGTAGCGATTGGGAGCCAAAAACGCCTTCAAACTACATGCAGTTACAAAAGCAAGCCTCCTCAATTAAAGCTTTACTAAAGCAGCGCTCAAAAAGCCACCAAGTCTGCTTAATTCTGCTTAATTCTGCAATAAATCAGGTTCTTAAAGCTTGTCAAATCACAATGCAATCAGCTGCTTTTCTTGAGAAAGAAGTAAGTGATTTACACGCTGTCAATGAGAAGAAGAAGCAAAAACGCACTCGGTCTAATGAGCAAATACCTCAAGAAGAAGGCCTTTCAGTTTTGGAGGCTCATGAGCTAGTTACGCATCCAGAACCAGCAATTCAAGAGCCTCCCCCCCACCCCCTCAGCCAAGGAGGCCTTCACCACCTTTACAGCCGCGTATGAGAGCTTTACCAAAGTGCGGAGCCTGTGGAAATGAAGGAAATAAGAGAAATGCATGCCCAGTTAGACCTAATTAGGTAGTTTTCTTAATTTAATGGCGTTTTGGTTGATATAAATACATTGAAATACCATAGACGGGGGGTAGGTGGCCGGCTCGCTTGTGGATTACGTTATTTTAATTGCGAAGCGGATAGTCCTTCTCATAGAGCAATCCGGACTTTACATGCTGATCTCGAGAGCATATCACGAACCAGAGATTATGGCTGCTTTGTTAGCTTCATTTTCGGCGCACGAGAGGCAATACATGTTGAAAGCGGATATGAACCGCCTATGCAAGGCCCTATCAGAGTATGGCAAAGCCATCGGACGATTCTCGCAGTACCTACAAAGCACCTAGACATCGGGAAGACAGCAGCCTGCGCCATATTGCTAAACTTTACCAATATCATCATAGGCAGTACAGGCGGGTGGTATCATCACTTACGTGGGGCCATCGCCATCGTGAACGGGGCACGCCACAGGATCAACCCGCGTGAGGTGGTTTCCATCGCTTCATCACCCGTTTCCTGATATATCATGACATTCTTGCCGCCATCGCTATGTCTACGGCACCCGCGCTTTATATGTTATTCTACGAACAGGAAGAACAGCAGCTAGTCTCCGAGAATCTACACTCGGTTGCAGGGGCAACTTCGATACTATTGCCATTATTAGCTCGCATTTGCCGACTGAGAGCGAAGGCCGGAAGCTCCGCGGCTGTGGGCCACGCGTCGCTCTGTGTCGAAGCAGACCATGTCGAGGAAAGGCTTCTTGGTCTGAGAGCTCACAGCTTATGGGGTATTTCCTTCGATCTGCTTCTGGAGATATACCGTAATTCCGCCTCGATTTTGCTCCATAAAACGCTCGAGTCCCTCAACATCTCAGCCACCTCTATGCATGAGTTGAACAACAAGTGCGAAGCCTATCATACGAGCCTGAGTCTGTTGATACCACGTTAGCCCCGACACTGGTTTTTTTCCGCTGTTTATTGCGGGGTCAAATGCGACATCCACAGAGGAGCAGGCATTCATACGCAACCAGATGGAAAGCCTTCACCGCAAATTGTGTTTTGGCAACATCGAGAAAGTAATGTTGGTTCTGAAGGATATCTGGGCTTCTAATGCAGTCAGTCAGGTAGGATGGACTGCAGCACCTCAGCGGCGCAACTGGAAATTGGCGCTTGTTTGAAACTATGACTGTTCAGCGGCAGACCGCACCCGTCGAAGTGTAACATCCTTCAATACAAAACTACATAGTATTGAGGTTGGCGGCGTAGAGACTTCCGATCGGAATGGATCGTCATTCTAGGGCGCTATGGTTTAGGTCCCGCTGCCAAGAATGCGACTTGAGTGGAACACGCCCTACACATGACAAGATTGCCCAAGGATCGATCCACTCGCTCGGGCAGGCTTATATGAGATCTCAGTCCCCCCTCATCGACGAGTTCTCGACATCAACTATCGCCCTGATCTTATGGAGTATGCGTCGGCCTGTCCAACAAGAAACGCCAGAGTTGGCTCGTGAGATTGAGTTAGGCCCCGGGGCAAGCGATCATTCGCCCGAGAATCCATCAAACACAGTCAGCTGGGCTTTTCCCGAAGGGGGCCGTCAGGCGTGGACATGCTTGCTGGGATCATGTCTCTTGATGTTCCCATCCTTTGGCTTTCAGACTGCCAGTGAGCCTTCCTCCTTTCATTGTCCCGAGTGGCCACTCTCCTGCTGACACTTCCCAGTCGGTAGTGTTCAAGACTACATCAGCACGAATCAGCTCGCTGGCTATAGCATTCGCGACATTGGCTGGATCACCGCCATCCTGGTATTTCTCACGTTATTTCTGGGCGTTCAAGTGGGCCCTTTGTTTGATCGATATGGACCTCGAATTTTATTGATCTGCGGAACGGCGGCCAGCTTCGTCTCGTACATTCTGCTCGCACAATGCACCAAGTACTGGCATTTTATCCTGTGTCTGTCCATCCTCGGAGGAGTCGCCTCCGCAGTCATCACAACCGTCTCAATTGCCGTCCTCAGCCATTGGTTCCATCGTCGACGCGCATTAGCCTCCGGCCTTTGCATGGGAGGATCCTCTGTCGGCGGCGCAGTCATCCCGCTTATCCTCCAAACATTGTTTCCACGCTACGGCTGGAAATGGTCCATCCGGGTCATCGCCTTCATCGCACTCGGCTGCTACGCCGTGGGAGTCATCCTGGTACAAGGACGACTGCCAACCAGCAGTCGCACCAGTGCAGCCACAATCGACTTCCGCGCGTTTCGATCTCTGCGCCTCTGCTTCCTTACTGTGGCCGTCTTCGCATTTGAATTCATCATTTTTGGCTGTGCCGCGCTCCTACCGACATATGTGCGCTTTGCCGGCCTCTCAACAGACGTTCAATTCTACTCCCTCGTTGCCTTGAACAGCATGAGCTTCCTGGGCAGGGTCTTGCCTGGATTCGCAGCCGACCAGATCGGCCGGTTTAATATCCTGCTTTGTTTAGTCGTCATCACGCTGATCATAATGGCCGCTGTATGGTTGCCATTTGGATCACGCGATGAGGCAACCCTCTATGCTGTTGTTACTATCTTTGGATTCGGCTCCGGCGGATGGTTATCATTGGCGCCTGTTTGTGCGGGCCAGCTGTGCCGCACCGAGGAGTATGGGCGGTATTACGGGACTATCTACTTTGTAGCTGCGTTTGGGGTTCTGTTGACGGTTCCTGTGGGAGGTGATTTGCTTCAGTCGACTACACCCCAGGTTCTCATTGGGTTTTATTCGGCGGTCCTGCTAGTTGGGCTCATTGGGCTGGCGTTGTCAAGATGGGCCCTGTTGGATTGGAAGTGGAAGTGGAAGGTGAAGGTATAGACTCGAGTGGGCTCGGAGGCTCTTTCGGTGCCTTTTGTATTTCTGGCTCCGGCGAAATGGTTATTGTCCATTTTTCATGGAATCAAAATCTTATGTCCGAGGTTTCACAGGCTGTCACCAATCAACCTCGCGTGGGCTCCGTAAGCTAATTATATCGGACGTATTGAATCGTAGAACCCACGAATCGTTATGCGTTAGACATTCTTGGGCAAGGAACTTGGACTTTGTCTAACTTGTATCTTGGAAAAGGCGGATACAACCTTTTGTCAGGTTCCCCATCATTTAGTGTAGGTAGTCAAGCCAGAGGATATGCCGTTCACATCATTCCTGGCTGCAGGAATGAATATGAAAAAACTTTCGGTATCACCAACATACTAACACCGTCCACGTAGCTCTTGGGGTAATATAATAATATTCGACCGAGACATTTTCCCTTATTATGAGGAGCATTGAGCTGTTAAAAAGAGATTTTAACTTGGCTCACCTACTACTACATACCGGGATGCTCATGTCGATCCGGTGGGAGCATACTCCGCAGATCGCACCAAGTCCGATATATCGGAGGACGCCAATTCTGCAGACGGACTTGACCCAGAAAGAAACGAGAGAAACTGTGTTCGAGAATAGTGTGGATCGTCGGGATTGCGCGTGTGTTGCCTTCTTCCACTGCAGACTGATATGTCACCCAGGTTTCATAGTCGTCAAGATTGGGTAGTAGCAATAGGATGAGATCGACAAGGAATTCAAGAAATATAGCCCTGGACTTCCCTTTGCTCTTCCCCTCCTTTCCTGTCCTTAATTTCTGGCTTCGCTCTTCGGCACCTTTCCGGGATTGAGACGAAAACCCTATTGCAACAAGCAGACAGGATCCACTCGTCCATAAAATGTAGCCTAGTCACCTAATAGTAGTTAAAACAACGCCAACAAGTATGGAACTGCCTTTTGTTGTCTATTCAACAATGGGTTTCAGATTGAGCGTCATTCGTATATTGAATGTCACGGCAATGTTTGTAATGAAGTGGCAGGACATCTGCCAGTCTAGCCGCTGAAGAGACACATCTGTTATACAATAGAAGTTCTCTTATTGACTTCTTTTGGGGTCTAATAGATCTGCAAGTAATTGACGGTTTTCAATAACACTGCGAGCGGAAGTTGGTGAATAACGCTCGCTATCGGTGGCCCGACTACAGAGTGCTATATACACAACACCCGAGACCATCCTCACGGTCCAGACCAATAAATTGCTGGGCATAACATGTGACACCGTCTGATCAATTTAGACCGTCCCACTTCACTCTACGATTCCTACGCGTAGAGATGTCGCTGTTATTCATTAGCACGCAACCAAGAGCCAGTTGTAAAGCGTCTACAATAGAATGCTAGGAGCTTATGGAGAGCTAGATAGAGTGTTTGCAATGAAGATCTATGATGCTATATCTGGGTATAAGAGTCAGAATTCTCCCTTAATTAATTAGATTGAGTAACACAACGCCGAAGCCATATTGACTATAACACACCCCGAAAACGGCCCCAACGACTGTAAGTCCCCTCTTCATAGGTACAGTACAGAGATACTAATCTGCTTGGAGTAGCTTGACAACCGCGTGGTGAGCGATCTCTACAAGAAGATCACCTCGAAATCGGACAGGACGGCCGTTGATGGTCTTTGGAACAACATCCTGCACGAATACTTTCCCAGAGATGGGTACTCTATCGAGCCGCAGCTCCACCCATTCTCAAAGAGCAAGAAAAAAAATGCAACTTCGTTGTGTCATCCTTCCAATGCACGGGGGTGAAGAAATTCATGGCCGTTGAGAATAATAAACGGGAGTTTGAGCATCAGCAAAGCACCTAGGATAAAGCCAATGTGCAAGTTTTGGATGAAATAAACTTGTCCGTATGGAATACCCGTCGTCAGTCATTCCAATACTGTGCGGTATCGTCAGTGTGGGCCGCCTCACCGAATTCTACAAACTACCCCCAAAGCAATACAAACTGTCTCCGATTGGCCAGGGCGGAAGATTCAAGTTCAAGAATGACTGCGAAATTATTACGAGAAAGCTCAAGTACCTCGCGAGGCAGACGAAACCGACCTGAGGGGTCGAGGGAGGGGGGGGGTTTAGGGTTATGGAGAACTCATTTTATTTATATTCTTTTATTTTTCTTTTATTTTTTCTTTGTGCTAGATAGGAATAGAGATGAAAGATTCAGATGAAACGTTGAATGATAGTACCTCATCTTATGCTACCACTATAATCCTTTCACTACTTCAGAAACAACGCCCAAATTGCCGAATTCATGACGATGAGTACGGAAACTCTAGATTTCTATTAGCGGAGAAAGCAGGTAAAGGTTTCAAACATACAGGGTTGTTTAGGCGTTGGGTATACAGCCCGATAGGTATCGTGCCAGGAACAATCTCAATCTTCTTCAACGGCCGTGCTGTTGCTGGATCACGTTTGTCAAAGGTATGGGTTTCGGGCTGGTTTATCCTTACCTAGAATTGAGATGGATAACTGGTAAGTAGCGATTCTGCTGAAACGATGGTACGAAATAAAACGGAAAGCTAGAAGGAAGTATAGCATTGCAAGCCGCTCCCAGTCATAGTCATATAAACCTCTATATCTTTGATGAATTCTCCACAGGATCCATTGATCTTACAAGATTCTTTCGGAAGGTACTCCTGATCCTCAAGATAATAACAGGGAATCATTTGACAGTGTGACGCCTCAGCTCAGCGCCTTTGTCGACAAACACCATCAACATGGCAAACGATGCCATGCAAGCAGTTAAGGCGAATTCAAAGGCCTAGGCGGATATAGCCAGTACTGTCTAGCCGACGAACGGATCTCGTTCAAAATCCCTAGCGCTCTTTCTCGCGAGCATGCGAGTACTGTTTCACTAGCGTCGACGACGGCTTGGCTTGCTCTGTTTTCGAAGGATTGTCTTGCCATTGATAGGTCAAGTGGTTCGACTGTGCTGGTTTGGGGTGGAAGCTGTAAGTCCCGTTCTCTGTCCTTATCTTTTACATGCAAAACATAATGTTTACACAAATCACAGTGAGCGTTGGCCTCTACACCATCCAACTCACCACAATCGTCGGTCTAAACGTAGTAACAACATGCAGTCCCAAGCACGCCAATTTGGTCCGCTCCTACAGCGCCAAACATGTCTTCGACTACAAGGATCCGCAGGTCATTGAGAAGATCAAGCAGGCCGCTCCTGGTCTGAAGTATGTTTTTGATACAATGGAAGCCAAATTCATCTGCGACTGCTTCAAATGCACTCACTGGAAATGGCGGTCTTTGCACTGTCCAGCCTGGGAAGGCAAATACGGAGAATGTTGTGGATGGGACTAAGATTACTGATGTCTTGGTTTGGACGGCTTTCTTGAAGGATCATGCATATGGGGAGTTTAAGTGGCCTGTATGTTTCTATCTCTTCTTACCCTAGGGTCTAGGGGTATAATTGATACTGACATGATTTAGGCTTCGAAAGCGAACCACGAACTCTGCAGTGAGCTATTCAAAAAAGTCTCTGAGTGGTTAGAGAAGGGCGTTGTTAAACTGAGCAACCCTAAGGTGTTTTCTGGGCTGGATAAGGTTGACGATGGGTTCCAAGAGTATCAAGATGGAAAGGTTTCGGCTTATAAGATTGTTTATAAGGTTTGAGGTTGTGTAGAATGGATATAGACGGTATTTAGATGAGATTTATGATACGGTTTTATTTGGTGCTCATAAACAGTATCTTGTAGTTAATTTGCTTCCTACAGTCCTGTATACTGTGGAAATTGTGTTATGGATTTTTTGGTGAACGTAAAGACTGCATTGAGTCCATCCACTTCTCGATTCCCATTACAAAAATAGGGGTTAAGCCTCTGGACTCTGCAAGTTACACTACATCATCCTCCGCAAAGATGCACATTCAAAGAAAAGTTATCTTAAATTCAGCAACCTGTGGAAGCAAGTTTATATTGACACGAACTAAACACACGTGAGAGAGCCCATCAACGCCAGTTAACAGCCTGCGAAGACCAACCAACAACCCTCACCACCACCTTCTCAACATCCACCGATGACGAATTCACAGCAAAAGCCACCACCCCAGCAGGAACAACTATAATCAAGAAAACTTGACAAAAGAACCCACTCTTGCAACCACCCGACGCAACACAAAATCCGACCAGCGCGGGAAGATCGTCCGAACCCAGTACTTCCACATAGGATCTGGGTAAATAGATCCATCCACCAACTCTGACACCCACTGTTGAATACCAGATGCTGTAGCTTCCCGTGTACCCAAGATAGGTCACGTCTCTGCGCCTCAGGCTTTACCATAATCATCTCTGAACTGCGAGCCAGCACGGGCCGCAGCAGCCTACAGGTAAAGTTAATCTGGCACTCGGAGTGAAAGATAACAGAGTGCTGTCCAGTCCCCGCGTTGGGGCCGTACAGGATGAAGAAGTTCAGGAACCTGCAGACAACAGTGCCCTTGTATGCCTCTGCACCTCCAGCGGCGTCCCAGATACTGTGCAAGTCCTTGCCATTTACGCCTTTGATCTGGATTGGGGAGAGCCATTTCTGCGTCTGAAAGCCCGTTGCATAGATAATAGCGTCGACGGGGTAGCGATAGCCGTCCGCTGTTTCGATGTGATTCGCGCCGATTTTGGCAACGGAGTCCTTTGTTAGGTGCGTCTGGGGCGAGTGGAGGCTTGCGAGGTAGGTTGCTGTGTTGATGCGGCGCTTGCATCCTGGCTCATAGTCTGGCTTTAGAATTTCGCGGTACTCGGGGGTGCGGCGGTGTTTATGTAGCAGAATGTGTTTTCGCAGATTTTTTGGCGCATGGCTGCGCCGCGGCTGTTCATGTAGAAGGATGGGAAGACAGATTCGAGTTGCCAGGCTAGAATCATCCAGTAGAATCAGGCGGCAAGGGGGATGTATTGTAGGGCGAGCTTGAATGCTTCTGAGTATGTTGGGTTGTCCTGGTTTCATATTAGCTAGCCCTCGTTGTCTGTTATGTGGTTTGAGAAATATTGCTTACCTGCTCTGTCCACCAGTGCGCGCTGCAGACAAACTGTATTACCTTGCCCTTGGAACCTACATACTTGACCAGCTCAGGGACAAACTGCGTAGCAGAGGCCCCATAACCCAGGAAAGCGATTTGTTTCCCCTTGGCCTGGAAGCTATCATCCCATGTCGCGCTGTGGAAGATCTTGCCCTGGAATGACTCCGATCCTTCAATATTGTGAGTGTATGGCCAATCAAGAGTACTGACTGCACTGACAACAACAGGGGCTTCCCGTTTAAATATTTCCCCAGAAATAGTGTCTTGGAAAGTGCACTCCCATAGACACCGTGCATTGTCCCAGACTAGATTAACGCACATGGCATTGAATCGGCAATGTGGTAGGATGTTGTATTTCTGGGCCACGGAGAATAAATCTGTACTTTCCATTAGCATTCTTTCCTATATCAGGAGAGAAGGGGGGGGGGGCGTACACTCATGAAGTTCATCTCGTCCCGGAAACATGGTACTCCAGTCATGCTTCATAGCAAAACTATACGAGTACAGATCACAAGGATACGCACTATACATATTCATAACGCATACAATCCTAGCCCTGTGACAGGCCAACCCAGCGTCATTAATGCATTGCACAATGCACTGGCTGAACACCCTGGCCAGCAACATGTGGTAGTGGGCGATTTTAACCTCCATCATCCAATGTGGGCCCGACCCGACTACGACCACCGCCATGAGGAAGCAGATGATCTAATCAGGATAGCTGAGGACCACAGCTTAGAACTGCTTACACCGCCAGGCACAATTACATATGAGAAACACACAGGCAGGGGTTGCCACCAGACTACAATTGACCTAGCATGGGCCACTGCTGAGGTAACAGATCTCCTGGTGTGCTGCCAAGACCAATGGGACTGGATGCATGCAGCATACCACATACCAATTCTCACAGAATTAGATATATCTGTGCAGAAGTCTCCAGAGAAACTAAAGATGCAGTGGCTAGAAGCTGATTGGGACACCTTCCTAAAGGCGTTGGCTGCAGACCTCCAGCCTATATGCCCCCTAGCAACCACTGAGGAGATAGATGCCACAGTTGACCACCTGATTAAAACCATCCAGCAATCTGCAGAGAGCACTGTTCCTGTAGCCAGGATCACTCCCTACTCCCGCCCAGGATACCCCCCAGAACTAAAGAGATTATGCAACAATGTTAACTGCACATGACGCTGGGCTGCCTCTGGCCAGGAGGAAGATATCAAGGCATTCCGTCGGGCCAAGCACACACTGGGTTGAGAAACTGCTAAACTGAGCCAGAGCAGTCACTGTGGCCGTGTGGAGGATGCAACTGAATCAATAGAGGGCTTCTGGAAACTGGCCCACTGGGCATGCTGCTGTGGAGGTGTCCAACCAACCTACACACCAACTCTCTATGCAGGGAACCAAATATATGACACTCCAGAAAGAAAAGCACAGGCACTGCAGGAGACTCTATTTTCCCCACCTCCTGAAGCAGATCTCTCAGACATCCCTGGTTATGAATACCCTGAACCACTACAGATGCCTGCCATTACAGAGAAAGAGGTCTGTCAGGCAGTCCAACAGGCGGCGCCAAACAAGGCCCCTGGTCCTGATGGTATACCAAATCTGACATTACATCGTGCCCTAGCCATCCCAGTCTTCCTAGGCCATCTCACTAACCTGTTCAACGCTTGCCTGTGTTTGGGATACTGCCCAGAGCACTTCTGAAAGTCAACTACAGTGGTATTTCGGAAGCCCGGCAAACCTGATTATGCAGACCCAAAGGCATACAGACCAATAGCACTGCTTAACACACTTGGAAAAGCATTAGAAGCGGTGATTGCAACCCACATAAGCTATATGGTTGAAGCGTACAGTCTCCTACCACAGACCCATGTTGGTGGTCGCAGAGGACGGTCATGTGAGCATGCTATTCATCTCCTGCTGGAATGAATCCATGCATCCTGGCGTACCGGTGCACTGGTAGCCACACTGCTTACCCTGGATGTTAGTGGTGCATTTGACAACGCCGCACACAAACGCTTGATCCACAACCTCCAGAAACGAAGGGTCCCAATCAATGCTGTCAACTGGATAGCAAGCTTGCTGCGCCACTGCACCACAGATATTTTACTGATGGAAGGCACAACAGGTCAGTTTACTACAGATACAGGCATACCCCAAGGCTCACCTCTCTCTCCAATTCTCTACCTGTTCTACAATGCAGATCTAATCGACCAAATACAGGAGGCCTACCCTGGAAGAGCAATGGTCACTGGTTACATTGATGATATATGTATACTTGTCTGGAGCCGGGCTGCTGCGGCTAATTGTGGATATCTTGAGCAAATACACAAAATAGCAGAATAATTGGAAACTCAACATGCTTCTAAGTTTGCCCCAGCAAAATATGGCCTGATACATCTATGGCAAAGGGTCCAAGGCATTCCTAGACCCTTGAGCTCAACTGATGCTTCAGTCAAAGTGCAGGGGGTGGAGGTCAAGCCTGTGCCTACCCTTCACTACCTTGGCATCCAGCTAGACCAGCATCTCACCGCTTTATTGTTTAATAGGCATGGATGTATTCGATATCTTTTAATCCGGTGCTAGGTGTCTGCATACAAAATTGATTTTCACAACTCTAGCCTATCTCATCCGACTGGCAATATCCCGCGCCACATAGATCTGTCCATATGAATCAACCACATCGACAAACATTCTGAGTATTCTCTTCGTCCGGGTATCCAGTCCTGTCTCGTTCTCGAGCCGGTCGAGCGCTGTCATGCAGCATTCCCGTTCATACTCAGCAACCCACATCAGGTTGTCCTTGAGTTTCTGTTCAACCTGTGCAACTGTCTTCGGACCCGCGCCCGCCTTCTCCGCATCCTCGCAAAACTCGGGAAAGTTGACGCTGTTAAGATTTTTCTCGGCTCGGTCCCGAACAATGCTCCCATAGTCATTGTACTGTCGGCACATGGTAGCCAAATGCCTGCACATGTCCTCTGCCAGATACCTCTGGCGGGCTCCCTTAAATGCAGGCTCACCAGGCTTGGCGATCAAGCAGCTGAGAAAGTTAAAGGAATACGGGCAGCTGGTGTGGTCGGCCGATGTGGACTGTACCCAGGAGTAGTAGGAGGAGCGCGGCGTCGCAAATTCCGTCGTGCGATCTGCCGCAAGACTCTGAGAGCGGAACCGTGCGTTATCTTCGGCGTGTGTGAGGTGTGCTAGGATGAAGATTTTGAGCTCGCGGCGCAGAGTGCGCTGGACAGACAGAGGAGAACGGACGACAGCAGGATGGGTTAGGACATAGGTGATGAAGCGACGCAGGACTTGCTCCGCGTAGTCCATGTCAGGCACGTCGCCATTGAGCGAAACGGGGTTCTCATAGATCCCATTGGATTGAGTTGCATTTTTGCCAGTGCCATCGACGTCGGCGAAGAGGGGCTCGCCAATGGGGTCATCACACAGTCGCTCAACAAGGACACTGACAGCGTCGAGCTGGTCCATCATGTGTTCTTCCACCACGGCCTCGAGGAATTCATCGGCCTGGTAATTGAGCATGGCGATGATCATCATCTCCCACATGAGATCCGGCTCGAGGGCTCCTTCATGTAGGCTGTTGCACATGGTCCATGTTTGCGGGATGTACTGCAGATATTTGTCCTCTTGCATGTTAGTGCGAGGGAAGATATCGAGTCTCCTGGCAGCAAGCCGTGGGAACCACAGAAATCCTTCGACTAGGGAGGATTTCAGTCGCCAGCTGGGCTCGTTGGCAAACAGTGGCAGACACGAGTAGAACTGGGCAAACTTAGAAACAGCCTTGGACGGAACGTTGACAAGGCCATCGCCAGTTGGGATCCAGGTGAAGGTTGAGGCTTGAACGGCAGAGATGCAGTAGGCATTGGACAGGACAGCAGAGTTGTACGAGACCTTTTCAACCCAGATGGTCTCACCTTTATCCCACTGACTGATGTTTGCTTCGAGGAATGCTCTGCCATAGACGAGACTACTCTGCAACTTTTCACCCAACAGAGCTGCCAATGGGGAGTTTGATCCAGCCGCCAACGTCAGAGTCGCATAGGCCGTGATCTCGCAGGATCCATTGTGCCAGGCTCCGGTTGGCTGCTGTTCTTGAATGGTTTGAACGAGGATTTCACAAAGGACGATGTGGACTTTCAGGAGGAGATCCTTGGACAGATCTTGTAGCGATCCGTTTTGCCAAAGTTGAAGCAAAAAAGTCAACGAATTCGCGAGTAGCATTCTGGGATAGATATCGCACGTGTTCTGATAGTAGTGTCAGCAGGACTCTATTTAGGATCAATGGAAGCTCTCACCCATTTGTCTCTCATATCACCGCTACTGTGAAGGTCACAGAGGAATCGAAGAGCCAATTCGATCTCTCGGAGATATTGTTCTGGCTCTGCACTGTGCAAAAGAGCGCTCAGGATGTTGCAGTTGGCGCTGAAACTCGGGTTGCGTTCCCCAGCGTACGTCCGAAAGTGGCCGCCATTCTCGAATACTTCTATCAACCGATCCGGACGCACTCGCTTTCCCAGAACGTTAAGGGAGATGATAGTCTTTGCTGTATCGTCGGCATCAGCCATCAGGGTGGGAACTGGAAAGTTAGCCTTTGCAATATAATCATGTGGATTGTCTGTGATATACCAAAGCCCATTACACCATTCTGTTGATTGAAGTGTTTTTCCAAGTATTCAGCCACAATGTTGAGGTACTTTTTGTTCTCTTCGGTGGGAGAGAGACCGCTCTCCATAAGGGTAGAGATAACCTGGATATATGTTAGCCATGCATCACTCTAGTACTAATGAAAGATGCATACCCATGTCAGTTCAAAAATGGTTATGGGAAATGCGCTAGGAACCGCTCCTGATCCTTTGCCTTCACCAAATTCTATAGCAGAGCGAATAAACGCTTCCGCCTCGTCATCCCATTGAGAAGCGTGTATGAGATATGCCGCTGTTGAGGATGGTGACGCCATCATACTGCCAAAGTCCAGTCGATGCTTGACTTTGTCAAAATTGATTTGGCCCACAAAGGCCTCTAGCGAATGCGTGAGAGTGGTGGGAATCTTGCTGTAGAGAATCTCAGGAAAGAACTTCTTCAACTTTGTCTGATTGAGGTTGATGAGAGTCTCCAAACCGGGGAATGTGAAGGTAACGCCTTGTTCGGCGAGTAGACGCAGATGGGTAGGAACAAGGATTTCAAATCCGACATGGTCTGTGGATTCGACGTCCCAAGTCTGCAGTTTATTCTCCAGGAAGGAGGTGGCGCAACGAATATGATCATCCAAATCACTCTGCAAGACGTTGCTGTGCCCCGGTGTCAATTGATGGTTCTTGAGGGCAAGCAGTCCTGCCATGGTATTCAGGATAACATCAATGTCGGATGCTCCATCCCCCCATCCACCGTCCATGGTCTGAGAGCCGATGAGATATTCAAAGGAAGATGGAAAGAGCCATTCGCGTTTTCCATTGGTCTCCTTGGATATCATTGCCACCCAGGCCGTGTCATAGCAGCATGTAGACATGGAGCCCAACCCATGGGGACTGGAGCAGCCATCGGCAAGATTCTTGAGCAAGAGATCAATGCGAGATTGCAACTGTAACCAGAGTGTTTGAGGTCTCATATTGAAGACAGACAAGAAGGTAAATTGGTTCACTGGGATTGATGATGGGAATATCCAGGAGATGGAATGATGGCTTATCTATCCTATTTGACTGCGAAGAATTCAGAGTTATACTACATAATCTACCATATCACGACAATCATTGCCAACCTCTTTATGCTTACCGTCAGCATGTCTCCGTCTTGTAAATCAGATACCGGCTTGAGTATTTTTCAATTACACCCTAAGTGGATCTGCGTGAGATCTTAGTTGTACTTTTGAATTACAGAAGTTAAAAAATTGTGTATTGCACTAGAAAAACTAAAACACGGTATTTACCCGATACGATTCCCTAAAGTCCCTGAAACTCTTCATTGAACAAGGGTATCCAGAATACCCCTCATCAGCAGATTCTCGGGCTGCATCCGCCCCAACAGCTTCATGGCGTAAGAATGCAGTGCTTGCATTGCGTGTTCGGTATAAGCCAGACTTCCGGTTACATTGGCAAGTAACGACACTACGTGCCGCTTCAAGTAATCCTTGTCTGTCTTAAGCCGCAGAATCTTGAGGATTTCACTGTGTACATCCCGGCCGCTATGTATGGCATGGATGACGGGGTAGGAAAACTTTCCTTCAGTGAGATCCTCGCAGAAACCTTTCGTTGCCTCCATCTGATTTGAGTTAGCACTGCGTTAACCACACATAGAACCAATCACACCTTGTCAGAGGTCAAATTCTTGTAATCATCTTGAATCTGGAAGAGTAGCCCCAGAACATTGGCAAACTCGACCAAATCAAGATCAGAATCGCTGACCGCCATCATCAGCCGGATTGCAAGACGGAACAAACCGCCTGTTTTGTTGGATATCATGTGCAGATAATCGGCTTCTGTGGGGACTGAAAAAGTATCTCTCCAGTAGATATCCATTCCCTGCCCCCGGTGCAAGTTGACCAGTTCTTCGTTGAAGATGGTGATGAGTTCCAACGATCGTGGCAGGGACATGAGCTGTGACTGGGCTTCGAAATAGACGTAGTTTCCGCTGTTGATCGTCGCGGCAATTCCGTATACTTCATGTGCCGCTGGTGCTCCTCGCCTCAGGGCAGATCCGTCTTGGATGTCGTCGATACTGTCTGGTAAGTGAATGGCCAGAAAATGGTATGAGACATGACTTACAGAAGAGAAGCGTTGTGAAGCATGGCAACAACTCTCTCAATTGTCCCCAGAAAGTGCTTGTCAATCTGAAGCCAAACATTGCACGCGGCCAGAATTTTGCCTCGGAAATCCTTACCGGGTAGTGATGCGACGTATCGATAGGGTGCGTTGACGGACTGAATTATTAGCAAGAATTACCTGATTCTCAGCGAAATCTACCTACCTTGTCCAGACTTTCCGTCCACGGTTGCTGAAGGGGCGAGAGAATGTCGCTCATATCGTCTTCAAACTGGTCGATGGTCTCGTGATGCTCATCTAGATGCTCAACTGGTGAAGGGTTGTCATAGTCTCGAGAGTTAGGAGAGGAAGTCAATTCAAATGGGTCCAGCGGAGGACTGTTTGGATAGTCCTGGATGTTGTATTTGTCCACTGGCTGCACCTTGCCACCATACTCGCACAGCGAAGACGGAGGCTTGCAACTTTCCAACAGTTCGTAATCCACTCCTGCTGCGGCTGTGATAAAATCGTCTATTCTCTCCATATTTGGAATGGTCTTAGTTAGAAAAGTGGTTGGTATAGTCTGTCTTTACATTCACTTGTAAATAGAAGCGGATGTCTGTCTCTCACTGTCCCCTCCTGTGTCTGGACCGCGATATAAATCCTGAGCTGGAAGTAAAAAGCGGGGACTAGGAAATACGATGTCAGCCTGTAGATGCCGGCTTACTCGAATCTCATCTTTGTAGCCTTCGCGCTGCCGCTCAATTTTCTCGCGGGACCGAAGGAATGCTGGGCACTAACAATCTGATATACTAAGGTGCATACGAAAGAGGACCCCTGTGAGACTGAGGACGAATGGAAGCTCAGCAAGAAAGGTGATAATAACTAATATTGCATTGTGACCAACAGGGGTTGTGGTTACAGAAGCATCAATATGTAAATAACTCAATACAGACCCCTCTCCCCCCTTTTTCTTTTCAATTTGAAATACACTGTCAGATACATCATCTACGCGTGAAATTTTACCTCATCGCCAGTCTGAGTCAGAGATCAGCATGATTGTCCAGCGTCTAGGCTTCACATATTTGCCATCTCAGGATCTCCATCCTGGGGGAGCGTTGATAAGGTGCTCAATTAGGCAATTTCCCGGTTTGAATATGACGCTATGACTCTCTACCAGTAATTCCTCGATCTAGAACCTGCTTTTTATTCCTGGTGTCGTGTACAAGGGACTAAGTTTGCACCTATCACGATGTATACATATATCTACACCAATCAGAGTATTAATTATTGCATTAGTTTCATCTGTAATTGACAATAACTACATTGAAATCAAGTCTCGTACGTTGATTCACGTCCTTCTCAGGAGATGGCAGCCATCGTAACATCTAGAGGTGAACAGGGAATCTGGTTCTGATCAACTCTCCATACCGAGTCAATAACAAAGGAATGGGACACAAAGCAACAGCAATAAATGCCAAAGTTGAACAGCCCCAGCCAACACCCAAAGCATTGAACATGGGTGTGCCAGCCAAGGGAATCAATCCTCCTGCTACCGAACGGAGAAATGTCACAGCCGCCAGCGCAGAGGCAGCATAGCTGGTGAAAGTGTCCACCATGTAGAGGTTTCCAGGAAGCTATTCACATCGTTAATATAGCCCAGAATCTATTTCCCTTTGTACACTTACCGACACACTCATAATACCCAGTCCAACAAAAGCGATACCCACAATCGGCACCATAAACTGCAGTTTGTCCTGAGCAGACCATCCGTACCAAAACAGACCAATAGGCACCATTGGAGCGCCATAGATCATCAAAATCAATCTGTCTTCAGGTCGTCCTTCGTGGTTCTTCTTTTCAGCTCTGGCAAGCATGATCTTGTCGCTGTATTGTGCGATGGTGAATGCTGAAATGGCGATTCCCACTCCAAGTGAGAGATAGACAAACCCGGACTCCCCAGTAGAAAATCCGTATTGGGTCTCAAAGGTGGGAGTGAAGGTGGTAAACATCAAGTACATATAGCCAAAGACGAGAGCTTGGAAACTGTCGTGTTGTGAGCATGACGTGGATTATCATGCACGAAAAGGATACATACATGGACAAGGACGCTGTAATGGGACTAAGAAAGAGCATCTTTGCGGGTCTGACAATTGCCTGAGCACAGATTTTGCTCAAAGGCTCATCCTTGATTCCAGGCACTCTCAGCATGGACCTTCCGGTCTGTTTCTGTATTTTCTTCGCTTTCCACTTGAGGATCGTCGGGACGTGAGTTTCACGCAGGACCAGCAACACCAGGGCAGATGCAAGACCACCCTGGTACATCATGAGTATTTGGAGTAAAACAGTGCGCAAGGACTTACAATAATCACCACCAACCAAAAAGACCATCTCCAATTGACTTCCTGAGCAAGATATCCTCCTGCAATCGGACCTACAACTGGGCCGGCCAAAGACCCAGCTGTAAAGATACCCATGGCTTTTCCTCGTCGTTCTCTTGGTATTAAATCCGCGATAACTCCTCCACCGATGGCCACCGGAGCAGCACCCACACAGCCAGCCAGGAATCGAAATACCATCAACATGGGCAAGGAATTTGCCAGAGCACAACCGATGGTAAAAGCGACAAAGAGCACATCGCAACTGTTCAGAATGATACTTCTTCCCCAGACCTCCGAGGCGGGTCCAAATACACTGAAGGGTTAGCCTCACTCCCGTCTTTCTTATTGTCGCACTTACAGAGGACCAACCGCATTTCCAAGAACAAAAACAGACACCACAAAACCTTCCAATATTTCATCTGAACTGTGAAACTCGTCCATAATCTGGGCCGTAGCTGGTGAAGAGACCGAAGAGGAGAAGGGACTTAAAAGGACATAGAGTTAGTGGTCGATCATAGTTCCAATCCATGTCACATACGTCAAAAACCCGACGATACTGATGAGAACAACCGAGATTATTCTCTTCTTCTCCGGCCAGTTCATTGGGTTCTTGGGATCATCTGGACCATCCCAATTGACCTCATCGCTGGGTGCCACGACGGCTCTGTCGGTCTCCGAAAGGTTGGCTAAAGGCACCTCGTTGGTGATGCTGGTCAGTGCGGAAGCCATGAGAAATGCCAAGGGCCTGCAATAGAGTTATGGAAAGATAATTGGGGTATATGGAGGAGACTGATTCTTGTGTGGCCATCCTGCCAATATACACGCGACAATACACCAGCTGATTCACACTGCTCGGGAATGCAGCAAACATAGCTCTAGGCCCCTATCGATAAAGCAGATGCAACATAGCCACCAACCGGAGGAACCAAGAAGCAATAGGAGCACCGCTGCCACAGCCCATTAAAGCCAATTATCTCGGTGCGCCTTGGTTATCCGCCAAAATAAGCAATATGAGGTTCTAGTCAGATTAAACGACATAAGATTCTAAATTTAGTATTTAAAATACAGCGTTTTATATTCTGTATTAAATGTATTTAATACCAATACGAGCTTACGTCTTGCTTGTATTACTGGTGTACTCCGCATGTATGAAGGATTCAACTTGCATGCGTTTTTATTTTATGCAATTGCTATCAGTCAAACTCATGATTCCAGAGCCGCCCCCTCCCCCCAAGTATTTCAGCTCCCTGATGACTGCAATACTGCCATGGCTCTTATCTTCTTCTTTACATATCTGTCCGATCTCTGTTACCTGGCCAAGGTATTCTCTGTCCTTGTGGATCATTAGGACATGACTTCGTTGCACGAAACCCTAGCTCTCCGACTGGCAGATGCTGCCGAGTTGGTCGAATATGGATGGCAAGAGAGAAATGAGTGGAACGTAAGATTCACCATTCTCGGTACCATTGCCATCATTTCCTTTGTGTCATGGCTCTTTGGTCCAAAGAGCATCAAGGCTCCCTATGCTGGCTACCGTAGCGCTTGGGAGCCAACCTTCTTGCTACGGCTGCGTTTCATCTCCGGTGCAAGACCAATCATTATGGATGGTTACAACAAGGTCCGTCTCTCTCTTAACTTGAACCGAACTAGTCTGATCATGTTTAGTTCAAAAACGGCATGTTCAAGCTTCGTCGTATGGACTCTGACGTTCTCATTATCTCCAACAAATATGTCGATGAACTCCGACAGTTGCCGGAGACCATCATCAGTCCTATCTATGCGCACATCAAGGTATGGCTACTGCCTTTTTAGATCAAACATATCTGACAGCCCCAGAACGTCATGGGCAAATACACTACGGCCGACCTGATGCTCGAGGGAAACCTCCACACTCGGGTTCTTCAGGCAAAGTTGACTCCCAATCTTGTCCAGTACATGGATATTGTTCAGCAAGAGATGGACTTTGCTTTTGAGGTTGAAATGCCTCAGTCTGATGGTAAGAAAGCAATCTTATTATCAAGATGATCGCTGACAATCCCAGACTGGACCGAGGTGCAGATTGGCGACATCATCCTGCGCATCATTGCTCGTATCTCTGCCAGAACTTTTGTTGGGCACCCTCTGTGTCGCAATGAGGAATGGTTACACGCTTCAATCCACTACACTGAGAATCTCTTCATGACGGCCTTTGCTTTGCGCATGACGCCCACCTTTGTTCATCCCTTCCTAGTCTGGCTTCTGCCATCCTGGTACCGCGTGCATCAAAACCTCAAGACTGCAAAGAAGTTGATTGTCCCCCTTGTCAAGGAGCACGCTGCCAACATTGCCGCCGGTAACCCCAAGGGTGACGACACGGTGCTCAAGTGGATGATGGGCATGGCTGAGAATGAGAATGAAGCCAATCCCAACAAGCTCGCCCATCGTCAGCTGCTGCTCAGTCTTGCTTCCATTCACACCACCGGCATGGCCACAACTCATACTCTGTACGATCTCGCGGCTCACCCTGAATACATCACTGAGATGCGCGAGGAGGTTGAGAGCGTCCTGATCGAAGACGGTGGAATGACCAAGCAAACCCTGAGTAAATTCAGGAAGCTCGAATCGTTGATGAAAGAGTCCCAGCGTCTCAACCCGCCCAGCTACTGTAAGGATCCCCTCCATTGTGGGAGAGAATGAGACTGACAGATTTAGTGGCATTCAACCGGACGGCCATGAAGCCCATCACCCTATCTGATGGAGTCCAGATCCCCAAGGGCACGCACTTTGCCGTTGCATCGGGGCCGATCTTGCTAGACGCCGAGAACAACCCAGAGCCAGAAAAGTTCGATCCTCTGCGTTTTTATCGCAAACGTCAAAATCCTGGGGAGGCCAACAAGCATCTGCTTCCGATGACCGATAAGAATCATCTGCACTTTGGACACGGCAAATACGCCTGTCCTGGTCGATTCTTTGCGGTGCTTGAGATGAAGATGATTCTCGCTCGTATTCTGTTGGACTATGAATTCAAGTATCCTGAGGGACATGGTAGGCCCAGGAACTTGACCATGGATGAGAACGTCCTTCCTGACCCTGCTGCAAGACTTCTCGTCAGAAACCGCCAGGGCAAGAACCACAATGTGCCTACTAAGTATGTGTATGCGTAAATTCCATATCTATAGTCGGCGTCGGATACTATGAATAGTTATCCTAATCGTAGATAGAATATGTGATGTGCTTTATGTATAACAACCTGAATAATCCAACCTGAGTGGCAGTCTGTACTTCCATTCGCCATCAACCCAAGTACATGTGGCTCCACACCTTGCGGCATATTCTTACCCTCAGCAAACTTATAAGAACCCCCATCCTCCCGATGTCAGACTCTCTTTCACAACTCTTCTCTTCCTCATGGATTTTCTGCACACCGTGGCTAACGTAACGCTGGAGTATCTTCCTCTCAAAATGCACCAAACCGCAGTGCCAAGTCCTCTAGATAGGTTCATCTCAGCGGCACTCATCTTTGCCTTATTGTCTGGAATCATTGCCAACGTCAGCTACTGGGTGTTGGAAAAGAAGCCAACGAATACCAAAAACAAACCCGTTTCCATCCCCAGAGTTGGTAAAGATCCTAATGAAGTTGGTATGGCTGCTGCTCGTGCAGACTTTCTTCGGAATGGATGTCAACTTATCCGTGAGGGCTACAAAAAGGCATGACAACCATACATTCTTCCTGTTCTTTTTTCCATCGTTTACTAACTCTGTTTAGTACAAAAATTCCGCTTTCGTCGTGCAGACAGCAGACATGGAACGAGTTATTCTCTCCAACCGCTTTGTTAATGAGCTTCGTTCCCTGCCAGAAGAAGTTCTGAGTCTGCGTAAAGCCATGGACGAGAGACATTTTGGTGGATACACGACGTTGAACATCATCCAATTGAGCCATCTTCAAAACGATGTCTGTCGCCACCAATTGCAGCAGAATCTCGGTATGTTCTCTCCATCTACATTATGGCTTCTTTCTAATCCGTTGAAGGAAGCTTGATTCCCGTGATGTATGAAGAGATGAAAAATGCTCTATCCCAGCAGTTGGCCCAGTGCGATACACAGAGTAAGTCCATCAACCATACCATCTGAACGTATTCTAACTACTCAGACTGGCAAACTGCCAATGTTTACAGAACCGTACTTGGCTCCGTTGCTCAAGTCACCTCTCGTGCCTTTGTTGGTCTCCCCTTGTGCCGTGATCCCAAATGGCTTGAGACAGCCATTGGTTATACTGGTGATGTTTTCGCAGTGTCGCAGGATCTACGAGACAAACACTGGTTGGCGCGGCCATTCATCTATATCTTTCTACAATCTCGCAAACGACTTCAAGCCCGCGTCCAGGCTGGTCGAAGCATGTTGATTCCACTTCTCAAGGCGCGGGCAGAGCAATTGCCAGAGAAGCCTCAATCCGACCTTTTGCAGTGGATGACAGAAAGTGCTCGTGGTGCCGACAAGGCTCCGTATCGACTGTCTGACAAGATCCTATTTCTCTGTCTGGCTTCCATTCATACCAGCTCCTCCACCGCCGTTCACATCCTTTACGATCTCTGCCAATACGCAGAAGACTGTGTTCCCGTCCTTCGGGAAGAGATCACACGCATCATTGCTGAGAACGGTCTCACCCTGGCATCCATCAATAAGATGAAGAAACTTGATAGTTTCCTCAAGGAGTCCCAGCGTATCAACCACCCCGGAACCTGTATGACACTTGACCCCAATTTTCCAAGTAAACAAACTAATCTACCACAGTGGCCTTTAATCGGAAAGTGGTCAAGCCCATTACCCTGTCGAATGGCGTCGGATTGGCCCCCGGATCCTTCATCTCCATGCCGTCGGCCGAAATCGCCAGGGACCCAGCCAACTACACAAACCCGGAGGAGTTCAACCCGTGGCGCTTCGAGCAAAAGCGCAATGCCTCCCAGTCGGAGGCGAATAAGCACCAATTTGTCAGGTATGTGCAGATACGATACTTCGTAATGAGCATGTCATCGACACAGCCTCCTGACGTGCAATCTAGTACGAGCGTCGAATCTCTGCCTTTCGGTATGGGTAAGTTTGCTTGCCCTGGGCGTTTCTTTGCCGCCGGGATGATTAAGATACTCTTGATCATCCTAATTACCCAATACGAGTTTCAGTTTCCCGGTGAGCAGAAAAAGCGTCCGATCAACAGCTATCTCGACGAGCGGATTGCCCCGAGCACTACCCAGGCAATGAAGTTTAGACGAGTTAGCCAATGATTGGAGTAATTGGAAGAAGTTAGACTGCAGGGTTACGGATATAGAATCGTACTTTTGAGAGAATAAGCAATCTAGAACTAAGCCATTGAAGCCCAATCAGCATGTATGATTAACAAGAACGAACGTTAGCCCGGAGCCTATGACGGCGTTGGATAGGACATCAGATATGCCAATGCGGCTAATAATCGGCGACTCTTACGAATCGGGAGGAAATGGGTTAGAAAAGATTGCGCGAAGGATGAGACGAGATAAAGTTCGTGAGCATGGGGGTAACTAGGGGCAGATATGCATCTACCATCCTGCTGTATTTCAGTATCTTTGCTTTGCTGATATCTGCAGAACTGTATGATACTGATCGGTACATTGTCTTTTGAAAAATACTCAGCTGTAACAATTGTTACACTGCATACCCGACACGGGTTTCCCGTTGCCAAGAAACGAAACGTAGGGATAATGATCCTGATGGAAGAGTAAGAAAATGGTCAAAGCAGAGGATAAGCACTTGGATAGTAGCTTCGAGATGTTTAGTTGGTTGCTTCATTTCACATCGTAAAGTCGTTTTCCCATCATGATACCTCCTCCTCTTTCGCAATCAATCTCTTCAATTTTATCAACACAAACAACACAATGACATTCAATCATTTCATTCAGAGTCTGGATCTCAGCAACAGCGAGTCCCTCAAGGTACGGGTCTTGCTCGGGTCTCAAGTCACCGACTCCCTCGAGCAGATTGCTATCAGTAGCACCGGACAGAACGTGGCGCTAGCATCTTCCATTGCAAAGATTGTCTTCAGAGAGAATTTTGGATGGATTGGGCCAGAATCTGAAAACTACAATGCTAAATGCGAGCAAAACTGGTAAGTTACTTTTCCAAATATTCGAAATATGGCCACACTAACAGAGAAGGTCTGCAACCTGTCATTTGCAGCCTTCATGCATTATTCTGCCTGCAGACAAGCACGAGGTGGCCAAAGCCCTTCAAATAATCACCACTTTGAAAGTCCCCTTTGCAGTCCGCAGCGGTGGCCACAATCCCAACCGTGGATGGGCCAATGCCGGTGAAAATGCGATCCTGATCGACATGAATCGCATCTGTGATGTGGTTCTCAGCCAGGACAAGAAGACCGTTGAAATAGGCCCTGGAAACCGCTGGCAAAAGGTCTACGAGACGCTCCACGGCTCTGGCGTCTCTGTTATTGGCGGACGCACTGGAGATGTTGGCATTGGCGGGTTGGTTCTCGGTGGGGGTTTTCCTAGCTTCTCCAGCGAGTATGGACTAGTCTGCGATAATGTACGCAGCTTTGAGGTTGTGCTGTCGGATTCATCCATTGTCAATGCCAGTTTGACTGAGAATCCTGACCTCTTTTGGGCTCTCAAGGGCGGCGGTTCTAACTTCGGTATGACTTGAAATTATATATATCATTCCCCTTTCTGATTGAGCAGGTATCGTGACCAAATTCACCTTCCGGACTGTCCCAATTGACAAGATCTGGTTTGCGGCCCGTATTTATGAACCCTCATTCAACGAGCAAATTCTCAAAGCGATTGAGGAATGGCACAAGGCTGCAGAGAACGAGCCCGAGGGATCGATTGTCCATCATATTGGACACAAGAGAACGCTTCTTGGATGGATCTATTCCTCACCAGTTGAGTTCCCTCCACTATTCAAGATGTTCTATGGCATTCCGTATGAGTCGTGGTTTGTGGAATCGACCATTGGCACTGTTCTTGATTTCTCCAGAAGCACGTCCAAGGTTCTAGGGCCACCACAGAAACTGAGGTCAGTCCGAATACGCAGTTTCCGTATCTCTGTTTTTTTACTGATGAATGCAGACGTGATGCTTTTGGGCTATCCACTCGATCCAGCGCCGCATTCTATACTCTGGCATACAACCGCTGGCGACAGGTCTCGGGCCAGCTCTATGAAGAGACTGGGTGTGATATGGGCATGGTAGTGCAGCCATTGACCACCTCAGCGATGAAAATTGGCAGAGAGAATGGAGGAAATGCGCTGAATGCAGCGGTTGAGTCTCAGCAATGTGAGTACATGGCTAATGCTGAAATGATTTATGCTAACTCTACAAGGGATGTCCTATTTGGCACAATGGAAGAATGAAGACGACGACGAATGCGTTCGTAAAGCTGTGTTTGAACTTGGTGATTATTTGCGAGAAACAGCCACCAAGATGGGCATTTTGCTGCCATTTATCTTCATGAACAATGCAACAGCCACGCAGGATCCCATTACAGGCTACGGATCTGAGCACATTGCTCGGATGAAGGAGGTGAGTAAGAAGTACGATGCCCAGCAGGTATTCCAGACTCTTCAAGGCGATGGGTTTTTGCTACGGAAGGTCTAAAAGGGCTGGATAGCGTAGTGTCAGGAGAATGATATCAACCATATTCATCATATGTTCAACCGTTGGCCAGAACCTCATAGCAATTACTAGCGTTGTAATAGCGTATTACCGGGCCCGTTTTAGCGAGGATTTGCAGTAGCGCATCCTGCGGCAGCCCCATTTCCCGTACCTTATTGGAAGGAGGCTCTACCCTGCCATATCGGAGTAATACAATATCTATGTACCTTGAACACAGGGATATAGCTCCTTCTCGAGCAGCTGCCTTAATTTAAGAACTCACAGCTTCAAAAAAAATCTCTCAATGGCTGGGCTGTGTTATCCCTGCTGCAGAAATATGAGATACTATTGTGCAATCTCCGCGGCTTCTATCAATACGGCGGACCAAAAGCGAGAACATGATATGCATGCAGCATATTCAACCTAACAATGCATGAGACTTTCCTTGGACAATTCGCTTTCAGCAGCTAAGTAATAGTGCTTACAAGACTTGCCCGATCACTATCACCAAATAACAGATCCACCGAGGCTATGCTATACTCGTTTGGTAGATTAACAACTCCAACATGGTCAGTGTAGCCTCAGTACTAATTCACGTATCACTGACACGGACACGGATCGGATCAAGGCTCAATTCCCGACCTTCAGATTTGCAATTATGGCTTCGTGGATTACGTGGCCGAGCTTGAGAAGTTATATAGGGCGGCCCGAATAGCATCAAGAACATCCATTTTCTTCTCCCGTCTTTCAGCAGATCCACTCTGCATCATGCGTTTTACCTCGGTCAGCAAGGCGGCTTTTCTCGCCATTGTGCATTTTGAAAATGTGGCTGCTGCGACCAACAGTTCTCTGTCTTCAGCGTTGCTGGATGTCGCCAGTAGTCTGGACAAGACGCAGCCTCAGTCTGACATTTCACCTGTTGTTGAACTGGTCAAGAAGAACAAGGCCAAGTTAAACCAGATCTCAACTAGCGAGGCATCCAATGCTGCCACGGCTTGCGATGTGTTTGATACTTTGTTCCCGGGCAAATACTCGCACAAGACAAGCTCTGACTATACTGCTGAGGTTGAGCGACCGATGTATGTGCTATGTGCTTCAATAATAGAGATAAATCGACACATACTGATCGTTTTAGTTCGGAAACCTGTTGGCTCAACTCGACATGTTTTTTTGAAGCCCACACGACCTCTGATGTTGCCTTTGGTCTCAAAATCGTCACCACGCTGGGAACCAAGTTTGCGACGCGCAGTGGTGGTCACCAGCAGAATGTCGGTTTCTCCAGCATTGAAAATGGTGTGTTGATTGACCTGAGCCGTCTCAACTCGACCAGTCTCAGTCAGGACCAGAAGACAGTCACTCTTGGAACTGGAAACCGATGGGGCGAGGTCTACAGCTGGTTGGAAAAGTACGGCCTTGCTGCCGTTGGTGGACGCTCCGGGGATGTTGGCGTTGGTGGTTTAATTCTGGGAGGTGAGTCTTTCTCTATAGACCTTCATCAACTATTCTTTCTAACAATTACCAGTCGGAATCCCCTTCTTCTCCTCCAAATACGGCTTTGCCTGTGACAATGTCCAGCAGTTCGAAGTCGTCCTAGCCAACTCTACCCTCGTCAATGCTACTGCCACCTCCCATCCTGATCTCTTCAAGGCCCTCAAAGGCGGTGGTCCCAACTACGGCATCGTCACTCACTACACCCTCTACACCATCTCCACCAATATCTGGTACCATGTCGTCCAATACAACGAGTCCGACTACAAGGACGTCCTCTCCGCCATCGTCGACACGCAGGGCAAGATGGAAGACGACAGCAACGCCAGCCTCTTCTTCTCCGGCAGCAACGGTACCATGCTGGTCGGTCTGGTCTACGCCGAGCCCACCGCCAACCCCGCCGTTTTCTCTGCGTTCAACTCCCTCAAGCCCATCCAGACTCTCCTGCCTCCAAGCAACGGCACCATCCCCAAGCTGGTCAGCGTGTTGGATGCCAGCTCCCCGACTGCCCGGTATCTCTCCTTCGCGGTCAGCTACGAGACCGATCTAGACGTGTACAACAACGCCTACAGCACTTTCATCAATCGCCAGCACTTCACCTCCCCAACCAAGGGCGCTTTACAATACGGCATCCAGGCCATCACCAAAGCTGCCGTGCAAGCCGGTGAGAAACGCGGTGGTAACTGGCTGGGCATGAAGGCCATCAGCACCAACTGGTGGCACGTGGTGGCCGCCTGGTTTGACGAGAGCGACGACGAGGCGGCTCTTGCTGCGGCAAATGGCATGGCGACGAATATGACCGACTTGGCCACTGGTGCTGGCAAGTATCTCGACTTCCAGTTCCAGAACGATGCAGATGTCTCGCAGAGTCCGCTCAAGAGTTACGGAGAGGACAACTTCCAGAGGTTTGCGGCTGTTGCTGCCAGCTATGATCCTCAGCAAGTGTTCCAGAAGCTGCAGAACTCGGGATTTAAGATCTCTACTGCTTAAAATGGACTGTCTTATGTTGCTGCATTAATGTATATATATATAAAATACGTAGTCGATAGTGGAATTTCCTATATATAGTCGAGTGAGATCTTGTATTTCGGGTCTTTCGTGTTTATCCTTGCGCTCATTGTATGGAACAACTCAGGTTCAACCACTACGAGCATCCCATGTCGGGATGGAAGGCCACCATCAACACGAGATATTTTGGCGACAACATGGTCCATAAAAGTTCATTTTTGTAGATACTATTGACTCTCTATAGTCTGACGTACTCTGCTACTTTACAGAATATCTCCTCTCACCGGCTCCAATGTCTCCCAAATGCGCTCGAATGTATCGAGGCACTCTTGTGGCAAAGGACCCCTGCTGATGCTCTCAACATTCGACTTGATCTGCTTGATAGAACTGGCTCCGAGAATGATTCCGTCACTCTTTTCCAGTGAAGAATGGTAGTACGCCCACCGCAGCGCAGCATCAATAGTTGTGATTCCAAGAGCGCATGTTGTTTCCTCCAGCTGCTTGAGCGCGTTGTGCAACGATTCCTGGTTGTAAAGGCTCTGCATGAATTTGTTCATGGGGCCATCGCCGTCGAAGCGTGTGCCTTCGGCGTTGCCATTGGTGAGTTTGCCGGACAGAAAGCCAGAGGCCAGAACTCTGGTGTGTATTGTGTCAGTATTTGCTCAGCATGGTTGAGTTGAAGAACATACCGGAATGCGTTGTAGGCAATACCGTGTTTCTTCAGGATTGGGAGGAGTTTCTTTTCCATGCCCCGATTGACGGCACTGTAATCGCCCTGGTAGACAGTGGGTTTGATATAGCCATTGGCCTCACAAATGTCGATGAATTCCTGCAGCAACTCTGGTTGGAAGTTGGAGACACCGAGCTAGAAAATATTAGCTGTGTCCAAGTAGCCTTGTTCAGGAATATGTAGTACATTTTTGAACTTTCCAGCCTTGTGCAAACTGTCGAAAGTTTCTGCCTGTTCTTTTAACGGGGTCTCTAGGTCTGGAAAGTGGATGTGGAGAGTGTTGACTTGCTCGACACCCATGCGCTGCAAACTGGTGTTGATGGACTTTTCAATTGCAGACTTTTTCAACTCGCCACGATGATCCGGAGACAACGTGAGGATCTTAGTGTCGATAGTGAAGCCCTGAGAGACAGCTTTGGTCTCACCGAGCAGTTCCTCCGAGCGCCCAGGCGAAGTAGGAGGGTATCTGCCGGCAGTGTCAAGGTGGGTGATGTTGTTATCTTTGAGGTAATCGAGAACTTCCTGTACATCTTCAGGATTGACAAAGTTCATGCCAAAGGAGGCAGCGCCGAAGATGAGCTTAGGGACACCCATATTGCTGATGACAATTAGTGATTGAGAGTTGAGAAAGAGATGGATGAGACAAAGGACTAAGGAGGGGCAATAAATACGAACAACTATGAACTAAAACCGGATGAAAAGTTTCCGGTGCATTACATAGTTGTAATCCTGGTTGAAAAATTGCATTTTCATTGGCCTAGAATACATCATTGTATCGCATACAAGTATTGCTTGTTTTGCCATGCTTACGCGAGATTATTATTGATATTGATAATCCATTCTACTGTATCATCTGACTCATAATACTACTCTACTCACAAAGACGGGGCTGGGTCTAATCTCTTCAACACCATCTGCTGCGTACGACTCGGGGTCCGTTTCTCTCCCAGCATAATATCCTCCGGTCGGTCTGTCTGCCCCTCGGGATATCCAATGTCATAATGCAGTAGCAATGCCATCACTACCAGCTTGATCTGCGCTGCTGCCCAGAATCGACCAGGACAGGCGAATTTGCCAAATCCCCATCCCGGTCCATCCCTGTCAGATGCAGCAAACTGATACCGGGATTGTTCTTTGGCCTGGCGCAGCTTGTAGAATCGGTATCCGTCAAAGGTCTCGGGATCAGGGTACCGTTCGGGATCTCTGCACATGGGATAGATAGGCATAGAAATAAAGGTCTTTTGGGGAATAGTGATGTTGTTGGACAGAGTCACCGGCTTGGCGATTTGTCTATTGAAGATCACTGAATAGTTAGATACCCCGCGAATCTAAGGATGTATGATTACTTACTCAAATCCATCGGGTTCAAACGCTGACTCTCCTTCATGAAGCTATCCAGCTTCTTCAAATTCGCCAGAGTCGAAGCCTTGACGCCACCGTGCGCTCTCATGATCTCAATGATCTCCTCCCGCAGTGGCTGGATATACTCTGGTCGATGACACAGATCCAAAATGACATTCACCGTGGTATGCGTCGTCGTATGGATGGCAGCCATGTTCAGAAACGGCATCCTCCGGGCGAGACGAGTACTCTCAGTATCAGGACCCTTGGCCGTATCGATCAGCCACTGAATCATATCGGCATGGGCCTTGCTATCCATATTTCGACGCTGCTCAAAAATCGGGATAAGGATCTTGCAGATCTTATCAAATCGCCGCTGAAGCTGCTTGTACGACTCAAGCCGAGGAGCGATTATAGGATGCAGAAACTTGTAGTGTTTTTGCAGGTCGCCTGCCACTGCGCCAACGTCGACTGTGTATCCACTGACTGTCGATAGCCATTCTGTATCTCTACACAGATCAGGTCCGACAAACATGCGGGCAGTCGATGCCGTGACGAGTTCTAGGATGGTAAGGTACATGGGAACAGTATATACACCTGATATCATCAGCTACTGGACTTGCTTGTTGTATTAATCCCCTTACCATTGACTTCTTTTGCTGCACTGATCTTTCCTTGGAGTGCATACAGAATTTCATCGTAGACGGGTTGTGCCAGACGACCTGAAATGTTAGTAGAAGCAATTATAAAGGAGAGAGAGAACTTTATACCAATATTTTGCGACAATGGACCAGCACAAACATCGTATCCAAGCATCCCTTCATCTGCAATGTCCATTCCGGTATATTTGCCAGAGTGTCGCACAGTCGCCGTCAATTTGAGATGACTGCGAGGCACTTTATTGAACTCGTCCATGTACTTTGCAGGTATCATGACCCGATCCATGTTGGTCGTCCATAGATAGTATAGCGAATCTTTGTACTGTAATGTGTCAATCTTTTTTTTTCCCTTGCAATATACTGTATATGGGTGCTTTACCTTGGCATATCCCTCATTGACCATTTCAACACTCCTGTGGTAGAATTCCCCTTTGGATGTGTTGCCCAGTATTGTTGGCTTTGGTCCAATTCGAGGAATATCTAACTCTGAACCGAACCATTTTTGGTATACCAACACGGCCACAGCACCTAGTATCCCCAGCCAAAGAAAGGGAACTGCAGCAGTCAAATCAATCAAGACAGCCATGGTGAAGTCTGACGGGTCACTCTCGATGGCGCAGAAACAACTTATTTGGGCTTGAGTAGTGAGACAAAGATGGGGCCAAAAGGCAGTCACAATACTTGAGTCCAACTGTCTTATGAGATTCGAATGGATTATACTTGCATCCACGGTCTCGGACAGGCCGATACAGCCTATTGCATGAAGTATTATACGGTATTACGACAAATTGCAAAATACTGACAGATCGGCAATCTCGATACGAGCTAATACACACGTACGAATAAAGATACAACGGATCGACTCCGAATAACCGACGACGGGCAATTGCCAACTGTCAACCCTGCATGAACTGAGTTTATCGCGAGGAGGCCCAAGTAAAATTTCAAGGTGTGATGAGAAATGTCGCAATACGAGAGGCGCAGCGATCCAAGGTACCATTTGTGGATTCAAGTAGGCGGTACAAGCTAATGCTGCAGTTCATCGTATCTGGATCATCTATAAGGGTCATAGGGTCTGATTCGTTCTTCAGTCGGTGGGGGAAATCATCAGACATACGCTGAGAAGCCTGGACCGCCGTGCTGTATGAATGAAGACATGGGAAGAAGGAATGACCATTGGCGAACATTCTGATGGTGACAGACAAACAAGATGTCGGAGGACAGATCCCCGCTAAGAGAGGGGTTATGTGACAGGCATCACTAGCGCCTACGGATGATGGCAACATGTCAAACAACGAGCCCTAGCCCTTTCATATACAATCACACCTTTGTCTTGCCTTGGTTACCTCTTCATCTCCCTCTCCGGTTTCGTCAATAGGTTGCCTAGTCTAGGCCTTGAGGCCTTGCTATGCATGCTTTCAAGCTTACAAGTACTGAATCAACTGAATAGTGCACCATTTTCAGCCAGTATCTACTAGTTATTGAGCCCTCCTATGGTTATCAATGTTGGATGGAATAGGTTCTTCGGTATTTGTGCACGATGCTGTTTTCTCCTTCTGAGGAAGTTGTGACTGAACTTGGATTATATATAAGAGTTACATAGCTATTGGTGGAAGGAATATAGACTGCCTCGTTATGTAGAGGAAGTAACTAGTTATGCTTTCATGCTTTCCATCACAACTGCTGGCAACGTATGCCATGCGGAGTTGGGAAGTGTCAAAGTGATCAGCGTTGGCAGTGAGCTTCTAAGACATCAGGGCCAGCCAGTCTTTAAATCGGAGCTCCTTTCCATCGTTGACCATCGGGGGATCGGGGATCTTGGTTGACTTGCCAACGGCATGGGCAGGTGTTGAAGAGGCTTTCAGCGAGCTGCTGCTTGACATCCTTAGCCTGCTGACGCAGTCCATTCATGTCCTCATCAATCCTTATCAGCCTGGTCCTGGCGTTGTCCCTTAATCTCCTCCATCTCCCGGCGCAGGAGGGCAATCTCTCCATCCTTGGTCTTGCCACGGAGTTCATCTTCAGCAAGGTGTGTACTCTATGCTCATCAAGGCACTCCTCATATCGTTGGTGGATCAAACGAGCTTCTCATATAGCCCCTCAGGCTTCTCAGGAACAAACTGGAAGAACTCATTAAGAGTCACCGAGTCTTGTTCTTTGTTCTCATCTCCAATTCAAGGCCGGATTGAGGTCAGCCAGTGGATGACAGTTCGGGTCCGCCCCATGCTGCAGGAGGTGCCTGGTCAAGTCCATCTGGTTGCAACTGGCAGCTGCGGCAACGTAACCGCCTATTCGATCCTCCTTGTGGTTCACATTCAATCCAGCTGGAACAAGGATCTGCAAGAGTTCCAGGCTCATTGCCTGTGACACTGCGTCGTACACCCAGTCATTCAATCTGGCACCATGGGAAATGCAAGCCCGCACTAGAGCATAATCCTTGCTCATAATTGCTCGGCACAAAATATGCTCAAGGGACGGTTGGGATTCGCCCAGCACAGGACCTGGGCAGTCAAGAAGCGATTTCCATTTGCTGAGCTGTTCCTCTGAAGCTGGGGACCAAATCACTTTCCAGTCTTCTGTCATGGTCGATATTTCCCTGTTTACCGTCGTTGAAATTGTGGTAGAAAACTTGTCAAAAGCTTTCTTAATTTTCTTTTTAGAAAAAAGGATGGACTGATGAAAGAAAAAGGCGTGGGAATAAGGGACTGATAAGGAATTTTATGTACGTTCCGCGGACAAATCGACGTGGCGTGTTAACTAGCGTGAAATGCTAACTGTGACGGTCTCGAGCAATAGAAATCTATTGGTAGACTATCTGACGAAATTCTAACATGGGGAGAGAAAGGAAAGAGGCAGGCCTGTCGGCGACGAGCTATCTAGTGTGTGTGCGAGGGGCTTAAGCGAGGCTCAGTGAATATCGTACGCCAGACAGGCCAAAGTAATCAAACATTCTATACAGCGGGTGAGTGTTCATGCTCCGTGACACTAACTACCTGTGACGGCTCAGCGCTTCATTGACGCCTTTATCGGCAAACACCATCAACATGGCAAACGATGCCATGAAAGCAATTAAGACAAATGGCTGCTTAGCGAGGCCACACAACCCCAATAAGACTTCGTGTAAATAGGCTTCACTTCTTCTTCTCTTTTCTTCTTCAGATTCGATATTCTCGTCGATGGCTACACTAGTTTAGATAGGAATATCAGTTCGTCATTATCTACTATTCCGAGCCCGTGACACAGGGCTAGGTTGATAATTGATATCCCTGGAGTTCTTTTCGGTTGAGTGGAAACTCCTAGCTCATTATTGATATAGAGGCCTGCTTTATCTATCAGGTCCTCCAATGGCCCAGCATTCACTCAGGCCCTCACAAGTGGGTTCCATAGTGGGCTATGGGTGTTGAAATCTCCCACAAGTGTGATGGCTCAACGCTTCAATGCTGCTTCAGTGGCTGATATCAACAAACGCCGCCATCCGAGCAAGCAAACAAAGAAAGCATTGGCATGGCCACACACCCCGTGGATAAAACCCCTTTTCTTCTGTAGATAGATTCCTCTTCTTCTTTTCTCCCCAGATTCGATATTCTCGTCGATGGCTACTAGTTAGTTTAGATATGAATATCATTCGTTTCATCTACTAGCTACCGAGCCCGTGACATAATATTGAATCTCACCTTTTCTTTTTCACACGCCTACTTTATTGGTTCGATCCTGCGATCGTGGAGCCATAGTAGCGTGTCCCCCACACCCACCGACTGATACAACAATCCTGGCCAGTATGGCTCGACAGAATGATACCGTTGCCCACCCTAGGGCTAACCAAAACGAGATGAACGACGATGATACGGACCGAGAGAACCGACAATCCTCTATCTTCATTGATGGAGATGAGAATGAAGAACAATGCATGGTGACTTTGGAGGAGTTCCTGCAGTTTGTCTCTGAGAAGCCTGAGTGGCTGTATGAGAAACTCCGTTTGATCCACCAACGATATGAAGAGTGCCTTGATGAGCATGGAGTGCACTGTGCTGAAGGTGAACTCCAAGGCAAGGCCAAGGATGGAGAGATTGCTCTTCTGCGCCAGGAGCTAGCTGAGGCTAAGTCTGAGTGTGATGCATATTCCCATCAGATTGTGAAGATGGCTATGCAGTTGACCAATAATGGTAGTCAGGAATCCATGCCAGCAACCACCAGCGTCCGAAAGACCACCAAGATTCCTGATCCTCTGATGTTGACTGATGGAAAGGAGCCCCAATTTGAAGACTGGCTGCTCCTGATGACTCAGAAACTTGCTGCCAATGCCGACCACTTTGACACTTCCCAACTCCGCATGGCGTACATTGCTAGCCACTGTGAAGGCAAGGCCCGAAAGCACATCACCCCTTGTATGTGAGATGATGCTATGAACCCATACACTGACTCAAAGGATATGCTTGATCACCTGAAGACCATCTATGATGACCCGAACCATGTTACCACTGCAAAGCACCAATTCCGACAGCTGCACATGAAGGTCAATGACAAGTTCCATGAATTCCTCTCTGAGTTCTTGTACCTTGCTGCCGAAGCAGGTGTGGCTGAAGATGATTGGAAGGATGAGCTCTACACCAAGCTGACAACCAGGCTCCAAGAGCTGTGTATCTCTGACCGCATCAAGGATGGCACCTTCCAGGAGTTCTCCAGTGCAGTCTCCCAGACTGCCAGCTTTCTTGAAGTCATCAACCACCGAACCCAGAAGAATCGAACCTTCACTTCCAGCAAGGCCATGAAGGGAACTGGTCGACCCGGAACCACTGTCAAGAAAGAACCGACCCCATCTCGGAGCACTAGCCCTACTAGCGCCCCACATGCTAGGAATGCTAGTCGTGACCAATTGATGAAGGAAGGCCGATGCTTCCATTGCCAGGGACATGGACATCTCGCTCGGGACTGCCCCGCCAGGTCCCCAACCTCTGAGTTGAAGGAGCTTGAGCAGAAAGCGCCAGAGGATGAAGTGACTGAGGATGTGGGAAAATTCTAGCCCAGGAAAAAGTCTCCGACCTGGGGCTAGATGGTGTCAACCTAGGCGAATTTGATCTCAATCAACTGATTGGAGGACGAGGATTTAATGTGAATAGTCAGATAGCTTATAATGGAATCAGTATTCCCCTGACTACTCTAGCTGACACTGGAGCAAATGGTTACCTCTTCATGGATACTCAACGAGCGACAGAACTAGCAAAGTTCTTCGGAATCCCAACATGACAACTTGACACCCCTATTGGCATCAAAGGATATGATGGAAGAACTGGTCCAACAATTACCCATGCTATCATTTGTCACCTACTTATCGATGGACGGCGATTCCTGAAACAACCCTTTCTTATTACCGATTTGGGTCAGCATGACATAATTATCGGAAGGAAGTGGCTTGATAGTCATGATGTTTGGTTAAATGTTAAACACCGGAAACTGGTTTGGCCTGAGCAACGGACCTACTTGGATGTCATCCAGAGCAAGCAGTACCTGGAGGCTCCTAAGCAGATACTGCAGCGCTCTAAGCCTGATCCCATCCACCAGGCTGATATGGAACGACGTGACCGACAATTTGAGAAAGAGGAGCAAAGGGAACACTATCAGGTTCCTCAGAGAGAAGAGTCAGACCAACAAGCAGATATGGCCAAGATGTCACATGCCCTACAGAGCCGAGAGAATCCCTCCACCAATCAAAAGTCCCGAAAGAAGATGACAAGCCAGCAAGCAGTCCAGATTGATATTGCAGCAATTGGAGCAGCACCCTTTCAATGACATTTGAAGAAGAAGGATACTGAAGCCTTCATCACCAGCCTATCAGAAATCAACCGCATCATTGAAGAGAGACGTGCGAAGGACCGCCAGAAAGAAGACCACTATGAACAGGAACTTGTACAACAGCTGCTCCCAAAGCAGTACCAGGAGTATGCTGACATTTTCTCCAAAGCAGCTTCTGACGAGCTGCCTCCCTGACGGGTGAATGATTACCAGATTGAACTGGAAGAAGGGAAGACTGTGGAATCTGCAGTGGGCTATAGCCCCTTGTACAAGCAGACTGTAGAGGAACTGGAAGCTGCATGAGACTACATTGTGGACAATCTCAACAAGGGATTCATTGGACCCAGTGCTGCACCCTTCGCGTCTCCTATTCTGATGGCCCGGAAGCCTGGGGGTGGTCTGCGATTCTGTGTTGATTATCGGAAGTTGAATGCCATTACAAGAAAGGACCGATATCCCATCCCTCTGGTTGATGAGCTGATGGAGAGAATTAGTGGTGCAAAGATCTTTACGAAACTGGATATACAATAAGGATTTCACCGAATACGGCTTGATGAGAAGTCAGAAGACCTGACCACCTTCTGGACAAAATATGGAACGTACAAATACCATGTGGTTCCCTTTGGGCTCACTAATGGACCAGCAGCGTTCCAGTGTTTCATCAATGATACCCTTATGGACTATTTGGATGAGTTTGTTACTGCGTTTGTGGATGACCTACTCATCTATTCAAAGAATGCTGTGGAGCATGAACTCCATGTCAAGAAGGTGCTTGAACAACTGCGTGCAGCTGGTCTCCAAGCCAGCATCAAGAAGTGTGAATTTCATGTCACTCAGACAAAGTACCTTGGATTCATCTTGACAACTGATGGCATTGAAGTTGACCCAGAAAAGACTGCGGTTATCCAGAACTGGGCAGTGCCAACTACTGTTTAGGGCATGCAGTCCTTCCTTGGTTTTTGCAACTTCTATTGAAGATTCATCAAGAACTACAGCCGCATTGCAAAACCACTAAATCATCTAATGAGGAAGGACACACCTTTTGTCTGGGCTGATGAATGCCAGGAAGCTTTTGAAGAGTTGAAGAGATGACTGACAGATGCCCCAATACTACGGCACTACCATTCCGACCTAGAGACAAAACTAGAGACCGATGCATCAGATGGAGTGGTGGCTGGAGTACTCTCCCAGAAGCATAGAGACCTCTGGCACCCAGTGGCCTATTACTCAAAGAGTATGTCTGATGCTGAACGCAACTATGAGATCCATGACAAGGAGATGCTAGCCATCATTTGTGCACTGCAGGAGTGGCAAGCTGAGCTAGAAGGGCTACAACTTTGAGAGCACTTCAACATATACACTGACCACTGAGCATTGGAATACTTTATGACAATAAAAAAGCTGAACGCACGGCAAGCCCAATGGGCTGAGTTTCTCTCCCAATTCTATTTCCTCATTCAATACCGACCCGGATGTGAAAACACCTTGGCTGATGCTCTGAGCCGACCCAACACTGAAGTGCAGAAGAAGGATGAATATTGTCAGCAGATCCTTCTGAAACCAGACTCAATTGAGCAGCCATTGGAAATCAAAGAGGCTGGATCAACTATTGGTGCTCTAGAGCCCACCTTACATATAGTTGATCAGGTGCTCAAGGCCAACCGAGATTCCGCTGCAGAAGAATACCGCGAGAAAGCCCGAGCAGGATTGGATTATTATTATTATTTAATCAAGTTTATAGTCCGTATCCAGCTCCTGGGGCTATGACAGACTGTCCAAGCCTTGGGCAGGGGTTTTACCCCCTGCCCCTTTCAGGTTTACTACTTATGTACATGGTCTTCTCCTGTTCCTCGCCCCAATCGGCCTCTTCGCCCAGGGCATTCGGGTTCTGGGGGTGTTCCCAGGCCCTCCTCGTTTTCTTCACTTGTTGGGCTGTTTAGCCCCCCCACACTAGTCTCCCTCCATCTGCTCTGCTCCTTCTAGCGCTCCCCATCCCCATTCATCCTGTGCCCGGGCTTGTACCTGGGCTTCCCTGGGGGTCTTCCTGGCTCCCACCCCGGTGTCTTGTAGGTACCGTAGGATGGCTGGGGTGGCCCTGGGGTCCCCGAAGAGTCGGACCTCTGGGTGAATCTCCCTTGTGGCTGGCCTGGGTGCTCCAGCTTCTCTTAGGCCCTGGAAAAGAGTTCTCCGGGGGCCTGCTCTCTCCCGGCATTCCAGGAGTAGGTGGTGTACTGATTCTCTGGGTGCTCCACAGCCCTGGCAGGCTGCTGATTCCTGGGCCTGCACCCTCTGGAGGTAGGGCCCTATTGCCGCATGGCCCATTTTGAGTTGGTAGTATCGGCTGGCCAGGGCTTTGGGGGCTCCCGCTGCCGCAGGGTCCAGCCTCCAGCCCCGGTGGGGTCTGTACGTCCTCTGGGCCGCCGGTGTTCGTTTGGCCATGGCCTCCCGGAGCCACCTCTCCCGGGCCTCCCTGGTGGCCTCTGTCTGGGTTCTCCGGAGGTGCGCTAGGGAGAGCTGGCCCTGTGTTCCTCCAGTTGGGATGGGAGGCCGTGTTGCTGCTGCTTTGCTGCCTGGTCTGCCTTCTCATTGCCTTCCACGCCACAGTGCCCAGGAACCCACTGTATGGTCACTGCTTGGCCCCGGCTGACTAGTCCCTGGGCCAGATTTGCTGCTTCTATTGCTGCAACCTGCCCTGGGCCTACCCTGGTGTGCCTGAGGCGGGCTATGGCTGCTTGGGAGTCCAACAGGATGGTAACTGGGTCCCTTGTTGCCTGCTTTTCTGCTTCTTGAAGGGCCTCCACCACCCCTACTAGCTCTGCGTCGAAGACTTCAGCTCCCTTGCCCATAGGCCTCCCCTTGATGTGCCACTGGCTGTCCCCTTCAGTTTTCCAGGCTATGCCAGCTCCCACACGGCCGTCTTCCAATCTGGAGCCATCTGACCAGAAGGTTCCCTGGGGGGGCATCTTGTGGGCTTCCTCCCTGGCCTGATCTGCCTGGGGAACCCTGATGATCCCCGGGAAGTCAATGCCTTCAGGTTCTGCCTGTTCAAAGCCTCCTGAGGGGTCTGTAGCCAGGGTCTGGTTCACTTTCCATGCCAGGTACTGCCCCAGGGGCCTTGGGGGGCGTTCTCCAGCCCATGTCCGGTCGTCAGCTGGTTGCTCCCCTGGCTGTGCATGGCAGTCTCCCTCCTGGAATGTGACTGGGAGAATCGCCCGGGCTGGCTGGGTCTCTGGTAGGCCCATTAGCCGGGCTGCATATGCTCGTTGGCGGGCATCTAGTAGGCTGGATGCTGGCTCCAGGGCTGCTTCCCGTACGAGGGGCCCAATGGGCGTGGTCTTGAATGCCCCTGTTATGGCCCGGGCTTGTTTGTTGACTAGGCCCTGTAGGCCCTGTTCTCGGTCCTTCTGTCCCCGCCACCAAAGCTCCGCTCCATATAGGGCTATGGCGTGGACCACTGCTTTCTGGAGCCGCCATATGAGCCCCGGAGGGAGCCCCTGGGTCTTGCAGAGAGCCCGGATTCGGGCCTCTGCCCTGGTAGCCTTCTGGAGCCTGTCCTGGTAGTGAGCCTTAAGGGTAAGCCCACTGTCCTGTAGCACCCCAAGCCAGCGTGTGGCCTCCAAGCTAAAGCTCACTGGGTGGCCTCTGATTGTGATCCTAGCCCGTTCAATCTGTTCCCGGAGCCGGCGGCCTGATTGGCGGGAAAAGAGGGCTGCTTCTGTCTTCTCATGGTCAAATTGGACCCCGTTCTCTATGCCCCAGGCTATGGCAGCCTCTCCTGCTGCCTGCAGTTGGCTGCATACTCCTTGTACTGAGTTCCCCCGGGCTATGAGCCCTACATCATCCGCGAAGGACAAAGCTCTGATCCCTGGGGTAGCTTGTTCAATGGCTGGGAAGGCTCCCTGTATATAAATCAGGAAGAGGATTGGTGACGCTGGGGACCCCTGGGGGAGTCCTGAGCTGATAGGTGTGATCAGTCCTGGGTGGCCATCAATAACTAGCTGTACCTGCCTGTCCGATAGGAATGATGCTACCCAGTTGACTAGTGAGCCATCAAGCCCCATGGCCTCCAGCCGGTTGACTAGTAGGGCTGCGTTGACATGGTCAAAGGCCCCTTTTATGTCCATGAAGAGGGTGGCTGCCAGTTGCTTTGCTGCCCAGCTTTGATGGACTTCCTCAATGAGGCAGCCTACTGCATCTGGGGCACTTCTATGTCTGCGTGCACCCATCTGTCCATTGTGGAGAGTCTGCTTTTGTTCACAGAACTCTGCAATCTGGGTGGCCACCATCTTCTCCACCACCTTTCCCAGGCAGTTGAGCAGGCTAATGACTCTGTAGGCTTTCACCAAGGAGTAGTTAGTCTTGTTGGGCTTCCTAAGCAGTATGCCTTTGGCCACCTTCCAGCTTGGGGGGTGGAACCCCAGCCGGAGGCATTGGCGTGCTAGGGTTACTATTCGTTGGGAATCCCATTTCCACAGGAGCCGGAGGGCCTGGAAGTTTAACTGGTCCACTCCCGGGGCCTTTTGGGTGGCTTGGGAGAACAGGGCTTGCTGGACTGCTGATTCTGTGGCCTCTGTATGTGCATTCCCCAGTGGGGGGCACTGTACTGGGCGGTCTCTTGGGGCTTGGGGGAAGGCTGCCTCCCTAATTAGGGTTTCCTTCTCCTGGAATGTTGTTGCAGCCTGTGTGTTTCCCTGGGCTCGGTACAGGGTGGGTGTGGTTCCTTGATCCTGGGGTTCGGTGTACTTTAGTGCCAGCCAACACCGGGCGGCTTCATCTGGGGTAGGAGGAGTGCCCGAGGGTCAACTGATTGAATTCAACCTGGATGGGGACCTGATCTGATGGGTTCAGTCCTTCTTGACTGACAGATGGGTTCAGCTGCAGATTGACAACACACAGTGCCCAGCACACCCAATTAACTCAGGGGTGCCACAGGGCTCACCAGTGTCACCTATTCTGTTCATCATCTACCTCAGTGGAGTGTTTGAGGCGATCAAGAGGAGTGTGACTGGCATCCAGTCTCTTTCTTTTACAGATGACATAGTCCTGCTTGCCTCAGGATACTCTGTCAAAGAAGTCTGTGACAGACTGCAAGAAGCAGCCAGAGTGGCTATTGAATGGGGGCATGGCAATGTGGTCCAGTTTGATGCAGGAAAAACAGAAGCAGTCCTGCTTACCCGCAAGCACGGCCAGGAGCTGAAAGATCAGATTCAATGAGCACAAGTGGAAGTAGATGGCCACTGTGTGCCCTTCAATCTAGAGGCAACCAGATGGCTTGGTGTCTGGCTTGACTTGGGCCTGAATCTCAAGACCCATTATCAGACCTGTATGCGAAAGGCACGGGCTGCAGAAAACCAGGTGCAACGCCTATGCCAGAGCCATGGACTTGCCCCAGGACTGGCCCGCCAAGTTCAAGTTGCGGTGGTACAGTCAGTAGCCCTATATGGAGCAGAGCTCTGGTGGCAGGGCCAGAAGGACCGGCTAGCTGGTATACAGCTGATGATCAATCGACAGGCCCGGGCTATTACCGGCATGTTGAAATCCACTCCTGTAGGACCACTAGTTCGTGAAGCAGGCCTGGCACTGGCAGAGGCCCTATTGGAGGCCCGACAATTGAGATATACTACCCGACTGCTCAGCTTACCGGAGAACCACCCGGCTAAGAAGATCCTCCCAGTGAGCTTCCGCGAAGGGGATCAGCACGCTCAGCCCGGGGAGCAGACCCCAGGGAACCGGAGATGGGCTGACAGCAGCAACCGGGGCCCATGGTCCCTGGGACAACATCTAGCTCGACAACTAGCCAATATCCTACCAGCGGACCCATCTGAGGGCTTTGAAAGCATGACACAGACAACCAGCAGCCAGTTCCCAGGCCAAATAGAGGTGCTACCAGGTCCAGAGGCCCTAGCAGCAGCACAGTCTCCTTCTCCTGGACTAGCAATCTGGTCAGACAGATCAAGATTGGAGAATGGCAGGTGTGGAGCAGGGATTGCATGGCAAGAACCAGGAGGAACATGGAAGACCCAAGGACTCCCATTGGGCAAGGGATATGAGGTCTTTGATGCAGAGCTTCTTGGAGTTGTTCAAGCACTCCAGGTAGCAGAGAAGGTGGGAGATCAAAGACCAGTCACTATCCTGCTGGACTCCCAAGCTGCCATTGCAAGGCTGTGACATACCCAGCCAGGACCAGGCCAAGCATTAGCAGTCCAAGTACATGCTATAGCCAAGAGACTACATGCCTGAGGTTGCCAAACCACTATCCAATGGGTGCCGGGGCATGCAGGGATAGAAGGGAATGAGAGAGCTGACCAGGCAGCAAAACAGGCAGCTGGTAAGCCACCAGGAAGAGGCCCAAGAGAGATATCCCTGGCCTTCACCTGTAGAGCCTGAACAGAAGCCATTATAGCTCAAAGGCAGAGATGGCTCAACAAGGAACTTGGACAGCGATCCCAACAAGGTCAACAAACATACAGGCCACAGAGGAACTGACAGCTTGACCTGGCAGCTGCAATGGCTCCGAAGCACCTAGCAAGCCGTTATTTTCAGCTGAAGTCAGGACATGCAGCTATAGGAACATACCTACATTGGATCCAGGTCCTGGAGGATGCAACCTGTGAAGGATGCGGTATATCAAGGGAGACAATACACCATCTTCTCTTTGAATGTCGGGAATGGCGACACCAACGAAACAGGCTCTACAAGGACCTAGAGACTGACGGAGTCATGAGACCCACCACTGCAGAAGAATATCCACAAGGACGACTCCTAGGAGAGCCCAAAGCTACGAGGGCATTACTATGATTCCTAGCCAGCACCAGCATAGCTCTACCCCGGGCACACCTACAGCAGAAGGTGGAAAGGGCCCGAAGAGATGACGAATGGGGACTGGAAGCACTGGAGGAAGCAGTTAGAACAGGAGAGGGGTAGCAGGGAGGGTAGCCCAAGGCTGAGAGCCAGCCTAGGCCACACCCATCTTGCTCCAAAACACAAGGAGAGCACTGTGCTCAAAAGCCCTGCACATACAGGCAGTCTGGGGCGAGGAAAAGGATCAGAAAGATGATAGAAGGGGGCTAACGCCTCAGGAACCTATGGGGACAAGAGACTGTAGAATAGCCACTGACCTCGAGTCCACGAATCATGGTCTGTCATAGCTCTAGGGCTCGGTATGGACAATAAACTTGATTAAATAATAATAATAATAACACCCCAGGAACAGATCTTCTCAAACGAATGCTTTAATAATGTACAGTTATAATTAGCAAATAGTATGAGGTTGTTTTGGCTGATGTGCCTCTGCCCTGCACAAAAGCATCCGCTTTCTCTTCGGTCGACGGTCCAATCTAGCCCAATGAAAATCAATAATCAGGGCCCGTCGCAACTCAGCCTTCCATAGAATATTATCCGGTCGAAGGTCCTCATGCAAAACTCTGAGAGAGCAGATCTTCTTCACAGATCTCAAGATTTCACGATTCAACTCTTCCTCAGTGAATTCTGGACAAGAAGGCGCATTCTTGATACTGTTGATAGAATTCCCACCCCACCCCATAAGCAGCATATGCTGAATTTTTCCAGCCCCATGGAGGTTGTAAAACATTGCCAGGTCAATTGCCCCAAGGAAAACAGGGACTGCAGAACCCTGAGCTTCCTGCAGGACCTGATATATTTGGGCTTCGTCCTTGAGCTGATCCCATAGCCCAGAGGTCATGCCTTTTCCAACAACAGTATACCCATATTTAGCTTATATGACTTTGAATGGCGCTCCTGATGCTCCACAGCCTCCCATTGGCGTACAGTTGTGCTTGATGTTTCTATCCAGCTGTTTCTTCACGCCCTGCAAGAAAGTTGTGGAATTAATGGCGTGCCGCCTACCGTCTCCGCCCTGTTTATGGAGCATTACATTCGGGCAGTCATCATCAAGCTGACCACCCTGCTGCAGGCCCAGTAGACAGCACTGTGTACAGAATTCTGTGTTATGCCGCTCATGTTGACCATCTGACTGTGAAATATGTCGCGAACCCGCCCGGTGTACTGTACATTGGACCAGTGATGAACTAATCTCGCTGAGACCGCGTTTTTGGCCTTTTTGATATGAAGTTTCAAAATCCGAATCAGGATCTGAAGATTCATCATGGTATGTTGTGGTAGAAGGTGAACAGCCAGGCCGAGACCGGGTTGGCGCTCGGCGTCCCTTAACGGTGGGGGACTCCACTGAGGATGATGACGGCGGCCGATACTCAGATGTGGTGGACTTGGGGCTAGGATAAGTGTCCTTTGAATTCAGGGTATTTCGTAGCGATTCAGCTTCAGAGACTGGAGACCGAGTGTCATCAAAGCTAGACTTCCAGGTTGGGAGCTGCGCGTCTGCTTTGTTTCGCCATTGTTGGCTACGACGACGTGAACGAAAACTCATCAGACAGAGACATAATACCCGAGCAATAGCCGTTGCTGGCCACAGAAAACTCTGATCATCTTCTGGGTTCACTTCTAAGTTCGGTTCGCAGAGATGATAATACAGAGTGACTGGGTCGTCATAGGGGACTTGCAGAAGGACTAATGCAAGTCCATTGGTCACATATGAATATTCAAGTCCTTCCTGGATCATCACATGGTACTCTTGGGCGATCACTGATCCAACGATCCTTTCAGCTTTCTCATCCTCGGTATTGGGGACACCATGAGCCTTGACTACCTGTTCCCAGAAGTCCATGGATTTAAGACCTCTGCGAAGGCTCTCAACAGGTAGCTTATGGGGAGGCTTATATTCGACTGTGGTGAGAAGAGTGCTGGTGCCATTGTCAATGTGATGTATGCAAAACTGATCAGGCCTGGAAGACCCGGATCTCGATGATTGGTTTGGCTGTGAATCAAGGCTATTGGTATGGTTGTTGAACCGGACTCCTTCACTGCCCAAGAGAAACTCATCTCGAGCAGCAGGTATCTTGCAGAGTTCTGCGATTATGTCCCGTACATTATCCTCCACAGCAGACCGCTCGTAGCCCTCTAGGTCTTGTTCACTACTTATTGGTCTCTTTTCAACCTTTTGTCCCTCATACTCCATTGCAACGAGGGGTGGAAAAACCCGACGTGCTGTATCCCCTGTCGATCCAAGATGGTTGCAAACAGAGCGATAGATGTTCTCCTGCTGGGTTTGACATTCCATCCACGGGCGCAGTTTCACTGGGCACTTTTTCCCGATCGGTGCTGAGATTTTCCCTGAAGTGCAGCGAGATTGGTTTGCGACTCTCAATGATCTAGCGACGATGTTGTGGCCATATCGAATGAGCTCGCCAAACGTCGTCTGTCGAGTTTGTTCCTCTGCCTGTCTCCTTAGTTCTGCTTCATGCGTTCGTTCCTCCTCTGCTTGTTTCCATTTTCTCGTCGGTGCTTCCCCAAATGAGTAGAGCTCGGTTCGTGGTTCCTCAAGAAGGTAAAATTCAGTCGGTATCCCTAGGGAGTTGCTTAATGGAGTGCGATTGGGAGCAGAAGAATACAATGACTCTCCAGTAGTGATTGAATCGGAAGCCATGGGGTGTGATTGGATGTGTTGCATATATTCACGCTGTATGTTTAGATTCTCCTGACTCATATTTTGATCTGGATTGAAGCAAGAAGTTGCAGCATCATCAGATGAAGTCTCATGCTGAGATCTGTCTGCTTCTGATTGAATTGCCATGTTTTGGTTAGGTAACGTCTGGAATTCTTGGCTGTTGTTCTCAATCGTATGGTCGTAGCCCGTTTGTGATCGCCTTACTGATACCCCGAGGTCTTGAGACGGACTATTTGATGTCTCAATTGTGTAAAGACCATATACTTGCTCTGGATAGGCGTCAGAAAAAGAAGCGGTGGGCTGATCTTCCGGTTTTGCACTGTTGTTTTCTTTTGATTTGTTTTCGCTATTTGAGATATGAGAAGACATGCTTGGGATTTGATGTTGTTGTGTCTGTGGTAACGTATCCAAGCCGCTATGAGCAATGGCAGTCGATTCATGTTGTCGGGAGGAATCAGTAAACGAAGGAGCCATCAGCGGGGTGCCTTCTTGTAATGACTGTAATGCGGCTCGATCACCAGAAGGGAAATGTTCTATGACAAGATCGTTGCAGTTATCCGAACCAGGCATTGCATTCACATTGGCTTGACATTGGATGCCATTTTGCACTGATTTCATTAGTAGATGAATAGCATCAATAGACAAGGATTTGCACACCATCAACTCGTTCAGCTGTCGACTGAAAGTCAGATGACTGAGCGGTATTGTGCCGTAATTGACTTCTCATTCCTGCATTGTCGGCCAATTATGCATCAAGTGTGTTTAGACTCGAAGCATCTCGAACAAGCTTGTGTATATGCACCCGCTGTCTTTTTGCTTGACCGTGCGAACTCTGGTCGGGCTTGGTGCAGCGCTTCCTTGCCGATTGACAGGAATGAGGTCCCCAAGGTTCGATGGACGCTACATTTTGCCTTAACGAGGCAAAACATGATTGAATATGGGCCATTATTTTGCTCCCTACTTCATTGGCTTTGTTTTCTTCCACCACATCAGGCAGCCCTATTCTAGTAAAGTGATCAACGGCAAAGGCAAAATAATCAGCCTTATTTAGGAAAACCTCGTACCTTGGTGGTTACAGGTCGGTCGGGGTCCTTTTTCGAGTCGCGCGAGTGGAAAAGATGATTATATAATTTTATTATATCATGTGACCCACATTGATTAATTTACCTCCTTGTAATATTTTTCACCTCGCATGACGTTTTTCCAATCAATTACCAACTAACCATCAATCCCTTGACCATTATGGCTTTACTGAGCAGTAATGTAAGTTTTTTTATTCAATTTTGCAGCTATTAAACTGTGATACAGAGCTCTAAAAGTTCTTTCAGAAGTGGTATAAAGGATACTTGCAAAAGGTTGCCAATGGCAGCCTTGAACTTCCTGCGTACGACCTGGTAAGTCTTTTGAAAGTCAATGAAAGTCAATGTCATTTTAACTGCTTCCTAACTGTTTCGTAACCGCTCAGAACCCAGACGGAACCATCAAGATCTACTACGGCGAAGTCTTTTGTCGGGTGGAGGATTGTTCCCGTGCCCAGGCGAGATTTTCTTAGTTAGATGCTTGGTGGTCGCTTGCTAACTGCTTGTCGACTACTCAGCATCATTATAGTGCCACAAACAATTTAGTTTTGCACATCAAGAGCCATGAGGGCATTCATCTACAGGAGGGTCAGAAGGGCGGTCGGGTTGCTCAGAAGGTGGTCGATGCTGCTGTCAGTAAGTGATTCCTCAGCGCTTGCCAAGCGGCTTTGAACTGATTATGACCTTCAGAGTGGTACAAAGGCTTGATGTTGGGGGCTGAGGCTGAGGTGCCCAGTGCCATTGGATCCAGGTCTGAGGCAGAAGACGAGGAGGAACATGAGGATGAGGAGGAAGGTGAGGAGGAAGGTGAGGAGGAAGGTGAGAAGGAAGGGACAGATGGAGAAGAAGCATCAGAGAGACCTCCTTTGCCAATGAAGAAGAACGGGAGTGTAAGTGCTACCCAACTGCTGCTCAGCCACCTGGCGACTGCTTACTGAGTATTTAGGTGCATGTGACAGACATGCGAAAGCAGGTGGTCCTCATGGGCCATAAGATCCCCTGTTCCACTTGTGGCAATCGTAATGATTGCTGTAAGGACATGGAGAGCTGTGAATACTTCCATCTCTTTCAGCATGACATGGACTAGATAGGTAGATGCCAGGTGGACTGCTTGTCAACTGCTTCCTAGCTGCTTCTTAATCAACACGGTATATTTTGAGGACTTATCATGAATGTATATATATATTGTATGTTGCACATGGAATTGAGGATGTAAGCAGGATTCTGCCTGTATGTCAATTCTCTTTAGATTGATATGAATTTATAACTTTATAAGTTTGAGGGTGAAGATGATTAAAAATATATTCTTGCATAGGCTACAGGATGTGACTTGATCTGAAACTGGTGGTGAACTGCTTAGAGATCACTTGCTGATTCCTGAATTCTGTTCCGCCGCTCTATAAGATCAAGCTCTAATCTCTCATTCTCAAGACGTTGTTTTTGAGTCTCCTCTTCTTGCTTTTTAATATCTGCTTCAAGCTTTCGAAGCTCAAGCTCTTGACGTCTTATTTCTAAACTTGATGCATTTGTGGAAGCAGTTCGACGGAGATCTTTTGAAGATATTCTAGATCTAGCTGATTTTTAGCTGCTTAGAAAGCGCATACCAGGTACCTGGAAACTTACTCATTATCACCGTTCTGTGAAGAGGATTGGGAATGTGACCTTATGCTCCTTTGATGTGATTGAGATTGCCCTGAAGCAGTCTCATGACTATGGGTTGAAGAGGAGCGTTGGCGTTTGCGACTGTCTAAATTGAAGTAGTCAGTAGGTGCTTATAAAGTAGTTAGGAACTAATTCAGGTAGTTATCAAGGGCACTTGCTTTCCCGACTCATATGACGAAGATAGTTGGCTTCCATATTTGATGTCCGATATGAATGATGAATGTTGAATTTCCTGAAATTATCATATTGAAGAATATCATCTTTGTCCAACTTTGCAGAACTAGATAGAATTAGCATTATAGTAATAAAGTGATTTGTATGTGGTTAATAACTGCTCAACACATACTTCTTAACTGCTTCAGTCAATGTTAAATACTTTCCAGATGCGTATGACTTCTGATGTGACTGTTCAACAGCATTCGTATGATTGCGCAAAGCAGCAAAGTAATGAGATTGGATTTTAGAGCATGCTTTATTCAAGCCTGCTTTAATAACTGGACTTTTCTTTTGTATTGCCCATGTCTGAACGTTGGCATCTTCAAATTCTATTCCACAGTTAGCAACTGGTCATGTACTGCTTAGGGAGAGGTTATTCACTGATCAGTAGTTCAACTAAAGCATCATAGTCAGCCTCTGATTTGCAGTCTAATAGACTCATCATACGGCTCCAAAGAGGAGATCCTTGATTTCTGGTCCCGATGGTATTCAGAATTGATCGTTGAAAATGGACTCGGCAAAAAATTATTATATGTTGCAGATGCCATGTCACATCATGATTTTGAGGGTCAATTTCAGACAAATATTTACCAAGTCCTAAATGGTTATTGAGTGCTTAAGAGGTGGCTGTGAAGTACTTACCAGTATATTGTTTTGAGTCCATATCAACAATTATTCCATGAACACCAGTTCCATGAATTGAATCAAAGAGTACTGGATGACCAGTGATTTTTTGAACTAAGTCAAAAGCCCGTTTGAAAAGAAGATAATAGCCCTCAGTGGAATCCACAGTGGTAAAGACCCGTAGTAAAGTAATGACTAGTTGTTCATTGGTTGAGAACTGTCTGTCAAGCACTTGGAAAGCACTTACCTTTACACTGATCTGGCAAGAATGTTGCAAAGAGCACTTCATTCATGTTCTTAGATCGGATCCGCTTGTAAGACATATCAACTTCAAATGAGGAAAGTTGAGATAGAAGCTCAATCTGTTTCTTGAAGCCACATAGGATCATGGTATCCTGTGAATCATGATATTGTTCTTGGATATAATCCTAAGAGCTTGATAAGTACTTCCTAATCATATAAGCACTTTGAAAATGCATACCTTAATATGTTGGTCAGTGTTTTCAAGAAAAATGAGACCGTTGACATCCTGCCCGCTTGGATATGACAGCAGGCGCTGTTTTTGGATAATTGCTGCAATTCGATCTTTGTTACAGAAGCTTGAGTGGATTTCTGTCAAAGTAGAAGCATTATGCTGCTGACAAAACGCCTCTAGCTGTGGATTTCGCAGGAATTGTGCTGAATAACCATTTAGCAAATGGTCAAGAGGCACTTATGAAATACCTACCAGTGGTTAAACTTGGATCACGTATCTGCTGTATGATCCTTTTCACTCCTTGTAAGATCCGCTCTGGTGCTTTGGTTGGGGGAGGTGGTGGGTGTTTATGCACACCATGTGATGTGAATAATATATATGGGCATTGGCCTATATCCACTGGGACTAGAGCATTGAAGACAACATCACAAGGTGTATGTTGCAATCGACCTGATCCTTGAGGATGATCCCGGCCTTTGAAGCAGTTAGTGACCAGTTGCCAAATGGCTGATAAGTACCTACCACAGTATTTTCGTCGGGATGACAATGATTCAAAAACACCACACTCTTCAGTCGCTGGTATAATCTCTTTATTAAAGAGATCTTCAAGAAACTGCAAGTTAATCACTGTATGGCCTTGAATTGCTCCTCTATGATGTTTTGTCAAGACACCGTATGATTCGTTTATACAGCCAATATAAGGATCATACTCGCCATGAACATTCTGAAATAGTTAGAAACTGCCTGATAAACGCTTATGAGAAATTTCAAACCAACCATTTGGCTGTATCTCTTGAAAACTGGTTTACAGGAAGGGAGTTGTTCAATACAGGCAAGGCCTTTCTCAAAGAAAGCAACTTTTGATCGATAGTAGCTAAAGGCAGTTAGTAACCAGTCTCTAGCCAGTTAAGAAGCAGTTAAGATACCTGTATGCATTCCGTTTGCCAAGGTCAGACTCTAAGAGCTGAATATCCTTCTGAGACTTCTGGATTTCTTGCCAAATAATATCATCAACAAAGGTATGATGACAGGATTGAAGGAATGAGTTCAGAAATTCACATGCATAGATTCCAGAGCATTTCCAGGTCCATTTTTTGACATGGCATCTGAAAAATGGGCAATAGACTGGTCGTTTTTGTCCATATTGCAGTCGTTTTGCATATTGGATCTAATGAATACTTAGCAATCAGTCATAAAATATGTTATGGTCACTCACGTCATGCGCAAGTTGCTCCATTTCAAGCTGTGATCGCCCTCTTGATGCAACAACATATGAATATCCATCAAAATGGCTTGTTGGATACTCCGGTAGATCATCATTATATTCAATTTTGAGCGTTGTAAGGCCAGGTCCTTTAGCACTAGTAAGTGGAATTGGTATAGCTGGTTCCTGTATTAAGTAGTTAGTAATCAGTTAAATACCACTTAATTTTGGAGTTGTTTCCCACCTCGATATCCGCTTCAGCATCGAGATCCAGTCCAGTTAGCTCATTCATGTCAATGGTAGAATGATCAACGTCCATCTTGATGTAAAATTGGTAATACAATGAAATTGATATTAACCCACTTGTGAACTGCTTAAATCATTCAGAAAATCATTCAGAATATTATGAGCAGTGGGGGGTAATTGTGGAAAATGAATTACAGGCGTATCTGTATGGTATTTAAATGGTCATGCAAGCCGTTCATGCTTAATAATTGTCTTGGCAGTCACGTGTTGCTGGTACATCTCACATGAGCTCATCCGAAAGCTCGCGTGGGCTGCGTACACCGTACCTTGGGTCATCAGTTGTGTTATTGAGCTGATTAAGGTGGGGAGTACTTACACAGAGATTGGGATCCGTGGCAGGAAAAAGAAACAACCATAACCTCCCAGAGCTTGAGAATATGCGTACCACCTACTACCAGCATTGTAGTCCTTCTTAACATTTTCCTCCACAGTCTCCCAGCCATCACTTCCGCTCCGACCCTTGAATATTATATCAACTAACTCCTTACGCGCTTTTCCAGCCAGAGTCGTGTATCCCCATTGTTCCATCAAGTCCTTCGCCAATAAATATATAGCTGTTGTAGAAAACGAGCGTGTAACAACATAATCATTCTCAGTTTCTCTGATACAGTCGTAAAGGATGCTCAACACATTCGCCTGGCTATTTCTTGGACAACTTTCGCTAGACTCGTCCAAAAATGCAGAAGGGTTCGTTCGCAATTGGTTGAGTTGATTTCTGACATGGTTGGAACACACAATATCTTCCCTTTTGGTTTTCGGATATATTCGATGGATTCGTCTCTGCGAGACCGTGGGAAAATGGCGGCTGACTTCTTCACAAATAGTGGCGATAGGAGCTCTTGAGGGATATGATGAATATGCTGGACGAGGGCACTGACAACCTGAATGCTATGAGCTATAATCCCTCAATGAGCTTCTGTCACATACACTTCCAAGAAAGCTCTTGCAATCATGCCTGCCACTTTTGAAATCAAAAGCGTTTTGCAAAATTGCCTTGGATACATCTTCCATTTTGCAGTTTGTGACGATGAAGACATATGCTTGGGATACTTTAAGAGGCTTTACAAACAAGGACCGCCGACCTCATCATGATGGTTCACAAAAATGTTCTTTCTGCGCTAAGGGTGCCTTTTATTTTATTGGCTATTCTATCCCTGCAATAATTCAGTAAGATGCATGATTGGTACTTCCAGCAAAGATCAGGAGTATGACGGCGCAATGCCTCAATTCCGCATAAACAACTGATATGCCTGAACACTGCCACCCTAGCAAGCAAAACAAAGAGAACGCTAGCGCGGCCACACAACCCATACATAAAACCCGTTTGCTCCCATACATAGATTTCTGCTTCTTTTCTCTCCAGATTCACCTTGCTTATGTAAAAGTTTACAACCCGGTTGGCAGATTTTACGTAAGTCATGCTTTTCCTAAATCCTTCGGCTGTGGGAGCCACTGCGGTATACCAATCAATAAATACGGATCTGCAAGAAGGCTGACTACGTAACTTTGTACTTAAATTTGATCCCAACAAGTAAATTAAAGCGACAACTTGTAGTCTCCGTAAAGATAAGGTAATATGACCAGCAGCGCCAAATTTGGTTTAGCTTGGTACAGATACTGTCGTAACAACCGATGACTTATCTATTCGAAGAAGATCATCCTAGATACCTGTTGACATCTACGCGCCAACCTTGCCCTTCTGAAATCAGTCTTCCATGGCCTGAAGGCTCATCTTGCAGTAGAAGGAGTTGTATAACCATCAGGTATTAAAGAATATAGGAACCAATGTATTCACCTTACAACCATAAAGTCATTCCTGACTCCCAAGACATAATATGGCCTGCTTGCACGGATTATTGCCATGGAAACTACTTCCATGCTGGGTCAAAGCTTCTTCCAATGCGATTCTACCTATTCGCACACAAGTTCCTATATAGATACGTGCTCATCGGGAGGGGAAGTGCATCTGGAGATCCCAGATCCACAGCCATCCCATACAGCATCTACAAGGCCACCCTCGTCAGACAGCAATTCCAGCATAATCCACCTCCCAATACCTCCCCCGTGTCTCCATGCACCGGAGTACACTCTTCAACACCATAATACTGGGGCAATTGATCACCAAATAGTCCGGCAAATGCCATTTTTGTACAACAAGACACCTGTTTTAGAGCCAATGACAGAGTTAGGGGGGAAAGATTTCCGATGGTCAGATTTTTTTTTGGAAAATAGTAAGTGGCTCATGGAACAGTACTTGTGCTTTTTACTGACAATCAATAAATAGGCGATAATGAAGCATCACAATCATGGCTGGCCCCTTTTAGATGGAAGCCTTTCCCGTCAAATCAAAATCTTTAAAAATTACTGTGGTGTGACATACAGCCCTGGTTCAGAGGCATTCATTGCGTTGCATGTTATCTATCATGATGAGACTACTGGACATGTACGTTGCTCAGCTGCATTTTTGAATGAAGAACCACAATCATCGATGCGGTGGGATCTGGGCTTCCTTATACATGCTAAAGAATGGAGGGATTTGAAGAAGCATGGATTTATCTGGAGATGTTGATAATCATTATTACTGTCTGGTTTTGTATATACGTTATTGATGCTGTCAATCAATAGATTTGATATAATTTCTAGCACGTTCACATCATAAATATGATAACTGACAGCTGGTCAGGGTATTCATCTTTGAAGCAAATTTAGTATAAATATCCAGAGGGCCAAAAAAAGAAAGGAAGAGCGGGTGACACAAAATCATAACCTACATGGAAATAATTAACGTACTGAATACATAGAGATCAACAGTCATATATGTATGGTATGTAGACAGCCTCGCTAGGCAAAGGCACAATTATATCAAGTAATGATCTATGGGTAAGCACTCCATCGAAACAAAAAAGATTTTGGTCCAGACAATATACAAAAAGGACCCAGACATACTACAAGGCCATTCGACAAGCAAAACGGGAGTGCTGGGAAGCCTTTCTTCAGGGGAGCCAGGAGCCTGGGCACCACCCCCCGGGCACTCCTCCTACCCCAGATGAAGCCGCCCGGTGTTGGCTGGCACTAAAGTACACCAAACCCCAGGATCAAGGAACCACACCCACCCTGTACCGAGCCCAGGGAGATACACAGGCTGCAACAACATTCCAGGAGAAGGAAACCCTAATTAGGGAGGCAGCCTTCCCCCAAGCCCCAAGAGACCGCCCAGTACAGTGCCCCCCACTAGGGAATGCACATACAGAGGCCACAGAATCAGCAGTCAAGCAAGCCCTGTTCTCCCAAGCCACCCAAAAGGCCCCGGGAGTGGACCAGTTAAACTTCCAGGCCCTCCGGCTCCTGTGGAAATGGGATTCTCAACGAATAGTAACCCTAGCACGCCAATGCCTCCGGCTGGGGTTCCACCCCCCAAGCTGGAAGGTGGCCAAAGGCATACTGCTTAGGAAGCCCAACAAGACTAACTACTCCTTGGTGAAAGCCTACAGAGTCATTAGCCTGCTCAACTGCCTGGGAAAGGTGGTGGAGAAGATGGTGGCCACCCAGATTGCAGAGTTCTGTGAACAAAAGCAGACTCTCCACAATGGACAGATGGGTGCACGCAGACATAGAAGTGCCCCAGATGCAGTAGGCTGCCTCATTGAGGAAGTCCATCAAAGCTGGGCAGCAAAGCAACTGGCAGCCACCCTCTTCATGGACATAAAAGGGGCCTTTGACCATGTCAACGCAGCCCTACTAGTCAACCGGCTGGAGGCCATGGGGCTTGATGGCTCACTAGTCAACTGGGTAGCATCATTCCTATCGGACAGGCAGGTACAGCTAGTCATTGATGGCCACCCAGGACTGATCACACCTATCAGCTCAGGACTCCCCCAGGGGTCCCCAGCGTCACCAATCCTCTTCCTGATTTATATACAGGGAGCCTTCCCAGCCATTGAACAAGCTACCCCAGGGATCAGAGCTTTGTCCTTTGCAGATGATGTAGGGCTCATAGCCCGGGGGAACTCAGTACAAGGAGTATGCAGCCAACTGCAGGCAGCGGGAGAGGCTGCCATAGCCTGGGGCATAGAGAACGGGGTCCAATTTGACCATGAGAAGACAGAAGCAGCCCTCTTTTCCCGCCAATCAGGCCGCCGGCTCCGGGAACAGATTGAACGGGCTAGGATCACAATCAGAGGCCACCCAGTGAGCTTTAGCTTGGAGGCCACACGCTGGCTTGGGGTGCTACTGGACAGTGGGCTTACCCTTAAGGCTCACTACCAGGACAGGCTCCAAAAGGCTACCAGGGCAGAGGCCCGAATCCGGGCTCTCTGCAAGACCCAGGGGCTCCCTCCGGGGCTCATATGGCGGCTCCAGAAAGCAGTGGTCCACGCCATAGCCCTATATGGAGCGGAGCTTTGGTGGCGGGGACAGAAGGACCGAGAACAGGGCCTACAGGGCCTAATCAACAAACAAGCCCGGGCCATAACAGGGGCATTCAAGACCACGCCCATTGGGCCCCTCGTACGGGAAGCAGCCCTGGAGCCAGCATCCAGCCTACTAGATGCCCGCCAACGAGCATATGCAGCCCGGCTAATGGGCCTACCAGAGACCCAGCCAGCCCGGGCGATTCTCCCAGTCACATTCCGGGAGGGAGACTGCCATGCACAGCCAGGGGAGCAACCAGCTGACGACCGGACATGGGCTGAAGAACGCCCCCCAAGGCCCCTGGGGCAGTACCTGGCATGGAAAGTGAACCAGACCCTGGCTACAGACCCCTCAGGAGGCTTTGAACAGGCAGAACCTGAAGGCATTGACTTCCCGGGGATCATCAGGGTTCCCCAGGCAGATCAGGCCAGGGAGGAAGCCCACAAGATGCCCCCCCAGGGAACCTTCTGGTCAGATGGCTCCAGATTGGAAGACGGCCGTGTGGGAGCTGGCATAGCCTGGAAAACTGAAGGGGACAGCCAGTGGCACATCAAGGGGAGGCCTATGGGCAAGGGAGCTGAAGTCTTCGACGCAGAGCTAGTAGGGGTGGTGGAGGCCCTTCAAGAAGCAGAAAAGCAGGCAACAAGGGACCCAGTTACCATCCTGTTGGACTCCCAAGCAGCCATAGCCCGCCTCAGGCACACCAGGGTAGGCCCAGGGCAGGTTGCAGCAATAGAAGCAGCAAATCTGGCCCAGGGACTAGTCAGCCGGGGCCAAGCAGTGACCATACAGTGGGTTCCTGGGCACTGTGGCGTGGAAGGCAATGAGAAGGCAGACCAGGCAGCAAAAGCAGCAGCAACACGGCCTCCCATCCCAACTGGAGGAACACAGGGCCAGCTCTCCCTAGCGCACCTCCGGAGAACCCAGACAGAGGCCACCAGGGAGGCCCGGGAGAGGTGGCTCCGGGAGGCCATGGCCAAACGAACACCGGCGGCGCAGAGGACGTACAGACCCCACCGGGGCTGGAGGCTGGACCCTGCGGCAGCGGGAGCCCCCAAAGCCCTGGCCAGCCGATACTACCAACTCAAAATGGGCCATGCGGCAATAGGGCCCTACCTCCAGAGGGTGCAGGCCCAGGAATCAGCAGCCTGCCAGGGCTGTGGAGCACCCAGAGAATCAGTACACCACCTACTCCTGGAATGCCGGGAGAGAGCAGGCCCCCGGAGAACTCTTTTCCAGGGCCTAAGAGAAGCTGGAGCACCCAGGCCAGCCACAAGGGAGATTCACCCAGAGGTCCGACTCTTCGGGGACCCCAGGGCCACCCCAGCCATCCTACGGTACCTACAAGACACCGGGGTGGGAGCCAGGAAGACCCCCAGGGAAGCCCAGGTACAAGCCCGGGCACAGGATGAATGGGGATGGGGAGCGCTGGAAGGAGCAGAGCAGATGGAGGGAGACTAGTGTGGGGGGGCTAAACAGCCCAACAAGTGAAGAAAACGAGGAGGGCCTGGGAACACCCCCAGAACCCGAATGCCCTGGGCGAAGAGGCCGATTGGGGCGAGGAACAGGAGAAGACCATGTACATAAGTAGTAAACCTGAAAGGGGCAGGGGGTAAAACCCCTGCCCAAGGCTTGGACAGTCTGTCATAGCCCCAGGAGCTGGATACGGACTATAAACTTGATTAAATAAATAAATAAATAAATACAAAAAGGACCCCATTCCTGTGCTGTTTCTTGCTTCTCACTATACTTTTTATTTTCCATCTTTCATGTCCACACGTCATTGATCTTTGTGACGGCTCAGCCCAGCGCCTTTGTTGACAAACGCCATCAACATGGCAAACAATGCCATGCAAGCAATTAAGACAAACAGCTGCTTAGCGAGGCCACACAACCCCTATAAGACTTCTTCGTGTAAATAGGCTTTCCTCTTCTTCTCTTTCCTTCTTCAGATTCGATATTCTCGTCGATGGCTACTAGTTAGTTTAGATATGAATATCATTCGTTTTATCTACTAGCTACCGAGCCCGTGACACTGAGAACCCTTGCAGTCAGCCTCGTCCATTCCTGTTTATACTCAAATTTTCAAGGGTTCCCTGTTTTCAAACACGCAGTTAACAACTCGAAACCAAAGAAGCAACTTTAGTAAACAATGTCCAATATATTGCATATACTCTTGAGCTTTTTTCAGCTTGGGCCTCACTATCAGATCAAGAAGGTCGAAAAGTATTTCAACAAAGCTACGCAAAGTAGTTTTTCATTTCTTCTCCGCGATATCTCTTTTAATAGCAGATAACAGAGACGCTAATATGTAGCAATCTAGGCTCTGTCCCCGATGACCTGAGAATAGCTCTTTTACCAAGAACCCGGCAGATTCAACATCTGCAGACATTATTCGACGCTTCATGCGTCAAAGATAAAGAAACCAAGAATACTGTAAGAGCACGTCCCCATACTTTTCTCATCTTGCAATAGCTGAGTCAAATCGGCATTATTAGACTGGACCCAAGACAGTCTACGAATGCATATAGAAAGGACCCACCCCGATGCCAACTTCTCAGAAAGCGAGATTGGACTCTTGTGGCGATGCTTTTACTTATATGCCTACCACCCATTCCCATGTTCCCCTGTAATCGATGCCAAGATTGACCAAGATGCCTTCGAGCGCGCCGTAACATTATTAGCAGCACAAGGAACCGATCTTCTAGGCACGTTGGAGGAAGGAGATTGTTTCTGGCGCTTTGATAAGGATGTTACTTTCTTCCACATGGCTAGCTTCGACAGGATGGTTAGGAGCATTTACTGTCCTTATCATGGTTATTCAAGTCCGTCTCTATCTGTTGTGACCGATGTGATGGATGTTCTGGCCATGACGGAGCCTCAAGATATGAAGTTTGCTCCATCTACACGTCAGCTTGAGCCTGCAGCCAAAAGGCTTCTTACTAAAGGTGCTCCTAGAAGATGTCGTTGGCGGACCGCTACTAAAGATTTGTCAATGTTCCTAAGCATCTTGCTACGGATGAAGCTCGACAAGGCCAAATGGGGTCTGGGGTTCCATTTCGGGGGTTTTGACGAGGCTAATCCTGAGGATAAAAATCTTGCCAGTATCATGATAGAGGGCACAGGTCTACCAGTGGATTTTCATCCCAGCATAATGGATTTGCTGGTAAGCGTGTTAAATTGGCACTTACTCGAGCACATCTGACTCTCTTTCAGCCAAACCTACCGCTACGATTCCACCAGCTCTGGGCTGTTTTATTCCAATCAGCAAAGACCACCAACGAACAAGTACCAAAGATAACAGAAGCAGCGTCAGAAGAAATACCTACATGAATCCTTCGGGCTATCTCCTTATTCATCCCTCAACAGCAGATTCCCATACGCTCGCAGACAGCATCCGCAGATATGAGAAGTGCTTTTGATCAAATTGTACAAGGAACTGATAATATGCGCGCGTCACTCTTCAAGTCTCTTGTTGATAAACCTGATCCATTCCTCATGCTTTTCACCAGAGACGATGTGACAGCCGCGGTACTTGGATTTTGGATTGACCCTAAAACCGCTTCGTATCTCTTCTTTCGTCACATCCTATGGAACTTATATGTATGGAGAATGGGGATTCTTGGTCGATCGATAAACCTTACCGAATTGGACATCCAGAGGCTCAAAAAACCGGCTTGCACATCGATCTGAAAAGTCAAACGGCTACGTTGAAGTATAGTTTCGGTGAAGGGTATAGCGATGGCTCTGGTGAGGGCGCTGAAACTCTGGACGTCAGTGTTAGGGTTTGTCGGTTCAGCGTCTTTCGCGTTCTTGGGCGTGTATTATCAGGCCCAATTCTAATTACTCGATCAGGGTTTTTATGCTCAACCTGAAGTTACTGCAAGTTATTGTCGTGTTAAGGAATCATGAACTAGTTCAACTCGGTGCCGCCATGTTCCTCAGTAAATATACACAAACTCATCATTCTCCCGATCCGTCAGGTCCAAAAACGCATTATCCCCAATCTGCTGCTCCCCATCCTCCCAATCCTCCTGGTCCCCCTCCTCCTGATATTGATCCATCATCGACCGATCCACCATCTTCGCCGGCTTTCCATTCCTCACTCTCCGACGCTCCTGCATCCTATTCAAAACAACAAGGTTACCCCACTGTATAAACACCACAGCGACCAAAGCTACAAAGATGCCCAAGCACGCCCGGAGACCTGGATGATAGGCTGGCGCGTCTTTTTCACTGAAGAGTAGGGGACCGACGATATTACCCGCCGATGTAGCCGCGTTAAAAAGACTCATGACGATGGATTTCTTCGTCGTGCCGGCGGTATTACCCACGATCCATGTGACGATTAACGGATTACCCCCGAACAAGAATGCAAGCAGGTAATATCCTGCCAGTAAGGCACCCTGCACAGACTGATTCCGCGGGATGGCGTACAGGATAGCCAGCCCCGCAACAACAGGGAGCATAAAAGCTGCCAAAATCGCTGCCTTAAGCCGGGCTTTCTGAGCCAGGTAACTCGCGACCAAAATCACAATCAACTGCAGCGCCCCAAACGGCATGTTGAGCAGTGTGGTTTTGTAATTGTCGAACCCAAGCCCGCTGAGGATAAGCGGGCCAAAGACATTGGTCACGCTTGCACCGATGTTCAGCAACATTGCCATTCCGATCCAGAGGTAAGTCTTCGGCTCAATACCAGCTTCTGCGACATGCTTCATGCGGAATTCGCGGTTTCCCGTACCGGTTTGGTTTGCGCGGAGGCGTTCCATTGCTTGTGGTTTTTCTTCTTCTGTTAGGAAGCGCGCGGATGGGATGTCGTTGTCTAGTTTCCAGTAGACGAACGGGGCGGTTACTACTGTCAACAGGCCGACGAAGAGGAATATACTGAAATATTCGTGAGACTTGGGTTCAGTCTTTTGAAAAGTAGATACTCACATCTGCCATGGAAATAGTACGTGCGACTTAATATGGCCCAGTCCGTACGAAAGAGCTGCTGCAACGACCGTCGCGGCGCCATTGGTACTATACCAAGCAGCAATGCGCAAAGGCTGCTCAGCACGACGATACCACTGGCTAGTAATGATGCTGAAAAGCGGGAGACATCCGGCTTCGAAGAGGCCGAGGAGAAATCTACCCAACAATTAACCACTCTTCTCTTCTTCGACTCGACGAAAACACACATACCTCGTAGCCATCAACCCCCCAAAATTATGACAAGCCGCCATCGCCGCCTGCGAAACACCCCAGCCAAAGCACAACACCGGCATAAGAATCCGATGCGGCACCTTCACAATCAAAAACGACGAGAACGGCTGCCATGCGAGCTGGGCAATCGGCGCAATCGATCCGATAAGCGAATATTGGTTCCCTGTGAGATGCGCATCTTCTTGCATGCCAAATGTCGCGCCATATCCTAGGACCGTCTTATCCAGGATCTGGAGAAAATAGACCCAGATTAGGATGAGGAGGATGATGCGGTCGGTCTTGCGGCGGATGCGCTTGCTGTCTTCTTCCGTGAATGGGATGCGGACGAGGCTTGTGGGGTCTAAATTGGGGGGTTTTATGGGAGGGTTGTTTTCGTGGTGGGCTGTTTGGGGTTTGTTTGCCATGATGCTTGATAGAATGGAATGAGGGTGTAGAGCAGCAGTGCGGATGAAAAGCCATGGTCAAGCCAGTTTATATATAAGTACAGGAAATATCAACTTCTCATGAACAGACTTGAATCTCTCACATCGACAGCGAACCGTGCGACCCTCCCGCCAGCGTAGGGCCTACGTTAACTACTCGATTTGGCTTCCCCGCAAAGTCACCCCCACGCCCCCGGCTTCCCGGATCCGGGGAAGTTTGACAGCACCCCCACGCTTTTTATCTTTCAATGCTTTTCCACCACCGGCAAACATATTACGACTGGATTATTCAGCGACTACACCTCCCGCACGTGCTTCTTCGCTTCCAAATCAACGCCCAGCCAAAGCAGATCCGGCCGACTGTAGTGGCCACACGAGTCGACGAAACACCTAGTCTCGAGTACCTTGTCCGGGCTTACTTCGGCGATAACGAGATTCTCCTCGTTCTCAGGGAGGTCTTCCGTGAGCTGTCGGCCATCGGGGCCAAAGATTGCAGATGATCCGCCTCCTGGGATGTTCATTGATGTACCTTCGCCGGTGCCCATGGCTTTGATGCCCTTTTCGGATATGAGGGCTGTTGTATGGATAACGAAAGTTGACGACTCGATGGCATATGTCTGGGCGAGAATGCGAGTTCCTATCCGAAGAAGACCCATCAGTTAAACCAAGCATCGCTATACTCAAAAGAAAATAACCTACCTTCCAGCGACATGCTAAAGAACTCCGATCCCCCGGAATGATGATGCACCGGCGGCCACGCAGCCACATGAAACAACTCCCGCTGATGATAAGTATGATACTTCAACAACGGATTAATATGCTCCCAGCACGACAGCGCGCCCACGCGTCCAACACTCGTATCAACCACATTCAACAATGAATCGCCCGTGCAATCACCAAAGATGGTACGCTCCATATGCGTGGGTTTAAGCTTGCGCCGCTTCGCCTTGATCTCCCCATTGTCGGTTATGATACACTGGGCGATGTAGAGAGATCCATGGTAATTTTCAGAGAAACCTAAGACGACGTTGATTTTGTTTTCAAGCGCACAGGTGCGGATTCTCTCCATTTCGGGGGAGTCGTAGCGCAGTGAGTTGCGGATGTATGCGACGGATCGTTCCATGTCGACTGGTCTGGTCCTATATCTCCGGTTCAGTATTAGATGTTACACTGGGAGAAACAGGCTTGTTCTTACCATATCCAGGCTGGATACCCCGGTATCCAACATTCAGGGAAGGCAGTCAATCTGACACCCCGCTGAGCTGCATCTTGGATAAGGGAACATGTCTTGTCGACTCCGGCTTGTAGATCTAGCCATTCTGGCTCTGCTTGTACGGCTGAAACGAGGATTTTCTGGGTGTCTGATTCCGCCATGTCGCTTTCTTTTGAGAAATCACTTCGACGATCGAGGGGGGCGAAACGTGAATTTAACTCAATCACAGCACTAATTATGCGATCTAATTATGCGATACAGAGCCTAATTTAGTGTCAGGATTCAGGTCGGCTGTAGGTGGGTCGGAGGTCGTGTCAGGCGGAAGCGTAAAGTCACGTGACATGGGCGTATTTTTAGTGGGAGAACGTAGTTGATTGGATGGGTGGTCTATCGGCTCAGCTAAACTATATAACTACCGGGCAGAAAGCGAGGGCGGTGAGGCACGTGACCCGCTGGGTACTAACACGTATTTATAGATCCACCTGACATGACCTCACAAGCGAGTCATGTGAACACCTAATTAGGCTTGGTTAGTTACCTGACACGACATTTACTAAGCACTCAATTTGGATTAGTTACCTGACACGACCTCCGACCCACCTACAGCTCACCTGTAACCTCATTTAGTGTACTGCAGCTTCGCCCACGGCGGAATGCATTCCGTTACTCTGTTGGGCATACTTATACCCAGATAAGATGGATAAAGGACCATCATTACGGTGGCCGGCTCTATTTCCAAATCCCGAGCAAAACACGTTATCTTCCTGTGTTTGATGACGGATGAACGGCTTTGGACTGCTATAAGGGTGGGGTGTGCTATCATTCTTGCTCACCTGCTCCGTAGTCTGCCGAGCGGAATATATATTCAGCATGTCTCTCGACGGATGAATAATGTACAGAGCATAGTAGGAAAAGGCCCCAAAACAAAATTATACATTGCAGGAAAAATAGAACTAAGACCCAGCCACAAATAGTCATCTTATCCAGGCAAGAGGTTTGTGATGTGTGGTTATCGTCCATATAGTTATGTGCCAGTCAAGATTATGTGGGCCGACCCTGTTATGGCTTATAATGCGCTATATGGTTGGTCCATTCAACAAGCCCAGCCGGGCTAGCTCAATCGGTAGAGCGTGAGACTCTTAATCTCAAGGTTGCGGGTTCGACCCCCGCGTTCGGCTTCATAAGAAGACGATCACGATTGATCACTTTTTTTGCGTTTTTATTTTATTTTTGCCTATCTGTAGTTGAAGGGATAGCTGAACGTTTTTTCTCCCCTAAAAGGAAGCTCCGGAAGAGGGGAACCGTGGACACCGGCCTACTCTACTCACACGACTTCTATTCAGATGCAGAACAGATGCAGAACAAATTCAAACATGCAGAAAAGATATATGCCAAAGAAACATTCGAATCATCTTGAAATCATATTGAACGCAAAAAATCATCAAATTATGAAGCGCGGCAAAATCATCACAACATTGGAGAGTCGTATCCAATGGACAAATGAAGTTCCCAATCCCTCATAAACCTTCGTGAACGCATGAATTCCACCCGTATGTAAGTAGTGCCGTATATGGACCATCATCGAGATGCTCGAGACCTTAATCGTGTGAACTTCCGCTGGAGCTAGACTCACCATTCACCCCAGGAGTAGTCTCGTTGTTCCTCTCATTAGTCAAAAGTCGAACAGTCTCAGTCAGTTCCTTAACCTGTTGCTGCAGCTTGATGATTTCCACAGTGCAGGTGTCAATACTGACATTTGGCGTGGACTCGCGAACAGTTTGCCGCCAGGTATCATCAATGTCAAAATCAACTTCTTCAGCAACGTGCTCCCACTCCTGGACGTCGTCATCGTCCTCTTCGCCGCGGCGACGGTTCCATCTGATCCGACGGGCCTCGCGCGTCTCGAGAGATGCGACGATAAGAAGAAGGGGAGAGTAAATGACGGCCATGATGACATCGTTGATATTGGCGTAGTAACGGCGAGGAAGCCACCATTCAAATGGGAGCACCAGGAATATAATCTCGAGAAGGTTGAAGGCTAGTAAAAACCTTTGTTAGGCAAGCCCCCCTTTCGATAGGAACGGGCATACTCACGTGGAATGAAAACATTTTCGTCTGGTGCTCGGACGAATTGCATCGTCTTCAGAGCAAAGATTGACATATATTCATCAACGGCGTTCCCAGAGATATCTTCATACGCACTGTTGTAAAGCGCAATCAGGATGTTTAACAGGACTACGAACATTAGCAAAGAAACCAAGAGGAACTGAGGTTAGAATGTGAACTCACCGATCATGACAATAAAGTTGAAGAGGTAGTAAAGAATGATGCCAAATGGGAAAGCAAAGTCCTGGAACGTGTCAAACTCGGGGCTCTGCATGATACTGTTCGCCATTCCTTGGATAATCGAGCCTGTGACAGGAACATCGGCATCGACTTGTGCCATTCCAACAAAGGCCTGGAAAAATCCCACAAGAACGACGAAAAGGAGTGCAAAGAAGATGATGCTTTCTTTCATCATAACCCGCAGGACCACGAACATGGCACCGAAGAAGCGGATTGAATCCAGGTAAAGCATCATACGCATCCAGAACATTGGGCCCGCAAGGGCTATAAAGTTGTAGCTAAGCCGATTCAGTTCCCGCCTTTGTTCGTCATTGGCCGAGGAGGAATGTGTCAATGCAGCGATACGCAGGAAGAATGATATAGCCAGAAGGGTGTATAGTGTTGAGTTGAAGGCGTTCCAGAAATCAAAATAGTTTTTTCCGACTTTCCATAGCTTGGTGAGCTCGTCGCAAATGAACGCCAAAGTCATGACATAGAGGATCCCCTCGGCAAAGTCCAGGTCTCCGGTCGGATTGACTGTGTTGATGACCGCGGAGTACAGAGTGAGATACACCAGCGAGAAGACGATCTGGCATACGTTTTGATAAACCGGGGCTCGCATGCGGTCTGGATGGAAATGAGTCGTAAAGTGAGGATCATCCCGCTTACGATATTCAACGAAGTTGGTCGGGTTCCCTTCCTCCTGGCAATACCAGCCATTCCAGAGATATTTAATACATTTCTGATAGCCAGAGGAGCCGATGACCCTCAGGGCATGGAGGTCAACCGCACGTTCGATGACGTTGGCCGGGGTAGTTTCCTCCCCGTCCGCGAAATATGAGTAACGCTTCAGCAGGCATTCCTTGAACAGGAAGTCCTGGTTCTCTTCGCTTTCGATGCTGTGCGACATCGTCAGCATTATATAGGAGCGTAGACAACGGCGGGTGCGACATACATGCGCTTGGCAATAACCTCACTTGCAACGGCCCGACTTTCAAGCAGATCCGAGTCCCAGAGCTCAACCGTAGCTTGGTACTTGAACCATCTCAGACAAACGAGCAGGGCAATCACAACGCAGCCGCGAAGTTCATCAGCCCCAGCCTGCTTAGCGGTCTGAACAACATCCTTTGTGATAATCCGGCTGTTCGGGTTGGTGAGGTCATCCTCCTGGAGCTCGCATGGTACCACCTGTTCGATCTGGTACTTCAACCGCAGTGCAACCTTGGTGATTTCTTTCGATGGATGCGGGGAAGAAGCTTCGTCGACAGTATAAGCAGGGAGCACTGTCAATTGGGAGATAAGATATCATGTTAGCCAATTTCCGATATGGAGCTTCTAGGGGATGATGCACATCGACGTTGTTCTATATGCAGACGATGGCGAGCCCGCTCGCCATTGACGCTGAAGATGTCTCTCCAGTGTCCCATTCTCAACAATGTTGGGAATAGAAGCGTTACTGATGGAGGATGATGGATTGCATGATGGCTGGCGCAAGACAATCCCGGGGAACTTAGTCAGCTTCAGCTCAGCCCCCCGCGTCGATCACCACCCACGTCACTAGAGATGGCTGGGAAACTACAGAGTAGTTATGGCTTATACGAGATTTATGTCTTATACTCCATGCTCTGCATGAATCGCATCTACACTGTACCCTGATATCACAATGTTGGCTTTAGATCGAGCGATGAACGGACGAACTACTCTTAACAGACAGCGCCGAAGTGGATCTATACATAGGACCCGCTGGGGAGAAGAGGATGAACCTCCAAATACGCCAATCAAACCTGACCAAGCTCGGAATTGGTATGTATCCGAGCCCCAGCCCGAGGAACAAATCTCAAATATTTTTGGAACCGAGTGCTGGGAGCATGCGGTTTATATACCTTGATCCCCCGATGTAAAATGTAAATTGCAGTGCCTCTGGTCAGAAATCCCAATTGCAAAAGAATAGAAGATGTCGTTCTTTTTCTACATCTACCTCAAGTTTGCAGCCGTTGTTATAAGGAGTCTGGCGAGATTGCAAGGGAAAATTATCTCTAACCCCGATGCCGTCCGCTACATTCCATCGAGAGATCATCAACGAACCATCAAAGCCCATTTCTATCGGTAACCTGGCAACCTCGCTCTTGTTGCATAGCGACTTTCCAATCCGTTCTCGCTTTCTACCCAAGTGTCGAGGCATTCGTCGACCCCAATACTCTGGCTGCGCCTGAATCTGGTGGAACTCCCCTGCCGGCATGGCTACTCCGATTCTTCAAGCAGTGCTATGTCCCGTCAAATGTTGACGCCAAAGATCCGCGCATCTCCCCTTATTTCGCGGACCCAATCCGCTTTCCTCGCAACGTCCTGATTGTCGCGGCTGGTTATGACTCCCTGGCCCTCGAGGCGGAGAGACTGGCTGCGAGACTTGGGGAGAACGCTGATCGACATGTTGTCTACGAACGGATGGAGAAATGTGATCACGCCTGGGATAAGATTGCTAGAGAGGGGACTCGTGAATGGGAACTTAAGTCGAGGGCTTATGAACTCGCTATTGAAATGTTGGAAATGTGATATCAGGTACTCCGCTCTTGTATATAAATGTGTGTTGTTTCATGAAGATTTAAATAAACTGTATCTATTTGCTAGAGTTCGCTGGTTGTCACCCACTCAACTTTTGTGGTCAGTATTGTTCTTCATATCCGGCTTTGTCAGCATCTGAACGTTGGGCTGCTAAACGCCCAAGTTGCCAAACATGATGGAGAATTCTTTGTCATAGTCAGTGTCATGCTATGACAAACGATAAACGTTGTCGCCCGGCACAATGACGGCCCCTGGGAAGACACCCTCTACCCACGGTTTGAGATCGCGAGGAATGTATCGAATCCAAAGCCGGATCACTCAGGGTATGTGGCTTGCTGGGTAACCAACGTCCATTTGCTCACCGAGGTTTCGCTCAAATTCTTCTGAACCCGAGGGTGGAGGGCTGGTAGGGCTATCTTTTGCGTTTCCCGTGGCCGTTAAGCGCTCCATTGAGCTGTCGCGGAAAATTGAATCCTCAGCAACATCTCCTAGACCAGTGTCCTCAGCAGTCTCTCTTCCCTGGGAACTTAAATCACAGAAAAGAAGGTGGCGGCCCATTTCTCTGCAAGTTCTTGGAGTCGTTCTGGAGTTGACGGCCACAGAGGTGTCGGCGATATGGTCTCCACTCGCGGCCGCGGTTCGATGAATCCGAGCTTGTTGAGACGCCAGCCAATACCAGCGGCTTTGTTCTTGCCCACAGTAGCTTCAGGGTTGAGGCTCAAGAATGCCAGTCAACCTCTCGCTCCCACAATGTCCCGGCGCCAATCGCTGGGTTTCGTAAAATGCCCGCGCTGTTCCATTGAGCCTTTCTATTTCGTCAAGTACGTGTAGCCACAGATACAAATTATATCAGCATTTGGCTCCTCGTAGGGCTGTCATTGTTGCTAGGCACTCTACACAGCCAACTAAATTTGATTTCAAAAGAGTGTTCTTAGATTCAAACGCTTTCAAAGGACGTCAATGGCGTCTGAGAACGTTTGTTTGCACAGGGAATCACTTCTCAAGTGAACGCCTGCATTTGCAGCAATCTTGACAGTCCAAGCATTGATGGATTTCCAGATTTCAATATCGTGCATAAAAGTAGCCATGGAGTTGCAGGGTTCCTCCGAACCCTATACTGTCCCTCTTCACTCGATGCCGACAAAGACCGGCTCGTCTTGAAGGTAGCCGTCTATGGTAACACCTAAGCGGGATAGCGATGGCGTTTATGGCGCCTAGGAGATGGACGTCGTGAACAATCATTGAGGACTTACTATCTGTTCATCTCAGGCAGCGCTTTCGAGTCCTTCTCGTGGTAGTGCCAGAGTACAGCTTCAGCTGCCTCTTGCTTCTGCACCTGGGTGAGGATGTCCACACGCAGCGCCCTCTTCACCTCCACGCAACGTGACCATATAATCAAGATTTTTTATTTTTTTTTATTTAGCGTGTGGGGCGGACGGAGTTGTGGAAGAAGATCTGGCTATAGAACCCCGGGTATGTCATTTCTTGATGGCAGATATAGCAGTAACTCGACTCAGGCCATACTTCTGATCACACGAAAGGGACCACTTTGAGGCGTGGTGGATTGAGGCTCCAATCTCAAATCTCTAGGCTTCAGGCTGCAGAAAAAACAAGATCAAAAATCCCATTTGCTCGGGCTATCGTTCTGGATGATGTTCCATGTAAATACCTTCCTGTGAATGGTGGATGCCACGATGCATATCTCTGGGGACATGGTACCAAGAATCCCCACTTGCTTCTTGCAGTTCTCCTCCACTTGTTATGCTGCCTGCCACCTCAGCCAAGGAGCTCTGTCAGTCCAATAGACCCTAAAGGGCATGCACGCAATGCTGACTGTTTTATATGATCAGTACATCATTGAGATCATCAGGAAGTTTAGGAATGCAGACAATCTCATATAGGAATTAGTGTAAATCAAACTGCAGATGGATCTTGAGGGTCAAATTATCTTGGCCCTTGACTTTTCTTGCAATGAATTCACTGATCCTCATCCTTGTGTGAAGAGTCATTATTATCTTTTGTCTTTTGGATCATTGATATGAGCAGTAGATTGATATTTGGAAGCAATGTGTTGGTGAAGGTTAGGGTAGAAATGGATGTTTTTAGGGCATGTTCATTAGCCATCCCACTTTCAGAGCTGCTTCTAGTTGGTGGATGAGGTTGGTGTCCGGGGTATGGTTCTGATTTGCTGAATTCATTTCTTGGTCCCAGATTGTGGATCAAATGGCAGTAGTCTAAGATTCTAAGTGAAGCCCTTGCATAGAGGGTTTCTGCAGGTACATAGCAGCATTTGTCGAAGCTTCAAGTCGGCAACAAATAAGGGTGCCAAACACAAGAAAATCAAAGGAATACGTGTCAGTCACGTATACATGCGTTCCCAGATGTCGGTCAGTCTCAATCAACTCCATGGTCTTCATGCTGATTCTTTCGTCCCAGCCCAGACGGTATAAGGCCAGCTCCGACGCCTCTGGCCATGCACCCCGTCTTCGTAAGTTGTATCGTGCAGATCCGACCTGATCAATATCTTCTCGACCTTTATGTCGAGGTAGGGCAACGATTCCAACGTCAGACGTGCCAATTGCTCCTGTCGATCTCCGGAGGACAGGTGGTTACCATAGAAAAACACACTGACTCTATCAGTCATTGTTCCTGTCGTCCAATGCCGAAACAACACAGGAACAGAGTCGGAGGGGAGTGGAAGGATTGGACACTTTAGCAGAAAGATTTTAGAAGCGGGGCGTGCAAGGAGTCGAGCCATTTCCTTCTTTATCTTCTCTGTCTTGGCTGTGGATTTTACGTGTGTACTTCCACAAAGTCATTCTGTTTGGTTACCAGTATTGAACGGCTGTGAAGTAGAGCGGGGCAGATATTCCGCTAACTTCTGGGATATCAAGATAGCTCAATCAGCTAGAGCGCAATATTTTCCAAAACCTCTACCCTATCAAGCGGTTGTTCAGCGGTTTCGGGATCGAAAAGGTGCACTATGTGGTCGTAATTTTAAAGATTGTGTTGAGGTCGGTTTTCTGCCGCCCAGTGTCCCAAGCATCCTTTGACTCCGGCTTCGAGTATGTGATAGTGACTCGTTTACGTCTGTTGGAATAGAGACGTAAATGTTGGTCATTGTCAGCCCTTTTCGACCTCATAGCTTTCCGAGAATGTTGGCAAATTCCCGGTCTTCACGTCGTCTTCGTTCCTGCACTTTGCTTGCATACAGATCAGGTCGTGTGTAAAACGACTGGGAAAGAACCAGGATTACAAACCTCAATTGAAATCGCCGATGAAGTGCGAAGTTTCCGTAGCCCCATCCTTCTTATCGAATTCTCGTTCAAATTGAATGCCAGCTCTTTAGGAAATAAACCTTGAGTGCGTCATAGCCAAGTAAGTGGCTCTCAAGTTGAGATTGATGCGTGGTAGCACGTCAAATCAAAGAGGAGATGGTGGCTGTAGGGGTGCTACATATCTTCGATATCCTTGATGGTTTGTAAGTCAATCCTCGAACCAGGGATAACCTGACAACACCTGCTGTGCTGCTTTCGTATTGTACAGACTGAATCAGCGCTGCATTTTCGGCAAAACGACTCCTCATAATAGCTGGCGGTGAATTCCATGTCTTCTACAATATCACTGAGGATGAAGCAAGGAACATAGAAGGAGTCGATGCCCCATCTCTCGGCTAAATAGCCACATGTTCCGGACTCTGATAGCATCTATATCCAATCAGTCGGTTTGTGGTGGTGCCATGGAGCCTTTTTTTTTTTTTTTTTTTTTTTTTTGGACCAGCTCCGAATTCCTGACTATTTCCATGCAACATCAAGTCCTTTTAGTGTCGTGTTGGTACCTTGATATGGCCCTAACAACCTTTCACGTCACACTTGAATATCTCTCTTAGGCTATCGAGGCTCAGATAGACGAGTTGGTGTTGTATAAGGATCTGAGAATTTTTGGCTTCGTATCTTTTCTGCAGAGCCGTCTAGCAGCAAGCGGATGCTCTGTGCCACTTCCTGGCATATCTCCATATACCTGGATTTGACCGCTATGGTTGGCCATCCGCAACCTTTGCTGGTTTGTATTGGATGGTTTGGCACTAGCTCTGACCTGGTATGAGAAAAGCATGTTGCTCTGGGACAATGGCTAATTTACCTTTGGCAACTATCTTAAGGATCCACTTGTCGTCGAATACAATACCTGAAGGCATATGTGGTCTTCAGGTGAAGATTCGATTCTCCCACATAATACGTACAGCGCTCTCTTTTGTAGACTTCCTGGTTGCAGAAGCTTTAACTAGGCCAATTGAGCGGTGAAGGTGTAGGTGTGCTCGACATCCGCGCTCGCTTTGTTAACTATGCGAGAGTGCTCCAGGCATCTCGCAGAGCTTTCTTGTAAATCATTCCATATTCAAACATGTTCATTGCATGATAGCAGTCGGGTAATCCGATCTTCGCAATCGAAGAAACCCATCACGCTATTTGCCGAAGACTTTAGCGTGACAAGTTTGAGCTCGGGTGTTGACTAGGGCTTCAACACAATTGATTTTCAAAAAGAGTCGGTCAGACTTGAAGCAGATCGTGATATATCATTAGCCAGCACGTAAATTGTCAGGGTGAGGTGCAACATACTCACATACGCCGACCTTCATACCAACATGGCGACCACCCAAACCATGATTGTTGGCGTATGCCTGTTTGTATTTTCAGCAGACTTGTTACAAAGGACGGCATCTGACTCGGTTGAGGTCGAGCGATAAGCCTATGGGGTTGTAAGGCTGTTGTAGCAAGCCTGCTGGTGATCATTGTGAGAATATTTGGACATGCTGGTGGGTTTCAAGGCTTGTGCACACAGCGCGATACCTTTGCTCTTGCTGTTAGGGATCTCTGTTTGGTATGAATTTTGGCAAGGTATATATGTGTCTTCCGTAATCTCACCACCGTGTATATGAAGATTGCGTTCCAGTCAAAGACTGCGAGGCTTACAGTGCCTTGGATGTTTCCTTGTTTTGCAATACAATGAGAGGGAGAAGCTGATTGATGGATCAGTATCGAGTATTTCGTCAAATATTCACTTCTTTGCAAGATCTATACTCATTCACATGATTCACATGTGTTATATCAAGTCTAGTTAGGCCGTATAGACTTTGAGAAACAGCGTTTCGATCAGGTGAATGTGGGTAGGTGATCTTGCTTGGGTTCAGATATTGACATGCTTCAACCAGGGCATACACATCTACCAAAATTCATGAGAAAAGCAAATAAGCATTGGCTCCAGGAACCGAAGGTATACCGCTAAGTCAACTCCCAGTTCCTAAGAAACATATGTACATCAGAACGTGGAATCGAACTCCTGTTGTCCAACACGGGCGAGAGAGAGAGATAGCAATGCTTTGTCCGTCTCCCGTGGACATACTGCCCTAATTGCTGACCCCAAATCCGCTCATGAGCACATTAAACCGTCTCCCGTGTCATTAGTCGTATCATTCGCAACCTTGCATCTATCCCCTATTCTCTATTTTTTCGCAATATACCAGTGTCTCCTTTTTATCACTATCTGATATCAGAACGCGTTAAACGAAATCAATGCTTTTATGGTTTTTCTCTTTGCTTTCTGGGGGTGGCCGTTGGTATCCAAAAGCTACTGAATAGCTTACTCGGGAACACCCTCGTCGCTCTCGGACAGGCTCTCGTCTCCGCTAACTTGCATGTTCTCACGCTCACGCTTGTCCATAAGCTCCTGGAGAGCAGCGTCATCATGCTCAGTGACGGCCTTGGGCGCCATCTTGGTGATGCAGCCACCTCCCACTTCCTTGATCTTGTTCTCGATGCGCTGGATAGCCTCCTCCAGCATCTTAATACCGATCTGCTTGTCCAAGCATTGGCTGGTCAAGACGTATAGCGGCGGGGCGACCAGCTTGACCTTGATCTGGTTCTCGGGGGTGTTCTGCTCTTCAGCCGTACGCAGAGCCTCCTTGACAGCATCGATTCCATCGTAGCCAAAGCAAGTAACTTCGATATCGGCACGGACCTTGGTGGGGTGAGGAGTAAGCTTCTTGCTGATGTAGTCCATCAGCTCCCTCCGGACAGGCTCGCTCGGGAATTCAATCTCCTTCCACACATCGGGGTTCCTAAAAAAGATACAAGTCAGAATCCCCATCAAGTATTTCCAAGTCGACAAGAGATCCTTACGTGATGGCGATCTTGAAGGCATCGTGGGAGTGACCGTATTTCCGGTCCAAGGGCCACCCGATCTGCGAGTAGAGGGTCTCGAGGGGAGTCTGAGTAGCCTCTGCGACGTGACGCATGATCGAGTGCACCGCCTTGCTCTTGTTGTATCTCTCCTCACACTTGGTAACATCCTCGGGCGAGACTCGACGCTTGGAAAGATCGATGTATCCTGAACACTATGAGTCACTGTCCGTTCTCTGCATTCGACCTGGGTTTCCTTACCCTTCTCCTTGTCGACACGGAGCACAATAACGACCTCGTTGCGTCCGATACGGATGAGCTTCTGGATGGAACGGATACGTCTCCGCGAAAGTTCGGAAAGCAAGATCATTCCGTCGATGTTGTCGTACTCGAGCAGCTTCACGTATGCGCCCATTTCGGCGATCTGCAATCCAACGCAACAACGATCAGAATTTCTCTTTCACACAGTAGCCTCTTTAGAGCATACCTGCTTCACGTTGACCATGACATAGCTGTCCACCTCAGGATACTTCTCCTCGTAGAAACGGCAATTTGTTAAAGACATTTTGGCGGGGTTTGCGCCTGATACAGGCAGATCTCGAACACGCGAAAAGGAAGAAGAAATTAGTCCCAATAAAAAAGGAACTGTCGGCGAGGTCTCAAGAGAAGAAAACTGGTAGATACGCTCCGTGGACGAATCGAGTGACAATCAACCGGAGAACGAGAGAAACTGGCGGCACAATTCGACTCGCTTTGTGGCGGCTCAAAACCCACTTTAGGAACCTGCACCACATGTACGGGAGGCCGGAATAACCAGAATGGCAGAATATCACGTGTAACGAAGATCGACACCGCCCGGCAAAAGCGGGAAAAAGAGAGCGCGACGCTTATCGCCCTATCAGGCTATCACTTACTGTAAACAACAAGGAGGGGATGTGATGAGACATAAACAACACATGGATGCCCATCAGCTGCTTGATTTGTCCGTCTTTTCATGCTAATCCTACTATGGATACTGGGCGAAATCTTTTATTTTAGTCTGGACGGTTTACTCTTCCACTAAGTGGCCACCGCCCTTCATGCCCATTAACTTGGCATTACACGACTCTTTCCTCCCCTGCTCCTTGTGGATAGTCCTTTTTAAATTCTTATGGGCGGTGATTCTGGGATATTCTGATTTATCTCTTGTATTTCTACCCCACCGATTGTGTGTGTGAACATGGCGGATTCCGATCTCCCACGTCGTTCTCTACGAGATTGGCTTTTTGACGTCGTTCGTACCTCATACCAAACCAACGCCTCAACAACTCTGGAAGATCGGCCTGTTACCGATAGTATACCAAGCAATGAAGCTGCGAGACAGCCCCTGATGAGTGCGCCAGATGCCAGGACTCGTCTACTGGAGTCGTATGACCGTTCGGATCCGATCTGCGGAGAGAGAAACTGCAATCACGGCACGTTCTCCCCTCGGCCGGAAGATCGAAGAGAGTTATCGTGGGACGCAAGTACTATTCCACCACCAACCAGTACTGGCGATGGGTATCCGGGAGAGTCCAGCCGCCGGCCTGAGCTGGGCCCCAGATCGGAAACCGTGCCGTCATTGGAGTCCTCAGCTTCAACGTTGCCTCTGAAGAACCGCAGAACCCTGTATGCTAGGGCTAATGGACATTTGTTTTGGGAAGCTGATCTGATACAAACATAGGTACATGTCATACTACATCCCGTTCTTCAATTGGATCACCCAATATCGATTATCATGGATTCGAGGCGATTTGATTGCCGCTATGACCGTCGCATCAATCTATATCCCCATGGCATTATCCCTGTCCGAGAACTTAGCGCATGCTCCCCCGGTCAATGGCCTATATGCCTTTGTGTTCCACCCATTTATATACGCGATACTGGGAAGCAGTCCTTTACTGGTAGTCGGGCCAGAAGCGGCTGGCTCCTTGCTTGTCGGCCAAATCGTCAAGAACAGCGTTAGCCAAGGACACTCGGGGGAAGATGACCCAATTGCAAATGCAATGGTCGTGGGTGTGGCAACTTCCATGGCAGGTGTCATGATATTGGTTGCTGGCTTGACTCGTCTGGGATTTCTGGATAATGTGCTGAGTCGGCCTTTTCTGAGGGGATTCATCACTGCTATTGGTTTTGTGATTTTCGTGGACCAGCTTATTCCGGAGGTTGGATTGACGGACCTGTCGAAGGATATCGGTGTAAGCCATGGAACGACAGTGGAAAAGTTGGTGTTCTTTTTCAGAAACATAAGGAACTGCCATGGCTTGACAAGTGCGGTATCACTTGGCAGCTTTGGCATCATCATGATGTTCCGGTATGTGCTTGTTCCCCGCGTTAGATCTGTCGCTAACCAGGTGGTATGAAGGACTATCAAAAAGATGCTCGAGCCCCGATTTCCCCAGGTCATCTACTTTCCGGACCGCTTGCTCGTGGTTATCCTCTCAGCCGTCCTGACATGGCGTTTCGGTTGGGATCAAAAAGGGCTAGATATTTTGGGGGAAACCAAGAACGACAGTGGTGGAATATTCGATTTCGAATGGCCATTCGACTTCGGTGATATGAGGCGCGTTCGTACAGCCTTGAGTACCTCGTTCATCATTGCGCTACTCGGCTTTTTCGAATCTTCGGTCGCGGCCAAGGGTCTGGGCGAAGGTACCAGTGACGGTGTCAAAGGCATGACCGTCAGTGCGAACAGAGAAATGGTAGCGTTGGGCGTTTCGAACGTTGTGGGTGGGTGTTTCATGGCGCTTCCTGCCTTTGGGGGATACGGAAGGAGTAAGGTCAATGCTTCCACCGGAGCACGATCTCCAATGAGCAGTGTTTTCCTGAGTATCATCACGCTTGTCTCTATCCTAATTTTATTGCCATATCTCTACTATCTTCCGGTATGTTGTCTTTTACGGGCTTCAAAGAACGACGCCTGTTAACTTGGGTCTAGAAAGGAGTCCTTTCCGCCATGATCTCCGTCGTCGCCTTTTCCCTCATCGAGGAGTGTCCCCATGACGTCGCATTCTTCATCCGCCTACGAGGCTGGTCAGAACTGGTACTAATGCTTCTCATTTTCGTCGCGACCATGTTCTATTCGCTAGAATTGGGAATCGCCCTCGGAATCGGCCTCTCCATCCTAATTCTCATCCGCCACTCCACACAACCCCGAATCCAAATTCTGGGCAAAGTCGCCGGTACACATGACCGCTTCGACAACGCCGAACTCCACCCCGAGAAAGTCGAGTTGATCGAAGGCGCATTAATTGTTAAAATCCCTGAACCTCTCACGTTCGCCAACACCGGCGACTTGAAAAACCGTCTCCGCCGTCTGGAATTTTACGGCTCTACCCACGCGCATCCCTCTCTTCCCCGAATGCGTCCTCCAGAGCATAACAAGAACATCATCTTTGATGTTCACGGTGTAACCAGCATCGATGGCTCAGGAACACAAGTTCTATTTGAAATTATCAAATCGTACGCAGATGTCGGGACGAGGGTGTTCTTCTGTCGTCTCGCCAATCGCGATGTTTTCGGGAGATTTGAGAGAAGCGGTATCGTGGAAGAGTGTGGTGGCCTGTCACATTTCTTGCCTAGGGTCGATGATGCGCTGCGGATGGCTGAGTCTGAGGAGCGGATTTTGGATTCTTGAGTGGTCCATTCGATATGGAAATGAAGGTCTTGGTGTAGGGACGGATGTCGATATAAAATTATTTCTTCGCATATATGCATGATGATATTGCATGTTAGAAATTGTGGCATAGCTTTGCAATGTGAGCCGGTTCTCCTTTCACATCCCAATCATAGCACCGTAGCATGTCCCAGCAGTAGCGTAGATCTCCATCTGGCAGGAAACAGAATCTCATTTCATTTCATCTGCCCCTCCCCAGCAACAGCCCTGCGCAAAACCCCCAAAAGCAACGCATAACTCGCCCTCAGCACAAGCCTCTCCTTCTCACTCAACACCTGCGAACCCTGACCATCATCCCCATCCCCAATGTCATCACCTTGCCGTCCCAAATCAGCACTCAACTTCATCCGCCCCTCACTCCCAATAACAAACCCCCCACACGCAATCTTCGACACCCGCACGTGCTGCTTCGCCAGATCACCCCGAGTACCACTCCCACCCCCAGTACCAAAATCCAACTTCATCGCCAAATGCCTCTCAAGATACCCCTCAAGCCTCCCCAGGAACGAGCCCCCATCATCACCACCCGCACCATTTCCACGAAGAAAACCCCCAACAGACCCCTTCGGCACACCAACACCCAAACTCCTCAAACTAGGCGCCACGGCCCCCGAAAACGCCAACGTAAGCTGTACATCCCGCATAACATCCTGCAGGATGCCCGCCGCGTCTCGCGCGCCGCTGGACAGGAATGTGTTCACGTAGGTGTCTAGGCCCGCGCACATAAAGGATGCGGGCAGGCGCAGGGGGGAGGGGTATGTGTCGAAGGTTGCAGAGAGGAAGGAGAGGAGTGTTTGGCGGAGGGGGGTGGGGGTGCGGGTTAGGAGGAGGGGGAGGGGGGTTACTCCTTTGCGGGTGTTTTGGGTCTTGGTCTGGTTCTGTTGATTGTCTGGGGAGGCGAGGAGGGCGGCTTTGTAAGTTGTGTTTTCGTAGGATAGGATGATTAAGATCCCCGTCTGTCCTTGTCCTTCGTTTTCGGAAGTAAAGGTATCGTCAAACCGCGGTATGCCTTCCCAGGTACATGATCTCAGCGCACCCGTTTTAGATAGCGTGTCGTCTTCTGCGACGCCGCTAGCACCAAGACTGGTTTGCAGACCGGAGAGAACGTCCCCTGTTAACTGGTCTCGTAGGCGTGCTGCATATGTATTGAGGGCTGTAGGGTTGTCAAGGAGGGTTTGGAATTCCTTGTCGTGGTGCAGGGGGGAGAGGCGGTGGAGGGTCCAGGATGTATTTAGGAGGTGGTGGGGGGTTTGTGACATTGTTTATGATTGATTGGGGCTTAAGGAATATTGATATTGCTGTATTTTGTTTAGTTATTTTATTGTCAAGGGAAGATGTAGATTGGCGATGGTCGAGACGCGACGGGGCAAACATGGCAAACAAATGCCAAGATTTCCGGATAGGGTTCAGGGCTGCTACACCGATAAGAGTATGAAGTGTCGTACGATATGTTCAGATTGTTCACATATACTGCCAATCTATAGACTGTCCAAGTGTATATACCATCGCCAAAGCAGCATCCAATCGTGTAAACGCCAAACAACCAACATGCTAGTTCCATCCCGTTACCAACTCCAATCAAGAGCCAATGCAATATATACGCCACCAACAGATAAACAGTAATAAAAGAGAGAGAAGACAATGTCATGCATACCAACCATTCGACTCATCCCGACAATGCGGACACCCCAAAAGCAGCGGAATCTGATCCAAAATCCAAATCTTCTCTGTATCATGCGGAACAGCGTTCCTCAGAGCCAATTCCTCCGTAGCAGCATCAAACCATATGTCAGCCGCTGAGTGGTGAGCATGCCAGCTAGGCGCCCGCTCAAAAACTAATGACTTCTTATCATCTTTCTCGTGCATCTTTATATCGTTATCGAAGTTATACATGAAATCCTTCCGTTGCATGCGTTGATTGCCGCCGTCGCCTATCTCTGCGGAGAAGTACTCGACAAGGCGTAGGAATGGTGACACGGTGAGCAGTGAGCCAATCCAGCCATCGTCTTGGAGACCCTGCTCGGGTGGGACGGTATATCGTAGGTAGGAAAGAAGGAGCTGCATGCAATGATGTGTGGCTATAAGGGTGGAAGTATCGGTGAACGGAGGTGATCGAAGGATTTTGACTTGCAGTTCCCGGTACATGGATCTGCGGAGGTGCGGCGGAATAGGAACAGGGAGCCTTCCGGCTTCGAATTCGCGTAGAAGGGTATTCGTATGTTCTCTTCTAGCGAGGGAATATGATTCGAGGAAATATAATGTGTAATACCTGTCAGAGAATAGAATGTCAGAACATGCCAATCAACGCTTGGTGAACCACTTACATGAGCGGCGTCAGGTTAAACCACAAACTTGCTATACCGCGCTGAACCAGCGCATTCTTCTCTTTCCTTGTAGGAAACATCGACTTCATAAACGCATTTTCACATTGCACAAACCGATCCATAACTCGATCTGCCAGATAATAGCATAGCCTCGAACAAAGCTTCTGCCGCCGCCGGAGGCTATGCACATATCTAAACGTATATAGATGCCCACCCTTGGCACTCTTCGCTGGCGGAAACAGATCCGATAAAAGCACTACATCGTCTTCCGGATTCCGAGTATACGTTCGTTCACTCTCGACGGGAGAAGGGAGGGTTCCGTGTCGGCGCTGGCGGAGATACTGCCGACTTATCAGTTGTTCGTGGGAGGTGAGGACTTGGTAGAATCCGCGGCAAACGAGTCGCAAGGGAAGGAGGTCTCCGACGCCGCAATACGCGAATATCTTTATTTGGAGCTCGGCGGGAAGGAGATCCCAAGGAGAGGACGTGGGCGTATTCACTTTACCGACTCTGGTGATATGCGAGTGATCTGATCAGCGACAAGTTCCAGACAATCCACCGCCAGAGCCAGAGACCAATTGACAGATAGAAACTCACACTGATGTTGACGATGTCGACTCCCCAATAACCGTGTGTCTAGACGAATTGCTCTGCTTCGTATCCGCTTTCCTGCCCCTGTCAAGCGCAGACCGGGCCTTTTTCACATGAAGCAACAAGTGGACGATGGGCTTCATCGTCGAGCTCCGCGAGAAAGCAAAACGAGGAGACCAGCTCCAATGCCAATTCCACCTTCGAAGAGGTCGTCACAATGCAAATTTTCACTTCGAAGGTGTCTAATAGTCGTGTATTCAGACGACTCGATGGCTGTACTCGCCGGCGCTTCAGAGAGGGGATATGACTAAGCCAGAACTGCGAGGATCATGTGATATCACCTGACTGATAACGAAAATAGAACATCGATAACGATTCTAGATCTTTACCTGGGCCAGATACGCGCCAGACAAGTGGATGAGACGGCTCATGAATATGGCCGGGGATGAGGGACATATCATTGGTGGTAAAGCCATGCTGGCGACTGTCCAATACAAATGGACATCAACCACGCACTCTGTACATCGATTCTGACGTCATTAGTCTACTGTGTTGCATCAAGTTTGAGATATAAGCATCTCTCTTCTCCAGATTGATCGATTAATCTTCTGGGACACTTGAATGACCTATCCCATACCTCGCAAACAAAATGAGCAACAATATCCTCATCCTCGGCGCTACCAGAGGCCTGGGCGCTTCTCTACGAAAGCTCTACGCTACCAACCCATCCACCAAGACCGTCTTCGCAACCGCACGCGGAAACTCTCCTCCAGAAAAAAACGAATCCCGCACCACATGGCTCACAAACATCGACGTCTCCCAACCGGACGTCGGCCAGAAACTCACCTCGCAACTCCCATCCTCCACCAAGATCTCGACAGCCATTATCTCAGCAGGCTACTTTGGCTTCGAATCGTTCGATAACCCCGATTGGGAGAAGCAAGTGAAAATGTACACCACGTCCGCGATCGGTCCGGTATTCGTGGTGCAGAATCTCGTGAAAGCCGGCTTTTTGAGTGAAGGGAGTAAGGTGATTCTTGTGAGCAGTGAGAGTGGGAGTATTACGCTGCGGCATGAGAAAGAAGGTGGAGGTAACTATGGGCATCATGCTAGTAAGAGTGCGTTGAATATGGTGGGGAAGCTCCTTAGTTTGGATTTGAAGGATAAGGGCATTGCGGTGGGTTTGGTGCATCCTGGGTTTATGAGGACGGAGATGACCAAGAGTGTTGGGTTTGATAAGTTCTGGGATGCTGGGGGTGGTAAGTCCATCTTTGCTTTGAGATCTGGACTGGGATGATGCTTACGGTGAGTGTAGCTGTGACTCCGGATCAATCAGCCGAGTCACTCGCATCGTTCATTGAGGGTTTCGATATCAGCAAGACCGGACAATATTGGGCACCACGGGGTCCAGGGTAAGTATTTCCAGCTTCTGTGTATGAGGACAGGGCTAACGCTTGGTTCTGACAGTGACATTGGCACCGCGGACGCTGTACTTGGAAGAGACTTGCCCACGCCGTTGCAATTGCCTTGGTAATGGTGCATGGTGTGGTATATAGACTCGTTGCACATGCATATAGTTCGTATAAATGAAATGAGCCATGAATAATTGAACTTTTCGGATGTCGTTCAAGTCATTTACAAGGTGGTCTGCATTATATATTTTGAACGCAGGTTGATAGTATTGCTGTTGAATAAACAATCGAATTGAGTAGCACTATAGACGGAAATCTAATTCGCTGATAGTCTCGGGTCAACGTTAAAACCTCATTGTATCCCTCTGGCTCTTCCTTCGTAGTTCTTCAGTGGCTTTATAGATCGCCGTCCTTTGGCAGTTCCGGTTTGCCGGCGTAGGGCACAGATGAGTGTGAGTAGAGATTGACCATATCTTAGATGTAGTGAACCCGTTAGACTACTTTATACAGAGTAGTAGATAAAACAAAAAGAAACACCAGAAAAGGAAGATCGGAAGCAGACTGCAAAAGCGAGAGCAAAAATAAAAGAAACAAAAGCAAAAAGAAATGCATCGTCCGTGAATCGAACACGGGCCTCGTCGATGGCAACGACGAATTCTACCACTAGACCAACGATGCTAGTTACTTGAAGACCCTCACTTTATGTAGATTTATTAGCTAATTTTGTGTGGAAAAGACATGCCAAGCATTGATGTCGGGATATCCCGGCATTCGCTAATTGGACGGACCATTCCGGGGCGGTGTTTTTGAGCAACCAATGACAGCAGTCGACTGAAGCAACACATCCAAGACACTTTGGTGGTCTTGGAACTAGCTCTTCTGAACTGGAGAATAAAATTCCATAGAACACTGCCCCGTTGCGCCCGGCAATGCGGTCAACCTCATATACGGAATATGGAACACTATTGAATCCATTGTTGGTCATACGAGATGCTCGGAGTGACCGTTGAGTGTGCCTTGGGAGCTTACTCTGGAGGGAGGTAGTATGTCGATGCTACTGTTTAGGTACTCCATAATGCTGCTTCCGGAGATTTGCAGTAGATGCTATGGAGCAAGTACAGAGAGTAGTATCCGTGCTCATCCAGGGTCTGCATAGAACATGCACCCCACACTAGAACAATAGAAAACATCTGGAAATCGGCACATGGCCCCATGGAAAACGCCCAACGTCATTCACTACTCACGATGAATCCTTCTTCAAGGCTCTTGGCTCGTATCGAAATCAGACGGCAGTGCCCGACGTGGCTGTGATTGGTGGTGGAAGAGGGGGAAACAGCAACTCAGCCTTGTGGACAAGAAACTAACCACGGTCGATCCTAATCTGTCACCGCGGAGCTACACTAAGAACCCCTACTTAAACTCCCACTATCCTCTGCTTTTATATTCCACAACTTTTTCATAAAAAAGTACCTTTTACTTTTCTTACTACAAACATATCTCTCAAAATGTCTGCTTCTACCGATACCGGCAAGCATGTCGCGCAGAACGAGGGCGATCGACGGACTGGTGGTCTGGTCAACGTGCAGCCTCCGCGTCCCGATGACTTGCAGCCCAGATACGCCCATCGGATCGAAGAGGATGTTCAGAATCCCGCTGCCCATGGCTGGTATGCGAGTATGATCCACGGTTTGGGCTCGCTTATCGGTTGTATGGGTGCTGTTCCTTGCTGCTTCTGCTGCCCCAACCCTTTCAAGCCGATCGAACAGGGTGAAGTTGGTCTGGTTTCCAAGTTTGGACGGTAAGTCCCCTGCCCCTACATTCTGACGAATCTACGCGATACTAATCGATATGATAGATTCGAACGCGCCGTGGACCCCGGTCTCGTCAAGGTCAACCCTCTCAGTGAGGACCTCAAGACCGTCGACGTCAAGGTTCAGATCGTCGAAGTTCCGCGCCAGATCTGCATGACCAAGGACAACGTCTCGCTCACCCTGACCTCCGTCATCTACTACCAAGTCACCTCGCCCCACAAGGCCGCCTTTGGCATCACCAACATCAAACAGGCCCTCATCGAGCGTACCCAGACAACCCTGCGCCATGTGATTGGTGCACGCGTGTTGCAGGATGTCATCGAGCGTCGCGAGGAGATCGCCCAGTCGACTTCGGAGATTATCGAAGATGTTGCTGCTACCTGGGGTGTCTTGGTTGAGTCTATGCTGGTCAAGGACATCATTTTCAGCGATGAGTTGCAGGACTCGCTCTCCATGGCTGCTCAGTCTAAGCGGATTGGTGAGAGTAAGGTTATTGCTGCTCGGGCTGAAGTCGAGTCGGCTAAGTTGATGCGTCAGGTATGCCCCCCATTCCTCTCTTTTCATGTGTCATGAACTATATGCTAATAACTCATCCAGGCCGCCGACATCCTCTCGTCCGCCCCTGCCATGCAAATCCGCTACCTCGAGGCAATGCAATCCATGGCCAAGACCGCCAACAGCAAGGTTATCTTCCTGCCTGCGATCAACCAGACCGTGCAACAACAACTCAGCACCGCCGACAGTGTGGGCGAAGGACCCAGCAAATACCAAGACGACGGGTTCCAGCGTGCCATGAACGCCCGTGTTGTTGAGGACATCTAAGCCAATCGCTTGGAGTCTTCTGTCAATAAGGATACGATAATGCTACTCTAACTCTAACTTAATATCTGTCTTATCTGTCTTATACCCTGCCAGGTCTTGCTCTCTTTTATCGGGTGCAGGTTCTGTGCTTATTGTTTGTTTTGCTTGTCAATCTGGATGATACCCACTTTCTTCAGGTTGTTGTTGCTACGCGACCATAGCTAGCTAGCTCTTAATATGATATGATGCATTACAAAGTCATTAGCAATCATTGTATGAAGTAGTACAGTACTCCGTACCGTAGATAGATGCAAGTGGAGACCTAGAAATACTGCCAAAGGCGGTGAGTCAGATTATCAGTTATCGGCCACGGAGTCCAAGTCCGCGATCCAACATCCATTACTGCCTTCTTGTACAAAATCATACAGCTTCACGGAATACGAAATTGAACTGTTGGGCTTCCTGGTTCATGGTATAGCCATTCCAATTACAGGGCACTCTGCCCCGGAGCTCAACACAACGAAACAACTGCGGAGTCTATACACATCCATTCCACGACCAACATACGACACACCTCAATCGAATCCATACCCATACCAACACAATGTCCTCCCGCACCTCAACACCCCCAATCCGCACACACTTTTCTCCCTCCCCCGAAAAACCCACCACCACAACAACCTTACCAAACTTCACATCCCCAACCTTCGACCCCGCCGAATATCTCAACGAAGCCCTCCCACCCTTAACCCTCGCCTCCACGCAACCCAACGCCTCCCGCGCGCCAGGCTCCGTCCCGCTCGCCGAGTTATCGACGCAGGTACAGAGCGTCGTGTCGACTGTGAATGCGCAGAATGTGAAATACTCGGGGCAGTTGACTACGTTGGTGGATGAGATTTTGAGGGGTGGGGGGCGGCTGGCGTATGAGGTTGAGGTGCTTAGGGGGGAAGTGTTGGGGTTGGTGGATGGGTTGGTTGGGGAGGGGGATGTTGTGCGTTTCGTACCGGATCGTGAACGACAAGAGAAAGAGAAAGAAAAAGAAGAGGGAGAGCCGGCGGACAACCAAACCGAACACGACCCAGAAAAACAAGACAAAAAGGAAGAAAAGCAAGATCCCGATTTTGTAAACAAGCTACGGACCCTCAACGCCGTCCGCTCCCGCCTCGACGAGGTCGTCCACACCTTTGGCTCCGCTATGGAATGGCCTCTCCCGCCCTCGGAACTCTCGCTTACATCCTCGTTTATTTCGGTCTCCGCGCCGGACCTCGGCCCCGAGAGTCAATCCCTCGAAGCAAAGGGCCAGGAGATGATGAAGAAGTTCCGCACGGAGGTTAATGAGTTGCTGGATAGTGAGGGGGTTGAGGCTGCGGAGAGGCGGGTGAAGGAGATTGGGAGGTTGGCGGGGGTGTGGAGGGGGACGGCGGAGGAGAAGGCGAGGGAGAGGTTTGTGGAGGGTTTGTTGAAGATTGTAGAGGATAGGCGCAGGGCCTTGGAGGCGGTTGGGGGACAGGCGGCGCAGGGACAGCAGGGTCAACCGGAGAAGAGGAGTGATGGGAGGACGGGGCATCGGCGGCAGGAGAGTGAGGGGCCTGGGGGTGGGATATTTCGGAATCTGCAGCGGTTACGGGAGGAGATATACCTGGAGTAGTTTACTATACCCATTGTCCATACAAAGCTGCGTCCATACAACTATGTCTGTATTCATGTTCAAAGACGATAACAGAAACGGGTATCATACCACCAACTCCAGCCCTAACCAAACAACTGTAACCAACAAAAAGACCAACCTTACAAGATAGTACACCCCCCAACACCCTCCCCGCTCTTCCCCGCCTTCGCCATAGCCCCCATCCTCGAAATATCCTCAAAGGTCTCCGCAAGCAACTCCCCCGTAACAGCCGAACACTCCGCATACCGATCACAGCGCAGTTCTTGCGCAATGCGATATGTCTGTCTAAGTCAGCCCCGCCTTCACAACCGATAAGAATAAGAATAGAAGGGGGGAAGGGAAGGGTTACCTCCTGCGGATAAATAACACCCTCACCCTCAACTCGCAAATCCCGCTTAAGACCCAGCATCATAACGGGGATTTTCTCGCCGTAACCGTGTTGGAAGTGTAGTGTTATTTCGTTGCGCCACTGCCTCGCCCCGATTAGCACTTATCCACATACCACCATATCATCACATCATTGAACCTGCGATAGGGAATAGGGTATACTAACCCCCCGTAACCCCTCCAAACTCCGACGATCCGAAATATCAAACGCAAGAACCACAACATCCGGCCGTACCATCCTCCAGTGCTGATTCGGGCTCGCGGTGTCGAAGAACTCAAGCGTGAATGACTTGCGCGAGAACCGGATGTCGTAGAGGAAGGGTTGGTCTGTGTCGCGGAGGATTTCTGGTTCTGTGGTTGACACTGGAAACGGAGTATTTGGGTTTGAGGGTCTGGCGAGGGGGGTTTTTAGGGAGCTGATTGGGGTTTTTGTTAGCTTGTTGTTCTCATCTAATATTTTGGGAGGCTTGGGGACGGGACTCACGAAAGGAATGTCGATTTGCCGCATCCTGGGTCTCCGAGGAGGAGGATTGTAATTGTTGTGTTTTCTTGGAGCTGTTCTGGGACTGTCATTGGATAAGTCAATTGGTAGGATGATGATGGGTTGCGATTCAGGTGGTTGAAGATGAAGATGAAGTAAAGTCAAGCTGATAAGATATCTACTGATAACGCCGTAAATGACCTTACAATACACGTATTATTACAATAAGATTACCGACCCCGATTTTTTTCCACCAAGTCCTCTACTCCAACCTCGCAAACACAACCAATCCTTCACAGAAGGGAATGTGGAGATTGCAAAGACGACTCTGTCTCTCTCCAGTCTTTCTAAACGAATTCATCGCCACAGCCAACAAGCAAAATCCGCATACCTACCGTTCCTTATCCACCAAGAAAAATCCTACAGCTATGTCGAGAAGAGCCCCGCCATCCTGCGACGCAGAGGAGGAAGGGAGACCGAATTACTGGGCCTGGGACAAGGATACGCTGATTTCGAGGATCACGAGTCTCGAGCGTGAATTGCATTCTCGGACGAGTCAGCATGCTACCAACACAACTACCACGACTACCACGAGACCGGCCGCTACGACACTACCCCCAGATACAAAAGTGACAGACTCCGAAGCCACACTCCCCCCGAATAAAAAACTCAAGAAACAATCCCTCGAAGACGACATCACACAAACCCCCGCGCCTACCCGTCCCGCAAAAGCGCATAGGGAAATGGATCCCTCTAAGTACCACACGCGCTTCATCGCGCTGAAATTCGCGTACCTCGGACAGCGGTATAACGGCTACGAGCATGCGAATAAGAATACGACGCCGTTACCGACGATCGAGGAGGAGTTGTGGAAGGCGCTGCGCATGACGAGGTTGATTTTCCCGGCGAATCCGTCGCCGGCGGAACAGGAGAACGTGATGAAGGGGAATAGGGTGGCTTTGCTTGATTGGGAGGGCTGTCAATATTCGAAGGCGGGGAGGACGGATCGTGGGGTTAGTGCTTTTGGGCAGGTTGTTGGGATTAGAGTGCGCAGTGCGCGGCCGAAGCGTGATGTGCCAGGGCCCAAGGAGGGTGAGGAGGCTAGCACGACTGGTATCCAGGATACGCCGGAGGATAACTGGGATGATGTTGCGGATGAATTGCCTTATATTAACATGTTGAACCGTGTGCTTCCTGAAGATATTCGGGTATTGGCTTGGTGCCCGCATCCGCCTGAGGATTTCGATGCCCGTTTCTCTTGTCGCGAACGCCAGTATAGATACTTCTTCACCCAGCCGGCTTTCAGTCCTACCCCAGGTCCTCTTGGATTTGCGCCTCGCGCGCCGAATGCGTCAGGGTCGAAGCACAGAGAGGGATGGTTGGATATCGAAGCCATGCGTGAAGCCGCCAAGTACTTTGAGGGCGTGCGCGATTTCCGGAATTTCTGCAAGTTGGATACAACCAAGCAGATTGAGAATTTCCAACGTATCATTTACCGGTCAGAAATTGAACTTGTCGATCCCAAGAACGTTCCGCTTGGTTTCGTGAACAGACCAGGATTCCAGCCTCTCGCTGACTCTGATACGCAAATGGACACTGACGCGCCGGAAACCCAAGTATCTGAAGCAGCCAAGGTTTATGTATTCAAACTTGACGGTTCCGCGTTCTTGTGGCACCAGGTCCGACACATGGTTGCTATCCTCTTCCTCGTGGCTCAAGGATTCGAGCCACCGACTGTTGTCCGTGATTTGCTAGACACAACCAAGAACCCCCGCAAGCCGCAATACGAGATGGCCTCGGATGCCCCGCTTGTTCTCTGGGACTGTATTTTCCCCGATCAGAATAGCGATAGCCGGGAGGATGCGCTGGAGTGGATCTATGCCGGTGATTCCAAACAGGGTAGATCCCACAGCATCAAGGGTGATGGTAAATATGGAATGGGAGGGGTTGTCGACAGCTTGTGGTCCGTTTGGAGACGGCGCAAGGTCGACGAGATTTTGGCGGGCTCTTTGCTAGAGTTGGCTGTTAGCCAGGGTGACCAGAGCTCCGTGAGTCGGTGGGGACTTGGAGATGCGGGTTGGGAGAAGAAACACCGGGGACAAAAGGTGTTTGTTGGGTCTGAAGAGCCTAGGTTAGGGGGCAAATATGTGCCGGTTTTGCAGAAGAGGAAGATGGATACTGTGGAGGACCAGAACGCCAGATGGCTTGCGGCGAAGCAGAAAAAGGATCAAGCAACATCTTAGGAATGATATAAACAATCTGTACATACCGTCTAGAAGCTGCAGTTAGATTTATATACCCTTGCTGTTGGATTAACAGTTCATTTCGCATCGTATAGACAATGCCGAGAGCCTCTCCAAACTTCCTCCAGAATTGCTCGCCTCGGTAGTAGATTCTATATGTCGTCAATATGGCACGGCATACACATGTGCAGGTATACTTACCGGAAAGACAACCACAACATTCCGCTCCCCCTCCACAATAACAGCAAGATAAAACCGAACCTCAAACCCCTTAAACGCCTCATGAATCACAATATCCTGGATCTCGGCGGTAGGAATAAATCGCGTCGTGGCCTTGGACAGATACGTATTCGAAGAAGTAGACGTCTGAATCCCCAAACCCCGTATGACAAGAAGCGACTCTTCTGTAACCAGCAATCATGGTTAGCCTTTGTATCCATATTTCAACCATCCCACCCAAGTAAAACGCACCTGTATACCCCTTCCTAAAAACTCCATACATAGCCACCACACTGACAACCGTCACGACCAGAGGACTATACGAATCCGCAATGCGACAAGCAAGTTCGCCAAACGGACTCGCCCATACGGCCGTCCACCGCACCCAAGACCCATCTTCCGCGAAAAACGAGGATCGCAATCGCGCCGCGCAGACAGCGAGGACAGTGACGAATATAAACGCGCGCAGCAGGAACTGGAGGTGGAAGAGAGCTTTGGCGGGGGTGCTCGTGCACTGGGAAGCGTTGGAAACGGTGAAGGAGGCGGTCGTCGGGGATGGACGGCGGACTTTGAGGTAGCCGGGCATGGTGAGGCAGCACGTCGATTGGGCCACCTGCGACCCTGAAGAGCTAAATTGGAAGTGGGTTGGAGCTTTTGAAAGGTACAAGAAAGAGCTCCGAAGTTGACGGGGTCGTTCGTTCCTAAATGGCGGCCAGCGGGTCTAAACTCCTTATGGAAAGGCGCTTATCGGGGAGCTACCCGCAATACATCATCACGTGCGGTTGATTGCATGGCGTTGCTGCGTCTGCGCTGTCTGACCGATTCTAATCCAACTTCAGGGTTTCTTGGCTACGAATTTTTTTTGCATTTACACGATGGACGACCGCAGACGAAGCAGATCCCCCGATCGCGAAAGACCTAGAAAATCCACGGGCGGGTTCCGATGGAAGGAAAAACGACGCGACGACGGTGATTTCAGAGGTGCAGGCGACGACCGCAGATTAGACCGAGGATACAGAGGAGGAGACCGGCCACGTTCGCCACGGAGGGATCGAGATCGCGATTCAGATCGATATGGAGACCGGTACAGGGATGGTGATCGCAGAGACGGTGATCGGGGTCGGGAACGGACAGAGCGTGATGAGAAGGAGGAGAAGCGGGAGAGGAAGAGGGAGAAGAGGGAGAAGAAGGCTGCTGCTGCTGCACAGTCTGCGGAGCCTATGATTGTTGTCAATGTCAATGACCGTCTGGGAACGAAGGCTGCGATCCCGTGTCTTGCGTCTGACCCGATTAGTACGCCCCTCCGTATCCTTTGCGTTGACCGACATCTCTAACTGTTCCGCAGAACTGTTCAAAGCGCAGGTGGCTGCGCGCATTGGACGTGAACCACATGAGATTCTATTGAAGCGCCAGGGAGAACGACCGTTCAAGGACCATCTTACACTAGAGGACTATGGGATCAGTAATGGCGTCCAACTGGATCTGTGAGCAATGCTCCCTTCCCCCGCATTCATATCTCGGGAGTTTTATGTGGACGAGTGCTAACGTATTGTCACAGGGAAGTTGGAACGGGCGACTAGAAGCATTGTCCCTGTTGAATCATACACTTCTGCACGAGGCGCATGCGCATGTCTGCATTTTTACCACAGAAAAGTTGTTTTTGTATCATAACGACGGCCGGGTATGGAGTAATAGGAATTCATCTTCTGGGTCCTTTTTTCTTCTCTGTTTCTTTTGGGCTTTTGGCTGTGCACCTTGAATCTGGTCCTGTATCTAGGCCAATCCAGAGCATGTGCTTTAGCTTCGACGTAACTGGAGAGAAGGAGACGCAGATCAGGTATGACACTTCTATTGCCGTCAAGCACATTGGCAGCCTATACAATTCCCTGGATATTGTCGAGTGCGTCCATTACTGCCTTGTCTTTTTCCTATTTCGGACATCCGCTAGCCTAGAACGGCAATTTACGCCTGAGGCCACCACGCATTACCCCGAGGTTCCACTAACGAGGTTTTTTTTTTTTTTTTTTCCTTCTTTTTTTCTTCCTTCGGGGGGGCTGACTTCAGTTGGTTTCTGGATTTCAATGCAGACTTCTCCATCTCTAACCAGCCCTCGGTCATATCCTCATCGTTTGCTCAGTTTGCGTCTTCCGCCATGAGATAGTGGTCTTTCAATTCAATCGTCTTTGTCCAACTTGTTTGAATTTCCTTTCTACCGCCGCTACCATCTTTCACCGGTTCTGATCGCCTACTACTCCCGGAACTTTTCCTCCTCAGCGACACCTCGTCCTTGTCTCCGCCTTCTGAGATTTCCTCTTCCTCGTCCCTCCTATAACCCTCCTTACCCCTCTCCGACATCTCGCAGTCTTATTGAAACGCTCATTCGTCGACAATGGTCCGAAATATCTGCGTCATTGGGGGTACCTCCCACCCGCACTTGACTCAGCAGATTTGCAGCGTTCTGGGGATACCCCCTGCTGATGTCCTGCTCTCCAAGTTCGCTGTGGGCGAGACCAGAGTTGAAGTCAAGGAGTCGGTCCGTGGGAAAGATGTCTACATTATCCAATCCGGTGGTGGAAAGGTCAACGACATGTTGTTGGAGCTGCTTATTACCATTTCCGCATGCAAGACCGCATCGGCTAACCGTGTGACTGCGGTTCTCCCATTGTTTCCCTACTCCCGCCAGAGCGATATCCCCTACAACAAATCCGGAGCTCCCCTCGCCAAAGCTCCATCTGCTGGCAAGCCAGGCTCCAGCAATGGCTTCACCTTCGAGAGTACCCCACCAACCCCGCTCCCCGGTAGCAATGGAACGAACAACGTTGAGAGCTTGCAGAAGGGTCTTGCGAAAGCTCAATTAGATGAGCTTAACAACGGTAGCCCGGTGAAGAAGCGCCCCGCGAACGGACTGCCTCGCAGCGACACTCTGGATTCGCTGAAGTCGGAGTCCAGCCGGGCTACTGCCTTGAACGGTGTCGTCATGGATGACAACGCCAGCAACACTTCTTCGTCGAAGGTCCACGATTTCCAGCCGCGCCCCGGATACAGGCAATGGGTTGCGCAGGCGGGTACCTTGGTCGCGGACCTGCTTACTTGCGCTGGAGCAGATCACATCATCACCATGGATCTGCACGATCCCCAGTACCAGGGATTCTTTGACATTCCCGTTGACAACCTGTATGGGAGACCGCTTCTCAAGAGCTACATTGCGCAAAACATTCCCAACTACAAGCAAGCCGTCATTGTCAGTCCGGATGCGGGTGGCGCCAAGCGCGCTACCGCGATCGCGGACTCCATGGGCATTGACTTTGCTTTGATTCACAAGGTGAGTCTCTTCGCGCGCTATGTTAGTCAAACTATCTAACATTACTAGGAACGCCGCCCAACAAAGATCACAGACCGCCAAAACGCGACCATGATGCTTGTCGGCGACGTACGGGATCGCACAGCTATCCTCATCGACGACCTCGCAGACACCTCCAACACCATCACCCGCGCCGCCAAGCTCGTCAAGAAGGAAGGCGCCGCCCAAGTCATCGCCCTGATCACGCACGGAATCCTGAGCGGAGACGCCATTGACCGCATCAACGCCAGCGCCCTCGATAAGGTAGTCGTGACCAACAGCGTCGACCAATCAGAGCACTTGCGCCGATGCCCCAAGCTGGAGGTTCTGGAAGTTGGTCATGTTTTTGCCGAGGTGAGTTATTTTCTTTCCCATGTTACATTGTCGGGTTATTGATTGAGTAATTACAGGCTATTCGCCGTGTTCACCACGGAGAGAGTATCAGTGTGCTCTTCCAGTACGATTGATTTGATTTGATTTGTTCCGATTTACCGGTGATCTTTTGCGAATGAATGATTTGGAACGATTTTTCTCGGCAAACAAAAAGCAAAGTAACTCTTTTTTTTAATGATTTGAAGGTCATATATGAAGACAACAGGAGACAGGAAATCTTTTTGACATAGATCAAGATCATGTTCACACTATTTCTGGCATAGCTTTCTCATCTGGTTAATGCTATGAATGAAAACAATTTGCTATCTAGCAAAATATTCTCTAAATCTCAGCCTAAGCCATCGAACAACATTTAAAAAAGAAAGAAAAAAAGCTGCACATTCATAAACTTATTTCCTATAGAACAGCATAAAAAAGCATTTCTCCGAACGCCTAAAAAATAAAACAAAGCTCACACGAAACAAGCAGTCAATGCGCTCATTACAAGAAACCGGGTACTTGATATGAAAGGACGGAACATATAAACAAGGGAAATAGAGTACGCTACTTAGAACACGGAGATGAAGTTTCCTATTCTCTCCTTCTGGTTCTGAGCAATGCACTCCGAGATCCAGGTGACATTTCGAATTTCCTGTATCCCTGTTAGTTACACATGTCAACCAATCGAATTGGCGGAATCACTCACCTGCTCCTTTAATCTCATCCATGCGTAGACGATGGACGGGGTGAATTGGCGGGTAAAAGCAACCTTGGACAGTTCCATCTCCTTTTGATAGAACAAGTCCTCCAGACTCTTTCCGTCCGAGCCGCTGCCGGCGAATCCACCGCCGCCGCCGGTCATGCCCACGGCGTCGAAGAAGTTCTTGTAGTCTGCGTTCACGCTCACAGCAAGTGTCACGCCCTCGAGATCATCAGCCCGCGAGAGCATCAACGAGCCCTCGGGGTACAACTTTCCGAACTCCGGGTACAGCTTTCTCCGCTCCTGCTTCGACAGCTCGGTTCCGAAGGAGTTCAGGGTAATATTGATCGCGCGACGGTCCGCCTCGAACTGCAGAATCTCCGACATGACATCCTGCGTAGGCGTACCCTGGAAATCCGGATGCGTGTTGACAAAGCCATGAAAGTCCTCGAGATAGTTCTTGTACAGCATGTTCCGGACAATCTCGATATTCAACTCATCCAGATCCTGATGGCTCAGACTCTCCTTGAAGTAACCCGCCAGCGGCGTCTCAACCAGAACCGAATTATACAGCTCCTCGATGTTCGTGGCGACGCAGAGTACCGGAAGAGTCTCGAACCAGCCCAGCGGGTGGCATCGCTCCAGGAGCTCTCTAGTGTCGCGCTCGTGCAGGGTCCCCGTGATAAGCAGCGCGATGTTATCGATCATGTAGCCGTATGTGAGGAATTGGAGGAATCTGGCCGTGGAGCCGGTGGCTTGGGCGAGCAAGTACCGAAATTCAGCTACGAGCTTGTCGGTCATTTTGCCAGCGAGCGCGGAGGTCGAGGGGTTTGGGGGGAGGGAGGCGAGGAAGTCGCCGTATGCAGGAGCCAGCTGGAGCTTGACATCTGCGCGAGTTAGAGCCAGTTTCATAAACAGGTTAGATCCCTGGGAGATTAAGCAAGCTTACCATCGATGCTCTCGCATTGGGTCAGGTTGTTGTAGTGTTGGTTGCTGAGGAGGCTGTTCCGATACCCTCGAACAATGCCCTCGATGTAGCTGCGTAGGTTAGTTAGCAGAGCTCAAGCAAGTCCCCTATCAGGGAGTACGATAGAAACATACCCGCTGTTAACGTTGAAGAACAAGCCCTCCATGATTGCTAATGACAGCCCTGAGATACACGATACTCAGATCACTGTCCGCTGCATACGTCTTGTCCATGTGTCGGGACCGCCTTACATAATCCACCAGCCACAACACCAGCCACAGCCTCGCTTTTTTTCAACTTTTTGAGTTTTGCCGCAAAAATTCCCGCCAGCAGTAAAAAAAAGCAGCAGACGACACTCTCCAACACTTCCCCGTCGTTTCGCCCATCGGTCGTTGCTGCAATCCGGCCTTATTCTTCTTTATTTTATTCTTATCTCTCACTGTTCAATCACTGTAACAGTTGAGAGCAGTGGCCGTCCATCATGACCCTGTTCATCCTCACCGAAACCAGCGCAGGTTATGCCCTGCTCAAGGCCAAGGACAAGAAGATCCTCAAGAAGGAGGATCTGGCCACTGAGGCTTCTACTCCTGAGGGCGTGTCGAACTTGTGAGTGCAACATTTTCTTTTCTCGATTGGACTAGAAAAAAATTGCACTGGTTGCGGTGGAAAAATTTTTCAACGCGCTAACAGAGCTATAGGCTTAAACTGAAGAGCTTCAAGAAATTCGACAGCGCCGCTACTGCCCTTGAGGAAGTTGCGTCTCTCGTTGAAGGAAAGGTTTCTCCTCGTCTTGCCAGCCTGCTTGACGAGATCAAGGATGAGAAGAAGGTGTCTTTGGCCGTTGCGGACCCCAAGCTGGGTATGTGAAGCGATTGTCGCGTTTTTGGCAGCGATACAGAGAACTGACTGTTATAATTGTGAAGGTAACGCCATTGGCAAGCTTCCCGACCTTTCTATTCAATTGATTGCCGACTCGTCCACCACCGACATCTACCGTGCTATCCGTGAGCACCTGCCTACATTAATCCCTGGTCTCCTTCCTCAGGACATGTCTACGATGTCTCTCGGTCTGTCGCACTCTCTTGCCAGACACAAGTTGAAGTTCTCGCCCGACAAGATCGATACTATGATTGTCCAGGCCATTGCCCTCCTGGACGACTTGGACAAGGAGTTGAACACCTATGCCATGCGTGTGAAGGAATGGTACGGATGGCACTTCCCTGAATTGGCCAAGATTTTGAACGACAACCTCGCCTACGCGCGCCTTGTTCTGAAGATGGGTATGCGCGCCAACTGGGAGTCGTCTGATCTCGCCGAGATCCTGCCTGAAGAAATTGAGGGTGCCGTCAAGAACGCCGCAGACCGCTCCATGGGTACTGAGATCAGCCAGGAGGACTTGGAGAACATCCAGGCTTTGGCCGAACAGGTTGTCGGCTTCTCTGAGTACCGTCAGCAGCTTGCCAGCTACCTCACTTCGCGTATGAATGCGATCGCACCCAACCTGACTGCCCTTGTTGGCGAATTGGTTGGCGCTCGTCTCATTGCCCATGCCGGTAGCCTTACCAACCTTTCCAAGAGCCCTGCCTCTACCCTCCAGATCCTTGGTGCCGAGAAGGCCCTGTTCCGTGCCTTGAAGACCAAGCACGACACCCCCAAGTACGGTCTCATCTACCACGCTTCGCTGATCGGTCAGGCCACCGGTAAGAACAAGGGTAAGATGGCAAGAGTGCTCGCCGCCAAGGCCTCGCTTGGTCTGCGTGTCGACGCTCTCGCCGAGTGGGACGACGACGCTACCGAGGAGGACAAGTCCGCCCTCGGTACCGAAGCCCGCTACAACCTCGAGCGCAAGCTCGCCGGTATGGAAGGCAAGCCCATCAAGCCCCGCGGTGTTGCCATCGCCCCCAACGGCGCCGCGGTTCAGCCCAAGAAGTTTGAGCTCAATGAAGCCCGGAAATACAACGCCGACGCCGACGCTCTTGACAGTGACGAGCCTGCCTCGGCCAAGAAGTCCAAGGGCGACAAGAAGCTCATTGAGGAAGTCCAGGATGAGGAGATGGCCGACGCTGGTGAGGAGGAGTCTGACGACTCCGACGATGAAGACTCGGGCAAAAAGAAGTCCAAGAAGAGCAAGGACCCCGAACTCGAAAAGGCAGCAGAAAAGGCCGGCCTGAGCGTGAAGCGATACCAGCGCAAGCTCGAACGAGGCGAGATCACATTCGACGCGGACGGTAACCCGACCGCAGTCAGCAAGAAGGATCTGAAGAAGGCTAAGAAGGAATCCAAGAAGTCGTCCAAGGACGACGACGAGAAGAAGCGCAAGAGGAAAGACGAGTCCGAGGCCGCCGACGACGGCGAGAAGAAGAAGAAGAAGAAGCGGAAGAGCGATGCTTAAAAAGTTTCCCTTTCTATAAAAGTGATTGCTGCTCAAGACCTTTCTCATTTTGTATGATATCACACGCCGTGGGTTTGTTGGACTCGCTTTTCTTTTTTCTTTTTTCCTTTCCTATGTGTTTGCCATCTGTTTCCATTTTGATTGATTTATTGTTGGGTGGTATTTACGGGATGAGATATACAGATCTATCCATGGCGCAGAGGTGCTTGTTGGTTAAGGCAGTACTGTGAATAATATTGCTTCATTCAACTTCGTTTCGTAGTCCTCTAAAGATGCAGTTGCAAGATCCATAAATCATAACCAATGCAGAGTATTCGTACAACATACAAACCAAAACCTCACGACCCCAAAGCCTCCCGAATAACCGCCAGAACCTGCCCAACATCCTCATTCGACAACCTCTCCTCCCTCTCCTCAATAACCGTATCCAAAAGCGCCAACGCACCATAATCCTCCGCCGGAAGTTCCTCTTCACCCTCGCCTTCCTCCCCCTGCCCTTCTTCTTCCCCTTCTACCTTAACCTCGTCCTGCCCCTGATCAACCTCCATTTGCTCCTGCCCCGCTCCCTCCTCACCCTGCCCCTCAGCAGAAGCCTGCTGAAACCCAACCCCCAGATTCAAAATCATAAGAACCTCCCCCTTTGTCAACCCAAACGGCTGCAACCCCCTCACCAACCCCCGCAGCCTCTCATCCATCTCCGTAGGCCCCAAATCCCTCTTCCTCGGCGCCGGCACAACCCCCGTCACCTGCCCTCCTCCTCCTCCTCCTCCTCCTCCCTGACTCTGCGCTTGCGCTTGAATCTGCGCCTCCACCTCCTCCAAGCGCTTCATATCCTCCTCATGCACATAGCTCGGGTACCCCAGGAGATGCGGCGACAGGCGGGAGACGTAGTTGTGGATTTCTTTGATGACGGTGTTGTGGTCGCGCAGGTCTGGGCTGGGCACGAAGGTTCGGGGGTTTGTGTTTGGGGGTGGATTGGGTGGGCGCCGGGGTGGGTGGGAGGTTATGTGGGCGAGGACTTCGATGTTGGAGAGGGTTGCGCTTTGGGGGTCGATTATCTGTTTTTCACTGTGTTAGGATTGGGATTGTGATGCTATGTGGTTTTGGGATGGAAGGGAGGGGGGCGTACCCTCATCTTGTTGGTTTGGGGGGATATATGGACTGGATGAGGGAAGGAAGGCCTTGAGATGGTGATGGCGGAGGGATTTGAAAAAGTTGGTTTTGCCGGCAGAATTGGTTACGTATCATGGCGGTGTGGGGTCTTGAATTTGCATTTGGTTTCATTTTCGTCTCAATCTCAAGGTCTATCATACAGCTAGTCAAATATATATACTGTACAAACAAGAACGCCATAGCCATACTGAATCAAATAATTAGAGAGGACGGCTAACCCCCCTTAACAACATTCCCAAACTGATTATAAACCGGCCCATCCTCACTCCCATTCTCCTTCCCCCAAGCCCCAAACCCATCCTCAAACACATCCCTCTCAAACCCTTTACAAACCTCCCCATAATCCATCCACTCCCCCTGCCCCGTCCAAATACCACCTTTCCCACCGCGTAAATCCCACCACTCCTGTCCACCCAGCAGCGCAGACTGAGCGACGTCGAAGCCAAGCGGTGTACGCATGTACTTGCGCAGCAGAGCGCGGGACCAGGGCTGATACCACATTTTCAACCACCAGCCGTCGCGCGTGACGCGGTTGCCGTCGAGGTGGATGAGGGCGGGGACGGAGGCGGAGGGGATGTATGTGAGGAGGGGAAGGTTGCGCCAGGAGCGGTTTTTGGGGTTGGGGAGGGCGTCGAGGGTGTCGTTGTAGGGCGGGTTGCTGACTTCATCTTTGGTGAGGTTGGGGTGGTAGAAGGGGGAGGGGAGGGTAAGGTCTTCGGGGAGGAGGAGGCGGTGTTCTCGGGGAACGCCGTGTTCCATTTGTACGAGGGAGGTTTTTGTGATGTTGTTGTAGTGGAGCCATTCCATGTCGCGTTTGGAATGGGTTGTGTCGAAGAAGATGCGGGATTCGGAGTCCACGCCGATGCCGTATTCGTAGCGGGCTCCAGATTTGAGGTATGGGATTGCGGCGCCGGTGATGTTGGTGGCGTCTGAGATGCCTATTTGGCGGTAGAGCCATTCCATGAGGCCGTTGGAAGTTCTTTGTCGTTCCAATTCTCGGATGTACTCCTGTCGTCCGTACATTTGGGTCAATGCGACATGGTCGGCGTTTTTGATGCGCTTCTGCTTTTCCACGAATTGCAGGACTTGGCCGTAGACCAGTTTGAGATCTGCCACTTGTCCTATTGCCATACCAGGATTCAACCACCGCGGCCGGTTTAGGGCGACGTCTGAATCGATATCGGTCTTCCACCCATACACATCAGGAGGCAGCGCCGACTGCGGCACCGTGACACAACCAGCGTCCAATGACAAGTTCAACTTGTTCAAATCACACATCTTGCTCGCGCCGAACAACACCCGCTGGGAATATTTCTGCACGATCTCTGGCGAGGCATCAGAGCCAATCTCCACCAGACCATACTTCTTGCGCAACTTCGCATTTCTTTCACGAAGGAGGTTCTGGAATCGTCCGATCATCACCTCCGGCGGCAATTGAAAGAAGAAATCCGTCTCATCGAGAACAAGAACAAAATCCTGGTCGTGCACGTGGCGACTGGCCGACAGATAGTTGTAGATACCAGACACCTTCTCCACCACGGCATCATAATCCGTAGAGCCCTCCGGAAGCGACTTTCCATAGTTGATCAATGTCGGAGGAGGGTAGTTCAATATCATAGCGGACGTGATCAGCCGACAAAGCGGGGGGGCCTTCTGCCTCGCGGGAACGACCACATGGAAGGACGGACTGTTCTTGTCCAGGTTGACGGGAAGGGTATCATTTCGAGTCAATGTAGAGTTATGCGGGATGAGGATCGAAGCGTCTTCGGGGGACGCGCGGAATGGATGGAGGGATGGGAATTGCGTCCAGTAGTTGATCGCCGGCTGTCATGTCAGTTAGATACTGTAACAAGCAATATGCAAGGCACATGCAACTCACCTCCCCGGATGATCGCAGGGACCAAAGAAGCAACAAGCAGAACGAGGCGACCGCGAATAACAATGTTCTGGTCGGACGAGGACGCGAACGACGTGGGAGGATCTGCTGTGTGAAGGTTGACAACTTGGACCATTGGTTGTCTATTGATGGCCCCGGAGCGCCTAGCGAGGCCATTATCGTTCTTTTTCCAGGTTCTCTTCTTCCTGTCTGTATTCTCTATCCGTCTCTTCCAGGATTCTTCTATGCGAACTCACGACAGGCAATGAGCGACGGACATGCTTGCAAACGAACCGGAGGAGTCAGAATGAGGATGGCGTAAAGTGTATGTATATGCAGGTAATTAAAGAGAGGTGGAGATGTCAAGTCGTACGCAACGTCGCAAGGCGCAAGGCGCACGGCGGAGGAAGCAGTACTACTGGTCGCAGAACGTGGTGGCGCGCGGACAAGCGCTTCAAGCGTCGTCAGTGCGTACGTCAGGAATAGAATGGAAGATGTGGATTGGATATTGCAATAGAGGTAATAGAGAAGTATTGGCTGAGGATCGTTAATATTGTAGACCGGAAGCAGAGGACCGTTTCCGGCGTGGTTGCAGGTAAAGTTAAGGTATGGAGGAGAGCTTGTGTTAAGCCTTACGGGAGGACCTTAAATTAACGTGACCTAGTTATGTGAGACGGACATTACGCAGTACATAAATACATACAACTCCGTGTCTATACATAGGACAGATATTAAAATATGTACCTCGGTATATATCTGGATACAGAAGAAGATCAAGCGCATTGTCCCAAGATCCGATCTCATTGAGCGATGCTTTGTCTGCAGAATGCACCATGCATGGGCCAGTCACCTGACTTTCCAGGTACATGACAAGCGGTGGAATAAATCGGGTAGAATATGCGTAAGGCGGTGACAGTCCACTACATTGATGAACAAGTATGTTATACGGAACTACTGAGGGCATCTACCATTTGGACCATACAGGCATACAGACAGCGCATTTCCATTACGACTAACAACATGCAAGGAGAAACCAAGGCAACGGTTAAGTCCACCTCGTGAATTGCCAGCACAGGGCTTTCCCCCAGAAGCTCAAACACATCATCAAAAAACAAGACAGAGTAGAGCATCTGGATATCTTTCCCTCATAAGCGCCGAACAATTGTTGTCGATATGGCTATTCCTCCTCGACGTTGACAAAAACAAGGCAAAGAAAACACAGGCGAGATGTAACGGATGACACTGCTGATAGGGATACCAATAGAAAAATTGGGTGGGTGCGCGTTGAAGTGAGAAAAATGATTCTTTTTTTGTGAGTTTGAAACGAAAAGAAATAGTTTTTCCAGAACAGGAACTAGGATAGACATGTCAAGGGATCTTCTTTTCCGGATGTAGGGCGATTCTTCTTTGTCGTAAATAGATCGTGGAATTATTTAAAACGAAAATATAATCCCCCCGGGGTCGCCATGCCAATCAAAGCCCCTCTCAACGGCTGTCCTCGTCACCACATTCAATTTTTCATGTTATTTTTTCAGCAGTAGAGTAATTTACCACTTGTTCTCAGCGGGCTGAGTCTCGGCCCAGCTCTCAGCAGCAGGCTGAGCAGAGCTGGCGGCCCAGTCACCACCCTCGGCGTCCCAGCTGGCGGCACCAACGGCGCTAGCAGCAGCGAAGGCAGTGCCAGGAGCACCAGCGCCAGGAGCCTGGGTGTCCCAGTTCTCACCAGCGAAGCCAGACTCGACGGCAGCGGGGCCGATCTCCTCAGCACCGGGGACCTTGGTCTCGTCGGCGATCTCCTTGTTCTCCTCGGCCTCAGGGTCGCGGTAGAAGTACAGGTCGACAACGGTGTCCCACTCAGCCTCGCGGGAAGCGAGAGTGCCACGGAGACGGAGGACCTCACGGGCAAGCATCCACCAGACGAGACCGATGGAGTGACGGCCCTTGTTGTTGGTGGGGATGGCAACGTCGACGAAGTCGGTGGGGGAGTCAGTGTCGCAAAGAGCGATGACGGGGATGTTGACGTAGCTGGCCTCCTTGATAGCCTGAGCGTCGGTGCGGGGGTCGGTAACGATGATCAGACGGGGCTCCTTGAAAGAGCGGGTGATGTAGTTGGTGAAGTTACCGGGGGTGAAACGACCGGCGATGGCGGTGGCACCGGTGTGCGAGGCGAACTTAAGGACAGCACGCTGACCGTAGGGACGAGCGGAGATGACACAGATGTCGGCCGGGTTGTCAATGGTAGCGATGATACGGGCAGCCAGGACAATCTTCTCCCTGTTTCGCGAATTAGATCCAAGCTCTCAAAATCTCCCCAATTCTTCACGTAGTCATTCCGTACCAGGTCTTGCCGATGTTCAGGATGTTGACACCGTCGGGGCGAAGCTTCCAGAGGTAAGGCTCCATGTGCACCTGGAGGTTCTTGGATCCCAGGTGGCACTGAGCGGCCAGGAGCATCTCAATGTCCTGGGGGGTGGGGTTGAAGATCGGGGGGAGCTGAGAGGGGGCCATGATGGGCGATTGATATTGCAGAGGACAGCGAAATTGAAGATATCAATCGTCTGGCGCTTGCCGCGGTGGTGATGGTTGAGAAAAGAGTCGACGCGAGGCGGAGAGAACTTTCGCACTTTGGCGTCGGGATGGTCGACGAATTTTCGCTTGCGGCGTTGTGAGCGTTAGGGCTAGGGTTCCGACAAGCATCCTTCACGCCTGAGGCACCCGTTACTATCACGTGATGATACTCCCGATCCGGACTAGCGCCGGATTCGCGGACTTTGAGATTTCGGAGGAACAAAGATTGGGAGCAAAGGTGTTTGCGGGCAATTGCACCTCTACAGATCAGTCACCATGCCTCCGCGTCTTACTATTCAGCCTTCGTTGAAGGCCTTCACTGGTACAATTCATTCTAGTGCATTGTCTGAGAATTTTGATGCTGACTGAACAGGCTCTTCTCATGTGCAGACTCCGTTCGCCGCGCTGGGTTTGAACCCCTCAAAAACCATCGTCAGAGCTGGTTCCGCAGAGACCAGAGAAAGAAAGCGACATGACCCTTTCGCTATGGCCCAGACTCGCCAGCGCAAGGCCGCAAACCTATCCCGCCAGCATGCCCTCGAGGCGGAACGGGATGCTTCCCTTGGAGACCCCATTGAAACCGAGCCCACACCTTTCAGCCAGCAGATCAAGTCTCAACTCGAATTGCAGAGCCCGACAGGGGCCGAGGCCAAACCGAACCACTTTATCAAACCCGAAGAAATTCAGGAAACCATGGAGTTCTCCAAGGACCTGACATCACCTATTGCAGACGTGAACCGCAACATCGCAGACCCGCAACTTGAAAAGGAAGCAATGGAGGGACATGCTGAAGAGGCTCAGAACACTGAGGAAGCCATCAGACGAATTGTGAACCTCAACAACGGAAACACGAAAGACCGTCTCCGCGTCAACATCCAGAACTGCATTGAGACATTCGGGCGACACAACACCGATACCACGCTGCCGCCCAAGCCCACCGCCGTATCGAACCAATCGGGCACTGAGCGTCCAGAAAAGACCCCTCGCGTTGGACCGGATACGGGCTCCCCCGAAGTGCAGGTTGCCGTCCTTACCACGAAGATCCTCAACCTGTCCCGGCATCTGCAGACATCGAACAAGGATAAGCACAACAAACGCAATCTTCGCCTTCTCGTTCACAAGCGCCAGAAGCTGCTCAGATATCTACGGAGGAAGGAGCGGGGTGGACCCAGATGGCAGAATTTGATGCAGACTTTGGGCCTGACGGATGCTGCTTGGAAGGACGAAATTAGCATGTAATGGATTGATGTTCTCCTACTTTATTCCTCTCAAAATCGGTGTGACTTTTCAGCGTCGACGTGTACAGCCGTGGAGCTGTTGACCGGTTGTCTTGATATCCTCATGTCAGAGATGTAACTATGTATTATAAACACATTTTCTTTCTTTTAACGTCCAAAACAATACTACAAGTAGCCATTGTATAACGAATCAAAGGAATTCCACAATGGATTGTCCGTAGGGTTCAGTCTAGTGCCATCAGCTCAGATGCGAAAGACAGTCAACGCAGACCCTCCTCAATTCCCAACAAATACAGTATTTCTATACAATACCAGTTTCTAGATATTCTATTCGGCTAAAATGTACTTTGGATGCTCACTGCTGTACTTCTCCTGGTGAAGTGGCACTGTTCACCGCCTTCCGCATGCTGCACGTTGGCTGGACGTCACTCGACGCTCTTTTTTTCGCGATTTTTCGGCCTCCAACCTCGCCTTCTCCCTCCCCCTCTGCACCTTCAGCGACTTCGCTATCTTCATCCAGGCCTGTTGAGATAATTAATGATTTAATACTGGAACTGGCACATTTTCCCCCCGCCAGGTAAGTCAGTGAATGCACCTGAGTCATGTTTGCCTCCCTGCTTCGCGTTTGTCCACATTCACTACGAAGACCTGCTCACCACAACACACCTCATTCACTCGCAATAGACGACTCTTAGCAACTGTCTCCGGCTTTTTATTTATCTTCCCCACTTTATTCCGCCTCTTCCTCGACATTTTCCCTCCTCTCACCGCGCACTTTTCCCAGCTTACCTTCGCACGTTCTCCCTTTTTACGACTCCCACGCCAGCGCTTCTTTGCATCTCGCATTATCTTCGTCAAATCGCATATCCCCTTGCCTACATACTTTGCTTGGACGTCGAACCTTTCAGTGAGGACGTGTTTACAAACGTCAGGACGCGGATAGCGCAACTCTCTTGTCAAGTTTGCTTTTTTCCTCCCTCGCGTCAAGTCTCGTGCCGGTGAACAGTCAGGCCAGTTCAAAATGCGCACCCGCTCACAACCCATGTCGCCCGGGGGCTTTTTCGCTCTCGAAAAAGAAAAGAATGCTCCTCGTCAGACAAGATCGATGAGAGCAAGAAGCGCTTCACATGCCAGTGCGCAATCCAACTCGCAATCTGAGACGGAAGAACCTCAACCACAACCCACCACGCGGTCGAGGACAAATAAGAAGACTACGACTACTACAGGCGCAAAGAAGGATACGGCCACGAAAAAGACTACTACCACCAGGAAGACTGCTACGACGAAGAGAGCCGCCGCTGCCAGAAAAACAGATACTACCGCAAAACCCTCGTCGAAACCCGCAAAGGCCCCTGCAACTCGCGCCACGAAAACCAGGGCAGAGCGGAAGACGACTAGAAGGACTGCTGAACAGTCCCCTGAGGAAGAATCACAGGAAATTCACGACGCTTCCCAATCTCCTGAAGTCAAAGCCGAACCCGATACCACAGCAAACGAATCTCCTAAGATTCCCGATGAAAATAACGAGGAAAGCCAGAAGCCTACGGAGGTTACCTCTTCTGCGGTGGATGTTTTGTCGGAACCCCAGGCCAGCGATTGTGAGTCCCAACCCTCTCAACCAACCCCTACCCTTACCCAAGAGATCCCCCAAGGACCCGAGCAACCCAAGGACGAATTCAACGATTTCGACGTGGCTTTCTTGACACTGTAATTGGAGAAGTTCAGTGATCTTGGATCGCCATTGTCTGAGTTGTCTCAAACGCCCTCCATCGACGGGGACGACGCTTTTCAGGTCATTAGCCAGGAGCTCGACGCGGCAATTGCTGCAGAAGTACAAAAGCTTGGCCTCATCTCCCCTGCTGCTACCCCTGCCCGGGCAATTCCCCTGATTCGTTGCAAACCGGAGATCGATCTGTTAGATTCCCTGGAGCCGTTTCCCACAGAGGGAGCTCCCTTACAGTTGGACCAGCCATTGGAGTGGAGTGACGCCGTAGATGTGTTGACCCTGTCGTTGGACAACCTACGTCTGACCGATCTCATCGTCGATATCGTCGCTACATCAGTCACAACATCCATATATGCCGACGAACCCCCGGTCATGCCTTCCTTGCCGGTGCTGGACTCGCTTCGGCAATCTGTGGTGGAATCCCCAGGCCGGTATGTCCCATTTTTGGGCGCATCGGACCTGCCCAAGCAGACGTCAATATACGACGATGGATGCGCTCCTCCCTCCATGGCCCCAATTGTAAGGCCCTCTGTGGAAGAGTCGCAGTTCCGATCGATAACTCGGTCTGCGCGCTTTCGCTTCCCCACTCCGTTGTCGGCGATTCCTGAGGAATCGGAGAGAGTGGAATCGGAACCCTCGAGCTCAGTGGAAGCCCTGACTCTCTCCCCAGGGTGTATACAGAAGGCGGATATAACGTCCTTGGAACCTCGTCGCCCCTTGTCCCCTATCCCGACTGGCCCGTTATAGACGAAGGTCCCAAAGGAGAAACGACAGCTAACACCCACCATAGTGAACCGGAAGCGCCCACGTGCCGAATCCCCCGATCGTGTCAGTGAAACCCCGTCGGTAAAACGGTCCCGGACATTGCGCCCGCCGGGCAGCACGTCGTTGGCTCGTCGCCTGGCCCCGCTGTCGCGTCGTTTGTCTACGAACGGTGTACCATATGCCGAGAGACTTCGTCGGCGGCAAGCAGAGCGCCAGGGCCGCATCCATACGACTGTTTTCCGACTGCCTGAGCTCGTGGCTCAGACCGAGGCAGACCGCCGGGCATCAGAGTCAGCATCCCCGAGCCCTGCACCTCCGGCCCCTCACAACTCTTTTGACTTTCCCGAATCTTCTGAGCCCTCTCGGAGCATGGAAGAGTCTACGCCTCAGGAGCCTCGGACGCCAGAGACTCCTAGGGGGTGGAACATCCGTGGATTGCTTAGCTCTGTGCCTCGTTTTTCTGTCTCTCGCTTCCTGCCACGTCTTGGCCGATCTTTTGGCCGGACAGAAGAAGGTATGCTTTATAATCGCGTACAGTATTCTGGCGCATATTTGTTAATCTTTAATTAGGGGAAGAAATTGATCCGGAGACCGCGTCACGCCAATCTACTCCGTCGGCACCTTCTACTCCTACAAAAACTACTGCAGCTCCCACGCAACCTCCCGCCACGGAGCGCGTTGTGACAACTGAACAATGGAAAGCTCCTGGTGGAAGTACCCCCAAGTCTGCACCCGCCAAGAAGCCTTTGCCCAATCTGTCTTACGATCTCTTCCCGCGCCCGATCAATCGGGACTTGTACCTTCCTCGCTCTCCGGAGCCCGCCGCTGAAGCGAAGGATGCTGAGGACAGTGCGGCAAACAAGGACCAGCTGCAAGAACAAGAGAAGCAGGCTCAGGTCTCTCCTGAGACTGCTCCAGCAGAAGCACGTGGACGCGAGATTACTGACACCACTGACAAGAAGCGCAAGCGTGCTCCGTCGCCAGACGTGATTCCCAACCCGCCTGGCTGCAGCTATGGTCTTGACTTGGACTACTTCTGCTATTCTGACAGCGAAGAAGAGGAGCCGAGTCCATCTGTCTCCAAACCTACTCCTCTCGCCAAGTCTGCAGTTCGCAGCGCACTTCGGTCCGAAACCCATCCATCGAAGAAGGTTCGCTTCGATGCTAGTCCTGAGGATACTCCTTCGAAAAAGCGTGGTCGCGCAACGGACCCCTATCAAGGACACCACTTCTTGGGGTTGGGCGATGTGTCACCAACGCCGGCCACCGATTCCGCGAAGACTACGCCAGCAACTCCGACTGTTACTGGTTCGCCTGTCCAGCGGCCTCCTGGATTCAAGTTCAACACCCAGGGTTCTTTTGGTTTTGACTACGACGATTTCTCTGATGATTCTTCCTCAAGTGGAGCATCCACTCCGGCAATTCTGTCACCTGCCAGCACTCTTCCTGAAACTCGCGCGACCCCGCGCAGCCAGGTTCAGGAAAGGTATGTTCCTCTTGCGTCACATGTTCTTTGTTCAATTATACTAACATGTTTAGCTTGCAATCGCCTCGTCCTGCTCCTCGTGCCGCTCCTTCGGCTCCCCCGAGCACTCCGAAGGTTGATGCGGAAGCTCTTGCGAAGGTCCGGTCTCAGGCCGAGAAGTACAAGCCGAAGACTCCCAGTGGTCTTCGTACTGCCAGCCGTTACTCTACGAGCCCGATGGTTCAGTCGCCCAATGTCGAGCCTCTGAAGAAACCCGAACCCAAGGAATCTATCCCGGAGGAGCTCCCTGAAAAGGAGAATGTTCCCGAGAAGCCAATTGAGAAGCCTGCTGAGAAGTTTGGCGATGACCAATTTGCGCGCGATGCTGAGTGGCTCTACGAGCGCTGTCCTTCTGGCAATTTCAGCAAATTTACATGGCCCGAGAAGCGCAGCCTTGTTGATAGCCTGGAGATCAACCCCGAGGCTGTGAAGATCCTGGATAATGTGTGGGATTCTTCTGACATTGAAGTCGGGCATACGGCTTTCCGTCGTGGCATGGAGGAATTTGCAGCCACATTCGTTTAGATTGTTCATATTTGTGTTTTTGCGGATTTATATCTATGTTTGAGTTTTGGCGCATGTAATGGGTTTGTCTTTCTTCCTGGCGATTCCTGCGGCATCTCTTTTATTAGAGAGGGTGATGGGCCCAGGACATTGTCCAGTTTGTTTTCATTATGATTCTTCGTTTAGACGCTCATGTTGGACCTCCCACTCATAATCGAGTGGTTGAAGGGCCCTATAAGTGTGGGTGCTCCCTTGTTTCAGTTCTCTTTAGAACCGTCCCCGTCCGCGGCCGAAGGCCCTCTCTTGGCGGACGTCTTTACGAGCAGCCTTGTCCCCTTTCTGGTTATTGTTATTTATTTGTTTCTGTCGGAGTTTTGTTACCCCATATTCGCATAGGAGCTAGGCTATTCGCCCCTTGTCATTGTTACTGTCATTATCGTTGTTTGAGCATTCGAATTTAGCAAAGCATCTGAGCGGTTTTTGAATCGAGAATCGAGACTGGAACACCGAAGCATTATTTACATAGGCATTGGTTTCTTTGTAGTTGTGAAAGCGGGTGATGCATGGTTTTGTTTGGATAAAGGGGGGATGTCTCGTCGAGCCGACGGTGTATTCCAGCATAGAGAACAAAGAGCATAGATAGAGCTGCAGCTATATAACTATAGCTTCTACTGAGCTTGAACCAGCAATCAATTATCATTCCTTATACTGTTCTTTTCTCTATTCCCTTGAGCATCGCCAGCATTAACCACCAGAATCAACAAAAAATATCGAAATGCACTTCTACAATCCCAACAACCCTTACCCTTCTTGCAAAGAAGCAGAAGCAACACTCTACAGCTTTCCAGAGCCATCCTCGTACGAGACCGAGGAAAGGGATTGTGTGACATGTGGTGAGATTGAGGATATCACTGATATCACGGACATGGACATTGATGCTAGTCCTGCTTCTAGTGAGATGGAAGTGGCTAGTGATAGTGATGATGATAGTGACGAGAGTGACGATGGTGGTGACATTCCCTTCCATACTCCCCACAACTACACCACCCCCCAACAGCTTCAGAAGCAGAAGCAGAAGCAGGATCGAAAGAGAAACATGTCCATTCCCACAAATCTCAGCTCAAACTCTATCCCAGGCCCAACCACCAGCTCCGCGAATAGTCATACACCGCGCGTAATCAAACCGCGAGGCTTCTTCAGGAGAGAACCGCTGTCAGCGCCCGTCATGCGGTTGAGGGAGAAGTGGAAGGAGAATGTTAGTGTCAGGGCTGAGACAGCGCTGTGGTCTGGGCATGGAGACCAATTTGGGTATGAATTTGGGGTTGGATTCGGGTTTGGAGATGTGATTCAGACTGGGATTGGCTTTGGGATTGGATGTGTTGGTGCTGGAGGAGGACGAGGGCCAGGGGCGAGGAGGTTTTATCGGGGGAGGGAGATAGGGTTAGGACATGGGTTGCCTGATTGGGTTTCTTATTAATGTTGGTTTGTTGGATTGATGTTGGAGTAGAAATGGGGGTGGAGGTAGGTAGGGAATGTCTATATTCGAAATCGAGGATACATATACAGGTAGAGGTATCACATACAGAGACAAGATAAATCCTTCAATATATTCAATCAAACCCCTCAAATTCCTCCTCTTCAGCACCATCCCCAGCATTACCACCCCCATTCCCAGCCTTCTTATTGTCCCGTCTCAACCGCCTCTCCTCATCATTCTTCTGCTTAATCTCCTCAAGCATCTTCTCCGTTTCCCGAACCTTCTGCTTCTCCTCCTCTGTCATCTTCTCCCATCTATTATGATCCTGCTTCGCCTTCTTCTGCTCCTTTCTCTTGGCCTTCTTATTCCTGTTTTCTAGATTATTGCTCCATGCGACGCTCTCACTTGCACGTCGTTTGTTGGATTGTTGGTTATCTTCTGTTGTTCCGTTTTGTGCTTCAGCGAGGGCTTCTTTGCGCCGTGCTTCGCGCTGTTTATCCTTGTAGGCGTATTTGTCCCAGTCGATGTTAACGCCTAGCGTGCGGTCACCGGTGAAGTTTCGCAGTTCAGGCATCTTGGGGAGTTTGAGTAGACCCCATGCTTTGCCTAATCCCTCCCAGTCGAGGTCCGCGACGCGGAAGATGCTGCTTGCTTGATGCTTGCTGTAGCTGCGGAGCCAGCTGACGAAGGCCTTTTGGCCGCGGTCATGGTACGCGCGGTCCTTGAGGACGATCTTGCGCGCGGTCTCGGTGGCCGTCGCTGCGTCTTCGTCGGTGATGTCGATGGGGTAGGGGAATGCGGTGACGGGTGTTTTGCGGACTTCGAGGAAAGAGACGTAGTCTTCTTCGCGGCCGGGGTGGAGGAGGACGACGCTTAGGCCGCGGCGGCCGGCTCGGCCTGCGCGACCGCATCTGTGGATGAATGTCTTTGGGTCTGCGGGTGGATCGAGTTGAACGACGACGTCGACGGCTGGAATATCTAGACCTCGAGATGCGACGTCGGTTGTTAGGAGGATGGCTGGTACTTGGGAGTTGACGAAGGCATTGAAGTTCTTTTGGCGGACGGTTGCTGGGTGTTTTCCGTGGAGGGGGATTAGGGAGTATTCGTCGCCTAGGATTGAGGGGAGGATTGCGGAGAGGTAGTCGACGCCTGTGCAGGTTGAGACGAAGAAGATTGTTTTTTGGGGTGTTGGTTGGACGGAGGAGAGGATCTTTTTGAGGGCTGGGAATTTATGGAGGGCGGGAATGGTGAGGTAGGTCATTTGCAGACTGTTTAGATCTGATCAGCCACCAGTTTTCTTGAATCATGGGTTAAGGAACATACCTCGCTGGAGTCCGCTTATCCAAAGCACCAGATGACCCCTTCACCTTTACCATAACCTTGACCGGATTGCGCAGACCAACGCGCACAATCTGGTCCACTGCCTCACTGACACTGGCACTAAACAGCCCCGTCCGTCTCTGTTTAGGCAAACGGCGCAGGATATTTTGAAGGTCATCCTTGAACCCAAGATCCAAAAGTCTATCCGCTTCGTCCAACACCAGCATTTCAAATGACGACTGAGGACAATGGACGTGAGGCGACGAAAGCAATTCCAGTAACCGTCCAGGCGTAGATACCAACAGGTTCGGCGACCTCTTCAGGAAGTTACTCAAGTCTTCGGCGGGTGATGTCGCGCCTCCGAGGAGAAGTTGCGGGACGACCTTGTAAGTAGAGGAGGAGTGTTTCTTGGGGTGCGCATCGTCGTCGTCTGAGGGATTGATGGCGGCGGCTGACGCAGGGTGGAATTCAAGGAGTGATAGTAGCACTTTGTAGATCTGCAAAGCAAGCTCTCTGATAGGGGTCAGTTTGCGCCAATCAATGGGGGCACCGGGGGGGGGGGGGGAGCTACCTCGTCGGCGAAATGATAATGGCACCAACGTGATGCTTCTTGATGGGCTCCTCCAGGCGCAATAGCTTTTCCACCACTGGGATCAAGAATGAAAGCGTCTTTCCACTGCCAGTAACTGCCTCAACCACAACGTCTTTATGTGCCATAAACAGAGGAATGGCTGATGCTTGTACGGGTGTCATCCGCGTGAAGCCCATGGAAGAAACAGCTTCAAGAACCCATTCTGATAGCGGGGGGTTCATTCCATCCCAGGATCGGGCAGACGTCCCGGAGGGAGGTTTCGGGGCCATCGCAGTAGCCAGAAAGGATTGATCCTTTTACAAGTCAATATATAAAGAATTGTTGACGTCCAGATTCGGCGCATAAAAAAAAAAAAAAAAAAAGCCTTATCAAAAGATCGCCGATTAGATATTGCGGGCGGTGAGATGCACACGTGATCAGTTACTCGATTTCCTCGACCTCGTTTTTGCCTGAAAGAGACATTCTCGACATTCTCCGGACGCGCCGGCTTGTGAACCACTTGGAGAAAAAGCAATATCGTCTGCTTAGTTTGAGCCAGTCTTGCGCAAACTTCTCTACCCTCCGAGCCTTTGCTCAAGGACCATGCTGACTGGTGTCTGAGAGCACATGATGCGCCGCGGTTTTCCTCCAGTCAGCTGAATCCATCTCCCTCCTTTACTTCCCCCAAAAAAAACCACCTAGTTGCCCATCATTGCTTCATCCGAGGGCTTCACTAGCCCCGGCATTTTTGCCTACGATTATCTATCGCCATTACGCCGGTCTTTGTCTGGGTTGATTCGAGTACCTGCCGTCCCACCCTTGGGCGTCAAGCCGGTCACTATGCCTCGATCTCAGGATGTTCCCGAGACGCCTCGGGTCATTTCTCCCACTCCCACTTCACCGGACGGATCGCGTTTGCGAGATGATTATTTCGGACCTACGACTCGCTCTGCTGCGCGACGGCAGCGGCAAACCGGCGTACCCGAAAAGAAAACAGACGAGAACGATTCAACTTCGAAGCGCACGCGAACAAGGTCCCGTAATTCAACAACACCAAACGGAACAGCGCGACAGCACAAACCGACTCCTATAACGCCTGCGAAGAAAGAAGAGGTTGAGGCTAATGGCAAGACCAATGGCTACCTGTCGCCGCTCTCCAAAGTTCAAAAAGACTTGCACGAGGTTTATTCTCGATCCCCTTCGCCTCTAGGAATTATTCCTCTACACTCTCGTTATCGCAACTTCATCCACCGCCATGAGATTCCGCGCAAGCTTCTGCACGTGTCCATCGGTTTCATTACTCTTCACCTGTATAGCCGGGGCGTACAACCATTACAGATCACACCATGGCTCTTTTCGGCTCTCGTGCCCATTGCCGCCACCGACGTGATTCGACATCGCTCGGAAACCGTCAACAAACTCTACATCCGTTGCGTGGGCGCACTAATGCGCGAGACAGAGGTGTCGGGCTACAACGGTGTGATCTGGTATCTCCTGGGCGCATACACAGTCCTGCGCTTCCTCCCCAAGGACGTCGGCGTTATGAGCATCCTACTTCTCAGCTGGTGTGACACTGCCGCCTCCACTTTTGGCCGCCTGTACGGCCGGTACACCTTCCAACTCCGTAAAGGAAAGAGCTTTGCCGGGAGCCTGGCCGCTTGGTTCGTGGGCGTTGCCGCCGCCGCCGCCTTCTGGGGCTGGTTCGTCCCGTATATCGGAGCTTTTCCCAATGACCCTGAAGGCTCCTCCATGTTCACTGGCAGTTTGAACCTTATCCCGGATTGTGTTAGGAACCTCCTTGGCTGGACTACCGAGACGTCGAAGGCTGTCATCACGGGTCCCCTGGCACTCGGAGTCATGAGCTTTGTTTCCGGTATTGTAGCTGCCGGTAGCGAATTCGTGGATATCTTCGGCTGGGACGACAACATCACGATTCCCGTGTTGAGTGGATTCGGCCTCTGGGGCTTTTTGAAGGTTTTCGGGTAGGCCAGTCTTTTTGCTCAAGAAAACAGAAAAAAAAATCTATCAACGCTTTTTACTTCATCATAGGGCTTTCCTTTGTCATCGATGGGATTTTCAACAGTGATCCCGTACCCTTATCGCACCGCGATGAATCCCCTCCTTCTCACTCCAACTTTTGAACTGAGCGAAGCAAGCATACGCATTGAATAACTGTTTCCATAGCCTTCTTTTGACGGTTAGTGTATTATTTTATTTGTCTTTGTCAGGGGTTGTTGCTTTCTTGTTTGGTGGAAGGTGTTTTGTCTTTTCGTTCAGGTACACCGACCCGACTTCGCTTCTTATTGATATCCGATTGCACAAGCGTGCTTTTTGCATTTATACATTTTAGCTAGATACTTCAGAATACAGATTACAAATTACAGAATATATTTTGTAGGCGAGGTGATTATATTCATATCTAGTCCTGTAGGTAGTAAGTCTCCTGTATTCCAGTCTCCTCCCAACGCCTAAACCCGAATCAAAAGAATGCAACATTAATAATTGACAGGTAGACCAAGCCCAGCTCAATCAGGTCAAGTCCAAAATGCTAACACGCGAAATGCGCTTCTTCTTCGCCTTCGTCTCTCTGCCTTGACTCCCCAAGTCATCACCATCCTTTGCGCTGTCATTATTATTCTCAGACTCGGAAGCAGGCTCCACAGTCCAGGAACCATCGTGCACTATTACAGCGTCGACGTGCTGTGATGTTCCTTTTATGGCACTTGATCGGTCTTCGATCGGTTTGGTCTGTTCTTTGGAGTCTTTGGCTTCGAGAGATCCAGACGGTGATGGCTCTTTATTCTTCTTCGCACGTTGTTTCGGTGCCTGGTGTTTCTTCTCTTTTTTCTTGTCTGGTAACTCCTGCAGAAGATATTGCACGACTGACGAGGGTTTATTGTCTGTCTTGTGCTCTGGGGTGGGTTTGTTAGTACTTGGTGTTGGTGGTGTCTTCTTCCTCGGCGACCGGCGCTTTGGGGGAGCTGATTCGACGCAATCATGGGTTTCAGCTTGTCCATCAGAAACTGGGTTATGTTTTGATGATGGCTTGGAACAAAATTCGCCCAGCTTCTCGACGGTTTTCCGATCTTCAGGTACGTCCTGGATAACTTTCTGGGCGCGTCTGCTGCTCTTCTTGGTAGGAGAGGGTGATGGTGACGTTGTGGGGGTCTTCGTCTTCGTCTTTGATTTGGGTTTCTCCTCTACCTCTGGCAAGACCGGATAGTCGACGCTGATCTTGAGCCTCTGCGGACGGATTGGCGGTGGCGAGGGTTTGTTCAAGGTAAACTCATCGCCTGACGCTTCCAAATCGACTACTTCGATGCCGTCTGAGCAGATCGCTGCGCGCCGGGATTCGAGACGGGGCCTCCCCCGGCTACGGCGCTTTGCGCTTAATTCGGGAGGTATTGTGTATGAGGGGGAGAAGATGTCAACGAGGTTGTCCAGACTGTCGGCCCAGGATGTCCCAGGACCTGGCATGTAAAACTTTGGAGATGCTGTACGTGTGTGACTCTGTGATTCCATCTTTGGGCTCTGGCTTGAGTTCGGTGTACTGGGGATTGCTGCCTCGAATAGCTGCGCTTGTTTGAACTGAGAGACCCCCGGCCGTGGCTTCGTGACTGTACCGTATTTCAAGATACTTCCGTGCTTCATCCCCGGGTCTAGCGGTCCCTTTTTCTTAGGGCCTGTCTTTCGATTAGTTGGCTTCTTTGGCGCTAACCTCGCAGCCTGTTCTTTTTCCCATTGTTCGACGACGTCTGGGATGCCGATTCTGGCTAACGCTTCGAAAACCCACATCTTCTCTGGTGCGTAGGGGTCGTAGCGCTTAGTTACCCGTTTCTTGACCGGGGATTGGGGGGCAGATTCAGCAGGGGCTTCGGGGTCATCATCTACTTCGTCACCGGATGCTGCCGCCTCCTCTGATGCCTGTGACGGAAGCGGAGGGTTGGGTTCCTCTGCGAAAAGGTCCAGGCCAACAACGTTTATTGGAATGACGTCGACTTGCAATTCCGTCAGACCATCTGTGCTGTAGCTTGCGCGACTTTTGTAGACTTTCCGCAACATAGGAATATCGCTGTTCGACAATGTTGAGCCGTTCAGTTGTCTCCTGAGACGGATTCTATAAGAAACCAAAGGTTCCGCAAGCAGCCGTATCACTTTCCGCGCTCCAGAGCGGTAATTCCAATCAAAAAATCTTGCGGCAAAATGCCTAATCTCCAAAGGTTCAATGTCCTGGTCCCAAGCGTTCATCAAACGGCGTTGCAAAAATGCAAGTTCTTCGGCATTGGACTCAGCAGGCGACGCATAATACTCCAAAATCGTCTGATCTGGAAAACTTTGTGGAATCCGGACAGCCTTGTGCTTGGTATTGAAGTAGCCACTTTCGTTCGTTTCCAATTCATACTGCAGTCTTTCTCTCCATTCGCTCAACTGCTCCATCCTCTCTGTTTCTTTAGCGTTGATTGCGTCCAAAAGATCCGATCCAAAACCAGCCTTCGAGATCTCTGCTGCCAATTTGCTACCGCACTTCGGGACACCAGATGGCAGGTAGTCACCTCCACTTAGCATCGCGAAGAGAACCATACCAGGACGGTCGAGATTAACATTGGACGTATCCGCTTGACTGTCCATCCGGTAACAGGTGACATGTGACGCGGAAGTGGTACTACCACTCTCCTTGGAGAAATTCATGATAGTCATCTTCGACCCGAACATCATAGCATCAACATCATTGCTCATGACTGCATCGACGATACCCGCTCTCTGCAAATTCGCGCATTCCGCCTCTGCCTCTCCCGGGGCATCATGTCTAGGAAACCGGAACAGGTCGATCAAGCGCTTCGATATCTGGATAATAGGCGCATTTCCCTGACCAGAAACCGCTTTCCCCCGTTTAAATGGCGGCTTGTTCTTCCCATCATAGACAAAGAGAGGATGAATGGGTAAGGCCAAAAATTTCAAAAGTCGGTAGAATAGTGTCCGGATTTCGGGGTTCCTTCCGCCTCGCCCTGCCTGCACCTGGAACAGCCATATTGAGATGTCAACCGCGATCCGAATGGGCCTTGCTGTTTGTTCCAAATGCGTTATGGCCAGTTTGGATAGTGAAATCCGTTCTCCAGGGCCGATGGCATTGATGAGTCTGTTCGGTCAGTTATTGGTCGTCCAGCCAGCGCGTGTAAACAAACGGAGATATATATTCAACAATGGCTTTATTTAAACTTACCCGGGGATCCCCATGGGGCAGCACTAAACAGACACAAAATTGATCACATCCAATTCTTCCAACGACACCCCAATACCAAGCCTAAACCGGAATAAGCGGTTTGCAGTAGTTCAGCTCTTCGTCGTTGTTGACGTCGCGGAAAAGCAATCGCCCCGGCCCGACATAGATCCGGCCTTAAGCCGCATGGATATGTAGTCTGGCACTTTCACAATTCAAGCTCCATTGCGAATTTCCGATATTCAGAATCTCAATTGGAGGTTTGTGGTCGCTAGCTTAAACTGCAGGCAATTGTTTACACGAAAGCCACCCTGCAGACGCGTAAAGCATGAATTGATCGATTGTCCGTTCCCCGCGCCGAAGTAAACAGCACCGATAGCGTCGACCGGCATCTACACGATCAAAACGACAAACATGGCAAGCATTTCGTCCATATCTGCTGCCGACAGCAAACGCTTCTCCGGGCCACATGTCCCCTCCAACCTGCGTCACAGCCAAACCGCCAGACCGTCTTCCCCCAGTACCCCCCAACACCAACTCCGCTCGAACAACTCCTCTTTCGCAAGCACCTCGTCCGGCTCTTCGTTTCGCGGCGAGGAAGATGCTATTATATTCGAATTGGGCTCGAGATGGCTCCGCGCAGGGTTCGAGGGCGAGAGTACACCCATGTGTACTGTGGGGTTTGGGCCGGAGGAGTCAAGGAGGACGGGTGATTATCGGGGATGGTTGAATTACGGGCCGTCTACGGATTCTGAACGGTTTGCTAGTCCGGAGGAATGGGCGAGTGCGTATGAACTATGGGGGATAGATTTACGAAAGGTGGACTTGGGCCTTGTCGAGGATAAGATTGAGCGGGTGGTTCGCGAGACGTACAATAAGTACCTGTTGACGGACGCGGGGACAACACGGCTGGTTCTTGTTCTGCCGTCGCTTATGCCGCATCCGTTAATGGCGTCTGTTTTGTCGACTTTGTTTAACCGCTGGCGGTTTCCAAGTATCACGCTCCTCCCGGCCGCTGCCATGTCCGCGACGGCTGCCGGAGTTCGTTCAGCCTTGGTAGTGGATCTGGGCTGGGCTGAAACTACAGTGACCGGCGTCTACGAATACAGAGAAGTCGCGCATAAACGAAGCACCAGGGCAATGAAGCACCTGCTCCAAGAGACAGGCCGATTCCTCACCCACCTCACCTCACCCAGCACCCGAGACCCAACAACAGACGAACTCTCTGTGAACTTCGAATACTGCGAAGAAGTAGTCACCCGCTTCGCATGGTGCAAACCCTACGCTCAAACCGAACCAACCGATCTCCCAAACACCACAGTCTCCATACCGTCCCCTTCAAACCCCGGCTCCGAATACATCGACATCCCATTCCCCAAACTCGCCGAGCCCGTCGAGAAAGCCCTCTTCGCCCTCGGCATCCCAGAATGCGACCTCGACGACGAGGAAAAACCACTCCCCTTACTCCTCTACAACACCCTCCTCGCCCTCCCCCCCGACGCTCGCGGGATATGCATGTCCCGGATTATATTCGTCGGAGGAGGCTCCCACATCCCAGGGATCCGCAAACGCATCCTCCACGAAGTAAACGCGCTAATCAGAACCCACGGCTGGACACAAGTCCGCGGGAAAGCCGTCGAGCGCCAACGCACCCGCCTCCAAAACCTATCCCTAACTCCAAACCCGAACATAAACACAAACACAAACAACAACTCATCATCAACAGGCCCCTCCACGGGTACAACAACACCAACCCAAGAACCCGCCGCCACCACTTCACACACGCCCTCAATCGACGACGAAGGAGATAACGAGATTGACTTTGTCGAGCAGAAGCTCCAGCGCAATCGAGATCGGGACTTCAAGCCGCCTGTTCAGGGTATTCTAAGGGAAGTTGAGTCGCTGGGGCCCTGGGCTGGTGCGAGTCTTGTTACGAGTTTGAAGATTAGGGGGATGGTGGAGATTGAGAGGGAGAAGTATTTGCAGCATGGGCTTGCAGGGGCGAGTCGAGATTTGGAGCATGGGTATGTGCCGGACAGGAGGTCGGGGTTGAGGACTGGGGGGGATCGGTCGAGTTGGACGTTGGCGGGGTGGGGTTGATTATGCGTATTGTCCACAGATTACCTGTTTTAGCGTTTTGTTACAAGTTTGATATTAGATACCCGAGTGATAGATTTGGAATCGGCATGTTTATCGATACGCCCATGCATTCAGCTCAATTAGTCTGGTTTAATAACACAACTATTAATACCAGGGTAGTATGTACATAACAGGATTAAGCAATCGTCCCAAACTTATATGTAGCCCAGTTAATCGCCGGAGCAGTATCCGGTGCATAAACCTCGTACGGCAACTGTCCCCATTCAGGGTGATTAATCCCGTCAATCCAACCCTCTGGCTCAATAACCAAACACCCATACGCATTGACACTGCTAGCACCCTGGCCTTCATTCCGCTTCTCCTGCGACGGTTTAATCGGAATAGACCCATTCTGGCTGGGACACGTGTAGATCTGGACGGCTTGCTGGTTGCTCTTGACTTCGAGAGATATACCTGTAGTGCTGGAGTTTGCGTGAAGGATGGAGACAAGCGAATCTTGTGCGGCGGATTGAGGCGGACGGTCGATGATGAAGCAGTTATCGTAGCCCGTGCAGTCTGTTCCGCAGAGGCCTTCAGCGTCTTCGATATCTTCACCTACAAGTTTACCGTTGGTGAAGTCGGCGCTGCCGTTGTAGGCGCTGTGGACGTCGAGGATGGTGCCGTTGGGGATTAGGAGGCCGTCTGTGCCGACGAAGCGTTTGGACAAGGGTAATTGCAAGAAGGTGTCGTCTAGGATGTTCTCTTCTTTGAATGCGTTCAGGTTCCAGTAAATGTGGTTGGAAAGCATGATGGGCGTCTTTTCGGTCAATGCTAGCGAGACCAACTTGGTTGTCAACAGCGGCAGACCGTCGGGGTTGTCTGGCGTGCGGTTGTTGTCCACGGTGAAGGTAGCATGAGTGACAACGTCACCCGGAAAGCCTTCGAATCCCCGGTCTAGCAAGGTAAAGGTGACGGTGGACTCCGAGTACGTAGTGACAGTCCAATTGCGCTGGTCGTAGCCCACATAACCTCCGTGGAGAGCGTTGAGGCCGTTCTCATTTCTCGGGATTTCGTATTCCTCCCCATTCAGGGCGAACGTTCCGTTCCTGATCCGGTTGGCATACCGGCCCACCACGGCACCGAAGTAAGTATGGCTCGTTTCGGTATCCTTCAAGTAGTCCCTGGGGTCATCGTAGCCCAGCACAATATCCTGCTGGTTGCCGTCGCGGTCGGGCACGAGGACAGACGTCAATCGCGCGCCGTAGGGAATCAAAGTAGCAGTGATGTTCTCCGCTTTGATGGTGTAGGCCTTGAAGGGATCAACAGCAGGCTCAGACTCAGCAGTATTCGACGATGGCGCAGCAGACAGAGTCACAGAGCTCTGCGCCTGGGCCAACACGGGCAGTCCGTAAAGGACGGTGGAAAGATAGGACCCGACGTGCATTCTAATACCAAGAAGCACAGTAACCGTGAAAAAGATGAAGCAATATAAGAATAGAACACGGGGCGAGAATCGTGCAGGGCAGAGTAAAGCACCAAGCAGCCGGGGGATGCGCGAGCGGGAAGAAGAAGGAGGGGGGTCCAAGAGCATAATATAGTAATGTCTCGTATAGCGTGATCCGGGGAATGTCACTGCATGCTGACCAAACGCGGGGGAAGGCCGAGGGATAAAGAAAGCTTCTATAGGAAGGAGCGGTTGGTTGGTGGTTATTTCCTGAAGCTGACAGGGGAACTTTGTTGATGCAGGAGCAACGCGGGGAGAGTCCCTGACCGTGAATGGAGTACCTGAGCAGTTACAGTTGCTTGATTCAACCAGTTCTTTCCCGTGCTGGATATATGGACCACCAGCGCTGCTGCAATGCGGATGGTTGGTGAATTCCGGGGAGCATGCCAGATTTAGCGCCTTGTATATCAGGCAGCAACACTAATCCGGACGCTAGCCAGATGCGGAAATTGCGGGGGACGTCGATCTCTTGCTTGGTTGTTCTTTCTTTCTTTCATAGCACAAGATAATAGTATCTGCCATAATCAAGAGCCTGTCAACGCAACATATCTTTGAGGCAGTCTATGCAGACCAAGGGCTGTTCTTGACTGACTTGAGGTGCATAGAACTGCACTCGTGGGTCTCCCGTCTGCCGTACTACGGAATAAGGTTGATCCACCGCTTACCTGACCAACGCGTCCCCTCTTCGACTGCCCGATCGGGAGACGTGTTTTGGTGATTGCGACCGTTGTTGACGTTGTTGACGTTGTTGACGGATGGATATGACCTGCTTTGGATGGGCTTTGGTGTCTCGAGAATGAACGATTTTGGCCTCTTTTTTTGATTACCGATACCACCCTTTCTATCTGGACGCGACCGCAGTCGCCGATGACCCGCCTTGGATTCCGACATGTCCTCTCGCAGCTCTAGCTCTTCTTCGGACATTCTTGGACCTGCTGGCGACTCCGAATACCTACTTTCCTCTCCGACGAAACCTCTCGGCGGTCGGCAACCCTTCATGTCTATGTCTCCGGCCCCCAATTTCAAGTTCCTGCAGACCCCAGGCTCTGTGAAGGGCAAGCGTCAGCGCACGAGTCTCAGCCCGTCGAAAAGTGCGCATTCCATCCGGTTCGATGATGTCTTGCTACCAGCTACTCCCGCGCTTGCGAAATTGGCCGGAGGACAGCCCATGTCCTTGTCTCCGGAAAAAGGCCAGGGTGAGAGTGGCAACCCGTGGAGGATTCGAGTGACGCTGGAGGCGACGCAAGATGAAGAAAATGAGGGGAATAACCAAAAAAGCCCTACGCGCAGGGCATTATATCCCTCGACTACTATGACGACCAAGGTGCCCCTGAAGGATGAACGCGACCAACCCGAGCCAACCCCGCGACGACGCAGAGGCCGACCGAGGAAGACGGAGATTCAAGCACTACCCGATGCGACACCGACCCAAGCAAGTCCCGGACATACACCAGGTGCCAAGGGCGCCAATGGACAAAGCAGACCACGAGGGCGACCGCGCAAAGGTACGCCTGTGCCGGTTGAGCGGCATGTGGAAGAGCAACCAACGCCGGCTCTGCCCGAACAATCTAGCCCGTTAAATCTTGAGCAACCAACTCCGGTGCCCGTGCCTGGACGACAGCGATCTATAAAGTTGAATCTCGGTGAGGAGGAGCAACCGACTCCGGCTTCCGTACCCGATCAACAGCGATACGATCCGTTTAACCTCGAGTCGGAGGACCAGCCAACTCCAGGACCCGAATTTGAACAACGATCTAGCCCGTTGAATTTTGAGCAACCGACTACGTCGCCCGACTCTAGACGAGAACGACACAGTCCGCTAAACCTGGGAGTGGAAGAGCAACCGAATCCAGATTCTGAACTCGACCAAGAACGATACAGTCCTTTGAATCTCGGCGCAGATGGCGATTCCGAAGACGATGAGCTACCGGATGCCCCGTTGCCCGCCTACGACTTCCAGGAAGAAGACGAGACGATGCGACCTGACCCAACGGATTGGAATCGGAGTTCTCCTCGAGTGACCTTTGCTGAGCCTGCGTACGAGACGCCGGATGTCGGTGCCATAGACCGCGATGACGATGATGGGAAGCTACATTCGACACCGTCTAAGATGCCGTCTTCCGTTCGCCAAGAATCAATTCAAGAACCACTTAATTCTTCCCCAGCAAATACAGTAAATGCCGGCCGTACACCTCGGCCACCACCACGCCTTTATCCTACGCCTACATCTTCATCGCTGGTCGATGAAGAGAATCATGAACAAGACAATCTGGACGAAGAGGTACCAAGTAGCGACCCTCATGATACCCAAGGCGAGGCCACGGATCATCCATCGGACGATTATGATGACCCAGCAGACGAACATCGTGACCCTACGGACGAACACCGGGAATACGATTCGATCGTAGAGAGTGAAGGTTTCAGCATGGTGTCGTTGGATACTTTGCCATCAGCCAAGCAGCATGGAATCAGCACAAACTCGGACCGCATCAAGGGGCCTCTCAGACCTTTCCTTCAGCGTGAATCAATCGGAAGAAGAGAGAAAACAAAGCGCAAAGCATCCTCTATGAGCAGTGATCATAAGGAGAATGCTCGCGCGAATGCATCATCGAATTCAGAACCTGTCAATGAACCCCCGCGAAAACGCCAATCTCGTTCTCCGCCAAAACGACAATCCCGTTCACCTGCTCATCGACGGAGGCCAGAGCACCCTGCGACACATGACGAGGCTTCTGAACAACGTGCGCCCCCGTCTCCTCCAGCCGAACCCACTGCGCCGACTCCGGCTGACAACCGGCTCAGACCAATCTCCCGGCTGGCCAAAATTGTCCGTGCTGGCATGGCACTTGAAGGTGCCTTCAGGCAAAATCCAGAGGTAGAGGAACGACCAGATAGAAAAATTGCGATTGAGGAACCCAAAAAGCGTCTGGAGAGCGTGTTTAGTGATCTTGACTACGATACCCAACAACAACTACGAGCTGGTCTAGGCCTTGGCCAGGAAATCGCCAAGAAGAAAATACAAACAGAGATGGAAAGGGAAAGGGCCGAACAAGAAGAAGCTGCCAGAAATGCCGCCGCGCATGATACCTACGACCAAGACCAATATGAAGACGAGAGGCCAGAAGAGGAAGAGGAAGATACCTCAGAAACCCCGCGCCAACAAGGTCAGAGATCGGTCCAGGATACACCAGGGCCAGAAACTGCGATGAAACGACGAATGGCTGAATGGCAGCAAGAGAGAGAGTCCATCAGTCGCGAGATTGACAAAGCCAATTCGAGTCAGGTCATTGTTATTAATAGCGATGATGAGGCGTCGCGGAGTCCTGAGCGTGGTAGGGCCTCTCCTGGTTTTGACGTTGGCGGGCCGGACTCGGATTCTGGGTCAGATTTCAACCAAGGGCCAGAATTGGAGCCAGGCTCAGAAGGCAATCTGCCGGAGGATGAAGCAGGCCACCCAGACGAGGAATACGAGGCAAACGAGGTAGGGGAGGAACAAGAGGATGCACAGGTAGAGGAACAAGAAGAATACGAAGAGGAGGAACGATACCCGCAGCCGCATATGCAACAACCGGAAGAGGAGGAGGAAGAGCAATATGCGCAAGAGCAAGAAGACGACGACGGATACTCAGACATTTGGCAGCAAGAAGCACAGGAGCATAGCCAAATATCGCATCAATCTTCCACGCATCAAGGCTCCATGCATCAATCCTCCACACGTCGCGATGAAGACGATGCTCGCTACAGACAAGAGTCTAGCCCATGGAAGGATGATCGATCAGCTGCCCCAAGCGAATACGGCGCATTTTCCCCGGCTCCTTGGACTCACCAGCGGGAAAAGGTACCCTACCTGGGAGGCCAATCGCGAGTGCGACAATTACGCGAGCAAGAGGTCGACCTGTCGATGTTGCTTGGTGCATCCAACACTCCGAATCATTCTCGCTATTATTACGGGAGAAGCAGCCCCCTGAGCACGGCCAGTGCACGGCCTTCGCAGCGGGCGGCACCCCAGTCTTCCCCGCGATACGCCGAAAATGGGGTACATGGCCAAGAGCAGCCTTTATCGGAATTGGGACTCGTGTCTAGTCCTCTGAAGTACTCGGACGACGATGCGTTCCAGGTTGATCCGACCACCAGAATCGAGCATGAGAGGATGCAACATGATAGGCGGCGGGACCAAGAGGAGGAAGACTTTGAATATTCAGATGCCGCCGTAGCCGAAGAACGGTCTATTGTCGGAAATGTGGAAATGACTCCACAACATCCGCGACCTGCCAATCCCGCAAACCCTGATGTTCAGGGATCGACCTGGTTCCAAAGACTGGCCTCATTGACCCCTGGGTGGCTGAAAGCACCAATCAGCAGGTCTCCTGCGCGACCAAGTCGCGTGAGTGAAGAATATGAGGACTCAGATGATGACCCAGTGAGCGACGATGGCTCCGCGGAGGATGTGAACGCGCATCCCCATGGAGCCGACGGGGCAGACGTGGATGAACAAGATGAAATGGAGCGGAGGTTCAGAAGTTCTCGACGATTCACCGAGTGGAGACAGTATGAAGAACCGCAGAGCTCCCCCGAGTCACGCGCCGCCCAACAACCCGACCGCGCATTTTCCGCTCTGGGAGAGGAGAGCCCGGTGCGGTCCCGACCGCTGGCGATATCTGGGCATTTCAGCAACGAACACTATATTATCCTCCGACGTCTGTATCGACTGGCCACTCAGTTCCCAGAACGGTTTACTTACTATCCGGCGCCCGGACGCGACCAGATTATTGGCGACTGGATTTGGACGTCTGACGGCCGACATGGCGTGCCCGTTACCGAAGGCCAGTTTGCGGTGATTGACCAGTTTGTGCAGGAACTGGCCACCGGCGACCTAGATAGCGGCGGGACGGGCCAGATCGGCTGGACGGAGGCAGACCTACACCGACGACTGATCAGCGTGATTATTGGCGAGAAGATCAGAGCCGAAAGAAAAGCAAAAATAAGCGGAGGCGACATGTGAGCTCTACTTTTGGCCATTGACCGACGTGGCGCCGCCGTTTCACAGTTTTAGTTGGCCGGATTGGTCCATAATTGCTTTCCTTTTCGATATTTAGCGGCGCGCCGGTCGAAGACTATTGGAAATGGCGCATGCTTGGTGTTTTCATTTATTTTCTTTGGGGGGAATATCACATATTCAGGCTTTCTTACAGGTTGGACGACTTTTTGATTTTTCTGTTATCTTTTTTTGTACATGTACAGTTGTTGGCGTGAGATTGGGATGCATTTCTTATTCTTGGCCTCTTTATCTTTTACAGGTTAGCACTGGAGTTATTGCTGTATATACCTTGATTTCTGGTCTTGTCCTATGTCATTGAGCATTACATACATCGCGACATCGCGACATAAACACATGTCCAACTTTCCGATGGCTTCCAGCCATGCAAATATACCTGCAAATAAGCCAGAACTCTATTATACCTGCCAAATACATAACATACCTGACAACGCCAGTGCTCAAATTGATCGCCACGTTTTCCCGCCCATCGAGCCTGCATAAGTCTCGATTCGTGTCGGACCCGGCGCGACAACCTAATGATTGCCCAACTAGATTATATACTTACTCCATACAATACGGAGCACAGAGTACATGTACATACTAAGAACTAGAACTAAGGAAACTAAGACCCTGTCGGCGGGGATTATCCACGCGCTGCAGGCATTAGCCTGGGAGATCCATAGACCAAGGGAGGGGAGGGGGAACCCCCCCGGAACTAACCACGTATACACACGGAGAATGGAGTACGTACGTACCTACGTATGTACCAATAAGTAGTAAAAGTAGAAGCGCTGAAACGCCAATGTCCCACGTTTTTCGGTCGCGTTCGTGTAAGACAAAAAGCGAGGCTCGTGATACATGTACTTATATAAACCGTCCCTGTCCATCCCTCCCTTCTTCGAAGACTAACCAAGCTTTTACTAGAACCAGCCAAGACCAACCAAGAATTCCAGGCAGTCACCAAAAATGCGCGTCGGAAACAGAGTCAAGCACATCTTCAGCTTCTCGTTCACAAATCGTCGACCGAATCGGTCCATGTGGAAAGAGAAATCCCCCGTCGTTATCACGGATGATGATTCCTCCTCCTCCTATTCGGACGATTCAGACTACGACGATGCGATTCACATCTCTGAAGACGAAGGCTCGGATCCCTCAGATGTCGACGTCGACGATGACGACGACGAGTATGCGACGTCGCCGAGTAAGCGCGTGCGGATAATCAGCTGGAGGCTGGATAATAATAAGATGGTGCCGGGACGGTGTCGATGGACACTAGAGCAGGAGAGACGGTTACAGGCTGCGCAGCAGCAGTTGGCGCGGTGTCAGAAGGCGTGGAGCTCGGAGCAGGAGGTTTGGTTGAAGCATGTATGTTCCTATCCCTTACTACTACATACTTGGTTACTTTGTACATCATTCTGTATGCTGTATGGAAACGTGTTAACACATACATGAAAATGCAGATCGAAAAGCTGCATGAAGAAAAAGCAGCGCACGAGGACTTTGTACATCTCCGCGCGAAACAACAACAAGATGAACGGGTGCATTTCCGGAAAGCGTTGAAGCGCCGGGAGCAGGAGCAGGGGGATTCAGGGACGGCGAGTGAGGAGGATGAGGGTCTACGGAGGAATCAGAGTTTGAGTCGCTTGAGGCGGTTACGGAGGTTTTCATGATTTTTATGATATTAGAACATAGCATTACGGATTGCATGTGTATAGTTTAGAATGTCTATATTCTTCTACTTCTATTTCGGCATCGCTGACCATCGGTCTCACTAGACAACTAGGGTATACCCCATGGGGCGCACCTAGTAACCATGGAACATCCTTGATACCGGAGAATAGCCGTCAATGGCAGATGTCATGTTTCCGGGAAGTTTTAACCCGTTTGAGAAACATCACCACGCGGGGTTTGTTGGAAAGTACAAGGCTGTTTAGTATGACAGCAGTGTGCATTTTTACCTCAATATCAGCGATAATTATCTTTGCCAGTTCGTAGACAATGGCATTTTGGATACTGAATATCTGATATTCGACTACGATGCCGCGAGACGGCTCGCGTGGGCGATTGCGATCGTATGAAGCTTGTCTTAATTGTCGGTATGCATTTCTGTTCACTTGCTTACATTGCATAAGTCTGACAGCTGGTATAGGAGAAAGAAAACCAGGTGTCCAGCAGAACGACCAGTCTGTTCGAGTTGTGCTCGTCTCAATCAGACATGTCTCTATACATCTGCTCGGAGAGCATCGCACCAATCGGTAGGACTCTCTTTGAAAGTGGAACGGGAAACGTGTGCTGATCGTTTGAAGGAGGACCGACTGGCGTCGCTGGAAGAAAAGGTTGATTTTATCATGAAAGGGTCTAAGTAGGTATCTCGCTATATTCAACTATCCGAAGGAGGATCCTGACAACTCAAGACCGTGCGATGAAGATCCATCTCCCGCAAAGTCGTCATCAAACTCACTCCCCAGCGAGTCGAACTATGTCCTCAACAGTCTGCTTACCCCGGAGCTTGGGTTCGAAGGTCCCGAAGACTCAAGTCTGCATATCTCATCGCCCACCGTCGCCAAAACAGTAGAGCTTTACTTTCAGTACTGCCATCGACAGCCTATCTGGTGTTTCAACTACGAAGACCTTGAGGAAATGGGCTTTCTGCCAAAGGAGCTTGTCTATAGTATCCTGACGCTGACGTCTCGTTTCTACGCCCACGACCACGACCAGGCTCAGTTTTACAGCAACACGGCAAGGACATTGATTATGCTCCGTGTCGCAAGTGGTACCGTGGACCTGGAGACCATAGAAAGTCTGTGTCTGCTCACATATTCGCTCTTCATGGATGGAAACGTGTCTCTGGGCCAGTTTCACCTGGGGTTTGCGTTCCAGCTATGTCTTACCGCTATGATTGATGTCGAAGCCGCTGCCCCAACTGAGGGTCCTCTGGCTCAACGAAAGAAAAGAGTCTTCTGGAGTCTACTATCGCTAGAAAGATCATATGGCCACCAAAATCGGCTCTTAAGACTCTCCGCCGAGCCATTGTGCCCCTGCTGTGTCCCAGACAAGACAGAAGGCGATGAGACTATGAGTTGCTCCGACCCCGAAATTGACATATGGAGTCTATCCTCTCACTTCGGCTGGGTCTGGAGCAGAGTCCGAACATACGTCTCCGACTGCGCCCAGAACAACCTCAAAGAGCCCTGGCGCCACGAGTCAATGTACACAATGATCCTCTCCGATCTAACCTCCGCCGAGAACAAGCTTTCTCAGAACCATCGCTACGACTCTGTCAAATTCTACGAGCGCACAGCATCCGAAGTCCGTCTCAATAAAAGCTACTGGGGTCCCTGGCTGAAACTACAATTCACGTACCATTGCATCCTTACCATGCTCAACCACCCGTTTCTCTACATCGTTGCGTCACAGCATAATCCCAACCTGGCAATTCCGAACGCCTTCTGGAGAAGGTCGAGTGAGTTGGCGCTGCTGCACGCTACCTGGATTGTGAGGATCATTGATATGGTGACGGAGAAGGAGATGAGACTTACGGAGGCTTTTTTTGGACATGCAGCAGCTGTTGCTGCTACGGTGCATCTCTATTATTGTCGGGCTGCGGATCCGAGGTTGAAGTTTAAGTCGAAGACAGATCTAGCTAAGTGTCGGAGGTTTCTGGAAGGGTTTGTGGGATTTTCGCCTGCTTGTCGGGCATTAGTGAGTGCACTCATGCCGATGAGAAAGACATTCATACTAAACATTATAGGACCAAACGTTGGAAAAAATAATACATATGGCATTTGGATCCGAGAACGTCGACTATGACTGGACACCTTCCCGGATCTATCTCAGCGTTAGTCTAATGTGGGATATCCTACGAGCAAACTGCATGCCCGAGTCGCAAGAACCATCTACAACCGGCCTTCTCCATCCATCCCTCGCACCCACAATCACACGCGAAAGCTCAGCACAAAGCTCATCAACACTAGAAATTATCGTCGCCATGTCTCCAGAAGTCACCGTGAATACCGCAGACGGGGGACAAGCGGCACATATGCCACCAAGGGTGCGAAGCATGACAGCAACAATGACGACTCCGGCACCATCCTCTCCGGACGTTGACCTCGGGGGAGAGAGATTGGTCGTGCCGAATGATAATCTTATGCTGAAGACGCCGTGGCTGTGGACTGATCCGAGCCAGTTTGGGGATGTGGATGGGTTGAATCGACAGGAGCTGGAGAATAGTATGGACGGGTTGTTTACGTGGTGGGATTTGGGGAATCTATAGACTTGTAGATATACGAATGGTTTGTTTTCTCAATATGGTTTGTGCATAGTATTAGATGCAAAAGTCGCATGATCTCGTTCTCATTAAGTACATCTTAATAAACAGGAAGCCAATCCCATCTTCTAAAATTCTAGATCTTACTTTGCCGCGACGAAGTAGCCTTCAGCGCAGTGTTAAAAGTATCCCGTTCCTGAGGGCTCAATTCCCTCCTTTCCGGGCCACCACGGCTTCCATCTCCCCGGAAGATATCATCCTGCGACCGATTCTTAAACTCGGTTGGAAACTTCCACTTCTCCAGCAAGTCCTGCGGGAGGCTCTTGTCGAAGCATCCGACGATGTACTTTCCGATGTTTGGCAGGAATTTGAATGCACTGTAGGCATCAGTTAGCCACAAATCAGATAATGAGAGGGAGGGGTATGCTTACTGTCCACTTCCACCAGTCGCAATAAACAGATTCTTGTGGTCCGGGTGATAGTCCATGATGAAATCGCCGGATGGCGTGTCATTGTACCAACACAATCCCACCTTCTCAAAGCCTCGTGGCTCCAAATCCGGGAAGATATCCCTCATACCGGCATGGAGTCGCTTAATACCATCCTCAGGAATGAAGTTGGCCCTAGCAGAGGGCGGGGCGTTCGGAGGCGCGGAGATGTTGTTTTCACCAGACTGCGTATAACCGTAGCCATGGCATGCGACTTTCAGAAATCCGGTGCCGTCGTGAGGCGGGAAGCAGAAGAATCCGGTAGACAGGTTAAAGTAGATAGGAAGCTCCTTGAGCTTGACCATTTCCTCCGGGGTAAGACGCATGTAGCCAACGATCTGCGCGGCCGCGATCATGGTATTCCACGAGGGAATGAGACTCGCTGACCAAGCACCAGTCGCGACGATAAACATGTCACCCGCGAGACTGTTCCCACCGCTCGTGCGGACAGCCTTGATAGACCCATCCGGCCTCTTCTCGAAATCGGTGACATTCCCATTCGGTCCTGTGATAAACGAAACCCCAGCATTAACACACCTCGCCGCGAGCCTCTGCGTCGCCAACCCCGCATCCGCCCACCCAGCACTCGTATTGCAAAACGCATCGAAACCAGGAGACCCCAAGTTTCCCGTGAACCCGGGAAACTCCCTCTTCGCCTGCTCCGCCGACGGCACACTATGCCACGGCTCCCCCATCTTCGTCAACACATCCCTCGTCTTGCGACTATACTCCTCCGCCATCTCCTGCACGGGCTGACCTGGGGACTCCTTCTGCGTAACCCACAGACAGGGCGTCTGGTGGAAAGCTTCTTTGAAGGTCGGGGTGAGCCAGAGATCATAGGCTTCCTTGGCCATGCGGGCGTACACTTCATCGCCGTAGTCGAAGCGGATTACGCGGGAGATGTCGTTGGAGGAGCCGTCGGGGACGGGGGGGAGGGCGCGGTCGAGGACGGTGACATTTTGGTAGCCTTGTTGTTTGAGGGTGAGGGCGGTGCCGAGGCCGAAGATGCCGGCGCCGACGATGACGATTCTTTGGTTCTTGTCGTTGGTCATTGTAAAAGAATTCTGGGGGATTGATGATTGGGATATGTTACTTTTGGGCGGGCAGGCTTTATAAATCTACAACGTGCTCGAATCTTTCCGTCCCTTGAATTGTCACCGACTCTGCGGGGGTACTCCAGTTGAATGTGCAAGAAAGCAGCTAATTGTCAAATCAGAGCATCGGCCCAAGCTAGTAAATTCCCACATTAGAAACAGACCCGGCTTCTCCAACACCGTTGTCTGGTCCTACCTGTACCTTTCCTGGAAAACATTACCTAAAAGAGTAATCAATATCTATCATGCATCCGGGCCCATAATATTCAACATCCCGGGATCCGTGCACATGACTTGTTCGCGCAGCTATTCATGCACAAACTGTACATCCAGCAGTAATTTGGTAGCGGGATGGAAAGCTCTTGGGTCCCGGATGGCCTCCGAACCGTCCAGAACGGCTCAGCCGGGCCGGGTTAGGGCTGTTATCTCCCCGCATCCGCTCACGTGAGCGGCTCCGGCGCAGATGTTGAGTGGTTGTGCAGCATTTGTTCTACTTTGGTGAAATTATGCTTTTTTGGGTTTACCGATACGTAGATAGTGTATGGTTTGCATGGTTGTAGTCTGCTGTGGGCTTTCCCGCGTCCGTGTGTTGAGATAACGAGAATCGATTAATCAAATCACTCTGATACCAAACCCAATGCTCAACCAAGAAAAGAAGGAATTCCTCAATAACCGCTTAGCCCTGACCATCATCAACACTTCAAAGTCAAAATGTCTGAAGTGCCTCCAGATGGAGACACGATTAGTCAGCGAGATAGCGATTCCGAAGGATTTGCCGAGCTGCAACCGGCGCATATTGGAACATCGCACTCTCGTTTTGACGACTCTTTCCAAAAGCTCTGATAATGCTCCTCCAACTTGTAAAAGGTCTTCAAGGTCTGAATGCTGCTTCGGTTCTCTATTCTGACATTACCGCCGCACTCCTGCTAAGCCTGGTCTTCGCGGCTATCGTTCAAAATGGAAACACCTCTAAAACACGCAGGTCACTCCGAAACCTGCGCAGATTCGGCCTATCAACCGGTAACAGCAACATGACCGACCAATATAGTCCCAAATACGCCATACCAGAAGACATCCCAACCAATGGCCCAATCCGCATAAAATCAATCTACATCCACCCGGTCAAATCATGCGGGCCCATCGAGTTTCCGCGCGAACCTCTGGGTCACTGGTGCTCCTGCATACGCAGAAGAATCATGGAAACGCTACCGCATCTTGCCCAAATCTGGCAACACAGAACCACGGGCTGATGTAGCACCGGCATTATCCGTAGTCTGCCGCACATCACGATGCACAATGCCAAATGTCAACCCAGATACGGGCAAGTTCGACGCAGATATCCCGCCCCCAGGAAAGAAAAAGGGTAAACCACAACAGCCAAGCACGACGCTGGTGGAGTATCGGACTGTCGAAACCGGAAATAAAGCGGCGCTGGGGTATTTGGGGATGCATTGTGTGCCGGAGGATCGGGACTTTAGGGAAGCTGAGGAGCAGGGAGAGGGGTTGTATGTAGAGGTTGGCGATGAGATTGAGGTGCTTGAAACGGGAGTGCATGATTCTGGATCGACAGGGAATGATCACTAGAGTTGTGCTACGATACTCTAGATGGGGACCGCATATACGTTCTAGTTTGAGCTGCTGTACATATGCATGGAATTTTGATATCTTCCTAAAATATTAGCGATAGCATCTAACGACCTTTGAAGCGATTATTTGCCAAATTTGGATTCGGAGTCCCTATACCCACTTTGACCCCTCCACCCGCGCTCTATGGAAATCTTAATCATTCTCGGTAAACGCTCTCCCGTCCAGCCAAATCCTGCAGAGCAATCAAGTGCCCCCAAAACGGCATAGAATCGTGGAGAACCATCGGCAAGGCCCGCTTCTATTGGCTGGGAATGAAACTGTTATCAGCTTACGGGCGGACACCCGATCACGGGGTCGGGAGAAACCCTCATTGTATTCTATACCAGTTGGGATATCCTGGTCCAAAGACGACTATATCAAGCTCCAGCCCGCTCGCTGAAAGTCAAAATTATCAATCATTGATCTCAGCTTCTAAAGCATACAATCTTCAACTGTTGAACCCTCACAATGTCCCTCTGGAAGAACTACTTTGGTCTTGGACCAGTTGCCTCGTCTGGCGCCACGCCCACAGACAAGGAGACTCCCGCCAGAGCCCTCCCTGCCTCCTGGTACACTTCCCAGGAGCTCTACGAGCTCGAGCGCCGCGCCATCTTCTCCCGCAAGTGGCTACTGACCACCCACGTCCTGCGCCTCCCCAACACAGGCGATTGGATACAGTACAAGATCGCCGGTTACCCATTCGTCCTTGTCAAAGACCGCCAGGGCAATATCAATGCCTTCCACAACGTCTGCCGCCATCGCGCCTTCCCCGTCGTCACCGAGGAATCCGGCACATCCCGCATCTTCGCCTGCCAGTACCACGGCTGGTCCTACGGTCTCAACGGCAAGCTCGCCAAAGCTCCGGGCTACCAAGACATCGATGGCTTTGACAAGTCCAAGAACGGGCTCCTCCCAATCCACGTGCACGTGGACAACAATGGGTTTATATGGGTGAACATGGATGCGGGCGAGAAGCCTGAGACTGCCTGGGAAGATGACTTCAAAGACATTGATCTGCAGCCGCGGTTCAAGGACTTTGATTTTGCGGACTACGAGTTTGATCATACGTGGGAGATGGAAGGGGAATATAACTGGAAGATCCTGGCGGATAACTACAGTGAGCGCTATCAATGCCAGACATCGCAGCCAGATGTTCCATCGCTGGCGGATTTGAGTGCGAAGCCGGAGCAGATTGAGCAGGGGTTGAAGATTGCTAGCACATACTACTTCCCCAATGCGAGCATGACTGCCTCGTAAGTTCTCCCCCTCCCCTTAACTCAGTCTGTTTATGATCTTATGCTAACTACGCAGACCCCACTTTTTCTTCATGCAACGCTTCGTTCCCGCCTCCTCCACAAGCTGCGCCATGAAATACGAAGTCTACCGCAACAAGTTTTCATCGACCGAAGACTTCGGCCTCATCAACCAAGTATACAAACGCATCATGTCTGAAGACAAAGACCTCTGCATAAACACGCAAAAGAACCTCAACAACGGCGAACTTCGCCCCGAGATGGAGAAGGAGCCTTCGTACTTTCAGACAGCAGTACAGGAGATCGTTACTGAGCACCGTGAGAAGGAGGAGAAAGAGGGGAAGGAGATTTGGCCTGCTAGGCAGAGGTTGCCGGAGACGGCGGCTGCGGAAGTGAGTAAGGAGGATGAGGAGTTTTGTAGGGAATTGGACTTTACTGGAAAGAGTCAGCAGAGGGATGGTGCTGTGGAGGGGTGTGGGATGGAGGGGTGTTGCTCGGCTGGAAAGGGTGCGCCGGCTAGTGGTAGTCTTGTTTATTAGGTGTTGTATACTTTAACTATTACTAGATTTCTTGGTTTTGTTTGCAGGCAAACAAATGAATATAACGACCAATGAAATTTTTTGTACCTCTTGAGTCATGAACATTTCTTCAGCAGCTTTAATCTCAAGGAGGATCGTTTGAAATATCTATACAGAACAGAATTACGAGGTCCCATGATAAACCGACAGCAGACCTTGAGAAGCTACAGAGATATTACGAAGATGGCAACAATAACATATTTGAAATACCTTGAGCGCTCTTTGGCGTGGTGAGGTGACGTATACGGTTGTCTCAACCCTAATAAGATCGCGATAGCAAGATAGCCACGATACCGCACAACACCCAGGCCTTTACTCAATAAACATGATAACCTACCTTATTCTAAGTTGTCCATCGGCAGACACATGTTACATCGCCAACCCGAGACCCCTCCATGCAGCAGTACATCCAGCCCATGCGGGGTAACCGTACCGCGCTGTATAACCCATTCAGGTAAAAAAGACCCCATTTCCATGCACGGTATACCCATCCGTCCGCACTGCCCTCGTAAATCTATCACCATACCGTGGCATAGTATAACGATAGACAATTCTCCAAGAATATCAAAATGACAACTACAAATAACGATACTACCAACCCCATCCACACATACTTCCAACTACAATTCCTCCTTCATCCATGAAAACACAACCATGTCACCAAAGACAGTCATAATCGGCGCCGGCATCGTCGGCACAAACCTCGCCGACGAACTCGTCTCACGCGGATGGAACGGCATCACCGTCATCGAACAAGGACCCCTCAACCTCCCCGGCGGCTCGACCTCGCATGCGCCCGGGCTAGTTTTTCAGATCAATGGCTCGAAAACAATGACACAGCTTGCACGGTATACGGTTCAAAAACTGAGCTCGATTGAGAAAGATGGTCAGAATTGCTTCAATGACGTTGGTGGGCTGGAGGTTGCTACGACGCTAGAACGGGTTGAGGAGTTGAAAAGGAAGTATGGGTATGCGAAGTCGTGGGGGATTGAAGCAAGGCTTTTGAGTGCGGAGGAGTGCGTTGAGATGTATCCGTATTTGAATAAGGAGGCTGTGTTGGGAGGTTTGCATACGCCCAATGATGGTCTGGCGCTTGCTGCTCGCGCGACGCAGTTACTTATCGAACGAACTCGTCAAGCCGGTGTTAAATACCTGGAGTTAACGCCTGTCACCGGTATCGAACAGACAAACAGCCATGTCACAGGCGTGACAACACCCAACGGCACCATCCCCGCGGACATCGTCATCTCCTGCGCTGGTTTCTGGGGCGTCGAGGTAGGCGCCATGGCCGGTGTCTCGATCCCATTACTCCCACTGGCACATCAGTATGCAAAGACAACCACTGTTCCAGCACTTGCGAACAGAGAAATCAACACCCTCCCCAACGGCCGCAATGCAATCCTCCCCATCCTCCGCCACCAAGACCAGGACCTCTACTACCGCGAGCACGGCGAGCAGTACGGCATTGGGTACTACGGGCACCGTCCGATGCCGGTTCGCGCGGCGGATTTGGGCTTAACGCCAAAGCACGTTGATGAGCAGAACATGCCTTCGCGACTGAAGTTTACGGCTGAGGACTTTGAGCCTGCGTGGAAGGCTTCTCAAGAGCTCTTGCCGGCGCTGCGCGAGACTGAAGTTGCTGAAGGGTTTAATGGTATCTTCTCATTTACGCCAGATGGCGGACCGCTTATCGGACAAGCGCCGAGTCTGGATGGTTTCTATGTCGCTGAAGCCGTGTGGGTGACGCACTCTGCGGGCGTTGCAAGAGCCATAGCGGAAATACTCACCATGGGTGCATCCCAAATCGACGTCGCAGAATGCGAGTTATCCCGCTTTGAAGAAATCCAACTGAGCCGGGAATATGTCGATGAGACATCGCAGCAGAACTTCGTTGAGATATACGACATCTTACACCCCCTACAACCAAGAGAATCGCCACGTAACCTCCGTCTCAGTCCCTTCCACACCCGACAACGGGAACTGGGTGCGTTCTTTCGGGAGGTTGGAGGCTGGGAGCAACCGTCGTGGTACGAGGCAAATGCAGAACTGCTCAAGAGCCTTCCGAATGAGTGGAAGCCCGTCGAGCGAGATGCATGGTCTGCGCGGTTCTACTCGCCCATCGCTGCAGTAGAGACGTGGAAGACGCGCAATGCGGTTGCTATGTATGATATGACCACGTTCCATCGGTTCGAGGTGTTCGGTCCTGGGGCTGTCAATCTGCTCCAACGGTTAAGCACGGGCGATGTCACGGCGAGACCAGGAAGCATTACCTACACCCTCCTCCTGAACAAAGACGGCCGCATTCGCAGCGACATCTTCGCATCTCGGCTCGACACAGACCTATTCCAAATCGGCGCGAACTCTGCTACCGATCTGGTTTATCTTTCCCGCGAAGCACGCCACCAGTCCCAACACTCCCCAAGCCAATGGGCCCAAGTCCGCGACATCACCGGCAGCACCTGTTGCATCGGCCTTTGGGGGCCTCGCTCCTTTGACGTCGTCAAGGACATCACCACAGACGACTTCTCCAACAATGCCCTTCCCTATATGCATGTGAAAAAGGCAACCATCGCCGGTATCCCGGTTACAGCATTGCGCAAGTCTTACGTCGGGGAATTTGGCTGGGAGATCCAGACAAGTGCTGAATATGGTCAACGACTATGGGATGCTATTTTCCACGTAGGAAAGCCGCATGGCCTTACTGCAGCGGGTCGCAGTGCTTTCAATGCATTGAGGCTGGAGAAGGGGTATCGCACTTTCGGCACCGATATAACCACTGAACACGACCCATTCGAAGCTGGTGTCAGTTTCGCTATTGCGGATAAAAAAGAGGATTATGTCGGTAAAGCTGCCCTCAAAAGACGCAGTAAACAGCCCACTCGACGCCTGCAGTGCCTCACCATCAATGACGGTCGTTCCATGGTCCTTGGAAAGGAGCCTGTGTACTATAACAACCAGGCTGCTGGGTATGTCACCAATGCAGTGTTTGGCTTTACAATCCGCAAGCCAATTGCCTATGCTTGGCTACCCGGAACTGTGGCCGAGGGCGAGACCGTTGAGATTGAATACTTCGGGCGCAAAATCCAGGCTACCGTCACATCGGGGCCACTGTATGACCCGCAAATGAGCCGCTTACATGGAAGCACCCCCATTCCCGAGCCTCAAAAACCATTGAAGTCTCGATTGTAACCGCATATGGCGGTCCGATGCGGAGAGCATCCAAGTTCATGGAAACCGGCGCTTTCCCGTCACGCGCACCGTATCTTCGCCCACGGCTTTGTCCGCGGCATTGCGAAGAGGCCCAATTTTACGACAGCGCATTGAAAGTTCACGCTAGAGCAGACATCCTTGTCTTTTGCATTTTGACGCAGTCCGGGACGGCTATGACGCTGGGAAGTGAGGAAGTACCTTGACAAGCTGTATGAAGAACCGAGGCAGTGCGGGAGGAGTTTCCCATAGAAAGGAATTGAAATCATGTAAACTCTGATTAGCCATGGGCATAGTTGTGTACACAAGAGTATCAATCACATCGTCCTTAGTTGTCATCTTCCGGCTGACAGGTCTTATCAGGATCGTCTATCTCAAAGATAGGCGCATGGCATATGATTGGCTTTTGGGGTAGACTCGTTCGTATCTTTGAGGTCGTTCTGAACACGGAGAGAAAAAGAACTGCTGGGGATATGGGGACTGGAGTGGAGGAAGGCAAAGAATAGGAAGGAAGGATTTGCATGATTAAGTCACGTTGTCTGTTCCTCCCTCCCCTCATCTTGTGTCCTCTCTTTTTCCCTCTTGACTCTATCAGTTCTTGTATATCAGTCCTATATCAAGCAAAACAACCAATAAATATGCACAATCTCTTGCCGACTCGATAAGCGCAATTCCTTCCTGTAAGTCAAGTCAGCTTGACAGGTGCCGAGATATATCATTTGCTAACAGCCTCCTCTGCAAGCCACCAGATATCGTCCTGCTCTGGCTCTTATACTCCCACCACGCCATTCCCCGTCGACTCGCCATGCCTGTATCATGTCCTCCACCACTTCTCTCTGGTGGCCTCCTGACCGCGTCCAGGCCACCCTGACCCCCGAATACATTGTCAGCCAGTTACCTCCCAGCTGTTTGCCCCATCTGGTCACCCCGCTGCCCTGGGGCGAGGGTCTGACCAATGAGTCTTATCTCGACTGGATTATCACTAAAGCTGGACGATTGTTTCTTATACTCGCCGATATTGGTATCCCGGAACGAATATTTGCTCTCGTCGATGCTTCTGTGGATGATGTCGATTTGCCATTTGCCGCGCATAGCATTGACCTGCTTCACCTCTCTCCGGACGGTGATAACCTGGCCCTAGATGCGAAGTTCTTCCATGCTCAATGGCGCTTTACTGTGCGGGGGATTGCGGAAGGTGAATATGTTAAGTTCACAGCAAACGAAGGTGTACCCATTGAGGTGCAGCGGACAGACAGCACATTAGCCAAGGAGGGCGTAGAAAAGGTCATCCTGGCTGGTGCCGTCTGTCGAGTTTACCTCCGCACGCAAGTCACCATTGGGGCCGCGCCGCATTTCTTCGAAGAGGAAGAAGTATTGCAGGAGATTCGCTCGCTGAGACGACTGGCCCATGACCATGTCTTCTCCACCTATGCATCATACTATAGCGCGATCGACAAAACCGTCTGTATCCTTTTTAACGGACACTATGAACGCACGCTCCTATCCTTCCTCACAGATCCACCACCTAGCTTCAAACGCCTTGAAAAAACCCGTCGTCGCCATATCCTCGTCAACTGGCCGCATTGTCTAGCCAATGGCCTGGCATGGCTACATGCGCATGGCCATCCACACCGCGGCATCCGGCCGTCAAACATCCTCATCGACGCTGACTTCCGCATTTTCCTCGGTCAATTCGAAGAATTGGACACCCTCCTCCCTCCACTAAAAGTCGACGACGTCGAGGCATACCAATATGGCGCACCAGAACGCTGGCAACGCTCCGCTGCAGTCCAAGATACCCAACCCCATCAATCCCTCCTCCTCCCATCCGGCGGCCGCACAGCACGCAGGCCGTCCACAAAATCCGCAAAACTTAGCCTCCCCAAAATTAGGGGCCCACCTAACCCTGAAACCACAACCGCCAGATCCGACTCAGTGGGATCCCAAGACACCGCCATCCGAATTACTTCACCCAGGGCCCGATTCTCCTTTGCCCTCTCAACAACATCATCCGCCTCCTCTGCCTCCAGCGACGGCAGCAACGATAACACCAACTCCCGCAAACGAATTCTCCCATCTATCAGACAAAGACCAATCTTCTATACCCCCTCCATCGCCTCATCATCCTCTTCCTCCGGCGCCTCCACCCGTCCTCTCTCCACAATCACCACAACGACCACCACAGACCAATCCCTAAATAATACCAACAACAACCACACAATAATCCAAACCTGGCATGCAGCCACAGCCACAGCAACCGCCTCAGATATCTTCTCTCTCGCCGCTATAACCCTCGACATCCTCACAGTCCTCTGCAAACGCAAGCTCTCCTCTTTCACGCACCATCGCGGCGCTAAAAACCGCACCGCGGGGCGTGGTGGCGGCGTCGCGGATTCATCTTTCCATCTCGACCGGAACGCAGAACAAGTATTCTCGTGGATATCCCTGCTAGAACAAGATGCGGAGAAGAAGCGCAAATCCGACTTCGCGGTCTTCGGGGTCGGAGTTCTGGGGATGTTGAAGGTTTCTCGAGGAATGCTAAGCAGGGATCCTGCTGGGAGGCCTTCGGCGAGGGAGGTTGAGGGGATGTTCGCAGAGTTGATAAAGAGGGCGGGAATCGAGGTGCACTGCCAGCCTTCTGCACCGGATAAAGTTTCACGGGCCCAGCGTGCGCCTAAATGGGAGGAGAAGGTTGATGCTTATGCTGCTCCTGGATCATCTTCTGCTGATACCAGCGGCAGAGATAGTCCGTCTCCGCCGGATTCGATGCTTGAGTTTGATACCACTGGTTTTGAGGATGATTATATTCACAGCAGTGACTCTGAATGAGATTCAATCCTGATAATAATGTTGCTTCTTCGGCGACGCTCAGAAGATACTCTCATTTGCCTTTGCTTTCTACATGTTGGTTGGTTATTGTCCGGGTTTGCAACGCAACGCTATAACGATTCTGAGGGATAATACCTTACCTTCCTGTCCTTCCCTTCTCTTTCCTAATAGTTATCAATACTTGTTCTTCATAAATACCTTCTTTTAATCCTGTCTCTTTTGTTTTGTTTTGTCCTTATCATGCAAGGTGTTTCATGGAAGGGAGGTTGGGTTGATCTATCTTATTAGCGGTTAGTTAGGTCTAGGTATCTTATTCTTATTCTATTTTGCGAATACACTTCACATAATAAGGATTGGGTTTAGCTCAGGCAAGCAACTATGTATGAGTGCTATACAGCAACATATTTCCGTGTCATATACTACACTGAAAACATTACTATAATACAACGAAAGACCTTATATCCTATATTCATACCATCCGTTCATCACAGCCCAACAGACGCCAATTATACCCTCATCCCTATGTACAATTCGCATTTACCAGACCGTGGCCGTTTTCGGCAACTCCCCCGTTCGGGTTTAGCGCCGGTGTCTCGCGCACCCAATGCGGTTTGGTGTGTACTAGATTAGGTTTAGCCTGCCACGCTATACTATGACGGGAACTGTCGCCTGTCTCCGCCTTCGCATCATCCGCCGACTATATAAGACCGCTGGTGCGTCGCTTGACGACCACTTCTTCTCATTTCCTTTACTTCCCTCACCAACGCCGCCTCCGGCTCCCCATTATGTGCACCGGATCAGACCGTTCCGGTTCCCACCATCTCCACCCATCGGAGATGACCGCACAACAACAAGGACCGCTCTGCCTCCATCTCCTCACCGTCAACATGCACCTGTGAAACCGCCAGGCAGCCATAAACCGCCTCCATGGTACGAACCACTGCTATTACTGGATGACATGATATGATCCTGCGGTCATCGCATTATGACCTGGAGGAACGCCACTCAGAGGAGTCTTGCTGGCCGGCCCATGGTTGTGTCCAGCTAGGCGGCAGTGCTTGGAATATATATCTCTGCAATCAAAGGGCATTTGTAAATTTGGTATTAACGGCATAGTTAAGAGATGGTATGCAAAACGATGGTATTTTATCGAGCTAAGTCAGCAAGTTATGCATTAGTTTTATGCAACTTGGGAGCCAAATGGGCATTTCGTGGGCCGCCCATGGGCCGGCCCAAAGCCAGGTCTAACCAGTGGTTTGATATATTGTCTAACCTGGTATGCCCTATCAATGCCTCTTTCCATCATCTAACTAACATTAATAGACGTCGCACTACCCTCGTCCGATACAGGAAACAATTGAAGATATCATGTCCCAGCCTGGTGTTGTTTGTCTGATCAGGGAGGCGCATCAGCTTCTACTGGAGACGGAAAGGCATGATATGACCTAGGACACTTTTCATCGATTGCTATCTTTCTTTCTTTCTTTTTTTCTTTTTTGGTATAACTATTTCATATGTATATCAAACATGGAATCAAGAATGAAATGACTGTCAACGGTATTGGAATAGAATATCTCCAGTATTATTCTCACACCTGCGTTTGAAGCTGACAATTCTCACCTTGCTGTGCCATAGCGGCGATTGTATAGATAATTCAAGATAGGATGGCATCACAGAATATCATTCTTGGTGCTTCTCCATAATGAATCAGACCGACTTCATGGCGGCGAAGACAAGAACATCGCGGTTGTGCTGGTCTGGGCGATGTCTTGAGACACCATCAATCCAATGAAGTCAAAACCCGGCAGCTCTGGTTTGAATGCCTCAGTTATCAATGCCCACCAAAAAATCGGGCGAGTCAATGGGAAAGCTTAGCATAATCCCCAGGAATTTCTCATGATTCTTTTTTTATCATCCAGTTGCGACACCATTTGGTCGCGGACCTCTTCAGTGTCGCAGACCCACATGTCAGCTTTAGGAATCTTCTTGGGTGGATCCATCATTCCGAGTTAGTTTGTCAGTATAGACATGTCATTTTTTGCTGTTTGTATAGGAGTCTGGAAGACGGGTGCATTGACAAGACGTGTTGTGTAATTTGAATTTAAGCGCTTTCTTTTTCTCCTCAGGCGTTTAGTTTCATCTGGTGGGTGGTGGTTTAGTATTCTGATTGTGGTTAAATTTGACTACGGACTGTTCTATTCGGGAATCTTGACTGACTCCCAAGATGCCTCTGGGACGTCTTGAGGTTTGTGGCAATATGATGTGGATGGTGGTGTCTCACGTTGATGGGGAGGCTGAGTTTGTTTCTAGGTTTACGCTGACGACTAGGGGGGAAGATGTCTATTTGAATCTGGGAGCCAGTTGTGAGCAAGGGTACCCAGTGGTGAAGGGGAATTTTTTATCAGTGAACATGATGAGCGTGGAGATGAGGTGGTACCTCAGTACTGTGTGGAGGAAGAAGGGGTGATGGTCGAAGATTTGTTGTGTCTGTGGATTTTTCTGGAGTGTTGGGTTAGTGAAGTTTGGTGTGATTGGGCGGATGCTACGCGGAAACGGCAATATATACGGAAAGTGTATGGTCGTTCTGAGAAGGATGGGTTGAATGAGTTTGTGACGAGCTAGGACACTGTTGGGATGCGTTTTTGATTGTGTGAAAAAGTTTGTAGGTCTATCGCCTGGTATGTGAAGACATCAAGATCATGAAGGGCATCACTACTGAGTGCATCCCCGACCATCCGCAATTCCTGGCGCAGCTCTTTCAACCTCAAATAAAGATTAATGAGGTGATTCTTTGAGTAAATAGAGACGGCACCCGAGAGGTTTGCTCCCGGGCTCATAAGCTATTCTGGATCGGAGGGAGATTGTTTTATTATTTTTGACACAAAATCGAAGCTTCGTATACATTATGAATGGCTCAGATTGATTTCCTACTAGCCTGATGACTCAATAGACAACATCGGAACAAGTTCCGATGCTGTAGCTGGTCTGCCTATTTGGGTAAGCCTCGAGCCACAGCAAAGTTGAGTCGAGATTCTATCCAACAGCCATGCCGTGCACGTAGGTACACTGCCTCCTTTATTTCTGGCCCTGCACCATCTCTTTATAGTCTGGGAGAGTCCATCCTCTTACATCCTCACGGATGATCCACTTGCCAAAAACATTCAACCTCAGGAAGGCGGCCACTCCAAGGAGGAAGTTGAAAAACGCAATACCTAAAGGTGTCGATGGGATCCAATCCCAAACGGTTGAACCCTTTGCCAGCCCCTTCTGGACTTGGTCCATGAAGGGCCGGAATTTTTGGTTGTAAACTTTTAGTGCGGTGGAAAGGCCGTCCTTGGTAGCATGACCTTCATCACCACCCGCTGCTCGAGGGCGCCCACAATGCTTGGAAATCTCTCCAGCTAGTATATAGGCACCGACAAGGCTGGAGGTGGTTCCCATTCCTGTGGTCGCTGATGGGCAATATGCGGCGTCTCCAAGAAGTACCACGCGGCCTTGAGACCAAGATTCGAGCTTGACGAGGCCCAGGCGCTCACAGTAAAAGTCATTCGAGTCCTCTAGTGACTGTAAAATGTGTTCTGTCTGCCACCCCGCGCCCTGGAAAATCTCTGCCATGGCCTCCTTTTCCTCCTTGATATTGCCCTTCTGGGAATTCTTTAGTCGCTCTGAACCGGTCGTGCTGGCGAGGTATATCTGGATCTCGTGTGGATTATGCCTTCGGGTGAACATGAGCCGTCCTCCAGGAGCGATATAGCTCGTGAGCTTGTATTCCTCTCCTTGTAATATCTCCCGAGGAATGGTGAAATATCCTATATAGACTCCAAGGGAATGAAAAGTTTCCATGGTGTCGGGTCCAAACGTCATCTTGCGCGTTCGTGATCCTTGGCCATCGGCGCCGACTAAAAGATCAAATTGACCACTTTTGCCATCGGAAAACTGCACTTTAACGGAGCTATTGTTCTCTTCGAAGCTCTCAATATACGTTCCAAAGACATACTTGACTCGGTCCTTGGTAGCGTCGTATATGAGTCGACACAAATCTCCTCTCATTATCTCGAAATCGGTGGAGAAGCTCTGCAGCCCTTTGCCAGTTTTGTTCGCCGGGAAGTAGGCCCTCTGTCTGCCAGAGTTGTCAACGACCTCAAGGCCTTGCTCTTCGACGGATTTGGCGCGAAATCCTGGCTCAAGACCCATACGCCTCATGACCTCGATACCGTGTCCCCGCAGGTCTACCTGCAGCCCCGTGGCACGCAGGCTGGGGAAACGTTCGATGACCGTGATGTCGTGGCCCAGCTTTGAGAGCCAGAAAGCCAGGGCATTCCCGGCAATGCCCCCGCCGCAGATCAGGACTTTCAGTTGTGCCATGACCTAGATATCTGATGCTGTGAATGCTGAGTTTGGAGGACAAAAAAAAAGAAAAAAAAAAAGAAAAAAAAAAAGACAAACCAAAGCAAGGATGGCTGGGCTTCTAAACTTAGGAACGGTCAGCGCCCAGGGCCTTGTTTAAATGTCTTGGTGCGCCCAGGCGTCTTTTCGGTATGTTTCCAAAAAGCCGCTATCTCCGATCACCACCCAATTATCGGGAATATCCCGCTGCGTAATTTTGCGAGCCCGCATTAGCTAATACCGAGAATGTAGTTAGTTATCAAACCTGTCATATGCTTACTCGAACTAACTAAGAGCGTTCCATTGCCGTACTATAAAACTTCTCCGGAGCTCACTAGATCGTCCGATATTCATCCGATCTTCATCACCGCTCTTCAGTTATGCTGATACCAGGGGAATGGGGAGCGGAGAGTAAGAAACACGATCAAAGGCCCAAAAGTAGCCCATGAGTACTATCATTTTTAGATGTCAGAAATATCATCAACGCTTTTATTTTCCAGCCTAGAAGCTAAATAGACCTCCCATATTCCAGAAGCCAAAAATATCCGCCTCGATATCTTCCATTAAGACTCCAAAATCCTCGTTTATCTGGCAAACATTATCAGCTCCTTCTTGGTATATTTTTTTTCTGGGGGAGGCATGGTAACCCTCTGCGGCATCTGGAAGGATTAGGACTGGGTAAGGCTGGGGCAAGCCACTGTGGGCCAGTCATTCACTCACATCTTGGCGTAGGGACCTCTCAGACTCAGCCTTCATCTTCCAAGTATGTAATCGGTAGCCGATCCTCAGAATCTCCTCCGCGGCCTTTGACCGACTGGCCTCTGCCGACGCCGGCCAGAGCCTCGTTTTCACCAGCGACACGACCATCGTCAAGAGATAAAATTCTGGCATCTTCTTGCCAAGCATATACACATGTGTTTCAAGAGCGCTTAACGTTGTCTCGGCAAGGGATATCAAAGATTCAGAAAAATTGGGGACTGCCCGTAGGATGAGTGATGAACCTATTTATGATTAACCAATTAGTCAAGATTCTTTTCAGGCGAGATTGGTGAATTAGCATACCATAACCAGCATCGTTCAAATACAACTCGTGGCATAATACCAATGCAGCTTGGAAGGCATAGTTTAGCATGAGACAGGGTGTCAAGTTGTTGGCCCTGCGCTCCATGATATCCTGAAACTGGCAGAGAATAGTCATTGCAGCTTCGAAACGTACACGCCTTGAATGTACGTACTTGGGCATCTGCTGCGCCAATGATGCGAAGGGAGTGTGCAACATGATTAAATATTGGCGCAATGTCAGTCCGACGGCCACTTGTACGAGAGACATTTGCTGGTTGCCTGCACCATCTGCAACAGAGAGACTCCACATCGGGATGCTATTTAGGCATCGTAATAGTTCCTCATCCATGTTCAAAGCATCTTCGTAATTCAGTTCAATGTTTGTGCTGTTGGCCCATGCACAAATTCTCAACCGCAGCAGAAGGGACTTGGACAAGACAGCTTGGAACGCCGAATCTGTAAACACTTCAGAAGGTTCTGCTGTTGGCAAGTCTGAATGGGGTTCGTCAATGGCATAATCGCTGATATTCAGAGGCGCGATGGTATTAAAATCTCCCTCTCTTACAGAAGGAGGCATCCCACGGTCGACAGACGCCTGAAGGTCAAGTTCGACTATGGTTGCCCATATTCGCCTCCGCATTTCGATATGAAATGGAGATACCTTGGCATTACTGTTGGGCTCCCTGTGGTAGCCAGCAGACATGGCCAGTTTGACCAGGTTGCTTGTGGCGATCCAGGCTTGGTTCGCCGAGAGCCCGTTGACTCTCCTGGCCACCGTCGACAGGCAGTAAATTTGGAATACCCTCAGATCCGGGCGTTTCGTGTGTCTCTGTAAGAACGATTCTGCAGCCTCCACCCACTCAAGCGCGGTCTCCCGAATCGCAAGTCTTTCACCTAAAACTTCGGTCGTGCTAGAATTATACAAGACAAGCCCGCTTGCCATCATTGCCAACAGCTGGGCTACAAATCCGCGAGCCGCGGTCTGTGGGCTCCCCCAATATCTGGCATACTCTCTTCGGAAAGAGGGTACATGGAGAATACGGTGGGTTCGCTCAAAGCAATCAAGGTATACGGCCACAAGTTCGTCGACTTCCTGGCGGGGGGGAAGTAGACCATCCAAGGAGCAGCCTTCAATGACGCCTTTCCCCTTCCAATTACGTTTCAACGCATCAAAGTCCCCACGTAGTTTGTTGATTGCAGGATTTTCGGACTTGACTTCCTGAATATATGCACGAAGCTCTTCAAACTGTTACCGTGAGTAGAGTTTTCAAATGCATGAGGATTTTGATGGGAAAGATACCTGGGAGTACATATTCATGGGATTTGTCTGACCAAAGAACCTTGTCTGAGAGTCTCTTCCTTTAAGGTACATGGATCCACTCGTGTGTGACGGAAAACGTTCATTCCGTATAGATTGTCTGGTAGCTTGTGTTGAAATCCCTCCCGCAACAGCTGCAGAAGCATGGGGTTGCCTCTCCAAAAGACTGTTTTCTGCCGCTGAAACCGCCTGCACATGACTCTGCGTCGTTGCTGGATCAATAAGTCCTTGCCTTGGCTTGTGAACAGGATGAGTTCCAGAGCGTCGTCTCTGTGAGCTTGAGCGGTTACTGTGCGCAGAATCGTGACTCTGTTTGTCGCCTCGACAAGGGCCATTCTTCTCCACACGCGAGTAGACATCGTCACTATAGGCACAAGCATGGGCCTGGCCACTTTGAGCGCAGCGATCACACACAGGGAACTTACGATCGCATTTGATCTTGCGCTTGCGACATTGCTCGCATGACAGGGCCGGTCTTCGGCGCCTGCGGGGGGGAACGCTCAGGTCTGGGTCTTGGCCTTGTTCTGGACTCCTTGATGGAATATAGCCGATATTCACTGCCGACATTATTATGAGCCGTTGTGCTACTTCGCTGTTGTTGCTGCTGAGTGGCCAGATATTTGGGAATAAGGAGGGTTGTCACGAAGCTGATTTCGCATTGCAATTGTCCGAGGCGCAAAAGACCGGCCTGGTGGTTCCGTGCGGCTAGGCTTTGCCAGCTTGCATGCGCCCCGCTTTGTGAACTCGGACTTTGGACGCTTGACCGATCTTCTGCCCAAGTGACCAGGGATCCAGAGTGACCGCCTGTTATATATCCTTCCGTATAGTTATCTCCGAAGAACTAAGTTTTATTCCACACAGCATTCGGTCTCGGACTGTCTAGTTGTGATAATTTCCCGAATTGCCCGAGCTCTATAAGTCGACTGCAGTATATAAATCTATACACGAACTCGATGAAAATGTCATTCAGGATAATTTTCAGAGTTTTCTTTTTTAATCCAAATTTACTCACCCAGGCGATAAATACAATATCATGCAGACCCCAACGCATGACCATCGCAATGTCGCCTTTAAGGAAGATGGCCTTGGTGATGGCAATGAAGAAGCCAAGCAAGGTCCACTGCAAGCAACCTTTCCAGAAGGTGGACGTCATGCATGGAGTGTTGTTACCGGAGCTTTCTGCATCTCGTTCTGCACCTTTGGTTACATGAACGCATATGGGTGAGTGTCATTCCCGGGATCCACTTTGACTGACAACACGGTCAGAACCATCACTAATGACTTGTCAATACAGTGTCTACCAGAATTACTACTCAACACATCAACTTATGGATAGGTCTGCGTCGACAATTGCATGGATAGGATCCGTGCAGACATGCCTTTTACTGGGCGGAGGCATAGTTGGAGGTCCTTTGTTTGACAGATATGGTGCAATGGTGATTCGCCGTCCTAATGACTGAAAATCTAAAAGGTCATCTGGCCCGCCGCCATGGCGTTTATATTCTCGGTTATGATGACATCCCTTTGCAAGGAATACTATCAATTCATGCCGTCAACGGCCAGCGCCAGCGCCGGAAAAGAGGAGGTTCAGCCAGCGGTTTGGTTCCTCCGGCCACCGTCCCCGCAAAAAGAAGTATGCGAACAACGCAATCAGAAACTTCAACAAACATCACAAAGAGAAAAGCTCTGCGGCTCCAACAACCACCTCCATGCACCCAGCCGTATGCCATCGTCGCCACCACGATCCATCCTCTCGCTGGGCCACCCGGCTTTGCTGCATCACCAGAGTACCAGACTGTCGTATCACCGACCTCACCAGCTCCTCATCCTCATATACTCCCGTCGTTGGCTGCCCGGTCCTGGCAGTTATCGTATTCATTGGTCTCCTCCTGCGGCCACCACTGTCCTGGCATCGTGGCCACTATTCGCGCTGCTCTTCGTTTCCCACACTCAGTTACCCTGCGCTGCGTTGTCCTCATTTGTTGTACCAAGCGCTCCCTCATCCACCGCATTGAATTGGGAGAGCAGGCCCGTTTGGACCATGAAATCGGCGATGGCCACCGACGCCTTCGGCTCCGAAAGCAACTCATCCATCCCCAGTTTCCTCCACATCCTTTTCCTTAGCTCTGTCAAAAGTGGACATGCCAGCAAGACATGTTGAGGTGTCTGGCTGCCCAGCCCGCACCCACACCATGCGCTTTCTCTGACCCCGATGCGGGATAGGTAATGGCTCAGACCAATCCTGCCCGTGCGCATCTGCATCATTACTGATGCCATGGCTTTTCGCAAGCCCTTCCAGTAGCTCAGTACATTCCTTGTTGGCGCCCTGACCAGCCGCTTTGTTGGCTTTCCCTCCGGCGCCTTTTCCCACATTTTCAACCACTTTTGTGTGGTGTCCCCCCGTATCCTCCGCTTGGCCGCTGATGCCAGCCACACTGTCGCACCGGATTGTTGTCTTGACCCTGTTGCTGCCTCCTTTGCTGTCCGGTCAGCCGCTTCATTGCCGGGTATCCCCTCGTGCACGGGAATCCACCAAATAGCCACTGAGATCCCCTCTCTTGTATACCAATCCAGCAATCGGAAGCATTCGCGCTGATATACCTGTCCAGAGGCCATGCGGGGGTGAAGAAGTGCCTTCAGTGCAGCCTGGCTGTCAGAGAAGATGATCACACCATGCTGAATCCTCTCTCTCCACCCCCAGGCCTCCCTCCGCCGTTTGACCGCTTCCAGTGCCATTTGGATGCCTAGAAGTTCTGCCACGTACACTGTGAACACCGTTTCCGAGCCAAGATGGCGGCTTGCTCCCACTCCCATGTCTGGGATGACTGCAGCTGCTCCCACCTGGCCCTGGTAGCCGCTACCGTCTGTGTAGACCACTAACGGCTTGTCGTCCTTCTGTATTGTCGCGTTGTGCGTGGCTGTGGCCTGTTCCTTCTCTTCAATTAACACCTCCGGAGGCTTACACCATGGTGCCCGGATGAATGCCCACCGGCTCTCCCAATGTCCTGCCACAGATCCTGGGGGAGCCATTAAGCATCCATTCTTTGTCCAGGCCTGGGCCTCCAGAGGTGTCTGTCCACCAAGCTTGATCTCGCTATTCGGCCGTTTTCGACGCAGTTCCTCCGGAATCGCATGTTCCGGCCCAGTTCGTATCCGAATGGCCGTCTCTGCCGCCAGTCGTTCCATCTGTAGCTTCACTGGTAGGAGCCACAGCTCCACGTTTAGCGCTTCTGCGGCCGTTGTCCGAAACGCTCCGCTGATTAGGCATGCTGCCCGCTTTTGCACTGTTGCAAATTGTTGTATTACCCTATTGCGCTCCTTTGCCGACATGATTCCGGCCTGGAACCACGCTGCTACTCCAAACAGCATCTATGGCACAACCACCGCCTGGTAGATTTGCCTCATTGCCACCAGAGACGTCCCCCAGGTAGATCCCGCTGTTCCCCGTATCGCCGCTAGGCTCTTCCCCTCTTTAGCCAGCATGTGGTTGCAGTGTTCCTTGAAATTGAGCTCTGGGTCAAACCAGACCCCAAGGTATCATTCTGAAGTCCGGCTGGCCTCAATGACAACCCCTTCCCTGGGTATCCGTAGTGGTGAGTATCATGGTCGAACTGTTGATCGTGGGTTGACAAAGTGTATGAGCTTAGATTTCTTGACATCAAACTGAGACGCATGTTTGGACGCCCAATCTGCCGCCATTCAGCACGCCTGTTGAAGCTTTCCAATGGTTGACCTCTCACTAATCCCCGTGGCCATAATGCATACATCGTCTATCCAGCCATTTGCCATTGCCATTTTCGCCTTCTCAGTGCATCGTTCAATCAGATCCGCATTGTAGAGCAGGTACAGTATTGGCGATAGTGGGGATCCCTGCGGAATGCCCGTTGGTGTTGGTATATCTCTTGAGATGCCCTCTGGCATTCGGATGCGTGTACTGCGGTCTCTCAAAAACGCCATGATCCATGGTGCGAGACACCCCAGTCTCCTCTTTCTCAAAATATGCTGTAGCCGAGCATGGGACACGTTATCATACGCTCCCACTACGTCTAGCAGCAATAAGCTGACCACCGGCAATCCTCGTCCCCACGATGTCCTGATACGATCAATCATCAACTGTACCGCATGGTCTGTCGATATGCCCTTCTGTCCTCCCAGGTGCGTGCCTGGTAGCAGGCCATATTCCTCCACTGCATGACTGATCCGTTTTGCGATGACTGCCTCCAATATCTTACCCAGCGTGTTAAGCAATGCCACGGGTCGGTAGGATTTTGGTATGCGGTAGTCCCTTTCTTCCCCAGGCTTCCGGAGGACCACAGTGATTGATGTTTGAAATTGTTTTGGGTTGTATCCTGTCCGTACACATGCGTTGAAGAGCTGGTATAGCATTTCCCGTACCTTTGTTATCGCAATAAGCTTGTGCCAGAGGCTATTTGGAATACCATCCTCCCCCGGGGCTTTATCCGGTGGTGTGGCTTTGATAGCCGCTTCGATCTCATGCCGTTCAATCTTTGGTAGGGGAATTGGTTCCGGGTATTGGTGTTGGTCAGTGATATCTGATAGATCTGCTGGCGGTGGCTCCGGGAAAATGCTTCCTAAAATAGCTCGGCTTTGTCTTCTACCGTTTCGGCTCTCCTTCCACTTGGTGATGTTAGTGTTGGTGTGATTCCTTGCTCGTATGCGCCTCTCCTGCTTCGGGCCCATTTTGCTAGCCGCCACATCCCCCGTGGACCCGCCTCAGTGGCTTTTTTGACCCGTCTGCGATGCCCAATCTTCAGCGCTTTGCCTACCAGTCGTTTCTTCTCATTTCTTGCAATGGTGTAGTAGATCCAATCGTCTGGGTCATGTGTTTGAGTGTATCGTCTTTGAAGAGCTCTTACTGTTTTGACCATCTCCCTGCACTTGCATGCCTGGTCAACAACATAGAATTATTATTATTTAATCAAGTTCATTGTCCATACCGAGCCCTAGAGCTATGACAGACCATTATTCGTGGACTCGAGGCCGGTAGCTATTCTACAGTCTCTTATCCCTATAAGTTCCTGAGGCACTAGCCCCCTTCTATACTCTTTCTGATCCTTTTCCTCACACCAAACCGCCTGTATGCGCAGGGCTTTTGAGCAGTGCTCTCCTTGTGCTTCGAAGCAGGATGGGTGTGACCTAGGCTGACTCTCAGCTTAGGCTACCCTCTCTGCTACCCTTCTCCTGTTCTATTTGCCTCCTCCAATGCTTCCATTCCTCATTCGTCATCTCTTTGGGCCCTCTCCGCCGTTCGTTGTAGGTGTGCTCGGGGTTAGACTGCGGCATATCGTACGACTTGGATGCAATCACCACATCCAAGTCCGCAAATTGCGGATGTTGGATGTCGGGACGAGATCCAAGTCCAACTGCGGATATCCAACATATATCCGCGCTAGCATAAAATTCGCTAATTTACCCTATTCCAGACTATCAGGTGACAGTTATGAAGCTGACAAACCACTGTTTCAAAACCGAAATTTATTCATGTTTGGTTATGACAATACTATTCTGCACTTTCCCCTGCTTACTAGCCGAAATAATAAGAAATGGTCTTGTATTTATTATCAAAGTACAATTAAAATGATAGATTTGGCATGAATCTTAGAGTAGATAAGGCGTGGTTGCAAGTAATTTTATGTCTGTTGGTTGTTTCACGCAGTCAGGATGGAAATATATATTTAACATAGTGCGAACCATGTGCATTTTCTTGCAAAGGGCTACAGTATAACATTAATTTATGAATTTTCGTTGAATTCCCTTCAAATTGCACAGGAAGATAGAGAAAAGCATCATAAAGCTATATATGAACTTAAACTAGCATGGTTATATATAAAAGTAGAGAGAAAACTACACTCAAAAACCAGATTTGACGGACTTAATGGTGTTCATTTTGATTTTCATGGTCGACGGATTCTGCTGATATCAGCTGGATATCCAACAATTATCCAACAGACTATCCACTAAATATCCACTTCTGCAGCTGAAGAACCGACAAATCCAAGCAGTTGCTGTAGCTAGCCAGCCTGATCCAATCAAACTCAAGCCAGCCAAGGACTGCCCCAAGAGGCACGGAGACTACTATTTCGCCGTGAGGGAGGCAAGGCCACCCCAAGATCAGAGAGAGAGGATGTCATTCTGGCCATCAACCGAGCACTAGCAAAGGAAGGCTTCCCAGCATTCATCCGGGTGGTGGATGCAGGATATACCAATACTGGAGCGATCACGATTCTCCTGGAGAAAGGCACCCTGGGCTCTATGCTCCTACCCAACTATAAAGACCTACTGGTCACTGCAGCCCGACAGGCAGACCCAGCAGTGATATCTGTTGAGTTGCCGGAGCAATGGTATCGTGTCAAAGTCCATGGGGTCCCAATAAGACGCTACCTTGCCTGTGGCTTAACTCTAGCCCGTGAAGAGATCGAGCTGGGCACTGAATACCAGCTGAAGAGAAACCCAACATGGCTCTGGAGCTCAAGAGAATTGCAGGACAGCAACCAGAAGGGATCAACTATTGTTATTACAGTGGGTTCACTAGAGGAGGCTCGGAGGCTTCTTATCAATGGCATTCGCTTTGGGGGATCCCGGTACAAGACAGAGCAATACTGGGAAACAGGAGTGGACACAGTCTGCCCCAGGTGCTGCCAGCTAGGCCACCGCAGCTTCAAGGCCTGTGGGGACCGCCCACCATGCTGCTTTATATGCGCAGGGCCCCATGAAGGCACTGAACATGTCTGCCGGGTAGTAGACTGCCTGGCCAAGCCAGGAACTGCCTGTAAACACATCCCGGCCAAATGCGGCACCTGTGGAGGCCCACACCCAGCAACTGTAGGGAACTGCCCCGCTAAACGGGCAGCGAGGAAGGAACTGAGAAAGAGAACCATAGAGTCTAAGAATGTATCCCTGCCAGCTGAGACTCCTCAGCGAATGACCAGCAGGGAACCAGCCATTCCAAGCTCACCAGGATTCACTTTCACTGTGCTTAACCGAGACCAGCACCAATCACCTGGGAAGGGGCCATTGCTGGCATGGAGAGAGTGAAAGACAGAGGAGAGCGCTAGAGGATGTGCAGTGGGACCAGGTTATTGAGGGAAGATGCCTGCTTGTGGGAGATTTCAATGCTCATAGCCCACTATGGAACCCTCTTGCGAGAGCCCGACTGAACGCTGGGCCATTAGAGGACCTGATAGATAAAGCAGGCCTCTACATCAACAATGAGCTAGGAGTTTCCACTCGACCGAAAAGAACTCCAGGGATCTCAATTATTGACTTGGCTCTAACCACGGTTAGTATGGGGCCTCTGGAAACATGGACGATTGATCAAGAACACCCAACGGGCTCAGATCATGAACTGATAATTATGGAGTGGCCCTCCCTGGAGCGAAAACTTGCAGCACCCTCACAAGATGTAACGGGGTGGCAGATCCAGACGCTTCAAGCCAACCCACAAGCCCTGGAGGAAGCCAAGGGGGATTGGCAAGCAAGAATAGAATCTAGGCCCTGCTTGGGGGACTCTTGCTCATCAGAAGACCTAGCTGGGGAAGCCATATGGATCCAGGAGGCCCTTACAGCGGTATTAAATCAACATGCAAAACAGCTACGGGTGACTCCACTATTAAAACGCTGGTGGGGAACGGAGATTAAAGAGGCCCGTAGGACCTACAGTCATGCAAGACGGGCATGGCAGGGTCAAAAGATCTCTACAGCAGAATTGAGAGAGGTCTGGAATAACTACTATCAAGCCATCCGACGAGCGAAACGCACCTGCTGGGAAACCTTTCTGGAAGGAGCAACGGATCAGACAGGCCTAGGGGATACTGCTAGATGCTGGCGGGCTCTGGAGTACACAAAGCCCAGGAATATGGCAACAACCCCAACGCTACGCGGGCCCCAGGGTCAACTTGCCAGCTCCATTGATGAGAAGGAGACCCTGATTCGTGAGACAGCCTTCCCCCAGGCACCAGGGGATAGCCAAGAAGTTGAGATACCCCAAGGATCCTGGCATAGCCAGGTAGATGAGGAAATAGTTAAACATGCTTTGTTTCACCAGGCAGTCCAGAAGGCTCCAGGAATCAATTGATTGAACTTTCGGGCTCTCCGGCTCTTGTGGGAGTGGGACAGCCCCAGAATCATTGCCCTGGCCCAACAATGCTTCCGACTAGGCCTACACCCACCAGTGTGGAAGGTGGCAAAAGGCATCCTGTTAAGGAAACCAAACAAGCTGGACTACACAGCTGTGAAGGCCTACCAGGTGATTAGCTTACTAAACTGCCTAGGGAAGGTGGTTGAGAAGATAGCGGCAGATGCAATTGCCCACCACTGTGAGACTATGGGAGTACTACACCCAGGACAGATGGGAAGTCGCAAGCAACGGAGTGCAATTGATGCAGTGGCATGTCTGATACAGAATACCCATGAAGCATGGAAACTCCAGCAGCTTGTGGGAGCGCTATTCCTTGATGTAAAAGGAGCATTTGACCATGTGAACCCAAGCCGGCTGATAATTCAACTGATTGAATTCAACCTGGATGGGGACCTGATCTGATGGGTTCAGTCCTTCTTGACTGACAGATGGGTTCAGCTGCAGATTGACAACACACAGTGCCCAGCACACCCAATTAACTCAGGGGTGCCACAGGGCTCACCAGTGTCACCTATTCTGTTCATCATCTACCTCAGTGGTGTGTTTGAGGCGATCAAGAGGAGTGTGACTGGCATCCAGTCTCTTTCTTTTGCAGATGACATAGGTCTGCTTGCCTCAGGATACTCTGTCAAAGAAGTCTGTGACAGACTGCAAAAAGCAGCCAGAGTGGCTATTGAATGGGGGCATGGCAATATGGTCCAGTTTGATGCAGGAAAAACAGAAGCAGTCCTGCTTACCCGCAAGCGCGGCCAGGAGCTGAAAGATCAGATTCAATGAGCACAAGTGGAAGTAGATGGCCACTGTGTGCCCTTCAATTCAGAGGCAACCAGATGGCTTGGTGTCTGGCTTGACTTGGGCCTGAATCTCAAGACCCATTATCAGACCTGTATGCACAAGGCACGGGCTGCAGAAAACCAGGTGCAACGCCTATGCCAGAGCCATGGACTTGCCCCAGGACTGGCCCGCCAAGTTCAAGTTGCGGCGGTACAGTCAGTAGCCCTATATGGAGCAGAGCTCTGGTGGCAGGGCCAGAAGGACTGGCTAGCTGGTATACAGCTGATGATCAATCGACAGGCCCGGGCTATTACCGGCATGTTGAAATCCACTCCTGTAGGACCACTAGTTCGTGAAGCAGGCCTGGCACCGGCAGAGGCCCTATTGGAGGCCCGACAATTGAGATATACTACCTGACTGCTCAGCTTACCGGAGAACCACCCGGCTAAGAAGATCCTCCCAGTGAGCTTCTGAGAAGGGGATCAGCACGCTCAGCCTGGGGAGCAGACCCCAGGGAACCAGAGATGGGCTGACAGCAGCAACCGGGGCCCATGGTCCCTGGGACAACATCTAGCTCGACAACTAGCCAATATCCTACCAGCGGACCCGTCCGAGGGCTTTGAAAGCATGATACAGACGACCAGTAGCCAGTTCCCAGGCCAAATAGAAGTGCTACCAGGTCCAGAGGCCCTAGCAGCAGCACAGTCTCCTTCTCCTGGACTAGCAATCTGGTCAGATGGATCAAGATTGGAGAATGGCAGGTGTGGAGCAGGGCTTGCATGGCAAGAACCAGGAGGAACATGGAAGACCCAAGGACTCCCATTGGGCAGAGGATATGAGGTCTTTGATGCAGAGCTTCTTGGAGTTGTTCAAGCACTCCAGGTAGCAGAGAAGGTGGGAGATCAAAGACCAGTCACTATCCTGCTGGACTCCCAAGCCGCCATTGCAAGGCTGTGACATACCCAGCCAGGACCAGGCCAAGCATTAGCAGTCCAAGCACATGCTATAGCCAAGAGACTACATACCCAAGGTCGCCAACCCACTATCCAATGGGTTCCAGGACACGCAGGAGTAGAAGGAGATGAAAAAGCGGACCAGGTGGCAAAACAAGCAGCTGGCAAGCCTCCAGGAAGGGGTCCAAAAGAGATCTCCCTGGCTTTTGCTTGTAGAGCCCGAACAGAAGCCATCACAACACAAAGGCAAAGATGGCTCACTAAGGAACTCGGCCAGCGATCCCAACAAGGTCAATGAATATACAGTCCACAGAAGAACTGGCGGCTTGACCCTACAGCTGCAGTGGCTCCCAAGCACCTGGCAAGCTGCTATTTTCAACTGAAGTCAGGACATGCAGCTATTGGAGCACACCTACATCGGATCCAAGCCCAAGAAGATGCAACCTGTAAAGGTTGTGGCTCATCAAGGGAGACAATACACCATATTCTCTTTGAATGCTGGAAATGGCGACACCAACGAAACAAGCTCTACAGGGATCTGGAGCTGGATGGGGTTATGAGACCCACTGCTGCAGAGGAGCACCCACAAGGACGACTTTTAGGAGAGCCCAGAGCTACCAGGGCAGTGTTACAATTCCTGGCCAGTACCAGTGTAGCTCTACCCCGAGCGCACCTACAGCGAACGGCGGAAAGGGCCCAAAGAGATGACGAATGGGGGCTGGAAGCATTGGAGGAGGCAATTAGAACAGGAGAAGGGTAGCAGGGAGGGTAGCCTAAGCTGAGAGTCAGCCTAGGCCACACCCATCTTGCTCTGAAACACAAGGAGAGCACTGTGCTCGAAAGCCCTGCGCATACAGGCGGTTTGGGGCAAGGAAAAGGATCAGAGAGATTATAGAAGGGGGCTAGCGCCTCAGGAACCTATAGGGACAAGAGACTGTAGAATAGCTGCTGGCCTCGAGTCCATGAATTATGGTCTGTCATAGCTCTAGGGCTCGGTATGGACAATAAACTTGATTAAATAATAATATCCACTTCTGCCCGAGAATACCCAATTAGTATCTGGTATTATTATCATCCAACGACCAACACATCAGAGTCGTGTCCGTGTATCTCTGAAATTTTCGGCTCTGATATTTGTGAGTCTCACTCTGATATTTACAGTTGTTACTGCCTTGCTTTCTTATTCTTGATTAATCATGTCGCAATCGCAAGCATCTGGTAGTCAATATCAGGCATCCCACTACGCGGATTCCTTTCTTGATCCAGAGCTTCTTCAATCTGACGAGTTCACTGACGCGCTTGGTAGTGAAACACCATCCTTGACTCGCTTTTCAGACCTTCCTTTTCCCGCTTGGTATCATCGTGCACCGGACTCACTAGAGCATGTCGGCAAGCCCCTTCAACAGCACTATATTCTCTATAATAGCGACTCAGCCAATCCGAAGATGGACGAATCCAGAAGGGAATTCGTGGAATGGTGTTTGAAGACAGAGTATGGTCAAAAGCAAGATATACAGAGGTCTATTCAATGGGATAGCAACCTCAAAAAGTCTGATGTTTGGTCATCATTTGATCAGGTTGCACATGCAAGGACTGGCGAGCCAAAAGTTATGTGCAAACGCTGTCAAAATGTGATTATCCACCCATCACATTGCCGAGCAGGTTGTTCTCCAATGAAGACCCATCTTGCTAGTGCTGTTTGTACTAAGCCACAAACCTCAAAGAGAAAGAGGCAGGGTATAGACCAATTATTACAAGGCTTGGTAAGTCTTTGATTATAGATTTTGCTCTAATATACTAATCCTTTCACTCTCGGTCTAGCCACATGTGCCCCAAAGTGAGGAATTCAACCATCTTGTCTTACAGAAGAAGATCCTAAAGTTCATTACTACATCCCGTCTCCCATTCCGAATCATCGAGCACCCAGAATTCAAAGATCTTCTTGAATACACTAAGCTTGCAAAATCTGGCCTAGGCCTCCCTTCCGCACGGAGTTCACGGCGTCTTTTAGATGATGAAGTACATGAAAAGCAACAGAGTGTGCTTGATAGGCTTCCTAAAGAAAGCTATATATCAGTTGCTCTTGATTGCTGGACGTCTCCTTTTGCCCAGGCCTTCATGGCAGTTACAGGTTACTTTCTTGACTCGGACTGGAATTACCGCGAGGTTCTCCTTGGGTTTGAGCATCTCCATGGATCACAAACTGGTGCTTATTTGAGCGAGGTGGTGATTCAGATCCTCCAAGAACATGGTATCGCTGATAGAGTGTTATCCATCACCACTGATAATGCATCAAATAATCATGCAATGATGCAAGATGTTCAAGAGATGGTGCAGTCTCAAGCTCTCTGCGATACCTCTGTCTTCCGGGTTCCATGCATTGTTCATGTTCTACAGCTTAGTCTTAAGGACTTGCTTGGAAAGATTAAAGCAAATCCAGTTAACAGAGAGGCAGAGTCTGAGTGGTCTGATGCATGCACCGAGTCACTACAAACAACTTCAAGGCAGCCTTCAAAAGATATTATGGTTACTTTAAAGAAGGTAAGTCTAGCTCAGTATCTTACATTTCCTTGGTAGTACTAACTACTACTACTGCATCTAGATTCGTGGGCTAGCTGTGTTCATTAATGCTAGTCCACAGCGCCGGGAAGCCTTTATGGCTCTACAGACTGCAGTGCCAACGCTTCTTCCAGTTCAAGATGTCCGCACGCGCTGGAATTCTACTTTTTTGATGCTTGACCGTGCTAGGAAGCTCCAACGGGTCTTTGACCAGTACTGCACAATACATCAATATGTTCAATTCAAGCTTGACCAAGAAGAATGGCGCCAAGTGGATTATCTGCTTTTGATTACAAAGCCTTTCTTTGATTTGACTAATGTCCTACCAAAGACTCGGGATGTTACGGTTCACCATGTTTTCAGCATCTACAACAAATTATTCAGCCACCTTGATGCTGTTGAGAAGAAGCTGAAACGCAAAGCTGTTCCCTGGAAGAAGAGAATGCTTCGGGCACTTCATGCTGCGAAGGAAAAACTCTCAAAGTATTATCATGCAACAGATAAGGAGCCATATGGTAAAGTATATGCAATTGCAACAATTCTTTGTCCCTCAAGAAAGCTTCGCTACTTTGACAGCAAGGACTGGCGAGGAGAGGATGAGGAGGGGAACCATGTTGATTTTATGAGAATCTATCGGGATGCTCTACAGAAGGAGTTCAACCAATATCAACAGCGAGTAGCGCCTCAAGCAGCGCCAGCGAATATCCAGGCATCTCAAGATCCTATCGAAAACGAGCTTGAGCTTATGATGGATTCCCAGACCTCTCTCCAAGCCGAAGTGGATCAACCAGAGGATGAGATCACGCAATATCTTGCTAAAGGTTAGCACATCTATCCATTATACTATTCTAATACTAATCCATTCCCCAGGACTTACCAAGGGGCACCCTCGCCTCTTTTGGAAAGAGCATGAACATGAATATCCTGTGCTTGCAAAAATAGCGCGGGATATCCTCTCAACACCTGCCAGTGGTGCTGGTGTTGAACGGCTCTTTAATTGTGCTCGTAACATCTGCCACTATTGTCAGGGGCAACTAAAACCAGACACAATCAAAGGCCTGATGCTCCATTTATTCTCATCAAAGTTTGAGCTTGAACAAAGCGAGTTGGAGATGATCAAGGAGCATTTGTCCAGTGGAGAGGCTGCTATGCTTGATCAGATATGGAAGCCTGTACCATCTCTCAATGAGGTTGAGCCAATCAGCGATGATGAAGAAGAGGGCTGCAAGGGTTATGATCTATCTGATGATTTGAATAGTTCAGATGATGATCATCTAGAGGAAGAGTTGACTCTCACACAGATTACAACGCAGAGAAAGCAAGCACGACGCAAGCGGCCTTGGAATAAGACCTCTGAGCCTCAAGATGATGGAGATAATGGCCTCCCGCTTCCTGAAATGGCAACCGAAGAGAGCACGCAGGCGCGGTCAGGTAGGATTCGGAAGAAGCCAAAGCTGCCAGATGGATTTGAGATTGATAAACTGTAATAGTCGCAAAAACTCTTCTCTGCAGAAAAATTCAAAGAAACTGTATTTCCTCTGAAATAAATTTAACAAAGAATTCATTTCCAGATAAGCCAGCTTCATTTCCTCGGAAATCGTTAAATAAAGAATCCGTTTGGCAACCATTTCAACCAAAATGCATTAAATAACTAGTTTGCAGAATGGTTTCGAGGAAATCAGTTTTTACACATTGAATACATCAAAAATACCGCGAAGAATGCATAATCTATGCAGTCTTCTCTAGGCCATGAGCCTTGGCATATTTGTAGTGTTTGATATACTGTTGGATATCCAAGTCTCATCGCTGCGGATGGTTGGATATTAATTTGACATCCAAGTCCGCAATCTGCGGATGTGATAGTTGGATATCATATGATCTGTTGGATGCTGCCGCAGCCTAGCTCGGGGTAGAGCTATGCTGGTGCTGGCTAGGAATTGTAGCAGCGCCCTGGTGGCTCTGGGCTCTCCTAAAAGTCGTCCCATGTGGATATTCTTCTGTAGTCGTGGGTCTCATAGCTCCGTCAACAACATAGAATCAATCATGAACATACAGTATTATAACTTAAGCACCACCGAGGATATTTCTCTCAAAAACAGTAGTCGTCTTCCCCGTGTCCTGGTTCTCGATCTGCACACATCCATCAGTCCCATTCCCTCACCCAGACATGGAGACGGGGCATACTTCATATTTCGGCTCTTCCTCGCTAGCGTCGACGTTCCGACCAGCCTGGTTACCGGGCTCGGTGAGGATGGATTGGATGGTGCCGATGCTTTCGGAGGTACGGGAGTTGGGGCCTGCGCGTGTTAGCTACTATCCAGGTTAATATTAGAAATGGGAGGGGGTGTACCTCCGACAGGCTTGTAGTGCACAGCTTGGCCGTTGCGGTATTGGGGCATTTTGTCGGTTGTTTCGTGGTTGGGTGGTTTTAATTGGGAGAAAAGATTTATTGTTGGTGTTGGTTTCATTGAGCTGGTGCTCATTTTTATATTGTATGAAAATGGTAGAAAACAGGATTATATGGTTATCGAATGTTGTGATAATTGAAGCTCAACTTCAACATGGCGTGTTGGAGATCAAGATCGATCGAGATTGAGATGTTACACCAAAAAACTAGTAACCTATTGGAAATTGAGCAAAACATGCTTTACGATTAAGTTAAGGTTGTGACGTACGAGTTATCATCTAATATTAGTTGACAGTTAGCACTTAGCACTAATGGCATAACCGGCTTATTCATACAATACCCTAACCGTCCTATCCACCGCTCCATGCAGCTAGTACAGCGACTACGGTGGCTAGACATCCTCCTCCCAAGGCGCCCTCGCCCTCCGATAACTAACGCCCCACACAAACCGACTAACCATCGGCTCCTCATTTATTTATTTATTTATTTAATCAAGTTTATAGTCCGTATCCAGCTCCTGGGGCTATGACAGACTGTCCAAGCCTTGGGCAGGGGTTTTACCCCCTGCCCCTTTCAGGTTTACTACTTATGTACATGGTCTTCTCCTGTTCCTCGCCCCAATCGGCCTCTTCGCCCAGGGCATTCGGGTTCTGGGGGTGTTCCCAGGCCCTCCTCGTTTTCTTCACTTGTTGGGCTGTTTAGCCCCCCCACACTAGTCTCCCTCCATCTGCTCTGCTCCTTCCAGCGCTCCCCATCCCCATTCATCCTGTGCCCGGGCTTGTACCTGGGCTTCCCTGGGGGTCTTCCTGGCTCCCACCCCGGTGTCTTGTAGGTACCGTAGGATGGCTGGGGTGGCCCTGGGGTCCCCGAAGAGTCGGACCTCTGGGTGAATCTCCCTTGTGGCTGGCCTGGGTGCTCCAGCTTCTCTTAGGCCCTGGAAAAGAGTTCTCCGGGGGCCTGCTCTCTCCCGGCATTCCAGGAGTAGGTGGTGTACTGATTCTCTGGGTGCTCCACAGCCCTGGCAGGCTGCTGATTCCTGGGCCTGCACCCTCTGGAGGTAGGGCCCTATTGCCGCATGGCCCATTTTGAGTTGGTAGTATCGGCTGGCCAGGGCTTTGGGGGCTCCCGCTGCCGCAGGGTCCAGCCTCCAGCCCCGGTGGGGTCTGTACGTCCTCTGCGCCGCCGGTGTTCGTTTGGCCATGGCCTCCCGGAGCCACCTCTCCCGGGCCTCCCTGGTGGCCTCTGTCTGGGTTCTCCGGAGGTGCGCTAGGGAGAGCTGGCCCTGTGTTCCTCCAGTTGGGATGGGAGGCCGTGTTGCTGCTGCTTTTGCTGCCTGGTCTGCCTTCTCATTGCCTTCCACGCCACAGTGCCCAGGAACCCACTGTATGGTCACTGCTTGGCCCCGGCTGACTAGTCCCTGGGCCAGATTTGCTGCTTCTATTGCTGCAACCTGCCCTGGGCCTACCCTGGTGTGCCTGAGGCGGGCTATGGCTGCTTGGGAGTCCAACAGGATGGTAACTGGGTCCCTTGTTGCCTGCTTTTCTGCTTCTTGAAGGGCCTCCACCACCCCTACTAGCTCTGCGTCGAAGACTTCAGCTCCCTTGCCCATAGGCCTCCCCTTGATGTGCCACTGGCTGTCCCCTTCAGTTTTCCAGGCTATGCCAGCTCCCACACGGCCGTCTTCCAATCTGGAGCCATCTGACCAGAAGGTTCCCTGGGGGGGCATCTTGTGGGCTTCCTCCCTGGCCTGATCTGCCTGGGGAACCCTGATGATCCCCGGGAAGTCAATGCCTTCAGGTTCTGCCTGTTCAAAGCCTCCTGAGGGGTCTGTAGCCAGGGTCTGGTTCACTTTCCATGCCAGGTACTGCCCCAGGGGCCTTGGGGGGCGTTCTTCAGCCCATGTCCGGTCGTCAGCTGGTTGCTCCCCTGGCTGTGCATGGCAGTCTCCCTCCCGGAATGTGACTGGGAGAATCGCCCGGGCTGGCTGGGTCTCTGGTAGGCCCATTAGCCGGGCTGCATATGCTCGTTGGCGGGCATCTAGTAGGCTGGATGCTGGCTCCAGGGCTGCTTCCCGTACGAGGGGCCCAATGGGCGTGGTCTTGAATGCCCCTGTTATGGCCCGGGCTTGTTTGTTGATTAGGCCCTGTAGGCCCTGTTCTCGGTCCTTCTGTCCCCGCCACCAAAGCTCCGCTCCATATAGGGCTATGGCGTGGACCACTGCTTTCTGGAGCCGCCATATGAGCCCCGGAGGGAGCCCCTGGGTCTTGCAGAGAGCCCGGATTCGGGCCTCTGCCCTGGTAGCCTTTTGGAGCCTGTCCTGGTAGTGAGCCTTAAGGGTAAGCCCACTGTCCAGTAGCACCCCAAGCCAGCGTGTGGCCTCCAAGCTAAAGCTCACTGGGTGGCCTCTGATTGTGATCCTAGCCCGTTCAATCTGTTCCCGGAGCCGGCGGCCTGATTGGCGGGAAAAGAGGGCTGCTTCTGTCTTCTCATGGTCAAATTGGACCCCGTTCTCTATGCCCCAGGCTATGGCAGCCTCTCCCGCTGCCTGCAGTTGGCTGCATACTCCTTGTACTGAGTTCCCCCGGGCTATGAGCCCTACATCATCTGCAAAGGACAAAGCTCTGATCCCTGGGGTAGCTTGTTCAATGGCTGGGAAGGCTCCCTGTATATAAATCAGGAAGAGGATTGGTGACGCTGGGGACCCCTGGGGGAGTCCTGAGCTGATAGGTGTGATCAGTCCTGGGTGGCCATCAATGACTAGCTGTACCTGCCTGTCCGATAGGAATGATGCTACCCAGTTGACTAGTGAGCCATCAAGCCCCATGGCCTCCAGCCGGTTGACTAGTAGGGCTGCGTTGACATGGTCAAAGGCCCCTTTTATGTCCATGAAGAGGGTGGCTGCCAGTTGCTTTGCTGCCCAGCTTTGATGGACTTCCTCAATGAGGCAGCCTACTGCATCTGGGGCACTTCTATGTCTGCGTGCACCCATCTGTCCATTGTGGAGAGTCTGCTTTTGTTCACAGAACTCTGCAATCTGGGTGGCCACCATCTTCTCCACCACCTTTCCCAGGCAGTTGAGCAGGCTAATGACTCTGTAGGCTTTCACCAAGGAGTAGTTAGTCTTGTTGGGCTTCCTAAGCAGTATGCCTTTGGCCACCTTCCAGCTTGGGGGGTGGAACCCCAGCCGGAGGCATTGGCGTGCTAGGGTTACTATTCGTTGAGAATCCCATTTCCACAGGAGCCGGAGGGCCTGGAAGTTTAACTGGTCCACTCCCGGGGCCTTTTGGGTGGCTTGGGAGAACAGGGCTTGCTTGACTGCTGATTCTGTGGCCTCTGTATGTGCATTCCCTAGTGGGGGGCACTGTACTGGGCGGTCTCTTGGGGCTTGGGGGAAGGCTGCCTCCCTAATTAGGGTTTCCTTCTCCTGGAATGTTGTTGCAGCCTGTGTATCTCCCTGGGCTCGGTACAGGGTGGGTGTGGTTCCTTGATCCTGGGGTTTGGTGTACTTTAGTGCCAGCCAACACCGGGCGGCTTCATCTGGGGTAGGAGGAGTGCCCGGGGGGTGGTGCCCAGGCTCCTGGCTCCCCTGAAGAAAGGCTTCCCAGCACTCCCGTTTTGCTTGTCGAATGGCCTTGTAGTATGTCTGCCTGGCTGTCCTATGGTGTTCATCCTCTATGCAGCCTTGCTGCCACAGCCTCCGGGCCCCTGCATATTGCCTTCGGGCTTCCCTGACTGGGTCTGTCCACCAGCGCTTGGAGAAGGGGGTTACCCAGATGGGTTTTGCATGCTGATTGAGAACCTCTGTGAGTGCCTCTGAGATCCACTCAGCCTCCTGGGCAATGTCTTCCCTGGTACATGTGTCTCCCAGGGGTGCTTGTGCTTGGCTTAGGGCTCTCCATGTCTCTGCAGCTGCTTTCATTGCCTCCTCATCTTCCTGGAGCTCCTTGATCCTCCATCCTGTAACCCCTTCTCGGGGTGTCCTTGGTGGCTTTGGGGCTAGGGGTGCCCATCGCATACCAATAACTTCATGGTCTGAGCCTGTAGGTCTCCCTGGGTAGGTCTCCCAGGCTTCCAGGGGGCCCAATTCCAGGGTAGTAAGGGATAAGTCGATGATTGAGAGCCCCGGGGATGTCTTGGGCCTTGTGGGTATGTCCGGGTCATTGTTGACTAGTAGGTCATGGTCTTCAATCAGCTGCTCCAGGGGGCCTGCATTTAGTCGAGCCCCGCGCTGTGGGTTCCATATGGGGCTATGAGCATTGAAATCCCCCACTAGAAGGCATCTTCCATGGAAAATATGCCTCCAATCTATATCCTCTATTGCACGTCTTCTCTGTGGGGAGGAGCCCTGCCAGCAGGCCTCTGCTCCTACCCAGTTATCATAACAATTGATCACCCTGGTTCTCCGGGGGCCTTCCATGATGTCCACCACCAGTGCATATGGGTGATTAGTGAGATCCATGCGTGCATTTACCACCAGGGTAGCCCCTAAATCTCTGCGTACTGCCACTGCCACCCGGCAGCTCTGTAAGTCTCCTTCTGGCCAGTATATGAGGTAGCCTCGGTGGCTAAAGCCCCTGTTGTACGGCTCTTGCAGGCAGACTAGGCCCACCCCTAGTTCTAGCCCAAGCTCCAAGGCAGCTATGGTGACTGCATAGGCCTTTCGACAGTTGTGTTGGAGCACTAACATTGGGTGGGGGGGTGTGTGTCTTCACTGGGGCCTGGATGGGCATCTTCCATGCTCTCCTCTGGTCCCTCCATAGGCTGTTCGGGCTCTTGGTGGCTGTGTTCCTCCTCACTTTCTCCTTGGCCTCGGGGGGCCGGCTTGGGAGCTGGCCTGGGGGTTGGCCTGGGGGTGTCAATCACTACCGCCAGTGGTAGGTGGTCTGGAATGTAGGCTCTTGCCTCCCTATCCTTTAGTGCCTGGTCCTTCTTCTGCTTCCACTGTCTCCGGGCCTCCCGGAGCTTGGGGCAGCTTTTATCCAGGGCTTGGTGGGCCCCCCCACAGTTGCTACACCTGGGTGGGTGATGGGGACAGGGCTTCCCTTCCCCAGCCTGGCAATGGACCACCTGGCAGGTGTGGCTTTGGCCTTCATGGGGCCCCCCGCATACAAAGCAGCTTGGGGGGCGCCCCTTACAGTTCCCAAAGCTTGTGTGGCCTATTCCACAGCATCGTGGGCATATGCAGCTCGCCCCTAGCTCCCAGTACTGGGTTACCCGGTGCCTAGTTCCCCCAAAACGAAGCCCATGTTTGATGAGTCCCCGGGCTTCTTCTTGGGAGCCCACAGCTGCCACAATGGGGGCAGTGGTTCGGCCATCTCTCTCTACCTTGGTTGGTGCGCTTAGCCATATAGGGTCCCGCTTAAGCCTGACTGGGGAGCCCAGCTCAATCTCCTCCCGGGCCAGTCCCAGTCCAAGGCTCAGGTAGCGCCGGGTGGCCACCCCATGAACTTTTATCCTATACCACTGTTCAGGGAGCTCAACCATAGTGACTGTAGGGTCTGCTCTGCAAGCTGCTGCCAGTAGAGTATTCTGGTGTTGTGGGACTATCATAGCCCCCAGGGCCCCCCGCTCTAGCAGAGCAGAGATGGCCCCATTGCTGGTGTATCCAGCATCCACAATTCGTATAAAGTCTGGGAGGCTTGCCCTTGCTAGGGCTCTATTGAGGGTAAGGATGAGGTCTTCCCGCTGGGCCCTGGGAGCCTTGGGGTCCCCTGTCCGTCGAAAGATGATCCGCCGGGCATCCTTGTCTGTCTTTTTGGCTGGCTTCAGTTCTGGGATGGCTGCTGCTTTGGGGGACTTTGGGGCCTGTTTAGGGGTGACAGTTGTCCATCCCTGGCTCTTTTGTAGCTGTGGAGGGGCTGCTACTGTGGCATATGTAGGTTGCTTTGGTGTTGGTGTTATGTGGGCTTCCTGTGCCTGTACCTGTTTTGGTCCCTGGGTCTGTTGCTGTCGGGGCTCTCTTGCCTGGGGTGGTTCCCTTTGGGCTTCCTTTCCCCCGGGGCCCTTTGCTCTATGGGCTTCATTTTGGGGTCTCTGGGTCTGGGGCTCTTCTTCCCTGGGACTCTGGGTCTGAGGCCCTTCCCCCCCAGGGCTGGGGCTCTGGGCCCGGGGCTGTTCTTCCTCAGGGTTTTGGGCCTGGGAAGCTTCATTGGGTCCTTGGGATTGTCTGATCTCTTCCTGGAGGGCCCGAATCTCCACCCAGGCCTGCTCAAGCTGTGTGTGTTGTACAGTGACCACAGCCTGCTGGTCATAGAAGGCCTGGGCTAGATGCTCCAACTGGGCCTCATACTTCTGAAAGGTGCTTCGCATGCGCTCTTCTAGGCCTGCCTCCAGGTCTTTTGACACTGCATGTGTCCATTTTCTTGCTGATTGTTGGGAGGCCTGGGCTGTTTTTCCCTGGGCCTGGCGAGCACGCGCTCGGGTGGTGGCTCCCTCCCTAGGGGTACAAACTACCAGCCCCTGCGCTTGGGGGGCTTCTTTCTGTTGGCTTTTCTGATTGGCATCATCATGCTCTGTTTCTCTGCACTGGTTCCTTGCTGGCAATGCTGTCTCATCTTGTTGTGGGTGGCCCAGAGGCAGGTCGCGGGCGGCCCCTGGGGGGGTTGACGCGTGGATTTCTCCACCACCACTGGGGTCCGGGGGCTCCATTGTTGACAGTATGGCCTATAGGCCCTGCGGAATCGAATGAGACGCGTGAATATGCGTTTCTCTGAGGTCTGCAAAACTTGATGGTCGGTCACGTGACTTCGGAGAAGTTTTATGCCAAGCTGCATCGGCTCCTCATCAACCGCACAATGCACTTCCCCGTCTCTTCCCCTGAACCATCCCAGTCCGTACCGTTTACCATTGCTGACCAGCATCTCCGTCATTTCTCGGTTATTGTATAGTTCCGTCCCTGTGAAATCCTCCAACATGCGCGATTGGTGGATGAACGCGAGGATGGAGGCGATTGTAGATGGTTGGCGGGGCATGAATGGCCGGCGACGGCGGATGAAGATTAGGATTGCGGAGAGGATCATGAAGACCACGATTGCCATGGATAAGATAGAGGAGGAGTAGAAGGAGTGTCGTGTCTCTGTCTTCACGGCGAGCGAGGAGAAGGTAATTGTTAGGAGGTCGGAGAGGATAGAGCCCAGGCCGACTAGCGCGACGAGCCAGTGGCGGTTGCGCAGCGACTTGAAGAGGATGACGCCGTAGGGTGTGCCTTGGTAGTCCAGGGTGAGGGTTTGTTCCGGGCGGGCGTTTCCTTTAGTGAGCGTGTGGAAGGGTTCCATCATTTTCACGTTGAATTCCAACGTGGCCCAGAGTGATTTGATGAGGGTTGCTACTAGCACAGGGAGCCAGGGGATGTTGCGGATGACGTGGTTTAGTCGGCGGTCGTAGGTGATTGCTGGGACAAAGGGGAGGCAGATGATCATGAAGATGATGAACGCCATTAGCCAGACGGGGCGGAGGATGATGGGTTGCGGGTTTGGTGGTTTAAGTGGTTTCTCTGTGTTTGTGCCCTGGTCTGTGCCTGTATATTCGCCCTGCCAGATGGTGGATTTGTATAGGATGTATCGGCGGTGTTGGAGTTGCTTGTGGATGTCATCATGCAGTGACTCGTCCATGCCTTGGAATTCTGCCAGGATATGCGATCTGTTCGCCATGGCTGCGACACCAGCGACCCCGAGCGGGTCACTAAGAAGACCTGACTTGCGACGTAGTTGAACTAGAAGCACGATCGCGAGGACAGCAATAAGAATCAGGCACGACGTGACCAACCGCGACCAGACCGGTTCAACGCGAAGGAAGTACTTATATTCAGCATCGCACGGTTTATCATCACCAGGCTTTGGCATGTAAGGCCCAGGACCGCACGCAGGGTTTCCGGCTGGCTTGATGCTAGGACTCTGCAGAGACGGCACAGCGGTTGTAGCCAGGATTGTCCCGATAGCAGAAACCAACACCGTCCAGTGTCGGTACTTTCCAGCCTTGAACGGGACAAAGTACGACCACATAGTCACATAGTCAAGGGCTAGACTCTTTTCTGCAGTATTCCCGGCCGGCTGCGACAGCTGGTAATACGGCTCCAAACGCTTGACCTCGTAATCAGTAACCTGCCACAGCACACCATATGCGACGGTCACAAGCGTGGGAAGGTATTTCCAGGCAAAGAATTGTGACACAGGAATTTCGGCTACCTTGTTATACGGAATCAAGCCGCTGCCCTTCTTCTCCAAGATACCGGACTTTTGACAGAGATATTCCTGCACACCGGCTAAGACAAGCGACACAACCGCCAGGATGATGATATAAGCGCTCCTCATCGAGAGCGGCCTCCAGTTCGGCTGCTCTGGATCGCGAGGATAAAAGTAGCTGAGGTTCGTCGCAGTCTTCTTCCCAAGATTTGGCGAATCCGACTCCGACGGGGTCCCCAGACCCTCGAGCACACTCAAGTCAACCGTCGCAGTGCGCTCATCAACAGAAACAATTGCATTTGCCTTGTTCGCCAGATCCTGCCCCTGCTGTCTGATGCTCTTCGATCGCAGCGCGGGGTGTATCTCGAGACTCAGCTTGCCCGAAGGCTCAGTGACAGATTCATTCGAGTTTGTACGAGTATGGCCCTTCTTCTCATCCTTCAACAAAGCTTCACTCTGATATTGTCCCTGAAATCCCTCGAAAAACGAAATATCCACGCCCGGCATGTCCTCCGGGGGTACATCACGCACTTCATCTAGTTCGAGCACCGAGTATCGATCTCTGCGGGGGTCGATGGTCGCGCGAATATCGGGTTTCGGGCGTTTTACGGAGGCCAGTCGCTGGAGCAGCGATTTCTTTGGTCTCGCATTTTGCGAATCGCTCGGAGGGGTCTCGGTAGGTTCTGGCGCTGCGAACCGCACCGATCGTGTTCGCGATCGCGGGACTGGTGCCGGTGGTGGTGCAGAGGGTGAGCGCTGCTCTTGCTGGACTAGAGGATTATCTTCATCGTCTGAATGGGCATAATCCGCACCAGAATAGTCGATTTCGTGGGTCGCATTCTGATATGCCTGCGAGATATCCCCTGAATCAGTGGACTCGGCGGGAGGATCTGAGTCGCGCATTTTCACAGGCATTTACATCCTGCGACTGATGTGTCAGATAAGAGAAATACTCCGTAAAGAACTCAGACAAATTGAGAAAAAACAGAAACTGGACAATGCGCCGACTATCAACGGGCTGTCAACGCATGTTAGCAGAAATCAGTTCGGGAGAGACAGAGAAATGGAGATGAGGCTGAAGAATAATTAGAAACATTAGTCGGCAAGCAGAGCAAATGAAATCAATGAGATCGGCCATTCCTCAATTCGTCGGAAAACCCGCAGCTGAGTCTGGCCTGACTAGCAGCATGCGCCGCATAAGCTGCAGGGGTGAGAGCCATGGTGGCTGGTTAGTCTGCTGTGCAAGTATGCGTACGAGTACATGTACGGAGTACACAGTACATATGGTTGTCTCTTTTTTTATAGCATTCTGAGATCATATTGTGCCATGACTGAATTGATCAAGTTCAAGTATTGAGAAAAACTGACAAATGTTCTCCAGCACAGTGGATCACGTGGTATCACGTGCAACACATGCATACAACCCTACTCGCAATTTTGTTGAGGAGATTATTTAGTTACTTGCGTTGACCCAAGATTACTACCGCAAAATAACCAACCCATATCTTTAGGCACTGCTGTGCATTCATTACCATTTGGCCAATAAACAATAGTATCACCATATCCACATCCAACACCTGAGAAGAAGTAAAAACCCCAACCTATCCCCAAGTCCTCTACCTCCCCGGCCACTTTCGAAACAAATCCCCCAAATGATCAATCGGCGCCATCATCAAGCCTACCGCACTCTCAAACGGCGGCTTACTCGGCGCCCCGGGATGACTCCTCGACGGCACGAACATCTTGGTCCGGTCGAGCGCCCTGCTCAAACCCACAGATTCCTCCTGCGAGAGTTTGCTGTCTAGGGCCGGGACGTCGGTGGTTTCTTCCTCGTGGGCGTGGGATTTGAAGTCCGAAAGCAGAGACTGGAGGGTTGGGCGGAAGCGCGGGTCGGAGGGTTTGAGGGTTTGGAAGGTGTATAGCTGGTTCTTGATCTGCTTTTATTAGCCCGGATACTACATATGTATGAAGAATTAGGGAAAGTACAGTCTGATGTTCCCTCCTATCCTTCTCCGCCAACTCCCTCCCACCCTCAAGATACTCCTCCATAGCCGGATACAACACCAACTCCTCTGCAACGGCATGTCTCGCCAACTCCCAGATAAACATGTTCTGGGCCCTCGTCTGTTCGTCCGCGTCGTTTGATTGCAGGATTTGTTCGCCGCAGGCGGATATCTCACGGTGGTCTTCTTTTATAGTTTCTAGGACACGCAGGTGGTAGGTTGGGCCGGAGGCTTGTGTGGAGTAGGCGCGGAGTTGGTGGGTGTTTACGTTGCGGAGGAGGTGGGGTTCAACGATGGAGGTGTTGCTTGTTGTTGTCATTGCGATGGTTATACTTGGTTTTAGGGCTGCGTTTGTTATCGTGGAGATGGTTGGGTTGAGGATTGTGCGAAGCAGGAGCATGCCTGTTGTTTGAGTGGAATGTTCGTAGATGAGGATGGTTTAATAGATACGGTGACATGATAATGACTGCAAATGCGATATCAAACCATTATATCAACATGACCCCACTGAGCAAACAATGACAATGACGAGCCCTAACCCGGAACATCCTCCCTATCTCTAACCAAAAACCAACGCCCTCACCTCAATACTCTCCCTCGGCTTTCCCCCCTCCCCCTCCACACTCCTCGGATCCGTAAACGCACTATGCGGCGCTCTCCCAGCCACCACCCCACCATCCCCAAGAACTGTGCCCTCCGCAGAATCCGCACACTTCAACAACAACCTCTCACCCCCCTCAACACCAGAAACATACAACCACCGCTGCTCCCCCGAGTGCCGAACACCCATAATCTCCCCATTCCGATGCGGATACCGATGCTGGATATTCACCAGGTCCCGCTCGGGCACGATACTCTTGACATCGGCAAGTGCTAGTGGTGCAGAGACAACAGTCCCGTTGATCGGGCGCCAGACGTTGATAATCCGGAACCTTCCTTTCAACAACTCCTCCGCCTCATCTTTATCGTCGACATGAATGCGCACGCGCTCCGCAGCAGCAGCAGCCGTCTGATCAACATGCGCGCGATTCACAGGCTGACGGGCCGCCCCGGGCCCCTGCCTCCGAATCGTATGGTCGAAAATCACAATCTTATGCGCCCCTGGTACATTCTCCAGTAACAATTTCTCGACTTCGGGGTAGTACACCCTCTCCACCTCCTTATCATCAAAGTACGTCTGGTAGTTGGTATCTGTGTGTACGTCCTTGAGGACGGCGAAGGCGTTGGTGTCGAGGGTGTAGGTGTCTTCGGTGCCGCGGATGTCGGTTAGGTTGACTTGGAAGGGGACTTCGTCGAAGTTGTGCTTAGGTTCGCCGGCGGGGGGTTGTTCGACGTAGTTGTAGAGTTTGTCGAGGTGGGTTGTGGGCCAGGGGACGACGAAGGAGATTGTTGCTTGGACGGGGCCGCGGGGGACGGGGATGTCCTCCTTTGTTTTTGTTGTGGTTGTAGTAGTGGCGGTGGTCGTAGACATTGTGTAGGTTTGAGCTGGTAAGATGGAATGGAATGATAATCATCATGGTGATGATGATGATCGGTTATATACTCTAGTTACCTCGGACAGTTGCATTTCTAATCACTCCGCTTGTATACATGGCGTGCTTCTGGAGGCGATGACGTCAGGGGACTTATCAATCAATCAATCTCTATTGTAGGACTATACTATGTAGACTGTAGATACATTTTTATAAATCAGGAATACTATACTGAATCCGAAAGAGGGGAACCCAACGACGCCAGCCTATCCAATGCTGATACCAACGCCCAAGCAACCAAACCAATCAAGTAAGTAATAATCACAAGCAAGCAACCAACAAGGAGAAAAGGTCACGTCTTCGTCCTCTTATTACTCGTCGTACTACCACCCAACATCTCCGCTCGATCCCGGTCATTTCTAAGCGGATACCAATGCACCCCCATCGTAGCAGGAAAGTCCGGGTGCAACATGCTGAACCTGTGCGGATCCTGCGGCACCCCGTCGACTTGTTCCGGGCCAGGCTCGAGAAGGACCTCGATTAGATTGCGGTCCACCCAGCCTGCTGGCTTGCTGTGTAGTCGTTCCAAGCGCGCCCAGTCGTCTTCCATTTCTTCGTTCATTAGTGGCGGCGGCGGTGGGGCGCTGGCGTTGACTCGGGGTTGGTGGTTTGTTAGGAGGTAGTAGGGGAGGTTTGGACGGATTGCTTGTTTATCGGAGAGCTCGGCCAGGGCGTTGAGGGCGTTGTTACCATGTGTGCGGGTGGATCGCGTCGCGTGGAAGTTCTGGCTGGCTGTCCGCACCATATCAGTGGCCGGAGTACCATTGTCTTCCTGCCCGGTGTGGTCCCCGGTGCCAGACGCATCATCCGCATCGGTATTGTTGCTCGTCCCAACACCACCCTGGTCTCCCCGCTTGGAAGTCGAGAAGAAGTGAATCGTAGCAATATGAGCGAGATTGGCATGCGAACTAAGCTCCTTATCCGTGAACAACGAGTGCAGCGAATAAGTAGGCGGCGGCTGATGCTGAGCAGCACTAGCTTTAGCCCGCTCCGCAGAACCTGCATCCCGCACCGGCGAGCCCACATCATCCTCAGGAGCCTTTCGCTTCCTTTTATTCAACACCTCCGACCCGATCCCGTTGCCCAGTTCATCCAAATCCATGCGGTGACGGGTATGTCTGGTCTTGCGATTCCCATGGACCCCACCAGGACTAGCAGGGTTGGTGATACTGAACTGGTTCGGGTGAAGAAGAAGCGAATTGGTATCTGCGATATGCAATTGCTCCTTTTCCCTCATCAACCGACCCTTCTTCCCAGTAATCGTCTGCACCAACCGCTCCCGCAGCGTCGACGACAGATTATTATACTCCTCAGCAGCGAAATGGTTCCGAAACGCATATTCCCGGCGGAATCGCTCAAGATTATTTTCATGACGGTGCTACACCCATTAGCCTCATCCTCCCAAAATCAAAAACCAACAATGAAAGTGAGGGGACCTACCACCAACATAGCCAACTCCCCATCCCTCTCCTCCTTCACCCCATTCACCTCCTGCACAAATCTCGAATACCACATCCCCGACAACCCCGCCATCTCCCTCCCAAAAACCCCCCCACCAACAGTCCCCTCAACCAGCCTGGCAACCTCCTCCGCCGAATCCGGCAGCGGCCCCGGCGCATAGGGGTCCGCGTTGTTGATCAGCGTCATGTCGCACTGCAGGGCATGCAGCTGCTGGCGGAACTGGGCGTCGCGGTTCTGGGAGAAGGAGGCGGTTAGGTCTTGGAGGCGCTCCTGGAGGGCGCTGCGGCGTTTGTCGCGTTTGGAGATTGGGGGGTTTGCGTTTGCGTTGGCGGCTGTGGGTGCGGGAGCGGGAGCGGTGGTTGTAGGTGGAGGGCTGGGGGATTGAGCTCCTCGATGGGGATTGATTGAAGGGAAGGGGTGCATGGTTCCGGGTCCAGAGATGGGTGACGTTGAGGCCGGTGAGTAGGCCATTGTCGGCTCCTCTCTTCAGTCCGGGCCGTCAGCGACAGGGAATAAGGCGCTAAAACAGTGAAACCAAATAAACAGAAGAGAAGTAAGATGTAATCAAGATCCAAAAGCGTCTTTGCAGGTATGCCCAAGCAGTAACCAGCAGAAACAGACACACAGACGAAGTGACGGGAAGATCACAGAAAGCGAAGCGAAAGAAACACTCGCGATGGAGGCGGATTACCCCCGATGCGGAATAGGCTGGGCAGTATTTGACCGCCCACATGATTTTTTTTTTTTTTTTTTTTTTTGTTCTACTGACATTTAATATGGTATTTGAATGATTATGAAAAATGTTCAATTACTACTGTATCAAGTATCAAACATAGCTAACATACAGATACAGAATATCTGACGCTGCCGTGAGTCTCCGAGAGCCGAGAGTACTCCGCGCTACAACTCCGCCAGTCTACAAGCAAACACCGCTAAGGTCAATCAAATATCTGTCATTGAATAGCAACCATACAATAGTAGTCTGTAGTAGTAGTGATCTGTAGTATCAGTATCATCAATCTTATCATACATCCATACCAGATCAACAAACCTGTCCGTAACTGTCCAGTCAAATCCGACCCGTTGTATACACCATGAAAAAGAAAAGCATGCCAAACACCTGCCCGTGACACCATACAGAAAGAAGAAAAAAGGGTATTCATGTCCAAAACGCAGAAGCAAAAAAGAAAAATGCGATCAATCATATCCGTTCCAGGGTCCACCCACCAGCGAAAACTCCGATCCTCCGTGCGCCGTCATGTTTCGTACCGTGTATAAAGCATTAACAAAATCGTTCAAAGAAAAGAAATTAAACCGAAATGCAAAAAATAATGGGGGGAAGAAATCACTGCGACCTCCGAATCACAAAAACGCCAAGTTCAATCCCATCCTGATGCTCATTCTCTTCTCCATACGGCCGTCTGCGAATACCATCGAGAATATCACCCAGCAGCATGGCCGAAGTAACTTCCTTATCGGCCAAGAACAGGTTCGACGATGTGCTGGTCTTGTTGACAGGCAGACGACGACCGTTCTGCCAATACAGGCTGAGCACTTCCTTCATGCGGGCTTTCTCTTGGTGAATGTACCATTCGGTCCAGAGATTGCGGTCCAGGTGGGCGTTGCCCTTGCGTGCGTCGACGACACTAAAGTTTGCGGACTGCGAACTGAGATCCTCGCATAGTCGGGATAGGTTTGATTTCATTGTTTCAAAGTCGTCCATTTGCGAGACAGAGGCCAGTCGGCCTAGCGAACGGGAGACGTCGGCTGATAGCTCGTTCACTACTACGAGCTGTCGCAGGAGCGGGTCAAGAATTGGGCCCAGATACTGCGACTTGAAAGTAGAACCACCTCGCTTGGTGGGATAGATGAAAAGCAGCGAACCACCGTTCGGAGAAAGCTCACAAATCCGGTCGACCAGATACGACGGACGGCTGGATGAGAAGAGATCTTTATGTTCTTGAGAGGATGAGGGAGGGAGATACCGCTCTAGAACAGAAAGTTGGACCGTATGCGGCGGTACCACGGGCATGGGCCAGTGCGATGCCTGCATCCCAAGAACAGGGCCCCGGAAGTCGTGGTACGTCGACACCACGGCCGCATTAGAGAAAACTGTGGAGTTGAAGTAATCCTCGCCGGCAGATAGCGGAGTACTTGGCGGAGAAGTGGGAAGGTTGGAGAGACTGAACTGCTCTGGAACGGCATGGGTAATGTTAATGTAAGGAGATTGACCTTGTTGCATACGATTCTGGACAGCCTGCACCATAGCTGAGAACACGCTGTCATGAGTAGGAAGAGTAACCGATTTATCCGAAGCACGAGGATATGGGAGCGTCTGGGATACAATCTTGACTGCCTCCCCGCGTCCGTTCAAAAATGGGAGTTCCGAGACTAATTCGTTAGCAACTTCGATTCGATCTAAAGTAGAGAGGAAAACGTACTCGCAGCATCAATCCCATTCTCCAACCACGTATGATAATCAACATCCATCTCCGTCGACCCCGGACTAGCCGCAGCACTAGACAACTGATCCGACGGACTACTCAGCCCATCAACCGTAAGCGGCGGGCGACTAGCATTCTCCATATTCATATTCACGTTCACATTCACATTCATGTTCGGGCCTTGATCCAAAGGCTGGTCCAAACCCGGCCTTCGAACCTGGTTAATCTGCGGCTCGAGCAAAAGCATCCCGGGCTTGGGATTCCACTCCGGGTGGTAATCGTGTTCGGAGGGAGGCGTTGGAGGAAGAGCGGAGGGATATTCCCCTTTCCAGATGACGGGGGAGAAATTTGGCGATGGAGGAGAGGAGGAGGAGGGTGTTGAGGGAGTGGCGGAGAGACGGATTTGTGAATCGACGGAGAGAGTTCGTGAACCGGGCCCGGAAATCCGGGAGAGGAAGCGGGAGACGGAGGAGGGTTTTGTGAGGATGGAGCCTTGCGAGGCGCGACGTTTTGAGGTTTCTTCGGGGGGTCTGCTGTTGTGGTTGTGGTTGTTGGGCTACAGAAGCACACGAGGAGGACGGCGACGAAGAGACGATGGGGCTTTCCGGGAGCATAGAGAAGGGTGGAAAAGGGCCATGGCACTGCAAGTGATGCATAGGCGTGGTGGAGGAAGATGATACAGAAACAAGGGAGGATTAGATAGCCATAAGTTGATTCGAGTCGAATCGGATGTTTCGAGATGACACGAGACGATACGGATCGTATAGAAAAAGTGGGAAAGAGAAGGAGAGAGTGAAAGAGTGACAGAAGAGAGAGTGGGAAAGAGAGAGAATATGAGAGACAAGAAAAGATGAAAGAGAGGAATGACGCCGGGTCAGTCGTCAGTCGCAGCCAGACTCCAGACAGCCAGACCCAAGGATCCCATAGCCTGGCTCAATCGGTCTAGACCAGTCTATACCTGGACTTATTCACTACCAGTAGGTATTATCGATCTGTTCTAATGATCTATAGTATTCTCTATTCTATTCACTACTTTTTATTCCCTCTATTCCCTATATTCTAACAGTATCCTCTCTCCTACAATAAGTAACAATACTGTCCTCACTCTCAATCCGGCTAGTCGCATTCGCCGCGCCCAGACCCCACCGACCAGTTCTAGACCCTGGATCTTCTGTCAATCTATTGGCTCTAGTGGCTGGATCTACCCCACCCACGAGGCAATACAATCTTTCCAGTCCACTGGAGTTCTTTGCACATCGCAGTTACAGAGCATTATGCATAGTAGAAGAACAGGATATAGATGAGATATAGATAGGATAGAGGACAGTCTATCTATCCCACTATACGAATAACCGCATTTTAATTGTGTATCTTATCTGTATAGTAGTGCGTGTAAACCTTGGCAGTCACGCTGACGTCGAGATCGATCCCTAGAAATCTCCGTCGGGGCCACCATCTGGCCAGACCCAGAGCCTTCCACTGGTCCGCAATCATATCACATGACTTCCCTCCAAGCCCTTCCTTTCCATGGTTTATACATCCCAATGGCATGACTCAATTGGTGGACGACGCTGTCTCGCAGTAATTGAAAATCCCAGCGAAACCCATCCAGTTTCACGGTCCGTCTGGAATTGATGGCAATGCATGAATCGGAAGGCAATGACTCGGTGGCGGATTAGCAGATTCTTCTGGAACCGATCGTAGACCTGCAGTAGAGTGTGTGTGTGTGTGTGTGTGTGTGTGTGTGTGTGTGCAATCTCGGAAATTAAGCTCGATCATTCCATGCGAGATTATCTCGTCATCAGTTCCATGCCATGCGTTCCAGTGCTTTCCATTCTCATGTTATGCTATGTAGCAGACTCTGCGTGTCACCATCGACCACCACTTTTCCCCGTAACACGGGTCCATGGCTTTGTGAAACGACACACTACTGCGGAGATATCCCCAACATGCGCAATGTCTGGCCCAATTCGGCCGCGGTATGGTTAAACGAGTACGATTTCTCGTGTAGGACGTCCATTGGTAGTGGTTGGATTTCCGTTTTGGTGATTTTGTAAGGGAGCGGGATCCGCGTAGCCGAGTATGACTCGACGCCGACTGGGCGGGAATGGTTAGCAGGGACTTTTCTATTTTAATAATAGAAGAGGGTTAGAAGAGGATGGGATGGGGCTTACAGATTGTCCAGTAATTTAGTGTCACTGGTACCCAGATGGACACGGCAATGACCTGGCCGAAGTTCCAGGACGTTGGCTCCCAGTGACACGGATCTGGTTGTTACAGCTGGAACAAATTGCCGGCATCGAACATGTCTGGGCGTCTGGACAGTGCCAGGATGGAGGCGAGTTGGATGGCTATCATGAAGTAGCATTGGGTTTCTTGGAACTCGACTAGGACGAATCGGGCAATCAAGCGATGTTTGGTGGCTTTTTCCATAAGTTGGGCACGTATTCGATTGCGATAGGGTTTTGTTGGACTCGATTTATAAACCCAGCCGGTCAAGAAATCATAAGTCGCAGGCAGATAATCAAGAACCCGCACAACCAGCCAAATATACAGAACCATACTCGCCTGCATAACATACGATATCAAAGCCTGCACTCCTCATTAGCCCAACCCATCCCACCAAAAATAAACACAGAAAAAACAACCCCCGGCCCTGCAATATCCGCATTAGGTTCAAGAGGCATCCCATGCATCCCCCGACAAGCCGACGCCCTGAACCCGATATTCGAAACAGCTGCAGCCCATAATCCCCTTATCATACTTATCAAGACGCGCGCAGTCAGCCGTGGCATGGCAGTACCCGAGTATATACTCGTGAATCACCTGACCAAAGGGACTATTGAATGGATGCTGCAGAAGCATCGTCTGTGACATTGCCTAGGGAGTAGAAACAGCTGGAGAAGGTGTGGAAATTGAGGAAGGCGTATTGGGGGTTTAGGCATGTTGTGTTGTTCATGGTTATTATTTGCGGTTATCGTGGGGGGTGTGATTAGGGGTGATCGCCTCGGTATGGCTTGATTGTCGCTTCATGGCGGCGGCTGGTGATATGCGAGATGGCATAGCCACAACTGGGCAGCTTGGAGAGTCTTGTATGGAGTGCTTTTAATAGAATTTTGCGGATATGACAATGGATGGTATAGCATAGTTGAGTTGAGAAGTAATAAGAACAGGAAGATTGGAGATAAGATGAGGCTCAAACTGTTGCTTCGTTTGTCACCTGCTACTCCGTATTCGGTATAGACTAGTCTACGGCAGTTCGCGCATATAGCGGGGTATTGCTACATGGAGAGTAAGAATATTGTAGATGATTATTATTATTGTGAGTATTATGGGATTAGATAATTAGGTATGTGGTACATAGAACTTTTGTCTGAACTGAAAGCATTCAGATCCTCGCGACCATGGTCGCTGATAATCATGTCTCGTTAAGAAGACTTGTCCTCCACACTTCTGATATCGTGTCGCCTGTATCAGCGTGGTGATCGCAGCCTTAGATGCTGCGTATCAACGGTGCGATCATTGAGCCTTGCTTCAATGAGACGGAAGCGTGGGAGACGGATGGAGAAACGAAGTATCGATCCAGTCGATACCGTCGAGGTCTCCTGCTCGCTGCGTAGGCCTAACATTAGTGCCTTATGGATATACTAGGAGCATGTTTGTGGAGCCGTGTCACTGACGACTTTGGCTAAGGGTCGTAAGAATAGCAAGCAAGGCCGATAAGTAGGCCTCGCGCACGGATGGTTCAAGTCATGTTTCTTCTCCGAGAGTCAACACTGCGGACGTGGAATCGCTGGTGACGACGGCTTTGCATGAAGCAGTTATTTATCTTAAGACGCTTTTGGTCTTCGGCAGCAACTGGCACTTGCTTCCAGGCACAGTTGGTCTGCTTAATGGTGTGCACTTGCTGTTGCGACTGCTCAAACTCCTGTTGCTCCGCGGTAGACTGCAGTTCCAGACACTGCAATGCCAGCTGCTTAACCCCGTCGGTCAAACTGCAGGCACGGTATTCAATCTCAGGCCAGAAATCGTCCCCCCAGAAGGTATCCTCGCGCACAGCAGTCTCCAAGGTCTCAAGCCAGAAATCGAATGATGGAAGACGTCTCTTTCCGACAGGCACGTCGTGGCCCTGAAGGTGACCGGAAAGGAGGCAAGCGACCGCGATGAATCGAATGGTGGGTTCGGAATGCATCACATGCAGCACGATGCAGGCAGGGCAACGCTCTGTCAGGTACCAATCATGTTCCTCGCTCAGGATGCAGTGCAGCCATGCATATGCACTGCGAGCTTCGCCCCGGAAAGCGCGTTCAGGCTCACTAGCGCGCGAGCTAGGCAGGACACCAGTCGCAATGCGCGAAGCCTGAGTGTGGAGGAGGAATAAGGGGACGAGGAGGGTGTGGATGATGTCGCGGTGGAGACGGAAAGACTCTTGGTCTTCGTGGGAGCAGGCATGGCGGTGGTGGGAGCAGAAGCTGTTATCATTAGCATCCAGGCATACATCCCGTATCAGTTGCAATGCTTACCTTGGAGCATCCATTCCCAATTCCTGGCGGCGCAGGTGTTCCCTGACCGCGGTAAAGGCATTGTTGTTTGCCAGATCCGCCAGGTGCTTCCTGGGAATCTGAAACGGCGAGACAATTCCAATCGACATGGTGAATCCTCCTCAATGTACAGCAATAACGATTGTATTCTTTTCAAGGCAGTTGTAGTTATAAGAAACGAACGACGGCGATGGTGACGTGCGCGACAAAAATGGAAACCAGGAGTTGACCAATTAGAGGCGAATGGGAAGATGTCGAATACCGTTGGAGACGGGGTGAACCACGGATCGCATCATCCGGAGCGCGAGTGATGAACAAACGAATGTTTCGAGAGATATAAGAACCTGCGTGGATCCAAAAGGAGTCAACAGGGAAAAAGGGACTAGAATCGCGATGGAAAAAGCGCGGGCAAAGCACTATTTAAACTAGCCTCTAGTGTGTGCACAGAGACCGAAAGCGGCCCGTCAGGTGAGGCACGTCATCCACGCAAGCCTCGCTGATCATTACACGGGCGTCGTTTCACTCGGAAATGAATTCGGGTGGGTGTGACGGTAGTATTACGGATTTTCCTAAATTGGGTTAGCGGCCTGCCTGGATAGGAGACTGTAACGGAGGGGAAGTTCGTTTTAATTGGACAATTAAGGGGCGTAATTTTCGTGAGTGGATTCGGAACTTACGAACGCTTGTGGGGCTCCAGGGTCTGGTCGGGTCTTTTTGCGTTTGTTAAAATGATGCTGTTTTATTTTTGGACCCTTAAGGGTACATACAAGTATATACATACTCCGTACATAGTAGCAGTAGTAGTAGATACTCCTATATGTATAGTTTCAGGGTCATATCTAATTATACAGTGGCAAACATTAATAGGTGACTACCCCATACTATTACTCGTTTTTGCCCATGGGCAGTACTAATATTAATGGCATTACGCTTGGGCTGAGGACGATCGCGATTTCAGGGGTCAGCCCAACCGCGGAGCAGAACCGGTGTGCTTTTACTATATCGGGTTTAGCTGTAGGCCTCAGGCAGAAGTCAGGTGACTGCTTTACCGGACAACCAGATTCCATAGATGCATCCAAATGCCCTTGTCGCATTGTATCGTCTACTCTGTATGTACTCCGGAGTACATACAGAGTAGTATTGTGGTATCTATGGAACCGCAGATGTTCCGAAAATTACCTGACTGAAACAATACTCAACAGCACTACATGTCAGCATCTCTGTATTGAGCGATATATATCAGAGCACAAGTACCACTACTTGTACACTACACTACCACTATGACTACTAAGAGAACCGTTTTAAAGAACACAATCCTAGTCTGGCATCCTGCACGATGAATGTGCGACGAGTCTGTCCACTCAACTTGAAACGTCCACGTTGCTCCTCCAACAGTTGCACATTACCGGGCCAAATCCTTTTGATGCTTCAGATTCCGCTTCATCTCCGACGCATTGGCGATGAGACACGCGAGATTCAAATGTTCTACGATGAACGCTTTACATGTACTACAAAATGAACTACTCTATACAAATCTCTAACTATACGCAGCAAAAAATGGATGTTTGCTGTCGCAATTTCCATGTTCGGCTCTGTGACAGCCCTTGCTCCTTCCTCAGTCCCTACTTCCTGCATCTTCACCTCCCTCCTGCCAGGTACGGCAATCTGCTCCTTCCTGGAATGCCATAGCACCCGGGGAACTCCCTTTTTTCTCGCATTCCTATCTTCTCCTCTCTTCTTCTCTTTCATCCTCTCTCCATCCTCCCCGATCTACGCACGTTCTGCAGATTTATCGGCTCCACATTGTTTCTCTACATCGTATCCCTTCCACCACCACGCTGAAGATCATCCTCTGATTATCAGATCGCTTCAACATGCTCTCTTCTCTGACCTCATGGTCTGCGGCATCGCTGCTCCTCGCGGGTCTTGCCCCGACTGCTCATGCTGCCGTTGACAAGATCAACGTCGTTGGTTCCAAGTTCTTCTACGAGAATGGCACTCAGTACTACATGAAAGGTGATCGTCTTGCCAACATCTGACGTGACCCACTTGCTGACTGCTCCAGGCATCGCCTATCAGCTCGTCCCCGATGACCCGCTCATTGACACGGATCAATGCAAACGCGATATCACTCGCATGTCCGAGTTGGGCGTCAACGGCATCCGAGTCTACCATGTCGATCCCACTGCCGACCACACTGGCTGCATGAAGGCGTTTGCGGATGCGGGCATCTACTTGTTTGTCGATCTCGACACTTTTGACACTCAGATCGAGCAGGTACGCTGTCTGCCAGACAATCAGGTGATCGTCAGCTAACGAACCAGACCCACCCCGAGTGGACTGAGAGACAGTTTGACCGATTCAAGTCTGTCCTCGATGAGTTCCAAAAGTTCGACAACACCGCTGGCGTCTTCGTCGGTAACGAAGTCATCACGACCAAGGAGGGTTCCGCCGCAGCTCCCTATATCTTGGCCGCGGCCCGTGATATCAAGGCTTATCGTGACCACAAGCGGTACCGTCCAATTCCCGTAGGGTACTCTGCCGCGGATATCGCCGAACTCCGTCCCATGCTCCAGGAATACCTGGCTTGTCGCAAGGATCCCGCTGATCGTCTCGACTTTTTCGGTCTGAACGCCTATGAGTGGTGTGGTTCCTCGGGCTACATCCAGTCTGGTTACAACATACTCCAGAAGAATGCCTCGACCTATTCGATTCCCATCTTCTTTTCCGAAACCGGCTGCAACACTAACCGTCCCCGCACGTTTGAGGACCAAGCGGCCATCTTTGGTCATGAAATGGGGGACACCTGGTCGGGTTCCATTGTCTACGAGTGGATCGAGGAGACCAATGACTACGGTCTGATCAGCTACGGGCCCTCTGTGAAGGATGCCGCTCCGACCAATACTCTGATCCAGGACGGCTTCACTCGCAAGGGCACGCCGACACCGGTCCAGCCAGACTTTGACAACCTCAAGAAGCAATGGGCCACCCTGCACCCGACTGGTATTGCCCTTACGGAGTATGCCAAGTCGACCGCGACCATCACGCCGCCCCAGTGTCCGTCATCGACTGCTGGTGGTTGGTCCGTGGACCCTAGCGCTCCTCTTCCTACTCTGGGTCAGACGTACAGTACAAACCTCTCAGCTACCAGCCGTACCTCCGGAACTGCCCGTCAGACTGCTACAGCGATCGTTACGGTTTCAGCCACGTCGTCTGCAGCTGCAGCCACACCTACCAAGGAGAATGGTGGTCGTGCCGTGGGAGTTGATATGTCGATGCTGGGTTTGGTTGGTGCGGTAGCTTGGTGGCTGTAATGGTTTTCTTGTATGGATATGATGATGGTATGATCATGCACTTTTTATTGTGGCATCTTTTATTGTTTGGCGTTCTGTACGCTATGTTACGAGCCGTGCGTTCTGTATGTATATGAGCCGTAATACCCGTTGGCATAATTCACTCCTTTCGTCATTTTATACCAAGTAAATGACTATTGTAGTAAAACACCCACACAAGTCGCATTATCACTCTCAACTCCTTCAACCACCTCGTCTATAACCTCCCTAACAACCGCTTCTCCTCTTATTCCGCTGGTAAATTCCTTTGCCAGCATCTGGATAAACCCCTCATCATCTACTTTCGGGCTATCACTAACCCCGTCCGACACCAGTGCCAAGACGTACTTTTTCCTTGTTCAAGGTTAACGCGCGTGATATCCGGTTCAGAGGAGAGAAGGTCGCCTTGCTGCTCAGAAGGTTCCACCCCCGCACGAGCTTGTTCTCTCGTAAGCGGGATTCTCCTCATTAGTCTCGGGATTCGTGGCGGAGAGATTCGTAAACGGCGTTTTATACTGTAGGTCGCCGAGGGCGCGGGACATATTCAACGCTCCTGTTCGTCGCATCCTGGTTAGTTAAAGGGACAGTAGTAGAATGACAACGGGGCAGGGAAACGGACCGATCCGCGGTATCTCATGCTGATCCGGGAGAACCGTTCCGCCTGCATTTTCAATACGATGTTTTTCATCGGGAGAGGAGGGGTTTGTGTGATTTTGTTAGACATTTCTTCACCCATTAGCCACGCACCCAAACCCCGAGCTTGCTAAAATTGAGTGAAAGCACCTACCACATCTTCAATCTGATCATCATCATTACCACCTAAGGTACCTAGAAAAACCTTCGAATCCCCCAAATTCCCAACAACAAGGGTACCACTCTTTAAATCGAGTAATACAAGCGCAAGCGTCGAGCCAGCGAAGGCGTAATCCGCCTCTCCGTTCTTGAACTCCTGGACTAGTAATTGTTCTTCGGAGGATATGGCTTGTTTTATGCGTATGTTAGTGGATGTACCCCTGTAGACTATGTAGAGTAGAGTAGAGTAGGGGCTGGGAACGGGGAGAGAGGTGTACGCTTGCGGCGCCGAGGGCTTGGATTGTGACCATTCTTGCTATTTTGAGGTCAATTGGGTGGGTAATTCGGTGTGGTGTTGGTGGTAAGTACGGGTATTCAGTATGTAGAACTACGGGGTTCAATGGTTATATCCTAGGGAACCGTAGGCTGCATCATTGGAGATAAGATAAAATAAACTTGGTTTTCACGATCATTGCTTGGCCAGTCAGTCAGGATGCCCTAATGCGTCATCGTTACATCCCTACCATTGTGGGGAATCTATGGGGAACTCTCTATACTCCGGAGTACAAGTATGTACTGTATGTCTATTGAACATTATCACATAAAACTATTAACAAATCACTGTACTGGGATATATAACAATCAATCACATCACAAAGCAATCAGAACAACAACCCCGCAAAAACAACCCCAACAACACCCATCCCCAATCCCCTCCCAACCTCAACCCTCGAGGCTCTTCCAGTATGCGTCGAACTCGGCGTCGCAGAAGACGAGCCGTCGCTGGTAGTAGAAGTAATCCACGTCGGCGACCAGGGAGTCTGTGTCGTCGAGGAGGTCGTGCTTGTGGTAGACGAGGAGAGAGTAGTCGCGGGCGCGCCGGGGACTAGCTCGACTTGTGAACCAGACGCAGAGGCAGCGGCGTCAGTTGTAAAAGAGACTTCTGGAACAGTGAACGTCCGCGTCCCGTATGAAACCGCCGTCGCAGATACGCCCCCTGTCGCCGTCCCTGTAACCGGCGCAATACTAACACTCCCCGGAACACCCGTAACAATCCCCGGGTTCTCACTAACATACCCCGCGCAAATTCCCACGAAATACCCTATCCCCGCAGAAACCTCCTCCTCGGACCCCGCCCATGACTGAATACAGCTGATCACGTGGTTTGTGAATGAGGACTTCGGGCAGAAGCAGGATACGTCGCTGTTGGAGGAGCATTTGGGGACAGAGTCGAGCCAGGTGTTTATGCAGCGGGGGACGATTTCGGGGCAGGAGGGGGATGATGGGGAGAATGGTTGGGAGGGGGATGAGGATGTGAGGGGGTTGTAGGCGGAGGAAATGCTGATAGTCGACGTCGAAAGTGTAGTTGGAGTAGCAGTGTCACTAGTTTTGCATGTAGCGCAGACAGTCGACGTAGAGGTTAGGGTCAGTGTAGAGGCGGAGTCAAATACTAAAGTCTTCCACATTTCCGCAGACGGCATCAGTTGAGTCACAGGGACGCTAGTCACAGACTCGTAAGTAACCAGAGTAGTATCGTCGGCGGAAGATGGAGCATCTCGAGAAGATAACAGTGAAGAGCCTGGCTTCGGAGTTGGTGTCGAGGCGAACATTGAAGCCGGTACCCAAACACGTGTTGAAACTGGTGTAGAGCTCGGCGAGGAAGCCGGGATAGCTGAGATAGATAAAGATATCGAGCCAGAAACGGAAGCCCACGAGGAAGAGGTGGTAGGAGTAGACGTCAATGTCAGAGTAGACACAGTGTTAAAGACAGAGGTGACAGAGCTTCCGCCTGATGAGTAGGTGGAAGTGATCGGACAAGTAGTGACCGTTTCATAAGTGACCAACGTGGTTGTGCCTTCTTCGGTAGATGCGACTGGCGTTGAAGCTGCTGCAGACGAGACCGGTACAGATGAGACTGATACAGATGAGACTGATGCAGATGAACTAGGCCGTGGCCTCGGCGACGCAGGCACCGAAACCGACACTGAAGTAGGCGCAACGCTGCTCTCTGAACAAGCCGCACAAACAGTTGAAGTAGAAGTCAATGTCTGAGTAGACACAGTACTAAACACAGATGTGAAAGAGCTTCCTCCAGAGGAATAAGTCGATGTAATCGGGCACGTTGTCACCGTTTCATACGTGACCAACGTGGTTGTGCCTTCTTCGGTAGATGCGACCGGCGTTGAAGAGGCTGCTGCAGACGAAACCGGTGCAGATGAGATCAACACCGACGAACTAGGCCGTGGCCTTGGTGATGCAGGCACTGAAACCGGCACTGAAGTAGGTGCAGCGCTGCTCTCTGAACAAGCTGTACAAACAGTCGAAGTAGATGTCAATGTCAAAGTAGACACAGTGCTAAACAAAGACGTGAAAGAGCTCCCTCCAGAGGAATAAGTCGATGTAATAGGGCACGTAGTCACCGTTTCATAAGTGACCAGCGTGGTAGTTCCCTCTGTAGACGAGACTGGTGTTGATGAGCTTGAAGAAGCTGGTATCGAAGGAACTGGGATGACAGAGATTTCTTCCGCTGAAGATGAAGATGGAGATGGCCGTGGTGATGAGGTAGGTGTAGCGGAGGTGGAAGCTGCAGCGGCACTGCTTTCGCATGTAGCGCAAACAGTTGAAGTTGATGTCAGAGTCTGTGTAGATAACGTAGTAAACACAGACGTGAAAGAGCTTTCTCCTGATGAGTAAGTGGATGTAATTGGGCACGTCGTGACAGTCTCATAAGTCACCAGCGTTGTGGTGGCTTCCTCAGTTGAACCAGGTGTGATGCCAATCGACGGAGAAGCCGGGTATGAAGAACTTGGCCCTGATGAAATCGAGACAGAAGCTCCTGCGGAGGAAGATGGCCCCGACGCTGGCACCGAAACTGCAATCGAAGTAGGCGTAGCAGAGGAAGAAGCCGCAGCGACGCTGCTTTCACATGTCGTACAGACGGTTGAGGTTGATGTCAGGGTCTGTGTAGATAAAGTAGTAAACACAGATGTAAAAGAGCTTTCTCCCGAAGAATAAGTCGATGTAATCGGGCATGTAGTCACAGTTTCATAAGTCACCAGCGTTGTAGCAGCTTCCTCGGTCGAAGTAGGTGTAATACCAATTGATGAAGGAACCGGGTATGAAGAGACCGGTGCTGAAGAAATCAAGGCTGACGTTCCTGCTGACGATGGCCTGGGCGCTGGTACCGAAACCGCTATTGAAGTAGGCGTAGCGGAGCTAGAAGCTGCAGCCGCACTGCTCTCCAGACAAGCTGTACAAACCGTAGATGTAGATGTCAGAGTCAATGTAGAAACAGTGCTAAACACAGAAATCACAGAGCTTCCTCCTGAAGAGTAGGTAGACGTAATTGGGCAAGTCGTAACAGTCTCATACGTAACCAACGTCGTAGTCCCTTCCGTCGTAGACACGCGAGCAGAGCTAGCATGAGAAGAAATGCCCCAGGATGAGGGAATTGGTGTTGACAAAGCTGGTAACGAGGATGCCGGAACAGAGACTGGTACCGATGAAATCACCGAAGTAGACATACGCGTAGGCATAACAGAACTAGCAGCAGCAGCACTACCAGATTCGCACGCAGTGCAAACAGTAGACGTAGACGTCAACGTCAGCGTTGAAAGAGTGCTGTACACAGACGTCACTGCACTTCCGCCAGAGTAATGGGTGGAGGTGATCGGACAGGTTGTCACGGTTTCATAGGTGACTAGTGTTGTTGTGCCTTCTTCGGTTGAAGTTACTGATGGGATTGCGCTGCTGGATTCCGGCGTGGGAATAAAGGAGGATATGACAGGGATGGAACTGCTTCGGGAGGGTATCGCGGGTCTTGTTGAGGTCGAGGGAGCTGCTGAGCTGTACACGGTGGATTTGGTCGATCTGACTGGCATGGACGAAACAGGCGTAGACTCAACAGGTACAGAAGACGCACCCATAGACCCAGCAGGAACAGACCCAGAAATAGTCTCAGTGAGCGTCGAGTCAGATGGCGCCACAGATCCAATCGACGAGACAGCAATAGAACTTGACGTTTCAACAGACGCAGACGCAAACCAGGACCAAGACCCCAATTCAATAGACGTAGATGTCGACGCAACAATCGCCGACGAAGTAACTGCCGCCGAAGAGGAAATAACCCAGCTGCTCTCAAAAGAACTCGAACTCGTCTCAACCGGACTCACACTCGAGCCCCAGCCCCCTGGCACGCTAGATTCAGCAGGAGGCGTAAAAGAACTCAAGAAACCAGCACTGAGACTAGTCGACGACGCGGGACAATCCGTTACCTCTGGTCCGCAGCTGGTAACCGTGACTTCGTTGGTAGAGAACACAGTAGCATCCGAAGGTGAAGGCGAAGCAGGCGCAGACCAGCTAGACGCAAAAACAGAAATCGAGCTCGTTTCCGCAGGAACAGGGGTAACAGGAGTGCTAGGGGCAATGCTCGATTCAGCAGCAGCAGAGCTAGGGATCCCAACACTAACAGCTTCTGTCGAGGAGGGCACAGCTGTAGATGACGCAGGACAATCTGGTACCTCTGGTCCACAGCTAGTAATCGTAACTTCGTTCGTAGAAAACACAGTCGAGTCCACAGGCGGAGAGGCAACCTCGCTAGGCGTAAAGGCACTCGAACTCGTCTCCACAGGAGTGACAGGTGTACTAGGTGCAACGCTCGACTCCGCAGCCGCAGAACTAGGAACACCAACACTAACACTCTCAGTCGACGGCGCAGCCGGAGTCCAAGGCGCGCTTGACTCCGCAGCAGCAGAGCTAGGCACCCCAGCACCGACACTCTCAATCGAAGGCACCGCAGTCGAGGACGCCGGACAGTCTGGCTTTTCCGGCCCGCAGCTCGTAATAGTAACCTCGTTCGTCGAAAACACAGTTGCGTCGAGCGGTGCTTCTGCACCGATCTTATCGCGCGCAGATAATCCTCGCTTCGAATTACTTCCCGATGTCAACTGCGGACAGTAAAAGTCGATGCTATAAAACGCCAACGTAATATCGCCGTCGCCCTCACTGTCAGGTACTCGAAAGCCCATAGAAACAGCACCTCCACACTGCTGATTCGCAATATCCGTCATGTTTGGCCCGGACGACGCTGTGTTCTTGCAAGTCGTGCCATCCGACATTCCGTAGATAACTTGGATTTCCGTCTCCTTCGACGTCGCGAAGTTGAGCAAGCTCACCGAGAATTCCGCACCATTTTCCATAGCGACTTGTAGGTCTGAGGCGTCGGTTGTGAGTTTGCCCTCGAGGTATTTCTGTTCATGTTAGCCGGTGTCCCGAACCAATTGATACGGGTGTTCAACATACGCCTACATAGCCATGGAAATCAGTCGAGACCTTGAAACCGGTAAATGTGAACCCTTCATAGGTCGAAACGTCTCCTGTAGATATATCCGTCCATTTGAATTCGACGCCCTTGGACTGTGCTGATGTGCATGTGTGTTTTATGGTTTGGGGTCTTGTGTAGGATTTATCGGTGTCCCAGAACTATTTTGTTAGTTTTTTCGTAACAGTCAGTAGGACTGAAGTAGAACGTACCAACGCGCTTGCCTGAGCTAGGGCAGCAAACGAGAGAAACGGGACCAACATGGCGAAGTTCACAGCAACATGAACCATAACCAGAGATAATTGCGCTCGTCGCGACTTCGATGTCGTCCAGTTTATAGTTCAAGAAACGATATCCCGGCTATAATAAGAAACAAAGAAAACCGTTCACTCAATGTCTTCAATATTCGTAACCAGGAACAAGAACAAGAAACAAAGCGCGCAACAAGCAAAGCCACGGAACCACCGAGAAACAAGAACAAACGAGAAAACAAGACAATGCAGGAACACAACTCCCTTAAAACATTTCCCTCACAGAAACCCACCACAGCCTCAGCCCCAGTCAATTAAGTCCAGCCGGACCAATCCAACCCAGCCTTGTACGTTTGTACGGACTACACTGCATACCCGACGAACCGAACCACCTATCTCCAAGTCACCACCCAATGGAACAACCTAGAATCAAACTAGCCCAAGCGTAAGTAGGTACAATCACAACCCGCCCGGCGCCAAGTCTATTTTTGACCTTCCGTTCGAACATTTCTATGATTCGCTGGGGGAGGGACAATGGGTACTGATTCGTCGATAGATGTGATTTCGGGAGGGTCTCGACGGTTCTTTTGCTTTTCTTTTTTGTTATTTGTTTTTATGGATGGGTTTGTAATTTGGTCGGGCGCTTAGAGAAGCATTTTTTTGTCCGGAGTAGGATTCGGGTATGTGGTGTGCTTTTAGCGCCGGATCGACAGAGGTCACGGTGGTGCATATATGTCGCCAAGAAAATAGGTGCGGCGCCACGGCTAGAATTAATTGGATTGACAGTTGCGACTCAAGCATTTGTAAATGAAGTATATGGGATTGTTGTTGTATGTTGGTGGTGATGGTAGAGGTAAAGATGTCTTGGTGGTGGTTGATGTTTGAATACACTCGGGTGACTGACTGTGAGGGCTTCAACACATTGCTACGCCCCGCTCTATTCTACTCAATACGAACACACTAGCAAACTAGCCTGGCGCTTCGCAGTGAAACCTGATTGGAGGTTCTACAAGTACATGTATAACCTCGCGTAGACTACTGCGCTAAGCTCACCTACGCACAAATGCATACCTTTTTAAACGTTCGATTGCTATGTTCATCATGGACGTGACATCAGAGAAAATATCAAACAAGCCCGCCATAAACCCCGAGGTATATCCCCTTGTTCCAGAAAACGCATAAGAAACAGCAAAACACCGACTCCAAAACGCAAGACAACTTTCGGTCATCGAATCATCTCTGTTTTCCATCACCATCAATAAATTCGGACCAAGGTGTCATATCCCCGAAAGCGGAGGACCGTAAATAAGTAAATATGAAAAGATAGACCCATAAATAGCAAGAGATGAGCGAAGATACAGCCAATGCAATTCTAAAAGTCTTGCTTTATCAAAACACAACTTTCGACGGAGATGCAAATCGTATGCGAGGTTGATTTTACCCGAAAATCATGAAAGAAATTAGAACGGAAGCTGGTTACGACGGTGCGCGTCCATCAGCTTTCGCCGGACGGCATCACCCGTATTACCGTTCCTGCGTTTCCGTGTGGGGGCGCGTTGGTCTGCCAAACGAGCATGTCGGAACACGCTAGCCGGCCGGGCAGGGGAGTTGGCAGGCATGAATTCCCGATGTTGCGGAAGACGCAGCAATGCCTGATACCGGTTGTGGTTGCGACGGAATGCCGTCACAATACCCCGGTCGAGATGGTTCAAGAATCGCTCGGCACTGTTCGTCTGCTGCGACTCGGCCGTCCGAGTTGGCGTGGGACTCCCCGCGCCGACCATTGGGACAGGGTTTGTCATGGCAGGCGAAGTAAGTTCATCATCGAATGGCTTCTCGTCCATCTCATCATCGGACGAGCCATCGCCGAAGTCAATAAAGTCATTGACGTTCAAAGCCGATTCCGGATCTTCGTCATCGTCATCCTCGAATGACGAATCAATGGTAATGTCTTGCGAAGGATAGAAAGCCTCCGGAGGACCCATGACCTGGCCGCCCGGAGTGATGTCGTTACCCAGTGCGGTCATCATCAGGTTGGCACCAGAGGCCAACATGGGACTGAAATCGGCATGGTTAGGAGAGGCCAGGGCATCCGTGTCACTCTCATCGATGATCTGCATCGTGGTGGCACGGGGGCTGTTGCTCGCCGTGCCCGGCATACTGTTATTGGCCGACTCTAACCAGTCATGACGAGAGGAGGCATAAGCCGGAATGATGACGAGATGCTTGCCGGTGCAGTCCACAAGAGCCACCGGCTTGTTAGGATCTGGCACAAACGATCCCATAACAGGACCCCTCCGGCGTGTTGTTGACTCATTCTTCTCGTCCGCGGGAGGAGCAAGGGAAGCCGATGAGTCACGGCGCAAGATAGACCGGGGATGTGTAATGGTGGCCGGTGGGGGTAAGTCTTCATCTGTAGTCTCACCATCATCGGCTGTTGGGAAGGGAATTCAGTCAGCACAAGCAAAAACGACGGTGTGGTGTGTGCGATCGTCATACTCTCATAGCCACTGGACTCCGACTTGTCGTCGACAGCGTCAGATTCAACGTGGTAAATGTTAGAATGGCCATAGTCGGAGTCGCCAAAAATGTCGTCATTTGACATCCGACGTCGGTTTTGCTTGCGTGTGTTTTCATTGTCGTTTTCAATCATACGACGCAATTGAGGGTCCAAGCTGTCCTGCTGGAGGAAATCACCGGGGATCTCGTCCTCGGTATGCGAGTCGCTGTCGGACGAGGAATCGGAATGGGCTTCAAAGTGTACATGGCGGGGTACCTGCATTGGGGTTTCAATGGCCTCACTGGCCAGATCAGTCTCACCAAAGTTCTCCATGGCGCTGTAGAGCTGATCCTCATCGAAGAAAGAAGCTCCTGTGAGCAACATGTGATCGTCGAAGATGTTGGTGGGGCCAGCCCAGGTCTCAGCATCATCTCCCACATCCGCCGTCGACAGCAGGTTACCAATACGGCTGTCACTTTCCGACTCGAGGATCATCATCTCCTCTAGCTTCTCCATGTCTTGGTCCTCGCCATCCCCGTCCGAAATGTAGTCGACTGCGGCGTAGACATCATCGGAGCTGTTTTCCGATTCATTGTCATCGTCGTAAAGTTCGTCGTCAGATATCCTTGCGGCCTTCTTTTTCTTTTTCGTAGTTTGTTTCTTATTCCGATTGTTGATGGTCTTCTTTGCGGGTTTAGGGGCCGATTTCCGGCCCTTGTCCTTGTGGTAGGCGGGGGCCGGCGGATCTTCCTCATCATCTGCATCGTCCTCTGATGAATTGTCCACGGCATCACTGAGATCCTCCACGGAAGACACCGAAGATACACTGGATACTGAAGAGGAAGCCCGTCGTTTTCTATCCCCACTCAACGGTCCAACAGAAAGAGATTTACCCGCTCTCCGGGGAGGGGCTTTTGATTTATGGTGATACATGTTGTTGTATGTGTATTGTTCCTTTGTTCTTTGTAGGATAAGGGGGATCGAGATAAAGTTGGGGATCGGGGTATGAACAAAGTTTTTGTTAACCGTCAAGCTGGCGTCAATTGCGTAAGAGACTCAATCGTTTGGTATATGGTTGGTCCAAGTAAGAATAAAAGAGGTGAATGTCGTGATCGTAAGAGAGGAATTGAGGAGGTAACCGGTTGAGGCCAGAGAGGAGGAGGAGGGGCGGGTGGATAAGTGATGTACGTGGTGAATAATTTTTTTTTTTGCTGTCGGAAAAAGGCACCTCACGGGGCCCGCAAACAACGGACAACCAAAGTGCTTCTTCAGTGAGTGTGTTCGAGGGGCAATTTCGACGCTCCTATAGTGAATATAGGACAGATACGTCGAAAGAGGGAAAACAGATATCGTCAAAGTGATATGAGAATTGAGACTCGGAGCTGCTGGACTGGGGAGCGGGACCGGGCCAAGCCCCCCAGCGAGGAATCTACAGCTCGACGAAAGCCATGGCGGCACGTAAAGACGATATCTGAGTAATCAAGGATAGAATGGATTGAAGATGTAGAGAAATAAAACAATAGAATAAAAGCAGCTTGTCAGCGTTGAGTCTGGTGGAGAGAAAAGAGGAGGAAAACGGAGAGAAAAAGAGAAGAGAAGAAGAGCCAGCAGAGACTGACCCACTGCGCTAACGGTACGCCTGTTCCGCTGGTAGCCTCTGATTGGCCGGGAGCAGACCTTTTTCGGGATTCCCATTGGCGGGAGAGTGTTCACCGCATTTTCACGGGCCAATCATCTGCCAGGTATTGCCGAGACTTCAAGTTAGAAACTATCAAAGTGTAAGCAGAAAAATGCATGCAATGACTCAAGATGGCGATGAGTCTTGAGTCTGTCATATGCAGCACGCTGTACGAGGAATAGAGTCATGCGTGCTTCTGCGGTATGACACAGATATCTGCCATGTACTCTGTACAGAGTATCTATGGAGTGGATGGGGTACTCCGTACAGTATCCACGGAGTAGGCTATTGCATCTCTACAGAGTACATACGGAGCATCTCCTCACTGATACAGATACATATGCATACCATTGATTGCGTGCAGCAGACTATCGGAGCACAGAATGCACCTCGCTGTGCCCGATAATTAGCCCGTCGATACCCAAGGCATCCGGTCCACTTGCCACGTCTACAGTACTCCGTACAGAGCAGCTGCAAATTTTTCCATTTTTCAGTCATGAAGAGTACGGTTCTTCGTCCATCTTGCCCCTTTTGAGCCTCTCCTCCACTAGTTCTCCGTAGTGGCAATGGTAAGCGCCAACTGAGCCAGAGAAGTGATTGGCACATAGTGACAGATCATCTGCATGGTTCCGTTTTGGTCGGGTTATTCTGTCCTCTCATATTTGATCGGAATTGAACTGCATAAGCACTTTACCCGTTTGTAAGGCCATACTCCGTACAAGTAGACAAGGTTTCTACGGTGAAAAATAGAACAGACTCTTAAGCCGAGGCTTTGCTAGACCCACATCCCGAGTGGCGCTCCGTTCCCTACCGGTTTACTCTGGGCCGATGACTATTCTTGAGGACAAGTATGCATTTGTCTACATACTGTAGAACGGAGCACTCTGTCCAGTATGTACTCTGTATGTATTCTGTAGTGACTGTTCTCGTGGTATCCTAAATCCTCCGATGAGTTGTCATAAAACTGTGTCCATGCATGCTTATGCACGCACATTCCATGATCTGCAGGTCAACGCCGATCCGATTGGACCATGCTCATCTGCACCCCGCAGTGAGGTCAGTGGTTCACTATCATCAGCAATTGGGTATCCCATAGCTAAATAACTATATACCAATAACATATATACAGGATCAAGTCCCCGGGTACGGCTCAGCCTTCGACGCCTTCTTCCCTGACCGCGAAAAGATCGAGAGCCTCGACTTGGTCCGTGTCGGGACCGGCGCGGCGTTTTCATCCCCTGCCACCTCTGTACGAGGCGTCCCATGCCCAGCCACTTCCGGTTCAGTGGCCTCCGGGTTCGCAGTGCTAGTCCGGACCGTCTCCCGCGTCTGCTCGACTTCTCGAACTCCGTCGCGAATCACATCGGCTGCAGCACCCGGAGGAGCAGTCGTAGTCAACGTCTCAGTAGCCCGGATGGGCCTCTCTTCAGACGCCATCTGCTCATTCATTTTCCGTATCTCTTCCTCAGTGACGAGACGCTCGTTCTCCAGACGGACTTCACGCCCGCGTTTATGGCAGTACCAGAGGACGAATAGTAGGACTGCATGTGTTAGCTCCCACCCATGTCAAAATGCAGGGGTTCTTAGTAGACGTACTGGACAACGCCAACGACCAGAGAACATTCACACCAATGACCGCCGGGAACCTTGCCTTCAAAAAGGCCACAATTGACCTCAGCATCCCAACAATTGCAGCCGGCTTCCCCACCAACTCCTTCAAACTAGGAATCTTGAGTCCCATCTTATCAGCTGCAGCTGCAGCCTTAGCCACGTTCTCTGTATTCATTCCGTTCTTTGTAGCCTTTTCACTAGCCGCAGCCAGAACCTCCGGCGCTAGAGAATCCGTCCACTTTTCAGGCAGCTTCTCGATCAGTTTCTGTAGGAAGCTAGGCATCTTCGAGTAGGTGTCTTGGAGCTGGTTGTTCCCGTTCTTAAATAGCATTTCGAGGTCATGGTAAGCGGTTGGGACACCGTTGATGAGATCCTTGAAGATGAGCTTGAACTTGCGGAGGAGCTCTTGCATTTCGTCGCTGGCGGAGAAGATGCGGTTGTTTTCTGCGGCGAGGTTGAGTTGTTCGAGGATTTCGGCCATGTCGTCGTCCGCTGGTTTATCTGCTGGTGCTGATGTCTCCGTGGCTGCTTCTGCTTGTTGCGACTGTTGCGGTTGATCTTGATCCTTGGTGGCATCTTTGTCCTTCGAATCGCCGCGATCGGGGGTTTCGTTTGCATCGTCTGATTTCTCTGCCTTCTATCCCAATAATCAGCATCGCGATGATTAACATCCTAGGATTCCTCCCAACTGTAACTCACCTTCTTCCCTTTCCCCCACGGCCAATTCAAACTCCACCGCTTCTTCTTGCCCTCCACAGCAGACTCAGCCTGCTCCTTATTTTCATCCTTATCACCACTCTTCTCCTGCTCCTCCAAATCCGTCGCCTTTCGCTGCTGCTCTCCAAGCTTCTTGCCAAATTCTTCCGCATTCTGATTGTCCTGCGCGACCGGGCCCGGGGCGTCAGCCGTCACCGCATTACCGGTATCCGACCCCGCGGCATCAGGCCGCGACATGATCTGGCGGAAGAAGGCTTCATCGTCGGGCGTGAGGACAGGATCGTGCGTTGTAGGACTTGTATTGGTGTTGATTTGGGGTGATACGGGGGTTCCTTTGGTGGATTGCATGGTAGTTGTTGGAGGAAGGTCGGTGATGATGCGGGGAGATAGCTGTTATCGCTCCAAGGTTTAAACTTAAATTGATGACTGGAATTCTACCACTATCTTAGTCGACTACAGACATACAAACTAACCTCCATATAAAACGAGAAAATGGCACCCATTCCCACATCCACTTTCTTCAAAAACCACCGCGCCTCAACCCTCCCCCCACCCGCCGAAATCAGAGCCCTCAACATCGCAACCAACAGACCCTCCGCTACAAGCTTCAACTGCCCACCCCCAGTCATAATCCCATCTTTGGGTCTGGCGGTTAAATATGGCGCTGATGTAACATGGATCGAAGCTGAGACTCAAATAATGATTCGCGAGAAACTGCAAGGCCGCGTACCTGTTCCTGAAGTTTACGGGTGAAAGGAAGATGGGAGCAAGGGTTTCTTTATATGGAGCTTGTTGAGGGATATACGTTGATGGAGAGGTGGAGTGGGTTGAGCGAGGATGAGATGCGGGCTATTTGTCAGGAACTTAACCAGATGGTTAAATTGGTTAAGGGGTTGGAGCAGGATGATGGGCCTTATATTGGTGAGTTTACTCGACATACCGCACCCGTTTACGCAGACCTAATCGTACCTTATAGGCAGTCTAAACAACAACCCCTAAGAGACCTCTTCCTCACAGATTGCCCAAATCTCAACGGCCCATACCAAGGCCACAACGCCATCGCCCAATTCCAAGAAACCTGCGGACTCTGGATCACCAATGATAATCCCACACCAATCGTCTTCACACACAACGATATCCTCCCACCCAACATCCTCATATCAAACGGCCCAAACCCAAAAGTCACTGCTATCATCGACTGGGCGCAGGCTGGCTGGTACCCTGCCTACTGGGAGTACTGCAAGGCCCGGTATATTAGGGTAAATCCGAGGTATTTTAGCGATTCTGCGATAGCAGATTGGAGGACGAAGTATTTGCCGTTGATTGTGGATCCGGGAAAGGAGGAGGAGGGGTGCTATCATCCGTGGCTTTATTTTGCTTTGTCGAAGTGCTAGGGTGCAAAGTCTTGGTAGCTTGTGCACTGGTCGTTAGTCGACGGTCTATTGAATTGGGCATTTGGAGTCAATTGCCTGGCAGCCCGATAGCCATCGCAAACAACCAGAGCCATGAAAATGATACAGATAGGTACACATCAATGAATAACCAGAGCAGAGCGCTCATCTCGAGGCCAGCATAAGGCCGGAGCAGATTGCTTTTACTGCATAAGAAACCTATTACGCAAAAGAACTGCCAGACGTGGATTGTCGGGATACCGACCAACTTGTCCAGGATGGTATTTCAATAAGGAAGTTGTCGATTACCTTAGCGCGATTCAGCAGTGGTCATTCGTTTATCCTCTGGCACGGATTCGGCTACAAACTCCAATTCTAACAGAGCCCTGAACATAAAGGGAGAAAGGGAAAAGCCTGTGACCTGTGGCCATGGTATCTCATATCTATATATAAGCCACTCACTGCCGTGATCCTCCTGGCTGCACAGCCCTAATCCCAAAGCCTTCCAGTTCTATAGCCACTCCGCCATCCGAATCGTATAAAGATAATTGACAACATTCTCCCCGAAAACCCCACTACTAACAAGCTCCTCTGCAACCTTAATAACCCAGTCCTGCAATCCTTATTAGCACACCCTTACAATTCACATCCACCCACCCAGAAAAGATAAAACTCACCTTATCCCCCTCATCATCCAACCCCTCCCCTAACCCGGGCGTCCCAACCCTCCCCACAACCCCCTCAAACGCACAAGCCGGCTCACAATCCCTCATACCCGCCCCGTTATTCAACATCTTCTCCTCGTCAAACCACCACCCATCAACCCACTGCAGCGGAATCCTATGCGTAGGCGGTGGATTCTGGTTCTCAGGGAGACTCAAGTCGTAGCTTCGTTGGATTGCGAATTTAAAACCCGTTTTTGTGTCGCCGGTGGCGTGGAGGAGGACGCCAAGGCTGGGGTGCGCGGGGGAGGGGATGTAGTAGGCCCAGTGGTTGAGGTAGATTAGGAGGGTGACTAGGAAGGTGTTTGGGGGGCGTTCTTTGGGGATGGAGGGCGGGGGTGGGAGGAGGGGCATGGTTGTTGTAGTAGGTATGGTATCGCGCTTGTGTTGTATCGAGTGGTTTAGGTTGGCGTTCGAGTTGTCGAAAAGAAAGATGCGGTAATGGGAACTGACAGAAGCGAGCTCAGTTCATGGTGAGAAAGGGATTTTCATACAGTGCCTGTGAATGCTGAAAGGAATGGCAAACAACAGGTACCATGCTTCCACGACAGTTCATCAAATGAGATTATACACAGTAACCCCGGTTTGGTCACTTTTGTCAATGCTGGCTGGTCCCTGGCGGCTATTAAACGGGTGCCGGACTTTGAATGGGCTGACAGACAGGCTGCAGGATTGAAGAAAGATTATTGTTTTTCTATGACAGGTTGTGTTGACTCGGCGTTTGATTTATTCCCCTGCTTAGAATAAACAAATATGCAGAAAGGAGCAAACTTCATTGAGTCTAGTACTTTAACAAATCAGTGCATGCTGACTGCAGCTGCGCGTACTTTGAATCTTCGGTTTTTGGACTTTGTTTTCTTAATTCGAGATCAAAGATCAACTTGTTGTGTTGCACAAGGCAACCGGATCTTAACCCGGATTCAAACGCGTGATGACGATGGACAAAACACCTGCTCATCTCAAACACCTTCAAACCATTTGTGTGCCAATGCCTCATAAGCCGTGATTCTCTTCCTCGGGTCAAAATTCGTCATAGCACAGATAAGACTTTAAAATCGTCGTTAACCCCCTTCCAAAGAGAAAACAGTCTGCGCGGCTTTCCTTTGTTAAAACCATCCCGAATTACCTCAAAAATGCGAACCCAGGGATTATCGCCAAGGTGTTTCAGAAAGTCATTCAGACTGTCTTTATCCGCAAAGTATGAAATCTGCCGCTCGATTACAATGGCCAGGGGGTCCACACCCTCATCCAAATCCTCTTCCCCGACGGCAAAGATGAGTCGTTTGTGTAGCGCGAAAATGCACTATATGGTCAGTAAATAACCCTTTCAAAATCAAAGAGTGGTGTCTTGGGCGAGGCGGACATGGCTGGCACCACCGCATAGTTTATTATTTATGTCTTTAAGATTCTCGAAATTAACCGGGTGAATGTACTTTAGTGTGAGTTTTCGGTCACCGGCGCTGAGAAAGTTGTAAGTAGGTGGCCATGAAAAGGAGGAAAAGAGTCAACTCATGTGGCAGTCCGAAAAGAAAGAGAGCCTAGTGACAGCATTAGGGCAACCAATTTGGATAAATCACGCCCATCAAAAGTTGTTGATACTCTAACAATGTCGGAAGAGATTAGGCTGATCGTCTGATAGGAGTTCCGCTTTACCCCACTTGGAATAAGCAAATATGAAATATGTACTCCGTAGGGAAGAGAGAGAAACAAACACAAATAACAGCCAATATGATAGATTATTGCATGCTGATTGTATCTGCCAGTACATACTGACTCTTTGGTCCTTGGACTTTATTTCCCTTGCACGAATTCATAAATCAGCCAACCCTGTCGCACAAACATGCATTCTGTGTTTCCCACTCCTTCGGCTAGACTGGATCTCAAACTCATGCAACAGTTGCATTAGAGGTCCATACATACCTGCGACCAATTCGAGTCAGAAGGCCATGTTTCCGGGTCAATAGCTATATTGTAACAATCTCCCTCCATACACTATATAGTTTCCGGAGCCGTGGGTATCTGACGGGTAGAATTCGGAAGCCTGGTTTCAATTCGTTGACGTATATGCTCAGGCATAATTGATGCCAATGGCCTCCAGATAAAACAATGTTGCTGACTATATTAGTCGTCCAGACCATGTGGTTGCTCTTATATCAATGCGCGGGGTGGAATGCGGGCAGTATACAAGGTACGTACTGCATTCGGAATTCTCTTACTGATAGAAAGGTTTGGTCGGAGTAAATCTATGATGTCTACCAAAGTATCTAGCAATTGGAATTAAACGAAGGACATCATTACTAGAGTCCGGAGTGCATACTCTGCACATGCAGTGATCACCCTTTCCCGAGAAATTCTATCACCAACAGAAAGTAATGATCAACTCGTCTAGCATGAGTCTCGGTTAACCGTAGTGAAGGGATAGACTCCATCGAGCACATAATGTAACTACGGAGTACAGGATTATGTCAGCGTGTCCATGGACAGCAAATACGGCGTACGCGAGCGGAAGTCGGGATTCCCGAGCATCTCCGACACATCGATCCCCATATAACCACAAATAATGAACAATATCCTCAACATATCCTACATAAACGCGCTGAACATAATCCAGATGTTATGACTGGTGCTGTGGCGTCGTCAGCCAGTGGAACTGATTTCCCCGAAGATTGGAAATAGAATCAACACCCTACCCATACGGAGTAGCCCTATCCAGGCACCCCGTAGCTGCCTCCACAGCCTCGAATCCCCGATATTCTTCCGGCCACCGATGTGTACTCCGGAGTATACACACGCGTCCATCAAATAGCAAAGACCATCTTGGAAGAGCTTGGCAGGAGGAGATGACGATAAGCGATGTTCTGATTGGTTATATTGACCGGAGAATTCGTGAATTTCCCGCTGACTAAGGCGCCAAGAGCAGTCTACGTCAGGAGCCCTAACAGCGATATAGATTGTGAAACTGACAAACTCTACTTGTAGTCTGTGCTAGACAATTGAACATATCTATGAGCTTTGATGGGCTATGCAGTGTCCTTCGTATGCCGGTAGGTTCTGTTGAGCTTCCCGAATGAATGCCAGAGGCCTCGAAATGAAGAACAGTACAGGGTAGCATCGTTGTTTAAGAAGTAAGAGACAAACAGACAGATGAAAAGTTCCATAGTCCACATCCGTTAATATCGGTATTCTAGCATCTAGTGGAGTTGAAATATGGGGAGCCCAATCCCATCAACAATAATTCCGCTTAGCATCGAACAAGCTTGCTCCACTGCTGACGAGTTAACGCGCCCAGACTTTTAGCTCGCTTCAATTGTATATGCCTAAACATGGACTGGGGGAAAAAAAAGGTATATATAGCTTGAAGCGTCCGGTCATGAAGAGGAGCAACACAATCTCTCTGAACAATCCATTCATTACTTTCATTCGATCCTCCATCATGCAGCTCTCCCACCTCTGGCAGCTTGCCCTACTAGGCCTTGCCGGCCTCTCAGTCGCCCACCCCGGCGCTCATGAAGAGAGCTCTATGACTCCCGTGGCAAAGAAGACTTTCCTGCACAACGCTAAGCGTAGCCTGGGCCAATGCGCCGACCGTCTCGAGCGTCGAGGCGTCAACGCCCGCGCTGCTGCCCGCCGCGCCGCCATCACCGAGACCTACCGCAAGCGGTCTCTCCTTGTCCGTGACACGGACCGTGTCGTCAACACCTCCCACCACTCCCCTCTCCAGGTGACCTCCAACACCCCCGAGACGGAGCTCTTCGCCCAAAACCCCGTCTGCATCCTCTCCCCCGAGGGTGAGATCGGACCCTTCTGGGTGAAGGGCGAGCTCGTCCGCTCCGACATCCGCGACGGCGAGGCGGGTATCCCGCTCATCATGGATGGTCAGTTCGTGGACATCGAAACCTGTGAGCCCATCCAGAACTTGTACTGGGATGTGTGGAGCTGCAACTCCACCGGCCAGTACTCCGGTGTGCAGAGCGATATGAACGGTAACGGCAACGACGCTTCGAACCTCGACAAGACTTTCCTCCGCGGTATCCAGCAGACCGATTCCGACGGTGTTGCGCAGTTCAAGTCCATCTTCCCTGGTCACTACTCCGGTCGCGCGACGCACGTGCACGTCGTTGCGCACGTGGGCTCTCACACGCTTAAGAATAACACCATTGCTGGTGGTCATGTGTCGCATATTGGACAGTTGTTCTTTGATCAGGATCTGATTTCTAAGGTCGAGGCTACGTATCCGTACAACACGAACACTGTTGAGATTACGCAGAACGCGGATGACCATGTTGTGCAGGATGAGACGGAGGATAGTAACTCGGACCCAATCTTTGAGTTTGCGCTGCTTGGTGATAAGCTTCAGGATGGTATTTTTGCTTGGGTTACTATGGGTATCAACGTTTCGGCTACTTATGACACTAGCAACGCGGCTACGCTGACTTCTTCGGGCGGTGTTATGAACGATGACTCCAGCCCTGGGGAGGCGGTTGACATGTAAGCCGTCGTGTATTATGTATATAGCTAGCAGACAGGTGGCATGCGCAGGGGATGGCGTAAAATATTTACTATGTACGCACAATGAATACAAGCACATTACTTCGGAAACCTCAGTTGTCCCTATGCCGATTGATAAGATCGATCTGACCACATGGATCTTATGCTGGGTCAACCAATGCTAGCAGGCTTATTCATTCACCAAAATCGAGATGTCTGTGTATTCATATGCAGTTGACTCAATTTGATTACTGGATATCCTTATCTTTCTCGATTCTTCTTCTACGTGTCTTCCTCCATCTCTCTATCATGCAATCATCAATGGGACAACATAGTCGACCATGGCTCATGGCAGATGCGATTATTATACAAAAACTCGTTATCTACAAAGTCCCATGACAGGTTTCAATGCTCTCTGTCATTCTAATGGAACTCCTTTATTTCCAGTTCTCGACCTTGCATATAATGGCTATCACGATCGACTTGATAACAGAACATCTCCCAATTCCCTTTGGGAACCGTTCTCAGTATCTGAGGCAAGCATACAACTTTGCAATGCACTTCTAAGCGACATCCGGTCTGTTTCATTTTCCTCCGCGTCTCCTTCGCCTTCCTCGGCAGATAATAGTGGCGCAAGTCATGACGCAGCAATTGGAGCGGGCGTTGGTGTTCCCCTGGGGTTGATAGCATTGGTGTCTCTAGCATGGGCGTTCTTTGAGCGGAGGCGAGTACAGGCTACAAATGCAAAACTTGTGGCAGTGATCAATGGCGGAATTAAACCTATCCCTCCCGAGAGTGGGTATGAGATGTATAGAGAGAACCATCATGGGCCAGTGAAATTGGGTGCAATGCATTCTACGCCAGTGGAGCTAGAACAAACGCGTTCAGTGCCAGAGCTCATGGGAAGGGCACGATAGGTTTTTGGGATACACTCGGATGAGGCGTTGCTGATCTGTAGGATTATTTCTGGGTTCTATACCACACTTAATAACAATGAATCGATGTTGCATATGGCAACCAATCAGTATCCGGGCATTTTATGATCTTCTTCTAGCGAGGCAACCGTCTTGAAGATGTCCAGAGAGGCCAGGTTCGCCGTCATCCCTCAACTTTTCGGACCTGAGACTTCATGGTGTTGTATGCGACTGAATCATAAGTACTGATGCCGCACAAGAATGAAACTTCCGGGCGCAGTTTCCTCTCCCCCATAAAGCCCATCTCCCCGGCCGGGCTATCTTGTCCCTTCCCTTTTGCATTCTTCTTGCGGCAGCTGCACGGACCAACCGGGCGTTCACTGTGACCCACAATTCATATCGACACGAAAACAACACAGCAAGCAGATCAATTACCTCAAGCTTGGGAGCTCCGATTTGGCAGTGTACTCTGTACTGCTGCGGCATGCGATCCGTTCTTAATACCTGCGGCAATCATACTTCTCAGCAACATCCAGCCTGCACCACTATCCTTTGTCTTTCTCGACAGATAAAAGTCATGACGAAGCTGTTTGTTTGGGGTGTTTGCATTGACATAGGCGAGACGAACGGACTGCCTTTTCAGAAAGGAACACCTGCACTCCATAATTTTTCAACACAATTTTCAATACAGAGCTCACGGGATTATTTATGGACGTTTCGTACCAAATATTATGACACTAACTTATATATCCGTCATCCAGACATGCGCATACATACTGTTTATTCCGCAGCGAGAATCAGAATAGACACATAACATAGAAAAGACTTCCAGGGAAAGTGAGAATCAACAATTTCCTTGGCATTTGAGGCTGAGGCTGCATAATTGCCTTTGTCAGAATCCATAGCTCGGAGATGGACTAGTTAACTCAACCCAGTTGTTTCCATCCCCGAAAACATAAGAATCGAACATCCGTTGGTTAACGTAATCCACAAGCGAGCCGCCCACCTCCCGACGGAGGTCAGAAAACATAGCCTATTTTCAACCCAACAAATACATTTCTATATAGAAAACTAATTGCTACTGCGATTAGGACAATGAGTCCTTTTATGCCCCAAAACATTGCAATCAGAACATCGTGGTGGCGCCCGTACATGTGGTTGAAATGTAGATGGTTCGGTCTCCATCTGTATAGTATCCTCAGCTTTCTGGGCCTCATTCCTCTGCTGCATAAGCTCTATACCTTCCTGAATAGAAAGGCCATCTGTATGACCTATCTGTCGCTTAGATCGCTTCTTCTTTTGCAGCGTTTTCTCATGTGCAGCCCGTAGATCCTGGACTTCTTTGGAAAGAAGAATTGCGCTATTCATATGGATTTCACACCCTTTGACAAGCCGGTTTATTGCATCATTTATTGGGCTTGGAGGACTCCGCGTATGTTCCCTCAAAAGCTTTTTGATTGTAGATGCGTGCTTTTCCAGTTGTTTAAAATTGTGAGGCGTTTTAGGTGCTGAATCAGTAGATTGGCTGCCTGGTGGTGTAGGGGTCTTGAGTTGTATATTGAGCTTCTCAAGCACCCTTTCTGGATTAAATGGGACCAAGCCACTTGCAGCAAAGCTATTTTTGATATTTTCCATCTTAAAGGCCTCTGTATGAGCTTGGGGATAGGCCTCAAGAAAGTCAAATTTGTCAATATGGTTGAAGTTGCACCGTGCCTTGTTCTCAACCAAGCGCCCATATGCCCGCTTCAGAGGTGAGAAGCAGCCCACATCAAGAGGCTGTAAGAGATGTGATGAATGAGCAGGCATGCAGATTGGTATAATATCATTCTGACTGCATATTTCATCAAATTGAGGCGTTAAATGACTTCCATGGCCATCAAGAACCGAGAGGCGGTATTTTCCAATCATTCAGCCATTTGTAGCTGGAATAAAGGTATTTTGAAGCCATCGTAGTCCAATCTGATCAGTTGTCCATCCATTATCGCTGACTTCAATCCTCCAGTCCTTTGGCAAGGCCTCATCTTGATACCACCCCTCAATATGGACCTTTCCCTTGAAGATGATACATGGCGGGAGAGCCCATCCAGTAGAGTTGATACACTCAATAGATGTCACCCATTCCCGATTCCCTGGCTGTACAAGAAAGGGCCGGCCAGTCATTTCAGCTCTAGAAACTACCTTGGCAGTAGCTATTAGGCCCATTGCATATCCTGTCTCATCAAAGTTGTAGATATCTTCAAGTGCAATCCCATGTTGCATGATTGTAATTTGCACCTGATCAAACCACTCCTTGATGATTTTAGGGTCCTCACACTTAGCACGCTGGTGATTATAGCGTCGGGAGAATCGGGTTTTAAGCTCATCATGGCGTTTAATAAAGTTTGTGGCCCAGTTAACACCAACAGTCTTGATATTGGTATCTCCACGCTTGGAAAGCAAAATATTGGCCATATCTTGAACATGAGCTGGTCAGGGAGCTGCTCCACGTTGATCCATAGAAAAAATCCATTGCACAAGTGATTCCTCTTCATTTTGGGTCAGTTTATGGCCATTGGCACGTTGCTCAGCGCGATAAGAACTGCCTTTCAATCGATCACGTAGAGTTGTACGAGGTATATTGTAGAGACGTGCAGCTTCATGGATATTGGTGATTTCCTTTTTCTGAAGAGCTGACATAGCAAGTATGATCCTTCCCTCTTGCTCAATTGAATTTCTTGACTTAGGAGGCATTTTTGATGGTATAGCGATTATTTGAATTGGTGGGTTGAATAAATGCGCCTTGAAATGCGGGAGGTGGGCGGCTCGCTTGTGTGGGCGGCTCGCTTGTGGATTACGTTATCTATATTGCCGATTGTTTTGTATTAGTCAGCTTGCCCCTCGTAAATTGCCAGATAGGAGCTAACGTAACCCACCACCGAGTCGGCCACACCCCCGAACCGGCCACTTCCCCACTGTGGTCGGAATACTTGATTCAATAACACAACAAAAAAATGTATTTATTCAATTAAACTAAACCCTATTGCAATTAGGACATTGTAGTCTTCTATGCCCAATAATACAACAATCACTGCACCGTGGTGGTGCCCGCACAGATGGTTGGTTTGCTGCTGAAGCAGGTCCACCAGGTACAGTAGTAGAGGCTTCTTGGGCATCGTTCTCACTTTGTATGATACCCTGGGCTTCCTGAATAGAAAGGCCCCCTTTATAGGCTATCTGTCTATGAGAGTGCTTTCTTTTCTGCTGCTGTTTCTCATTCACAGCCCTCAAATCATGGTTTTCCTTTGCCAGAATTGCAACATTATTCATGGCCATTTGACAACTGCGGAAAACTTGATCCATAGCAGCCTTTGCAGGAGTTGGGGGGCTATTGCTGTGCTGTCTCAATAGCTTTTTGACAGTGGATTCTTGCTTCTCCAGTTGCTTGAGATTGTGAGGTGTTTTTGGATTGGAATTGGAGGATTGACTTCCAGGAGGTGTCGGGGTCTTTGGATATATATTAAGCTGTGCCAGCACCCTCTCTGGACTGTATGGAACCAGGCCAGTTGCCATGAAGCCATTCTTGATATTATCCATCTTAAAGGCCTCCTTACAGGCCTGTGGATATGCTGAAAGGAAGTCAAGCTTGTCTATATGATTGATCCTCTGCTGCATCTTCTCTTCCACCAAGCGGCCATAAGTGCGCTTCAAGACTGCAAAACAGCCAACATCAAGAGGCTGTAAAAGATGAGATGAATGTGCTGGCATGCAAATTGGCACAATATTATTCTGATTACACATTTGATCAAATTGTGGCGTTAAATGGCTTCCATGACCATCAAGAATAAGCAGTCAATATCTTCCCTTAGTATAGCCATTTGTTGTCGGAATAAAGATATTTTGAAGCCAGGAGAGACCAATTTGATCTGTCGTCCATCCATTCTCGCTAAGTTCAATCTGCCAATCTGATGGTAAAGCATTGTCCTCATACCAAGCCTGGATATGAGACTTTCCCTTGAATACAATGCACGGAGGCAGAGCCCACCCCATAGCATTAATACACTCAATTGCAGTAACCCATTCACGATTCCCAGGCTGCAATAGGGCAGGACAACCAACAGTTTCAGCTCTGGTTACTACTCTGGCAGTAGCAATAAGGCCCATAGCGAAACCAGTTTCATCAAAATTGTAGATATCTTCATATGCAATCCCATGCTGCATTATAGTGATTTGTACACGGTTGAACCACTCCTTAATGAGTTTTGGATCCTCACATTGGGCACATTGATGATTGTATCTTCTTGAGAACTTGGTTTTTAATTCATCATGGCGTTTGATGAATTTATATACCCAATTCTGGCCAATTGGTTGGATGTTGGATGAACCACAATTGGAAAGAAGTATATTGGCCATATCTTTGACATGAGACGGTTGGGGGGCTGCTCCACGTTGATCCATAGACATTATCCATTGGACAAGTGATTCCTCTTCTTCTTTTGTCAATTTATGACAATTTGCGCGTTGTTCAATTTGATATGTGGTTCCATTCAGGCGGTCTCAGAGAGTTGAGCAAGGCACATTAAAATGACATGCAGCATCTTAAATACTCATGATCTCCTTTTTATTTATTGCTGATATTGCAAGTAGGACCCTTCCTTCCTGCTCAACCTGAGATTTCATCTTTATACGCGATTTTGGTGGCATGGTGGCAGTTTGAATTGCATCAATAATATAAATGAGCGGGAAAACGGAGATGTGGCCGGTTCGGGGGTGTGGCCGACTCGGCGGTGGGTTACGTTATACAGTAATTCAGACCTCTTTTGCGATTCCATTGGTTGAGCCATATGTCCACTACTCCCTGAAATTCAACAGCTTTTGAACTAGTTCCAAATGTAGTAATAATTGCCGCACGAGACCCTGCGGCTGTCTGGAAATATCGCCTGGTAAGCACTAATTATGCAGGACAAGAACAAGGGATCCTGGTTCACTTGGGCGACACGAGAGCCTTGTCAGTCTTCCCCTTTAAACTGCCTTGTTCCTTGGTCAGCCTGTAATCACTATTGCTGATTTTATCGTCTGCTGCACACTTGGGTGATTAGACTACACCAACAACTGGCGAATATGTCGGCAAATGATACACGACCATGTTACTTCCCTGATGGCACCAAGGCCAAAAACAACGTGCCCTGCTCATCAGATCAACACACTCATTGTTGCGGCATGGGCGATATCTGCCTAACAAATGGCTACTGCTTGAGCATCGACCATCAACCTTGGGTCTTATCACGGGGGGCTTGTACAAACCAAAAATGGGATTCTGGGTGTCCTGAACGATGCGGTATGAGCCAGATTCCTTTGCCTTATTTTCTCATGTGTGAAGTAAAGCTCTGACAAATGAACCATCCACAGTCGGCAACGCTGACAACAAAGGCGGCGGCTGCTCAATCGTCAACCTCCAATACAAAAACGAAGACGGCAAATCAACATATTGCTGCGGTAATCCAGTCAGTGGCAGCGGCACCACCGCGACGTGTCCAACTGAGAGCCAATTCACCCTAGACGACGGACACGCAGTACCCGGCTACGCCCTCCTAAGCAATCTATCCAATTTCTATGTCTCCGGCTCGGCGCCATCATCCTCAGCAACACCTTCAATACTTCCAGCTCCAACAATATTACCAGATAGTAGCGGTGATACATGCCACGACACAGCGATCGGAGCCGGTGTTGGTGTTCCGCTGGGGGTGATTGCCTTGGCAGCTCTGGCATGGGGATTCTTCGAGCGGAAGCGCGTGCGGGCTATGCATAAGCAGATGTCGACAATGGCGGCGAATAGTGCAGTGCAGCAGCCGCCTGCGTATGGGATTAATCAGAAGAACCAGGTGCCAGCGGAGTTGGAACATACGACTCCTGTGGCAGAGTTAATGGGGAGGGTACAATAGATTTCAATGGGTGCATGGGTTTCTGTTTACCGACGGGTGGCTTGTTTGTAGATAATACCTGGGTGTTTTGTACTCCATACATACATAATAATAGCAATCCTTGAGGTTCTATTTCTATGTCCTATCCTTGGGACTCCACGAAACATCCATAAAACTGGCTCGGATAATGTCACGGTGCCAGCCCGTGATCTATGCACGTGATCAGGCACGTGATCCACAGAGATACCTATCTGCGCCAACGCCGATCCTGTTGCAGCTCTTCGAGCTGCGTCTTGTCTATGAACCTGTAGATAGCCTGACTGTAGCTTATTCTGTTCGTCAATTCCTAATACATATATCTGTACCCGACCCCGCACCCTGACAGATAAACTGTGGAGAAATCTTAATTTAAACACTTTTTTCACGTGCGTTCATTTCCCGAGGTTCCAGAAATTGAATCCTAATAATGAGCATAGCAAATTTGAAACAACTCGGCTACGATATAGGCGAATATACGAAACATGAAGACCCAAACTTGGGCAATACCCGTCACCTTGTCTTCGAAGTGTACTCCGTAGTGAGAGTAACTGTGTGTCGGCCAGGACCAAACATCCGTCATCTGATTATCGCGACATCGTGAACTCCACCTTCGATTATTAATCTGATATGCTGGTCTCCAGTAATAGAAAATCCATTTATTGTGGGCGTTGACCCCAATTCAAGCAGGACATTGAGGTAGTCCCAGAAGAGTAGGTCAATTCCTACTTAGGAACCGATGGCGGATATATCAAGATGCTTCTTGGTGCAATCTTCACCCTTTTCACAGAGACCACTTTTATTCCCCAAGTGTCCGGTGCCCCGACGCTCGAGTCCCGGTCGACTCCTGGTATTCGTTCCTCCTCCTCCTCCTCCTCCCGTTGGCCGTCCTCATTCTTACATGTACAGATCCCTCTATCTTCCCGGAACTTCAGCGAGTGCGAACCTTTCGTCTGCGGCATACACAGACTGTAATGGGACTGCTTTTGATGTCAAAGTCACCAAGAAGATCAATGAGGCGTCGACCGATACTCAGGTGAGTGGCTGAACCCCGTTGTGTAGTTTAAGCTGATAATAGTAAGGGATATGTGGGATACTCTGAATCTAAGAAGAGAATTTCCGTGGTGATGAGGGGATCGATGACCAGTGAGTCGGGTTGGCCTATGGTTCGTGTCGGGTAATATGTTGGACTCACCGTACCAGCCGCGCATTATCTGAACGACATCGACATCCTCCTTTCCGACCCTGAACTATCTGGCGTGAACTTCCCAGAAGATGCAAAGATCATGCTCGGCATATCCAAGACCTGGGGTTCTGTCCACGACGAGGTAGTCTCAGAGGTCAAATCTCTTGTAAAGAAATACCCCGAGTATAGTCTGGAAGCCACCGGGCATTCTCTTGGCGGCTCTCCTACCTACATCTCTTATGTTGCTTTATCCCAGGTATTCCCGGAAAAGAAAGTCATTGGAAATGCGATGGCCGCCTATCCTATTGGCAACCAGGCGTTTGCGGACTTCGGCAGCTCGCAGAATGGCACGTTGAATCGTGGGAATAATGCCGATGATGGTGTTCCGGTGACTATCCAGCTAAGTCTACTGCGAATTTCAGCTAACACCGTTCAGAATCTGTATGCGACTATTCCCGGTTTTAAGCATTATGAACGGTGAGTTCCCTGGTTCCCTATAATAAAGGTGCGGGTCTAACCATGGTATCGCAGGAATACTATAGTTCCGGGACCCAAGACCCCTGTGTCAAGTGTCAAGGCGAACGTGACGATTCTTGTTCAGCTGGTAATGGGAAGGTCGGTATAACCGATGGGCATCATTACAGCTATGGATTCATATGGGGGAAGTCGGATGCGGGGTATAGTTATGTTAGCGATAAGTGAAATATATATACTTGTAGTGGTAGTTTTCAGATATAAACATAGCCTCTGTTGGTATTCTATGAATATATATGACTCAAGACCCAGGATGTTCCTTGCAGCTGTATATCGACTGACCAGTGACATCGAGTCAGCTGCGAGCCATATCACATGATCCCAATCACGATAATCTCAGCCCGCCCCTCCTCCTCTTACTCTTTCTTTTTCTTTCCACGCTTCCTCGAGTCGACCAATTCTTGCCTACGTGAGTCACGACACTACGTATGCAAAAGCCTGTTTCCGGGAGTTGTGTTCCTGTCCTGGGATACTTCGAACAACTGCAAAATTCACTTTTTGTGGTCTAGTAGCAAGTATTCTCGGTCATCTCTCAGCCTTGTTTTCCGTCTTCAAATAAAGACAAAGAAGGCAGGATACTGGTGCCTGGGAGAAGCTGGACATTTAATCTCTTGGGACGGCTTCCAGGCTCTCTCATTCATTCACATGCAACGACGTGCGTGACTGGTTGCGTCACGTTTCCTAACAGTCAGAGGGAAACTTCCACTCATTTTATTTTTCGGTATTTGGATCTCCTTTGTCGGGGATCTGGTTATTCGCTTTCTTTGACGTTATCGAGGCCGATAGGAATTATCACCATGTCCATGTTTAGACGCTCCTTTACAGTGAAAGATGAACCGAGTAAGACGGGCCGGTGGATTAGGAAGAGACATGGGAGACACAGCAGACATGACAAGTTGAAGGCGCAGAGCAGGTCGGACAGCTTGACTGAACGGTAAGTCTTGATTCTTTTGTTGGATATGGGTGGCGTAGCTGATAATCTGCTAGTCCTATTTCAAGCCCCGCAGTCACTTTCGTCGTGAGCTCGGAAAGACGTTTCTTCGTCGGCCACGAACATGTCATCGCTCATTCTCCCTACTTCCGCAGTATCCTACAAGATCTGTCTATGGTTGGAGCTCATGCGAACAAGGTGGTGGAGCTGCCAGATGAGTGCGCAACCCTGACCCTGAACGACCCGCACATACTCTAACCAAAAACAGAGACCCAGAAATATTCTCCTGTGTTCTCGAATTCCTCTACAAAGGCGACTACTACCCCCGCCTGATACACAACGAACTCGAGAATGCTCACGACAGCAAAACCTTCGACCGCATCACAAGCAAAGCAACCATCCTCCACACCCGAACCCGCGACGAAGTCCTCAGAGACACCGTAGTGTACTGCGCAGCAGAAAAGTACGGCCTGACAGACCTCAAACAGCTCGCACTCCGCAAGCAGGGTTTTCACGTCGGGATCCCGATTCCTATTATCTTGCGCTCTGCTCGGTACGCGTATGAGAACACGCCGGATTCGGATGCGGATTTGCGCGCTCATTACTTGGTTATGGTTATAAGGGCGAGGGAGATGTTTAAGACGAGTGGGACGATGGAGATGGAGATGGAGAAGGGGCATGCGTGGTTTTTCGATCTGTTTGTTGCTATGTGCAATCATATTGATGATTTGGAGGATGTTTGGTACGTTTTCCCACGGCTTATGGCATCGAAACTTACTGACATCCTATGTTTCAGCAAGCAGCAAACCTCCAAGTTCTCTTAAAATACTGCCGCAACGAAACTGAACAAGAACTCACACTCCACTCCGAACAAACGCGTTACCAGGATGCCAGTTTATCGATATCTAAACAACTCATCCGTTTACTCGATTGAACATTTGTTATTGCTATTTACAGTCCTTCATTTGATTACACAGTTCGCAACTCTTATCCGGTCATTCCTTGATACATGCACGCAATTGATTTTGATTATCGGGGGCACACGATGCCGATATGTTCGTTTCAGCCGGTGGTTATTGTCGATTTACCTTCAGGAAGGACTCATTGACAAGTTACCTAATGCGCGGAGCGTGCTTGGTGTTGAATGGTGTCCTTCGTTACTGTCTTATTTTCAGAGATTTATCTGCCTTCCTTGAGATTGCTGTTTGTTGAATATGTTGAAGATGATATGTGAATAACTAGATTGACAATTGAGATTCATGATATATATCCAAGCCAGCTTCAAGTCTTAAGACTCGGTAGAGTAGATTGAAAAACCCAATTATGTTTGTATGTACAGGGGTATAGCCCAGCTCTATAACAAGATAACCCCAAGCGCCATGCCCGCCTTCCCCGATTCCATCAATACAGAACGCCGAAAAGTAGTAATGTACAACAATTAAATGCATAAACATAAACGTAAATCACGACCCCCCAATGCAAGAAATCTCAAATCTCATCCTCAGGCGCCAAATCCCACTTCCTTGTCGCCATCTTCCTAGTCCGCTTACCCGGCGAACCCCCCGGACCAGCCGTAACAGCAGGAGCGAACAGATTCTCACTCAACTTAAGCTGATCCATATGGCGAAGCGCAGACTCAATATCACTCTCGCGGCCGAGAAGGTTCGAGTTTCGGGATGATTTGAGGGCGTTCCTGGTCCTTGGTCTTGTTGGTTGTTTTGTTGGGGAGCGGCAGTTTAGTTCGCGCTCGAGGGCGATGATTTTGGCGCGGAGTTGGTCGTTTTCGAATTCGAGGGATTGGTATTTTTCATCTGCGGGTGGTTCGGGGTCTTCGTTGACTGTCATAACCTGTTAGTTATCAGGCAGTAGCGGTGGATTCAGGAAGGGGTTGCTTACTCTGGAAGCCACGGGAGAGCAGTTCGATCTTCTTATCCATGTGCTCATCGTTGTGCCCGGTCTGGTCATCCCATGCACTCTGCCACCTCTTCCTTTCTTCTTCCATCTTTTCGTCCATCTCAGCCCAGCATTCCTCTCGCACTTCTTGCTCGATCATGAGACATCTTTCGTCGCTTGCCTTTAGATGCATCTCGAGCTCTGCACGTGCGATTTCTTCTTGTGTAAGGCGCACAGAGAGACTCTCGTTTTCAGAGGTCAATCGTGAAATTACAGCCAAGGCGTCTTCAAGCTCTTCGTTTAAGGCTGGGTCTGGTGAATTCCGGCCATGGTTTGATACCCTCGGGGAATGCAAGGTAGTCGAGAAGACACTCTCAGCCGGTGAAGGTGCACGAGCCACGGCAACGTCCTTGGCCAGAGCGGAGTAGCGGAGGATCTGCGAAGTAGCATTGTAGTCTCCTAGAGGATCGGCTGTGACTATCATGACTGCTTTTTGTGGTGCACGGCTATGAGACGATTTTGAGGATGGGAATGAATTGGAGAATAGCAGCTCAGTTAGCTTGCACTGTCTGAATGGGACAAGAGCCGCTTTGCCGTCTTTGATTTCGCTTTGCATCTGTAAGCACTGTCCCAGATACATCAGACTTTCGTTAATCTTTCCGGCTTCAGCAAGAGTTGAGCCAGCAGTTTTGGCAGTCCTTGCTCGCTCAGATCCTATTATAGGTTAATATTGACATGACAGTGCTTTGGTATGTATCACTTACCAGCAAGATCAGCAACAGTAAGAGTATTTCCGACCCATGTCTCCTCGCCAGTGATCTTATGCCTCATCCTTCTCTTGACCTCAAGACAAAAGAATCCATGGCTCCGAGAACTGACACTGTTTGCGCCGGTTCCAGTAACCTTCCGTTCCGTAAGCCCGACATCGAGAATAGCGAGGGCCTCTTCATAGGTGCTACAAGCGATCTTTCTCAATGACGCAACAACCTTCCGATCGGGTGACCCTTCGGTGTACTTAAACATGACAGGCCGTCGTCGGTCCTTCTGGTTGTTTACCGCTTGGCGGGAACTTCCATGCCCAGGTGTAATGGCGGGGGACAAAAGATCAAAAATTCGGTCATTGTAGACTTGGTACATCGAGACGAGAACCATATACTCGGACTTCGGGTTCAAATCTGGAGCGAATTGACTAACATCAGGTACTCGCGGCAACACGCTAGGGCGCTGTGGCATCTGTCGGCGGGGGAAGATCAGGGCGGGCATCGGGTCCTTTGAAGATTGAAATCCTAATTTAGCAAGACTGTTCATGTTCATCCTTGGGTGTGTATATGACGACATAGTCGGGGATCCAGGGACCAATCGTATGGAAGACTCTTTAGGCACATTGTCTGAATCTCCACGGTCTGGGCTCTGGGAAGGCCTGCGACTGAACCTGAGGGGCGAACCAGGGACCGGGGGTAGGATTGGGTGAAGCCTTCCAAAGACTGAGGTTGCTTGTAGCGACTTTGAGGGAAGAGGGCTCCTTACCACCAAAGGGGTATTGCCTCTAGACGAGCTAATCGGGGTCTGGGCTCTCGAGTTCCTGCCGCGTTCTGCATTCGGGTCGCCGTAGACTGCTTCGAGGAAAGCCTGAGCCGTAAAAATCTGGGCCTCGCAGGGATCCGATGCGGCGACGGATGCTAATAGGTTGGGGTTGATTGAGTTGTCCGGGGGCTTGATAGTGGGCTCCAACGCTTTGAAGATCACGTCCAGGGACATCTGCGTAAGTCCTCTTTGCGACTTTGAGCCGAGAATGGTGTGACTCTAGATATTGCAGCCTGGTTAGTATCGCTTTTTCTCTCCCCGCATATAAATATTCCAACCTTTCCACTCCCTGTAACACCCAGCGTAGCGATCAATCCATCTCGACCCTCAAGCAATACACCCCTAATTATATCATCCATGCCCGTATCCTGAAAAACATCTATTTGCGATGCCGCCTCGTCAAAAACCCGAGTAAATCCGAACCTCTCCACAGCTCGTTTCCTCAAATCCGCGGGAGGCTGCAGCGTGATGTGGGTAGTAGCCGGGAGCGGAGCATCCTGGCCATCTTCTGCATGCTCGATATTATGCTCCGGAGGATCAACAATCAAGCAACGATCCGGTTGGATATTGTTTTGCTGGGAAATCGGCGGCCGAAGACGGAGATAAACTTGAAACAGAGAGGTCTGCGAAGGTTTGGAAGTGGGATTCATGATTGCAGGATGCTCCACTAAATGCCGATATTTAGTTTAGAGCCCGAGACTGCATACAGTGATGCTGCGAGAAGTGACGTGGTGGAGAGTCGAGGAGAAACAACAGCGAGATGCGTGGCCGGGTGGAGGTTCGCCTTTGCCCGTTTGGGAAACCCGCAGTTGACGGGGTAACCGCTACATGGGGCAATGGTAGCGCAGATCATTAGGCTGCTTATTCATCATTTGTCGTCACATGACTTCACAAGCATCATAGCTTTATCTGGCAATTGATATCAAAGATAAACAAATATCTTTATTGCATAGGACCTGTAGCGCTTGTAGAAACTGATATCTTAGATTAAAAGAAAATGCTGGTGTTGTAGGTTGTATACCCATCTATTCGCCTGTCTACTCCGTAGCCCGCTGCAGTTTCCCCGAGGCCACCTCTCCAACTCATCCCAGCTCGACACCCAACAGCGACACCTCTACATCCACACGACTCGACGGAATTTAACGGGTATCGCGCGAGTGCCTTGTCGCATTGGATTTGGATCACATATCCTCATATCCGAAATCTACGAACCTCCTCACATCCCCGCTGATAAGACAATTAATTGTCCACCTCAACGAGATCGCATAGCCCACCATGTTGTCCTTCCTATCGTCGAGCATGTCCAATGCACGCCAGTCGCTGGCGCAAGTCCTCAACTTTGCGCTGGTTCTCTCAACGGCCTTTATGATGTGGAAGGGGCTCTCGGTAGCTACGGCCTCATCTTCGCCCATTGTCGTTGTCCTGTCGGGGTCTATGGAACCTGCTTTCCAGAGAGGCGACTTGCTCTTCTTGTGGAACCGGGCTCCGCGCGCTGAACTGGGAGAGGTTGTGGTTTACAATGTCAGGGGAAAGGATATCCCGATCGTGCACCGTGTTGTGAGGACATTCCCTGAGGTCGAGGGGAAGGCAAAGAATGTCAAGGAGGTTGAGGAGTATGTCTATCTTCCTGCCCTCGTGGCTTTAGTTTATCTGATCGTTGCTAACGTATACTCGTTTAGTGCCTCGACGGTGCCAAACAACATGCTCTTGACTAAGGGAGACAACAACGTCGCCGATGACACTGAGCTCTACGCGCGCGGCCAGGACTATTTGAACCGGGAGGAGGATATTGTGGGTAGCGTGCGAGGGTATATTCCGATGGTTGGATATGTGACTATCATGCTCAGTGAGCATCCTTGGCTCAAGACGGTGTTGCTGGGGATTATGGGGTTGACGGTGATGCTGCAACGGGAGCAATAGACAGACATGTCGGAAATAAAAAACTATCAATAAGATGGAATGCATATCTCCGTTTCGGGGGTCTACTAAGCTGGCAGCAAATTACATTGTGCAGTCATACGGGTCAAAGTTGGAGAAGATATATTTAGATGTAAGTGGAGTATCATGGGTGTGAACCAGTGTTACCTCAATAAAACACTTCTCCATAATTGAAGGGAGTATAGAGAAAAAAACGCGTTTACCCCAGGAACCTCATGAAAGCCGGCTAAGAGCCATTTATAGCACCTTGGAGACGTCACTCCGCCTACCGCCGCCCCGCTGCGACCTCTTCCTTCAGAGTCATTCAATTGATCAGTCACCAATTCTCCTGCTTTGTCTTAAACCTGACTTGTAAAGGATTTTTTTGCTTGTCTTGATCCCTACCACGTTCCCTCAAGCCAGTTCTTCATCACACTCCTCTTTATCCGTCATCTCCTTACCTCCGTCGCACCCCGTACTTGCCCCTCCACAGATCTCGACAATGGGCAGCCAAAAGCGGATAGCAAAGGTACGTGCAAGATCGCTGTTTAGCCTTGCTCTATTTGTGTCTCTTGATAGCGTTAACACAGCGCAGGAGCTAGCTGAGCTCGTCGAATCCCCTCCCGAAGGCATCAAAGTCGAGCTTGCAAACGAAGCAGACCTCTACGACTGGAGAGTCTACTTGAACGGCCCCGAAAACTCTCCTTTCCACGTAAGTCCTTCCTACCTATCCTTACTTACCTTTTCGAAAACCAATAACTCGAACTAACGAAAATAGAACGGCACGTTCCTAGTCAAACTCAAGTTCCCCAACGAATATCCCTTCAAGCCCCCCGCGGTCAACTTCGCAACGAAGATCTACCACCCGAACGTTACGAATGATGAAAAAGGAAGCATGTGCCTGGGGATGCTGAGGCCTGACGAGTGGAAGCCCAGTTCGCGAGTCGTCGCTGTACTGCAGTTCGCTCGTCAGCTGCTGGCGGAACCGATGCCGGATGATGCTGTCGAGGGACGGATTGCGGAGCAGTATAAGAATGATCGGGCGCGGTATGAGGAGGTGGCGAGGGATTGGACACGTCGGTATGCGAACGAGAAGGCATGATTGATGAGCATGTCTGGTGGACAGGATGCTTTTACTGGAGTTGGAATTGGGTTTTAGGCGGGTCGCTGGATAGTTGAAGATCATGATAGCGTCCGACCGTTTCTTGCGCGATCGCTGCGCGCTTGATCTGCTCGTGGATACGTTTTGGGGCATCGCAGTATGGACATGGTGAACAGGACCAGCATCATTCTTACGGAGGCGCATTTGGAAACTGGCATTGTTATCATTACGGATACGTCTTGGTTATTATGCATAAATTATACAAAGCTCATGGGTTGCACAATGTAGTCATAGTTTCACATTGATTCTGACAGTTGACAAGCAATTCCACATGTTAGCGATATAGCCTCTTAGGACGGCAATGATATCCGACAATTCATAGTGTATTTACAATGACTGTTTATCCCATACATCATACGCCAAACATTTCCATTCCTGTACTGCATACCCACAATCACATGGCTTACAATGACATGCCACTTGCAACAACAATTCAAAGCACTGAATGTCTTTGATTGATCTGAGAGAATCTACTCTGGTATCTGGTTGATTGACATTGTGTCTGAGAAAGACTTGTAACCAGTATTACCAGATAGATTACTCCGTACGGACAGTAAATAATCTTTGTGAAGCAATGGCCATGAATGAATGTGTGAGATACAATGGAAAATGCTGCTTTGTATTATTGAAATAAATGAAAGAATATTGATCGTCCATGTGACCAAACTCCGTATGACACCTATGAGCACTCCGGATACTCCGTTCTCCGTACATATGTCTTCTCTGCCCTCTAACGAAATCCTCAAAAAGGAGATACAGCTCCCTCTTCTCCCGGCCAGAACGCAGACGCAAGGAAAACACAGACGACAAGCTACGAGCTACACTACCGGTGTACAAAGTACGAGTCCTAGAAATATGAACGGAGAAACCGGAGAATTCCCGGCGTGTAGATCGTCCAGACTAGTTAGCGATATTCCCGATATTCCCTTGTCCAGAAGCCTTTCGGAACACGTCTGTATGAACAGATAGAGTTAGTCTAACAGCGCTGGACTATCAAAACACCCGACGGATTGGGACTCCCGATGAGCGACTCATGTCGACCGAACGATCGTGGAAGATGCTTGGAAGGAGTCGGGTGGGATACTAGTGTAATATTAATCGGAAGGAAGAGATTGGGCCGGACCATCGCAATAATTTCAGACTTGTGCTTGGTCTGGACTTGACCCTTTATTTACGTTAGTTATTTTCATTTTATTATTTCCTCTTTACCCTCCCGGGAGCGTGCTCGATTCCCGTACAGGGCAGTTGATGTGGGCCGGCGCTAGCAGACCTTGAAACCAGCGAGCAAAAAAAGAGACAGCTCCACTCGCTAGTTAATATTCGGGCCCTAATGATGGATTGATGACCCCGTCGTTCGGAGAAGGATCCTGGATAGGAAACAAAGTTAATGAAATGAAAAAAACAGGTTACAGGACAAGACCTCCGCGGACGTCAAGAGGGAACTGCTCCGGTAAGTGAGCAAGTCATGTCATGTCCACAGACGATCAAGTGAACCATAATCTTGTTTCCTTTCGCAAAGATTTTCCTGTGCTTGACTTTTTAGCGTCGACCAGATGGCAAGAAATAAGATTATGATGGACCAGCACCAAGCCCTGCGTAATGAACTGGAAGAGAATCTCCATCCACCTCTCTTTCTGATCTGTCGTTGTATAACGTGTACCTGTAAAGATGTACAAAAAGTACGTACAGCAGTTCGCGGTAGTTCGGTTCCTTTGTGTGCTCTGTATACTGCCAAGGGCCCCGAGTAGGTCAACCCTTTTTAGCCCCTGTATAACGGTAGACTTTATTATCCCCGGACGGAACGGATCGCAAGCCCCGCGTTGCCTCGTTTGACTGAGTCAAAAGGCAACGAGAAAGCTAAAGCGAGTCAAAGAGTAAGGCGAAAGAGTGATAGAAAGAAGCCATTGGTAGACGCATGGATGGATGCAATGCAGGGTGTGACCAGTCACGGAGGTTTGCCCCTGCAGGCGGTGCAGATATGATGGATGTAGATTGTACAAGTATATCCTGTCTCCTATGTCAGCACAAGTAGTACTCCGTAGTTATAGTACTCGAGTAGAAGCAAGAAGAGTTATATCAAGATATCCCGCATCGAACAGAAGTTGAGAATTTGTTCTTTGTTCATCTGAAACACCGATACCGTTTTACCAGGTACCGGACCGTACCGTACCATACCAAACAATACCACGCTAGACCCGACGGGGAGCTCAACGATTTGCTTCCTTTTTCTGTTCTCCTTTTCTACACTTCAATCCTCCTCTTTCTCTTTCTTCTTCTACTCTTCATTCTTCTTCTTTTTCCTCCTTGTCGTCTCTTGTTCTCTTCCCTTGAACCTCTGGTAGGATTGTGGGACCTCGTTCGGATGGACTGACTTCATTGTTGCATCGCGTTGCTGCTGGGGGCTCCCTGACGCTCGTTTGGCTGTCAATCTACGGTTGACGTCCCGGTAGCCTCGTTCCGTTTAATTACCTTGACCTTTGCTTTTTTGTATTCTTTCGCATTCTTAAAGGGGTTATCTCTCGCTCGTTCGTTGTTGCGGTTATCTTTATACCTGTGTCGAAAGCTGTCTCTCCCATTGCCCGGAAAGACAGTAAGCGCTCGCTACCATTGACGATTCCCACGTTTCGCATATCGACAAATGTCCAGCAGGTCCTGGGTGCTACTATCTCGTGGCCATGGTCACAGAAAATGGAGAATTTCGATATCCGCCTCGTGTGGGCGAATTTGATATCCCCAGCCGTCGCAGAGTCCCCCCTCCTCCACGCCTTGATCCGTTAAGATTCCATCCTCCTGCGCCTCCTTCGCGTCCCGCGACCTCTCATTCCCAAGGCGCTCATTCTCGTTCCAACTCCCCTCGTTTACCGCCGGCTCCGTTTAGAGCAAGAGGCCCTCTCCCCCACGGGTATTGGCCACCACCGCCGGAAGAGCTAGTGTCACCGTGTCCGTCGCCTCAATTTGGTCCGGATTATAACGTTTATTACGACTTTGACCCGCCAAGAGCGACACACCGTGCCCCAACATTTCCTGCGGTTCCTCACGAGCCCGTCCCGACATGGCGCCATATGGACGGCGAAGGCGACCGCCCGTCCCGCCGGAAGATGCCTCCGGGTCGGGCTGGCTTGCGAATTTCTATGTCTGCTTCTCGCCTGAATCATCAAAAGCGTGCCAAGGGCCAACATTCCCGCGAGCGTCGTCCAACCGATACCAGTAATCCTCAGGCATTGGGCTTGCCGCGTGCTACGCCAAGTAGTTCGCTGGATGCCTATGGGGGAAATGACGCTCTTCGATCTAGTGTCAACTCAGCAATGACCTCGCGCTCCAGCATCGAACAAAACAGTGGAACGGAGCGTAGCAGTGTTTTGACGAAAAGCAGCTCCATCACCGACCTTTCACCTGATACCCCCGATGGACCGGAGAAGGATGGTGGTATGAGCGTCGAAGATGCCATTTCGATGTATTTGGATGGCTTCAGCGATGTGACGGAAGAGCCGTCGTCACCAGATTTGCATGCGGAAGACAAATCGCGCCCGTCGAGCCCAAGGCCGTCAACAACAATGACCATGGACACCTTCGATGAACAATCACCCGACATAAACCCCATGGAAGACCTCCCTCCTGTGCCACCGCTTCCGGAACTGCAGCCCATGGGCCAGAACCCACCGCATCAGGAGCTCCTCGATGATCAACCGTCGATTCACGAAACCTCTAATGAACATTCTCATGAAACCTACCATCACGAGCCGACATCCCCCGCCAAGGATCCAGGTATTGCTAGGCAAGAATCCACAATTGTCATTCCTGGTATCGTTCCGCCGCCGCTTCTGCCGGGAACTGACTCGCGAGACCGCTATGGATTCCGAAAGGCCAGTAACCATGTCCCGATCGAGCGCTACGATGCCTGGAGTCGCTCTTATTCCTCCTTTGCGGCCAACCGGAAAGTGAAATGGGCGGAGCTTCTCAGGGAACACGGGTTGGAAACGAAGGAACCAACACGATTTCCGCCGAAGTCCTCGCGTGTGAAGCGCTTCGTGCGTAAGGGTATCCCGTCCGAATATCGAGGTGCGGCATGGTTCTATTACGCCGGAGGCTTTGAGCTTCTGAGCCGGAATCCGGGGTTGTACGATGAATTGGTCCAGAAGGCCATGATATCACCCTCCAACGATGATAAGGAACACATTGAGCGCGACCTCCATCGGACGTTTCCCGACAACGTTCACTTCAAGCCTGAGCAGGGTGCCAGCTCTGGTAGCAGCAACCCGCAGGGCACGGTGGTTGAGACCCAAATGATCCGGTCTCTTCGGCGCGTCCTATACGCATATGCGCTTCACAACCCGAAAGTCGGCTACACCCAGTCGCTCAACTTCATCACAGGAATGCTTTTGCTGTTCCTTCCCGAGGAAAAGGCGTTCTGGATGCTGCACATCGTTACGTCTTTGTACCTTCCGGGGACACACGAAATTAGTCTGGAGGGAGCGAATATCGACCTTTGGATTCTCATGGTTCTGCTCAAGGAATCGATGCCGAACGTCTACAGCAAAATCGCGGCCACGGGTCCTGGTAGCAACAAGGCCCGCGTTCCGGCTCTCACCGTTCACTCGCGACTGCCTGATATCACTCTTGGATTGACGAATTGGCTTATGTCGATTTTCATTGGAACTTTGCCATTGGAGACAACCTTGCGTGTTTGGGATGTCTTCTTCTACGAAGGCTCCAAGACGTTCTTCCGTGTGTCCCTGGCTATATTCAAGGCATGCGAAAAGGACATTCTCGCCGTCTCTGACCCCATGGAGGTGTTCCAGGTTGTTCAAACAGTTCCCAAGAAATTACTGGACGCCAATACACTGCTGGACGATTGTTTTGTCCGACGCCATCGCGTGGGACAAGGCCGAATCGATGAATTGCGGGCGCAGCGACGGGCGGCCGTCCGACAGGATAAGATCCGACGATCCATGGCGCTGACGCAGGGCCAGCTTCAAGCGGCTACTGATGAATGGCCGACCCAGCGATCGCGCACTCCGATCCCGGGGCTTGAACGCAGTATCGCAGATTCATGGCGACACATGAGAAGACATCATCACGCAGTCCGGTGACTGTGACTCAAAAGAATTCGATCCTCAATTATGCTGGTATTGTTTTTTTGTTTATTTTTCCCACATTGATACCCAAACGCTTCTGTCATGTTTTGAAATACAGGGCGCTGTTCTGTTTTCCTCATTCATACCCTCCTTTTTACTATTTTTTCCTTTTCCATCCGCAGGAGCCATTGGATTTTTGATTTTCAGTGGCCAGATCGGTTACGATTGCGATCGTCCACTCCCTAATGTCTATTCTCATTTTGTTACCCAATTGTTATTGACGAAGGAGCTCGTGGAGCCGGCGTGTGTGTGTTTTGATTCGGAGATGAAATACCCACCGGATGAACTATGTGTACATAGCTCGGAAGCATAACCATGGATCGACTTGAACCATGAATCATTGATCTTGCAGTAAGAGCCGATCTTGACGTAGGGCTGACCTTTGGTTCGGCCACTGTAGTCCCTCGCTTTTCGCTGCTTTCGGAAAGGGCGAACTCTCAGCTGAAGTTTCTTTCGTCCCTTTTTGCATTTTTTTTTTTTTTTTTTTTTTGGGCGCTTTCTCCCCTCTTCTTGTTTTCTTTCCTGGAATGCAGCCATGAGTGGACAGGCGGCTAGTTATTATAATCCTTCTCAGGGCTTTGAGGAGGCTCCTCCTCTGCTAGCAGCCTTACCAGCAGCCCGTCTACAACCCACAGCAACAACAACAACAACAGCAGTACGCGCCCTACCCCAACCAGGGCGTTCCTGAATCAGAACCCCCCGAGAACCCGCCCACATACAACCAAGCCGTCTACGGCTTTGACGAGGCATTTAAAATCGAGAAACCCAAGCTCAACGATCTCTGGGCTGGTCTTTTGGTGCCCTTCTCCCCTCCCCCTTACCGAAATCAACAACCGCTAACAACGATGCTATAACAGCTCATAGCAGTCTTCCTCGGCTACGTCGCTATATCTGGTCTCACTATCCATCGCTATGCTAAATACAAAGGTTTCAACGGTGGTGGTATCTACGACGCCGGTAATGAAGTCTCGCTCAACACGAACACGCTAGTGCTATTCATATTCGTTCTCTGTGTCGCGATTGCGTTTTCTTGGGCTTATTTTATGGGCGCGCGATTCTTTCCGAAAACCTTCATCTGGGTGACTGGGATTTTGAATATTGTTCTTGCGCTCGCGACGGGAATCTACTATATCTGTCGCAAGCAGTATGGCGGTGGAATCGCGTTTCTGATATTTGGTGTATTCGCGTTGATTTGTTTCATCAGCTGGATACCCCGGATCCCCTTTACGGCGTTCATGTTGCGAACGAGCATGGATGTCACGAGGAAGTACGGGCATGTGTTTGTTGTGAGCGCAATTGGCGGAATCGTGGCCGTCGCCTTTGCAGTCTGGTTCTCCGTCACCCTAGTTGCGATTTACGTCGCCTATGAGCCGACAAGCAGCAGCAGCGGTCGTGCGGGCGCAGTCGACGGTCTCTCAGGCACTAGCACCGTGAGCAATCCCTCCTGCAGCAACGGCGGCTACAGTCGCGCACGGGTCATCGGGTTGGTCGTGTACGTGACTTTCGCGATGTACTGGTTCAGCAAGTGGATTAAGAATACCGTGCACACAACCATCGCTGGTATCGACGGCTCGTGGTACTACTTTTGCGGCGAGGGCCCAGGCGGACAGGGAGGCAAGAAGATGCCCAAGGGGTCGACGCGGGGTGCGTTCAAACGCGCAACGACCTACTCCTTCGGCAGCATCAGCTTGGGAAGTTTGTTCATTGCGATTATCAACATGATGCGGCAGGCATGTTCTATTGCGCAGCGGCACGAGGCCGCAGAGGGGAATATCGTTGGCTGCGTGTTTGCCTGCATCCTAGGATCCTGCATCAGCCTCCTCGACTGGCTCGTCACCTTATTCAACCGCTACGCCTTCTGCCACATCGCGCTCTGGGGCAAAGCCTACATCCCCGCTGCAAAGGATACATGGGCGATGATGCGCGATCGCGGCGTCGACGCCCTCGTCAACGACTGCCTCATGGGCCCCGTGCTTACAATGGGAAGCGTGGGTGTGTCGTACATCTGCGCGTTACTGGCATACTTGTACCTCCAGTTTACGAATCCTGGGTATAACGCGGACGGCAACTTCACGGCGGTGATTATGGCGTTTGCGTTTGTGATTGGGTTGCAGGTTGCGCAGATTTTCCTGACGCCGGTGGGGTCTGGCATTGAGACGATTTTTGCGGCTATGGCGTGGGATCCGGAGGTTATGATGCGGGAGCATCCGGGGTTGTATCAGGAGTTGGTGAAGGTCTATCCGAGGATGCAGCAGGCTATTCATGCTTAGTTGTATATTTGCATGGGAATGGTATGGTATGGTATGGTGTGGTATGAACCGTATGTATGTGATTGCCAGTGTTTAATGTTGTAATGAATACTATTAATGCTATTGCTATGGATATCAAAACCGTTTACTAGTAACACACCTCGTCAGAGTAACCAGTATCCAAGCTAACACCTTGACCATCGCCGTGAGCATTTTGACCACAAGATCTAACCCCCAGAATAATACCCTTAGCACTCCCCGTGCGATAGAGGGTAGTTTCTCTCCCTCCCGTGAGGAACTAGGTCCGTAGCGGCCATATTTCTCCAGGTCGAATTCTTCGATTACGATTTGTTTGTTCTTTTGTTTCGGTTTTTGGGGTTGTGGTTTGCGAAGCCAGTTCCAGAAGGAGGGCTTGGTATCGCTATTGCTGGGTTCTTGCTTGTCGTCGTCGACAGCGCCAGTATTAGGACCCGATTTAACCCTCTCCACAGGATCACATCCCATCGCCGCATCCTCCCTCTCTGCAACCGTCGTAAACAACTCCTGCCTTGTACCCTGATTTTGGCATCCAGTCCCCATCTCCATCCCCATAAGCACGCCTCGACTCCCCTCATCCGCAACAGCGACAGTAAGAATCCCCGCAACCACAGAGTCAATCGCGTACAGCGATGGTATTGTTGCAATCACTGCATTCGAGGATATACATAGTGTTCTGGTAGAGAAATCCAAAGATGCTAATGGATCGTCTGTGTCCGTGAGGGGGAGCGTTGAGGTACGTGGTGTTGGTGCGAGACGAGCGGATTCCGTCGATGTGGAGTTTGAGGGCGTCGGTACTGTTGCTAGAATTGTTGGTGGTTGGGATTGGGGTTGCTTTGTAGTATGGGTTGGTGATGGTGATGGTGTTGAGACGGTGATATGTACAGCACCAGGGCCCTTCGGGCGCGCAGGTGAAAGAGGGATACCAGCTGCGCTAACGAGGTCTGGGGTCGCCTTTTTTGAGAATGATGGGTGTTCGAGTGTGTATAATCGGAGATCATGATTCCATGCCAAGCGACAAGATTCCTGCTCCTCTGCTCGCTTGAGTGCTTTTCTTTGTGCGTCTAGTGCTTCTGATGGGGTTAGATGTTGCTTTTTTGCGAATTCATCGGCCTGTTCGATGGCAAGCATTGCTGCTAAACGAGAGGAGATAATTGAGACGAGGCCGTCGTTTGGGTGCTCGCGGCGGGTGCGGTCTTTGAGGGCTAGGGTCATGATTGGGATGCTGTTTGTTGGTTTGGAGGGGTTTGTTCGGGAGATTGTTAGTTCGGCGGGGGTGATAAGTCGGAGGGTGTAGAAGGGGTGTTGGTGTTGGGGGTCGCTGAATGTGAATGTTGTTGGGTCGGTTCTGCTACAGGTTAGTGATTGCTCATAGCAAAGGGAAGGTGGGTGGAGGCTTACCGTGTAAGACGCAGGTTGAAGCTTGCGGTTTGGTTCTCCGGTCGTTGGCCATTGGCAGCTTCCCAGAGGCCTTGGAGGTCTGCCGCAGAGGAATAATGCACCTCGACAGAGTCGAGAAGGCCCGGTGGGAATTCCATCACGCTTGCCGGCACGGTCTTTGGACCTAGGGCACGGTCGATCTCCGGTTCTGGCGAAAGGACCGGACCCTTTGGTTTCTGACGAGATCTTGAGTTGCTGTATGATATCTGAGGATAATATTCCTGCTGGCTGAGAGGCAGATTCGGATTATACCGTGGGAAGATCGATTTAATGGGAATACTCAATGCCGAAAACCGCCCCGGTGACCGATTGTCCACAAGCGTACTTGAGCTGGACAAAGCCAACCGCTCCGGCTCCTGTCTCCCCCCATACCTTCCATCAGCACCGCGCAGTCTATCAGAGAATTTCAAAGCCGGTTTGGTAACATGCGCCTTTGGCGGTGGTTTTGGTGGCTGGATGGCTTTTGCATTCTCCCTGATTTGGCGGAGCACGGCATCCGTTTTCCGAGAGCCTCTTAGGTCCTCTAGAACTGTTGATGTAGATGGGGAGGAGCTGTCGACTAGGACTTTTCTGCCTCTGCCGCCTCGAGAGGGGACGTTGTCTTTGGTTGTTGATGTTGGGGTGAGAGGGGGGAAGAGGCGGAATTGGCTCATTTCATATATATTCTGTTGATGGGTTAGCTGACATCTCTAGCTAGTTAATCGGCAAGCATACTTCACTATCAATTATTCAGACAGACAAGAAACGCTAGGTGAAGGAGGTTAATAGTATACTTGCTCAGTGAGATGCGAGCAAGCAAGGTATTGTTCTCAGCGGGAAGGAGGACATATATCACCAAATCCGCTCCCGGCCTGAAGAATTGCACAGAAAACCATCGAGGCGTCAAGCTTGCACCAATATGGAGAAATGCCGTTGTGCTGCATGAGATGCGCTGCACTGTTCATCACCGGCGCTTAAGCTGGTGAGCCGGTGATTGGCTGCTCTTCGACTTTGTTGATAGCATGATTTTGATCGGGGCGCTTCGACGAGGACAATCGACTTGATTCTTGTTTATATGACGTTGAAGGTCTTCAGCTTAGAATGGATTGGATGGGGGTTGTTGGTGTGATTTGTGTGTTCAGATCTGAGTATCACATGGATTTTTGAATATTTACAGTATAGTATAATAATACATCAGTTCTCCATGGCTTCTTCGTGTACCGAGTACGTCAGAGCTTCAGCCATCGAAATGGCTCCCTCCATGTTATCCTTGTTATACAAAAACAAGCCCTGTAGAGCAGCTGCGCTGGTGGTTCTCGACCGATCGGCCTGCTGACCATTCTCGTCCTCGATTAGTCCGAGCTCCTCCAATTTCGCGAGGAACGTGTGTCGATAAGCGCCAGTTGTATCGAGTTCCCCGTAGAACCGATCCCAGAGACAGCCAACTTGGTAGCGAGTCACGGCGCCCAGGCGGACAGTCATGTCTACCCGGCCGGGTCGGACAAGAGCCGGATCGAGACGGTCGACGTGATTTGTAGTCAGGAATAGGACACGCTCCTCGGCGCTAGCAACGCCATCCAAAGCATTGAGGAGACCGGAGAAGGTCACGTTAGCGCCGCGGTAGCCATCTACGTCTGTTTGTCGACGGTTGGCGAAGGCTGCATCCACATCTTCCAGTAACACTAGTGTCCGATTGGGGACGATGGTGAGGAGATGATTCAGGCGGTCGTCGGTTAGTCCACGCTCACTAAGATTCAGGATTGCAATGTCATAGTCCAACTCGCCGGCCAGGGCCTGGATAAACGAACTTTTGCCCGTTCCCGGTGGCCCATAAAGTAGATACCCACGACGGTAGGGAATCCCACGATCGTGATACCACGAGCCGCTGTCCAGGAAATCCTTAACATCCGTAACGATGCGCTCCTTGACGCCTTCGTCAAGAACGACTGATTCCAACGGACGCTTCCGCCGTGGGTGTCCAAATGGCCTCCATTCCGTACCCCAACTGTTATAGATAGTTGTCTTTCCTTCATGTGCCTTAGCAGCATATGCGTGTGCCTCCGTAAAGAGCTCTTCAAAAACATGTCGATGAGAATAAAGCGTAGTCAACGTAATAGTCTCCCACGGCCGACCCGTCTGCAAATCTACAGACTTGGCCTCCCGCATACGATTGACGAAGATGAACGCATTCTTATAACGCAACACGTGCTTCCCAGGTCCCGGAACTAGCGCGAAATGTGTGTGAATCGCTCCGTTCGAATGTTCAACCTTTTGCGTTTGGATAGAGAGATGGCGCATCCCGGGCGTTAGCCGTTGCAGTAACGAGTCCATGAAGCTGGACTTGGCGGCCGTTGTCCGAGCAGAATTGTGAGATTGTTGGTATAGTGTCATCCAGTGCAGAAACCACGGGTAGGAATCGTCCTTGATGCTGATTTCGACATCCACGAGCATCCGTCTTCGGAGGAGTGCGGCGCCATGTCGAAGGCCTTTTTGAGCGAAACTCAGACCAGCTCCAAGACCTGCGAGACCAAAGCCCTATCCAGAGCAGAGTTAGCAGGTTTCATATAACTCATCTCATGTAGTATCTTACCGCCGTGAAGAAAGGATTGTTGGTGAGCTGGGACAGATAGCTTCCGTCTCCGGGGGACTGCGCCGCCGCCTGGACGGCATCTTTCCTTTGCTGGATCAGATCGCCAGACGAGGGCAGCCCCGGAGCATTGGGCGGTCCATTTGGCTCCATCCCTCTGCGATTGACTCGATGGCTGGTTGTTGGTAGAATTCATCCATCTTCATCAGATAACGATAAAGCGTCATCGGAGTTAAGATGGTCCGACCACCGCCCGGGTCAGAGAAACAGAAGAGTCTCTCAGGTCGAATTGGTGAAAGCTATCAAGATTTCAGGAGTCCCTGAGGCTGGGTGAGAGGCTGGACGAGACAGGTGTCTAGTCAAGTTCACCCGACTTGGTGAATGGTGATGGTATCCCCCTCCCCGCGGAGAGACTGAAATGACCGAATCCGGAAATGCGGAGATAACGGACTTAACATGTTAACATCCATGAATTTTCTCCCCTGTCGATGACACGGCTTTTCTTATTTAGAGGTTGACAGATGACATGATCCTGCAGCTTCGTGGCTTAAAAACACTGGGCTATTATAAGGATCAGCGATAATCCTGGCGTTGTACTGTCTGACTGCCTATATATCGGCTTTGACCCCACGACTACTACGAACATTCGCAAATGCGTTCATACCAGCGCTGGTTCTTCTTCTTTCGCAAACAGACTAGAAGTATACGTCCTTGCTCTAATTTACTCCTCGCGAGCCGCAATATGAGTTCGTCAACAGCGGCTGTCCTCTATGCCCTCACGGTCACTACTTCTCCAACCTCTCCAGGGCCGGAGGATGCGACAAAGAAGAGTCATCACCTCCAGGAAGGGTTCAAGAATCCATGGGAGTAAGTACAGCTTGGAAGTGAACAAGTACCTGACAACTAACCAACTATGCAGTTCGTGGTACCAGCATGACTTCTTTGGGATCCTCGGACACATGGTGCAGTAAGATAAACCAATAACTGTTCCTTAACCAGAAGAAATATCTGACCTCCATGTGTTTGATGTTCAAGCCGCCGCATATCTGGCAAAGGCAACGTTCCCGACACGAAACCTCCAACAGTACCGGTTCAAAAACCCGAGTTCCTCTCCTCTCGAGAAACATCGAATCTACGAGCAACATGGCTAGGCCATGCATGCTACTACGTCGAATTCCCCAGCGGCTACGAGTTCTCTTCGATCCGGTCTTTGAGGACCGCTGTTCCCCTTGCTCTTTCATGGGCCCGAAGCGCTACACGAAAATGCCGTGTGAAATCAAAGACATACCCGTTATCGACGCAGTCGTGATCTCGCATAACCACTACGATCACTTGTCCTATCCAACAGTGAAGGAGATCTTTGAGCGGCATCCGAATTGTCATTTCTTCGCTCCGCTAGGGAATAAGGCGTGGTTCAGTAGCTGTGGAATTAACAACATGACTGAGTTGGACTGGTGGGATGAGCGCGATATCATTCTTTCGCCGTCGCAAGGGCCAGCGCCAGCTACGGGAGTGGAAACGCCAGATGGTGCTTCTGAAGCGAAGAATGCGGATATCAAAGCTCGCATTGGCTGTTTGCCGTGTCAACGTACGAGCGCACGGGGTCTTTTCGATAGGTCCAAGACATTATGGTCTTCATGGTCTATCGAATCGGAGGACGTAAGGTTTATTTTGCTGGGTATGCGGTCTCGCCATTTCTTTCATCAACTACAATATACTAACTAAGCCGTAGCGACACCGGCTACAGAGCCGTCCCCGAACTCCCCGACGATGTCGACGACCACGCCCCGGAATACAACTTCCCCGCCTGCCCTGCCTTCAAACAAATCGGCCAATACCGCGGCCCCTTCGACCTAGATCTAATCCCAATCAGCGCATACCAGCCCCGATATATCATGAGTCCCATGCACGCTGACCCGCACGACTCTGTACAAATCTTCAAAGATACGAAGTGTCAGCGAGCGCTGGGTATGCACTGGGGTACGTGGGTGCTTACTGAGGAGGACGTTTTGGAGCCGCCGAGGAAGTTGAGGGAGTATTTGAGGAAGGAGGATATTGCTGAGGAGGGGGTTTTTGATATTTGTGATATTGGGGAGAGTCGGGAGTTTTAGCTGCTGGGTGTGGGTAGGGCTCGTACTCATTCTGTATAGTATCTCGACTGGTTTGTATTATTACTAGCTGTATAGCTTTCAAGGCTCCTATTATCATCAAGTCTCTTCTTATGTTTGGCATTCACTGCTTTAGGAATTAAATTAAAGTGAGTCATAGAGGTTTGTGAGTGAATGCTGTACAAAGGGTGGATTTGAAGTAATGGCATGTAGCCACACCACCACCATGGAGCTATGTAAATGCTTATTAGGCTCATTATTGCCCATTTAGATTATAAGACTGGATATTGAAGGTCTCTACATATCTAGAAATCACTATAATGAATTCTAAATAACCACACCAGCTTAGAGTACTAAAGAATGCACCAGTTCTACACATCTCACAGGTTACAACCTGTGAGTCCATTCAACGATGGAGACCATAAAAAGTAAAGGTTGCCTAGGAAAGCAGAAAAGGCTGAAAGAAACTCGAGTTCCCCTCTCACAACCCCCACAATTCCCTTCTCAGAGGCAGGAGAAAGGAAAAAAAAATCTCCAGCTTCGCTCCGTTTACTCTCTATTCTATCAATCAAGTCCTGAAATCCGCCCAACCCTACCTCCACCATGTCGAGACCCCCCGAACCCGACCCCGAGGTGATCGAAGTCAGTCGCTGGAGCACCAGCAGCAGCGAGGAAGAAGAGGAGGAGGAGGAGGAGGAGGAGGAGGAGGAGGAGAACGGCGAAGGACACGAGGCCGGCAGTCGCGGATCCAAGACTAGCCAGGACAAAAAGGCCGCCCACGACAGAAACGCTGGCAAGAAAGATGACCACCCCCAGAACGAGGAAGAAGTCATCTACGAGCTAGACGAAGACGCCATGTCCCAGCTCCCCGACCACCTCCAAACCAACATGCGCGAAATCCAACAGGAACGCATGGAGCGTATTCATCGCGAGAACTCCAACGTTCAGATCCGCAAGGTTAGCGACCAGAAGGAGGCTCGCGCGGATAACTGGTTCAGGAACATGTTGTCTCGCTTTCCTTCCCGGCCCAATATGGGTTTTCATGCGAATCGCGATACTGTGCGTCGCAGGCATAGCCCTAGTTTGGATGATTTGGAAGCGCATGAGCGTGCTCGTCTTGCGCCCGACTCTCCGATGCCTCTGACCAAGGATAATCTCGAGTATTTGACGGAGTGCACTGGTGGTGAGACTAATGTCATGTTGGCGGCTGCGACCAGACGCAGGGTTGAAAAGAAGGCTTCGATCAAGGACCGTATCTATAGTCGTCTGAGCGGCAAGCGTCGTCGCGAGGAGGAGGCTGCTCTAAGGCATTTGAAGAACATTGAGAGCCAGGTCCATGTTGGAATTCCGCAGTGTTACAGAGAACTCGTGAAAGAGGAAGAGGAACAAAATAGACAGCTTTCTGCCCAGATTGCAGAGGAGGGAAGACACTCATTGCGCGGCCGTATCAAGAATAGTATGCAGAAGATGAGCATGGCTTTCAAGAAGGACTAGGTGGTCTCATGCATTGTACGGTGTCTCATTTTTTTGCTCGACTTGGACTGTCTGAGCGGGTGCCATTGGGAAGGGTTAGGAAACTGGTCTTAGGATGACAAGCGTGGTCAATATGTATGTTGGAAATGGGTACTTTGGACTGCAAGGATATCCACTGCAGCAGATAGTCAGTAATAATAAGGCCAAGGTTAATGCAGCAAGTGAAGTTATCCAAAATAATGCTGTAGATGCGTTTGTCTTGTTTGTTCCAAAAGGAGACGCGCTAACCCAATGGGGCTTAAGGCGGTGAGCTTCTGGCCGCAATCCCACTTCTGGAGTTCGCTGGAAATTTGACGGGAATGCGGGCATTGAGCAGCAGCACAACTCCCTGATTGTCGTGTTTTTTATTGTTTTGACGAGGTTGGATATCTTTCTCCCATCTATCCGGTCTCATATCCTTTCTTTTCCCGAAGCAAACCGAGCGACAACCACCGCCAAGATGCAAGCACCAGTGGTGGTAATGAGTGAGTGGCTTCTTTGCTTGATGCTACTTGTTATACTCAACACTTTGCTAACCGGCTCCAGACACGAATGCTGGTGACAGACAGGTTGGTCGTAAAGCACAGCTCTCGAATATTGCCGCTGCTAAGACGTACGTGGAACTCGAACGTCTATATCTGTCCGATTGCCATCTAACAATTTCAACCCCTCAGTGTCGCCGATATCATTCGATCATGCCTTGGCCCCAAGGCCATGTTGAAGATGCTGCTGGATCCGATGGGTGGTATCGTCTTGACCAACGACGGGCATGCTATTCTGCGAGAAATTGAAGTGTCGCACCCGGCCGCGAAGAGTATGATCGAGCTTAGTCGTACTCAGGATGAGGAAGTTGGAGACGGAACCACAACTGTTATTATTCTGGGTAGGATTTCCATATTGTTTATCTCGGGGTCTGGAGGACGTGCTGACTGGGATAGCCGGTGAAATGCTTGCCCAGGCCCTCCCTCAACTCGAACGCAACATCCACCCGGTCGTCATCATCTCGGCTTTCAAGCGTGCTTTGGCAGACGCTCTTGCTATTGTGGAGGAGGTTTCGACGCCCGTCGACATCGACAACGATGACGAGATGTATAAGCTGATCCAGTCGTCTATCGGGACGAAGTTCGTGTCGAGGTGGTCGAAACTCATGTGCGACTTGGCTCTCAAGGCCGTCCGGACAGTCTCCTTCGATGCCGGTGGTGGAAAGCAAGAGGTCGACATCAAGCGCTACGCCCGTATTGAAAAGATTCCCGGTGGTCAGATTGAGGACAGCGAGGTCATTGATGGTGTGATGGTCAACAAGGATATCACGCATCCCAAGATGCGGAGGAGAATAGAGAACCCCCGGATCGTCCTTCTGGACTGCCCGCTGGAGTATAAGAAGGGAGAGTCTCAAACAAACATTGAGCTTACGAAGGAGGACGACTGGAACCGGATTTTGCAAATCGAGGAGGAACAGGTTAAGCACATGTGCGATGCTGTCTTGGCTCTGAAGCCCGACGTTGTCATCACCGAGAAGGGTGTTTCTGGTAGGTTCATCTTGTCTTCTGTATGAGACAACTATCTAACATTATACTAGACCTCGCCCAGCACTTCTTCGCCAGGGCCAATGTCACGGCCCTCCGCCGTGTGAGAAAGACCGACAACAACCGTATTGCCAGAGCCACTGGCGCAACAATCGTGAACCGTGTGGACGACCTCCAGGAATCCGACGTCGGTACCCAGTGCGGTCTGTTCGAGATCGAGAAGATCGGTGACGAATACTTCACTTTCATGAGAAAATGCCAAACACCCAAGGCATGCACTATCCTTCTGCGGGGTCCCTCCAAGGACATCCTTAACGAGGTCGAGCGTAACCTGCAGGATGCCATGTCCGTTGCCAGGAACGTTATCTTCCACCCCCGCCTGTCCCCTGGTGGTGGTGCTTTGGAGATGGCGGTTTCCGTTAAGCTGGGCCAGTTGGCCAAGTCGATTGAGGGTGTCCAGCAATGGCCGTACAAGGCCGTGGCTGACGCCATGGAGGTTATTCCCCGGACATTGGCCCAGAACGCTGGTGCCAGCCCCATCCGTGTCCTGACCCGCATGAGGGCCAAGCACGTCGAGGGCCAGGTGAACTGGGGTCTTGACGGCGACACGGGTAACTTGGTGGACATGCAGGAATACGGTGTCTGGGAGCCTGAGGCTGTTAAGATGCAGAGTATCAAGACGGCTGTCGAGGTAAGACCGCTCCCCGGAATTCAATATCACGCTTTGCTAACCAGTACTAGTCTGCATGCCTACTCCTCCGTGTTGATGACATTTGCAGCGGCAAGTCCGCACAGCAGGCGGGTGTTGGTGTTGGCGGTGGTGACGATTAAAAGCATTAGAAGTTGGAAGGAAAATGCGTACATAATAATCAATGACGATTTGAGTTGTATGAATATCCTAGACTAAAAGAATTTTACATGGGTATCTTCATCGTACTCTCCATTACCAGATAGTAATCAATCCTCATGGATAATAACACCCGGCGTCTCCTCCACGACACCTACACCATGAGCACCAGCATGAGCATCCACCCCAGTCTCATCAACAGCCATCCCCTCACCACCATTATCCCCATTCCCATTCCCATTGGCACCAGCACCAGCACCACCTCCCTTCTTCCCATTACTCTTCTTCTTCGCCGCATTTCTCTTCTCCCTCCTCTTCCGATTCTTCTCCGTCTTCTCCTCATCCCTCCTCCTCGTCTCCTCCCTCTCCTTCTCCCATTCCTCATCCCCCTTCTCCCGATCAACCTCACTCTGCATCAACCTCAACCTCTCATACTCCCTCCTCCGACTCGCCTTGTACACATGAAATTCTCCAGATCCCGCACCAGCCGACGACCCCTGAACATTCGCGACGATTTCGGGCGGCGGGGGTAAGTTGGACGCGGTCTTTTGGCGCGAGGCTTCGGGAAGTTTGAGTTCTTTGGAGGGGTCGCGGAAGAGGGAGGAGATTTGGGAGGCTTGTTCAGAGTGCGGGGTGTTGAGGGCGCGGCGTTTTAAAGGGCGGTTGCTGCGGCGGTCGGCGCTTGTGGGGACAGATTCGGGGCCTGGTTCGGACATTTTGGTTTTTGTAGAGGGGAGGAGGTTTTGGTTGGGTTGGTGTGGTTGATGTTGCGGCGGGAAAAAGTGCGCGAGGTTGGTTCTGACGTAACTCGTGCGCGCTTGTGAGGAGAGATACAAGAAGATGGCGCTGGTTATTCTGTTCTTGAACTTCGCATTAATAATGGGCTCGTGTGTTCAATGGCAGTTGACAATTGAAATGAGAGAGTGAAGGTACCTAGCTTGATCTGCTGCTGTGCTCCGTAGAGAATGCGCGCGCAAAGATTGACCTTGCAGCTCCTCGGATGGATTTGGGTGTGAGTATTGGAATCGCGTCTCTTATCCGGGTGATCCAAGAGCAGAAAAATCAAGTGGAAGAGATTGAAGTTGCAGTCAAAAAGGTGTCTGGGTTGTCGAATGTTGGAAAAGGTAAAGTGGTTCACATGACTTGGAGCTATCCCAAAACAACCGGGGCGGTCTTTCTCTATTCCACTATATGCTCTGCTAATTAACGGTAGTACTATGTAATTCTCCTGGCTGAGTCTGTCTTGAAGCGCATTAGTCAATTGAGTTATCTATTTGGTATCTTTCTTTGAAAATTGCGACTGTATCGCTTGTATCAGAGAGATATATTCCAACTATATCGGCGGTCTATAGTAACTAGTAAAACAGGCGTATTCAACCCAGCTACAACGCCAACAAACCAAGAAGTCTACATAACTATAGAAAGCGGATAACAAGAATACAAGAAACTCCATGAATACCCATACCTTGACTAGATACCATCGCAAGGCACACAGGCACCAGCACTGCGGCATTGGTCCTCAGCGCAGTGCGTGGGTCTCAATCTCTCTTTCGACCTCACCTCATCTCTCCAACTCCTGTCTTCCATTCCTTTCAGCCTTTGTTGCCTATTCCATCTGCTCAGAGGATAGAAGTACACTGATATCTCCAGTCATTGAAGAGGTATATTGTGGTTTTCAATTACACATCCCCTTCGTTCCGCACTGCGTGTCCCGTCGCGAAGCTGAATTGCGGTGTCGCGTTATTCGTCCAGGATGGGTTCTTATCGCTTAGGTAAGTTTATCTGCTTTATTTCTCTCTCCGCTCTCCGTGGCTTCTATATTGTTTTATTCTTCTTGCTTTCGATAAATTGGGTCTCTGGCTGTAACTAGTGCGCGGTGACGTCTTCTCGTTTTACTCCTAGCATTGCTTCATTCCCACTCTTCAATCTATACTAACTACGCATAGAGGAAGCCTCCACCGGCCGGGCTGGCTGCCAGAACAAAGAATGCAAAGACACCAAAACCAAGATCGCCAAGGGCGAGCTCCGTTTCGGCACCTGGGTCGACACTGAGCGTATCCAGGCTTTTATGTGGAGACACTGGTGAGTGCATCCTCCCCTGCTCCCATAGAGGAGAACCAAGCTGATAAGGTATCTGTAAAGGGGCTGCGTCACCCCCAAACTCATCGGCAACCTGAACGAGACTATTGACGAGGAAGGTGGCGGTGGTGATGAGAAGGACTACACTGCCATCGACGGCTACGAGGATCTCCCCGATGAACTGCAGGAGAAGGTCCGTGGTGCGTTGGAGCAGGGCCATGTTGATGATGAGGATTGGAAGGGTGTATGTATTTTCCTTTACCTTCTTTTGATATATTGAGGGAGGATATGTGATGCTAACTGCAACAGGACGTCGAAATGAACCGTCCCGGCAAGACGGGCTTCCGTGTTCGCAAGAAGGCCGGTGCTGCAGCGGTATGTTTACAGTCCCAAATCAAGTAAAAGTGTATGCACGTACCCTGACGTGTACCACAGAAGAAAGACGACGAAGAAAAGGAACCCCCTAAAACCAAGAAACGTGGCAAAGCCCAAGACAACGAAGACGAAGAAGAACCTGAAAAACCAGCCAAGAAGACCAAAAAGGATGCCCGCGGTACCAAGAAAGCCGCAAAGGAAGAGCCCGAATCTGATACCGCTGAAGAGGAGCCCGAGAAGGAGGAAGAGAAACCTGCGAGGAAGAGTCGCGGCCGTGCTGCTAAGACTGCCAGTGCTAACAGGAAGAAGCAGGATGACGCTGCTGAGGAAGGTAAAGATGAGGAGATGGCTGATGCTGAGGAGCCTGCTGAGGAGAAGCCGAAGCGGGGAGGACGGAAGAAGAGGGCTACCTAATCTGCCTCTGTTGTACGGAGTAGTTGTTTGTCCATTGCCTGCATGTTGCATGGGGAAAGGCGAATGTGGGAGTATCTACTGGTTTGAAGTTATGCTGAGTTGTTTATCTGTTTATCTGGGGGTGTTTGTGGGCGTGTGTGTCCTGTTCTGTATTCTAATCATCTTCGCTCGATACACGGTCCTTAATTAGGATAGAGGATTGCTTAAAAAAAGGCTACACCGTATATCTCATTATCAGTTGATATTATCCTGCATAGTCGTACAAGATCTTCGGAAGATTCTGTCTATCCGTACCATAACGCCTGTTACCCCGATAAACGAAAAATATCGACCGTGAGATGCAAGAGAAACAATATACAATCGCCAAAAGCAAGATAAAAACAAAAGAAATAAGCAAGACAAGACATCGGCTTGACCGGCCTACAGACAGTTAAGTTTCCATCGCCTCCGGTTCGTCACCAGTAGCCTGGGACTGCTCCTGCTCGTCCTCACCCTCAGCACCCTCTTCAGTATCCTTGAGAATCTCCATCTCCCCCTCGCCTTCATTTTCATTATCATCTTCACCCTCGTCATCTCCGTCCTCACCATCTGCTACATCGCCGCCCTCTTCAACACCTTCATCGCCTTCTCCCTCCTCTTCGTCAATGACCTCAGTTTCATCACCGGGAGCAGCGCTGATGAAGCTTTCTTCAATCATGGTATCGCCCTCACCCTCACCCTCGCTTTCACCTTCATTGGCGGTTTCGCCTCCATCACCCTCACCGTCACCATCAGGAACAGACATCTCGGAACCAGGTTCCTGCGGAGACGACGGTTTAAGATTCGGAAAGACCCTACTACGCTGAGGCTCAGCATCGAGTTTAGTCATTTTCTCCTCGTCGATTTCGGAAAGTTCACTTTCATCTCCGCTTTCGCGGGTCGAGCCTGGTTTCTTGTCCTTTGTTCCTGGTTCTGATTTTGGTGCTTTTGTTGGTGCGGTGGTGGTAGCGCCTGTCTCGTTTGCATTTTGGGTTTCTGCTTCGGTGGTTGTTGTGGTTGGGCCGGTGGTGGTTGTGAGTTTTGTGGGAGGGCGCGTAGTGAGCTTGCTGGCTACGATTGCTTCCGCGCGTTTCTGAATGTCTCTTCTTGCGATGCCCTTTGTGCGGCCGCGGGGAACGGAGGCTGGTGCTTCAATGGATGTTGTTGTCGTTGGTTGTGCCGGTCCGGGGGCTGAGGTTGCGGTTGCGGTTGTGCCTGGAGGGTGAGGGGTGGGGCCACCGGGGCCAGTGGGAGGGGCGTCAGCAGCGCCGTCCATAGTCATGAGGAGATGGTCGACTTTCATTTTTTCTTTGTTTTCTTCGCTGGCCTGTTCGATTACGTGGGGGAGGTTGAGTTCATAGAGGCGGGAGTAGAGGTCTGCGATGAGGTCTTCGAGGAGGGAGACTTTCATGAGGTTGTTGTTGAGTTTCTTCAATTCGATGGAGTCACGGAGGAGTTCGAGGAGGGATGCGCTTTCGGGTGCTACTAGTTCAGGCAGGTTCTCCAGACGACCCGTGTTCGCGACGAATTCTTCCCAGCCGATCGGTTTGAATATGCCTTCTTCGTGACCTTCGTTGATTTTACCGGCCCGACGAATAACTCGTCCGTAAGTGAGGCAGATATCCTCCCAAAGCTTGGGGTGGTTGATGAAATCACCCTGCCTCTTCCGTACGCGGCGAAGGAGTTGGTCAAGACCCGCTCTGTCGTCGAGTTGGTCGAGGAGGTGGACGAAGAAGTAGACGTATCGGGTTGTGTAGACAAAGTGTCGACCGGGACGCTCGTTTTCGGGACGCCAGACTTGGATGGCCATTGTCTTTGTGAAGATTTGTTGGGTAAGTTCGTTCTTTGCGGCTACTGCGGCGGCGGAGGCGTCTTCTTGGTCGTCGTAGACGATACGTGCGGCCTAGTATGGTAAGTAAGACGGCGTTAACAATGAAAAATCTGTACTTACCCTCATGGCCATCCGGTGGTGCCAGTTGGACTTGTCTGCGTGCTTCAGGTTCCGAAGCACTTCCAATATGTACGACTGCCATCCTGCCTTGTCTTCTGGGGCCTTGACCTTCCGAGCCCAAGGTGTTGCAAGAAGCGTTTTGCTTCCCTCAGCGGGCTTGTTGACGTTAGTAAGATAGCGAACAAGGAGGGGGAAAAAGCGACATACAGTCAGGACATCCCCGTGAACAAGTTTGTGTATAATGGACACGAGCTTGTAATGAGGTTCGAAAATGGGCTCTGAGCGCGAATCCTTGCGTTGAGGAAGAGTGTCGATGGCATCAAGCAGAGAGTCCAGAACATCATCAAGGCTCACATGCTTGAAGTTGCCTCTCACCGAGTGATCGCTCCTGTACATCTTCCACAGACATTTGGCCAACACGTAGTGATTCACCCAGTTCTTGGGCTTGTCGACAATCGCCCGCTTCAAAAGATAACTCGTAAAATTCCAGACAGAATATGGTTTCATCTCCCTAAAAGGCTCGCCCTTGTACATCTGCTGGTTCTCCTCGTTGCTGTAATGGCGAGCATAGTCGGAGAGACTGAAGGGTCCCATCGAGAGCGGTTCTCGAGAAGAAGAGTACATGCGGATGGCAAAATCAGTGTACAGCTCAGACAACGTATTCCGGGTCTCTGGCGTCGGCTCTGCTGTCCTGCTTGCTGTTGCGAGAGCCATGGCGTAGCAATGTATGGCGTTTCGTTGCAAAGTTGCCAGTTCATTGCGGTTGTTGTTGATCTTTTCCGCGGACCATGTGATGTCTTCTTCCAGTTTCGAGTCGTAAGTTTGCGCAAGTCGATACCAAGTCTCCCATCTGCCCGATCTATTCTCGATGTCCTGCCTGAAGAAGCCAATCGCGTCGTCAAGTTCACCTGTCCCAGTTGGTGCCAGCCGCTTCTGAGATCGGAATTTGGTCAAAGCGGAATATCCGAGAAGGAAATACCATCCTTTCTGAGCAATGATCGCACTCTCAGTTGTCACGGGAATGAATGGTAGATCTTCCACTCCTCGAGCAGCACGGTAAAGTTCAACTGGGTTGATTGCGGACTTCAGATAGGAGGAGAAGATGCGCTTGTTGTACGCCAACGGAGGCGAAGACTTGGCTGGCCCAATGGCCTGCTGCATCTTATCGATTGTGGATTTCAAGTCTGATTTCGCGAAGTCCTTGATATTCACCTTCATTGCCTGCCTCAAAACGAAATCGATCATCATAATGGCTGTAGCGCGGTCAATCCTTTCCGTGGGACAACCATGATCCGTGATAAGGTCGTGATTGATCAACCGGTAACCATGAAGATCGTAGAAGACTTGACAGATCTCGAGATCGAGGTCCTCGTTGACCTTCACGTCGTGCAGCTCTGATTTCATTAGCCTGAGGAATTCCTTGCCGGAGCGCCTGCACATCTTGCGAAGTCCAAGTGCATAATGCACAGCGCGTAGATACTCAATGCGGTCCGCATCTGGTGCATCGAAAAGCTCCTTATTCTGCGCAATGACTTCCTTGAAGAAAATGTACTGCAATATCCAACAGCGGACTTCCATTTCACGAAGACGGTCCCTGAATCCTTCAAGCGATTTTGCCAACGAGCTGCGGAATTCGGGAGCTAAGATTTGACCAACGCGAACTGAGTCTTCGTAGAGCGTGAAACTGTGAAGGAGCTTTAATAGTCGAACTAGTGCAGACATCGAGGACCGTAAATGATCCATGTCGATACAATCAAAGGCTTTGTCTTGCTCTTGCAAAGCTTGAGTGACCAGCTTGCTCAGAATGCTATCAAGCGACTTAAGCCAGCGAAGAAGCGTATGTTGACGGTGTTCGATGGGCTCCTCAGCATATGCCGCGCTGCAGAGCTCCTTGACAATTGTTTCGATGCCCCTGAGATAGCAAGAAATGACCTTTGGCGGATAATCGATCGTTTTGTATGCCTCCTGGAGCCTTCGCCACAGGAATAGTCGCAGGGTAGCGTCTCCTCGATCCAAGAAAGACCCCATTTCGTGAAAGTCTGATGCTGGGTTGTCATTATCATCCGACTCTGATACTGACACCCCATTCTGACATTCGATAGAAGACGGTTCGAGGAGCGGCTCAATTGTTTCAATTATGTCCACCGGATCTTCCGATTCGGGGCTGAAGATCTTCAAGAAGAAGCCCATGGATTTCAGCTTCGAAACTTCCCGATCAATGGCCTCTGATGATAATTCCGGCATCACGGCATTGTTAACCAAGGTAATGTCTGGGTTTCCAAGTCGATCAAGGATCTGTTTGAGATCCTGGAGGCAAAGTAGGATATGTTCTCGTTGAACATCCGGAGCCATATTAGAATGAAATGTCGTTGCCCATAGATGACGAAGAAGGATCTCGTTTCCGCTCTTGTCAGAGGTGGAATGATCTACAAAGTAACTCAATGAATTTTGAGCCAGCATGCTCCACCTGGATAAACGATCCCACTGTAGAAGTCTTGTTTCTTGGTCGACTTCACTGTTAGGATTGTTAATTTGGGCATAGACATCAAGATGAAGCTCGAAGATAGCTTGGATCATTTCCAGTTCCGAGCGATGTTTTAAGTCATATGCGAATGGAGCATCAGGGCTCAGATCAAGGACTTGACGCTCGAGATTGGCTACCTGTTCCGACAACCTATTGTAGATGTATTCGTCTTCACGTTGTAAGATCTGCACAACTGTGTCTTTCAGGATCTCCGGCCACTGGAGCGAAGTATACGTCGATTCCATGGCGGGGAAATTCTCTTCTTTGGAGACACCATCCGAGTACTCCCCGTATTCTGGCATGAGAAGGCCTTTGAGCCAGTCAAAGGCCACTTCACCAAGACGACTCCATCCCTCGTTGATTGGTTTGAGGCACTCGGGTAGTTTCTCGCCGCCAGAAAGGACTTCGTTTATCCCCGACTTCCTGGTTGACTTCTTCGAGTGCTCGAGGAAAATAGCAAGCCCAGACTTGCTCATACTCTGTATGTCATGCAGATTGGAAAAGTTGTCGCTCTCAGAAAATGCCCTGGCCTTCTTATCGTCCCAGTTATTGATAATGCTTCCGAGGTCCTGCGATAGCAAAGATTCAAAGCTTCCTGCCGAATCCACTGGACCATTTGCATCGCCAGCGAGAGACATTCGCTTCCGCATGTAGTCCAAATCCCCTAGGTTTTCCGCGCCAGCTTTGGACAGGAAGGAGTCTGTCGTCTCAAACAACCACTGATCAGCATAGACGTACATCTCCAAACGATCCTCGTAGTACTTTGATTGGTCGAATGCAATTTCGTCAGCCTGCGACGGATCAATGTTCGACTCTCGAGCACGAGTCCTTCTACTTTTCGCCCTTAAGTTCTCAGCTTGTTCGTCATTCACCGCTGATGCAGATGATCTCTTGCGATAACCATTAGCTGACTTGGAATCTGGTTCGTCCGCGGCCGGTTGCTCTTGATTGGAGTTTTCAGGGTGTTGAGCCGCCTGATCATCTTGCGGTTCAGTTGACGGTTCCTCGGGCTGCTGGTCTGCTGATGTCATTTGGTCTTCGGTCGGTTCAGCGGCTGTATCGTGTTGTTCGTTTTCTTGGGCATTGCTGGTGGATGGCTGGTTGTCCTCCATAGCGATATCTTGTTGCTCGATAGACTGGACTTGCTCGTCTTCCATCTTCGGTGATTCATCGGCATGTTGCATCTCCTCGGGCGTCGTGTCCTGCGGCTCTGGGCTAGTGGTCGGCAACTGAACATCGACAGATGCACCAGGGCCAATGTTTAGTGCATGCTTTTCCTCATCCAGAAGCGCCTGAAGGATTTCTTTGCCAACAGCAACCCAGGTTGCACTGCTGGGCTTCAGAACATGGCGAGTCGCCTTTAGTGGAAGTGGGTTCTTAGATGAATCCGCATCCTCAAGATTTTCAGGTAAAGTTGGGAGATACGGATAAGGGTCGGCTTGCCGCTGGAGAAATTTGATCAGAGCCTTCTTCGGCTTTTTCACAGGAACCTGAGCTACCGCTAGCCTGTCATTCAGCGATTGCAGCGTGTTACGGAGACGCTCTTCTGCAATGGTCTCTTCCAAGCCTAGTTGCTCAGTTCGCACCTCGAGGCGGTTCTCATCATCAGCAAGAACACTTTCCAGACAGTATCGGGCCAGTCTATAGCTCTGCAAGGCACTGCTCAGTCGGGCGCTCTGTCGCCAGAGGTTAAGATCCGTGTCATCACGTTCCAGGGCCTCAGCGAAAGATGTAAGGGCAGCGCGAGAACGCTCTAGCCTCTCCGTGGCAGATTCGTGAGCAGCGTCTGGAGACTCAGAGACGCTTTGCAAGAAAGATTGTAGAGAATCCAATAGAAATTGGCCATGGTTCTTATAAGACAGATAAATGGTTTGCAATAAAGTGCTCGAGGTGGAATCGTTAATATCTGACTCTCCAATATCTTCCGCAGAATCTGTTGTTGCGAAATACTCCAACAAGTCAGTTGGTTGGGGTTCAGGTTCAGAATCCTGCAGCGCAGTCCTCTTATAGTCGGAGAAGGACTCGGGATATTTGAAGATATCCGAATTGAAAAGCGCATCATATGCCTCTGCGGTTTGCGGATAGAACTGCGATCCTTGAGAGTGAAGCTTCAGGGCAGTCTGATATAATTTGAGCGCTTCCTCAATCTGGATTTCCTTGGTGTCATCAACCTCCTCTTCCACAGCCTCATCGGGCTCGATGTTTAATGCCACCCAGCTGGACATGTTGCAGTTATTCCGATGGCCGACAAGGTGCTGAAAATTAATTATGCAGCATTTCAGAGAGTCAAAACTGAGCCCCAGGGTTCATGGCGAGGACCAGCCGAGTAAATGGAGGATTATGATAGAAAGACTCGCGAGGGAGACGCATCACGCGTTCCGGGGGATCGAATTTCCCGAAGCGGCAAGGTGCCGATGCCTGAAGTTCTGATGCCTTGGTGCCTCACGCGGGCCAGGCACAGGATCGCCCGCCGTTGACGACGACCCCGAAATACGAAATGCACGTCTTGCTGCCCGCTGCATTACTCTCTCGATTACTGCTATTTCTCCGGAGACTTGTTTGTTCTTAATCGCAGTCGCTGCCGTACAGATTCGTTTGAGTATTTGGTTTCTCAGTCCTTTTCTGCGCACCGTTCAGCGCCATGGTTGCGCCAGCTGTCCCCGAGTATGCCGTTTCCTCCTTCCCCGTTTACGTGTCCCCACGATCCCCCTTGATAGGGACTGACATCTGCTTTGCGATAGGATTTACGAGGAAGATGACATCTACGCCGCTGTCGATGCGCGTACAGAGACGCTACAGAACCTGCGAGAATTAGGGCCCCCGGACCTAGTTTACTTGGTGAAGCAGCCGAAGGCCAGCGGGAGTCGCCAGACGGAAGTATGCCATGCCTAACCCTATAAGTACCCTTGCCTGGGTTGCTTTAGCTTGGGAATTGGTTTGAATGAAAGAAACCCACCGGCTGACAAAATTGCGATCATAGCAAACCGGCGTTTACCACCATGTGACCGGAATCGATGCCTCGTCCTCCGCCAGCTTAGCGGCCTATGTAAATACGTTGACCTTCTCTCCCCTCGACAAGACGCACAAGGTGGTTTCTGGGATCTACTGGTTAGGATCTCGCGCGCGGAATATCTGGATTCCTTTCATTGACGAGATATAGTTGTTACAATGCCTTCTCCCACCTGGACATGCGAGTCGAAGTCAAGATCCCCGGAAGTCTCGAGAGCTACTGCATCGATGAACGCGGAGACAAACGTGTTGCTACGGACGCACTTTGGTTAGAGACTTTCCTGTGTGGTGTCCTGAGGGCATATGCTTATGCGGACGATGGAGGTGGAGATGCGATTCGGAGGATTGTTGGTGTCCGTCGATTCAACCCAGTTACGAATACGGAGATGGAACACAAATTCTTGGATGCTGCGGAGAGACTCTTCTTCATGGGTGCGTTTCAAAACGGAGGGAACTGTAGCAGGGCGCTAACGATGATACAGGGAGGCAATTGAGTTCCGATCCCGAAACGCAGGTCCCCAATACCGTCAGCAACCACCTTACGACGGGTCTCTTGAAATATATTCAAACTACCGGTCGCTATACATCAGGTATTAATCTGTTTGAAAAACTCCGCACACGGGACGTAGAAGTTTCATCGCTGCTGTCCCGGGTTTTGTTAATGGCAGACGAGGAAGTCCGGGCAGTACGTTTAATGTACGATGCTCTGCAGGATGTCCCCATGGACTATTCCCTTCTCGATTGCCAGGCTTCATTCTGTCAGAAAAAGGGAGAAGGGGAGATGGCTTTGGAATGCGCCAAGCGCGCCGTGACAGCTGCTCCTAGCGAATTCAGCACCTGGGCTCAGCTGGCAGAGGTCTACGTGAATCTCGAACAATGGGACCTGGCGCTCTTGACCTTGAACTCCTGTCCCATGTTCACGTACCAAGACCGTGATACACCTCGGATGCCGCAACCCAGTCGCATCATGCTTCCAATCCTCGCCGAGAGCATTTTGGACGAAATCGATGAAGGCCAACCAAGACAAGGTGACCCTCACGACTACGTCCATCCATCGCTTCGCAAACTCCACGCCGCTGCTTATCAGGGAACGTTCTTGAAAGCTTACAATCTTTTGACCAAGATTGCGGCCGCAATTGGCTGGGACCAGTTGCTTAAAACCCGGAGTGAGGTCTTCGTCATGGAAGAGGAGTATCGGGTTGAGCGCCAGCATTCGACATCAAAGCCTCCGGGCAGCGTCAAATCCAATTCTGGGGATGCGGAAACGAATGGCAACGGCGAGCATGCAGAAAACTCTGCAAACAAAGAAAATGGCGAACATGAGGGAAATCAAATCGAGAGACCAGAGCACACAATGGCGTCGGAGGTCGTCAAGTCTGGCAATGAAGACGTGAGTTCCGCTACTACTTATTGAGTGTACCCATACTAACAGTAATGCTTAGCACGACCCATCCCACTCAAGCTACACCCAATTCAAAAACAAACGCCTATGCGAGCGCTGGCTCGACAATCTCTTCATGGTTCTTTACGAAGACCTCCGCATCTACACCATCTGGCGCACCGAGATGGCCCAGTACCGTCAACAATCAATGGAGTATAAGAAATCCGCTACCGAATGGGAAATCCTCGGTGAACTGGCTGAACGCCTGCACCACTTCGAGGAGGGAATCGAGGCATACCAGCACTGCCTTGCTATTCGATTTTCTCCTAAGGCCATGCGGGGTGCTCTGAAATTGCACGAGGCGAAGAACAACACGAGGGGAATGCTGAATTCGCTGATTAGGCTTATTGCCTGGCAGTATCGGTGGTATTCAGAGGTATGTCCACCCGTTTTGAGATAATTCATGAATGAAATACTGATATACTTGACAGTTCTCCCCCGAACTTCTCTACCTAATCCGCAAACTCATCGAAGACGAAGGCGCCGTAAAAGTACGCAGTATCGTCCAGGCCACGAACCTGCCCCAGCCAGTCCTCGACCTCACACATCAATACTGTCAGCTCTGCGCTACTTTCCGGAGCAGTGGGAGTGACTTCTAAGGACTTTCAGTGGGGAACCGTTCAACTTCACACGATGCTACTGAATAGGTTTATTAATTCAAGATGGGATATGACAATAAGAATGGGGTTATGCGGAGATTGATCCTGATTAATATCATATACACTGGCGGGCTATCAGGAGAAGTGGAAGGGGCATGATACCAGTCAGTCCTGCTTGTGGTTTGTATTAATGCTGTTAGCTTTGTTGGTTGCTAGGGTGGCTTGTAGGTACTACGATTCCAATATAGACTAGTTTTCATGGCTATTGACTTCTCAAATATGTGATATTCAGACTATAATAAGCAATACCAAACCCAGTCGCATAATAACCATGACACCAAACAACGATTAAACATGAGTATAGAGTATCCTCACTATCACATTACTCCTTCTCTCCCCCCTCAGGCTCTGCTTCTGGTAAATCCGACTCCTTAGGAACCTTATCACCCTTAGCCTTAGCCGTAGATGCAGCAGGCCCGCTGTCCTTAGCCGTCGTCTCGGGTTTCTCCTCGCCTTCGTCCTCAGCTTCCTCTTCTTCTTCTCCGGCTGGGGCTTCTTTCTCCCCGGAATCCTCATCGCCCTTTTGCTTCTTGGCAGGCGGAGGACTAGTCTTGCGTTTCTTGGGAGTAGGACCTATATCGGAATCTAACCGTTAGCTATCCAATTCCACATACCCCTGTCATAACAAGAACAATCCTCAATAGGAAAGAACGTACCTTTCTCCTCCTTAGGCTTAGCTTTATCTTTACCCTTCCCCTTTTCTTCTTTCTCTTCGGGCTCGCCCTCCCCTTCCTCTACATATTCCTCACTCTCTGCCTCGCTGGGCTCTTCCTCCGACTGTTCTTCTTCTCCGCCGGATCCTTCTTCGTCGGAGGATTGATACCTATCATTCGTATTGTCAGCGCATTGATTCCTCTAGTAGAAGCACTGCTAAGATATCAGTGCAGGGATTGCGCGCGGTTTGCACAACAATGCCCTTGCAAAAATCAAATGGATATGGAAAGTTAAGCACTCACTCCTCTTCCTCCTCGCTCTCGTCACTAGGCAGCGCCTGTAATTCCTCCTCCTCGACGGCTTCTTGCTTTCGCTTGCGCGTGACCATTTTTATGGTAGTTTGGTAGACGGAGGATCAATGTGTAAAAGCGTGGTGTATATTAAATTCCCAAGAAAAATAGGCGCGGAAAGAGAAAAAAAGCCACCCGAAGAATTTAAGAAAGAAAGAAAGGGATGGATGGGCCGAAAAGGGTGAGTAAGACTGCGAGGAGAGGGCAGTAGAAGACTGAGCAAAGGGGTATGTGTGCATGTGTATGGAATCCAGGACACGGCGATATAATTACTACCACCACTACCTACTGATAGTTACGAACAATGAGCAGAATCTGCTCGAAGACGTAGCAGTAGCAGCAGCGACGCCATACATCATAGCTATCGCGTCGTTCTGGTTTGGGAGGTTCGAGGACGTCGGCATATGGTCACTGGCTGTGGTCAATGTAGACATGTTCCCGTGGATTGACCGGTGCGTGTGAATTGTGTGCAGTAGTTTGATTTTCTTGTTACTCGAAGATCGAGTTTTGGTTCGACGACGGACAGGTTGATTTGAGCTTCTGATTCCTTAACAGGCAATGCGGGGAGAAGAAACTGGGGAGATGAAGACGGGGAAAACAGGTTGTATTGTAATAAAATTACGGTCTCCGTCCAACATTTAGCTGCAAAGTCTAGTGATATTACAGTAATACAAATACCAGGAGCTTCCCCTGGGCTGTACCCTTAAGAAATCAGATGTGTTCATACGAGAAACCAGAGAAGAGAGTAATATGACGCCGGACACTGTCTAATCCATAATCATTATAACCGTGACATCAATACTTACCACCATGAACCATGGCACTGACTAATAGCGTAGCAGCAGCACTATAAATACAACACAATCAACACAACCCTATATCAAACTATTATCCAGGGTATATGGCATGAAAATCACAAGAGAGAGAGAGAGAGAGAAAAAAAAGAAGAAAAAAAAGATCACTGCGCCAGAAACTCGAAACTCGCCATGCTCGGATCAAGCAGATTCTCATCCAACCCAAACCCATACGTCCCCACCATATCATAAATCAAATCCGGCGGCGGAAAGCCTTGCGCCATTGCATTCGCGCCTCCAGGGACCTCCACGGGTGTCCCGCTGGTGACAATTCCGCATGTGCTTACCGGCACGCCGCGGCCGCCGCCATGTCCGTTGGGTATACGGCCGGCCTGCCATGCCATTTCCCAGGAGTCGAAACGTTCGAGCATCTTGCCTAGTCCGCGGGCGATATGGCGGGTTAGGTGCTTTTCGCCTGCGGAGACGCAGTTCAGTAATTCGATAACGCACTCGACCAAATTGCGCACCTGGCGGCCGTCGAGGCTGAGGTAGGCTGAGTTCCAGTTCACGGCTACTTTGAGGAGAAAGACGGCGGAGAATGTGACCATGGTGTGGGTGAAGATTGGGACACCGACTATCGCATCTCGGATGTCAGGTTCTTCAAGCACCATGTTCAAACATGCCATCGCTGACGAAATGGCAATGTTGGCGGACTCTTTGCGGTCCATGGAGAACACCGGGGTGTTGGACGGTGACAGAGCCCGGAGGGAGAGAGAATTGAGCTGAAATTTAGCGAAATGATAGTGGAGTACCACTCCTTTTGAGGGATACGTCCGTACATAAGGACTGTCGGCTAACGATGGTGTCAATTCGCAAGGAGTTCCACCATAGAACTGGGAATACCTACAGGAACGTGGTTGCCAGAGTAGTCGCCATTGGTCTACTGCCACATTAAAGACCCGCAACTGACCAAAGTCTTCTTCTGTCAAGGCTTGTTCAGTATCTGATCCAAACGTCCGGTACGCCTCCGTTAATATCATGAACAGAGCCAGTTGTGCTATAAGTCGGATATCCCCGGGAACCACCATTGGGGACTGGAGGAAAGTTTCATAATTCTTGATTGCATTGTCCTCGTGCATGACAGGCGGTCGGCCGTATGCGATGCTAAAGTGGTGGTCACATACGTAGAGTAGATACCAAAGCTGCGCGCGTTCATACTGGTCGGTATGGCCGCGGATGAACTTTTGACAGCTCTGATGGAGTCCCAACTCCGTGGCAATTCGAACGGCATGACCTGAGAGCTTCCAGCTCAACTCAGAAAGCCAAAAAGCCCCGACGCAAAGTGCGCGAATGTCATCCAATGTATGCGCTCGTGACAGAGACATATTGGACACGAGCGATACATACTCGCCATAGCATCGATTCAATGTATCCGTGCGATTGGGGATATGAAGCGCGGCAACAGTCAACACAGCCGCAGACAGCAAGGTTGATGCACGACGGACGGAGGTAAGATCGCGATGTACGAGGATAATCCCACCCCATAGAAGCTGGTTCATGGTCCGACTAAAATATGCGAACAGCTCTTCAGCTTCATGAACCGAAATCAATCCTCGCGAGATGAAGTCTTCCTCGAGCATGGTCACTTTGGGCTTTTCCACAGGGTTGTTCCGAAAATTGCGCAACTTGGTCACCTCGTAGAGACTGCGCATCGGCGCCGGAACCAGTTCTGGGTCCTGAAGATCCGGCTCCTGCGATGGCTCCCGTGTCACATCCATCACCGGCTCCGGCCCATTGTGGCTCGTGTTTGATTGTGCGTCATCGTGTAAAGAAGGAGGGTGTCCATTGATGGATGCGACGGGGCTGGGATTGTTGCGACTGTTGCCTGCTGGGTATGCGGAGAGCTCTGGTAGACCATTTTGGCGGAGGATATGCGAGACGGCTGCTTGAAGTTGTTGAAGGGAGGCTGCGGCTTGCGATTTCCATCTACAACCATCAGAACACATTAGCAGTCAACACTGGATATAGAGGTACGTATTCAAGAGCCACTCACACCCCGTCGTCGTCGACGAACTTTTGCGAAAAATCGTTGACCACGCACTTGATCCCGCTCCGGAGACATTTCGAGCAGCTCGATGCGCCTGGTTTGATTTCGCAGCGGATTTTATGTCGTTTGCATTCTGCACCTGGAGCAGTTTAGTTTAGTATCTGTCTTGCATATCCATTGCTCTTTTTTTTTTTTTTTTTTTTTTGTCCTCTATTCGATTCCTCCCCGCATGATTTATGCCAAGGCAAGGACACTCACAGGCACGAGCTTTAGAGATTCTCGGAAGAGGCCGTCCGTCGGGGAGAGTAGAAGCGCGTTTGTCGTCTTTTTGCGCCGACTCAAAGCCAGCATCGTAGGAAGACCGCTTCCTAGGCGTGGAGGCCATGATGACTGGTGGGGAGCTGGTCGGGGATACTCCGGTACCACGCAGCAGGCATGGAATGCGTCAGGAACAGTTCCTTTGGTCCGTGTTTACCTTTTCCTGTTGGTCAAATCGAAAAGCAGCTCGGCTAAGGATTGACTGGGAGCTCAGGAAAAAAGAAGAAAGAGAGAGGAGAAAGAGGGAGCTTTGACGGGGGGTAAGATGGGGTCCAGAATAACCCCGCCTCGCGATCGGACAATATCACTTGCTCCGAATTAGTGGCGAGATTATAGAGAAATACAATGATGTATGTAGTGAGTTAATCTGGAAATATGCGAGTTAATTGTATAATTCAGCATCAGGATGGTTTGTAGAAGCCCCAAGAACATAAGGCACAAACTCTGACAGCAGATACTCTGGGGTATATCCGGGGTACGTCTGGGGAAAATCCACCGCAAATTCTCCGCTCCCACACCAGAGCTGTATTTATTGAATGGATGCAAATTCATCCCTATTATGCTGTACAGTGTCAGAGACTCTTATAGGAAGGAGAGGTCGTTGAATGATCATGGTGTGGCTACTACGGTATGGAAGAGTCAAATACAGAGGGAGAAGCGATCATCATGACAGCAATAACAAATAGATTTTAAAACACAATTCTCTCCAAGTAATTTCCTCTAATCAACCGCTACCCTTCTGTTCTCAATGGAGTACCCTGCATAATCTGTGGTTGCCCAATTCTGAGTTACGACGAAGTTGAGTCTAATACGGTCACTTGGCTTAAAGAATTCCGTGCTGGTGAGTTTCCGACATTCCAATCGAGCACTTGCAAAGGACTCATTTACCATTTGTGTAGTCTACTACACATCACCATCCTTATCCGAGGTCCGTCTTTCTGGCGTCGGATTGCAAATGGCGACGGGCAATTGGGACTACTTTAGGGCTCCTGTCGATGAGATCACACGATGGGATGACAAGGATAATTCCTGGGGGGACGTTCCAGTACTAGAGTCACAAGATGGCCAATATGGGTTAGTCTTTCATAATGCTTGCTGGCTTCTTCTTCAAGAGAGATTTCAGGAAGGTCAGTTCCATTGGACCGACTGATCGAGGTCCTAAACTCTGTCCCATTGATCGAGGTCGGCCCATGGGATTTTATTCCATTTGAGAACAGGGATAGTGACTTTGACAACAATTTCTACAATATTTTGCTTGAGCAGCTCTACACGTGGGAACATGGATATAATGGTTTGGTTCATGTTGACACTGAGAGCCATTATCCATGGGAAAGTCAAAGTTGGCAGCACATTCAATGTTTATCGATGGCACAGACTTTTGTCTTTAATCCTTACACTGTGAAGAGTATGCAGGAATTACTTGACAGAGCTTCTCTTTTGCCTCCAGCCTTCAGTGTCTTCACTGGAAGCAGGCGAAAACGGCCATATGAACAACTGTCAAAATCCATTCAAAAAGACCAGTCCTTGCAAAACGCGAAATGCAATGACTGTTTTGCCCAATTCCCCTATGAGATGGTAGAAGAGATAGCGTCACACTTACCAATCTACAGTGTACTCAACCTCTGGCTGGCTTCATGAGTATTTAGCCCTCTGTTTTCCAGCCAAAGATTCTGGGCTACCAGGTTTCAAACTGGCAGTGACCAAGGGTTCCTCATTGAAGCTCAGTGGTATCCAAGAAATGGCGATTGGCGCTCCCTGTATTATTTGACAAATGACACCAAAATGTCCCCTGCATTGCAGAATAGGAAATGGGTTTGGGGTCTGATTGAGACTCTTGTACAGAAGGTTTCTCTTAAATGGGCAGATTTGTCAACCTGGTTGCACATTGAAGAGGAGCCGTGTGGATGCAGCTTGATGGAAGTATATGGAGATCTCATTGAAATAGAATAGGACCCCAAATCAGCAAAATCCATCAAGTCTAGGATATATGAACCTAGTCAAGTGGTAGACCCGCAGGAGCGTCGCGGGCTCGGACTAGTAGATACTAACGAAATGATATTCCTATCTAAACTAGTGTAGCCATAGACGAGAATATCGAATTTGGAGAAGAAAAGGAAAGCCTATTTACATGAAGAAATTTGTAGGGGTTGTGCGGCATCGCTAAGAAGCTGTTCGCACGACATGAGTAAGTACTTATTCGTCGCGAGATGATAAAAGATAAGAGAGGGGATGATGCATACCTCCCCAAACCAACCCCGCAATAACATCACCCTTCGCATAGCGGGTAACACCACTCCCCAACTCAACGACTTCGCCTACGAAATCGCATCCGAGCACTGCTCCATCGCCAAATGCGTTGGAGTCAAAGGCTTGGACTGGATGGTGTTAGCAATCAATTGCCCAACTTCCCAGTTTCTGATAATATCTTCAGGATATCAAGGAGGGGAGTGCACACAGTCAGTAGGATTCTGTGCAACATGCGATATCTTAACAAGCACCTGGTTCGATTCCGGAGATGGGATTTGGATGTTCTCTTTAGAGAGCTTTGGGGATTGGCCGTCGGGGACGCGGACGATGACGGCTGCGTTGGATTTGTCTCCGGCCATCTTGTTATTGTATTCTTAATTCTCCGATAAGTCGATAAGTCGATAAGTAAAATATTGCTGCTAAGAAGCTCAAAGGCTGTGTGTGCTGCAGTCAATATATGCGATGCATTTATATAACAGAGCACAATGATGACATCGATCACAGAGATACAGAAAGGCAAGTGGAAGCGCCAATATTTCTAAGGATATATTAATAATTCTCCAATGTGATGCACGAACAATTTGGATCTTTGGAACTTCAATGAATATGCAGGTGTGATGTGTTCAAGTGTTATTTGCCTTGGTGTTCCATACTCCGGAAACTTCTGAGGAAGTAGTTAACCTTGCTTTCTTTGCATTTGACTTTAGTCGCAACCTTCGGTTATCGTGAACCCGAAATCAAATTAACGCCCGAGTCTTGGTCACTCTAATTTGTTCCCAGAGGGGCTGAAGTTGTACCTTACTACCCCGCCTCAATAGACCTTCACCCTGGACCTTTTGATTCCATTGGGCAAGAGATTATGGAGCATCGAGCATCAATCAGGAAAAGACAGGGTTCCCGTATCCCCATATGATGGAATGGGAATTGACAGCCTGGGTTCAGCTTGCAAAAAGCAGCAAAGAAACAGAGCTACCGTACCGTACCCTGGAAATATGGTGAAACCAGCAAGGCTATCCCCAACATCCGATTGTTCTGTCTTCCGCATTTTAGAGAAGTCTCTCCGTCTGCATCTTCTGTGTTTTCTTTGTTTGGATACTTGTCTGTGTCTTACTGCTAATTCGCGGCCACATATATGCCGGCCATGTATGTCGAATCGGTGAGCAGTGCTTGTTATTATTCTATATGCCATTAGTATACAGAGAGGGAAAATGCACGAGATGTTTATGGGACAACCCGACGGAGTCAATCCAAGGTTGTCTTGTTAGGGCTGGACAAGACCCAATCTAGCCATGAACATTGGACAGGGGACACGAGTCTCTCCGGGATATAAAAAGCCCCGCTGCTAGTATTCCGTAAACGGTGCTGACAGGGATCTTAATCCTCCTGACCTCATTCCTCCTATCAGAGCGTAACATCCCAATCGGTTGCGGGTAGTCGTATTCCATCTGGTGCATCCGAAGAGGCTTTGACAGGGCGATGATGTTTGGGCAGACGAAGAAATGGCCATCCTTTCTATTTTTTCTCGGGCCGGACTGGCAGAGCTGAGGATGATGCTCGGATCGGATGATTCATGGCTATATACGGAGGGACATTCTTCCTTTTTGTTCTTTTAAATCTTTCTCTTCTGCTACCTTCTACTGCTCATAGCTCCCCTTTGTATCGGTTGTATTACTATCACGCATCATGGTCTTCCTCGGGTGCAAATCCGTCCCCTTCGACCCGAAGCAGGATATTCCGCCGCTCAACGGCAAGATGATTCTCGTCGCAGGTGGCAACATCGGCCTGGGCAAGCAATGTGCCGTTGAATACGCCCGCCACCAACCGGCACTGATCTGGCTGGCAGCCCGCAACATCGACAAGGGCCAAGCCGCGGCCGACGAGATCCGGCAACAAGTGCCCGACGCACTCCCCGATTAAAGTGCTAGCAATGGACCTCTCGTCCCTGGACTCGGTGGCGCAGGCCGCCCGCACGGCACAACCGAGTCTGACCGGTTGGACATCCTGATGCTTAACGCGGGGATCATGGCCGCCCCGCCGGGCCTAACCCAGGACGGCTACGAGCTGCAGTTCGGCACTAATTACCTCGGCCATGCACTGCTGGCCAAGCTCCTGCTGCCGCTGCTGGAACGCACTGCCGACGCGTCGGGCACGGACACCAGCGGCTCCCCGCAGGACGTACGCATCGTCGTGATCTCGTCACTTGGCCACGTTTATGCCCCCAAGGAAGGCGTGCTCTTCGACTCGCTGCGCAGCCCCGCGGATGACCTGGGCCCGTTCGGCCGCTACGGACAAAGCAAGCTGGCCATGGTGCTCTGGACGCGCTACCTGGCTCGCAAATACCCGCAATTTACCTGCGCGTCCATCCACCCGGGCGTCGTGCGCACCAACCTCATGAACAGCGCCACGGGGTCGCCGCTCGTTATCCGGCTGCTGGGAAAGGTGGCCGAATGGATCGTCACCCCGGTCAACCAGGGAGTGCACAATCAATTTTGGGCGTCGGTGTCCAAGGACGTCAAGAGTGGCGAATATTACGAGCCCGTGGGGATTGGGGGACCCGTTTCGCCGTTAGGGGGAGGATGATGCCCTGGCGCAGAAGATCTGGGATTGGACAGAAAATGCATCGTAATGTCTTCATCCTGGTATTGTAATCTGATATAAACTATCAAGTTTCATTGAGGAGATGTCTGGGGTATGAAGGCCCAGTCTCGTCACATCAACTAAACTAACAAACGTGACCATCGGCGTCGTTTTCGTCCATGGTCTAACAGAAAACCGCGAAACAACCTCTTCATCTTTAATTAGTTTGAATCTTTTAACTATAGATATGGCCAGATATAACCCATCTTCACCAGTAATGCAATGTAGCCTCCTTCAGTAGAGATCCTTGTGGTCGGCCTTGATGAGATCGGCGCCCTTCTCACCAACCATGTAGACGGGATTTTGGATGCGACAGTCTGGAATTACAGGGAACACCGACGCATCAATTACTCGGACTTTCTTTAGGCCGTGCACCTTGAGTCGTTCATCGACCACGCCCTGCTTGATGTCCTTTGACAGGCGGCAGGTTCCGCAAGGATCTAACAAAATCATTCAGCAATGTGAAGTTCACTGTGGCATTCTTTTTGGGTTCTTACGGAATCCAATCTGAGCGCGCTCCAGTATCATCTTGTCCATTGCCTCGTCCGAGTTACGCGGCATGGGCCAAGGATAGTCCTCACCGATGATGTCCCGGATTCCCTCGCCCGTCATGAGAATATCATCCACAAAACGAACCCCCTCTCGCAGAGCGATCACGTCCAGATGGTTCTCGAAAAAGTTTACGTTGATATGTGGGTGATCTAATGGGTTAGTCGATTGCAGCTTGACCCAACCCGGCTTTGACATCGGACGCAATAGGTCGACAATCGTCGTCAGCCAGGTTCCCTCCGGAGGGATGGGGAAATGCCACTGAAATGCGTCCGCGAACATAGGCTGTACAAGTTAGCTGTTGTTTAGTTGCGGTCTTGCACATCTAGATACTCACCACGAAGTCAATTTCAAAGTGCGGCTGCCCTGCCGGTCCAAATGGATCCTTCCCTCCATTCTCCTGCTTCGCCTTTACGTACGCCTGGATCTTGTTCAGCCGGTCGTCAATGCGAGGGAAACCCACTAGCTCTAGCAGACCGCTGGCCAGTGCCCCGGTGTGATCCCGATTATAGGCCGTGACTGCGCCTTCCTTTTGCGGACCGGCGCGCAGCAAATGATCATCCAGGCCCAAGCCATCCTTCAGGCGAAAGACATGCGACAAGATGGGATGGTCAATCAAGTTTTGACCCACATGGGGCGAATCAACGATAGCATTGATGGAGAACTGCGCCAATTCCTTTCCCGGGCCAATACCTGACAGTATCAGCAGCTTTGGCGATTCGTACACTCCACCAGCGACAATGACTTCCTTGCGTGCCTTGATGATGATATCTTCGTCGTTAGGTCCGCGGACTTCAACGCCAGTGGCACAATTGCCATTAATGATTAACCGCTTGCCGTAGGAAGACGACAGGACTTGGATATTAGGCTTGCCCACAAGGAAAGACCAGCTTGAGGAGCGGACGCCCTTGTAGATACTGGTAGCACAGTGAGTCAGACCTGATACATAGCCCGAGTAAATATCATCGTTGACTTTGAGGCCCTTGCTCTGCCATGCTTTGAGCAACGCATCTCGAAACGGCTGCAGCTCGGGCACTAAGTCTGCGTGCTCGATATGAAGGGGACCACCCAAGCCAATGTTCCTCACATGTGGGTAGTTGTTATTGTCGTCATGGTAAGTGACAGGCTGTTGAATTAGATAAGATAGAGTAGAAATGAGGTGAGGAAAAAGACACCTTATCAAAATATTCCTTGACTCCCTCCCAATTCCAGCCGCTGCCACCAAACTCTTCCCAGTCGTCAAAGGTCGCCTTGCTGCCGCGCACCCAGGTGTAGTAGTTCAGGCAACTGCTGCCACCCAGCACTTTTCCTCGTGTGTTAGGCTTCTCCACGCGGGTGTAGTCTTCGCGGTCGATCATTGTGGCCTTGTACTTCCAGTCATGGGGGCCATTGCGGCACTCGAAGGCGCGAGCGGGAGTGGTGATCTCCGCAATATTTTCAGGATCACTAAATCCCACTCAGAGACAGATGGAAACAGGAGGTAGGAACTAGCTGGGATGCGTACCCTCGACCTGCTTCGATTACCAGCACGGAGACTTTGGGGTTCTCTGCTAGCCGGCCGGCGACTACATTCCCAGCAGTGCCACCTGTGAGGCGTTAGCAATGTATGATCTACCTGAAGCAATAATAGTGGTGCTACATGCCTCCGACGACGATGAAATCGAAATAATTGGCCATTTCTGGCACGGTTATGTTCTTGACGCTTCCCGTAGACATGGTTGATGGATAGATAGTATTCGGATTGATTCAAAAGCTTGATTTTTCCCTGTTTAACTGTTTACTATATAGGACCGGAACTTGCCCAGATTAATGGCGTTAAGTAGTGTGGTTGGAGCCATTATATTAAGACATCAAGATGATTACATCTCCCGCTTCAATTCAAACTAGGACATTGCATCAGATTATCAACATACTGACACAACCTGTGAATTAGGTATCATCGTGTAATTCGAATGCCGTCTACATCGTGCCTCTCTGAAGATTATTGCATCCTTTACTTTGAAGATGTCGATACATGTTGAGCTTCAGATGAATGTGAACATGGGAGACAGAAAAAAACTGCCGAGTTGCGGGAGACCTATGGTTTTTTTTTTTTTTTTCCAACTTCCTGGTTAGCAAAAAAAATTCGTGACAGCCCTTACAGCATCTAATGCCATTCGTAGATCTCTTTGCAGTATGTCGAAGAACTGATGTCTGTTGAAAGAACAGAGTGTCAGGAACCACTGTAGGCTTGTTCAATATTGATCACGTCGTTATGATGATATCGCTCGTATTCAACGTATATAAGATGTGTCTCCCAGACTTCAAGTGACGTGCTCCTTCTCTTCTTCTTTTGGAATCCTCGCCCAAGCAATGGTAATCAATGCCGGTGCCCCCGCAAACCCAAACCACCAACCAAATCGCTCGTAGTCCCTGTAGGCCAATATCACCAGAAGGCCCCATATCGACTTTGGTTCCTATAGCATCGGCCACACTGGTCATGATAGCCGCCGACAGATTCTGCATCACTGTCAATAAGCTACCCGTGCTACCTTGATATGATCGCGGAACATTGCTCGTGATGAAGAAGGAAGCTGCTCCAAATGTGGCCAGGAATACTCCCAGCATTGAAAGAACCCAGTAGGGTGTTTCTGGTGATTGAGAAATAAAGAAAAAACAGGCCCGAGTGCATAAGCGAGCATGGATGCAACATAAATGTAGTGTCCTGGGAGGATATGCAGGGCTCGCCCAGGTAGCGAGAGCGCCAACGATCGCGTTTGGAAGCTGTTTCGAATATGTATATACCGATTACAAGGCAAATCTTCTTGAGAGACTCCTTTACGACCTTTCTCTGCCTTTCGCATTGTAGCCTGAATGACGCAGTCTATAAATGCCCTGAATATGTTTGCTTTTCCTGTGCTCAGGAGGTTGAACCAAGGATGCTCTGCTTTGATGCATTTGAGCTGTGGATTTGGTAAGGGATTTGAGGATGGGATTAAGTCCGAGTAATGCAGAGTAGATGAGGAACGCCGATATGACTATTCATAGATGTTGACGGTTTTGTGATGATAAGCGTGGAGGTCTGCTGGGGTGGTATAGGATATTGTTGAATGGCATTGTTTACTGTAGATAAGGTTGATTCCGGCATCCCATGAGAGTCTCTATGCAGTGTACAATTAGACTAAAACGGAAGATACAGCTAGATCTGATATTATTATTATTATTTAATCAAGTTTATTGTCCATACCGAGCCCTAGAGCTATGACAGACCATGATTCGTGGACTCGAGGTCAGTGGCTATTCTACAGTCTCTTGTCCCCATAGGTTCCTGAGGCGTTAGCCCCCTTCTATCATCTTTCTGATCCTTTTCCTCGCCCCAGACCGCCTGTATGCGCAGGGCTTTTGAGCACAGTGCTCTCCTTGTGTTTTGGAGCAGGATGGGTGTGGCCTAGGCTGACTCTCAGCCTTGGGCTACCCTCCCTGCTACCCCTCTCCTGTTCTAACTGCTTCCTCCAGTGCTTCCAGTCCCCATTCGTCATCTCTTCGGGCCCTTTCCGCCGTCTGCTGTAGGTGTGCCCGGGGTAGAGCTATGCTGGTGCTGGCTAGGAATCATAGCAATGCCCTCGTAGCTTTGGGCTCTCCTAGGAGTCGTCCTTGTGGATATTCTTCTGCAGTGGTGGGTCTCATGACTCCGTCAGTCTCTAGGTCCTTGTAGAGCCTGTTTCGTTGGTGTCGCCATTCCTGACATTCAAAGAGAAGATGGTGTGTTGTCTCCCTTGATATACCACATCCTTCACAGGTTGCATTCTCCAGGACCTGGATCCGATGTAGGTATGTTCCTATAGCTGCATGTCCTGACTTCAGCTGAAAATAACGGCTTGCTAGGTGCTTGGGAGCCATTGCAGCTGCCAGGTTGAGCCGCCAGTTCCTCTGTGGCCTGTATGTTCATTGACTTTGTTGGGATCGCTGTCCAAGTTCCTTGTTGAGCCATCTCTGCCTTTGAGCTATAATGGCTTCTGTTCAGGCTCTACAGGTGAAGGCCAGGGATATCTCTCTTGGGCCTCTTCCTGGTGGCTTACTGGCTGCCTGTTTTGCTGCCTGTTCAGCTCTCTCATTCCCTTCTATCCCTGCATGCCCCGGCACCCATTGGATAGTGGTTTGGCAACCTCGGGCATGTAGTCTCTTGGCTATAGCATGTGCTTGGACTGCTAATGCTTGGCCTGGTCCTGGCTGGGTATGTCGCAGCCTTGCAATGGCGGCTTGGGAGTCCAGCAGGATAGTGACTGGTCTTTGATCTCCCACCTTCTCTGCTACCTGGAGTGCTCGAACAACTCCAAGAAGCTCTGCATCAAAGACCTCATATCCTCTGCCCAATGGGAGTCCTTGGGTCTTCCATGTTCCTCCTGGTTCTTGCCATGCAATCCCTGCTCCACACCTGCCATTCTCCAATCTTGATCCGTCTGACCAGATTGCTAGTCCAGGAGAAGGAGACTGTGCTGCTGCTAGGGCCTCTGGACCTGGTAGCACCTCTATTTGGCCTGGGAACTGGCTACTGGTTGTCTGTGTCGTGCTTTCAAGGCCCTCGGATGGGTCCGCTGGTAGGATATTGGCTAGTTGTCGAGCTAGATGTTTTCCCAGGGACCATGGGCCCCGGTTGCTGCTGTCAGCCCATCTCCGGTTCCCTGGGGTCTGCTCCCCGGGCTGAGCGTGCTGATCCCCTTCGCGGAAGCTCACTGGGAGGATCTTCTTAGCCGGGTGGTTCTCCGGTAAGCTGAGCAGTCGGGTAGTATATCTCAATTATCGGGCCTCCAATAGGGCCTCTGCCGGTGCCAGGCCTGCTTCACGAACTAGTGGTCCTACAGGAGTGGATTTCAACATGCCGGTAATAGCCCGGGCCTGTCGATTGATCATCAGCTGTATACCAGCTAGCCAGTCCTTCTGGCCCTGCCACCAGAGCTCTGCTCCATATAGGGCTACTGACTGTACCGCCGCAACTTGAACTTGGCGGGCCAGTCCTGGGGCAAGTCCATGGCTCTGGCATAGGCATTGCACCCGGTTTTCTGCAGCCCGTGCCTTGCGCATACAGGTCTGATAATGGGTCTTGAGATTCAGGCCCGAGTCAAGCCAGACACCAAGCCATCTGGTTGCCTCTGGATTGAAGGGCACACAGTGGCCATCTACTTCCACTTGTGCTCATTGAATCTGATCTTTCAGCTCCTGGCCGCGCTTGCGGGTAAGCAGGACTGCTTCTGTTTTTCCTGCATCGAACTGGACCACATTGCCATGCCCCCATTCAATAGCCACTCTGGCTGCTTCTTGCAGTCTGTCACAGACTTCTTTGACAGAGTATCCTGAGGCAAGCAGGACTATGTCATCTGCAAAAGAAAGAGACTGGATGCCAGTCACACTCCTCTTGATCGCCTCAAACACTCCACTGAGGTAGATGATGAACAGAATAGGTGACACTGGTGAGCCCTGTGGCACCCCTGAGTTAATTGGGTGTGCTGGGCACTGTGTGTTGTCAATCTGCAGCTGAACCCATCTGTCAGTCAAGAAGGACTGAACCCATTGGATCAGGTCCCCATCCAGGTTGAATTCAATCAGTTGAATTATCAGTCAGCTCAGGTTCACATGGTCGAATGCTCCTTTTACATCAAGGAATAGCGCTCCCACAAGCTGCTGGAGTTTCCATGCTTCATGGGTATTCTGTATCAGACATGCCACTGTGTCAATTGCACTCCGTTGCTTGCGACTTCCCATCTGTCCCGGGTGTAGTACTCCCATAGTCTCACAGTGGTGGGCAATTGCATCTGCCGCTATCTTCTCAACCACCTTCCCTAGGCAGTTTAGTAAGCTAATCACCCGGTAGGCCTTCACAGCTGTGTAGTCCGGCTTGTTTGGTTTCCTTAACAGGATGCCTTTTGCCACCTTCCACACTGGTGGGTGTAGGCCTAGTCGGAAGCATTGTTGGGCCAGGGCAATAATTCTGGGGCTGTCCCACTCCCACAAGAGCCGGAGAGCCCGAAAGTTCAATCGATCAATTCCTGGAGCCTTCTGGACTGCCTGGTGAAACAAAGCATGTTTAACTATTTCCTCATCTACCTGGCTATGCCAGGATCCTTGGGGTATCTCAACTTCTTGGCTATCCCCTGGTGTCTGGGGGAAGGCTGTCTCACGAATCAGGGTCTCCTTCTCATCAATGGAGCTGGCAAGTTGACCCTGGGGCCCGCGTAGCGTTGGGGTTGTTGCCATATTCCTGGGCTTTGTGTACTCCAGAGCCCGCCAGCATCTAGCAGTATCCCCTAGGCCTGTCTGATCCGTTGCTCCTTCCAGAAAGGTTTCCCAGCAGGTGCGTTTCGCTCGTCGGATGGCTTGATAGTAGTTATTCCGGACCTCTCTCAATTCTGCTGTAGAGATCTTTTGACCCTGCCATGCTCGTCTTGCATGACTGTAGGTCCTACGGGCCTCTTTAATCTCCGTTCCCCACCAGCGTTTTGATAGTGGAGTCACCCGTAGCTGTTTTGCATGTCGATTTAATACCGCTGTAAGGGCCTCCTGGATCCATATGGCTTCCCCAGCTAGGTCTTCTGACGAGCAAGAGTCCCCCAAACAGGGGAAAATAGAACTGGTACAGAATAAAAATGACCGGCATATCTAAACCCCAATGATTCCATGCAACTCCATATATTCTCTGCGGTTATCCACGTCCTCATCTCTTCACAAGGCTGTGTGACCTAATGACTACTTCCTTCCTAAGCCGATGCCCCATTCATGCAGCGACCAGAGAACTTCCGCACGTACCTCTCATTATGCGCTCTTCTTCCTGTTGCTTCTTGGCTACTGGGATATTTGAGAGTCCCGTCATTAGCTCCATAATGCCAAGAGATGGGACCCTTAATTCTCGTATTTGTTGAGGCCGAGATCTGCCTGACCGGAAGCTAAAGACGCGGTGGGGTAAAAGAAATGTTAGATGATCTTGCGGCGATGATTGTTCGGGCTTTTCGGATCCGTCTTATGCTCATGGTTTCTGTGGCATTTTTCAACAGTGATAGCAGACTATCGGTGGGATGAATGTTCAGTCCGAATGAGCCAAGCGTGACAATGAACATGTGGAATTGCGCGATGCATTGTGATCCGAATTCAGTCGGGCGAGTTCGGTGCCTGTTTGGTCAGCGTCTCAGTCTGACCAACAATTAGGTCCAGCTAGCAAAATGGAGTAAAGCAAAAAAGAATAGCAAGAGTTTATCTTCAGTAAAAATATACAGCGTAACCGCTCAATACTGTCCCGCCGCACAACTTCCGAAAACATCTCTACCAGCAGCTGCTTCCGACATGGCAAACTCATGCATATGAGCCAAAGCCTGCTCATTCTGAAAGATCACCGCATCAACTTGTTCCAGGATGTTTGGGTGCCCAGCAAGAATCGTCTTCGCCTCACCGCGTGCCTCAGCCGTGGCGTCTGAAGCGAACTTGCCCGCAAACACCTTTGCGATACAGGCGTTGAGCTTGTCATTGGTCTCTTTGTCGAGAATCTTCATAAAGAGCGTAAAATGTCAGTCAGGGCATAAATTTTATTGTTGATTCTTACCCACCTGAAGATCAGCACCAAGATTGACGCTCGGTGCCCACCACTGCGAACTAGTTTTGAAGTCGGAGTCGGGGTTCTGTTTCTGTAAGCCATCATTGTGCTCGGCCATGCGAGAGAGCTGTTCCTCGCGTGTGCGGCCGTCTTCTGATGTGATTCTTTTAGCCATGGTGTGCAGTTGCAGAAAATCTTAATAGCTGGCGATGAGGCGTGGAAAAAGGACCGTTCGGAGTGGGGGGGTGTCTCTTTTGATGTTTTTTAGAGACGATCTAAATATAGCTTGGCTCATGTCCAACATCAAACGACACAATTTGATTCGTTCTTTGCATGTTTCTGTTGGGTGATGCTGTCCACTTTCAACGAGGCAGTCTTGGCCGTTCGAAAGCTCGATAAAATCATACACCGAGCGGCCAGTCGGCTGAGGACCGACCCATCATCCTCCGCGCAGCGGCTATGTTTAATTCGTATTTATGAGGCTTTTTATCAATATCCAGGTGGTATATATTACAAATCACTGCCTTTCTTATTACAAATTGCTGCATCGTGTTCACCCTCGTGGTCTTATGACGATGATAATTGTAGACAGCATATCATAGAAATCATCATGATATACAGCGAATAAATTGCCCATTAACTAGGCTTAGGAAGCTTTTGTAAAATGAAATAGAAATATAATTCTTGTATTGGCAATATGTTGATAAACTATCGTCCCCCACTGCAGCAAATCCATGTAGCAAGATACGACCTAAGCCAGTAGATTGCTTTGAGTTTGTTGACCTTTGTCACACTGGCGAGATTAAACCTCATTAACGTACACCTCCTCTGTCTGCTCCCGTGAACCCGACTCTTTAGTCTTCTCATACATCCACCATCCCGACACCGGCTGAATCGAATCCAACCCAGTTTCCGAGGCACCCTCGAGTAACTGACCACTGGAACTGGCCTGAATACCTATCATACCAGCAAGCATCATGGTATCATATTCCATACCGTTGTCGTTGAGCTTCACGGGAACCGAAGCGTATCCAGCGGGGATATCCTCTGTTTCGACTCGATGGAAAGCGACACCATCCAGCTCGCAGCCAGTGTCCCATTCACCCGGCCGGCCATGATATAAAGGCTCACCATATTCATTCCAGAAGCAGAATGCCGTCACCCAGCCTGATAGATAGGTAGGGCCACTTCCACCGCTATAGTAATGAGCACATCTACCCCAGAAGTCTCGGAGGTCGGGCGATGCGGGATCGTCAAAGCAGGCGACGAATCTCTTCAGAACGGGAGTGAGAAGTTCTGCAAATTGAGCGGGTTCTTTGCCCAGTTGTGGGATTTTATCCAATTTTTTGAGCAACAATTCCCAGTCGTCACGCTCGCCGAGTAAAGTCACACTGGGGATGCCACACATCAGACACATCGTGTAGCTGAAGTATTTCTGCATGGTACCCATCATCTGGATGGCAGCCACAACCTTGTCGTTAGCAGTAGTAGTACTGAACTCCGGCATAATCCACTTTTGGAGCTCCGGATCGAGGACGTTTTTTTGAATTTCATTTGTCATTTTGACCGCCAAAGCACCCAAATCCACGGTATGGATCGTACCGGCTTCAACGACAGTAAGCTCCTTTTGCCCTTCATGGGCGACAAAAAAAGAGCGCAACTCCTCTGCATGCGCATTGACGTAGAAGTTGATTTGGTTTAGGATGGCAACCCAGACGTCGTCTGGGCGGATCGTGAGGTGGTGGTGGTGGCTGTATGCGTGATAGAGAGCATAAACGAAGCCATGCTTGGACGAACTGATGTGATTACCATCCAAGGGCTGGGAGAAGGCGCTCTGGATAATTTGTTTTGATGCGCGGTGGTTGTTGGGACATGAGGCTTTGAAGAGATCTTCGGTGGTGGACTGTTTCGTCTGCGTCCACTTTTTTGCTTGGTGGTCTGCGGTTTGTAGTGAGACAGGCATTTTGAAGTTGAGGTTATCAGATGGTGAAGGTGGTGTTTGAACGTTTGTAGAAGTGAGAAAATACTTTCAGCAGAACTCGATATAAATAAGGCGGAAAATGATCAGCCAGCCACAATTTCATGGTCGCCTTGTATATTTGCCACTTTGTGGAGCAGCGAGGCTGTGAGTCAGCTTATTCGAATTGATCGTCATATAATCTACATATTAAGCTATGATACAGATATTACAATTGCAAACCCAGATATGGTGCCCGATAGGTGCATATTTCAAACATCGTGCGGGGTATGTATAGGATTCCCAGATTGCATGGCTATCTAGGTAGAACAATGTTTGTCGATTTGATGATCTGAATGTATACTAAAGTTTTACCGCAAAATGGCTATCTAGGCCCACTTTTCCTAATTTCAGTAGAAGCCAGCAGCCCTCAAAGATTTCCACGAACTCCCCACATCATGAGGTCCGGAGGCAATATAGTCACCGGGCAAATCGACGAGAACATACTGTGTACCAGAGAAGTAGTACGCCTCGCGTTTCTGCTTTCCTGGTTTAAACACGACCGCATCAATCTTCTTAAACTTGGCTTTCTCCAGGGCTTTGAAGCGCGAGGAAATGTCGCCCGATTCGAAGGTTTTGTTCTGGTAAACATCGATTAGGGCGTATTTGCCTTTACGGAAGAAGCAGACGGCGTTTTCATAGCCGCTTCCCATGAAGGCAAAAGACACTGTAGCATCGATAGTGTCAAAACCAGCGTCTTTAAGACCACTCCATTTTGCGTGGAAATGGAATACGGCGCTACCAGTGGCGAGCTGGCCACTTATGAGGTTGACTCTCGCGCATCGAGACTCGCAGAAGAAGTATGCTTCATTGGGATCCTCTGGAGTGGTGAAGGCGGCATTGACTGGGGCAAAGCCAATCTGGTAAAGACCAGGCCACATAGGAAAGATGTCCGTCACATATGTGTAGATGGTGTCTGTGTATGGATTGACGCGAGTGTACTGTTTGTTGTTGAAAAAGTAAATGTCGTCGTGTGAGGGAACCGGGACAGCTGCTTTGACGGAGCTTGAAAATCCTATAATCCCTTTTACTCGACCTAGGGGATCGACGCCGGCTGGGATAGTCGAGTACAGAACCTTTCCATTCTTCTGGAAGTCCTTAATGACCTGCTGGCCACCGTGTTCCCAGCCAATCCAGTCAGCGAATTCGCTGGCTCTTTGCTTATTCTTTGCATGCTTGCCAACCAAAACATGGGCTGGGTTTAGAAGAGGGTCGTTTTCGTCATCTTTCCCTTCGGCCTAGGTTTGGGTGTTAGTCTATGTTGTCGTCAAAGGGTATAACTTGGGAATTGTTTTACAAAGATTGTGAGCTTATCTCTGGTCTCTTTTTCAATCGCCCAAAACGTTCCCTTATCTGTGATAGTATATTCGCCCTTGTTGGCCGCCTCCCGGATAGCTTGGAAGGGGAAACCAGGGAACATATGATACCACGAGGTTGAGGGATCGGCCCATGGTACCTGGCCGATAGTGGCCCATAACAAGGACTCTACAATGTTTCCAGCGGACTTGTCATACCTGCGTGGTAAGCGTTAGTAGAATCCTTTTTTCTTTCAGAAAAGCAAACCAAGAGGGATAATACCGCGACAAGAATTTGATGGGCCTCGGAGAATCCTTACTCTCTTCCATTGCACTGAACAACCTGGTAAACAGAGAGTAGATAGAGGACTGGTCATTCTCAAGCCCTGCAGGATTGTCCTTCGGGCCTGATTATATGTCAATTAACAAAGTCCCGACTTAAGGCCAAATGAGCAACATACCGACAAGCATCCAATGATCCCGCCACGCATATTCGACTCGATCAATGACACCGTCGTCCAACGCAGTTTGTTCAGCTACAGCATGGTACGTGATACCAACGTCCACGACTTGTTTGCGCAGATTCTCAATCGAAAAGGTTGTGTCCGACTTGTACCATTCAACAAGGAAAGGCTCGACTCCTTTTTCAACACAACTGTTTGCAATATAAGTCAGCCTTCAAAGGATCCACATTATATCTGAGGCAACTTACTATTTGACAAACTCCTTGGCCAACGCTTCCAATAGACCAGACTGACCAGATCCGCCAGTGGCTATACGGAGACCAACCGGCTCGGAACGGACGCTGTAAACAGCAGAGGGTGCGACAGGTTCAATCATTTCTCTCGTATTTACGATGCTTGGTGGATATTTCGGCAGAATTTGAGTTTCCCCGGGGGTTGGAAAGTCTTTTGGCCATTTTATAGGATAACTTCATATTGGGCCAAAGGTCGTCAACAATGGCTGGCTGAGTTTACGTGACAATCTGTCTGTTCAGCTGCACAATAATACATGATCGCTGAGAGCTGAGAGTATAATGCGGGGTCCCACGTCAATCACTCGATGTAGCCCAATAATGTTATGAATATCGGTGCGGAGAAGCCACTTCAGAGCTGAGATGATGTACGGACAAGAATCACAAACTTCAAACACTACCCCAGTACTAGCATAGTACTCTGAAAATTAACCATTGTCTAGTTAGACTGTTTTCTCTTCCATCTTATTCGATTGCTTTCCCAACTATGCTAGCATTTAGTACTATTTCCCGTGAATATAATTCAAATAATTTCTGGCGGCCTTGGGAGTTGATGTACATAACAAGGTGAAATGTCGTAAGTAATTGTACCAGATCCAATAAATAATATGTTGTATTTCACTGTTTCTAGAGCATTTTATATAGTATCGAGTGGTAAATGCCGGTATATCTTACTCAATACAAAATTTTACATTTCACACTTCCAACCATGATGAACATAAAGTATCGTGCCAATAGCCCATACCGGACGGAAGCTATAATGTTGAGTAAAAAAAGATAGAAACATAGAAAATAATGAATGCTCACACATACGGCTTGGTTTTCAGTGACCCCAGCGAGCCGCAACAGATTCAATTTTACTAGAGCTGACCTGCCAAGAGTGGGTGAAATGATCTCACCCACTGCCAGTTCTTATGGCGTCATAAGCCCATACACAAAATCAATCACAATCGTCTCACTTACATGAGGCGATTGAGGTTCGAGAACACCTCCATAGCATCAAAGAAAAGAAATTTTGACTGCGATACAGAAGCTGCGTGTTGAAATGCTGGAGGATATGCGGGTATTTGCCCAGTCAATAAGCCACACTGGCCCTTGGCCCAGGAGAAGGCTTCGAGGGGTTAGGGCAAACTTTAAGATGAATGCTGGTATGGTTTTCAAAGCTTTTTGATGAAACCAACGATCGTTTGGTATTTGTAACAAAAAAGATCGATATTGGCATTGGAAAGTTGTCCCGTATAGTTCATCACCTCCAGGTCCAGGGCGAGGGGACGGCGGACTACATGCACAGAGATCCCGCCTGTCTTCCTTATAGAAGGCCAGGCTGGCGCTTGCAAAATATCTAGGATTCGACGTATTACATAATGATGTACTCGACCTCCAACAACTTGTCCGTCGTTGGCGGGCTATACCGGAATGCAAATATCACCGCAACGTAAAACTCTCTGGTTCTTCATTTTCAAATCGCGTTTATACGTGGAAACCATATATTGTATTCAAGTCTTCATACTATCAAAGGAAGAAGTTGTGGTGGTGGTTGGAGACATGGCCCTGAAATAGATGGGAGACACCTTTTTGTATGTGTTTTACATAGCGGTGATCTTTGCCTTCCGGTGTAGCCCGCCAAGGATAAGTTGTTGACGCATCTGAGACCTACCTGGCGGACTCGTGGGACGTATGTCGGAGTACCCAGAAGATACAAGGCTGGCCTAGATTGAACTGCACCGCCATTTAGGTCGAGCATCAGCCTAATGAACCATCTCAGCGATTGGAACCGCGCCCACGGGCAAGCACCATCCTTGTCAAAGAGGATCGCTACATATCAGTTCGTCACTCTACAGATCATCCGGCAAAAGATAGTATTTATACCTTCTTCTGCCCCCCATTTTCACTGGCTTCCGTCATCCTCAAGACATACATCAGCGATCGCAACATTTTGGATAGCACTCATGACTCAGGCAACCTAACAGACATGAACATAAATGGACTGCGTATCCAAGATTGCATTCCGAGGGATCCGACATTTTGGTGGATGCCGTGCGGGTGCGAGATCGGAAGGTAGGAATGATCCATACGTTAAATGCCACGACATGCTAACTCTAATGCCACAACTAATAAGATCGATTAAGTACCTTGACCCAAAGCCCAGCACATTGGGCTTTGTACAAATTTTTATGCACAAGTAGGAGACAATACATGATGCATTCCACACTGATCATCACACTACCTCTGTCAATTAGACGAGGTGGCAATAATGTCACCTGTCATCTTGCTTACCGGGTATCCACTAAACTAGCATTAGTTAGCTGGCTGGTTGATTGGGTACATAAACTATGGGGCATGAGGTCCCGGGAGTATTCCGCTAGATGAGATCGGTGTTATCCGACCGCCGTTAATCAAACAGTCCAGAGTATAAGTAGTCCTATGCTCTGATGAGTGACTATTCTGACACCCCCGTCTTAGCATTCTAGCTAAAATTTAAACCATGGTTTTGACAGGTACATACCCCGTACATAGCTGCCGATTGAAAACTCTGAGATGCCGGGCTTATGTAAAAAGCGAAGCATAACGTAACCCGCCACACCCCCGAACCGGCCACTTCCCCACTGTGGTCGGAATACTTGATTCAATAACACAACAAAAAAATGTATTTATTCAATTAAACTAAACCCTATTGCGATTAGGACATTGTAGTCTTCTATGCCCAATAATATGACAATCACTGCACCGTGGTGGTGCCTGCACAGATGGTTGGTTTGCTGCTGAAGCAGGTCTGCCAGGTACAGTAGTAGAGGCTTCTTGGGCATCGTTCTCACTTTGTATGATACCCTGGGCTTCCTGAATAGAAAGGCCCCCTTTATAGGCTATCTGTCTATGAGAGCACTTTCTTTTCTGCTGCTGTTTCTCATTCGCAGCCCTCAAATCATGGTTTTCCTTTGCCAGAATTGCAACATTATTCATGGCCATTTGACAACTGTGGAAAACTTGATCCATAGCAGCCTTTGCAGGAGTTGGGGGGCTATTGCTGTGCTGTCTCAATAGCTTTTTGACAGTGGATTCTTGCTTCTCCAGTTGCTTGAGATTGTGAGGTGTTTTTGGATTGGAATTGGAGGATTGACTTCCAGGAGGTGTCGGGGTCTTCAGATATATATTAAGCTGTGCCAGCACCCTCTCTGGACTGTATGGAACCAGGCCAGTTGCCATGAAGCCATTCTTGATATTATCCATCTTAAAGGCCTCCTTACAGGCCTGTGGATATGCCGAAAGGAAGTCAAGCTTGTCTATATGATTGATCCTCTGCCACATCTTCTCTTCCACCAAGCGGCCATAAGTGCGCTTCAAGACCGCAAAACAGCCAACATCAAGAGGCTGTAAAAGATGAGATGAATGTGCTGGCATGCAAATTGGCACAATATTATTCTGATTACACATTTGATCAAATTGTGGTGTTAAATGGCTTCCATGACCATCAAGAATAAGCAGTCGATATCTTCCCTTAGTATAGCCATTTGTTGTCGGAATAAAGATATTTTGAAGCCAGGAGAGACCAATTTGATCTGTCATCCATCCATTCTCGCTAAGTTCAATCCGCCAATCTGATGGTAAAGCATTGTCCTCATACCAAGCCTGGATATGAGACTTTCCCTTGAATACAATGCACGGAGGCAGAGCCCACCCCATAGCATTAATACACTCAATTGCAGTAACCCATTCACGATTCCCAGGCTGCAATAGGGCAGGGCGACCAACAGTTTCAGCTCTGGTTACTACTCTGGCAGTAGCAATAAGGCCCATAGCGAAACCAGTTTCATCGAAATTGTAGATATCTTCATATGCAATCCCATGCTGCATTATAGTGATTTGTACACGGTTGAACCACTCCTTAATGAGTTTTGGATCCTCACATTGGGCATGTTGATGATTGTATCTTCTTGAGAACTTGGTTTTTAATTCATCATGGCGTTTGATGAATTTATATACCCAATTCTGGCCAATTGGTTGGATGTTGGATGAACCACAATTGGAAAGAAGTATATTGGCCATATCTTTGACATGAGACAGTCGGGGGGCTGCTCTGTGTTGATCCATAGACATTATCCATTGGACAAGTGATTCCTCTTCTTCTTTTGTCAATTTATGACAATTTGCGCGTTGTTCAATTCGATATGTGGTTCCATTCAGGCGGTCTCAGAGAGTTGAGCGAGGCACATTAAAATGATGTGCAGCATCTCAAATACTTGTGATCTCCTTTTTATTTATTGCTGATATTGCAAGTAGGACCCTTCTTTCCTGCTCAACCTGAGATTTCATCTTTATACGCGATTTTGGTGGCATGGTGGCAGTTTGAATTGCATCAATAATATAAATGAGCGGGAAAACGGAGATGTGGCCGGTTCGGGGGTGTGGCCGACTCGGCGGTGGGTTACGTTAGTTAAGTATGAAAAAGAAGTTCCTCCAAGCTTTACCGAGTGGAGATTAAGGGATCTGTAGCAATCGCCAACTATGGGTCGTGCTTTATCAACTCCCCCGAAGATTGCCCATCCGCCATTTCATTGGCGCTCCCCGCATAGAGTCTCCAACCCTAATCCAATCCGACCCTCGTGCAAATTTCCCTTGTAGTTTTTCTGGTTCTTCTTACCTTTTAACTTACCGACAACCGTTATATACCTTTCTGTTCATTTTCTTTTACTTATTTGCTTTTCCTACGATTTGTCCGTCGTTACTGTTCAAATCTATCCCTTCTCTTTCTGGCGGCCGTAGCAAGTCCCCTGAATTCTTTGTATTATTGGGTTCTCTTCGCTGGGCTATCCATTCATACTTTTTTTTCTTTCTTTTTTTCTATCTTTTACACCCCATTTTTTCACTCTTTAGCTTGTTTCCAGCATGTCAAGTTCCGCAAACGACCCCAAGCTCCAGGACCAGAAAGGTTTCAACGAGAGCTCCCCTACGACCGACAACGACCACCAGGTTCACGATAGCTCCGATAATAGTCACGAACCTTATCTGAAACCCAAGACTCCCGATGACCATGATGCCTCGTCACTACGCTCTCGGTCCAGCGCCAGGGAAACGAACACGCGCCTGGCAGATGACCTTGCCGTGATGGAGGCGGAGCGCGTGGTGTCGCAGTCCACCCATGATGCCCAGAGCAAAAAAAGTCGCGACCACCACTCTATTCGTTCCCGCCGATCTGCGGTGGACGAGTTCGACGAGGCAACAAATCCATTACACGAGCGCGCCGCCCTCTACCAACCACCAGAGAAACCTACCACCAAAGTTGCCCGTTTCGTCAAAACGCTCCACGAATCAAGCTTTGTCGTCCGCTATCTCACCTATATTGTGCCATTGGTCGTGATACTGTTGATCCCGCTGTTGGTGGGTGCGCTGGCTTTTCCGGAGGCCAACGTCGGTGGTGTTTCGCTGCTCTGGTTTTCCGTTTGGTTGGAAATCCTCTGGCTAACTGCTTGGGCGGGAAGAGTATGTGTGACCGTTCTATTCCGATATCGGGCTTAAAAAGTATGGAGCATGTGAGCTGATATCCCATCCGTCATTGCTAGGTTGTCGCGAAGTGCATTCCGTTCCCCGTGGGCATATTTGCCAGTATCTTCACCGACAACGCGAAAAAATGGCGAGACGTAGCCAAGCAGTTGGAGCTCCCCGGGACCTTCTTTTTCTGGTTTCTGGGTGTCGAGATTTCCTTCCTCCCCACGATGAAGAATCACCATGTGGACGGCAACAAGGACACACGCGGCTGGGAAAACACGGTCAACAAGATTATCATTTCCATCTTTGTGTGGACGATTCTGAATCTCATCGAGAAGTTCCTTGTCCAACTGATCGCTATGAGCTACTATTCGCGCACTTATTCCGACCGGATTGACATCAACAAGTTTCAAATTGGCGCCCTGGCCAAAATGTATGCCTTCTCTCGAACAAAGCTCGTCGATGAGAAGGAAGACTCTGGAGACCAGCAGGACCAAGGCCCCAATGGCTCGCATTTTATGAAGCCTTTGCAATATGCTGGTAAAGCACAGAAGGTAGCCAAAGGTGCTCTGAATAAAGTTGGTGATGTGGCAGGCGCCGTTGCTGCGGACTTCACCGGCCGCAAAGCCACTAACCGTAATGATCCTCACCAAGTTGTCCTCACCTTGTTACGAACGGTCCCAGGCTCTCAGGGTCTGGCTCGTCGACTCTATCGGACCTATAAGCGGGATGGATTTGACTCTATCGTTGCTAACGACCTGAAGGCGACTTTTGAGAATGATGAAGAAGCCGAGACTGTCTTTGCAATGCTTGACAAGGATTTCAATGGGGATCTTTCCATGGATGAGTTGGAAGCGGTCTTGGTGGAGATTGGTCGTGAACGAAAGGCAATTACTTCCTCTCTGAAAGATCTTGACTCTGTGGTGTCGAGGCTTGGTAATGTCCTGGATGTCTTTGTCTTCATTATTACCCTGATGGTTTTCCTGTCATTGATCTCCACCTCTGCAGCTGGTGTGCTTACCTCTGCTGGCTCTACCATTCTTGCTCTATCCTGGCTCTTCTCTACTACAGCAGTTGAGTTCCTTCAGTCAGTTATCTTTGTGTTTGTCAAGCATCCCTTTGATGTCGGCGACCGTATAACAGTCTATGGTAATACTGGGGCTGCTGGTCTTGGGGATGACTATTTTGTGAAACAGATCTCCCTGCTGTACACAGAGTTCAAGAAGATGGAGGGTCATATTGTGCAAGCCCCTAATTCTTACTTGAGCACACTTTTTATCCTTAACCACCGCCGCTCTGGTGCCCTCGCGGAAGCAGTCCCCATTGTGATCAAGTTTGGCACAACAATTGATCAGATTGAAACTTTCCGCCTGCGCTTGCAAGAGTTTGCAGCCAGTGAACGCCGCGATTTCCAGTCCCACGTCATCACTGAAATGCGGGAAGTGACGAATAACTTCTCGGTGACTCTCAATGTCGTCTTCTTTTACAAATCCAGCTGGCAAAATGAAGGCCTTCGCCTGCAACGGCGCAACAAGTTCATTTGCATGCTCATGGTGGTTCTGCAAGAGGTCGGTATCCAGGGACCACACATGAACTGGCCCGGTGCTCGTCTCGACATCCCCTTCCATCTTGCGGGTCTCTCGTCACTCCTGTCTGGCTCAGCAGCCGGCCACTCTCCTCCTTCGGATCCCTCCACTGAAAATGACCTCCCCAAGAAGAACACCGAGGACAGCAGCGACGGAGCCGCACACCATCCCTCCATCCTCCGTAAAGGCATGGACACCGCTGCCGCGCAGGCCCGGGGCGATAGCAAGCCGACCCGTAAGCACGTGGACTTTTCACTCGGCATGCAAAATCTTTCTTCTGCGGACGTGATGGGAGACGTGTTTGATGAGCGGACGGACCGCACCGAAGATCTTCTCCGCCGGGCGGCGGCTGTGAAAGAAGAGCAAGAGGGAAGGGAACTGAGTGAGCGCCAGAACCAGAGCCAGAGCCGCAGCTCGTCCGTTCAACTTCCTTCTCATTCCGACGCGGGCGAAGGTCGACGTTCGATCGAGTCTCAACATAGCCGCTTGTCCTCTGTTAGCCACCGTCGATTCTTCCGCCATAGGAACAACGCGCGTTCTCCGAATGATCCTGATGTGGAACAAGGAGGATATGACCATAACACGCAGCTTACCACTGCGCCCACCGCCCCGGAACATCGGGATCATTAACACTAATATTTGTCTCTTAAATATTCTTCTTTGTATACAAAATAGATGTACTTTAGTTTCTAATTAATTGTATTCCTTATTCGAGATTCGAGAGAGAAAAGAAGAAGAAGGAAAGAGAAGCTCGCAGCCTTTAAAACTTTCAGCTCCCACTCAGCGGCATCCTTCTTACACCACCCCAACCCCTCCTATACAAACCAAGAACACTGGGCACCACAGGTGTGCAGCGTTTGTAAAAAGCGCAAGAGAGCCTGCGATAAGAAACTTCCTGGTTGCGGCTACTGCATCCAGTAAGTAGCATTTTACCACTTCCCACACGGAAAATTCCGAGCTGACGGAGGTTGAAACAAGGCGGGGTTTAACATGCGACTACAATTATTCTTCTGTAGTCACTCCGACTATAATGCCACCGGTCTGCTCCAGTCTGGGCTCTTCAATACTACTAATGGACACGGTTGTGGATTGGATGCCATCACAAACCCTCCCTATCGATCGTCTGTTAGAGCTACGCACAGCGGATGATGTTCTCCACGGGCAGGTTCACCGAATCATACAAGCGACAGCCCTGTCCGTCCATGATATCAGCGTCCGATACTTTGACACTATCCACCGTTGGATTCCCATTATTTCTCGCGGTCGGTTCGAGCACGACCTAGCTAGCAGCCACGGTTCAAAGCGCCGGACCTGTCAATCCTCTTGCTGAGTATGTGCTTGGTAGTTCACCAAGGGAGTCCCTGAGGCCGAGTATCGGCTCCAGGCGCTGTACCTGGCCACGAAGATGATGTATGCGCAAGCGCAGACATTTTTTCCGTTATCGACGCGTGTTGCTCAGGCTGGACTTCTCATTGCGTTTTTCGAATATGCCCATTATTTACCCGAGACTGCGTTTGTGACCCTTGGCCTTTGCGTAAGGATACTGCAGGCTGAGGCTTTAGGGCCGGCAGCTGATGACCACAATTCTAGATCCTTTTATTGCATATGTGGTGGGCAATTGTCATTTTTGAGAGGTACGCTCGCTGCCCTCAGCACGATACCAGGGAAAACTAATCCAAACAGGGTTTTCCTCTGTGAAACATCAATAGGAAACCATATGCCTTTAACACAGTTCCCTGATTCCAACAGTCCTTTGCCTTTTAGAGGCAGAAGCACTCGATAAACCACCTAAAACATCCCCATCACCAGCCGTGGGTTCTTCCATTGAACATCCTAATCTTCCACTCGGTTGTTTCGGCCGCCAAGCACAGGCAGCCTTCCTACTAGACCGGGCATGGACTTCGTAAATGCCGACGTCATCAATATAGAGTCCCATACCGCCATGAAACAGATTGACAAAGACCTCTGGTCTTGTCTGGGTGTATTCATGGAAGAATGTAATGGTCTTCGCGGGGTATCATGCGGTGCCATGGCCATCACTCTTCGGTAAGAGAACCTTCTGACATTCGATTTAACTTGGTATATCAGCTAGCTAATCGCGATGTATTCGCATTTGATTCGATTAACTGCAGAGCTCTTCACTTACTCCATTCGTTTATCTTGAACTCCCCTATTTTGTTGTGCTATCGAGTGCCATCCGAGGCCACTCTTCGAAGTATTTTCATGATTTCAGTCGACATTGCCGGCTCGCATGGCCATGTGTTTAACAAGGTTAATGTCGACAGCGTGCCGCCGTCATGTGGCTACATTAGTCGCGCTGCTCTTCGACATCTTGAGTCGTTGGACACGGATTTGGCCGAAGAGAATGATCAGTATTGGAGGATTCTAGCCCGTTCAGTAAGGTTTTCTGATGAGCGCTGGGGTGTCGAGAAAACAGTTTGATTCTATCCTGCTGCTTAAGTAATATGGTAAATAGGCCTGCGATTTACTTGGTTAAATTGATGATAAAAAGCGATGGAATCCATTAGATTTAACATCTAAAAGTACGCACAGCCCGCCCACTGTTCCAGTAGAAATTGTCCCATCAGATAGCCCCATAAACATCCCCCTCCAGCTCGCTCCACAACCGCATCACAGGCCCATCTCCAAACGGCAATATCTGAGCACAAATTATCCCAGCAATACCTTTCTCACGGTCACACCACCAAAAAACATTCGGCATGCCAGACCACCAAACACTCGTCTCCGAGCGGCCAGTCACAGTAGGCGTCAACATACCTGCCATCGAGTAGCCCTGTGGAGGGTTCCCTTCGAGTGGGTACAAGTCATCAGCTCCGAGTGTTAGATCCCTTTTTGCGCCTGTTAGGCCTTGACGGCCGAAATTTGGGAATTGGGAATTTGGTTCGTAAATAGTTCGTTGATGCTTTTGTCCTCCAGGATCCGATGCCCGGTTTGAGGTGAGAGTCCATTGTTGAGGAGTGTTGAGAGGATCTCTAAGACCAGACCTTATTAGCATAACTACCCGGGGATAGGTTACGTGTTGGAGAGGGCATACTGCAAAAATCACCCGGTTTGGCAAACAATCCACCACCACCACTATTAAAGCACTCCTTAACTTCTTCAGTAGTCTGTACCCGTAGAGCACGGCCTACAATATGATCTCTCAGCGACAACTCCCCACTCGAAGCTCACTGATGCATATAAACCAGCCGGTCTTTCATCGAGCCGCTTGGGAAAAAAGACATATCCGTGATCCCAAGCGGTGCGAAGATTCGCTCTTTGAAGTACTCGCCTAAGGATTGCTTGCGGAGACGCTCAACAAGCATACCAGCCCAGTCGTAACTTACTCCGTACTCCCATTTGTCGCCCGGTTGGTGGACTAGAGGCTGCAGGATGATGTCGCTTATGTGGCCCGAGAATTCGTCGAATCCGACCGGCCGGCTGAAGTCTCGTAGCGCTTCGTGGAAGAAGGAGTAGCTAAAGCCAGCTTGATTGTTGTTGTCAGAACGTGTTTATCTCTAACAGGGGAGGAATTGGATGGACACCGCTCACCAGTATGACTTAGCAACATCCTCAATGAAATCCTTCGTTCCTTTGGGACCAGTCTGAAGGCCCCACTGTCACCCTCTTTCTCGAGTACCTGCACATCCTTCAATTCCGGCAGAAGTGCTTCGAGAGAAGACACATCGTCCAAGTCGATGAGTCCCTCTTCAACAAGCTGCAGACAGGCAATGGAGGTGATGAGCTTCGTGCACGAAGCAATCCAGAAGATACTATCCACATCCATCGGGATTCCTGATCCAACACCTCGCGTGCCGCTCGCGTAGGCGAATTTCTCAGCGCCATGGCTATCGACGACGATGGATACCACGCCGGGGATGTGATGGTTGACGGTAGGATCACATGCGGCGTCTATCTTGGCCTGGAGGGCTAAGATGAGCTCGGACGGGAGTGGCAAGGACATGGTGAATTGATAATTGATATTGAGAGAGAAGGGTAGAGTGTCTTGCTTGAGTAGCATCTATGAGAGGGGAGACGTCGCCTTTTATGTTCACACGGGCATGGCCTTTATCCCTCAGCGCAAGAAAGTCATGTTCGGTCACGTCAATTGTCCATCTATAGCGTGTCGATCTTATACAGATTGGGGATAGCGGCGGCCGATGAGGTGCAGTCTCGCTTGACCTAGTTGAGACTAGCTGACGTATTTCTACAAAAGGATGGAAGTTAATAATATCAAGGCAACACCAGCACATATGCCTAGGGTGAGCAAAAAAAGATCAAGTACGGAAACAGTCGGAGCTATGAAGGGCTTTCTTTCCAATTCTGCCGCTTGTCCCCATATTGTCATATGAGGCTATCTACATGGCAAATACGAGGTTTATATCCTATGGATCCGATTCCAGGCGGTTCATATTCCATGTACGGATCTCGCCTCCTTGGTGGAGGCAATTTGAGTGGCTGTTTTAGTTTGGGGTAGTCACAATATTATCTGAGGAAGTAATTATACATTGGTTCACAGTAGTTGTCGCACTCGACTAGCTCCCCTCCAATATGAAACCCATCGGGGCCAGTTTTATTTCGATCAATCAAGCGAATCCTTCGCCTAACACTCCGGTTCGGTGCACCCGGTCGTCCTTACTGCTATAGGGAATCGTTGTGAAAGAAGTTCAAAGAGACAGAACGAATGCAAAGTGCATAAAAAGGTATATGTTATTGAGTGACTTTAGATCGTACCCGGTCACTCCGCTCTCCTCAGCGCCCATCCCAACCGCAGTATTCACAGTGACCACATGCAAAATGACCAAGTTTGCCAGTGACAGGGACCCGGGCTATATGGCCGTTAGCGACCAGCTATGGTTATGGGAGGAAGCACTGCAGAGAGAACGTGAGGCGCAGGTTCAGGCTCAGGCTTTTCAGGAAAACCTCAAGGAGCGCCTGCAGGGTTCCAGAGCCCTCGTCCGCAGTATCTTATTGACTCTGGAGGAGGGCCGATATTTCAGGGAACTCGGGCTGCTGGGAGGGATATCAATTTGACCGCTGTAACTCACAGGTACCAGCTTGAATAGAGGGAAGGTCAGATGCAAGAGCTCGATATATATCCAAGGAACAAAGGTGATTGCACGGCATCTCGCGACTTGTAGAGGAGGTGGAAAAAACTCGTTTTCGTGCGCCTATGCGAACCTGGATTCCACGGACCACTTTGCGAAATGGAGAAAAGAGTGAGCATCAGAGGAGAGTAATTATGCACTTTGGCAGTGTACCCCGGTGTACCCTGCAGCTCAATTACCCTTATATTATGCCAAGTGGTAGTCGGACTCAACAAGCCCAGCCGGGCTAGCTCAATCGGTAGAGCGTGAGACTCTTAATCTCAAGGTTGCGGGTTCGACCCCCGCGTTCGGCTTCAACAGAAGACGATCACGATTGATCACTTTTTTTTTTGTCTTTTTCCTGGACAATCCTTTTTTTTTTCGTGTTCGCTTTCTTGGCTCGCTGGGTAGACACAAGGCCGCTCAAATAGCCTCGTTGAGATGATATGCCAACGTCAAGTAAATATATTCAAGCAAGCAAAGTAAAATATACGTAAACGAGCTCGCCAACCAATATCCCACAAAGTAAATAGAACAGCATAAACGCCGTGCTATGCAATGGCCCAAACAATCATAGCAATAAACGCCGTTCAAAACACCAGAATCACCGGCCATCCGCCGCGAACACAAGCGGAACTTCACCGACTATACAAACCGAACAAAAACCAATGATCAAACCTGCGGTTGGCCAGTAGTAGTATAAACACCCTCAAAATCCAACCCATCCAACATTCCATTGACGCGATCAATCTCCCGACTGAGATCCTCACTATTCACAGCAAGACTACTGACTTCGTCGAACTTGCGCCGACGGTTCGCATCGGCGATCATCTCCGACACGAAGAATTTCTGCTCTTCCAGTACGATAAGTCGATCGCGGAGAGACTTTTCTTCTGCCTCCATTGCCGAAATAGCGCTGCTCGTCTCGCTGGTTACGCTGCTGGCGCTGCCGTTGGCTGCCGGATTCCCGTACTTGATAGATGCAAGAGCGGACTCATGTGGTCGATGACCATTTGCAGGCGAACTGCTGGGTGTGGGAGAACTCGTGGCGTTTGGAAGGCGGCCATTAGGTATGGCGTGCTTGAGAATCTTAGGTAGAGATTTCAGAGGAAGCATATGGAGGTGCAGGAAGTTGCTGGCTTGTTGGTAGACGGCTTTTTGGAGGCATTTTTGCGTAATGGAATCAGTTGGCATGTCGCGGATTCGTCTGGCCGCGACGTCATATTGGGAAAAGGAATCGATAAGTCGCTTGCGGACTTTGGAGGCATCTGCTATTTGAGCGGCCGATGGTGGCCGTCTCGAATCTCTGAACCGATGTTAGAGAATCTGCGATCGAGCATGCGACGGGTATACTTACTGTAAAGCTGCTAGAAGCTTCTGAAATTTTGGCAGCAATATTCGAATGCCTCTCTCGAATTGTGTCAAGTTCTCGTATGCCCTCAGGTCTGGAGGTTTCCGCAAAATATCTGCCTCAAAATCTCGCCGACTGAACAGGGTTGCTCTGCATTCCTTGCAGAGCCTGATATCAACATCAATCAAGCCCGTAGTACCTTTCTCCGCAGGCACCCTCGACACTACAAAAGTCAGCACCAACACCAACATCCGGCCAAAGATACTTACTAGGTGCAATGCTCAACGGTACTTCCGCAGAACATCCCGTCACCGGATCACCACAAACAACTCGCCCGCAAGTCCTGCAGTGGTGTCTCCGAAAAGTATAAGCGGAAAAGTCCTGCTGACAAAAAGGACACCTGGGAACGCTCGCATCGTCTTGCCAGCTGACGATCGTCTGCTCAAGGGCCTTGCGTTGATCGTTCTGCCACGAAATAGACCAGAGCTTGTTCCCCCCAGACTGGATCTGCTCTAAAGGCAGACTGGCCAGTAGTTGAGTAAGTCGTGTCAAGCGTTTCTCTAACCGAGACATTTCCAGCGTGGATTTGTCGACGACGGGTTTTCTCATGGCCCGGAATGCGTCGGTTTGATTCCTCACCAAGCCTGCATTGCATTAGCAACCCTTTTCCACACATAAACGAGTCCGAGGATACCATTATGATCATTATACCCCTCCCGCGACTTATAACAAGTCTCACAAACCCTAGACCACAACCCCCTGACCGGCTCATGCTGCGCAGACCTCGACAACTTCATCTGATACATAGTATGCTCCTCACAGAACAACTTCCCACACTTCCGACAATGCACACACCCATTCGTTGCATTCAGCCTCTTCCCGCACGTCGGCTCCAAACAAACATCATTAAACGTCCGAGGCTGCCAATGTTCCTTTGTAATCACATCATCCGGATCCAACGGTCTCGGACCACTATCAGGGGCCGGAACAGGTACTTGTGCAGAAGAAGAAGAAGCGGGAGCGAGGGGTCGGGTAGAGGGCCCTGCGAGGGATGGCTGGATGTTCTCGTTCGATTCGAAGACATCCAGGCCTTTGAGTTTCTGGTTCAGGACGGCGAGGGGCTGGAAGCGCTTTGCTTTTTCCATTTGGACTTTGAACCAGTCTTTGACTTCGTCTTGGCGGTCGTCTTCTAGGTTTTGGTGGACGTCATCGAGATGTCTGTAGATCCGGGGAGGTTCATGTTAATCGCTGTCCAAGCGCGGGGAAGGAAGGGGAGATCAATCACCTATTCAACTGTAGTAACGTTACCTACGACAGTCAGCACATCGAACCATAAAAAAAAAAAAAAAAAAAGTGTAAACAAAAGACAGAGCATACCATCTCCTCACTACAAATCGGACAAGCAAGCTGCGCCCCAGCCGCCGCCGGGGCCGCCGATATCGAAGTATCACCATTCTCCAACGATATCCTCGAGATCAAATCCTGACTCTCCGTTGAGGAAAACTGCGACGCGGATGCCTGCGAGCCGAGAGAAACGCTGCTGGCGGATGGCGACAGAACCCGAGCTCCCTTGGGCTGCTGCTGCTGCTGCTGTTGCGGAGATGATGAGGCCGCGGCGGGAGTGAAAGCGTTCGCATTGCCCAGGACACGACCACCACCCAGCGTCCTTGGGGGCATGGTTTTTGGTTATTTATGGGAGCATGAGATGCTGGCGGCGGGGGAGAAGTGAGCAATTTGGGAGGTAGAAAGTGGTGAAGATGGTGCCAGCGAGAGGGGAGCTGACGGAACAAGGAGAAGGCGGCGGCGAAAGGCAATCATGGGGTTGGCGCCTAATGATGCCTGAGGCAGAACAACCATGGAGCGCTACTACAGAGTATACAAAAGAATATTTCTACAAGGAACGCGGAATTGTAACCTGTACATAAATTCTTTATGCAATATACTAATTATTTACATGCTAATATATCATCATATCATACCAAACCATCATATCACATAACTTAAGTGTACCACGAAGGGGTGGGGATCTCGTTGGTCAAGTAGTAACGGCCCAGCTCGTTCTCCTTGTAAGCCAACGGGTCGTGCAGGGTGTGGACACGGATGTCCTTCCAGAAGCGGTCGAAACTGTACTTCTCGGAGGTGGAACGGGCACCAGTGACCTCGAAGACACCGCTGGTGACCTCGAGAGCCATGTGGGAGGAGGTGATCTTGCAGGCGGTAACGGACTCGGCGACCTCACCACGCTGGCGGGCAGTCAAGTCCAGCTTGTTACCAGCGTAGCCGTGGAACAGGTCGGAGATCTCCTTGCCAGCGACGTCGCAGAGAGCGTCGGCAGCGCGGATGGAGGCGAGGTAGCGACCGTACTTGGCGAGGATGTAGTGCTCGTCGAGGGCGCTCTTCTGGGGGTTGTGGGTGAAGGGCCAGGGGCGGGTGGTGGTGGTGGTGTAGCCCTTGGCGGTCTGGAGGGCACCGCGGGCGATACCGTTGTAGAAGTTGGCGAAGACGAGCTGGAAGATGGGGCCAAGGAGGGTCTCGTAGGGGGACTCGAGGAGCTCCTTGATGGGCTTCCGGGCCTCGACGTCGAAGCCAAGGGCGTCCTTCCACTCGAAGGGGATCTCCTCAATCTTGCAGGAGCCCGACTCGGTCAGACGCATACCCATGTTCTTCCAGTTGTAGGCAAACTGGAAGCCGGGCTGCTTGGTGGGGACGATGGTGAAGATGTGGTCGCCGGTTTCCATGTGGACACCCTCGAGGACGATGAGGTCGGAGAGAGCACCGCCGGTGGTGAAGTTCTTGAAACCGTTGAAGACGAGACCGTCACCGTTGGGGGTGATGCGGCTGTCGTTGTCACGGGGGTTGACGGCAGCACCGACGAAAGAGTTGGTCTCGAGGATGGTCTTCTCCCAGCGCTCCTTCTGCTCCTCGGTACCGATAACGCGGGTGAGGGAGGACCATTGCAAGTGGTAACCCAAGAGCATACCAATGGAGCTGTACAATTACCTTCGTTAGCCTTCAATCCAAAATCCCAGAAATATAGGAATTGACCTACCCATCGCCAACAGCGAGCTCACGGATAGCACGGAGGGCAACCTCCCAGGTCTGGCCACCACCACCGTACTTGGGGTCACCGAGGATCTTGGTGAGACCAGAGCTCTTCAAGAGAGAGACCTCAGCGTGAGGGACCTTCTGCTCGATGTTACGGGTAGCAGCATCGGGGGCGAGGATGCCAGCGACCTTCTGGGCACGCTCAACCCATCCGGCGGGGGAGGTAGGGAGGCCCTCAGCGGCGAAGGCATCGTGGTGAGCCTGGTAGACGGTGGGGTCGGAAGCGGGAGGAGCCATTTTGATTAACTAGTAGATGTTGAATGTACGGGGGGTATCTAACAAGTTAAGAATGAGAGATAGTGAACAGAAAAAGGAAAAGAAAATTGGCTAAGACGAGCGACCCCTCGTTTATATAGACACAACTCCCCCTCCTCCCTCTTCCGGGATGTGGAACGAATCGATTTCCCTAATGGGGCTTTTTCAGCGTTTCCATTATTTCCACGCCGCGCTCTCGGTTCGCTGCGCACACTTTTCCTGCATACATTGACCAATTAGGGCTTGCGATGTCTCGGGGACCAGCGAGGCTTGCCACATTGGGCATAGTCCCGTGGATCATTACCGGGATGGCAAGGGAAAAAAAGAAAAAGAGATTTTGATGGTTCCAAATTGACGGTTGTAAGTATCATTACTACTATGTACATTCTTTTACTTTGGATGAAGTATACATAGCATTGGTGAATTGATCCTAGACCAGCAATTGACCATCATACGACAGTGTTAGAGTACATGCTGGTACTCTGTACATAGTACGTAAGTGGGATGAATAGAGGGGTCATGCGATGAGGCACTACTGAGGGGCCAAGGGCCATTCCGAGTCGGACCCGCTTAGAGCAAAATTTTACCGCCAGAGATGCATTCTGATTGGACTGGTGGCGGATAATTCGATTGGTTTCGATGCCGGATGCCAGAAGATTCGAAGTTTTGTTACCGCGGTTCCGCGTTAGCCACCTTCGAAGGAGTTTTAGAGGGTGCTCAGGATGCATGCACAGCGCTACAACGGGTATTGCATTGTGTCTGTGCATAGTGTAGCTGCATACATAGGATCACTCTATTGACACGATACTTACCATCTACTATGTACGCTGTACTACGCCGGAATATACGAAGCCATGGCACACATCTAAAACCTACTCCGTACTCACAGCAGTGCGTGTCCCGAAGCCGAAGATACCCGCCAACCAACAAGCCCATTGTGGCTAGTGCTTTATCGTGTCTCTATCACCCAATCAATGCCCATGCCACAGCACAGTCAGTGGAGTCTGCGACAGTGGAATCTCTGGAGAGCGGGCTAGGCCGGAGTTAGAAATGTGGCGTGTGTTGAAGATTATGAATGGCTGCCCTCTGAGCGAAACGGGGCGGTCCTGGAGGTTAAAGGTACCAGTTGCCGGGGAAACGTGCACTAGCCACATGGGGTGTACCCACTGTAGGAGCAGAGTACAAGTACTCGAAGATAGAATTACCTGTGGTTAACCGTGTATTTATTATTTATTTAATCAAGTTTATAGTCCGTATCCAGCTCCTGGGGCTATGACAGACTGTCCAAGCCTTGGGCAGGGGTTTTACCCCCTGCCCCTTTCAGGTTTACTACTTATGTACATGGTCTTCTCCTGTTCCTCGCCCCAATCGGCCTCTTCGCCCAGGGCATTCGGGTTCTGGGGGTGTTCCCAGGCCCTCCTCGTTTTCTTCACTTGTTGGGCTGTTTAGCCCCCCCACACTAGTCTCCCTCCATCTGCTCTGCTCCTTCCAGCGCTCCCCATCCCCATTCATCCTGTGCCCGGGCTTGTACCTGGGCTTCCCTGGGGGTCTTCCTGGCTCCCACCCCGGTGTCTTGTAGGTACCGTAGGATGGCTGGGGTGGCCCTGGGGTCCCCGAAGAGTCGGACCTCTGGGTGAATCTCCCTTGTGGCTGGCCTGGGTGCTCCAGCTTCTCTTAGGCCCTGGAAAAGAGTTCTCCGGGGGCCTGCTCTCTCCCGGCATTCCAGGAGTAGGTGGTGTACTGATTCTCTGGGTGCTCCACAGCCCTGGCAGGCTGCTGATTCCTGGGCCTGCACCCTCTGGAGGTAGGGCCCTATTGCCGCATGGCCCATTTTGAGTTGGTAGTATCGGCTGGCCAGGGCTTTGGGGGCTCCCGCTGCCGCAGGGTCCAGCCTCCAGCCCCGGTGGGGTCTGTACGTCCTCTGCGCCGCCGGTGTTCGTTTGGCCATGGCCTCCCGGAGCCACCTCTCCCGGGCCTCCCTGGTGGCCTCTGTCTGGGTTCTCCGGAGGTGCGCTAGGGAGAGCTGGCCCTGTGTTCCTCCAGTTGGGATGGGAGGCCGTGTTGCTGCTGCTTTTGCTGCCTGGTCTGCCTTCTCATTGCCTTCCACGCCACAGTGCCCAGGAACCCACTGTATGGTCACTGCTTGGCCCCGGCTGACTAGTCCCTGGGCCAGATTTGCTGCTTCTATTGCTGCAACCTGCCCTGGGCCTACCCTGGTGTGCCTGAGGCGGGCTATGGCTGCTTGGGAGTCCAACAGGATGGTAACTGGGTCCCTTGTTGCCTGCTTTTCTGCTTCTTGAAGGGCCTCCACCACCCCTACTAGCTCTGCGTCGAAGACTTCAGCTCCCTTGCCCATAGGCCTCCCCTTGATGTGCCACTGGCTGTCCCCTTCAGTTTTCCAGGCTATGCCAGCTCCCACACGGCCGTCTTCCAATCTGGAGCCATCTGACCAGAAGGTTCCCTGGGGGGGCATCTTGTGGGCTTCCTCCCTGGCCTGATCTGCCTGGGGAACCCTGATGATCCCCGGGAAGTCAATGCCTTCAGGTTCTGCCTGTTCAAAGCCTCCTGAGGGGTCTGTAGCCAGGGTCTGGTTCACTTTCCATGCCAGGTACTGCCCCAGGGGCCTTGGGGGGCGTTCTTCAGCCCATGTCCGGTCGTCAGCTGGTTGCTCCCCTGGCTGTGCATGGCAGTCTCCCTCCCGGAATGTGACTGGGAGAATCGCCCGGGCTGGCTGGGTCTCTGGTAGGCCCATTAGCCGGGCTGCATATGCTCGTTGGCGGGCATCTAGTAGGCTGGATGCTGGCTCCAGGGCTGCTTCCCGTACGAGGGGCCCAATGGGCGTGGTCTTGAATGCCCCTGTTATGGCCCGGGCTTGTTTGTTGATTAGGCCCTGTAGGCCCTGTTCTCGGTCCTTCTGTCCCCGCCACCAAAGCTCCGCTCCATATAGGGCTATGGCGTGGACCACTGCTTTCTGGAGCCGCCATATGAGCCCCGGAGGGAGCCCCTGGGTCTTGCAGAGAGCCCGGATTCGGGCCTCTGCCCTGGTAGCCTTTTGGAGCCTGTCCTGGTAGTGAGCCTTAAGGGTAAGCCCACTGTCCAGTAGCACCCCAAGCCAGCGTGTGGCCTCCAAGCTAAAGCTCACTGGGTGGCCTCTGATTGTGATCCTAGCCCGTTCAATCTGTTCCCGGAGCCGGCGGCCTGATTGGCGGGAAAAGAGGGCTGCTTCTGTCTTCTCATGGTCAAATTGGACCCCGTTCTCTATGCCCCAGGCTATGGCAGCCTCTCCCGCTGCCTGCAGTTGGCTGCATACTCCTTGTACTGAGTTCCCCCGGGCTATGAGCCCTACATCATCTGCAAAGGACAAAGCTCTGATCCCTGGGGTAGCTTGTTCAATGGCTGGGAAGGCTCCCTGTATATAAATCAGGAAGAGGATTGGTGACGCTGGGGACCCCTGGGGGAGTCCTGAGCTGATAGGTGTGATCAGTCCTGGGTGGCCATCAATGACTAGCTGTACCTGCCTGTCCGATAGGAATGATGCTACCCAGTTGACTAGTGAGCCATCAAGCCCCATGGCCTCCAGCCGGTTGACTAGTAGGGCTGCGTTGACATGGTCAAAGGCCCCTTTTATGTCCATGAAGAGGGTGGCTGCCAGTTGCTTTGCTGCCCAGCTTTGATGGACTTCCTCAATGAGGCAGCCTACTGCATCTGGGGCACTTCTATGTCTGCGTGCACCCATCTGTCCATTGTGGAGAGTCTGCTTTTGTTCACAGAACTCTGCAATCTGGGTGGCCACCATCTTCTCCACCACCTTTCCCAGGCAGTTGAGCAGGCTAATGACTCTGTAGGCTTTCACCAAGGAGTAGTTAGTCTTGTTGGGCTTCCTAAGCAGTATGCCTTTGGCCACCTTCCAGCTTGGGGGGTGGAACCCCAGCCGGAGGCATTGGCGTGCTAGGGTTACTATTCGTTGAGAATCCCATTTCCACAGGAGCCGGAGGGCCTGGAAGTTTAACTGGTCCACTCCCGGGGCCTTTTGGGTGGCTTGGGAGAACAGGGCTTGCTTGACTGCTGATTCTGTGGCCTCTGTATGTGCATTCCCTAGTGGGGGGCACTGTACTGGGCGGTCTCTTGGGGCTTGGGGGAAGGCTGCCTCCCTAATTAGGGTTTCCTTCTCCTGGAATGTTGTTGCAGCCTGTGTATCTCCCTGGGCTCGGTACAGGGTGGGTGTGGTTCCTTGATCCTGGGGTTTGGTGTACTTTAGTGCCAGCCAACACCGGGCGGCTTCATCTGGGGTAGGAGGAGTGCCCGGGGGGTGGTGCCCAGGCTCCTGGCTCCCCTGAAGAAAGGCTTCCCAGCACTCCCGTTTTGCTTGTCGAATGGCCTTGTAGTATGTCTGCCTGGCTGTCCTATGGTGTTCATCCTCTATGCAGCCTTGCTGCCACAGCCTCCGGGCCCCTGCATATTGCCTTCGGGCTTCCCTGACTGGGTCTGTCCACCAGCGCTTGGAGAAGGGGGTTACCCAGATGGGTTTTGCATGCTGATTGAGAACCTCTGTGAGTGCCTCTGAGATCCACTCAGCCTCCTGGGCAATGTCTTCCCTGGTACATGTGTCTCCCAGGGGTGCTTGTGCTTGGCTTAGGGCTCTCCATGTCTCTGCAGCTGCTTTCATTGCCTCCTCATCTTCCTGGAGCTCCTTGATCCTCCATCCTGTAACCCCTTCTCGGGGTGTCCTTGGTGGCTTTGGGGCTAGGGGTGCCCATCGCATACCAATAACTTCATGGTCTGAGCCTGTAGGTCTCCCTGGGTAGGTCTCCCAGGCTTCCAGGGGGCCCAATTCCAGGGTAGTAAGGGATAAGTCGATGATTGAGAGCCCCGGGGATGTCTTGGGCCTTGTGGGTATGTCCGGGTCATTGTTGACTAGTAGGTCATGGTCTTCAATCAGCTGCTCCAGGGGGCCTGCATTTAGTCGAGCCCCGCGCTGTGGGTTCCATATGGGGCTATGAGCATTGAAATCCCCCACTAGAAGGCATCTTCCATGGAAAATATGCCTCCAATCTATATCCTCTATTGCACGTCTTCTCTGTGGGGAGGAGCCCTGCCAGCAGGCCTCTGCTCCTACCCAGTTATCATAACAATTGATCACCCTGGTTCTCCGGGGGCCTTCCATGATGTCCACCACCAGTGCATATGGGTGATTAGTGAGATCCATGCGTGCATTTACCACCAGGGTAGCCCCTAAATCTCTGCGTACTGCCACTGCCACCCGGCAGCTCTGTAAGTCTCCTTCTGGCCAGTATATGAGGTAGCCTCGGTGGCTAAAGCCCCTGTTGTACGGCTCTTGCAGGCAGACTAGGCCCACCCCTAGTTCTAGCCCAAGCTCCAAGGCAGCTATGGTGACTGCATAGGCCTTTCGACAGTTGTGTTGGAGCACTAACATTGGGTGGGGGGGTGTGTGTCTTCACTGGGGCCTGGATGGGCATCTTCCATGCTCTCCTCTGGTCCCTCCATAGGCTGTTCGGGCTCTTGGTGGCTGTGTTCCTCCTCACTTTCTCCTTGGCCTCGGGGGGCCGGCTTGGGAGCTGGCCTGGGGGTTGGCCTGGGGGTGTCAATCACTACCGCCAGTGGTAGGTGGTCTGGAATGTAGGCTCTTGCCTCCCTATCCTTTAGTGCCTGGTCCTTCTTCTGCTTCCACTGTCTCCGGGCCTCCCGGAGCTTGGGGCAGCTTTTATCCAGGGCTTGGTGGGCCCCCCCACAGTTGCTACACCTGGGTGGGTGATGGGGACAGGGCTTCCCTTCCCCAGCCTGGCAATGGACCACCTGGCAGGTGTGGCTTTGGCCTTCATGGGGCCCCCCGCATACAAAGCAGCTTGGGGGGCGCCCCTTACAGTTCCCAAAGCTTGTGTGGCCTATTCCACAGCATCGTGGGCATATGCAGCTCGCCCCTAGCTCCCAGTACTGGGTTACCCGGTGCCTAGTTCCCCCAAAACGAAGCCCATGTTTGATGAGTCCCCGGGCTTCTTCTTGGGAGCCCACAGCTGCCACAATGGGGGCAGTGGTTCGGCCATCTCTCTCTACCTTGGTTGGTGCGCTTAGCCATATAGGGTCCCGCTTAAGCCTGACTGGGGAGCCCAGCTCAATCTCCTCCCGGGCCAGTCCCAGTCCAAGGCTCAGGTAGCGCCGGGTGGCCACCCCATGAACTTTTATCCTATACCACTGTTCAGGGAGCTCAACCATAGTGACTGTAGGGTCTGCTCTGCAAGCTGCTGCCAGTAGAGTATTCTGGTGTTGTGGGACTATCATAGCCCCCAGGGCCCCCCGCTCTAGCAGAGCAGAGATGGCCCCATTGCTGGTGTATCCAGCATCCACAATTCGTATAAAGTCTGGGAGGCTTGCCCTTGCTAGGGCTCTATTGAGGGTAAGGATGAGGTCTTCCCGCTGGGCCCTGGGAGCCTTGGGGTCCCCTGTCCGTCGAAAGATGATCCGCCGGGCATCCTTGTCTGTCTTTTTGGCTGGCTTCAGTTCTGGGATGGCTGCTGCTTTGGGGGACTTTGGGGCCTGTTTAGGGGTGACAGTTGTCCATCCCTGGCTCTTTTGTAGCTGTGGAGGGGCTGCTACTGTGGCATATGTAGGTTGCTTTGGTGTTGGTGTTATGTGGGCTTCCTGTGCCTGTACCTGTTTTGGTCCCTGGGTCTGTTGCTGTCGGGGCTCTCTTGCCTGGGGTGGTTCCCTTTGGGCTTCCTTTCCCCCGGGGCCCTTTGCTCTATGGGCTTCATTTTGGGGTCTCTGGGTCTGGGGCTCTTCTTCCCTGGGACTCTGGGTCTGAGGCCCTTCCCCCCCAGGGCTGGGGCTCTGGGCCCGGGGCTGTTCTTCCTCAGGGTTTTGGGCCTGGGAAGCTTCATTGGGTCCTTGGGATTGTCTGATCTCTTCCTGGAGGGCCCGAATCTCCACCCAGGCCTGCTCAAGCTGTGTGTGTTGTACAGTGACCACAGCCTGCTGGTCATAGAAGGCCTGGGCTAGATGCTCCAACTGGGCCTCATACTTCTGAAAGGTGCTTCGCATGCGCTCTTCTAGGCCTGCCTCCAGGTCTTTTGACACTGCATGTGTCCATTTTCTTGCTGATTGTTGGGAGGCCTGGGCTGTTTTTCCCTGGGCCTGGCGAGCACGCGCTCGGGTGGTGGCTCCCTCCCTAGGGGTACAAACTACCAGCCCCTGCGCTTGGGGGGCTTCTTTCTGTTGGCTTTTCTGATTGGCATCATCATGCTCTGTTTCTCTGCACTGGTTCCTTGCTGGCAATGCTGTCTCATCTTGTTGTGGGTGGCCCAGAGGCAGGTCGCGGGCGGCCCCTGGGGGGGTTGACGCGTGGATTTCTCCACCACCACTGGGGTCCGGGGGCTCCATTGTTGACAGTATGGCCTATAGGCCCTGCGGAATCGAATGAGACGCGTGAATATGCGTTTCTCTGAGGTCTGCAAAACTTGATGGTCGGTCACGTGACTTCGGAGAAGTTTTTATGGTTAACCGTGTACATGGGCACCCACGATATCCATACTCTGTACTGCCATCATACTGGTAAAGTACTACATAGATATGGCGTGCTATGTGCATAGAGCTATGCAGGTACCGCTTATGTCGGAATCAAGCATCACACCCTGGTATGCTGTGACCCATGCATAACTAAACAAACCCAGCCATTGGTGGATATTTACGACAAGACTCGGCATGTCCCGCTATCAGCATGGATATAAAATGGGTCGTAACGATCGTGATATTTCTATGCAACTCGCTAAATAACAAGACAAATGAACAAGCAAAACAAGCAAAACTTTTCAACAAACACAAACGCTTTTCTTTTACTTTTTTTTTTTTTTTTTGTTTTTTGGACACTTTCCTGTCTGTTTTTGGTTGTCCTTTTTTCTCTTTTTTCTCTTTTTTATCCTTTTTGCTAGTTTTCAATCCAATCCCATATCCCATATATACACTCCACCACCACTACCGCTCCCCCCATCTAACCTTCTCATCCTCCCCAAACGCCAAACCCATCTTATTCCCCCTGCACACAGAAAAGAAACCATTACCGCTCAAAATCCCGATGATAACTCGTCCCCGTATTCGGATTATCATACTCCCTATGCACCCTCGTAGTTCCATCATCCCGTCTATCCACATCCCGATGCCGATACGTCCCACTCGGATTCACCCGCTCCCGATGATGTCTCTGGCTCCCATCAGTCCGATAATCCATATGCTGATCGTACGCCCCAGTGCTGGGGTCATATGCTGTGGTCCCGTAGCCGTTGTCGTAGGTCGTTGTGCCGTAGGCGTTAGACCCGTAGCGGCTTCCGTAGCCCGTGGTGCCGTAGCCTGTTGTTCCGTAGCCGGTTGTGTCGTAGTCGCGGGCGGTCGTGCCGTAGCCTGTGGTGCCGTAGGCGGTGCCTGTGGTGCCGTAGGTGTTTGTGTCGGTGTAGTCGGTCATTTTGGTAATTTTTTTGGGGGGTTTTGTTTTTTTTTGTGTTAAAAAGTTTTTGCTATTTTTTGATATTGGTTGGAACGAAATGAAGTGAGAAACGTTTGTGGAAGCTGTCTTTCCTATCAAATCAGAGCTGGCCAGTTTTGATCTGCTATCCAAAACAAACTCAACAAGCAATCATCAACGCTCCTTATAACCCCCTCGTGGCGCCATGATAGGGCTCGAAGTGATACCTATGACCCCGTCTGACATCACAGCGGGCGAGTCTACCAGCGGCAAAGCTGCACCCTGACTGGACCGGGATTCCAGCCCTAATAGTTCAGTGCATTCCAGCCCCGTTCTAGGTCGCCGCCGCGTTTTGGTTTTCCGAGGGGCGCGCTGGTGCTGGTGTTCCAGTCCAGTCGGTTGTTATAAGAGGGAGAGCCACCACCACCACCGGCGATGGGCGTCATCATGGGTTTCCGGGTTGTTCTTCCTTCTGTTTTTATTGAGATGGTCAAGGCAAATGTGTGCTTTGTGCTCTGTGTTCCGGATGAAGTTTGACGCTGATACGTAGAGAATCAAAAGATTACGTTCCCGCCATCAATTACGCCTAGAACTGCATCTAGAAAATGGAAGCTGGACTACTGTGTAAAACAATATTTACCACATCATATTTGCAAGTCTCTCACTCTATAGAAATCTAGATCATCGTTCAACCCCAACAAAAATAGATACTCCTAGCAAATACAAAACGATCCACAGATATCTAAACTAAACCTTCCTGTGTCTCTCCTTCTCCGCCAAAGCCTGCAACTCCTCCATCGCCTTCCTAGTCTTCTCCCTCTGCAACTGCTCTGGTCTCCGCGAAGCAATGTCCTTTGGCCGGAAGTCACTGAAGAAATGCTTCAGCACCTTCTCGATAACCCAGCAGCCTGCGTAGTCCAGGATCATGAGGACGGTCAGGGTAAGCTTAAATTCCGTGCTGAAGGGAACCAGACGCAGTTTCTCGTTGACTTCGGGGATGAACTCCGTGGCGCAGGAGAAGGCGACACCGGAGGCGGCGACGAGACCCCAGTACATGGCTTTGTTCTCGCGGATGGACTCGCGGAAGGGACGGCCTTGGTAGTTGATAGAGAAGGTCGAGATTTGCTGGATGAGCTGCAGGAGGTAGATGGCGCTGTTGAGGAGGGAGGGCTCAAATTCGCCTTCGAGGTCGATGTCGTTTGATCTCCTGTGGGACTGTTAGCATGTTATACTAGAGATCCACTGGTGAAATACGTACGGCTCAATGGAGTAGACGTAGTTCGACAGGTATATCAAAGTAGCAATGTGAATGGCGAACTGCCCAAGAATGGAACCAATGATGTAGATGTTGAAGATGTTCGGTTGCGGTCGTTCTTTGGATAGACCTTCCACGGACTACAAAGCATATTAGAATCCAATATTTCATTAGAAGGACAAAGAACATACCTTGGCACGCGAAATAGAAAGGAAGCAGACACTCATCAGCATACCGCTAATAGTGACCTGACCATCACCAAACTTGATACCGTCGAGATAGATAACACTCAAACTGTATGCACTAATCAAACAGTTCAGGGCGAGAATCTTGTACATCTGAATAGTCGCAACGAGGGTACATCGGCCCTGACGGAGAATGTTGGGAATGGCAATAACGTTGGCCAGCTTGCTAGTGAAAGGCGCCGCCACAGAGGCATCACCCAGCTTGATAGTCGGAGGCTCGTTCTCATCCATCTCCTGTTCCATCATGGACGAGGTAAGCTTGTCGGCAAAGCCAGCGGCGGCCACGGAGGCCTGCTGCTGGCGCTGCTGCTGGGGAGTCATGGACTGTTGCAGAGCCTGTGCTTGCGGAGAAGTGACCGTCTCAACGACATCGGACTGCGCGTTGTTGATTGCAGCGAGAGCGGCAGCACCACGGCGCTGGGTTTCGCGTTCCATGGCCTTCTGGTAGTGCGGGTTGCTGGGACCAGGAGGGTAGAGGTGAGCGATCTGCACGGGAACCGGAGGCGAGGGCTGGTTGAATCGTTGCATCATGCCGACCTGCTTCTCGTAGATCTCCTTCATCTTCGTCGTCCGATAGTGCTCAGCGATCTTGGCGAGATCTTCAGGAGAACCGTTTAGAAGCGCAACACCGACATGGGCCTGCTTCAAGGCTCCGACATCGTTGGTGCCGTCACCGCACATCAGAGTAGTGTAGCCGCCATCCTTGAGACCCAAAAGAATGTCTTCCTTTTGCTTCGGGGAGACACGAGCGTAGACCCATGTGTGGCGAAGAAGGTTGACAAAGGCCTTTTGGCCTTTGAACTTGGCCAGAGCGTAACCGGTAATACAAATGTCCTTGGTGTTGAGAATCTCCGGGTCCAGATCTTGAGTAGGGTCAACGTCCTTGTTGAACTTGTCATCAATGCTTCGCCAGACAAGGCGGGTTCCCGAGAAGTCGTTTTCAGGTGCATCAAGAATCAAAACATCACGGTCAACAATCTCGACTTGACGCGCAACGTGACAGGCAGTCAGAGGGTTGTCACCAGTGATCATAACAACACGGTGGCTACTCTCATTCAACATGCGCACGGCCTTGATGGCGTCTTCCTTCAGAGGGCACTGCAAAACAAGGAAACCAGCGAAAGTCAAGTTGGACTCAATCTCGTCTCTGGCGTAGTCGTTGATGCGTCCTTGCGAAAGCTCAGCCTCGGGCGAAAGAGTCTTGCAGGCGAGAGCAAGCACACGGGCGCCGTTGCGCGTGAAGTACTTGAAGGTCTCTTCGTAGTGCGGGGGCGTCTCAACAAGCATAGTCCGGATAGTCTCAGGCGCACCCTTGACACTCACGAAGGTAGATTTGCTTCGCTTGGACGTCTTCCGGTCGCCGCTAGTAATGGACGCAATTGTGCTCTGGCGCTTCAAGGCCGAAGAGAACTGGAAGCGTCTCTTGACTTGGACAGATTCAACGAAGCTTGTAGGAGAACCGCTAGCCGGGCCAGCCTTGCGAGTAAGAGTGTCGTTTCTACCAAGAGTCCAACCGAGCCATTCCAGGGTAGCCTTTTCCATGGGATCGCCAACAACCTCGCCCTCGTCCAATTTGACCAGGGCATGCGCGCTAGCAAGAACGAGAGTCGTGTTGATGTCAATGCTGTTGGCCTTGGCCAGTTCCGTGTGCGCTCCATCCGCCTCGACCTTTGCACCCTGTTGACCCAACTTGAGACCAGCAATACCGTCGACAACAAGGTCCTCACCAGTCAAAGTACCGGTCTTGTCAAAGCAAGCAACGTCGACACGACCCGCGAAGGGAATGCGGAAAGGCTCAGTGCAGAAGATTGCGAACTTGCTCAGGGCAGCAAGGCTGGTGTTAACAGCAAGACTGAGCTCCATGGGAAGCTCAGGAGGGACTACGCTGGTGATAATCAAGACACAGTCAAGGAGCAGCTTGGACCTTTTGCGGTCCTTGGCCACACCCTCTTGCCACACATACCACGAAGCGGCAAGCGCGAAGAACAGCAGGAACAGAATGAAAAGCAGGGCCTCGGCATTGTTCGCAGAGACACGCTCCGTGGAATAGATCATGGTGCGCACCAAATTACCCTGGCTCGTCTCGAATCCGGTCTTCACCACAACACCAAGGGCACCATTGTCCGGCGGAGCGGGAATACTAGGCTTTTGCTGCTCTGTACCCTCAGCACTGGTGTTGGGGTGAGTGATTTGCAAAACCTTGGTTCCTCCATGGACGAAGGCATTCTTGTCCAGCCCTTCCGGTTCGATCAAGTCATCAGCGGGTCTGAGCTGGATTGAATCCTTCAGAAGAGGGGTACTTTCACCAGAAAGCATAGCCTCGTTGACGATGGCACTGCCCTCAATCAAGAGAATGTCACAGGCAACACCGCTGTCTTCCTTGGTTCGGTTGACGGACATCAGATCACCGGGGAGGAGCTTGTCGCTAGTGGTTTCCTGCCATTTCTTGTTACGGTACACCCACACGTCATAAGGCTTGATGTTCATGCCCCGGAACTCAGTGAGAGTCCTCTGACGCTGCCAAACCACGGTGCTCTCGAACGCGACCAGCATGAAGAGGGTAAACAGCGAGTAGTACCAGTATTCATCCAACATCCACAACCCGACGCAAAAGATCTGGAAGACGAAAAACGGCGCCACCGCATGTTCCTTCCAAAGCTCGACAAAGCCCGGAACTGGAATGTCGAACTTGTTGTCGCCATAGTGTTCCTGGATGCGGTTGATCTCGGCCTCGGTATCAAAGCCCCGGTTTTGCTGGAAGTACTTGATCGCAGGCTTCGGTTCGTCGTCGAGAACGTAGGTCAACGGGGCGAAACACCGACGCTCCGCGTAGTAAAGGAAGCGGCGCTTCTGGAACAAGAACGAGAACGTCTTCTTTCCATCCTTAACTTCGTGAACCAAAGGGCAGATCTCAGCCGAACCAGCGTTGGCGTCCGGGATGACCTTGATAAGCTGCGCGGTATCCAGAGAGTTGGCGCGGGTGGCCGTGAACAACGTCTCGATGTTGATATTCCATTTCGTCATTAACCAAAGAAGCGACTGGAGCGTAATGATCGTCCCGGACCACACGAAGGTCCATTCCTGACCCTGGATGTACTTATCGTAGCGCTCAGGAGAGAGGTAGAACGCGAAGAACGCGGGCCAAATTATGAGGAACGGCCACACGTAGGTATGGAGCTGGGTAGGGAGCGGGTTGTGAAGCGACGCATATTTGATCTGGGGATCGTCCACGAGTTTCGCCCTGCGTAATAATCAATCAGCAACGGTCTTTTTTCAAACTATTAAGGGCACGGGGGAGCACTGACATGATGACATTCGAATGACCATGCGGTCAGACGACACAGAAGCGAAAAACGGTGAGAAAGGGGGAAGTGAATTAAACAATCATAAGAGAAGAGAATAAATCCATTCAGTCACCAGCAACTTCCCAAAGCTGAAAGAAAGAGTCGCTGGGATGATATTCTCTCAAAGAAGCCACCTCATAATTTCCTGCCGGAGGTTTCGCCGCCCAGCCCGGAGCTTGATGACGGCGCGCTCGCTGATTGGCCGACGCCGCAAAGTCAGTCACGTGATACTTTTCTAATGCTCGAAACAGAGGTTTTTGGGAGTAAATGCAATAATAAAGTAGCTTACTATCTGTAAATTTGAAAGCTAAGAGTTGAGAGCTATTATATGATCTTTGCTTGGTGAAACGGAAAACGGTAGCAAGAATTTGTAGGCCTCAATGTTATTTGTGATGTGGTTCGTAGGGCTAAACATCTCATGTATAGAAGACATATCTCTGTCAGATAGTCAAGGTACCTCATATCCCGGCTATATTACCACCTCATCTATATTTGGGAACCTTGTTGGCTTTGATTCTTAACCACTAAGCATAAGCCAAGGTTGGATATTAGAGCGGCGCTGGTTTTGGGTGAGTTTGACTGGGTTGGTTTGTGTTCTCTAAAAGGTTCGCGTAGATCCTTGATTTGAATGTATACCGTGCCCCTCAATCTGCCTATTGTTGAACGGCCTCGATACAGCTTGTCCACGGATATTGAACGGCAGAAATAGTAGAGAATAGCAGACAAGAGTCGGGTGGATAACAACGTGCTACTGTAACTCCATAATACGAATGGACTTGAGAACAGAATTGATTAGTTGGTGACTATCCTATCGATGCTGGGTTGCTGAACGAGCACCTGACCAAGAGCCAAAGTCAAAATAACACTCAGACCCTCCTCGTCATAAACAACCTCCTAGGCGTAAGCCAAAAATCCGCCCCCTCCACCAGCCCCAACTCCATCTCACTCCTAGTCTTCATCTCAATCTCATGAATCTTCCACGCCCTCAACGCAAACGTACAAACCGCACCCCCCAGAAACATACACCCTACGAGAACTTGCGAACTCAAGTACCCAAAACTCCCCACAATCTGCAACGCAATCGGCTCCGCAAACGTCGTCGGCAACACCAACGAAAAACAAATCATCCCCAGCGTCGCTGGCATCCTCTGCATCCCCACAACCTTCGCGGTAACAGGCGCAAAGCACGACCAGAACGTCCCCGTGACGGAGCCACTGAGGAGCGCGAAGACGATGAGCACCGGGAAGGTTTTTGCTGGGACCCAGAGGGCCAGGCAGAGGATGCCGCAGATGCAAGTCATTACTGAGGCCATGTTGATCCGGCCGAGCACGTCGAAGTAGTAGCCTACCAGGGGTCTGCCGACGCCGAGGCCGAGGTTCAGCATTGCGCCGATGATGGAGCCCTGGCGGGCAGAGAGGCCGATGGAGATGGCGTAGTTGGGGAGCGAGTAGAGGGGCGTGATGTAGCCGAGTTCTGTGAGGAAGCCCCAGGAGACGACTAGGATGACTTGGATGCGGGCGTATTCGCGGAAGTCGAAGGCTTTGCCTTCTGATCGGGCTGGGGTTGGGCTTGTGCGGTCTTTGAGGAGGGCGGAACAGAGTAGGTTCATTGCGAGGGAGCAGAATGCTAGGATTCGGTATGTCCATGGTAAACCGACGCTTTCAACGCCGGCGCCGGCGCCTAGGTTATACGCTAACCCGCCTATGCCGGCGCCGGATGTGGCCATGCCAAGGACGAGGCTGCGTCTTCTGGAGAACCATTTTGGGAGGATGGATGTAGCTGTGATGTACAAAAATCCCATCCCATATCCGAAACATAGTCCCTGGCTTAGGAATAGGTGCCATATTTTAGTTGAAAAGGATGCCCCGAGTAGTGAAGCGAATACGAGAATTGATCCGATGAGAAGCGTAGGCCTGGTTCCTAGTTTCCGGTTGGATAGTGAGACGATGGGGGAGACTAGGAGGGCCTGGGATATAGATAGGCCGCCGATCAAGGCGTATTGTAGTTCCGTGGCTTCGGGGAATGTCGAATTGGAGAGATAGTGTGCGAGGAAGACAGCCCATGCCTGTATCATCAGCATAAGCACACGTAAGAAGCCATTGTCGAAAGCTTACACTATTAACACCCCAAGTATGCGCATTGATCAGAAAAACACACAGAGTACACACCCACCCATACCCCCCATCAGGCGGAACGTCCTCCTGACTCGCAATATTCTCTGAATGACTGTATTCCAATCGCTGATCCGGCCCAGAGCCCGGAGTCCTCGAGACCGGACCGTCAGTCTGAAACGAGCTCTGTGCGATAAGGCCCTCATCGCTCCGCATACCGGTAGCCATTCCGACGCTTCAATTGCCGAGACACTTGTCGAGTTTTTTCTTCAAAAAACAAGCTTCGTTTCAGATATACCATGTCATGAACCTTTTTATAGATAGACTTGAGACCCGACTAGCACCATTTCTTCACTGGATGAGTCAAGGCGGTTTTTGTTGGCTGGTCGGACCGATCCAAAACATCCCCGAACCAGTGGAGAATGATTGATTGATCGACGGAGTGCGATGCATGCTGCCCTCAGAGCTATGTGCTTATGACAAGTTGCAATTGATGAGTTGTAACAAAGTGGGCATTGGCGCTGGTGGTTGATGTTCTCAGCTTAGACAACCAACGTATCTCTGGCGTGATTATCTGCGGTCGCCCAGTTCTAGATCTCAGATCTAGCGCTTCCCTACAGTTTCAAGTAAAACATCGATATCGAAAATACCGCAAACAATCGCCCAATCGGAACATCTCGAGAACCTGAGACAAACAAAAGATGCAATGCATTACCCATAAATACTATACAACCTCAGTCGAAACATAAAAAGACTTTTGAACACTAACCCCCCTCCCGTGATACCCCGGATCATGATCATGCCCTTGCCCCTGCATCGGATTCAACGACTCCTGACTACTTCCCTTGCTCCCATGAGTCGTGATGGCCATTGCCTGCGCGTTATCCGGCACTAGGTCCGAGCGCCAGTAGTGGTTGTTGTTGGGGTCGTTGCGGGATCTGTTGGTTAGGTTGCCGTTCATGCTGGAGAGGGGGATGCTGCCGGTTGTGGGCTTTGCGCCGTAGGTGCGGGCGTAGCTGTCGCCGCGGAACCAGCGGAAGAGAGGGCGGAGGGTGACGAGGGAGCCGGCTGTGATGCCTAGGCCGGCTTCGACGTTGGACCAGATGGAGATGTCGGTTGTTGCGTCTGCGTGGATTAGCTTGGGCAATTCAGCTGGGCTGTGTCGTGAGACTTACAGAGGAAGTCAGGGTCCTTGTAGTAGTGGAGATATGGGATGCGGACGATGACTGCTGCGCTGGACCTGTATCAAGTTAGATACCCTGTAAAATAATCAAAGCAAGAGGACAACTTACACGCAACCCATACTAAGAATACCCGCCAAAGCAGCCTTTGTCTTGGTAGTCATCTGCAGATTCCACACCAACACAATAGGCAAGAGAGCAAGTGTAAAATCGCAAACCGTAGCCACCACACTGTACAAGTAGGCAATGTCGATAAGGTAGTCGGTCCTTATACAGCTTCCCGGCCCTGTTCTCTTCCAGAAGTACGAAACTGGCGTGCATTGTAGGGTCAACATGAACCAGAAAACGAGTCCGATGACGATGGAAACGGCGATAATGACCCAGAGAATAATGGCGTGTACTCTTGCGACAGTGAGACGGAGGAGAGCAAGCGCAATCGACACTTTCGCGAGGACGACGACGATAACGTAGGACATTTGACCGAGCCACCACCACTATTCATGCTGTGTTAGATTGCGGTGTCTTTCCGAGATGTTGCGCGGAGCTACGTACAAACATAGCCTTTTGGACTTTCTTCAAGTTGTGCACCATATCCAATTGTTCAAAGGTCTGTCCAATTCCATAGATCGGTCCCACAATTCCACATAATGCAAACAAGATATTCACAATCTGCGAAACGGTAAGTATCCGGATTGTTATGCGATCTCAGTGCCAGTGGTCGTCGCATACCATCGCAGCAACCATCAACCCATCATCCCACCCAAAGGCCCGTACCAGCCTTATCCGGACAAAACATCGCAGACACACGGCGAGCAGCGAAATGGCGAGGAAGATAATGGTGATGATGAAGATGGACTCACTGCGGCCGGCGAATTCTACCATCTTGAAGGGCGCGAGGGAATCACATGCATTGTATGGAAATCCGCCTTGATTAGTATGACTTCATAAGAGAGCCAGACGGATCTCCAAACAATATCAAAGCAGTGAAGATTGAAATGGAAAGGAAAGAAAACAAATGGAAATTGACAAAAAAGAGCGGCTGCAGGAGTTTTATTAGAGACCACCCCCACTGTCGGAAAGGATTATCGATGCCTTCTAGGAGCAAACAACCTTCCTTCTTGCAGGAGGCCGGACGGGGCCGGTTCCATTTCAAATGGGGATGAGCCCAGAGCTCTGGATGTGATTTTGTTATTTAATCAGCCTTGTTCAGGAGTTATCGATCACCACTCCGTACTACGGGCGTCCGGAGTACTATTCAGACGAACGCTGGAGTATTCATCATGGACGACCCAGCCTGATACATGGATCGAGTTGTGTACTCCAACGTACACTGAGTATTCCGGAGTACTCCCAACCCATCATACATTTCAAATCCCGTATTCATCTCGGACAACCCCCAGAAACAGGATTCGAGCCTGCAGTCTCCCCCGTGCCTTCACACCAGCCAACCAACTATATCGTGCGACAGCGACAGGCATCTGAAACGCACGTGAGGAAACCTTGTCTGACATCCGACTCATAACAATAGAGCCCACGCTAATCCCCATTCAGAAAGTGCGCTTTGGCCGTATCGACGAACACACAATCTATTACAGATATGGGAAATATCGCCAGCACTAAACCCAAAGGGCGCATATAGGCGAGCAGGAACAGCTGCCCAAGCGCCGGATTGCATGGATCTCGCTTGGTCCGACCCCGGAAAGCACGGAGCCCGCCGCACACTAAACTCGACTGGGAGAAAATCCAAATTGCCGAGTATCGATGGCTGCTTTCTTCGGCCAAGTTGCGGCTCAGGTTGGCCAATGAAAGTTTGGGGTTGGGTTGTTCATCTAATTTCGATCCTCGTTGCCGTTCTGTGGAACGTGCTTACTGTATTTGGCCCGATGCCGTGGTTCGCCGCGGAGGTGAGTCTCGATTTGTACGTGCTATTATTATGGCCATTTGTATTCGTAAATATGCAGGTACAGAGAAGAAGCACTCGTTATTTTCTACCAATGGAGTATTAAGCATTGCACTACAGTACTTTTTTAATCCTTTGTCTCCAAGTCTCCAATACAGACTATAGGATACTACGCGTACATTTCAAATATTCGGAGTACACTGTACATAACAAAGTTCAGGGTCCTCGACGCTTCAGGAAACTCCAAAACTCAGAAATGTCGATTGACACCTGCCAAAAGTCTAAACTATTGCCCTCGTGCCTCAATGAATATCATCGTTGGCCGCTGATTGACACTAGTACTAACATTATTGGTCCCGTCACATCCTTTGACGACTGAAGTTCTCAATTCAGCCCGTCTTTTCTCGGCTCTGGGCTCTGCATGTCTTCCATCGCTTTCTTGGCGTTTTAGCCTACTTTAGACCGCAGCACGCCCCCTAAAAGCTTCCTATGGGTATGCATAATATTACTGGACCCGCTCATTTATCTTATAGATCCCCTGGCTGGGATCGTGTAACCTTTGCCGATGTGGCTTCTGACATATGTTTGCTTTTACGTGTATTTTATTGATACAGGATGCGCTCGGGAATCGATGATATCCGCATGGCTTCTTGGCCGGAAATTGTAAGGCTGTCGATCTTTTTTGTATTCTCGGCGCCTTCTTGGCCGCTTCTTCGGTCTCGTGCTCCAGGAATGGGACTATTTACGCCTATCTTGAAAGTGATATGCGTAGGACTGGCGTTGTCACGATCGACTTCCCATGGCAGAAATAGGAAGGTGGAAGAGAGTATCAAAGTGCATCCTTCACAGGTAACCGATGCCTTGGACAAAGGAACAATTAGACACTATTTTTGACGCTTGATCTTCGAAGCCGTAGGTCTAGTGGACAGTTAAAATGTCAATGTGATCGATCTGCTTCCGTCAATAGAGCAAATCATCCCTCTTCCTGAATTTTCTTCTTACTTCAATCAATAGTGAGATCCTGCGCTGCAGCGAGTGTTCCTATATCACCCGATTTGTATGTAGTTGCGAATTTCTGTTTAGTCAATGCCTTAATGCCAAGGTCGTTTTCAATGCTGCCTCGGCGAAAGTCTATCCTGACATCTTGAGAGGTCATCCTCTATTCAATGTAGTATGGAGGCCTCGCAACTCTCTCTATACGGAGCAATTGCTGTAATCCGAAAGCAGTAATTGGAGGAGAATTCTCCAATCCTACAACACACCCTATTCACACCCCCAACCCCATATCATACCTCATACCCCATACAGAACACATGTTCACCTCGAACCTCGGCATCACAAGGGTTCCCTGCATTCCCATTCTCTGGATCCCCCAGATCGTCCCGAGACAAACGAGGGATTTACCGTCCCATCCTCCCCATTCTTCCCCAGAGAGAGCGTCGAGACCCGGGTCTTCAGTTCAAGTGCGGGGTGCAGGTTCGTTTATTTGATCTACGGATGTACGTACTCCGGAGTACCCCTGTACTTGTGTGCAGAGTACTCCGTATGCAGGCAGTCATAAGGACGTTGCACTATGTACGTTCTGCATAAACGCGAGATGCCTAGGGGTGATTGTGCACAACGAGTCAGTGAAACAGACACGTGGCTGTGCTGTATGTAAGTTGTGTTGATGTGCCTTGCAGGGCTGTCACATGCTGGCTTTACTTTTTTGGTTTTGGCAGGCCGTCCTGGGTGGATACAGAGCTTGTGCTCTGTCTTATGCACTATGCGGCTCCCCACGCGGGAATAGACTTATTAAAGCTTTTCTCTGTCCAGGTTAGCATGGACACTGCTATCTTACTGCAAAATCGGACGAGAGAGCAACTGTAAGTCCCTTATCTGGGTTGATTCGATCGATTCGTCTGACTGTGCATTGATGAGAATTGACAAACTACTATTTACATGAACCATTAACCATCGCTTCGAAATACTATGCTATATATCAGATACGCGAGGTTCGTGCCAACATATTACTCCGGTATCATCGTTTACCACTTAGCCTCCTTACGGCCCAAGAACTCATTGAGGATAGCAACCCTCTGCTGAAGGGCCGCCACCTCCGTCTCCAGCGACGACTGCACCTTGGCACTGTCCTCACCGAGCTTGACATAAAAGTCCTTCCGGTACGGAGTAGCAGACATGGCGGCGCTGAAGATGGGCTTGACGATGAACGAGTGGTGGGGCTTGAGGGTGTTGCCGTAGGCCTCGCGGAAGGAGTCAGCGAGCTCCTTGCTCGCGTTGTCGAGGTTGTGACGGAGGGCTTGGGCGGTGAAATCAAGGCCACTGTCAAGGACCCGGGTTGTTAGCTTTGCGCGCATAGGATGGGGATGGGCATCGAGTGCGATGACACTCACCGGACCAGCCAGAGCAAGCCCTCTGTGGCAGTGTGCTTCTTCTCCTTCAATTCGTTCACGACGAGGGACTGGAGGGTTGCAGACCCGGCGGGAGCAGCCTGCTGCCTGTCCTTGACTTTCTATACCGGGGTTAGACGTTATTCGTCGTCCAATGCTGGGTGGAGGTACGGACCTTGATGTTGCCAAGCAGGTCATTCTTGACGGGGGTGAATGCCTTGGAACCGAGGACATCTGGCAATTGACAACTGGTTAGAGTCAACGCATCGACATGATCATGGCTGTTAGCTTACCGAACAAGGTGGTCAACGATTCAGCGGCCTCAAGGAACTCGGCGGTCGAGATGCCGTTGTCGTTGGCGGCATCAACAGGGACGTCCGCGAAGGACTTCTGGATAGTGTCGAACCAGGTAGACATGATGATTTAGATGGGATGAAAAGAGCAATAAACAAGATGATGAGAAGCAAACTGTACAGATGAGAGAAGAGAATAGGAGTAGGAAATCGACAGTTATCAACACCTGTCGCACACCGCTTGCTGCGGCCGCGGGACACGCAAGCGGGCGGCCAATCAGGGCCCGAGTGGGGCAACGCAACCCCGTGTTGCAAATAGAGTAAACAAACCAAACAAACCAAACAGCTCAGCCACAGCAAACAATGTAAACACAGACAAGCCTTTCTGATCACGACGTCATAGTCTAGAATTGAAGAAGGGGCAGATTAGCGCTTCGATCTGGGAGCGATCCCTAAATCTCGGTGCCTGACGCCCTGCCAACTGGTCAGGATCTCAAGGAGAAAGAAACAGACACGCAATTCCCGTTGTTCATGTCGATGTGTCGTGTCGCTATACTCGCTGCGCTGACACATTCCAGTCCAATGCCATGAGCACACAACAGGCCCCTGATCGACCAGATGTGGTTCCTGGCACCGTGCATCATGAGCAACGCCATGGATTGGAGCCCGGCTCTTACACGAGCAAGAAGCTGGTATGTGATCTTCAATGTGTTTGCCATAGGCATTGGCGCCAAGGGATCTGACGATTTTCTTTTTTTGACAACCAGCAACATGCTTCTCCTCACCACCTGCACATGACGAACAGAAGATTCTTCATAGGTCCAATTCCCGAAGGCTGGCTCCAGCACCACCGAAAATCTTGGTATAAATCGGGGATCAAGTTCAAGAACTATTCGTCCAAGACTGTCAGCTTCTCCGCGGACCCGGTTGTCGTGCATTACGAGGACGACTCCCCCGAAACCGATAACGATCCATCGTCTTCAGGGCCGGAGCAGGAGCAGACCCAGAATGGTATCTGGGAAGATGAAGAGACACAGGACGACCAGGAAGACCAGGACAGTGAACCCAATGGACAAGGACCGTCCCGGCGCTCGGAAGAAGTGGACACTACCTCAAGACGGACCGGTAAATCCATGGCCACGCCTACAACAGAAACAGGTGCCTCTTTCCCAAGGAAAATGGATTCCAGGAACACACCAACTAATGATATCCAAGATGCTGCTTCGTCTTATATGACTGCCCGCGAAATTGGAGGAAGTGTAGACGACCTGGGTGCGGATACCAATGCGAACACCAGCGCAAACGCAGGTACGGATACGAACTTGGACAGGCAAGAGGCGGGAGGCATACCGCCGGAACAACCCGTCGACCAACCCAGCTCGCAAATGTTGCGAGTTCCCAGTACCGGTGAGACCGATCAATCCAGTCCCATAGCATCTGCAAGCGAGTCCGAGTCAACAACCGCGTTGCTAAGACCCAAATCCGAGCCCAAAGATAAAGGAATCCAGAGGATAATACAGTCTACCCTTGAGCAACAGGAGCCTCAGAGTGAGGGGACCGACTTGGATGAGAGTGTCCCCACTGGAAAGTTCAATGGAAAGGGGATAAGAGGCCAGAAAAGAATGGTCAAATACAGCCTTGACGACAATATCTTGGATAAGCAGCAGCGGCTTCTTGCGAGGTTATCCAGAACTCATGACAGTATCTCCGCGAATCGACCGCATCGACGAAAGCTGCAAAAGGGCGAAATCATCAAGGCGGAACGGATGCTTGTTCGAGTCGAGCAGACAATGCAGAGAGACCTTCCAGATGATTACACCGAAAATGACAGCATGCGGATGGAAACGCGAGTCGTGGACAAATGGCGAGAATTTCTGGTGGTTTGTCGAATGGCCGATGAAGAATATGCACCATTCACGCTACAGATGTACAAGACCCGTGTCGTGCCAGAAGTACAAAAGTCAGGTACGAAGATCTCTCCATACTATGAGGTGTCTCTGGACAACAAGAGAACAAGGGTCAATTTCTACTCTTCATTGGACAAGACTATCGTGATATGGCGTCCTTCCAAACACGGAACCAAGATCTTTATTGTACGCCCGAAGTCAACAGCGCATGCGGTTGAATGGTACACCTTCATGTGCCAGGCCCTAGGGCGGGATCGCCCATCTTCCCTTCAGATAACAGTTCCGGATCTCGACGTCTCTCTCCTCTTCAAAGACCCTTTTGCACGAATCGAAGCCGCCATCGATGCGAAAAACAAAAATAGCCAAAACGGCAGAAACAAGGCACATCCTGAAGAATGCAATGTGGCCACAGCTATAATACGCGGCTGCATGGAGATGCTCGAAAATCGAACAGAGTGGGCAGACGTATTGCGCGAATGGTCGAAGTCTGAGAAAATGGGTCTTGCTTGGAGACGGTACGATCGACTCGAGTGGGTACTCGGTGTCAATGAGGAAAGGATGTATGGATCAATCGGGATGCAGGACACGCATGAACTGGAGCTGCGACCCAGACAACACTACTCTACAACCGTCAAACATGAGGGGGAGAAAGACCATGAGCCACCGCCGCTGGAAGGCTTTTTGGTTCGCCTAACATCCCAGAGGGGTGTTCATCAGCGGCTGAACAAGATGTTTTTCAAACGTCTTTATTTCTTCACCCAGGATCACTATCTCTTCTTCTGCAGGCCAGCAAAGTCTTTGCCTGCGCCACCTCCGAGGCTGACATCTACCAATGTCTCGAATATACCGTCGTCACAACAGATCTTGAACGAAGCACCGCTTTGTTATGACATTGATCCGTTTCCACTACACAATGGTGATATCAGATGGACCTTTAGTGGCAACAAGGAGTACCTGAAAAGGCACGACGAAGAAGCATATGCGCAGCTTCACAGGAACCTTCACAACATTTGCCACTCTGACGGGTATATTGATTTGTGCCGGGTACAGGAAGTACGGCAAGTCCAACGAGATAGCAGCCCTGCGGATCCAAATATCGAGAGAGGACCGGACGTTGAGTATAACCCGGACGTTCGAGACACGCATCGGGATGATGGCGCAACAGACCAGTTCGACGACGACAGGACTTTCGAGATGCTGTTAGATAATGACCTTGTCATTCGCCTTCAAGCATACAATAAGGACACCAGAGATGAATGGATAAGGCGGATGGATGCCTTGGTCAAATACTGGAAAGCGCGTACTGCCGCCGATGGGGCTGAACTGAAAGTTGTCCGACAGAAAAACCTCGAGGCTCTTGATATTGATGAAGAGGTTGAGTCGCACATCGGGCAGTTTGCCTTGAAATGGGAGGTCAAGAAGGCAGTGGCATCACCACACTTGCATAACATGTGTTCCTTATCTCACTGTCGGACAATCAAGGTATGCTGCCTCTTCTCTGGTACATCTCGGACTTGATACTAACTGAATCTCAGATGTCCGGACAGCTATACCGCAAACCACGCCGCCATTCGACATTCAAACGCTGCAACGTCATTCTCTCCGGCGGAAAACTCCTCATTTTCCGCAGCTCACTCCGAAGCCGCAACGGCGTCGAAGTCGCCCACATACACCAAGAACTAGAAACCTCCATAGACCTCAGCGACTGCTATATATACTCAGGCCTCCTCACAGACAACGACCTCCTATACGCAAACCAAACCTTCGACAACAGCAACCCAGGCCACCACTCCTTACCACGCGCATACCTCTCCCCCGACGTCTTCACGACCTGCGATGACGACACGGCAATTACATTTGTGATCTGGCAACCCTTACGAAAGAACTATTTCCGGGCGGAAGAGTACGGGAAGAGAGGACGGACGAAGCAGACGCTGAAACATGTTTCGACGCTGGGTGTTCATGGGAGGACGATTGTGTTTAAGACGAAGAGTCGGGTGGAGAAGGATCGGTGGGTGTTGAGTATTGCGTCGGAGATTGATAGGATACAGGAGGAGCAGCATGAGAATATTCGGATTGTTTCGGCGAGATAGAATTGGTGATACCTTCTTATTCTTTTTGAGATATTTATACTTCTTTCTTTACGTGTTATGATACACACTTCAGCATTGTTATAATCTGCCTGGTGCATGCACTTTGGCTTTCTATGATATGTCGGGCCTTGCTTGGTTATTGTATAGCTTTTCAGTCGTGTTCGGGTCTATATTATGCCCTGGCATTGTCAATACCGCACCTAGGTGACTCCCTATTTCTCCAGTCCTTATCGCGAATCTCGATAAATGACATCATAGATCACCTTGATTATTAATTAGGCGTTAGAGGAGGAGTTAAACAGCTCTCTTTCTTCTGGGTTCTTTTCAAGAGATGTCCTGAAGGTATAGAGATAACAGCAGCCAACGGAAAACACCAATTTCAAGTCAATCAAGATGTCACTGCAAGGGAAAGTTGTGTTATTGGTGAGCACACACCAGCACCCACTACCAGATACAAGCCAAAGAACTAACAAGCAAACCAGACAGGCGCCTCAATGGGCATAGGTGAAGCCGTTGCAACGTCTTTGATCGAACAGGGCGCTAACCTGGTTCTCTTCTCGTGATCTGAGGTACATCCTAATGGAGACCACAAAAGGAGCAGTAACTGATTTCTATCTATCAGGATAAACTTGTCAAAATGGTCGAGAAGCTGCTGAAGATTAACAAGGTCAAGATCACCTATCGAGCAGTCGATGTTGGTGGCTATGACCAAGTCGAGGCTGCTGTTTCATCGTCGATCAAGGAAGTGGGTGAGATCGATATCCTCATCAACAACGTACGTCAACCTACACCGTCATACAACATTGCACACTAATCAAACACATCCAGGCTGGCTTTAGCCCTCGGCGCTTCAGCAACCTTCCCTCAACTAAACATCCAAGACATCCAAACAATGAACAACACCAACATCAACGGCTACATGTTCATGTCCCACGCCGTGCTCAACAAATCCATGATCCCCCGCAAAGCGGCACAATCCTCAACATCACCTCGATAACAGGCCTAGAAGTACCCCCATTCCCGGGCGAAGCAGTGTATCATGCGAACAAGGCGTGTCAGGAGGCGTTTACAAATGCGCTGCGCAACGAACTTAGCGGGACTGATATAAGGGTTCTGGTGTTGAGGCCTGGGTGTGTGGCGACGCATTTCCATGAGCAGAGGGTTGGGTATGATAGGCGGTTATGAGTATGTTGTTATTACCTTCCTCCTTGGACGTTTGGGAGGGGCATGCTAATAATGTCTTTGTAGGCCGCTTATTGCACCTGATGTTGCGCAGGCTGCGAATTATATGCTTCAGCAGCCGTTGAATGTGTCGATTAAGGCGTTGGATGTCGTTCCGCCTGGTATGTTGACCGTTTCTGGATAATTATGTGGTAGTTCTGACTGTTTCTAGCACAACGCTCACTCACTGTTATTGATCGGAAGTGGAATGAGAGACAGCGGGGGTAGAGCAGTGTCACTGGGGCTAATATCTGGATTATTAGACGATCGTTATCGTATATATACCGATAGAGATAGAGATATTATCCTAGCACAGAACATTATACATATTTCGGTTCAAATTAGGTATCCGTAACAACGGCGGAGTAGCCGCTAATCTTCTGTCATATGAGAACTGTAGCGCTACATCCACTGGGAGATGCGCTGGAACTGTGTACCAAGGAAATCTTCGCTATATACTCCGTATAGAACCGTTTATCATCATGGCACGATACATCAAAACAGCTACTCGTTTCAATCCATTCTGTTAATATGGACCATCATACCCATCTCAAACAGTCTGGGTAGTTGCAGACAGTCATATCCATCAGCAACAGAGCTGTTATCATGATGAACTGTTTCCCACTCATTCGTCGTCTCGTGATGGTAGTACCTTGCTCATATTAAGATCTGCCATGGTATCCGTTCATGAACAACAGGCCACTCCCGTCGCCTCGAAACGGGCCAATAAATACTCCACAGATTTGTTGTTTGTCTGTGTGGTAGGATTCTATTGCTTTCTGCGAATAGAGAGGGGGCTTATCGTTCCTGACTTGTTCTAATGGTCGTCAAGACATCGCCATATATTAATGACAAAGAGTAAGAATTGTAAACAGATGGGTTGCATCAAAAATCTCATTTGGCTCTATCAAAAAGAGCATGGAATTCCAGGACCGAAGCAACAACTGTTGTAAGCAGACTGATGTCTTGAATAGCATCAAAGCTTAGAGAGACAGTGCAAGACAGAATCATACTGCAACGCGCCAAGCACTGAGCTGCCAACCCACTGACACCAGTGAATGTTTCCCCTGCCACACCTCCCTCTTTTGTTTTCTCCCTTCTCCCCCTCTCTTCTAATTTCTCTCCACGACACGCACTCACAACCACAATGGATGCCTCACTGGAATTCGACGAGAAGGGCCGTCTCGAAGCTGTAGAAGACCTCACTCGTGCTCTTGGCTTTGAAACTACAAGTACAGAAGCATGGCTGGCCCTCTGGCTCGCCGACATCAATTGCGTCCGAGAGCTCGCCAAGGAGGCTGGTAGTGACAGAATCAAAGGACTCTTTGCTCCAGACAGCACAGTGATGAGGGACGCTATGAGGATGTGTAAGTTACTTGAACCCTTCGAAGAGCATTCGCTTACTTTGCGTCTTAGGGATGGGTTGTGGAAGAAAGGAACACGACGACGATGAGGGAGAGCTATACATTAACTCTTACACCAACTCAAGCCCCAATCCTCAAGCAATGATTAACAAACAATCCCAGGTCGTTTATAGAAGCGATGGAACAGCCATCATCGAGAAGAGACGCTCCGTACTTGAAATATACTCCATCTTCCCTCCCAATCTCGCCGATGACCCCAAGCACGAGCAATTCTGGAGCACCCTCCAGCATTTCTGGTCTCCGTCGAAAATCGCTTCCTGGCGAGGGGCTGCACGCGACACGAAAGCATGCGCCAACTGGATTACATTTGCACGGAACGTGGGCGCGTATTGGGATCATGGCATGATGACCATGAAACCGATCGAGCAGTCTGACGACAAAGCGTGGTCGATCGCTCATACCTACTGGCTGCCGCGTGCCTATGAAGAGTCCCGCATGAATATGTGTTCTCGTCCATTCATTCCTAGTGATCTCGAAGCATCGCCGGATCAGGGAGGGTTGTATACTGTTGATGGTAAGAAGATAGTGTCGGGGCACGAGGTTAATCCTAGCACTCCAGATCCTGTCAATTTGCCGCTGTCGTCTTTTGAGCTGTTGGAGATGAGGTGGGTTTTGGACCGGATTGCTGGGCTTGCGGGGGTGGAGGAAAAGTATGGTTGTGAGAATTAGGAGGTCGATACGGATCGGAACAGACACGAACGAGGCTTAGGTTGAAGGTCTGGGTGAGCTTTTTGTTGGCCATGACATGACACTGCTGGATTACTCTATGTCGACGTTCTCTCTGCTCTCTGATAGATGCCGGGAGGACCTGTTGACGTTGTCAAGAGATGTTTGAATTTTATGTTATCTGAACAGAATGGTGTTGTCTTGTTATCTATTTCGGAGTCATCCAGCACACTTGATAGCACTTTTGTCTGTACATATTCTGCAGGACAGGATACGGAATACAAGACAGGGGCGATTCGACATGTGCAAATAACGCTCATAATATCAGAACCATTCCCGGTACTAAACTTTTATACATAGGGCATAGATACAACTACTATACATCTGTAGATCGAGCTAACTACTCCAACATAGGCCTCTCCATCTTAACCGCCTCCTTCAACACCCTCTCCCTAACCCCCCTCCGATAATCACCCCCCATCCTCCCCCCCTCATCCCCCTCCACAACCCCCCTCTCCCAATCCGCCCAGTTCAACAACCTCCACCGCGGCCACAGCACAGCCATCACCCGTCCCGTGATCAACGACACACTAACCGGCCCATACGTATTGCTATCAAGCGACTTCCGCGGATCCTCCGCATCACCCTCTAACCAGACATGATTGAAGGGGACGATTTGCGAGGTCTTCATGCAGGGGTCTCGAGTCGTGATGCGGTCGCCGGGGAGGCCGACGACGCGTTTTATAGCGGTGTGGGCTGGGTTTGCCGGCGACCTTTACCATTATCCATAAACATTAGCATCTTCCCATCATTCCAACACCACAACAGGTTATGAAGGGGCAGACCTACCGAAACGTAACAACCATCCCCCTCTCCAACCTCCTCTTCCGCTCCCAGGGCCACCCGCTCCCGCCCCACGGCCACATGTTCACAAGCACCATGTCGCTCTTCGTATGCATCGTCTCATAGTCCTCGTTTAGGTAGGGCGTCATCGACGGCCCGCGCACCCACATCACCTGGAAGACATGCTCGGAGAAGAATATCCCGATTGGGATGGCGGGGACGAGGAAGCGCAGGACGCGGGCGGTTGTGCGGACTTGGGAGGGGAGGGTTGTGTAGGTTTTGCGGAAGCGGGAGAAGAAGGATGGTCTTTTGTAGGTGGTGTTGGAGGGGTGACTGTGGCTGAAAGTATGTGGGTGTGATTGGTTTGCGGCGGAGGATGAGGCGGCGGCGGGTTCGGAGGGTGATGGTGAGGAAGCGGAGGGTTTTGAGGAGCGGGATTTGGCTACTTCGGGTGCGAGGACTCGGGGTTTGGATGGTATGTTCTCTTTGGGAGGTTGAGGTCGAGACATTGCGATGTTATGCTTGTCGGCGGAGTGGGTTGACGACTATGAGCTCGAGGAAGGAGTAGGAACAATGAAGACTGAGTCTGAGGAGGCTTGAGAGGCTGGCTTTAATTCTGTACAATCAATTCATATTGTCATTTGTTTAATTTAGAGCAATTGGATAGGTTAGTTCGCGTGAAGAGATCGCTGATATCGGAGGTGCCGCGGTGTGTTTGCAGTGTTTGCATTTGTCATGACGAAAGTAGTTAACTATTTAGTGCTTCACAGCAATAAAGATTAAAGTAGAAAATATCATGAACAGAAAAAGAAAGGACAAGCCAGTATTTCAATCCCATGCGCCATTCATCAAAACATAAAGTCGCTGTAATCCCATCCAGTCGCAAAGTCATAAGCTACCAATCTTTCTCCAGCATATTGCCCACTGAACGATATTCATGCGATCCGTCCATACCCAGAATACCACTAGACTGTACACTGTGCACATCAGCCGCCGACGAAGCGCGGTCAACCTCAACAGGCTCATCATCCGTTTCTTCAGATCTCTCAATCTCAGATCTCCTAAGTCTCTCAAACTTATCGCCCTCATCTTCAGATCTATTGACCTCTTCCCATTCATCCTCGCTTCTCTCATCGATCATGGTTATACTGCTGTGTCCAAGGTCGTCTGAATCAAGTTTCTGTCTCTTAGCTTCCGATTGGCCGTCCAGAGTAGGGTCCTCGGTGGGCGGATCAGGGAGCTTGTCTGCGAGGATCTCAGGCGATGGTGAGAACTCACCATCAGCTTTAGATCGGGAGTTTTGCTGGGTGCTTGAGTGGGGGAGGTCCTGCTCTGTTGGTGGGAAGAATTTACTGCGACGTTTAGCTCAGAATTTGTCCGTGGAGCACTCATAATGAAGAGGAGACTTACGGAAACCACTTCTCATAGGCCTTCTCATCCTTGCGCTCAAAGTTGCAAAAGACAATCCTCTCCAGCTGGCCTATGTTATCCGGATCCTCCAAGAACTGGCGCGCCTCGTCAAGCGCGACCAACGCAGCCTCCTCAGAGGGATATCCATAGACACCGGTACTGATCGCCGGGAAAGCGATACTCCTCATATTATGTTCCACGGCCAACTCCAAACTGCGTCGGTAGCAGCTCCGCAACAAGTACTCGGGCCATTCCTCAAGGCGATACACGGGTCCAACGGTATGAATGATTTTCTTGCAGGGGAGGTTGTAGGCGGAGGTAACTTTCGCATCACCCGTTTCGCAGCCGCGCAGGGTACGGCATTCGTTATACAGGTATGGACCTGCAGCTCTGTGGATTGCACCGTCGACACCGCCGCCGCCGAGGAGAGATTCGTTTGCTGCGTTGACGATGCAGTCGACTTGCAGCTTGGTGATGTCGTTTCGGATGAGGGAGATTTTGTCGTTGAATGTTTGCGAGGGGCTCAGGGCTTGACTTGAAGCGGGAGCTAAGCGCTTGAGTTTGTATAGTAGAGACGCGGTTGGGATTTCGGATAGAGGGACGAGAGACGCCATTTTGGTTGATTCGTTCTTTGATGCTGAACAACAAGTCACGCAATACACAAAGAAACTCCCAATCTGATGACTCTTGAGGATAGATTAAATTAAGAAAGCGTCCGAATGCCGTCACAGCTGTCAAGGTGGGGAGCTTCCCCGCACGTGACACCACATCTTATCGCGTGTAATTGTACGGTAAATTACCTGATAAGAACATGAATGCATACAAAAGCCCTAGTTGTCAGTGAAGTATAGCACTCAACGATGCTTGTCAGTGACAGTGGCACCATGGGGTTTACACTGGAGGGCTTTATTGCCCCTCCACCCTTCACTGCCAACGCGTTGTCCACTCTTCTTCAGAAACACCAATTACCTTCTTAAAATTTATAACTACAACTATACACCACGTCTAACTAAATAACCCATACAAAGTCGACGATGAACCTCGACTTTCGCCTCGCCAAAGCCAGCGACTTCCTCGGCATCCAACAAATCTCCAAACACTCCCTCCGCAACACCGTCACGGTCCTCGCCCACGACATCCCCTCCACCGTCCAAACCCTCCAAGACAACATGCCCTTCCCCAACGAAGATGACAACACCGCTGCCTATCCCACCTACCTCTCCGTTCCCGTCCTCGTTGCCAGAAACACCACCAGCGCCAGTGGAGAAAACAAGCCACGCGTCGTGGGCTACGCCTTCCTCGGCCCCCGCCGCAAGAGCACAAGCACAACAGGCGACGCATGGACCATGGAGGTGAGGAAATTGGCGGTTGGGGGTGGGAAGTGGTACATTTTTCCGGTTGAGGGTATGGCTGGGACTAATGTGGTTAGGATTGATACTGCGTATCTTTGGTTTGATGGTCCTGGTGATGCTGGTGACGGCGGCGATTCTAGCAGTGATAACTTTAGTGGCCATGGTGGTGGAGATGGAGACGGTGAAGGTAGCGAGGCGGGTAGTGTTGAGAGTGAGGGCAGTGCTGGCAGTGAAGGGAGTGCAGCGAGTTACGACAGCTACGGCAGTGAGGGCAGTCAGGGAAGCCGGACCAGCGTGAGCAGTGAGAGAAATGGTCATGAGAGCGACGACGATGAAGACGAAGACAATGAACACGAGGAGGACGATTGGGATGACGATGACGATCCTTACGGAGAAGTCGAAGACGACGATATCGAATTCGATTGATCCTCCTGAAGGCTGAAGAAGCCGAGCAACCATTGAAGCTTGGCTTTGATGTGTTTTCTGTTACTTAATGGAGTCTAGGTTGAAGCTTTATTCAGGATTATGGTTAATTCAACTTTATCTGAACGGTCCGTGAACATATGTCGTTTTCGATGTCTCGTACGACGAAGTCAGCCCGCAGGAGCCTCTCGACACTCACGTTACATTGACACCAAGTTCTAGCAAACCTATTGCCTCCGTATATGGGAGCGACATCACCGAGTCATGCTCCGCAGTGTTGGACTTACGCCAAGGAAAAACAAAGCCCATGTATATCGCATGCCAGCAGCATGAATAATAAGCCCAAACCATAGTTATCCCAACTGAATCACCTTCTTCAACAGACTGAATTTACCCGAACAGCCAAAACGGCAAATCCTCGGCTCCCAAGTAAACTAAACCTCCCAATCCCCATATAGAACCATATGGCCGTAGTTTCTCCGCGTCCATCGTTTCCCAAAGGGGTAATTCTGAAGGTATACTCCGCAAATCGGAGGTCTGAGCGACTTCATTAAATTCTCCGGAGTCCCCGGGTTGTGTGCGTTTTGGGAAGAGATGCCGGTTTATTGTTGTTCGGGGCTTATATCAGGAGAGATTATTGTAGCGGGGAAAAGGCCTCATTCTCGAGTTGTGTTGTGGGGTGTGGTTCAATTCCCCGCATTGCGGAGATATATATAAGTGGTACGGAGTACACGGTATGTTCTGTGTTGACAGTGCCGAGTATAGTTTCGCAATCGAGAAGAATAGCGATGATTCGAAGTTTCGTTGGTCTCTTTGCCCTCTGGGCAAGCGTACAAGCCGCGCCTACACGACGTGATACATCGAGTCCTGTCGTGAGCGTTAAGAACGGATCCTATGCCGGAGTCACGAACACGAACTACAATCAAGACTTCTTCCTGGGTATTTCCTATGCGCAGCAGCCTGTTGGAAACCTGCGGTTTACGGTGCCTCAGTCGTTGAATGAGACCTGGGATGGGGAGCGCGATGCAAAGGCGTATTCGGATATTTGTGTGGGATATGGAGTGAGTGACTTTCCTTCTGGTGAAGTTATGTGATGCTGATGGTCATAGACGGATTCAATATGGTATCCTATGTCTGAGGCATGTCTTACGCTCAATGTCATCCGCGATTCATCAGTAGATGAAAACTCGAAACTCCCCGTTGGTGTCTGGATCCACGGCGGAGGCTTCTATCAGGGCTCCGGCGCAGACGAGCGATACAACATGTCTGCTATCGTCTCCAACGCCAATAAAATCGGTTAGCCCTGCTTTATCACTCTCAAAAAAGCCAGGAGCCAAAATGCTAACTCAACCAGGAAAACCCTTCATCGCGGTCACAATCAACTACCGCCTGTCCACCTGGGGCTTCCTCAGCTCGCGCGAAGTCGCAGAAAGCGGCAACACGAACCTCGGACTGCGCGACCAGCGCCTCGCACTGCACTGGATCCGCGAGAACATCGCCTCCTTTGGAGGCGACCCCGACAAAGTTACCATCTGGGGCGAATCCGCCGGCGCTATGTCAGTGGGCTACCATCTAACCGCGTACGGTGGACGAGACGATCGCTTGTTCCGCGGGGGGATTATGGAGTCCGGAGGATCGATTTCCGCTAGCGCACTTGGTGACGAGACGTCGTACCAGGATGAGTTTGATGCGTTGGTTAAGGAGGTTGGGTGCGAGGGGTCTGAGAAGGGGGCGTTGCAGTGTTTGCGGGAGGTGCCGTTTGAGGAGTTGAATGGGGCGCTGAATGGGACGGGTGGTTGGCCGGCGTATGGGTTCTCGCCGGTTATTGATGGGGATTTTATAAGGAAGAGGGGGAGTGTGTCGTTGAACGACCACAAGTTCGTGCAGGTTCCTGTTATCGCCGGCACAAATTCAGATGAGGGGACCTCGTTTGGGCCGACGGGGATTAACACGACAGACCAGTTCTACGTTTACTTGACCGGTATGTCCCTCCACTACCAACTAACATTAAATACGTACGTGCTAACAGCACAGGCAACCAATCCGACCCTCCCCTCCCCTCCCCCGTCGCCAAAAACCTCCTATCCCTCTACCCCGACGACCCGTCGCAAGGCATCCCAGCGTACCTCGGCGACGCCCGCATCGCCTCAAAGGGCCTGCAATGGCGCCGCACAAACGCCTACGCCGGCGACCACATGATGCACGCGAACCGCCGGCGGCAATGCGAAGTCTGGGCCGAGACATCCACACCCGCTTACTGCTACCGGTTCAACGTGCGCAGCGCAGACATGCCGTATACCTCTGGGTCGGCGCACTTCGAAGAAGTCGCGTTCGTGTTCAACAACATCGCGGGGCTGGGGTATCACTACGGGAAGCCGTTTACGGCGGAGACGCCGGAGAGTTGGGTGCGGTTGAGCGAAATGATGGCGAGTATGTGGGCGGGGTTTATTTATGAGTTGGATCCGAATGATGTTGGGTCGTATTCTGGGGATTTTGTGAGGTGGGATGGGTATGCGGATGGGAACGAGGTGGATATCTTGTTTGATGCGGATGCGAATGCGACGACGAGTCGGATGGAGGGGGATACGTGGCGGGGGGATGCGATTGAGTATATTAATTCGATTGCTGATGTGTATGAGCGGTAGGGGCTGTAAAGTAATGCAGAGGACAATGTATAGCAATTCGAGCAGTATCCAAGAGGGACCAACTCACCGTTTGCCTGAGCAAGACCACCCGAAAGAGTCACTTGCATATCTGGATTCCTTTTCCAGAGCAGGGCATGTGAGACAACGCAGATTGACAGCTCGACTGTTGTCAATGGTTCCACAGTAGCTGTCCTTTTTTCAGACGATTGCTGGAGATCAGAATGTCATTTTTATCGATCGATTGTCAGTAGCAATGGATTCGAGTGGGTTATTCGTTGCAGGTATCGAAGAGGCCAGGGTGATCGTTCTATATCGAGATCCTAATAAATCTGCAGAGTAAGGCGTTAGCAATGCACCTGTAGTGGCAAGGGTAGTCAAATACGGAGTACGCATCACGCAAAATCCATGTAGACAAACAGAACAGGCTACTCTGTACGTAGTATTAAGTATCATGTCCCAGTAGTTTGCAGTCTACGTATCAAACCCCCAAAAATAAACAAACTGCATAAAACTCAGCAGCTGCGCTGCACAGTCATCCTAACCACCATCACCTTGCATCGTATCAACATACTTTGCAGCATACGAGGATACAGATACAATAATAATAGTATAAATCCCGAAATACAGCTCGTATATAGCATAGTACGTATTACGACCTATCGATTCAGATGGTTCTGCAGAATACAGCGATAAGGATGTCTCGGGCCGGAGGAAGCTAAGGCCACACGTAGAATGGGGGTGCGTACATATCCCCTGTCGCCGTTATGGTGGTAACAGGGTACAATACTCTGTATTTTGTACAGATATGATAGGTACCGACCAATACAACGTTTGATTAGGATTGACTAGCTTGACCAGGTAACGACTCGGCCGGAGCACGTGGGATCCTGTATTTCTAGGTCCTGGACAAAGGATGGACGACGGTGTACGGTACGTATGTATCTCAACAGAGTAATAGTCGTCCGGACGGAATACCATATCGAGAAAACACTGCGGAGCAAAAGAAGGCTATCGTGATGACGAGTGGGTGAGCTGACGGCCGGGAATCCGGGATTTAATTAGTATTATTATTATTATTATTATTATTATTTATTTAATCAAGTTTATAGTCCGTATCCAGCTCCTGGGGCTATGACAGACTGTTCGAGTCCATGGGTAGGCCTACGGCCTACCTCCTATCGGTTACGTACACTGTTGTTGGTTACTCATTGCCTGTTCCTCGCCTATTATCGGGCCTTTCTACCCCTAGGCATTCAGGCATAGGGGGGGTGCCTCCCTAGCCTTCCTCGTCTTTCTATACTTGTTGGGCCGCCTGGCCCCCCCACCTATCCGTTTTCCATCTGTTCTGCTTCCTCCAATTCCTCCCATCCCCATTCATCTTGCCTCTGGGTCTCCTCTGGGGTTTGTCTGGCGCCTATACTGGTGTCCCGTAGGAACTGCAGGATGGCTGAGGTTGCCCTAGGGTCCCTAAACAATCTTGCCTCTGGATGTCTTTCTCCCGCGACTGGCCTGGGGACTCCTGCATCTTTGAGCCCCTTGAAGAGGGCTTTCCGGGGCACTGCTCCCTTCCGGCACTTCAGGAGCAGGTGATACACTGATTCCTTGGGCGCCCTGCAGCCTTGGCATGCTGCTGAGTCCCGGGCCTGCACTCTCTGGAGGATTTAATTAGTACCACGTATGGCCGTTAGCTGTCAAGTACATGCTCCGTACCAGGGAGTTGGAATTTGCAAGGGCCGCCGCGCCAGCCACAGGCTAGTTGGTTTCCAGATAGGTAAGTAAATCGATGAGGTGCGTACGGAGGATATTCGGGTTATACTCCGTAGGCTCCGGTTGTCGATTTCATGGAGCATAAAATGGGCAGCGCGACTCGAGTCAGTAGTGCTATGACTGAATCCCGGAAGGATGGAAAGTCCCTAGTCTGCATGTGGATAAGTATATGGGGCGTTAATATGATTAGGCACGCTGCGTAGTACTCTTTTGGTATGCTCCGTGGGCTAGTCTGATGACAGGTGATAGGTAGAGTCAGTAAGATCGGATAGTGGCGCACTCTCCACAAAGTACTCCGTACAAGTAGAGGACGCACGGGCATTCTTACTGTACATAGTACATAGCGCAATGTCGAGTCATGTCCCTCTGGTTACCTCCCCTATCCCATGTGGTGTAAGAAAACCGCTGAATAATTCGACGACAGCTTCCAGAAGCCGTCACCCGGGAAATGAGGCGTTAACAGTGGGGAGTAACGAGTCATGTCAGCTGTCATGACTCGAATGTACCTGAATCCGCGAGGCTTAGTATCCGGAGCGACAGAAGGCGACTCAGACACAACTGAGTCGTGAGCGTCGTTCAGGGACCAATGCTGTGCACCGCACTGATAACTCTACTCCGGATTGAGTAGGAGTCCGCATATATGGCAACGCTCGATTCATTGCATCTGGATTTCGATCACTCAATTTCCAGTTTCCCCTGGCCGGGTTGTTGGGGCTATAATCGAGGGTAATATAGCTGGAGAGCCGACGCGTCGTTCAGGCGCACGGGGTACTCTGTATACTGTACGTTGCAGCTGTAGCGTGCGGTACTCAAGGGAATAATCCGACTGCAGCTGGAGTGGGTCGGAGCTATCATCACAGCCATTGTCGGGTCTGAGACCGTTAGAAACGATGAGTATAGTACTCTGTAGAGCTGATATCAATATTAGCCTGATTCGTGATTCATGCTCTTATGTGTGATTCGGGAAACCCGAGTAAACTCCGCCTGTCCGCCACCGGGGTACTATGTAGCAGAGTAGAGCTGTGGCACAATGTGCTGTGTATTCAGTATATTTCATACATCGCACACCGTACAGGGTACTCTGCTCACTGTACTTGTACAGCATGAAGAATGTCCCGTACTCTTTCTTCATATCAAGGGTGCACCGGAATGTTGTTGACTGGGGAAGGAGAATTTCCCGGAGATCTCAGACGGGCGGCCGGAGCGATCGAAGGCCCACATTCAGGGGTTTGAAAAGGCATGGCACTGACACCGTATGGGTAAACCAGACCCCGTAGCCCACTCCAGTCAGCCGTAGCGATGCACAGACAGTAATCAATGGCTTTCAGGCTGGGAGATGAGGAGAGTAAGTTCCCGCGGGCCAGGAAATTCCCAATCTGTCGGGCTGCAGCTGACCCACTGGCGTTAAACCGTTTTCTGCCGACGAGGAGACCCGCCTGTCAACCTGCTGTTTTGGGTCTAGAGATCGGAATGAGATTACCGATGTAGTTATACGGAGTATGTACTTTTACAATGTACCATAACTTGGCCTATAATGCTGTTATGCTGTTATGGCTCTATTAATATCGCTATATTAGACAGCACACACTATAGTACCGTAGCTTGTAGTCTGTGCAACCACTCTTTCGCCCTGGTACACAGTACTCCGGAGTACTCTACGGCACAGGATCATGATCGCTCGGATCCTCCATCCACCCCCCCCCCCCCAAAAAAAAACCGGTCTCCATCCTCGCAAATTACATCAACCCACTCTCTCGATTAGCACTCAATCCATCCATTGACTCTTGCCTATTCCAGTAACCCACAACCGCCGCTCCCTTCCCTTCCCGCCAGCCCAGGTTGATCTTGATCATTCCTATCTTCCACCTTACAACCGACAATTATTACAGAGCCTGGTGAGGTACACAGAAGCGAGGAAGAAAGTTAAGCTAGCCAGTAGCGGCTCCATAGTAATTAAATAGGCTGTGATGAGTCCGTTTTTTTACTGGTGTGTACGGGACGACTGGCACTTAACGTCTAACGGTTTCCTGGCGCTGTCGATCACCATCGGGTTCCACCAGCCTGTGTTCAGCTCTGATCTGTATGATTCTGTATGTTACGGTCGTTGTCGATGGTTGCTGGATAGGAGTGCTCCGTATTGAGTCGTAGTAGAGGGTGCTGATTATGAATAGGAGTTCCTAGGAGTAGATGTACTCTACTCCGTGCTCTGAGTGTAGTACTGTAAAACAGACAATCTACTCGCAATATACACGCAATTAATCAGCAGCGAATACCCGGAATCCAGACAGATCGCCACGATTGATCGTACACAAACAGGTATATGCAGAGAAATCCACACAGTGCTACATCCGATCCGATGTACTTTTCTATCTACTCTAGTTTATGCAGCGTACCTGGCACTGTACAATGCATCGGCATTCCTCCGGAATGGCTAGCCGAAAGTCTCCATGCTCCACGGAGAGCTAACTCGGGCTAACATGGGCTAACATAGCTGACAAGGACCGTTACGAGTATATCTCCGATCATAGATATCCGACATTTTCGAAAGAGGGGAAGTTTTTTAATCAAAATGGCTAGGCTGTCAGGTTATTGTTGTTAACCGAGGTCAACTGTCAATCTGTGGGCCTGTATACAGTAGTCTACTGTACGGAGTACCGTACAGAGGAGATTATGTAGACGTGGCTGTAAGAGGAGAGGTAACAATTACGACGAAGCTATGTCCCATACACCGTATGTCCTCATCAACGTCTCCTGCGTCTCCTCTATGAGGAGATTAAGCTATCAACCAAGATAAGCAGTTACTCCGGCCACTATGAAGCTCCGACCAGGTGTGCATGACTCGCATACAGGTCTCCGGGAATTCGAAGGGGAAATAATCTACAGAATATCTCGACGAAATAAGAATGATGAGCACTGGTGACGAGTCCATTTGATTGGTCTGATCCGCACCGTTGGAAGAAAAAAAAAGGACACCGACTTCGATCCATCCTCAGCACCCCATTATGATCATGGGGTCTGTGCGTTTCTTCCGAAGAGGACAGGTATTACCGCCAATCATCACGTTTTCACTCCTGAATAATTGACAGTTGTACTTCGTAATAAATCGACCATGGGGTCAAATTTCCACATCCCATGATTCAGTGTCAGTAGTACAGAGTAACGAAACGATCGATGAACCCTGAAATGCTAATCGGCCGACATACGACAACCGTTGGAGATTGAGTTCGTTTTTATGCTTTACATCCAAGACATACATGAGGTGTTACTCTACGTGTCAAGACTTCATATGAAAAAGTTTGTTAACCTAGTTACTCCGTACCTAGGTATGTAATTAATCAGCTCGCTTCTAGATTCTGCACGGAGCAGCCATGACAGGTTGATGTATCGATCGGTCCGATAAACTCGCGAGGCAATCGTTGAAGTGACGGATCATATCGATCTTGTGATCCATCTGTGCATGTCTGGAGTACATATGCTATTACAAGTACAAGCACTCTGTAGTTAAGGTGAGTACAGAGTACAAGAAATACAAGAAAAAGTACAGTAGTCTGCAGCGGACCGAAATGGACAGCGACAGATGCAACTAAATCGATGCAGACGCAAGTCACCACATGGGGAAAGAGGCAATCTTCCGATCGCAACAAGTACCTGTAAAGTACATATATTACGTCACACGCAGGTGGTGGTTGTGGCGTCCAATGAAAGCAGAAGATCTGTGTGACTGCTGTAGCTCAAAGTTTGCAGTAAAGTACTGTACTCATATTGTGGCAATCGGGAAAAAGTCATTAAGTGTTCTTCAGTCGAGGAGTGACAATGATGTCAGCCAAACAATGGCGGCTATGCCCGAGATCTCGAGCAAGGGATGTTCCATGGAACGAGACCATTGTACTCTATCATTGTTATGCTTACAAGTACCCTGTACAGAAAATATTTTTTGACTTCCCATGGCCTCAGATCTCCGATCCATCCTATCGTCCACTTACTTTGACTAGTTAGCCTTTAGCGTCCACCCGTTGCCGCTGATTTGTTCTATTTCGGCAAGTTGCTACGATTGACCGTGTTCAGGTCGTTCGGATGGGAATGCCAGCTGTCCTATTGATCGTTTTATTCCATTATTCTCAGGACTAGTACCGAGTAGTCACGATGGCTCCTCAGCTGAGTCGAAGCGATGTTTATTGGAATTATTAGACTTTATTGACATTCTGGTAAGATCTGAGATGATTCATAATAATCTGAATCTGTTTATCTGTGTGTGTGGTATTTAGCATTTATGTCTGGAATAGAGAATGCAGTAATAATGCCCCTGTTCTTGCCTGGGAAATGAGAAGATCAAATCAAACTTCTGATCTTTTCTTTTTTTTCTCAATAATAATAATTTATTTTATTCAGCCCGTCGATTGCGATCTATGGATCTTGACTAGCGGTATTGTCTTCTTGTGTGGAGCTCCCGTGGTAGTGTAAAATGCCAAAAGTATTAATCAGACAAATTATAGAGAACTACTGAAATAATACGGTAATATAGACCCCTGGCCCACCGAGACTTTCTGATCCCAACCCCCAGTGGCTGTCGAAGATCCGCAGTTCGCAGCCCGTAAAGTCACTGTAATTCGCCGTAACTTTAACACTTGACGATCGGGTCTCCGTACCAGCACTAGTACACTAGTAACTACAGCACAGTGACTTGTCTCGTGCGGGTATCGTAGATTGGTTTATTATTCTAGTTTCTCTTCACTTCCGTTTCTTATTTTCTTGACTTCTTCTCTTTTTTTATTTTTATTTTTTATTTTATCTTATTTTATTTCCTTGTCTCATCGGACATTCCATTCCAGCCATCTCGATCTCTCTCTCCCCTAATAACCTCTCTCCTCTCTCTCTCTCTCTCTCTCTCTCTCTCTGTCTCTCTGTCTCTGTCTATTTATCAGAATACTACATCCCTTCCCACGCGACGCAATCCATCCCTTGCACCTTGCATTACTTGCACTGCCTCTCCTTTGCGCCTTACAGCCTTTCCCCCCCCTTCTCTTCTCTACTCTGTATTGTACGGATATCTCTTCGCTCTATCTCTTCTGGCTTGACCGGATGCTCTTCCCCCAATCCGTTCACCCCGTTCAGATCTGATCTGTCCGCCGCCCTCTTGCGGGTGCGTGCTGTACTTCTATTGCATTTCTCCTCTCTTCTTTTTTCCTGTTCCTTTTCTTTCTTCTTAATCCCGTGACCTCGCTATTTTCCGTCACTCGAGTCACTCTACTACTACTTCTACCCTCTCATTCTATACGGAAATCTCTCGGCCATCGTTAAGCGGCCCGGCCTTCATCTCCGCAATTGCCACCACTCGGGCAATTTCAACTGCTGTGATACTCTCTTCCCGTGTGCTGATTGAAAGACCCTTCTTCTACCTCGAAGCGAAGAAAAAGGAGAACTTACTCGAATCGGTTCTGACCAACTTCGCTTCCGAACCTTATCGTTCCCCTCCGATCATTTCGGGGATTACGTGTTTTGGTCGCCGTTGACCAAAAAGTGGATGAGATTGGAAATCCGAATTCTAGAAGACGATTTTCTTTGGTTACCAACCGAGCGTCATGGGGTCTTTGGATGCTGGGCCGATGCATAGGTTGGTTCTTTCTTTTTTTATTGTGTTCCTTTTCTCCTGACCCACTGTCCCCGAATAGTCTCCTCTTTTTGTTTGTCACCGTCTTTTTCTGTGTTTTTCTTTTGGGTCACGGTCCTTTCATATCCGAGTTAAATGCGGCCGCAACGGCTATCCAATTTGGGATGATTAGCTAACGATCGACTTCGCCCGTTCCAGGGATCACTTGCCAGCTATTGGTTTCCTCGGTAAAGACGCAAAACATCCTGCCATCGCAGGAACTGTTTCCTCTCCTGCTCCTCTCATCAGTCCACCGATCATGTACTCGTCACAACCGCCATCCTATCCTTACACCACCCCGACCGCTAGCAACGGTTCGCTTCCGTCAGGCTACATCTCCCCGCCAGAGTCGCGTCGCGCGTTGGAGGAAGAGAAGGAGAGACAGATTCAGCCGCAACGGCAGTCGCTTCCCTCCATCCATGAGGCATTAGGGAATGACAATCCGCTCTCGTATGGCGGTCCGCCTACATCCGCACCCGCCCAACAAGTTCATCCCTCGCATGCACCACCGCCGCACTCGACATCACCGGGGCTCACGCGGTCGGGGACAGAGGCACCGACTGGGCCACCGGGGCCACCAAACCCATTCTCCTTTTCGCACCAGCATCACCAACAATTGCAGGCAGAGGCATCACGGTCGAGCCTGACGTCCATCAACACTCAGGATTCCAGAACTGCGTCTCTCCATTCGTTTAGTTCGGGCAGATCTCCAACCCAGAGCGCAAAGACCGGTATCACCACCAATTCGACATACGAATACAGTGCACCACCATCCGCGGGGGGTATTGCGTCGCCCAACGGGTATGCCCCTCCGTATTCGCAGTCTTTTTCGTTCCAATCGCAACCGACCGCCCCAGCCTATCCTTCTCATTATGACGCTCGCTACGGCTGGAAACAGGGTGCACCGGAGCCTGTACGCGTGGAGGAAATCAAGAATGGGTATACTCGTTCGCCACTTCCAGGCCACGGTGACTCGATGAAGCGACACTTGGAGATTTACGACGTGGAAGCTTCCCTTAACGAGGTGTGTATCTGTTCTCATACAATTGAGTCAATCAATGCTAATACAGTTTAATAGATCTCCGAGATGAGCACCCGGACTTTGGACTTTTCGAGACACTACGCTACAAGAGCCCATCAAACACAGCGATCGGGACCGGTGATGGGGTCGCTTCCATCGTTGCACGAAGTCGAGGAAATGATCAATGTGCAGCGTCAAAACCAAGAAGCGTTGATGCGGATACGGAACGCGGTTCTTACCCAAGAACACGCCATGGCCGAACAGATGGCCCAACGGAAAGCGTACAAAGCCAATGGGGTTGATGAGGAAATGGCCATGTACCAGGAGGAATACAAAGGCAGCGGGGGATTCGCTGGAGCAGAAGCCAAGAAGCGGCGGGGGGTGCGTTTTTCATCCATTTTCTATTCACCTGGACAGTGCTAACGATACTAGAAAGCTGCGCCTCCTGGACGTTGTCACAGCTGCAACCGAGCGGAAACCCCGGAATGGCGACGAGGACCTGACGGTGCCCGAACGCTCTGCAATGCCTGCGGACTACACTATGCCAAACTGACTCGCAAGATGGGCGCGAACAAGGCGTCATTGGGATCGAATCTGAAGCCCAAGACCCCACTGGGGTCAGCATCGCCTAACTAATCATTCTCTGTTGATTCAATCGGCGTTTGAAAAGGCTGGGATTAGATGGCGTTTTTTTATTTTATTTTCTTTCTTTTATTTTTTTTTTTTGAATACTTTGCACTGCACCATTACCCATTACCCTTATGAAACGACACGGAGTCACTTTTTTTGCTCTTTTATTCTTATCATTACTTTTTGGGCTACGGCAAGAGGTTGTGTCATGACGTTACCAGCATGTGGATGTGGATGTGGATTTGGTCTGGTTGGTTTTTGCTTCTGCTTCTGCTTGCTTCTTATGGACTTAGTTTAATACCCTCGCGCGTTGTTGGGAAAGAAAGGCATCGGATAGAATTCGCTTGTCAATGTGTGATATACGGTTGGGTTTGTGATTATTTACGATGCTACTACCACTTAACAACCATACCCTGTAAACTAAGTGTACTCTGTAAGAATATGAATACGTATCTTATACGCCATACGCGTCCCTGGCGGGGGTGACGAGAGATTAACTCCTGAAACGCGAGCACGACTCAGCGGTGCGCGATAGACGCAAAGATGAGATGAGATCTGCTGCTTGTCGATCGCGCAGTGATCTCTTGCCGTGGCTTATAAAGTTAGGTTTGTAGAGTAGGTTTGTGCCTGGTTTGGTTTGGTTTCGTTGCCTATTGGGGTACAGAGTAGTAAACCACTGCATGAACTGACTAGTAAATGGTAAGACTAGACTAGCAAGGACTGGGACAAACCAAGATCTGATCTCATCGCGAGTAAATCTCGCATATACTGTACTGCTATGATTCAATCAACGGATTCTATACGGAGTCAAAACCATGGAATTAGCACCAAAGCCAGTCAGATCTCGGGATTTGAAATCGAAGCTTGAAGGTTCTGGTTCTGGTTTGGGTTCCGGTTCGCTGGGTTGTTGCTGGTTGATTGGGTTGGGTCAGATTGGGGTTGGTTGGGGTAACTACTGTAGGTAGGGTAGAGATTGATGGAGTCATGAGGCGGAATCGTATGATTGTGGACATGTGGTTCTGTCTCTGATAACTAGTGTAGGGAGTGGAGAGGAGAGTGTTAGAGGATCGACTGTGCATACGTCTACATCTACATCTAGATACACCTACAATCGTGAGTTCGCCGAACTGCGTCGCAAACTCCTCCGTACATAAATCCAGGGGTTTTCTACTTGTAGGATACCTACTTGTAAGTAGTACAGTCTCCACTGACCCGACAGGTTGGATCAGGGCGATCGATATCGAGCGGATACGATCGTAATCGCGATTTGGAATTGAGCCTACGCCATTGCATTCCGCACGGCACGCACGGTTTCGATTAATATAGGGTATGTGTAAAGACAGGAGATAGGAAGAGAAGGAATTGCATGCGCCTCATTGAACACCCACAAGTAGTACATACGTACGGCATGGCCTCGGGGAAGTCTCGGGGGACACCGAAAACAAATGGAATCGCGTTCGAATGAATCTACGAGCCAATCCGCGGAACGGGACGGACTGCCAGGTCAGTGAGAATCCCGGCTCGTATATCTGTATCTGCATTATTTATTAAATTGGATCTAGATGGATGCCGAAGCGATGCGATGGCCGAGATCTAGCGATCTTACCATCCTTCGACACTCAACTCAAAAAACAAATTAGTACATATGCATTAGTCGTGTGACGAGACGAGACGAGACGAGGCTGAGGCTGAGGATGAGGATCTATGCACGCATATACTTACTCCGTACAAGTACGTATGTATCTGATCGGATGGAAATCCACCCGACGTGATTTGAATTTTGAATTTTCCCGCAACGCTAACGGACGGGGCAAGCGCAGCGCAGGCGCAGGGCAATGACAAATACCCAGCCACACCGAATTGTGTTAGCGCGTGTCTGTGCGAAGTTCCTGCGCTTTGTAAATCAGTACACGTATGTACTTACTAGGACTTCAGGAAGGGGAAGATCTAGTGGTTCTAGCGTTTCCGCGATCATGGAAATGGGATTCGCTAGTCGGAGTTGTTCTGGTAAATGAGGTGGAACTAGGTCCCTTGAACCGTAATTGGTGATGGGGCGTGTTGCCGATTTGGAATTGTTTTTTTTTTACGGAGGACTGAGTTTGGACTACGTTGTGTATGGAGTATGGAGATCCGATTGATTGATGGATTGATTGATCTCTGCACTGAGGTATCGGTAGTTAATTGATCAGAGGACCTTCGGGAGTTGTTCTTTTTTTCTACTCCGTCCTTGTACATACCGTCCTGTGTACTTGTATGCCGGGGTTTGGTTGCGGGATCTCACGGATGTGAAATAATCTGGACGTACCAGTCTTGGAATACACATATTCTGCTGGTTTGGATTGGCTGGAGGTCTATTCAATGTACCATTCCCCTGGTACTCTGCTTTGTACCGCTATCTGAACCATCAGGTACATACAGGTACTGCCGTATGTAGTAACACCTCACCTCACCGCTCACATTAACCCTTCGAGTATGTATGTATGTATGTACTCGGTACATGTCAGATCCGTTGTAGATACCCCCCTTGATGCAGCTACCGTACACACCGACCTATACCATCGAGTACAGAGTACTCTGTACTACGTACGGATCATCATCTGAGACAGCTGGCATTCTTATCCATGGTATGAACTTCACCCGGTGGCCGACTACAAGGTAGACTAGTGAAGGAACGCGCATAGATCGAACACGAGGGGTTCAGCTTGTGTTTCACTATTTGCATTTCTTACCAGATGAACATCATCATTGTATCTCTGTAAGTGCAATTACTACCCCGTATCTGCACCATCCAACCACATACACATACACCTACATTTACGCGTACGCACAGTACCTGTTTAAGTACAAGCACATACGGGGGGAGTATCACACGGCATCGATCTCTGGTTCGCCGATCTAACCCCCCACCTGCGCTAAACACTTCCCCCCTATTGGCCGGAACTCATTCCCGCCACATGACCCGTCTACAATTGGCCAATCGCCTGCTCTGCGTCGCGGTACTTGTATCACGGCGTACGCCGTAACCTTCCCACCTGGACTTAACTACTTACGAGTACGATTTCAATGCTGCTGATGGAAAGTGGAGGATGTTGATGATCTTCTGAAAGGGTGGAAGTACACTATGGAGACCCCGATGTAGTGTATTCAACTGATGCTGGCTATGGAGGAGTAACTAGTTAACGAACGACAGGGGCTGAAAAATCAACCCCGGGCAAGGTTGGCGCTAAGGGGTTGGCGTGCGTTAGTGAGATTGAGATTGATCTGAGATCGGTTGTATGTATTTATGTATTTCATTCTTGTATTGTGTATTATTAGTCAGCTTTTGAGTACAAGTAACGTATTCCACGGGCGAGCGGCGCGTTTTCTCCGCGACCATCAAATATTCAACTACCTACCTCCTTCAACACATTATATCTTCACCATTTCAATTCAAAATGCCTATGTCAAAAAAAATCTAACATTCAAGTGGCCATATCTGCCTATATATAAAAAAAAAAAAAAATCAAGTCCAAAAAGCAAGCTGCCAAGGTGTTTGGGGTATCTGAAACCACTCTTCGCGAGCGCCTCAAGGGAAGGAAACCATGCTCAGAAACACGCGCAAATAATTATATATTATCATTTATTCAAGAAGAAGTCCTTGTTAAGCAACTTCTAAATGCAGATAAGCGTGGTTTTTCGATTCGCCCAGATTTCCTACGTCAAATGGCTCAGATACTGCTTCAAAAACAGACCTCTACCTCTACTCCAGACATAGGAGTCAACTGGGCATTTACTTTTGATAAACGCCATCCACAACTGCGTACACGGTTTAACCGGCGGATATTATACCAGCGGGCGAAGCAGGAGGATCCAAAGATTATTAAACAGTGGTTTAATATGGTATTAGAGGCTATTCAAGAGCATGGTATCCATGAAGATGATATTTGGAATTTTGATGAGACTGGCTTTGCAATGGGTCTCTGTACAACCTCTAAGCTGTACAACCTCTAAGCTGGACGACCTCTAAGCTGTACGACCTCTAAGCTGTACGACCTCTAAGGTTATTACTGCAGTTGAGCGCAGTGAGAGACCATGTACAGTTATCCAGGGGAACCGCGAATGGGTCACAATCATTGAATGTATAGGGTCAAATGGGTGTTTAATTCCTCCAGTGGTGAACCTTAAAGGGAAGGAGCATCAAGCTTCTTGGTATCAAGAATCAGCACTTTCTCAAGATTGGAGGATAGCCACAAGTCAGGATGGCTGGACTACTGATATAATAGGCTTATGCTGGCTTAAAGAGGTGTTTGAGCCATATTCAAAACGCTATTCAGTTGGTTCAAAGCGGCTACTTATACTTGATGGCCATAGTAGCCACTTGACCGCAGAATTTGATGAATTCTGCAAGGAGCATGCAATTATCTGTCTCTGTATGGCACCCTCATTCATCTCATCTTCTTCAACCACTGGATATTGGTGTTTTCGGGCCATTAAAACGCGCATATGGGAAGCTAGTTGAGGGAATGATGATAGCTGGCAACAACCATATTGATAAGGATGATTTTTTATCCCTCTATCCATCTGCGCGTGAGAGTGTTTTTACCAGAGAGAATAATCTGTGGTGGCTTTGCTGGAGCAGGGCTTAAACCATTAGATAAAGAGAGGGTTCTTTCTAAAATCACCTTTCAACTGCGTACACCAACACCACCACTTCTGACTGAAGGCTCAATATCATCTGCATTTCAAACACCTCAAACTACTCGCCAACTTGATCAAAAAATCCACCATCTACAGAGAAGTCTTAATAAGAAGAGACAGCTATCTAGTAGCCCTGTATCTCATCTTCAATATCTTGAGAGAGCTGCACAGATGGCAATGAATATGAATCTACTTCTTCACCAAGAAATCAAGGTTCTACGGACAGAAAATGAGCGGAAGGTGAAGAAGAAGGCCCGCAGGCGTGGTAATCTAAGTCAAGATACCATGCTATCTGTACAGGAAGGTCAGGAGCGTATTCAACAGCTTGATATAGTGGTTGAAGCACAGGTTGAAGCAGATATTCAAAGGCCACGCCAGCGAGCTCCACCACGCTGTAGTGGGTGTGGGACTATTGGACATACTATACGCAGCTGCCCTAGTAAATAACTTTATATTCAACAACTAGATAGTCTTAATTTACTGATATTTTCAATATTTTAAGCATGTTGGTGGTTGAATGCGTTGAATATTTGATGGTCGCGGAGAAAACGCGCCGCTCGCCTGTGGAATACGTTAGTAAGTTAACGACGGTATGTACGCTGTAGGGGGTGATGGGGTAAATGCTTGGAGTGAGTCAGGTGAGATTAGAGATCACAGATCAGATCTAACGATTGCAATCTTGATCTCGTGAATGTTAGGGCTGGAGTATACGGTACAGCCCTTGCAGTCGTCCATACTTGCCGTCGCTTGTCCTGCAGAGAATGTACCATGTGCAGTAAGATGCCCTGTCTGCAAGGAGTGTGTTTCTCAATACGGGGTGAAGTATGGGGTATCATAGGGTTGAGTGGGAGTGGCTAAGTGAAGTACGGAGTAGAGTATGGGATTGTTATGAGTACGGCATCATATTAGATTAAATGCAACGATAGTAATCAATACAATCTTGTCACCTCAGTCGTAGTCGTAGCATGATAGGAAGCATGGCAGTAACCTCGCTCAATTGACTGATTCAGGCTCAGGACCACCCTCCTCCTCCTTTTCCCACTCCTTCAACTTCTCCTCCAACCTCAACCAACTAACCATCCTTTCCATGTCCAGGGCGCTTCAAGGGAAGAAAGCCCACTCCGGGGAAGAAGCCAATGACCGAGACCCCATGTCCCTCTCCGTCGTCCTCACCTTCGTCCTCCGAATCATTCTTGTACTCAACCTCATCCTCTTCTTCCTCCTCGTCACTGCTCTCACCATCTTCACTCTCATAATCATCACGACCATACATCTCAACCATGCCAGCAAGTTTCGCAATCCGATTCAAATCCCACCGCATCTCTAACAACTCCCACGCCGGAAGCGGATGCTTCTCCGGGTCATGAGTGTAAAGAGTAACCGTATCACCCGACTCAATCTTCTTCTCAACACAATCCCACAACTCCACCTGCGCGTCTTTACTGCCCTTATGCTTCAGTGCAGGACGAGAACACATCTTCGTGCTGTATCCGAAAGACGTAGTCGGCATCCAGTACACCCCAACCGTCAAGTTCCATCCTCACTCTTGTCCACGGGCTTCAGTGCGATCTGCGCGGTGTCCCAGTACTGAGCGATGTGGGTGTCCATGGTGATAAAATTGCGGCATGAGTCTTTGTTGCGGGACGCATCATGCCAGGCATTGCTTTTTCCTCAGACCAGAAGATGCGTAGTCTGTTCCAAAAACGGTCTTCGTCGTGAGCGGGCTTCTCGCTGAGAGCACGGGGGTAGACGGAGGTCACGTTCTGGACTTCGTTGGCTTTGGTGAACGGGCATGTGGCTTTGTCACATTGGAGGGTCTGTACGCCTTAGTTCATCATCTCAGAATAATACGTAGGGGGGTAATAACCATCGCTTCTCCATTGTCACCGTCAACAGTCGACGTTTCAGAGCTGTCGTCGTCGCTGTCCGCAGGATAAGAACGCAACAAAGATTTCTCGCAGTCCATCCCTAACACTATCAAAGCAAGCAAACACCATCAGAAGCTTTGATGAAAATACTCACAAGCTCTCAGCATATCACTTATAACCTTGCTATCCGCGTCGAAAATCTCCCGAATAATCGCGGTTGACGCTCTTGGTCGCTGCTTCAGTAAGCTGGCGGATGCAGGCGAGATCAGCGAACCACAGGTACAGCCAGGCTGGGGTGTTCGTGTCTTTGAGATTCAGAGCATTGCTCAGGTTGGTTATCGCGTCGGAGCGTCGGAGCTGGTCGAATTCGGCGACTTCGAACATTGTGGTGGGTGGGTGGTGATGTGGAGAGGAGGAAAGAGAGGAAGAAGGAGGGTGGGTTGTAGAAGAGAGAAAGGTGGGGAGCTCATCTGGGAATTCACCAGAGAAGGTGGTAAAACTTACACCAACAACACCAGTCAAGCATTCACTGCCTTAATGTGAGACAGGACAGCAAGACATTCACTTCATCTCCTTGTATTCGCTCCCCAACTCATCACTATCAGGAAATCAACTAGCAGGATACTGGTCTGATTGCAACGACAGTTGTTGCTTCGGTCCTGGAATTCGACTATATTTTTGACAGAGATAGAGATGGCATTCTCGATACAAGCGATTAGTTTACAATATTACTATTAGTCGCCAATGTGTCAACCCATCCTTGACAAACTACAAGTATATTCGAGCAGAACCTGATGAAGATATGATCGTCGATATCAAGGGAGTAGACTGGACATGCAGTGCAAATGCTGTAAAGACATGCAAACTTCTTGCTTAGGAACAGCCTCTTGCTGTCACGCTTGATGAAGCGAGATCTCAAGTTCTCAACAACCATAAAGACCTTATCCTAGCCCGGCGGGCAGCGAGAACAGCAAACATATGGCACATCCTATCATGAAGCAGAGGGGCAAGCTCACATCTGCATCAGCCTGATTTTGATACAGGCTTTTTCGTCGATACATGCTGAACGAAATCCAGAAATGCCATCAACAGGTTTGATGAATGATATACGAGTGGAATCACTGAAAACTGATCTAGTCTTCTAAAGGGAAGATTCTCAGAACACTTCCATCAATTACCATCGGTCTATGTTGACTGTTCACTTCAGCATGTTGCTGGCTGTGACAAGTTATTGAAGTTTTCAGAAATCAGAAATCGGCAGTTTCGTCTTAGACTCATGATCAAAGCACACATGAGGCATTCTTCATCGACATGATCCGAATATACAAGGCTCTGGCTTTCCAGGTCATATATGGGGCTGATATATCTTTCCTAAACAAAACAAAGTTAGTATGGAAGAATGCTTCTATTACTTGCGCAAATGATCAGAACCTCGCAACGGAGCGGGACACCAGACATGTCACTGTCAGCCAATGGCAACGTGAAATCACTGTACACGGGGAAGGGAAACTTCATAAAATAAAATATAAGTACTCGCTAGGGTCTATGATGACCGTCGTGAAGATCGACCGTTTCTATCATGGAGATCCACAAACCCATACCACGGCGGGAGATTACCGTTGACTTTCACCAAGGGTTTGCTGTTATGGGTTACATTCGTCAAGCCATTTTAATTCTTGAATAGTGCCACGGCATGAGAATGGACGTGTGAAACCTTTTCGTTACCTTCGTTCCGAAAACGGTGCAGTTATCTTTGAAATGATGCAAAGCCCTAGAATCCGCCAGGATGGGGATTTGAGCCAAAATTGCCTGGATCTACGACTTTGGCCACCATAACACTTACGAATTGTCAAAATCCAGCAAATCGATAGGCCCTCTGATTAATGGAGTGACATGCGCCTCGAAATTGGGCCATTTGGAGGACGGGCTTTGAAATCGCCAGTCCGATAAAGCCCGGAAAGAGGCCTCTCGGCATAGCAAAGAAGCTAATACTTTGATGCTTAGATGGATTGCAAATTGCCCCCCGAGGAAAGCAGCTTCGTCCCATTTCTATACTCTGACATTCTTTCATGTCGTAGATGCCGTTTACCGTGGTCATGGCACCCTTAAAACGTGTATCTTGCACGAGAATTATCCGCGTCATTGAGGCGCAAGACGCAAGCCGATTGGGAACCATACCGGCTTTTATGATATTAGTGAACCAGCCATATAAAGCCAACGACTGCCATACGCGTGGCCGTGGATTATCAAGAGGGATTTCCAGAGTATGTCGACCAAACAAGATAGAGGACGCATGATTGAAGGAGGCTCTTTAATGTCTTAGACGCGGCGTCTATCTGTCAACACTAAAACTCAAGGACTGGCTCTAACCGCTGGCCACATTCCCGGCAGCTTAAAGCCGGCTCGGCTTTAAAGCCTGAACCGATCTTCTCCGGCTCAGATTAGAGCCTGAACAGACCTCTTCCAGTTGCAGGTTCGGCTCGAGGTTCTGGAGCCAAACCAAACTTGTCGCCGGCCCGGAATATCGCCAGAACTCGTAAATGCCTGGTGACCGTATACCCGACGAACGGAAGCGGATTGAACCGGATTACTAGGAGACCAGGCGATGAAAGACCATCTCTCAGGGACTGGGTTCTTCTCAAGATAGACCAAGAAAAAGGAAGTCAACAAAGTATGTGGTTATCCCATTTACAACTTGTTCGCAAGCACACTGTTTGCTCACAGATCACTAGTTGTTCACATACGAGACAGAGTTCTCCTGATGCAGGTTAGCGAGAGCATAAATGAGAGACCTGAAGGTGAGGAGATTGTCTCATGGCAACATCGCTAATGTGCGTGCTATGGTTGACTTGAAATGCGGCTAGATAGCCTTCCTTTGCGAACTAACACAGCTAATGAGACAACAGAAATGGGACTGTGTGCTGATGTCTGAAGAGAAGACAGATACATGCGTCTGATAAACCCAAACGCCATCATGCTGCAAATCAGACCATGATGGCCTGTACAGTTTCAGGCTTTCATGTGAGAGATTGCACAACTCTTGGCTCAGGCTATACATATCAAAGAGGGTTCGTACTAAGCAATGTAAAACTACATGCTTTTGCAAGCCAACATATGACAGGATCAGCACAGGATAAATAGTTCCATTATTTCATTATAAATGTCCACAAACAAGGTCTCTTGTTCCATAACTAATCATTTCCCATAAATATTCCGTATCTTTCCCTCCAGGTTATGTACAGAAGATGCTATCATGCTGGGTGACTCTGAACGGAATTGAAGCGCGCTTTAAGACAACATAGTATAATTCAGATAACATGCAGTTCGAACTCATGGCAACGTCAAACAGGCCTCCCTGTATCTACCAAAGAATGGAAGAATGTCACGTCTTGACAACAAGTCATCCAGCAGTATGCTATGATCAATCGACGAGCTCAGTAGGGCTTGAGGCGGATGGGGTGGTACCGTGGGGAGAGGTGGTGTAGGTGTAGGAGCTGCTGTCGATATTATTAGCATTGTTGGGTTTTCTCTTACAGTGTAAAGGGTTATGCCGCGTTATCAATCTGTTGTGGTAGAGGCGTTGCAGCAGCATCAGCTTCCTTCCTCTCTGCATCCGCATTCGAGTCGAAATCCTCACTCTTATCCTCCCAGTCCTCGTGGCCACATTTTTCTTCAATCCCGGCAAGCCGGGCAATCCGATCTAACACCCACCGCAACTCCAACAAGTCGAAAGACGGCAGCGGCATCTCGACGGGGTCGCGGGTGGTCATCGTGATCCTATACCCGGAAGTAATCCTCCTACGATTCGCATTATAGATCCTGCCCTGATTCGGCGCAGAGGCAAGGTCACTCGGTAGAGACGGCCGAGAACACAAGCTCATGCTGACCTCCCCAAACGGACTGGGCATCCAGTACATGTCCGCAGTCAACCACGTGCCATCTCCTGACTCTGCGATCGGTTTCAGACAGAACACGACGTGGTCCCAGTACGCCCCTATGTATAGTCCGAAGATGATGTAGTTGGCGCACGAATCTATGGCTCGTGATGCGTTTCGCCAAGCGGTGATTTTTGAGGGGGGGGGCAGAAGAGTGAAAGACTGTTTCAGAATTTTTCGAGATCGGGACTGTCGTTGAGGCCCGGGGGACATATGGAGGAGGCGTCGGTTTTGTTGGTGTCTGGCGCGGCGCAGGCTCCGTTGTCGGTAGTAAAGACCTGAAATTGACTTGTCAGTTATCGTCTGAACATTGAGGAACGGACTGTGTTAGACACTAACGAGTGGTTCTCTCTGATCATGCTGCCTTCCATAGCCCTCCCTAAGGCATAAATAAAGTCAACGAGTGTCTCTCGAAGGTTAAACATAACTTGCACATCCGTAGTACTTCCCTAATCACCGTGCTCTCTGGCGCAGAGACTTCCTGTATTCTCTGACTTCCTGCTTGTTTGGCGAGCTCGCGAAGACATTCAACATTAGCGAGCCAAGCGGCCAACCAAGCTTCCATGCTTGTTTCGTTGGATTCTAACGCATGGCAGAGGCTTGTAATCGCTTCAAGCTGGCCTTGTTGCTCAAGCTCAGGTGCGGCAGCCATTATGGTGGTAGGTGTCTCACGCGAAGAAAAAACGTAGAGGGGAAAACGGGAGGGAAAAAGAAGAAAAGAGGAGCGGGATTAGAAAGATTGTGGGAAGCTGGATGTGCATTCCCTTACAGCTATGTTGCTCGCTTGGCAAGTCACAGTAGGGCTTCTTTTCTACGTTTACAGAGTTCTCCTTGGATTTTTACAATGGCGAAGATTCAAAGACTTTGTTTGACTCGCAGTCTCTGAATGGTCGTAGATAGTAGCCAAGCTCAGCTATCGCGCTCAAGGGCATCAACAGGAGCTTCGAGTCATCAATTCTTCTTTTGAAGCTGCTACCCAGACTCTACTAATAGCCCTGACCAGGGTTATGCAACAACTAAAATAGACACTCGAATCCAATCATAAGCATGTCCAGACACGGTATGACAGTAAGTACAGGTGACAGAAGTCGCATGTGATCCTAAGAACCTAGGTGGTACAGATGGTGACTTTTATATGTATCTCATATTTTCATATTCAGCCAGCATCCAGCTGAACCAAGACCTGACCCAGAGAAAGAATCCTCCTAATCTCCGATATCGATCATCTACTCTAGTACATCAACATACCACAAAATGTGCTTCCCAAACCAAAAACCCACCACCCACCGAACCCCAGCAACCTTCCCATCCCCCTCCAACCCAAAATCAACAACAAGAACAACCAAACCAGACACAGCAACCGCCATCGCCACATCCCTAACCCACCAAACCGAAACCCAAGCCATGCTCTCCGTAACAACCGGCTTCCTCTCTGCCCTCTCCTCCAAATCCCGCGAAGACTTCGACCGCTACTGCGTCCGCGCCGGCGGCATGGCGCTCTTCCCGCCTTCCCCTGCGATCCCGCGTTTCTGCACGATTGGTTCCTTCGTGGAGCAGATTTCCAAGCTTAGGGATGAGATTGATGAGAGAATTTGGGATCCCGAGGTTACTGTTTCTGGGGACGGGGGGATGGGGTTTGTTTGGGCGCCGTTTCGGGCGAGGGTTAATGGGGTGCTGGATCATGTGGGGGTGGAGTTGTTTGTGTTACATAAGGTTGGGGGGGAGTGGAAGGTTACGGGGATGGCGGATTCTTGTCGGGTGCCCACGGAGGAGGAGAGGGTTTCGTTGGCTTAGGTTGTTTGGGGTTAGGGATGGGGAGGGCGAGGGAAGGGTTTGGGTACATGCATGCAAGATAACATGATTGATTCTATACGGACACGCTATTGATATCATAACATCTATGGAGATCTATTTCTTTTTTCCCCGGAGCATCTCCCATCCAACACTCCCATTCTTCCCTTCCTTAACAGCCATCTCATCAACCGCCTTGACAAGATCGTAGCAGATTTCCTCTGAAACGACGCTGTCCTGCTTGTACGCTGGATGCTTCGCGACGTATTCCCGGATCCATCTAGCTCCAGTCCAGAGCGTACCATCTGCCCGTTTCCGGATCAGGTCGAGGTAACTAGCAAGCGAGCATCTCGTCTCAACATCGACATTGACACTGTCCAGATACGACTCGACAAGAGGAATCAATCCAGGGAACGAGCCGTCCGTAGAGCCGTTGATGATCTCTGAGATTGTCATGAGATCGTACTCCATCTCCACCGGAGCGAGTGGCGGTGATGGCGGCGGTGTGTTAACAGCCGACGAAGTGGCAGATGACATGTTACTGCCGTTGGATGAGTGTTGCTGTCTGCGCACGCGGCGGGGGAACGGATCCTTGCGGAAGTAGAATTTGCTGTCGAGAACGCCATCACGGGCATGTGCTGTTTCCATGTTCTCCGTTGTCCGCTGGATGGGGATGTAGAAGTTCAAATCGAAACTCAGGATAGCACGCGTGACGAGGACGATGAAGATGCTGAACGCGGCGTTCTCAAAGTCTGTCATCTGGACTTCCATGGAGCGGAATTCGACGCGCCAGCCAATATCGTTCTTCTCCGGCGGTGGGGGCTTGAAGCGCATGTGCTGCCAGTTTGTGGATTGCAGGTTCTCGAAGTGGTCTGCTTTGTTGAGGTCTAGTTCTTCGAGATCTTCGGAGAAGATGACCAGAGGGTCACGGATGAAGAGGTGTGCGAAGTGGGTGGCCAAGAGGTCGTCCATGCCGCCTTCTATTAAGCGCTTCTTGATGTCTTCGTCGACAACCAGGTCTGGGTCCAAGTACTCTTTTCGCAACCGCGGGTCTTGAGAGATGTATGTTGAGTTTGAGGCGTATCTAGATTTAGGTATCCTCCATCTGTCGTTTTTGAGAGGCTATCTATGTCAGCTTGAATGCGATTCACATGGTGTCTGTAAACTTACTAATTCACCAAGCTCCTCAGGGGTCCTATCATCAACAGCTCTACTGATTTGGTTCCACCGAGAATCCGTATCCACGAGGAATCCCTTGTAGATCGGTGTCGCGGCAGTAAGTGCCATGAGAATCGGACCAAGAGGACTCAACTGGTCATACAGTTTCCTCCCCTCATTGATGTTCTTCGCCTGGAAGGTGATTTGAAGACAGCAGCTACCCATTCCAAAAGCCATGGCGTCCATGTAAACATGGTCATCCTTGGCAGCTCCGTTCCGAACATCATCATCCTCGGGCCAAATATGGAGGTCGTAGTTCACAGTCGGATCTTTGAATGGGGAGGGTGTGTTCGTGTCCTTGAACACCGGGACGTTCAATTCAACCTTTCGACCCCTTCTAGACCGGATGTTGGCAGCTAAAGTCGGGAAGCGGATATGAGGATTGGCGATCTCGTCGGGGACGAATTGCGAGCGCAGTGCTGGTCCGGATGGGGGATAGTATGGTTGGATGTAGTCGTCCTTTGTGCCAAGGCGAGGGAATGTGGTCATGGTAATTGGGTATTCGTTCGATGCCATATGCGCTTTCGCAACTTCTCGTCTTCGCGATGTTAGAAATCGGATGGAACCTTGTGAGAAAACCCAGCTTACCTCCTCTTCATGTTGCCCTCAACCTTGAGCAGGTCCTTAAAATCAATCCCCCATGGCTTTGCCGGGGTAGCCTCCAACATGAATCGTCCGAATTCGGGGTGGAAATGCGGTGGCTCAGCACCGGCCCTACACCCCGTCAGTATCCTGTATAGTGTCCAAACCATCGACCGTCACGCACCCTGTTCCATCTTGATTCTCTCCGCCGTCTGACTTCCACAACGCCTCGTCTCGGGCTAGCGATTTGAGAATATCGGCTTGCGCTAAGGATAACCGGGCTTTCTTCGCATGTTCATCGACGGCGACGACGAGGTATTCGACCTATGGTAGGACAAGAATTAGCAAGAGAACCGTAACCCGAGCGCATACGGGAAAACTCACCTCGTCACCCCAGAGAAGAGCATCCCTCTCCTTTCCTTTTGCTCTGTTCCAAATAGCAAGCAATTGCTAACTCCATTAGCCCAAGATTATTTCGAAACCCCAAAATGATTATTCATCGTACCTCGATACCCCATTCGCGAACCTGGTGCGCTCTTTGCTTCGCTTCCGGCCATTCCAGGGCCGTTCCGAGTGCTCTGTAGAACGAACATGCGATATTAGCAATCGTTCACCAGTGTCAGCACCTTAATTGGGCATAATAACATACAATAAGCCCATCTTATAGCCCGGAATTCCTGAAAGTACAAGAACCTCGCGAAAGCACTGGACGGAACTTTGCGATATTTGGATGCCGGGAACCTCGCGGAGGAAAATGAGGGGATCGGATCACTGCTCTATCGCAATGCAAGACAAGGGAGAAAAATACAGAAAGATGAAGAAGCGACACACAGTCGTACGTTTAAGCGCGCCGCAATATTAAAAATAGATCCTAGAATCCTGGGAGTCTGTAGAAGTTGTCGTCGACTTTATGTCACGGCTTTTCCCGCGGGGATAATTTTGCCTCTTAAAGCCCGGGCTTGTCTCCGCTCAGAAGTGCTCATTAAGAGTCATTGATGGCTTATGGTGGAATTTGACTTTCTTTTTGCTTCTTTTTCACAGTGTTGCTCTGCTTGGCCATGGGATGATAAATCCTTCGCTCTGCAGCGGGGCAAGGGCGCATTTCTAATATGCACTGCGTCTGATTTATCGGCGATAACGCTGTTTGCGCCGCACAAAAATCATAGAGTAGACCTGGATTTCTAAGCATTCGGAGAGGGGGGGGGGCTCATGTGATATATACCTGATCTACCGCTACCTACGAACGGAAAGAATAGACGAGAAGGAAAGCAGAGAAGGAGAAAGAGAGCAAAATTCCCCGGCCTGGCTTGTTTTCTATTACTTTGTAATACATGGCAGCTGGTTCGTCTGATCTTTATGGAGATCTTCCGGCGCTCTCACTACAAAATATAGCACGATTTCTTGCAAAGAATTCGGCAATACGAGGCAGAAGCTAGCGTTGACGGTTTTGATTGACTCCCTTTCAATGGCTAAACCAGACGCAGGAACACATATGCTATGTAACCACTCGGTTCACTAACCGATGACGGGAGCCTCACCATCTGAACTGCCTACGAACACAGAGCAGCTCTGCCTCACGCCAACAGGATATATCATCAGACACTACAGACGAGGCTGAGAACCAATTGGGCCCAGGAATTCAATGGGATGGTACCGGCATATCGTCTCAAAGGATTCCCAACGCCAGACTCTGTGTGTGAATGGAAATGCAGTTCCACAATCGCTATGTACATAACCCGCTGCTTTTGCTTCGTCTCGAACGATTCCGCCATTTGCGCCTGCAACTATCTCAATTGCTCCGAGCACCATCCTTGGCCGCACGGAGTTCGTCCATCTTGGCGACACGCTTCTTGAATTCCTCGTACTGGCACTTTTCGTAGCTGTGGCGCTCGTCCTATTTAAGCCGCAATTTGTATCAATCAACCTGTTTTTCTCAAGGTGGTATGAGCATAGCCGAAAGGGCCCGTACCTCGCACTTCCAGGGAAGGTAATATTCCGCCTGTCGGCATCGGTTCAATGGGATCAGGAGGTTCGCACACGAGTCACGGTACTGGAGGGGGAGACGGGCGTCGGACATTTCTTGCCGGGAGGCAGCTGTATGAGAGTGTCAATAAGCCGAGTCCAATGACGATAATCGAACACCACCATGTCGTCGTTCGAATTGGTAAAAGCTAGAAACCATACCGGTGCTGTCCCCGAGGCCAACAGTGTTCTTGATCGTCTCAGTAACAGTCATCTTGAGCAGGACAGCGGTGCAGATCAAGCAGGGTTCGGAGGGGGCGTCTGTATTTGGACCGGCGAGGTTTGAGCTTCCGCGGTGATGTTCGTTCCCGCTCTCTGATGAGAATCGATGGATAAATAGTCGGCCCGAGTGGCGAGGTCAGTAGATTCTTATATATATAGGCCAGCGTGTGCGCACATTTAGCTAGCTAAGCACTCATTAAGCACTCAACCAGCTGCGTACGCGCACGTACGTTCGTTAGACAATATACCTCTTCGTTAAACTAGTCCTCTCCATAGACCTCGTTTAGTCCGGAATAATCGACTCCCGAATTCCCCTTTGAACTACGATCCGAGAGACCCCGCTTCATTGGTTATGAGCCCGGGTTTGTCCATACAGTCGTCTTAACAAACGCTTTGGCACCCCGGGGGTTCTATATTCGCTTAACATCGAGTATAGACCGATCGATACGATTCCGACTACGAGTCTCACCCTTGATTAACTCCCTACATGATTACCGGCCAATAATCTGCTCAGCGGAGCCTATTGGGTTGTGAGAGAAGTCATAATGGCAGAGACTAGCAGCAAGGGCAAGGAGAAGCCTGAGGAAAGGAAGCCTGTGAAGGAGAATGGTATCAAGATATACCAGTTCTCAATAGATAGGCTGAATGAGGAAAACGCTCGATACTGGTTCCATACAATGGAGAAGCAGTTGAAGGTCCAGTTCTGTTGGCAGACAATCGAATACTTCTATGAGGTTGGAAGTGCAAGGTATAGCTCAATCATTGAGCAGGGGCTCACGCCAGCAACCATCCTGGAAGTCAAGGACCAACCAAATGCTGGATCAAAATGGAACTGCTTAAAGGAGATGTTCCTTAAGTCGTCAAACACCAAAAAGGCTATGAAGTTGATGAAAATGGCCAGTTGGACTTGGGATCAGTCAAGATTGAATGAAAAGGACGCCTTCCGAGAAATCAACCAACTGGGAGAGGAATTTATCGACATGAATGGCAGTGAGATGGTCAGTATCAGGGAACTGATCATGATTTGGTATTTGCGAGGATTAGGAAGCCAGTATGCCACATTGAGAGACACTGTGATGAGTTCAAATGCCACATTAGACAAGGGATATGTCCTAAGTCGGATTGAGGATCTCATGCAGATGAAAGGAGGATCTGCAGGTGAGAAAGGATCACGAGCTCATAAAGAAGGCAAGCAAAAGAAGAAAAATGGATCCAAATGCTATGTCTGTGGGAAGGCAGGGCATTTCGCGAGGGAGTGCCAGAACAAGCATGAGAGTGATGACGATGAGGATCATCAAAAATCCAAAGATCGACGAGGAGGTCGACAAGGTAAAACAAACAAGCAGAAAGGTAGATTTGCTGGAGCACAAAGCAGCAATGATGATGCCAACCAAGATGAGATGGATGAATTCAGCTCATATGCGATAGAGAGATCGGAAATGGGTCGATTCACAAGTGAAAAAGGAAATCAAGCCAGCAGCAGTCCAATGGTATGGTGTTTTGACAGTGGAGCAACGAGCATGTCAACTGGCAATGAGGATATCTTTGAGAGATTGGATCGGAAGAGCCGCGGAACTCTGACTATTGCAAGTGGAGTCCATATGCCTATTTTGGGCAGGGGAACGGTCAAATTCAGCCTGCCAAATGGGTCAACGGTCCGATTGAATAATGTCATATATGTACCAGGTTTGGCAGAGAACCTATTGTCATTGGAGGCGCTCCATGTTGCTGGATTTGAGTCAAGGGGCTCAATCAGAGGATACACAATACTGAAGGATGGTAAGATAGTTGCCAAAGGACGGCGAATTGGACGATCAACCTACCTGGATAAAGTCACGCATCCAAACGCTCTGTATGTGAAGCCGGAGCAAGCAAGAAAGTGCGCTGAACTTTCTGGGAAGCCAGATGAGCAATCAGTGATCCAACTGCTCAGTGGACGAGCCGCTAGAGCTGGAGCTGAAGATGCAATTGATCAACGTCGGCAACTTATCCATCAACGACTTGGGCACCCTGGAAAGAGACGTTTTAACGGCTGCGTTGAAGCCATGGACTTGGATGAATTGAAAATCAGCAAACGGGATAAACTGCTAGAAGATGATTGCGAGATATGCGTCAAATCAAAGCAGGTAAAAAACCAGAGCCATGTTCCAGTTCCTAGAGCGAAGAGACCGCTTCAACGAGTATATATGGACTTCTGGGGTCCATATGCTGAAGGCATAGGTGATGAGCGATATTACCTTTCCCTGATAGATGATTGCACGCGGCATTCATGGGTCTTTATCAAGAAGAATCGGTTATCTAGCTCAGTGCAGAACACATTGGAGATATGGCTGCGCCAGGTTGAGCGAGAAGCTGGCAAGATGTTGTTGGTCATACGGGCTGACAATGCAAAGGAGTTTCTAGCCTTGGAGTCATGGGGCCTGTTGAGAGGCATCCAGCTTGAGTTTATTGAGGCTTACACACCCCCGCAAAACGGTGTTGCGGAGCGATTCAACCGATATATCCTGGAGATCACGAGAGCTCTCCTATTTGATTCAGGCATTAGCAGGAAATATTGGAAATATGCAGTGGTGACTGCGAACTACCTGCGGAATCGAACGACAATTGTCAAAGGTAGTGACAATAAGACGCCATTTGAGCTGTGGCATGGGCATAAGCCAGATTTGGCCCACCTGCGAGTTTGGGGCTGCCGGGTACTCTATCATCACAAGTCGGATGATAAGCTGGAAAGCAGAGCTATGGAGGGCACATTCCTGATGTATGGGAAAAGTGATAAGCAGTATTTGGTGCTGCCTAGGGGTGGTAGTGAGCTGAAGCTAGTCACTAACCCCAAGTTTCGAGAGCGGGAAAATGGCTATTTGAGTGAGCCATTAGCCAATCAGGTTGATGTACAAAGTGTGCCAACCAGTGCTATTTTACCCATTGAAGCGCCTCAGATGCCTGCTGAGACACCTGCCGGAGCAGGACCGCCAGTTAATGAGCCCATTCATACCGACGAGCCGATGACGAATATGACGCCAGAGACGCTGAATACGCCAATGAATAGAGAGGATGGAGAGAAGGAAAGAGATCCCTCTTCATCAACTGGAGGCATGACGGATAAGCCGGTGAAACCGTCTAGAGTCCAGCCTGAAGGGGAGGCAGAGCAGAGAGCTCCTGAAGGGCATACAAATGAGGAAGTGCATGACGCTACCCCATTAGAGGCTGAAGAGGTGCCTGTAGATGCTGGTGAGAGCATGCCAGATAGGCCACCTGGGCGACGCTCGGAACGCGTTCGCCAGCCATCAGAGCGAATGATGGAGAGCCGCCAAACGGAGTTGACATATGGCCGCAAGCGCAAAGCTGAAGGGGAGGATGGTAGTGATGACCGTCCAGCTCAGCGCATGCGGGCCCATTTGGCTAGGCTAGCAGTAGCTGCGGAGCTATTGCAGACTGATAGAGAATATGAGGTTGCAGAGAAAGCATGTGCTGTGTGTGAGAAAGCCGGAATACGCATACCAAAATCATACAGTGAAGCTGTTAATGATCCGATATATGGCTCAAAATGGAAGGAAGCTATTCACAAGGAATTGAGCGCCTTAGTGAGCCTTGGCACTTGGAATGTCGTACCCCGAAAGGAAGCCGAGGGAACGGTTTCATCGACGAGATGGGTATTTGATGTGAAGCTAGGCCCAGATGGCCGAATTGACCGCTTCAAAGCTAGGCTAGTTGCCCGAGGAAATGAGCAATCGGATGATGACTTTGATGAGACATTTGCACCGGTATTCCGACTAGATAGCCTGCGAATTTTAGTGGCTATAGCGGCCCAATTAGGCCTGGAAGCACATGTGCTTGATGCTATGAATGCATTCGCTGGCTCCGACCTCGACAAGCCTAATTGCATGGAAATCCCGGAGGGACTGCAGGATTTTGATCCAGAGGCTACTAGTGCTAGAGGCCTAGTTTTGGAGCTGAAGAAGTCGCTCTATGGCCTCCGCCAGTCCGCTAATCTATGGCATCGAAAGATTAGCGATTTCCTCAAGAAGATAGGCTTCAAACCGATTACCGCGGACCCTAGTGTTTTCATCAATGGTAGGGGTCTGATTATCGCTGTGTACGTGGACGACATAGTGATATTTGGCAAGGATGCCAAAGACATTGATGTGGTGAAGCAGAAACTCAAAGAGTTCCATCCAATGACTGACTCTGGGTTAGTCAGGAAGCTATTGGGCATCCGCTTCACATGGGGAAGAGACAGGTCTATCCGACTAGACCAGGAGTCCTATGCGCGACAAATTCTTGAGGAATTTGGCATGGCAGACTGCAAGCCTGCAAGCACTCCCATTGGCCCGAGTGTTAAATTGGAAACGCCAGATAGCTCATTGCTTGGACGAGCTGAGCATAAGCTATTTCGGAGGCTAATCGGGCGGTTGATTTTCTTGGTGATAGCCACACGGCCGGACATTGCCTTTGCAGTGAATCAACTGTCTCAATACCTCGCGGAGCCAAGGAAGGTCCATTTGGCAGCGGCCAAGCATGTGCTTCGATATGTCAAGAGCACTATAGGCTATGGCCTGATGTTTAGTGCAAAGGGGAGCCCCAAAGGGTTATATGCGTACGCTGATTCCGCGTATGCCAACTCGGCGAAGAACCGGTCGACTACTGGTTTCATTTTCTTCATTAATGGGACGCCAATTTCCTGGACGAGCAGAAAGCAATCAGTTACTGCACAGAGCTCGACGGAAGCAGAGTATATGGCTGTGTCGGAGGCAGCTAAGCAAGCAATTTGGATGAGGCATTTCCTATATGCTATAGGAAAAGGGTCCATTTACCGAGACGCTCCGACTACCATCTATGAGGACAATCAGGGAGCCATAAAGATCGCCGACAACCCAGTCAACCACCCGAAGACGAAGCATATAGCCATACGATACCATGTCATCAGGGACCACATAGGCAATGGAGAGATCCGTCTCGAGCATCTCCCTACTGACAAGATGATTGCCGATGGCTTGACGAAGGCTACCAACCATGTTAGCCAGGGACGGTTGGTTAGAGACCTGGGCCTCGCTTAATTAAGCGAGAAGAGAATTCAACATCCATGAGAGTTGAAGCGTGCGTCCAACCGCCGCTTATCAAATTGCCAGATATATTGTTTTTTGATTGATTTGAATGCGCAACGATTGTACGAAGGGGAGTGATGAGAATCGATGGATAAATAGTCGGCCCGAGTGGCGAGGTCAGTAGATTCTTATATATATAGGCCAGCGTGTGCGCACATTTAGCTAGCTAAGCACTCATTAAGCACTCAACCAGCTGCGTACGCGCACGTACGTTCGTTAGACAATATACCTCTTCGTTAAACTAGTCCTCTCCATAGACCTCGTTTAGTCCGGAATAATCGACTCCCGAATTCCCCTTTGAACTACGATCCGAGAGACCCCGCTTCACTCTCCGATATGGGTCATGTGATGCCACGTGATATGGTCACCGTATCGGGACTAGTGCCGCCGAGGCCACTTTACGCGGTTGGCTCTCGAGGCGCGTCTCACTCCGTCCGCCCTGCAAACCATCGCGTTATCGAAATGTTACGACGAGCCACCCGTGGCTGATTTAACTGACCTTCCTTGAACTCCGTACTGTATGTGATGTCTTGAGGACCAATTGCTGTGTGTTTGTGCTGTGTCGCTGATGATGGCTGGGAAGACCGTTGAGATTGTGGTCCAGGGCCGCGTCGGCGCTACATTCCTACTTGCCTGTTATTCGTTCGGCAACCTATTGAACAGTTAAGCGCCTTGTACAGTCGTCATCATGGGGGATGTGGATTTCTCTAAGATATATTCCGCTACATATAGCAATGTGAGTCTTTCTTTTCTTTTCCTCTCTTTCTTATCTCCCATCAACTTCGACTATCCTTGCCTTGCGCATGTCCCTTGTTTGGAAGCGCAGTGTAACTGACATTGCCTAGGTTCCAGTATATGAATACAAGCTCGAAACCGACAGTGTTATGCGAAGGCGAAGTGATGATTGGATAAATGCGACACATATACTCAAAGCTGCCGGGTTCGATAAGCCAGCAAGAACACGCATTCTCGAGCGTGAGGTCCAAAAAGGTGTCCACGAAAAAGTACAAGGTGGTTATGGGAAATACCAAGGTATATTTTCTCGGTCAAAGCATCTCAATTGGCTCATCGTGCTGATATGAAACCACTAAGGAACATGGATTCCGCTCACCGAAGGCCGTCTGCTTGCGGAGCGCAACAACATAATTGACAAATTAAGACCAATCATTGAATTCGTACCGGGAGATCGCAGCCCTCCACCAGCCCCGAAACATTCAACCGCATCGAAACCCAGAGCTCCGAAGGGAGCCGCGAATGCCCGAAAGATCGCGAACGAAGATGTCTTCAGCGCCGTCAAACAACACCATCCCATGGGGCCACCGAGCTTCCCTCATGAGCAATACGAGATGAGCACTGGTTTGGAAGAGGATGAATCGATCGAGCAAGCTACCCTTGAGTCGTCGTCAATGGTGGCAGACGAAGAGATGATGCCAATGTCCCAGCATGGTGGAGCATACTCGCGGAAGCGGAAGCGCGGAATGAATGAAGTTGCTGCAATGTCGTTCAGTGAACAGGAGCATATTCTATACGGAGATCAGCTCCTTGATTATTTCATGACCGTTGGAGATGCCCCAGAAGCCACTCGGATTCCTCCGCCGGAACCGCCAGCCAATTTCCAAGTGGACCGTCCTATTGACGATTCAGGGAATACCGCATTACATTGGGCATGTGCAATGGGTGATTTGGAAATTGTGAGGGATCTGCTACATAGAGGCGCTGACGTCAAGGCGCTTTCTGTACATGAGGAAACGCCACTGGTGCGCGCAGTCCTTTTTACGAACAACTACGAAAAGAGAACGTTCCCGGCTCTTTTGGATTTACTCTTCGATACGGTTTCTTTTAGAGACTGGTTTGGTGCGACAATCTTCCACCACATATCCGAAACCACTAGGAGCAAGGGAAAGTGGAAGAGTTCACGGTATTACTGCGAAATTCTGTTGGAAAAGCTGCGCCAAACATGCTCACAAGACGAATTGGACCTGCTTCTATCATGTCAGGACTCGAATGGCGATGTGGCAGCTTTGGTGGCAGCCCGAAACGGGGCTTTTCGTCTGGTGAACCTACTCCTGACATATTGCCCTCGAGCATCGGATTTGGTGAACGAGAAGGGCGAAACGGCCACGAGCATTAGCCAACGGGCACAAACTGCTGAGCGCGATATTCCACCAGCGCCGTCGTCAATTACCATGGGCAATGATCACATTGACGGGGAAGTCACTGGGCCGGTCAACACTGATGCACAGGTTGACGCTCCGCCACCAGATCCGTCCGCTGCGACATCTGACCTGCTCTCGAAGATTGGAGTGATTATGGCAGAAGCTAGCAAAAAGCTTGCTACGAGCTACGGGAACACCAAGCCCAATCAGCAAGATTCGGATGACATCGCGAATCCTGAAACCTTGTACGAGCAACTGGAGCAGGATCGACAGAAGATCCAACGGCAATCAGCAGCGCTAGCGGCCAAGGAAGCAGAACACGGCTCCGTTGACGCACAACTTGGGCGGTACGATCAACTAAAGCGCAACTACGAGTCGCTCTTAGAACAAGTCCAACAATCACGTCTCCTGGAACGAGCACCTGCATCGGAGGACAACAAACCTCCATCGACTAGGGATCACAACGAACTCATGACAACATACTATCTATCCCGGCAGCTCTGCTCGGCACAAAAAGTGCGTCGGACCGCGGTAAAAGACCTCGCGCAACAGACGGCAGATGCCGGAGTGAGCACCAAGTTCGACGTCCATCGCAAGTTGGTTGCGCTTGCGACCGGGTTGAAAGAAGAAGAGTTAGATCCGATGGCTGCTGAATTGGCCGAGACCTTGGAATTTGACCGTATGGATGACAAGGGCTCTGGTGCGCAGTCTCCCGAACTTCAACGGCAACAGTCTTCGCAGAGTAAGGAGCCTGCATCGCTTCCTTTCACCGGGCCGGTGCCTGTTGATGCTTGATATACTTCCTTTTCCTTCTCTATTTTGTATTCTCATACCTGCTATATGTTTTCCATGATTGCATCTCGTCATCTTGTCTATCTCATTGCGGTTGAAAGATCCTGCCAAGCAGATACCCCGTCTTTTGTCTATTTTATTTCTCATATTATTACATCTGACAAGGCCTAGACCGCATGGCCTAGGCTGTACATACTACATAGAATAATGTTGCACATTTATCTATGAGATATTAACATGACTCGTACCTATCTACTGACTCTTCGTACCTGATTGCCCACTGTCACTCGCCATCGAGCCTCATAATACATGATAAAGCCCACCAAAATATAGACCGCCGATACCAATACCAACACCCACGGAAGACCAAAACACAAATCCAACCAACCAACCGCCACAAAACCAATTCCTGTGTAATAATCACCACACAATATACCCCATACTAACGCCTATTGGCGGACAGATTTCTTTCATGGTGGTCAGACAATAAACGATCACTGGCTGTGAGGAACGCCACGTTGGCGCCCACTAGACAAGGAGGGTGAATCCTGGGGAATCTGGTTGGTCAGAGCGGCTGTGATCATGGTGGTGAAGTGGATAATCGGCTAGTGGGCGATGGGTCTGGTGCAGGTCAGTTTTTACTTACATGTTCTCCGGGCTTCCATAGTATGTACAGGTGATGTATGTTGGCTTGAGGATTAAGGCTTGAGAGAATTGGATGTATATCTCAGGGGTTTACTTTGGCGATCGTGTATAAGTACTTGTACTACTACTACTATGCAGGCAGATATACATCTAGCGATGTACAAGTACCTGTATTTGGCGCTATAATATTGTATTGGTGTAAGACCTGCACGTATTTCCCCACACAACGCTCTTCCTTTTTCTGAAACGAGCCAATGACCAGTAGTATAGTTGACGGTTGTCTCAGCCCGGTGATTCACCATTGGTCAGGGGGTGGAATAGTTCGGGTACTAGTGGTTGTGGATTACTTACGGTACATGCAGAGCCGAATGGTGTACTCTACAGAATAGCTACCTTGAGCATGATACTCTAGCTCGAGCTTTGCTAAGATGTACCGTTTAAATCCTTCTACCTTATACCGGATGTGGTGGTCACAGTCACAGGTAGTACAAATAGACGCGTAGGGCGTTGCGTTCATCTCACGCCAAGTCCGGAGTTCATCAGACCAATTCATGAACAGTGCTCTGCTCTGCCTCCGTATATGTATCCCTAATCCGTACTCTCATGCAGTGCAACGGTACTTGTTATGATCTCTAATTACCCTTAGACGCCCTGCAGGCCAACTACCGACACATCTGTATATGTTTAGTCCACAAGCACGCCTTGACGGGAAATAAGCTAACCGATCAAACCGTGAAGAGCGCACTATGGACAATAGCTGCATTTGCCCTTGGTATGTGTCACATAGACCGGCTCTACCCTTAATGAAACCTTGTTATTTTTGGATTATGCCTGTCTTTCAGCTGCAATGAGGTTGGGTTTGGAATGTCGTTGTTACTTTGGCGTACTCGGGCATTCAGCCGCACTTTGATGTTATGCAAGAATGGTCAACACAGACCTAAGAACAGCAAAGTAAATGCTCTCTTGCTTTATTTACAAGTTCCATTGAATATTCTCAAAGAATAAACTGCCTGCTGTAGACTGTAATGTAATACGTATCTGACTAAGCAACCCCTGTCAATCTGCCACAACCGACTTACCGCCCGCCGTAGTGAGTGCCCGAAGGCGAAGCGAATCTCGTTCCTTTTTCTTCCTCATCTTCTCTTCTTCTTTCCTCTCCTCCTTCTCTTTCCATCCTCCATCGTTGTTGTTTCTTTCTCATCTTTCTCCCCCCTTCTTCTTCTTCTCCCTGCTCCTTTTTTGCTTTTCATCTTTTTCCCCTTTCTTTTTTTCTGAGAAAACCGCGTTTCTCATTCTTCCCTCACCTTCATCCTTTCGCTCCACCATCAATTCCCCTCTCCAAATTGACAGCGCCTGGCAGAGATTGCCGCGTCAAGACACCTCCCCAAGGCCACGCATATACCCGTGCCTCTGTCAGCAGTCTGGATTCGTCCGATCTTTAATTGTTGATTGTTTTGACGACTCGCTCGACCCAATTCGAAATCACCTCTTCCGTACATAGACCCGATTCTCAATTTCTCTCCTAAAATCCCTCTTTTCGACACTTCCTCATCTTGCTGTGCTTGCCTTGTCGAGCGTGTTTTTCGGCCGCTTTTCGCCTGGGATTGCAGAGCATCTCCCACGCGTCATCTCTCCATCGATCCTTAATTGATACGGAAGGCTCCGATTTTACCTTCCAGAATTCCCAAAAGCTCGTTATTTTTCCTTTCTTGGTGACGTTCGGTTACGTCCGTTGTCTATCCTTCAACTATTTGATTTTGGTCGTTTGATCCGATTATCGACAAATCACTTTGGAAAGTACTTCGCTGTACAAATTCTCCTTAATTTTTCGCTATTTTTCCTACTTTAATTTCGACTTCATTCTTTCGTCCTCTTAATCTACAGGTACGTGGAGTTTGTTGTTATAAATTGCGCAGCGTATCACTAACTCGGACCAGGCCATTGGCAGTGATCGTTTTGCATAATTCGCCAAACCAAACGACGTTGATTAACCTCGCGCATTTCGTCCTCGTCATTACACTCCCTTTAATATCATAATTCAACCTTCAGTGTTGACTTCGTTTACCCGATACGACTTCGTTTTTCTCACGAATATACTTTCGCTCGCGTTATTTTTTTTTGTCTTTTTCGATCTCTCATATACGACCACGAGTATGGACACTGGCGGTCTTGCTCAAATGACTTACAACTCTTCTTTCAACAATGGCGGTTCCATTGGCGTTCCGAGTTCCAGTTTTTCCTCCCGAGGAAAGGGTTCTCACATCAAACGCTTGAGTGTTCCGCCGCCTCATATTTCTACGATCGATGAATCTCAGCCGTCTGCGCCGCTTCAAACTCCTCGTACCAGCCGCTCTCATCTGCTGGCTGGCTTGAGGACTGCTCCAAAATCTGCGACGATTCCTTCTGCGCACCAGCAGCACCTCGGTCAGGACACCCGTCGGTATGCCGCTCGTCCTAACCGAGCTGCTGAGCGTGTGCCGCAGACCGCGACGGGAACTGGATTTCCCCGCCACTCGTTCGCCTCGAATCAGAATGTGGATATGAACACCGGTCGTCCGATGTACACCCTGCCGGAGCAGGTGCTCGCACCTCCGGCCCTCGACGTTGGCGCTGACTTGCCTATGGACGATAACTTGTACGCGGAAATGATGTCCACCAACCTGTTCTTGGCAGCCCAACAGCAACGCCTGCAGCAGCAATTGATCAGCGTTACCACGGCTGCTCAGCAGTTCCAGGGTCTCAACCTGGGAATGCCTGTTGCCGCGCAGCAATCCCTTCCGTCCCTTTCTCTGCCTGGTATGGGTTTCTACCAGCAGCAGCTCCAACAGGGAGTGCAGCCGATCGTTCAGCCGGTTCTTGGCCAACCTGGTCTCTTTTCTGTCTTTAACCCTCTCACTGGTCAGCAAAACTACATCTATGACAATTCCGCCCAGCAGCAGCAGGATGCTGGTTCTTCGCTTTACCAGGAAGAGCAGAGAGACCACTTTCAGGAAGACCTGCATGTTCCTACTTTCCGTGCTGAAGTTTCCCCTCCGCCGGAGTCGAGACAGCCGCAGCGCTCTGTTTCTCCTCCCAAGTCCAGTCCCCCTCCCCAGGAGGTTACTCCCTTGCCCCCGCCGTCTGCCAACGCCTTCCGAAGAGGCCACAAGAAGAGCTCGTCCTTCGCGCCTAGGCCGCTCGACACAGCCAAGGCCAACAACACTGCCGTGAACAGTGCTGCTCCCAAGACCGCCGCATTGCCTCCGAAGACCGCCGCGTTGCCTCAGACACCGGCCACTGGAACCTTTGGTCCCGGACAAGGACGTGCGGGTGAGCACCCGATTCGTCAGCCTCGGGGACCGCCCTCGATAGAGGAGCTGGTAGCCAAGCCCACGTCCAAGCATGAAGGTAGCAAGAACTTCGCGACGCGTCAGCGACGCCGCGCTGTTCACAACCTGGTACGTGCGGGAATTGAGCGACGCGGCGAGACCCGCAGCTTTGGATACCACAGCAGCGGAGGCACCAACACCCCAGCGAGCGAGAAAGAATTCACCTTCTCTGATAACGATGACGCTACCGTGCGTAGCGGCAGTCTGTCCAGCAAGCCCAGCTTGGGCAGCCTGCGTGCCGCGGCTAATGGCGCGATTGGTTCCGAGAGGAAGGAAAGATCTTCTCGGGAACGCAAGTCGGACAGCCCTTACAGCGGTACTCCCACCAGTGAGGACGGTGGAAGCTTCTTCGGTCCCTCCGGGAAGTTCGCGGACATCCGTACGGATCACGTCTCGTCTCCGACAGGAACGACTTCCGTTGCTGCAGTCGTCGCTGGACAGAAGACGGCAGCTCCGGGTCCCGAGAGACGCAAGACTCCGATGCTTGTGTTATCCAGCGTCGAAAAGCGCAAGACCCCGATTGTTTAATATGGCACAACGTCATTTTAATGTGACAAAGAGACTTAACGGACATACTGGTGTATGATTTTGAATTTTGCTTTTATCGTTCGCTATTTTTTGCTTTACTGAATTTTGTTGACACTGGCAATTGTCTTCTATTCTCTTTTCTATCGAGTGTGTTTTGGACATACGCACGCTTCCATCCAAATCTTGATATGATTTTCCTTTACTCAATTTTATTATTTAGTTTCTATTCATTCTTTTTGCCTCGATTACTCCAACAGATTGATGAATGTGAATTGGGTTGTATTTGAATTGCTTTTCCTGGCTTGACTGTTTGCTAGTCTATTGATACCAGTAAATGTGTCATTACATGGACAGTTCTTCGTATCTTAGCCTGTAGACTTTCGCACCGCGGCCATGCACATGAATAGCAGCGAGGTGGGAGGTCTCTTGCCGCGCGTGGGTTCGGCATTCTGGAAATATGTGCCAGCACCACTCTGCAAAGAAGAAGGATCCCGTTGACGTTCCTCCTCTCGTCTAACCCAAGGGGGCTTATCGGGTAGGCTTTCTCGTCAGAGTGCCAAGTAATGAGTTAATGGTAGACCTAACCATATGGCCTGTAAACGGGAACTGTCCAGAGACTCGTAAATCTTTCACTATCTTTATTCTTCCCACAAATAGCGGAGGAGATGGGAGAAATCCTCTGGCACGGACTTAGCTTCAAGGAGAGTCGTGAGAGTCGGTATCACTCTTTTCTCTGATTAAACGGGTCACCAGATGGTTGAAAGGATGAGCTGCGTGGCGAACGAGACTTGGGATAGAAGGTGGTATGAGTAGATGGGTAGTTATGAGATAGCATGTTTGAAGAGTCTTATCGATTGACTTTCCTTCATTTCATATGAAGTCAGTAGCCCTCATATTCTTGGGTGGTGCTTCGGATTGTTTTCTCTTGGCTTGGCTGCTATTTGCTTTATCGTCTTCCACTGTTTCTTGCCCTTTTTTGTGATTTGGTTATGTCTCTGTTTTGTCACTTTGCCCTAGCTACTGCGTCAAAAAGTTCGTTGACAGCTTCCTGTAAGGTAGCTATATTCCCCAGCGTTGACAAAATAGCATTTCGGACAGTGTGATTCTTGTCGACAGCGGAAGCAGAATCAGGCTTCTGATGGATATCAGGCAGTATCATCAACATCCAGAACTTCTGCATGTTATATATGTTCCTATACGTACCTGTTTTTCTAGAGCGACCGTGACTTTCCTCTTCTGGACGCCGCCGCTTTAATGAGGTTACTCAGGGGCTTGCTCAGTGGGTATTTCACATCACGGATGGCCGCTCAGTGAGCGCTCGGTGAGTAGTAGTAGTAGTAGTAGTAGTAGTAGTAGTATTCTAGTTTAGTTGTAGTAGTAGTAGTTGCTATTTTACGTCGGAAATTCGATCACGTGTCAGATAAGATCACGTGCCGCGGGGGTCCCGGAACGGAACATACGACGGGCGGAGCGAAACCGCCTATCTGGTAGCTAAGCTAACTCTAACATACACATTGACGAAGGCTCCCTCGCAGGAGCTCGCTGAAAACTCTTGGCCTGTCGAAACGACAGTATACATTCAGAGGGAGGAGGTGGGAGAGGAAGGTGAAGAGGGAGAGGAAGGGAGATTTTTTTGGGTTGGTGGGTTTGAGGTCAGTGTGCCGGGCATATCGTTTTGTAAAAGTGAGACCTCTGCAACCATTCATGGAGATCCCTTGTTCCTGACTTGGAGCGCAGAATCTCATCCACCTGCCGGTTACCCCATGGCTGTGGGGAGGCCTTGTGGCCTTTTCGACAGTAGTAGAAGTGGTGGGGGGTCTTTGGGCGTCCACAGGAGCACTCCAACTTGGCGTCTTCATGCCCAAAGCGCTCATGATACTGGGCAAAGTCTCCGTGGCCTGACCGGGCAGCAAGGAGACAGCCGAGGGTAGCTCTGGGAAGGGATAGTTCATGGGGTCGTCTATCTAGGCCAATGGAGAGGTCCTGATACTGCTGTGGTGCATTCTCAGCCCAGAATGCTTGAAATCGCCGCCAGAATTCCTCTCTCAAAGTCCGGTGGGCCCAGGCATATTTTGTGGGAGGAGTGTTGGTCTGTGGGGTAGACCTAGCTCCCTTCTTTGCTTGTTCATTGGCCAGTTCATTCCCTGTGATGCCAGCATGACCGGGGATCCAGTGGACATGGACTTGTCCAGGCTGAATGGCCTGGCATCGTGGGGACCAGGTGGGCCAGGCGTTTGCAACTTCTTGGAAGGCCAAGATGGTGTGCTGACTGGAGCCTCTGGGGGAGCCCTGTAGCTGCTGTGCCACTTCCTGGTTATCGAGGAGGACATACAGATTCTGTGTGTAGGGGGCCTGGGCACTATCACAGGCGGCCTTTAGCCCTTCATATGCCGCAGTGGCCTCTGCATCAAAAACTTCGTGCCTGGGGAGGCAGAGATGGCCGCAGGTGGACTCCTGCTTCCAAGCACCCCAGTGTCCATACCATCCAGCACCAGCCACAGCATCAGAGTTGCTTAAGCGGCTGCCGTCAGTGAAGAGGTACATGGAGAGTGGAGGGCATGTATCAGCCCACTGTTGAAAGGTCTCACCTGCCCTGTCTCGAGTGGGGCATATATTTTGGATAGTTTTGGGGATCGCTGCCTGCCAGGGGGGATATAACAGAGGGTCAGTCTGTTCTACCCCCTGTAGCCATGGCAAGTGATTATGGATTAGGCGTGTCTTCACAGGAAAGGGTCATGTTCAGAATAAGCGCCTGTGAACTGGATGGCGGTCATCCAGTCTGGCAACACGCAGTCTGGCAGAGGCGCGTTTCTGGTCAAGGATGATCTCCATTGGGGGGATGGCAGTTTCTCGATGGATGGATGGAATAGGGGTGGTTCGGTATACTGGTAGGGTGGCTCTGAGAGCATCTCTGAGTACCCGGTCAAGGCAGGAAAGGGATGAATCAACTCGGTTTGATACAGAGCCCTGGTTCCTGGGCCTGGGCCTGTTTTGGCCTGGCCACCAGGCCTCAGCCCCATAGCAAAGGACTGAGATGACACAGGCAACTGTAGCTTGTTGCAGCAGGTATGCCCTAGTCCCTCTAACTGTGTTGGCTAGTGATCTGATGCCAGCGGCTGTCTGCTTGGCTTTTGCAGCCAGAGTCCCGCAGTGTTTGCTAAAGCTCAACCTCCGGTCAAACCAGATGCCTAGCCAACGCGTTGCACCGCCAGGGGGGGGGAGGTGTGACTGTGTGAGAGCCTTGAGAGGTGTGAATAGAGCATGTGGGGTTAGAATGATTTGTCCCACATGTGAAGTGCTGTAGTTCAGTTTTATTGAAGTCAAATGTGAGGCCTTCTCTAGCTCCCCATTGTCTGAGCTCCTCAGTGCAGTGCTGGAGTGCTGTACAGTTCTCCTCTAAGGAGGGGGAAGCCACAAGTTGGCAAATATCATCTGCATATCCAAAGCGGCCACGTCGGGTGCGAAGAGAGCCTTGTTTGAAGATGGGCTCAATGTATAGCATGAAGAGGATTGGGGAGATGGGGGAGCCTTGTGGGAGACCTGCTGGGACCTGATATGTCTGGCTTGTATGGTTCCCTAGGCGGAGACTGGCAGTTCGTCCTTGGGTGAAGCTAGCTACCCATTGGACTACATTGATAGGCCATCCCTGCTCCCGGAGCCGTCTGATCAGTCGTCCTGAAAGGATAGCATCGAAAGCGCCTTGCACATCCAATGTGAGCATGGAGGCCTTCAGCCCCTGTGACCATGCCTCCTCCACATCATGAATCAAAGCTGCGGCTAGATCCGTTGCAGAACGCAGTGGGAGAGCTCCGAATTGCTGGGGGTGGAGGACTTTGTATTTGATAGCAATCCATGCCATTCTGCGGGCTATTAGGCGCTCGAGGCCTTTTCCCAGCACTGACAGGAGGGATATTAGTCTGTATGCTCAGGGGGAGCTTCGGTCCCTCTTTCCTGGTTTTGGTAAGGCCACGAGTGAAGCATCTCGGAAGGGAGTAGGATGCCAGCCCTGGTCCAGGCAGTGTCGGTACAGTATTGAGATGGTGGGGCCTAGGGCGGGCCATGCCTTCCCAAGGATAGAGGTGGTTATACCATCTTTTCCTGGGGTGCTGTTCTTGGGCTTGATGACTGCGGTATATATCTCTTTCTCTGTGATGACTGGGAAAGGCAGAGTGGGATTGTTAATAGGCTCCAAGTTGAGCGCCACATCCTCTGCGCATGAGGCCTTTTGCAGGAGTGCCCGGACCAAATAGCTTGCCTTGTCATCTGTGGAGGTATGGAGTCGGTCTCCTTCTTTTAGGGGGGAGATAGGCAGAGTACCTTCAGTTCTGTTCCACTTTACTGCATTGAACACATCCTTGGGTTCTTCAAATTCATCAACTTTTGAACGCCAGAACTGGCGTTTGCTGTGCCGGACGACCCGGCGGAGGGCCTGTTTAGCATCCCTAATGTCTTCTGGTGTGGAAGTTGGGTCTCTTGCGACCCTGCGGAGCGTCTTGACTACCCTGGTGCAATCCTGATTCCACCATTTATGGCCACAGGGGCGGGGATAAGCCCGTTTAGTGGAGGCCTCCAGAGCTGTGGAAATTGCCTGGGTGATGCTGTTTGCAAGCTCATCTAATTGGGCGGGGGATGGGCATGGGGAAAGGGTGGAAGTTACCCTGTCCACATGCCTTGTCTCTCCTTGTATTGTCTCCCGGAAAAGCTCGTCATTGAGGGTAGACCAACGGAAAGGTGGGGTGTCCTGGGGGAGGTCATTTGTGCCCCATTGAATGGTTGTAAGGATAGGTTCATGGTCTGCAAGAGGCGGGAGGTCGGTAGCAACCTCTGAGGATATCCCAAGGCTGAGCAGAGCGCTATTGGCCCAAGATAGGTCAATCATGTTTTGTCCTCGAGTTGGCGAGTCTGGGGGGAGTGTCAGGGTGAGATCCTGGGATTCTGTCCAAGATAGGAAGGGTTCTGCTCTGGGAGAAGGTCGAGCAGATGACTGCCATATAGGATGTTGGAGGTTAAAGTCTCCAGCTATTAGGCAGGGAAGGGATGGGGTTGTCTGTGCCATGAGAGACTCCAAACCTTGACCCTCATCAACTGCTCCACGGGGAGCGTTATAAATGTTGACCAGGAGTGTAGTCCTCTGGGGGGTGTTGATTTGGATGGCTAGGATGTCCCTGGATGGTGGTCCGTAAGGAACTAGTTCTGCTTTCAGGTGTGGGTGTTTCCGTATGTATGTGAGGACTCAGGGTCTAGCTGACCAGTCCTCAATTGGGGCAAGTTGGTGGAATGATGGATGGTGTTTAGAAATCCGACAGGAGTGGTCTGTAAATATCCAGGGCTCCTGAATCAGTACTGCATGACAGTTATTTTCAAAGGCCAGTTGTAGCGCAGTTTCATGCGCTTCCCAGTTTCGGCTGACATTCAGTTGTAGGATCTGTAGATGAGATAGCCTATCTAACATGTTTGGGGCTGTTCTCTCGTTGGTGAGGAGCCCAAGTTTTTGGAGGGCTCAGATGTAGCAGTCTGGTCTTGTAGCATATGCTGACGTGCACCTGCTTTCCTGACTGCAATGAATTGTGACCTGGTAAGCCGTTGGATGACTCCCTGTTGTATGGTGGGTTTGGTGGGGCAGTTAGAGTGGTCCGCTGGAAATGGGCCACAGCAATTGGTACAACATGGGTCTGATGTTTCCTCTTCATTGGGGGAGGAATGGGCCTCTTCAGTGTGATCCTTCTTGCTGCAAATGCGGCATCTGGGTGTATGGGTGCAGGTCCGGGGGTTATGGTAATCCCAGCACTGTGTACACTGCTCTATACGAGTTCAAAAGGGCTTCCGCTTAATCTGTACATTCTTGCCAAAGAGGTGGACCCATTTGGGGACTATCTGGGCCTGGGTGTCTGGGACGGCCATGATAAGGGTGCCAGAAAGCGGGTTCTTGGTTGATCAGTAGAACTTCAAAGGGGAGAGGCCTGTCTGGAGCTTGAATTCTTCCAGGGCCATATGTTCAGTTATGGGCACTTGGGTCCTGTCATAGCTAGTATACTCTTGTGGGGCATTTGGGAGGGCAAATATGGCCCAATTCTGTTCAACTTCAGCCTTGGCTCCTTGTAGGAGGACCTCCAGAGCCTCCTTGCGTTCCATGAGAAGCTGGAAACCCAGGCCGTCCTTAGGCAGATTGCCAGGCCAGAGGGCACCTGTTGGACCTCTTTCACAGCTGCAGAACAGGTCCTGTCCAAGTGTTTCCTCAGTATATCCATAGTGGCGTACGGGCTGGCTCGGCGGGCTGGGTGATCTTTTGGGAGGCGGAGAAAAATGCGTGGGGTTTTCTCTGATTGTGGTGATTTATGTGTGGTCTTTGGTATCTTGAGCTGTGTCTTGGGGGCGTTGGGTGGTGTTCTAGTAGCTTCCGCGTAGCTGTTGTGTTTAGGGTGCGGGGGTTGGTGATTCTCCTGTTTGGCAGGGTGTGCGGTCGCTAGGTTCCTGCTGAAGTTAAGGACCAGGGTCCTGATATCCTTGCCCAGGGAGGCAGCTCCTTGTAGGCTCTTCTCTTCCCATTTGGCAACTTTCTGGCTAATCACAGAGACAAGCTCCAAGACTTCATCTCCTGTAGTCTTTAGCTGTGCTGTGCGTGAAGCCACTGCTGCTGCAATATGGCTTTGGAGCTCCAAGCCTAATTGGCTTTGGGGGGCTTCGTAGGAGGGGGACGCAGGGGGCGTATCCTGGTCAGGATGCCAGTTCTTGGGCGTAGGAAAGGCCTGTATAGCTTTTCTTGGTGTCTCTGGCCTCGGTCGTTTGGGCGGTCGCTTCGGGGTGGTGGGCTCCCGGGGGGAAGCGGTCGGGGTCTCGTGGGCTCCTGGGGCTTCCCCCATATTGACGTCGGACATGGGGTTGGTAGTAGCAGTGTTTGTGCTCCGTAGTGGGCTGGGGAATCGCGAGCAGATGGTCGCGATTTTGGCGCTGTGAGTCATGGGTGACATTTCGTAGCCCTGCTATGTTGGAACATATCACTGATATGCTGATCACGTGACATGGCCGCTGGATATCAGTCTGATCCTTGTTCCTTCTTGCATATCCGCCATCACTATTATCCAATGATTCCATTCTAACCCCGTATCATCACGTGAGGCTGATACAACAAGGTTTGTAACACCCAGTTGGCTTTGGGGGGACTCGTGGGTCAGAGTTGTAGGAGGGGTATCCCATTCAGGCTGTGTGGGTGGATACTGGCTCTCAGGAGGATGGCAAGGGAAATGTTGAGCTTGCCTCGGTATCTCACGTCTCAGCTGTTCTGGTGATTGTTGGGGGGTGGTGGGCTCTTGAGGAGGCGCAGTCGGGGTCTCGCAGACCTCCGAGGCTTCTCCCATGTCAGCATCTTCCGTTCCATTGAGTTGTTCAGGCCTTTTCTCTTGTCTTAGTTTCATGGTGCGCAGGCGATAGTGCGCTTGGGTAGGGGGGGCTCTTCTTTTTCTGACGCCCATGGTCCTTGCTCCGCGCTCGGTGAGTATGTGTTTGTGTGTGTGTGTGTGTGTGTGTGTCTCTATTTAACGTCGAGGGTCGGGCCCTTCCACGCCTCCACGGCTCCTTGGAAGCCTCGGAGGCGGAAAAGCCCTGGTCCCGGTGCGGGACATACGACGGGCAGATCGGAACTGCCTTTTTTCTAGCTAAACTACCATCTATCATCTAAATACAGGTAGCCCCCCGCGCGGGGGGCTGCTTGGGTTTTCCAACTGTTAAACAGTAAACTGTGCATCTTGGGGTTTTCTCGAAAAGGAAACCGAGGGGAGGAAACGGAGAAGAGGGGGGATGAACAAAAGGGAAAATGGAGGGGAAAGAGAAAAGCCTGAAAAGGAGGGAGGAGGAATGGAGGAGGAGGGAGCCAGAGGTAAGCCTATAGGTTCCCAGATTGATGCATTTGGCATCCCAATGGCGTCTACAGATGGCTGTGTAGAACTGCGATTTACCCAGCCAATCTGCATATGCAGTGAATCCTGTCTTTTTGGTAAGGATGTCTGCTACTGGTTGTTGGCCCCATGGGTGGGCTGCGGCTTTGCGGCCCTCACGGCAGAAATAGAAGTGGGAGGGCTCCTTTCTGCGGCCACATGAGCATGTAAGCAAGGCATCATCATGTTTAAAGCGCTCATGGTACTCTGCAAAATCACCATGACCGCTCCTAGCAGCTAGGAGGCGACCCAGAGCTGCTCGTGGTAGGAGGAGCTCTGGGGGGCGTTTCTCTAGGCCTATGCCAAGGTCCTTGTAGTGTTTGGAGGCCTTTTCTGCCCAGAATTGTGCAAAACATTGCCAGTGTACCCTCTGGGCTGCCCGCTTGGCGGCTGCTAAAGAGGCAGGTGGGGGAGGGAGCTCCAGGGGAGCATAACAACCCATCTTGGCCTCCTTATCTGCTTCTTCATTTCCTTCAATGCCTGTGTGTCCAGGAACCCACTTCACCTGCACTGTGCCTGACTGTATGCCGGGTGCTCTAGGGCGTTGTGGCCATGTCTGGGCGGCTTCTTGGAAGTTCATGAAAATCGATTGGCTTGATTCTCTGGGTTGGCCGCGGAGTTGCTGTACTGCTTCCAGGTTGTCCAGACAGATATATATGTTTGTGGAGTGTTGGGTTTTGGGATCTTTAAGGGCCGCCTGTAGGCCTAGCAGGGCTGCTCTAGCCTCTGCATCAAAGACCTCGTGATTGGGGAGCTTTGCATGTCCACTGAAGATCTTGGTCCTGCTGGTTCCCCAGTAGCCTGCCCAACCAGCTCCTGCAGCCGTGCCTTCTTTTCCTTTGGACCCATCTGTATAGACAACCATTGACAGTGGTGGGATGAAATCAAGCCATCTCTGAAACTCTTCCCTGGCCTGTGCCTTTGGGGTAGCAGTTGGCTGCTCCTTGGGCTCCAGATTTGAGTCCCAGGGGCTTGTCAGCAGTGGGTCCACTTGCTCAATGAAGTGGAAGTTTTTCGGGTCGGCAGCCCGGAGTAAGCGGGTACTAATATACCGGTTTGGTTGGTGTGTGACCCGGAGGTGCAGGGGATGTTGGGTGTCTAGTTGGTGGATTCTGATGGCCAGGCTCCGCCGTCTCTGGTCAAGGAGTAGTTCCACGGGTGGTATGGCTGACTCCCGGTGGAGTATGGCTGTTCGGGTGGTCCTGTAAACTGGGAGGGTTCCTAGGAGCGCACTGCGGAGTACCCAGTCCAGACAGGCTAGCTGGATTAACCTGCCTGAAAGGACAGCATCAAACGCGCCTTTGACATCCATTGTTAGCATGGAGGCGCTGAGGCCGCGAGCCCAGGATTCTTCAATATCATGCACTAGAGCTGCCGCCAGGTCGGTGGCTGAACGGCAAGGGAGAGCCCCGAACTGCTGGGGGTGAAGGACCTTGTGTTTGATGGCTACCCAAGCAAGTCTGTGGGCTATCAGGCATTTCAGTCCTTTCCCCAAGGTGGAGAGGAGAGCAATCAGTCTATATGAGTGTGGGCTGCTGTAGTCCTTCTTCCCTGGCTTTGGGAGGGCTACCAGCAGGGCTTGACAGAAAGGAGTTGGGTGCCAACCAGTTGCAGCACAGTGTTTGTAAAGAGCTGAGATATGGGGGCCAAGTGCAGGCCAGGCCTTCTTTAAAACTGCATTGGATATCTCATCCTGCCCAGGTGTGCTACTCTTGGCTCGGAAAATGGCTTGGTAGGTTTCCCCTGTTGTGATTGTCGGAAATGGAAGGGATGCCTCTGAGCTGTCACTAAGTTCAATGGGGATGTCGTCCATACAGGCAGCCTTTTGGAGTAGGGTTTTCACCAGGAGCTCTGCTTTGGCATCAGAAGTGGTGTGGACTATTTCTCCATTCTTAAGAGGTGGAATTGGGAAGGATCCCACTGTCCTATTCCACTTGATTGCTCTGAAAACATCCTGGCTGTCAGTGAAGCTGTCAAGTTGTGTTTGCCAATAGTGTCGCTTTGCTTGGCATACTGTGCGGCGGAAATTTCGTTGTGTTGTTTCTACTTCAGTTAGGGGGCTATCTGGATCTCGTGAGACTTTTCGGAGTGCCAAGACTGCCTCCTGGCAGTCCTGATTCCACCATCTATGGCCTGATGGGTGAGCGTGAGCTCTTTTTGTGGATGCTTCCAGGGCATTTGTGATTGCTTGTATGATTGCTGTGGTGTACTGGTCCAGAGCTTCAGGTGTGAGATCTAGCTGTGTTGGTGGAGGTTCACCCAAAGCTGCTGCTCCTTTATGAATGACTGAGTGAAAGATGTCTTCTTGCATAGTGGCCATTTGGAGGGGCGGCACTGGCTTTGTGTTGTTGACAGGGTGCCAGTGGACTGTTGTGGACAGAGCTATGTGGTCTGCTAGGACCGGGAATCCCAGTGCTGGCTCTGTGTGTGTACCCAGGCAGACCAGGGGCCTATTGGCCCAGGTGAGGTCGATGGTGTTGTTATCATGTGTTGGGGTGTTTGGTTCAAGCATCAAGGTCATCCCCTGATGCTCTACCCATTGCAGGAGATGCTCTGCACCTGCTGAGCTAATTGTATTGGTCTGCCAGGATGAGTGGTGGAGATTGAAATCCCCTGCAACCAAACAGGGCCTGGTAGGGAGGGTCTGGCTTAGGAGATGTTTCAGCCCCTCCCCTGCATCCACAGATCCAGGGGGAGCATTGTACAGATTCATTAGTGTTACTTGTTGGTCTCCTGAACCCACCTGGACTGCTGTCAAGTCCCGGCTGGGTTGGGGGCCATATGGCACAAGTTCTGCTTTAAGCTGTGGATGTTTGCGGATATATGTGAGGGTCCGTGGTTTGTGTGCCCAGTCTTCTATTGGTGTGAATAGATTGTAGGCAGGGTGGTGTTTAGAGAGACGTCGTGTGCGGAAAGCAGAAATCCATGGCTCTTGGATGAGAATGACCTGGTAGTCTTGTTCAAAAGCAAGTTGGAGAGCGGCTTCATGAGGGGAGGGACTCCAGGCCACATTGACCTGGATGATCCACAGCTGTGGAAGTGTTTTGTCATATCTCATTGAGGTGATATGGGACTGGAGACTCCTTCTGGGTCTTTGTCTTCAGAGGTGGGGTTCGTGTTTGTTTGATCAGTCTGGTTGCTATCTTCTGCATTTTTGGATGGCAGGACTTGCTGCCGGCCAGATTCAATTCGTTGAATGGCTGCTATTTGAGTCTTGGGTACCTGGACCAAAATGCCCTGCTTGATGCTGGGTCGTACAGGGCAGTTGCTATGATCTGCAGGAGCTGGACCTAAACAGTTTGCACATTGATGGGTGTTCTTGTGAGGCATGGGGGCCTCATGGTTCTCTTTAGTGTGGTCTTTTTCTCCACACAGTCTGCATTTAGGTCATCGAGTGCATGTCCTGGGGCTATGAAAGTCCCAGCAGCAGGTGCATTGTTGGATTCTGGGTTTTATGTTTTTGCATACTATGCGGAGGTTCTTGCCAAAGAAATGGATCCAATGTGGGACTCTTGGGGCAGCAGCCTCTGGCACTGCCAGAATGATTGTTGCTGTGTTATCTGTGTTAGATACATGGCTCTTTCTGGACCAGTGTAGCTTAAGGGGTGAGGTGCCAGTCTGCAGTTTGAATTCCTCTTTTGCTGCTTGCTCTGATACTGTGACTGCTGAGCCATTGTAACCCATATACTGTTTAATAGCTCCTGGAATCACAAAAATGGCCCACTTCTGTTCTGACTCAGCATTAGAGCCCTGGATTATCTACTGTATCTCCTCTTTTTTATTAAGCGGGATCTGTTCGCTTTGGGCGTCTTTAGGTCCAATGGTGAGTCCTGTTGGAATATGTTGTATTTCCTTTATGGTAGCAGTGACTGCTGGGTCCAGGCTGCTGCATAGCTTTTGTAGTGCTGCATGTGGGCTGGCATGGCAGGCAGGGTGTTCTGCTGGGAGTCAAAGGAAGAGGTGGAGTGGCCTTCCTGGCTTAGGGAGTGCTGTACAGGCTTTTTTGTGGTTTGTTTTTGGGTTGTGCGCTTTGAAAGCAGTTGCATATGAAAGGGGCCCTGCTGGGGCTGGCAGAGATGTAGGGTGCTGATCTTGGACAGTTATATTAGGACTGTGTTGGGTGAAGTAGTTGCACACAAAGGTGTGGAGAGCTTCATCAAAGGAGCAGGCTCTGGGCAGTTTCTCCTACTTCATGGAGGAGACTTTCTTATCCAGTAGACTTAAGATCTCTAGTATTTCCTTATCCTCTTGTTTTTCTTTGCTAGCCTGGGCTTGAAGGAGGGTGCTGACATGGCTTATAAGTCCATGATTCAGTTGCTCATCTGGGCTCTGAGGCTCAGGCAGGACTGACAGAGTTTGATCTATCATCTCTATGTCCCTGTCTGAGGGCAGTGAGGCAGGTGGAGCAGTGTCTAGGTTGTCTTGAATGCTCTCTGCTGGGGGTGCCACTCTCTGATTGACAGCTTCCAACGCCTGCAGACGCTCAAGTCCTGGTGCTGTGTTCTGTTTATCTGGTTTCTCCGGTTTCGGACGTTTGCGGATCTTTGCGGGTTTGGCTGTGCCATGGATCGGGCTGTCATCTTGCTGCTGGGGCGTGCCTGGGGCGTGGTCTCTGGCCAAAAGGCGAGTGACAGGCGCCATGTGTGTGTGTGTGTGTGTGTGTGGTGTGTGGGTGTGTGTGTGGTGAGTATGTGTGTGTGTGTATCTATTTAACGTCGAGGGGCGGATTTTTCCACAGAAAGATCCTGGTCCTGTTTCGGGACATACGACGGGCAGATCGGAACTGCCTGGCATCTAGCTAAGCTACCATCAATCATCTAAATACAGGCAGCCCCCGCGCGGGAAGCTGCTTGGGTGTTCAAGACCGTCTGGGTCGGCAATAAAGTTGGAGGGTATAGGGGAATCTATCCGGCATTTACCTGTTGTAACGCAGGGAAAAATAACCCCGCCCAGGATCGGGGGAAAAACCTGCGAGAGACAGATACTTGGTATAGACAAGATTTGTGGTTCAAGGGCCAGGCGGGATTCGAACCCACAAACTGCCTGGTGATGTCCGCACCAGCAGTCTAGCCAGGCTCAGTGTCTATACTACTAAGCCACTAGCCAGTAGTTTAGCTAGATGACAGGCAGTTCCGATCTGCCCGTCATGCCCCGCTCCGGGACCAGGTTCTCCCGCTTCCGAGGCTCCCAAGGATGCGTGGAAGGACCCGACACTCGACGTAAAATAGATACACACACACACACACACACACACACACTACTACTACTACTACTACGAAGCATGAAGTTCGTGATGTGGCCATCTGCGACAGTTAGATAGAAGTTAGTATGCACTCGTTGACAGTCAAGCAATAGTACGCTTCATCGCCAATTGAAAGTGATACCTATCCTCTGTTCCCTACACCTCCAAGCCTTCGTACAGTCAGCGACGTTGACTCGCGAATGACCCCTGCCTGAACTGCCCCACTTCAGACAACCTACTAAGGTGTGCCTACCACAGTGGGCCAATCTGTGATAGCCCCACGCCTGCAACTTCCCCCAGCGAGTTGTTGCCATTCTCGGACTGTCTACTATCGAAATCTACCAGCATGGATTTCTTCAGAAACATTTTTGGAGTGGCCACGCATCCTCCCGCTACAGGTGTCCCGTCATCACATTCTCACCCGCGGGTAATGGGTCTGCTACCTCCTGGAGTTCTCTACCTGTCGCCTCTATGCACTGCTTGCTGACATTTGACTTTATGTAGAGGATCCATTTCGGTGTCCGCGGACTGAAACCGTCCGGGAACTGGCTCGCATACTCGATGATGAACAAGTAGTCCTTGTCAGGGGCACACCCACGTCGGGTAAGACGACACTCGCGAAGCTTCTTGACGAATACTATGAACGGCACGATATTCCATCAGTCTTGATCCGATCTTGGCCGAAAGGTGGTTACAATCTTTATACCGACATCCTCATCCAGCGTGCGAGACGCAAGGGCCATACTTTTGTCACAGAAAAAAACATTGACAATTGCAACATCGTCTTCATAATTGATGAAGCACAAATGTCGTACCACGACCAAACTCTCTGGCTTGAGTTTATCAAGTCTCAAATCAGTCGACTTCATGGGCCCAGGGTATGCCTCTTTTGCTCGTACGGTAGCCCCACCGGAGGGGCAACCAACTTCGACGCTGGCAGCCCTGTCGGGTTCATCGGTATTCAAAAGCGCGTATCTCTGACAGTGTCCAACATTCGGTATGCTCCGTCAATTTGTCTATTCTACAATAGAGCCGAATTCGATGACGTCGTCCGTCGCCTGTGTGCTGATATTCGACGCCCTCTTCCTCTTGACGATGGGGCCCGCGACTACATCTTCGATCTTACAAACGGTCACCCGGGGGCGGTAGAGGCTGTTGTTGACATTCTAAAGCGAGTCAGTCGTGTCATGCATTTCTGCATTTGCTTTCAATGTGCTGACGGAATTTCCTTCTAGGTGTATCGTTCAGAAATCAAACACGAAGGGATTACCGTGGGAGTCGATCATATTGCGTCGCTTCTTGATGATGAGGAATCATCGTTCGACTTATTGGCACTGACTGGGTTCTTGCGATGTTTTCCGCCCCGCAATGTAGACACCGCCGCGGCCAATGTTCTTCGGGCTGTTCTAGCCAATCAAAATGTCCCATTGGATCGAGATGACAAAGGAACAGAAATTTGCTATAAAAATGGGTGGCTGCATGCAGAGCCTCTTGACATTGATGCGCAGACCATAGTGTGCATATTCCCAACGAAGCTGCATCTGAAGTAAGTATTTGCACCTCAGGAGGTATATATAGCTTTTCCTGATCTGAACAGGTTTGTTGAGTACTACCTAACGGGATCCTCTGCGCCCTTCCCATACCAAAAATTCCCAAGTATTGAATCTCTCGCAGAGGCTGTCTTTAGGGGATTTTCCCTTCGGAATCTCGCTTCAGCGGCACGCTTGGGTACAGGTGTCGCTGCCCGGCCCGTGGAAGCATCCTATCAAGATGAGTTTTACCGCTCACTACAGCAGGTCCTGGGATTTTCGGCGAAGGTGACTAGTGAATGGACTGGGGACAAAGACAATCGTATAGATTTCAGGATCGATGACCCGAGATGGGGAATTGAACTATTGCGCGACGGCAACCGCCTCAGTGAACACTGTGACAGGTTCGTGGGAAATGGGAGATATACGCCGTGGATCCAAAATGGATCACTCCAGGATTGGCTCGTGATTGATTGTCGGACTTCCTTTCCACGCGAATACAGTAGGTTTATCCCCTTTTTCAGCTTATGGTACACATGGCTAATTTCAGTGTAGGAGTACCAGGGACAAAACTCTGGAGGGCAGTTTTTGCTAGTGATTATACTTCTGTTCAAATCTTGGACGCGAGCAACCAGATTGTTGTTGATGAATTCTCTCTTATGTCTTAGCTTTTACCCTGTAGCGAGCGCTCTCAGTTGTACCTGTTCCTAATGTCTATGCATGGTATTCAGAAACAAGGAAATAGAAATAGTATATCGTGCTAAGCTATCTTCTCCATCCTGCCAAGATCCATAAACAGCTTGTGCGCGATTTGAGTTTGGAACAGGTTATCAGATACAAAGTCAAGAAACCAGGAATCAAGCCCTATCCATTTGCATACACACGTTATTTTTCTCAAGGTGCCCTTACTTTGCGCGTTGCAATATTCCGACAGGGTCGTGTCTGGGATATTTATGTAGATTTAGCTCTAGTATCCCTATCCCTTCCAATAATGTTCTCTCAAGGGCGATTTTTATGGATCTCCCCGTGCTGCAACAATTGCCTAAGCGCGTCTTTGTTCAATAAATATTCCTTCCATGTTGACCTGGTCCCTGGGGTGGTGGCTCAGTCTCGCACGTTCGCACTACGTGGAGTTATTATTCCCTGCTGCTGCTGCTATTATCCGATGATCGACTCATCATTTGCTTCCTCTGTCCGTAGCCTATCCAGATAGCAGCTGAAATAAATAATCGACTATTTCCGATCGTCCGCAATAAGCATACCGGACGCAATAATGCCTTAAATAAACTGCCGTGCTGGATTGGGCCCCGGCGAACTCCCTTATCCACTCATCCAGGCCGCCACCGTCGATAATTTCGCAGCCACAGTACTAGTAGTCCGGACAAGCGTGAATACAGTTGAGGCCGCCCGCCGTGAGCCCCAATTCTTGCCCACCAAAAATCTTCTGCAGTCCTATGACCATGGTCATGTAACATGCTTGAAAAGATGAATAGCATCAGAACTGTCTCTAGAAAACACAAGGCCAAAAAATGAAGGAAAAGGTGATGGTCAAGCGAAACAATGGCCTAATTATGCCAAATAGTTTTTTAAAAGTACTGCTCACCCACTGATCACCCCAACGCTCACCGTTGACTCTGAAGGCATCACCTCAATCACCTCCACCCAACTAGTGCTCACCCAGTAATCACCCTTAGAGCGGCAACGAGAAAAGGGCAAAAAGAGAAATATGCTAACCAAAAAAAAGAAAAACATACAACAGCCGGGATTCGCTGGTGGTCACCCACCCAACTACTAACCGGCCGGCGTGTGGCTTAAGTACGGCTGAGCGGACGGGAAGCCCTGTTTTCCACACCCTATGGTCGTATGTGCTAATTGTTTTAGTAAAGAGGTATATATGGTTCCAGCTGAGTTATGGTCAAAAGTGCATGGTTAGAGGGTGATGCCGGTATGGTTGATTGGATGGCCTATCGACTGTGACGGTCTCGTTCAACATAAATATATTGGTAGACTATCTCACGGAATACTAGCATGAGGAATGAAAAGAAGAAAGAACACTGTGCCTGCCAGCACTGAACTATTTAATGTGCGAGGGGCCCTGGCCCTAAAACAGAACAAAGAAATCAACACAAAGGAATTAAACATGTCACGTGACTTAGCGAGCACTCATGCTCCGTGACATCGACTATATTTTAGTGGGCAAAACGTAGTTGATTCCATAGGTGGTCTATCGGCTCAGCTAACTATATGACTACTGGGCAGAAAGCGAGGGCGGTGAGACACGTGACCCGCTGGGTACTAACACTATATGATTGCCGGGCAGAAAGCGAGGGCGGTGAGGCACATGCCCCCTAACAACAACTGATCTACTGCAAGCGGTAATGCTAGACGACCATGGTATTCAGGGCTGCTGTAAGTTTCTTGTATGAAAGCAAAATACATCAAAATAATTACACTACATGTATCAGGCTCAAATATCTGAGGTTCTTCAGTCACCCATTGGTCTCCCGTCGGTCTCCCATCATTACCCACGTTCCTGCCTAACCAATCGTACTATATTAGAGATTCACAATACTAATGGTTAACCTCCGAACTCCAGTCCATCTATCCAAATGATGACCCAAAAATATGAGTGCCCGTTCCCATACTCTATGTCCAGGCACAGCCGGAAGGAGCGCCTGGTTTGTCATACTGCTCAGCATCAACGATCTCTGGCACGCAGTTACAGCACCATGCGGAGGGAGAGACTGGGGCTATTCCAGCGGGCGAGAGCCCCGACTGATTGTATGAACAGTGTATGCGCACACCTCTATACAGAAGTCAACAAGTTGTTATGCTTCGACTTCAAACACCGAGTCACTTACATCTATTAAGCAATAAATGAGGCCAGAGATGAATGCAAGCCAGGACTAAGATAGTAATGTTTGTTTCTCTTGCTGGTGACATGGGCATAGACAGCTCCTGCCAATCATGGTTCTAAGTTCATTCTTTTGTCGCCCCACTGCTGCACTTCGTGTCCCACACAAGGCTGAGCATTTGCTGAAATCACGCGGGCGAGCCATTTGGCAAGCCTTCAGTGCGAGCCCAGGACTGAGTGGTTTCTGTTCCTTTTTTATGCCATTGCAGTCTTTTCATTTCCAAGACATTGTTGAGAAACCATCAATCTCTGCTACTGTCCCTTGACTACTTTTCAATATTGTTTGTTTATCATCCAACTCAAGATTCTGTTTTGGCTAGACCACATCATAAACATGTCTCATCTGTGATTGGAAACATTTCAAATTGGTTGGATCTGTGCCCTGCCTATTGAGGCTGCCGCAACCAAGGAAATACTTGATGAAAATTTTGGACTTCTGGATAGGCAAGATGCATGCGACTCCAACATCTACACATTGGGTTGAATTGGCAAACACCACATCATGATTGCCTGCCTACCTGCAGGACAATATGGAACCACATCAGTGTTAGGGGCTAAGCCTGCAGTGCTAATAACTAGCTATAACACAAGAGATTTTGTTGAAGAAGAAGGAAGAATGTCTGATCGGACAGCTAACATACATGTGTACGCCGTGCAGCTCCCATTACTAATCATACTGCTTATGCAACAGGCGCAGCCTATGACAACAAGGGAGCAGCTTAGGTTGGAGACTAGAGCATTGTGCTTTGAAATGGAGGCAGCCAGTCTGATATTGGACTTTCCCTGCATTGTCATCTGCGGCGTTTATGTGACGGCTCAGCACAGCGCCTTTGTTGACAAACATCATCAACATGGCAAACGATGCCATGCGAGCAATTAAGATAAACGGCTGCTTAGCGAGACCACACAACCTCTATAAATCTCTTTATCTAGATAAGCCTTTCTCTTTTCTTCTCTTCTTCTTCAGATATGGCTACTAGTTAGTTTAGATATGAATATCATTCGTTTTATCTACTAGCTACCGAGCCCGTGACAGCCTGCCGGCGACGAGCTATCTAGTGTGTGCGAGGCTTTTAAGCGATGCTCAGTGAATGCTCTACCCCAAACAGGCCAAAATAGTCAAACATGCTATACAGCTAGCGAGCGTCCATGCTCCGTGACACAGTACTTGATAGAGTAATTTATATCAAAAGTCGACACCAGTAGAAAAGAAAAGAATAATGAGTTCTCACGGACTTACAATGAATAGTAAGTATTTGAATAGTATGAGACAACAGACGAAGCACGGTTGCAAGGAAGGAATATGATGCTACATTTGGCTGATGGGCAAGAACACTTTTATAACACTTTGCCAGTAGGGATCATTTACTGTTGTCATCCTAAGCAGTAAGCCTTTGTGACAATTGGTTCTATGCCCTTAGTATTTTCCGCACGGCCTTGCTTGCTCCTGGGATTTTTCAGACTCCTAGGAGCCCTAGCCTGGATCCTAAGATGGCTGCTCCTGTTCTTGAGAGCTGAGAGCACACTCCCCAGACATAGGGTAATCTCTGGAGAGAATTGAATCTTCATGGGAGCTTGGTTTACCCCACTATCTCTGGGGAGAAGTTGGCATGGTAAGAAGCAGAGCAGAAGGGATGATGACCTCAATTCCCTGTTCCATTGCTGATGCCATCGCCTTGTTGAGGGGGGGGGTCAAAGGGGGTGATTGTGACGGCCTGGTCACGTTGGCTGGTTATCACATGAGGTGTGGTTGTTTGCTTTATTGCTTTGTTAATAAATATGGCGTTACCTCCTTTCTTCCTTCCTCATGTTGATTATTCTCGTTGATAGCTACCTAGGTAGAACCCATGAGTTGGAAGTTCCATTATCCTAGTAGAGCGCCGTGACATAATAATCAACATCCTCCTTTTATACCTTAGGGAGAGAAATACCAAAGGCTCCCATCAAGGGATTTCGCTGGTGCCGCAGTTTGGGAGCTGGCCAGGCTATAACAGTGATTTCCATCCTCAAGTCTTCAAGTTTTCTTCGGTTTCAAGTCTCTCAAGAAGTCCAGAAGCAGTGGCAGAGCTGGCACACACCTTTCAAGTTCTCAAGTTTTCAAGTTTCAAGCTTATAATCCCTTTCTTTCTCAAGATCATGGACCCTCTTCAAGAACTTCAAAACGAATTTTCCTCCGCGATCCAAGCCCTCCAAAAAGAAATTGAATCCATCAAAAACAAACCCAAACCACCTCAATGACCGAAGCCATGCCTTCCTGATCCTGAGAAATTCAATGGTCAATCTTTGAAGTTTGATACCTGGCTTGCTTTGATGAAGGCTAAGCTTAGGATTGATGCTCCAGCTATTGGTGATGCAGTGGCTCAGTTCTACTACGTCTATCTGAATCTGGAAAGCAAAGTCCAAGCTTTAGTTCTCCCCCAGTTATCTTATGCAGAAGACACCAACACCTGGGATTACAACACCATCCTTGATCAACTATCTCTGGTTTATGACAACCCCAACAAGATTCAAGAAGCTGAAGATCATCTACTAGTCTTAAAACAGGATAGTGGTGAATCTGTGGCAGCTTACATTGCCAAGTTTGAGAGGATCCTCTACGAGGCAAAGGGCAAAGACTGGCCTGATGTTACCAAGATTTCAGCATTCAGGAAAGGCCTCAATCCTACTCTCCAAGGACGTCTCAACGCAGTTGAATCTTCCAAAATCATATACTGATTTCCTTCGTGTGGTTCAACAATTGGGAAGTCATTCTTTCAGCTCAAATTCCACCAATGTTTCCCACTCTCAATCACACCAATCTGGCTCTCACACCAAGTCTGATCCTATGGACCTCAGCGTCATCAATATCAACTCCCTGTCAGCAGCGTCCACCTCCCTAGATGAAAGGAACAGACGACGACAACAAGGATCCTGTGTGAGGTGTGGTTCCTCTGGTCATTGGGTGAAGGATTGTTCCATGAAGGCACACAAGGAATCCAAACAATCAAGGGATCAGCAGATGCTTGCAAAGCTGGAGACAAATGGTATTGATGATGGTGGTGACTGATGACTGATTTCTGGAGATGTCATCCATGCGTTTGCTTTTCAAGTGTCTCATGTATTGTTGCTTTCTCATATGTTCTTACCTGTGGTTGACCATGACATTGAGGACAATGTCTATTGAAGCCGGGGGGTAATGTGACGGCCTGGTCACGTTGGTTGGTTATCACATGGGGTGTGGTTGTTTGCTTTATTGCTTTGTTAATAAATATGGCGTTACCTCCTTTCTTCCTTCCTCATGTTGATTATTCTCGTCGATAGCTACCTAGGTAGAACCCATGAGTTGGATGTTCCATTATCCTAGTAGAGCGCCGTGACAGTGATGGTCAAAAGTGCTGCGAAGAAAAGTGGAGACAGGTGAAACTCTAGCGTGGTGCGTTTTATTGAGGCTACCTTGGGCTACTCACCTTTCTGCTCAGTCCCCTACTCAGTGATCAGCTCAGGCTGCTCAGGGCGTGCTCAGGTCTACGCAGTGAGCAGAAAGCGGCGAGGGGTGAGCACTAAAATGGAAAGGGAAAGCCTTCGAGCTGTCTAGAAAAACAAGTACGTATGTATGTATGTATGTAGCTATTTTATGTTGGGGGCAAGTCCTCCCACGGAGGCGGTGAGGCTCTGGTCCTGGAGCGGGACATACGACGGGCAGATCGGAACTGCCTGGATAGGAACATTGATTCATTATTATCTACTATTCCGAGCCTGTGACACGCGCCTAGAGTTCTTGATGACTGCAAGCATGGAGAGGTAATTCGCCTCTGCAATGTATCTGCAGTTCATGACAAGAGCAACACCAGACACACTGTAGAGGACATTCATGATATATTGTGATTGTACCACAAAGCAGCCCTCAAGCGCTTTGTGGACAATGTCTGCATGCAAGCGGCTGACTATTATCTCATCAACAGATCAGAGACGCCAACAAAGCTTCTCTGTTCTCTTTTTGTCAATAACCTATCTGTGGTGGACTTAGAAGACATTGCAGGTGAAGAAAGTCATGTTCAACATTTGCAGGTGCAGTTGACCAAGGAGATTAAGGATCTAGGGGCCAGAAAGAAGATTCTTCTTTATGTGACGGCTCAGCTCAGCACCTTTGTCGGCAAACACCAGCAATATGGCAAACAATGCCATGAAAGCAATCAAGACAAACAGCTGCTTAGCAAGGCCACACACAGCCATATAAGACTTCTTCATGTAAATAGATCTTCCTCTTCTTTTCTTTTCTTCAGATTCGATATTCTCGTCGATGGCTACAATAGTCTAGATAGGAATCCAGTTCGCTATCATCTACTGTTCCGAGCCCGTGACACTTTAGAGTGGTGTCTTAGACAGAAGTTGTCTTGAACTTTTGTTGCAGCTCTTCCCTTAATGCTGGTTTGTTGTTGCGATACGGCAATCCCTTCTGATGATGCTATAGTAGCTACGTACTAGGCAGCTGCTACGCAATGGGAATGTTGCATGGTACACTTGGATTTAGACAATCTAACTGGCAAATGTGTGCTAGCCTTCACAATTGAGAAGCTGAATGAGGAAAATGCTCGATACTGGTTCTATGCGATGGAGAGTCATTTAAAGGTCCAGTTCGCATGGTAGGCGATTGAGTACTACATAAAAGTCAATTTACTCTTTCTTCATGGCAACGAAGATGTCTTGGTGGATTCTGAACAAAGTACTGGAGTAGCAGAGATTTTGAAATCCTTGGGAGTAGACGTGATTTCTGAATGTGTCGAGGGATAGGGTCACGGGTTTGAGGCTAAAGAGTTTATCGATTTAGATTCCGAGACAAACGAGGAGAGGCCTTTCAGCTCGAATCTTAGAAGGATTATTGCTTTCCTGGAAAGCCATGTCTCCATATAAGAGAGCGGAATGACAATGCATGAACGTACATAGCCCACGTTTTTAGAACTCAATGCAAACTCAGGCCTTCAACCGCCTGGATAAGATCTGGAACTTTTTTCATGGTCGTCTGATCGAAAGTAGCCATGCCACCATCGTTCGAGCCCATTGAGTCTTGGGGAAACGATGTGATTGGGTCGTTCTGTTGCAGATGGACCCGAGCGAGAGCAGCAAACTCTCCCACATGTTGCATAAAGCCATCTTCTTTCCAGGCCTCATTCGCAGCTATGGATACGGTGAAGTCTTTATAAGCTTTTTCCAGGCTTGTCCCCAGCGTTCCAGCGCAGTACCAATGGGACCCGTGGATGAAAAAACTTGGGTAAATGACATTTTCTCGTGAAATATCAGGCCGTGAATCGCTGAAATGCATAAGTACCTTTTCTGTCTCTTAGGGCGTGATACCTCACCAGAAGCAATGGTAAACAGATTTAGTTTGCTGGCACCCCAGAGCAGATCGCGTTCCTCTGGCTGGGAAGAATTGGTGAATAGATCACGCACCACTTCCGTAAGCAATAAGGTTCGGCCCTTCCTCCACCTGTTGGACTGGATAGCCGCAAGGAATTCCGACGGTGAGGGGGCTTGAAACCAATCTTCCGGGCAAGTAAGATCGATATTCATCTCTGCCAGGACCCTTTGGGGTACCGAGTTATGGAAAATGACAAACGCGCAGTCCAGGAGGAACACGTAGTTAAAGGTTCAGTTAGGTGTCAGTGTTTCGAATATGAGCTATTCCATTTCATTCATGTTCATACCTGATCATTTCCTCCTTCTCGATATATCTATGCCATTGATCAGCTCCAAAGTCGGAAGTGATGGAGAAATTCCTATGCGTGGCTCTCGCAAGTCCCATTGCTCTTGTCGCCTATAAGTTATTCGTCAACAATAGAGACCACCTTTGACTCTTAAAGGCTTACTGCGACAAAGACTGTAAAACGATTTTGTTGAATACGCAATTTGGCTGCATCATTTCCGTCCCATTTCTGCATGATACACATGAAATAAGTTGCTTGTAGCTCGCTGACCTTCCGGTCATCTGATTGTTCGTCAATACTCGTGCCGGTGGTCTGTCCCAAAAACATGGGATTGGAAAAAAAGATCTCTTCCATAATGTCCAAGAGAGACTTTGCGTCGTTACGATAGTATAAGCTCGGTGAGGTGCATGCACCAATCAACACCATGGTAGACAAGAGAAGGCTGGACAACGGCTGATCTCAAATGTTGGCCGATGAATTATTGGACAATGCGGATACCAACGGTCCCAAAAGAGGTCGAGAGAGCTGACCAGGTGTTCTGGGGAGAAGAACTCAACGATGTCAGTCATCAACACAGCAGGGGTGGGGTTTCTTTCGATAAAGGGGCGAAAAGTATCCCAGATCTCCCTGGCCTTGAGATGAACAGGATCTTCCACAAAGAGACAGTCGGGAAAAGCTAGGTCGGTATTCAGCTGACAATCGGCCAATACTGCCTCGATGTCGTCAAAGAGGAACTCCCATGGATTGGAAGTACATATTTGTTCTGGAGGGAGCTCTGCTTCGCTCACTAAGCATCGTTTGTAGTTATATGCCTGGTTGATTCCACTCGCATGCGTGAAGTTCCAGAGGAAATCAAACCGATGAACGGCCTTGGACGTTTCTTTGCTAGCATCAAATCTGTCCTGTCTGATCGGGCCAGTGCTGCGATTAGAGTCTCGTGTTATCCTTGGTTCTTTCACGCGTCGATATGTACACTCGGTTTCGTATTGGAGGCATTCTATACAGGGTTGACCTTGGCTACAGGCACGTTTCCGATCTGCACATCGATCGCACGCTTGCTTGCGTTTGCCTGACAGAGTCCGCTCTGGGATTTGCGAGCCCAATGCTAAACGAGCATTACATGTCTTCCAATGGCGACGTAAGGCATCACTAAGGGACGACCAGCAATTGGTTCCAGCTATGAAAATCACACTCACCTGCGTTTGTACTTGGAATCGCAAAAAGGACATGAAAAAATATAATCGGTATTATCTGCAATATCTGCAATAAAGTCCTCAGTATATATTTCCTGGTGCTCTTAATTGGTTCCACCTACGAGTCAACGCATGCCTCTCCAAGTGTGCTTGCCTCCCGAATGCTCGAGAGCAGACCGGGCACCGGAGTGACAATGTTGAGTCTGTGCTCATGATCGAGGATTCGATAAAAGACCTATATTTTTTCCATCAAATAATTGAATAGTATCTTTTTGATTAGATGGTCTGAAGATCTTTTTTTATCTTGGCCGAGGATTTCGGTAGTGACTCGAGGCAGTTGTACGGCGGACTATACCTGCAACTTTCATAAATATTTCATACTTCAGTATGCTTGTCGATAATGCCAATATAAATCGTTTCTGGTATAAGTGCAGAATGTGATTGTGCAGACGCGGTAACTGAGAAATCCAGAGCCGTATCGGCACATATATATTTACAAGTCTTGTTTGAGTCTCCTACTTTTACCAGAAGTATAATAAATATATATATTTTATATCAATTCATATTTTTTTCTCATTTCTCATTTCTTTCTCTTTTTGTTTCGCTTTTTTTTTTTTTTTTTTTTTTTAATGGCAAATGCACAAATATTTGACAGATAACTCATCACAAGAAAATAAGAAAACGAATAAAACAGACCATACTCATACACAACAAGCGCAAAACGCAAACAAAGCAAATCAAAGCAAAAGTAAAGGCGAAGTCGAGAGAAAAGAAGACCGAATGTCGAGTCGAGTCGGTGTCGAACGAGAAAGGAAATGGAAACGCGAATCACTGGGAAATATAGCAACAGCAGAGAAAATAAACAGCAGATAGAAGAGAAAAGACAAGATTGTAAGAACTCCGAGTAGCGAGATTACTGGTAAATGTTAACAAAATCCGCAAAGGCTGGCACTGGCGGAAAGATTATGAGAGCAGAGAAAAGCGAGAAAACGATGGAGGATGTCGAGGAAACGGCGTCGGTTGGTCGCTAGGGGTAAAACGCGGAGCTTTACGAATCGATCTCCATCCCCGTTCCCACACCACCGTTCAATCCCCCAACCCCAGCATTACCGAGTGGCTGTGGCTGAGCGGAAAGAGACTGAAGAAGAGGCACTCCAGCTTCCATGGTGTTCGTCCCGAGGGGTGCTTGCATGGACCCGTTGTCCGAACGCTTGTCCTTTGCTTGGAGCGTCTCAGCTCCTTCGAAGAGGATGGGTGATGACTGGAGGTTCTGCACACAGGTTTCCCAGGTAGAGCCAACGAGACGGGCTTGGTCGAGGTCGTCGCTGAAGAGAAAGTAGGCAGGCGAGTTGGTGGCGGTGCCGAACGCTGGGGCCACCGGCTGCGCCGCGACGAGGAACGCGTTCAGAGCGCGACTCTTCATCAAGATCTGGCAGTTTTGGAGGTAATTCGAGTATTGGTTGTCAATGTACTTCTTCCAACCGCGCACGGCAGGGGCCATATCGTCGTCGTCGCTAACGTTAATCCGTTGCCAACTGATACCGAGAAGGCGAGTCGCGTCGTCAACCAGGGGTTCTTGGTGCGAAGGGCTTGAGCGGCTGTCGTCAGTCGTGTTTTGCAGGCGTTTTTGCATCGAAGAAAGCGCGATATCGTCTAATCCGGGCGCGGTAGGATCCAGGCGCTGAGACTTGCGACCCTGGACACCAGAAGACATGCCAGTCTGGGATCTCGAGGAAACCGGCGGTGCAGCGGCGGCTGATTGTTCAACTTTCTCTTCATACCAAGTACCCGTCTGACTCTCCGCGGACACAGCCATTCCAGTACGAGGGTTCAGCAGCACCATACCCTCGCCATAAATGGGCTCTTCCACGGGTTTTGGCGCGGGAGCAGGCGCAGGAGGCTCGAAGGCAGCGGCATTCATCGCCTCTTCAAAACCGGCATCGTCACGCGACCTCTTGCGCGAGGGCTTCGAGGGAACTGGATTGGGGAGGGTAGTGTTTGCGGCAAAAGGCAAAGCTGAAGGGAATTGACCGAAGGCGTGGTCCTGGGGAGGAGAGAGGACCATTGCGGGTCCGTCGGACATCATGGGAGACATTGCGTGCGCGATAATATCGTAAGGCGGTTATGAAAGGGTTCGACCTGTCCTGTGTGTCCTGTGAGGTGAGCTCTAAAACAGCAAGGTGTGGCAACCTGTAAGACACGAGATTCGAGCTCTATAAAAAAAAAAAAAAAAAGTAAAGAAGACGGGTATATATATCGAATTGCGACGAATTGGGGTCGTGAGAATGTCTGAGGTGTTCAAGGAGGTAGAGTGAAGGAGATGACGGTATATAGGAAGGTCATGCGAGAGGAATCGAGAGGATGATGCATAGAAAGAGAAGTATAGTAGGGCAAAAGTGAAAAAGAGCTCAATGGGATGAGAGAGGAAGAAGGAAGAAGGAAGAGTAAATAAGAAGAAAGGAAGAAGAGGAGAAGCGAGAAGATCAGACTAGGGCACAAAACAGCGGGAGCCACAGGAGAAACGCGTGATGCGAAAGTAAGAAAGAGAGAAGCGAAAATGACGGCGATGCGATGCGCTGCGATGCGGAGAGAAAAAAGCATTACGTCTGTTACGGCCTGTTACACCGCCAAGACCATCTGGAGCCCAATCCCGGCGCCCGTTGCGCTGCTGGCCGGTATTGAGTTACCATACGATACCGCCTGCTGAATCGGGATCCACACGATCCGAGGTGCGCTGCAAGGAATCTCGCTTGATTGGTTCTTATGCATTCAATTGCGTCTTCTGATTGGCCTTGACTCAGGGCCCAGCCCGCGCGTCGGCCCTCCCAGGCTTCCCTGCCAACGCCACTGCGCTCTCTGATTGGCTGACTGGGCCAGAGCTTCTATCGGCCAATGACGAGCAGCCTCAGCCAGGTTGCTGCGGCCGACAATCAGGCACTCCATAAAAACCAAGTGCGCATATGTAGATGCCTCAGGCCTATATAGTGGCAACACGGTGGACTTTTAATTAACAGAGAAGACATATCACTAAAACCAAGTCTATTTTTGAAAAATCCCTATAAAACAGGAGAAAGAAAAGCAAAAAGGACGTGGTCCAGAAATTAAAAAAAAGGGGGAAGACTCGAAGGGGAAGCAAACAATATCCGACACCAGAGCTCGTGCTAGTCTAACATGCCACAGAAAATGACTTCGTAGGGTAATCAAATCAATCACAACAATACACCAGTCCATCATGTCCCTAGAAAAGCATTTTGAAAACTGTTCAAAAGTGAAAAGTGAAAGGAAAGTAAATGAGTTGGAAGACTCCGGCTGCATTCCCTGCATGTCGCCGGGCCCGGTTGAAAAGAAGTTAAATGAAAAAAGCAACCTCCTTCAAGCTCTTCCCTGTATATCCTTCTTTATAACAGGGGTCGTTATCGCGGCATAACAATTCGAAAATCAGGGCATTAGGTATGAATTCGGATATTCTCAGACCGTTTCTTGTGTAAGATACTTCTGTTATACAATCAAGAAACGCATGTCCGATTTCTGGGGTTTATAAAAGTGCCATCCAAAAACAAGGCGCCTCTGGACCATCTCAGGCTTGTCCAGGACAGACGGGAGCAACCCGATGGCATTTCGCGGCAGTTAAGCTGTTCATGCGTTGCCAGCGCTGGCACCGCCAAGCATGCCCTTAACCCGGTCAACCGACTCGGGAGCGTAGCTGGGGCCCATGGTGCCCATGAACAGGAAGAAGATGAGGGCAACAGCACCAATGATGACGAACTTGCGCTGAGCGGGGTGGGTGGCACCGTACTCAGCCCAGGCGCGACCAGCCTGGCCAGTGTATTCGCGGATCTTGTCGCCACCGAGCTTGTAGTAGACGAGACCGATGAGGGCAATCGAGTAACCGAAGAACTGAGTGCCAGTGACGGGGGTCTGCCAGATCATCATCGAAGCAGCGACCAGGAGGATATCCTTGAGGACACCGCAGAGGGTCATGACGAGCGAAGAAGTCTTGCCAATCAAGAAGACGACGGAAACGTTGAGCAAGAAAGCAACAACGGCGTTGGCCAAGAGAGTCCAGACACCAACGTTGTAGATGTGACCCATGGTGAGGTTGGGAACCTCAAGGAAGAGAGCGGTGATACCGTTCATGACAGCGCAAACGGGGGCGAAATAGTACAAAGAGACCAGAGGGTCCATCTTGTACTCGGCAGAGCTGAGGAGACGCTGAACCATGACAAGACGGGTGGCCTCGAAGATGATACCACCAATCTGGAACATGAAACCAATGAAGACGAACTTGATCTCACCGAACGAGGCGATGACAACACCAAGGACAATGAGCCCGACGTTCATCAAGACCTTCAGGTTGACCGGAGCCATACCCATACCCCAGGTAGCGAACAAGACAGCGACGGGAGTGGTGGCCTAGTTTTGTTAGATTCGCGACTCTCAATAATTCGGACGAATTGACGTACCTTGAGCATCTGGATGAAAGCAACACTCAGGTATAGATAAGTGACGTTGCCGCAAATCAAACTCAGACTGAAGAAGAGACCGATGGGGACAATAGCGCGCAGGTAGACACGACCAGTCATCTTGACCGTCTTGCGGCCATCGAGCAGAGTGGTGGTACGAGCCAGAAGCTGGGTCATGAAAGTCGCGAACGCCAAGTGCCATGTTGTGAGAATGATGGGGAAACCTGGTAGCGATCCATGTTAGGACATTGTTGCTGAAATCTTCCACCTGGCCAGTCGCGGAGGACTTACGGAATTGAGCATAGTCGAGGATGTGCTTGTTGAACAGGATAACACTGGAACTCAGAGTAATCCAGACGCTGATTCTCTGTCAGTATATCATTGATCCATCCGATATTTCGTACGGGTTGTCCTCACGTAACGTAGACGGCCGGGTGGAAGGTCGGGCTGGGAGGCTCCGGCTTGTCAACGGCGGGGTTGACGGTGGGCAAGGTGGGCTCAGGGCGCGAGATTTCGCCAGATTGTCTGGCCTTTTCACCTTCGGCGCTCATTGCGGATGTGAAGGAGGTGCGAATTTGCTTCTGTTGTTGGTCGAGAAACTGTTGGAAATCGAAAGGGCGCGGCCGTAGAAGGCTGCTTTGACCGAACTTTGCGGAGGCCACGGGCGACGATTAGAAAAAGAGAATAAAGAGTAATAAAGAGAGTGAACGAGCGAGTCGAGAGTTGGCAAGATTAGAAAATAATAAAGTGATAAGAAAGCTGTTCTAAAGCAGATGAAGAAGAATTATGGACATGGAAGAAGAAGAGAAGAAAAAGAAGGGATGGCTGGAATGGAAGGACGGTTGTAGAAGAGAGAGTGGTAGTAGCGCGGAGGTTTAGAGGGGAAGACACCAAGTTTTGTTCAAGAGAGGCTGAACGCGGCACGGGATTTTACAGGCACAGGTTTAGGGTGTTAAAAAAAAAAAAAAAAAAAAGCACTCCGTAGCAATGACAAGCAAAAAAGTCAAAAGTTCACATACGTACCTGTTTTTTATTTTATTACTATTTTATATTTTACCGCAGGGATTGGACCCCGAGTTGGCTTCAGATCCGTCGATGGAGATGCGAAAAGGTGTACGTAGTCCCGGTATGGTTACCGTATGTTACCACGGGTCCGACCTTTGGCGCGACTACTATTTATGGCTTAGTGTGTCCGCACGCAGCAGACTCGATACTGAGAACTACGCTAGAGTTACTGTTTCATCTGATGTGCTTACCACGGTATACATACGTTTTCTACTATGTAACAGTGCTCTAACATTATGGCTGGTCAGGGTGCACGAAAGTACAGCTAGAAACAGCATACTGTAGAATAATACAATTACGGTAACGTCCTGGCAAGTCTTATCAGCTGGGCGATTCGCAGCTCGTGGCAAACGAATAAAAAAAGTCCTTCTGTCAATCTTAAGGGGGCTCCACTCATCCGATGGACACTTCTTCGACCCCTTTTCGGCGGGCAGTTCTTTATCCCAATGCGGTTGGTGTCAGGTGATCATACGCTGTAGTTACTCTATTCTCTGCGGTACTTCATCTCGTTTTTGTACTCTTATCGTTGGGTCTTTACGGTTCACGGCAGTACAGTGCACACAGAGTACACAACTCGTCCTCCGATCTGTAACTGTTCCACCCAAACGTCTCAATTCTGTAACATGAGGGCTCATATTCTCCGTATATGCACAGTTTTGCTCATGGTCAGGGACTCTGTTGATCCAAATTAACACCGACCACCTGCATTACGCAAGCAGCGGCGCCTCCCCCAGCCCCATTGCCCCCCCCCCCCATGGGCTCCATGGACTCAATCCCGGCCACTTGTCCAGAGCGTCTCTTCCCGCTGACTGGTCCCTTGCCGAGTGGAGAATGCCCGGCGATCGAATTTTGCCCTGCCTTGACGCCATCCGCCCGGTTCACTGTTTCTGACTGGTTGCTTTGGAACTGTGAATTCAGGGACTGATACTCCATGATACTCCACTATGTTACTACTCCTAGTAATCCTTTTTTATCTTCTTTTGGTACTGGTTGGATGTGTACAGCCAGCCCTGCATGTGGCAGGACAAACAGTACCCCGAAGGAGTCCACGTACCCTGAGACTAACAGCCGGAGAATTGCAAAAAAAAAAATCGCCTCTTCCCACATGTGCACTCCCATTGGCGAGGGCCAAAGCTCATTATCATCCCAAAATTGGTCAAGCGCCAACAACGTCTTTCGGTTTCTGGGAAAAGATCTGCCCCTGCTTGCCGTTGTGGGCGAACGATGATCCTTTTGGTGGAACTGCTGGTAATACATCCTCGGAGTCCCGGCAGGTCTCTATCACACTGAGTAGGAGTACAAGGCACTCCTGTATGCCGTATATTTACAGAGTACTGAAATCGCTACGAAGCACTACTAAGTGCTAATTGCCCGATACTAATATGTACCCTGAACTTCGTAATCAAACAAAGCCTACTTCATACGAAGCCCTCTGGATCGTTCCTCGGAAGAGTTGATCATTCGCAGGTGTCATCGCAACCACAGTTTGATCCCAAAAGCAGTAAAGCCAGGGTCCAGACAGCATCGATCAATCCAAAGGCAACGCGTGCAACTGGCTCGGCCGGTACGGAGTAGCACACTATGGACAACCTGGAACGGCTTGGACAATGCTGAACTTGCGTACTACTCCGGAGTACACCACTCGTGCGCCCGAACTTGAACCGGTTCGGCTTGGACCCTGCCATGTTTCTATACAAGGTGCTATTTTCTGTACTTCCGTCGGGTACGGGACGTTTATCAGACTTAGATAGCTTAATCGGAGGACACGCATTCCCCTGGTACCTGCCAAGAGTTCCTAAATGGGGAATAATGGCTGTTTGCGGCATCACAGAGAGTACAGAGTAGAGTTCCGGGTAGAGCACAGATTGAAATGCTACTCTGTGATAAGAACATAGCAATTGTGTCAATGGCATTGATTATGAGGTTACTTTTATTTATTGTACACTGGACGCATTCTATCGATAGAAGCATATCACCGGACGCGGTGTTATCTATACAGAGTACCTGAACAACTGTAGAGATCGTATATGTTGCCCATCCCCGACCAACAGCTGCTAGAAATCTGCATTTTTTTCTTTTTCGCACATTCGTCATCCTCTGAATATTATCCCATATTGCCATCCCCTTTCCCAGGGCTCGATCCTCTTTTTACCAATTCTAATCAAATAGGAGGTCCGCCCTAAACCTGAAACAGATATCTTTCTCCACAATTGACTGTGGCTGTCTGTCGCTCTCTCTATCACGTTTCGTGTTTCCCGACCGCCCGGCGAAACCTAATCTGTCCACCTCACCGTCTTCTCTCGTCCTTTTCTCTTCCCTCCTTCCTTCTTCCTATCTGTCAACTTCACCTCATTTCTTAAATTCTCTGCAGTTTCTTCCTGCAGTTTTCTCTGTTATCGTTCATGCTGAGCCTCGCTCGCAAGACTTTAAATCGCGTCCCCAGCTTTCAGGATATTCTACAAGGCAGGATGACCCACCCCGACGTGTATGTGATACCCCTCCTAGGCACTGAATACTACCTGCTCTCCCAAGTCTCTCGGGCAATTGCTCCGTGGGAGTCTGATGGATGGCATTGATCGAATATGTGAGCAGAATGACTGACGAATGCCTCTGTCTAAAGTTCCGTTGACGTTCTCGTCATTGGTGCAGGCCCAACTGGTTTGGGTGCTGCTAAGCGGTTGAACCAGATCGTACGAACCCAAACCGTCAGTATTCGAGGATATACAAGGAAATACTGACAATTGACTTAGAACGGCCCCTCATGGTTGATCGTTGACTCCAACGAGACCCCCGGTGGTCTTGCTTCCACCGATGTGACCCCCGAAGGCTTCGTACGTTCGCTCCTGATAAAATGAAACGGAAGAAAAAAGAAACTGACTGGATAAAAGCTTTACGATGTCGGTGGTCACGTCATCTTCTCTCACTACAAGTACTTCGATGACTGCATCAACGAGGCTCTTCCCAACGACGATGACTGGTACAGCCACCAGCGTATCTCCTACGTCCGCTGCGAGGGCCAATGGGTCCCCTACCCCTTCCAGAACAACATCTCCATGCTTTCCAAGGAGCAGCAGGTCAAGTGCATTGATGGTATGATTGACGCTGCCTTGGAGCACCGTGTCGCCAACACCAAGCCCCAGAACTTCGATGAGTGGATCATCCGCATGATGGGTACTGGTGTCGCCGACATCTTCATGCGTCCTTACAACTACAAGGTCTGGGCTGTGCCCACTACTAAGGTATGCCAATCTCTCAACATTTCAGTGGAATTGCCAGAGGCTAACCAAAATAGATGCAATGCGCTTGGCTCGGTGAGCGTGTCGCTGCCCCCAACGTCAAGGCCGTCACCACCAACGTTATCCTGAACAAGACCGCTGGTAACTGGGGTCCTAACGCTACTTTCCGTTTCCCCGCTCGTGGCGGTACTGGTGGCATCTGGATTGCCGTCGCCAACACCATCCCCAAGGAGAACACTCGCTTCGGTGAGAAGGGCCGCGTTGTCAAGGTCAACGCCAACAACAAGACTGTCCAGATGGCCGATGGCACCACCATTGGTTACGAGAGACTCGTCTCCACCATGTCCGTCGACTTCCTTGCCGGCGCCATGGCTGACCAGGAATTGATCAGCCACACCAAGGAGCTCTTCTACTCCTCCACCCACGTCATTGGTGTTGGTATCCGTGGCTCTCGCCCCGAGCGCATTGGTGACAAGTGCTGGCTCTACTTCCCCGAGGACAACTGCCCCTTCTACCGTGCCACCATCTTCTCCAACTACTCTCCCCACAACCAGCCCGAAGCTTCCAAGAAGCTCCCCACCATCCAGCTGGCCGACGGCTCCAAGCCTCAGAACACCGAGGCCCAGGAGGGACCTTACTGGTCGATCATGTTGGAAGTTTCCGAGTCTTCCATGAAGCCCGTCAACCACGACACTCTCCTCGCTGAGTCGATCCAGGGTCTCGTCAACACTGAGATGCTCCGTCCTGGCGACGAGATCGTCTCCACCTACCACCGCCGCTTCGACCACGGTTACCCCACTCCCTCGTTGGAGCGTGAGGGTGCTCTGACCAAGATCCTGCCCAAGCTCCAGGAGAAGGGCATCTGGTCGCGTGGCCGTTTCGGTAGCTGGCGCTACGAGGTCGGTAACCAGGACCACTCGTTCATGCTGGGCGTGGAAGCCGTCGACAACATCGTCAACGGTGCCGTTGAGTTGACTCTGAACTACCCCGACTTTGTCAACGGCCGCCAGAACAATGAGCGTCGCCTGGTGGATGGTGCTCAGATTTTCGCCAAGAACAAGCAGTAATTTCTTTATTATAATATTATTATATGACATGTCTTTAATAATTAAATGAGGATGGAATAAAAGATTTAGCATGAAATACAGATGTTCGATGTTTCAATGATATCTTACCCGTAGGAAACTAATACCTAAGGCAGTCAATCCATCACCGCACATCCCACCGTCCATTTTCCCAATCTAGTATGCAGGAAGTTTGCCCTGCCCATCATTATCTCCAGCAAACTCCATTCTCGATATTAAACCCATCACAAGATTGGCGCTGGAAAAGCACTGGAAAAATATCCACAGATCCATCGCGATCCGAGGCTCGCGGCCGGTGCCTCCGCTGGACGCGTCATGTTATTTTACTGTGAAATGAAGTGCCATAAAACTATCCTTTGGTTTGGTTTTTCGGTTTGGTTTCAGGTTGATATATTTAGATCTATGACATAGTTTGGATACATGGATATGGATGGGGATGTGGGTGGGTTTTTATCTGTCTGCGTATGTCATGTAGTAGCCACCAATGGACATGGAATAAATATGTATCGATGTACGAAGCATCGACAAAATACAAGTACAGTGGCAATAAATCCTCCACACTTCGTACAGTAGAACTATGGAGATAATCAATCCAACACGCCCAGCTGATCGATGTGCTTACGCTGAAATATACGTCATTGACGAGCGAAGGAATCATCAAATGACTATAATCGATGGCCATATGAGATGAAACTGAAACGCTCTGCCTGTCAGTTTATTTATAGAATATATACTACGTATATACTACATGTCCGCTATGGATACAATCTTTGTAAGAAAGTATGAAACGTTAATGGTTAGATTTGACGAGAGGAGGCGAGATGAGAGGCATACGCAATAGCAATATTCAAATATATTGGTTGTTTATGCGGGTTACAGAGTACGGAGTTGGGGGGTCACATCCAATCGAACATCAATATATCCAAATGCCCCAGCCTCTTCTCCTTCCTCCAAAACTACAAATTTTCCAACACCCAGATAGATTCAAAAACTAGTCATCACGAATTGCATACCCAGCAACTCAAGACTAGAAAGAGGCAACTCCTCCGCATACGGAGTAATGAAAACACGATGGCCACTTTTCAGCAGCGTAGGAACTACATCGACCTCAGCAGCGACGTAACTTCTGCGTCTGTTCGAATTAAGTTCGTAGACTCCATCAAGACCGCGCGATATATTCGGGATAGTTGTGAGGTGTATTTTATCATCCATAGTCAGAGGTGTTGCCGGCTGCCAGAGGAATTCAATGCTTAGCATATCCCATAACGGAGGATGGGTGTGGTAAAATCTAGTAGAGAAATTCGTTCTGTTTGCTTCGGTGAGAAGAGCTTGTAGCCAGACCTGTGCTACCCAGGTTTTATCCCGTTGCTCCATACATTCAACGTGCGTTTTCTGGGGATTCCTGAGGGATCTTGGGGATGAACCCTCAGAATGTCAGAGTCATAGCCAATCTCCTCTGACTCTAAGTACTGAGTCTGACCCTGTTGGTCTCATCCATTTGTGCTGTTTCCAGAGAAGGGGGAATTGCTGCGCATGCATGCATGCAAAACTCGAGCATGTAAGTAGATTTGGCGGCTTCTTCAACGAACCTTTCTAACATGGGGTTGTCGATCTTCGTTGTCCCGTACAGGCTCCGTATGAGAACCGTCAGACTCAAGGGGTTGATGATTTGATTGCATATCGATCTTTTGTGGATTGAACATCAGGAGTTGTCTGATTGATACTACGGCATCGGAAAAGGGAACTCCCGTTTACTTGTTCTTGTAGCCTGAATTGTACAAGACTGCTTATGTAGGAAACTACGCCATTAAAATTTCAAAATTTTGAAAAATGAAAACTACATAATCATTATCGCCATAAACCCTGCCTGTCAGTCTATTCTTAGATATCGTACCCTTCGAGTGCCCAGAACACACGAAACATCAAAAAGAAGGCCCGACCAGACCAAACGACGGGCATGCATTGCCATTCCAAAGAAGCTTGCTCATTTCACTATCCCATAAAAATATCAGTAATACCGAAAGAGAAATCCAAACGCGAAAATTAATCAAACATATCACCCAACGGCCTCCGACGCAACTCACCCAATCCAAATCCATTCGCATTATCGTCGTCCTTTTCCATCTCCGTTATCATATGGTTGACATGCTCCCGGTATACCTGAGAGGCCTCCATCATATGCTTCCATTTTTCGGGGCTGAGGGCCGTCTGGGGCGGCATGTTGATTCCTGCAGGAGCAGGCGCAGTTGCAGTTAGGGTAGGCTGTGCGGTGGAGGGCCGGGTCTGAGTAGCTGGAGTGGCGTGGGGGCTCGTAGCCGGACGTTGAACATTGTCTGAGAGTAAAGGCGCTGAACCTTGGATACTGGCGGGACGTAAGCTGGACGTGTGAGTTTCGGCGGTTTTTGCCGTGCGAGTTGTGCCTTGACCTGTCGAGTTGGTTCGGCCCCTGTTTGCGGGTTGTCGTCTTCCTCTCTGGCCCTAAAAATGAATGAATTAGCTTACGGTTCAACAGCCCTGATAGTAATTTATGGACAAACCTGAGGCGCGTTGACGGGGTGCCAACTGGTACGTCTGGTAGCTGGACGAGATAGCTCTGTCCACTGAGACACCGTTCTTCCCGTTTGATTGCTGGCGGCTCCGGTGGCATGTGCGCCTCTACTGCTGATAGAGCTCGAAGTTTCACCCTCAGAGGGTACCTGGCTGCTGTGTCTCTTTGGCATTGATTAGCATCAATCAAACTTTGTACCTAGAAGATATCTAGACCCGATTGCAGTGTCTTACTTTAGACTTGATGTCGCTTGAAACTGCAGACATACGGGAGCCTGCAGACGTGCGGGTTCTTTTGCCCCTGTTCTGAGAGACCGTGCTTGAGACGCGCGAGGTGTTGTTACTTCCGCTCCCAGTAGTATCACGCTCGGGGGCATCGCTCATATGGATATCAGTCTGGGGCATATTTCGTTCGTCTTGAATCGATCCAGGCATCTTGTTGACTCGAGGATTGGGAAAAGTTTGATGGATTGAAGGGGCGAGTTGTACTGATCGAGTCTTTGCTTCGTTGAAAGAGACGAACTTCGAGTCTAAAGCACGATCGAGTTTCGAGGTCGTTTCTTTGTCTGAAGGCTGAGGTGGTTGGTTCTCTATACAAAACGTTAGCGTTGTTCAATGACACTCGCTGATATAACAAACCTTTTCCCTTTGCTCCCAAACGAAATTGATCGAGACCTGGCAAAGTATTCAAGGAAAGGCTTTCAAATAAAGATCTCAGAGACAACACATCCTGCTGTTTCGAGTCAGTGAGAGAAACGATATATGAAAGAGTGAAGAAAGAAAAACAACCTGTATTTCAGGAAACTGGGTTGAGTATTCAGGAAAAGCAAACAAAAGCCTAGAATTGATTTGGCGAATCGGAAACAGTGAATGCATGCTTTCATGATGCTGATAAGTTCCTGATGCCACACGTCTTCCGAACGATCGACGATAACCCTCCAGTGAATGAGGAGCTCTGGTCAACTCTCCATAGTTCATGCGACTAGACGGCAAATCCAAGCCCATACCATCCTCCTGCATACCAACGCCCGAATCTATTGCCGTTTCATACGAGCCATTTCCATACGAGCCCTCGTCTGTCGTGTTAGAGATCTCGCTTCTAGGATACTGTCGAGGATGAGGACGCTCGATGGCCCTAGAATCCGACAGAGGAATCCCATCGTCTATCCCATAGTCTTCGAGCTGTGAAGATGGATAACGTTTGTACTCGTAGTCCGGATCGAATGCAGAGCTCGCTTCCGAGTCATAGTCCTCGTCAGCAGCTGGACTTGACCGGAACGACGAGGAGATGTCTGCGTCGATGAGGGATCCAAGGTCGTCACCAAAATCGTCGTCGTAGCATTCTGGCTCGAATGCACGGAGCCGTTCGTACAGGCGATCGAAGATCTGCTCGATGTGGTGATGGATGTCGTCGCGGTTTGGGACGATTCGGGTTGGGCGAAGACGGATCATGGTCATGTTGTATACTCTGGAGTTTGAGTATAGATGGAGTTGTGGGGGAAAAGAGAAGAAAAGGAATGTGACAATACTACTATTAGTTTACTCTCCATTTTGCTCTGTATCTGAGAAGGGAGGTGCAACGGGCGAGTGTGGATAGCATCACCATTACTGAAAATGGAAAGTGCCTATCCATTGCCGTTTGAGTATGAGTATTTATACAAATACCGTCGAATCTATAGCTTCAATATTACGGATTATGGCATGTATATTTATAGATCGAGTCGCCTCCATATAAATAGTTGCTTATGCAATGGCAATGCACAGTCAATGTGTTGGTGGTTTGGCTGCAGAATGCAGATACTCACCACCAGTAGAAAACGATACAGGTTTACCCAACCAAATCAGAGTGGAATAAGGCCAGAGATCAGATATCAAGTAGAATCAATAGTAACTCTGTCATTCTGATGGTGGTGGATAGGCATCTCCCCCTATAAAAAAAACACTGCACTAAAAGTATTATTTGGCTTGACCTCCATCTCTGTGTCTTCTCCCTCTCTCTATCCTATTCTCATCATCTCTCTCTCTCTCTTTTTCTTCTTCGATTTTTTCTCTCTTTTTATCCTCCAATCACTCTCGCTTTCCATCCTCCAACTTGCCTTATATCCCTCTCTTCCTTCTCCGTCTGCCTTTCCCGCACTTCTCCTTTCCTCCCTCCTCTCCTCCCTCCTCCTTCCTCTGCCGTCTATTCCTCCCAATCCGACGCTTTCTCTCATCTCTACGCCCTCCTCCCCTCCCTCCCTCCCTCCCTCTCTCTCTCTCGCACGGATCTGGCCGTACCATGCGTCCGCTGCACTTACGACCGCCGCCATAATCCGTCGGCCACCCCTCTCGACTCGCTCGCTCGCTCGCTTTTTTCGCTCTCGATCGCTACGTCGGCGGCTCTTTCTCCGTCCTGTCGTTCGTAACCGTCGTTTTATTGTCGACTCCTTCCTCTTCGAACCTCCTTTTCTGACGCGTACTTTCCTCTATCGCCCCGTCTACTGTCCGTCCTTCTGTCCTAAGTGCCAGGGTGGTTGGGTGATTTCTCCCCTCACCGTCTCTCTCCGCCTTCGGTCCCGAACCGGTTCCCTTTCGATAATTCCCATTCTGCTAAGCTCTCGATAACCCCCTCTATCCTCCTACACGTACCCGGTTACGGTGTTCTCCCACTATGGATGGGGATCTCAGTCTCTCCCAATCCTTGGGGGGTCTCCGGATCGCGAATCCAGATGATTCTTCCCTGAATTCTTCCGAGGAACCAGCAGTTTCGGCCCCCGAGGTTGCTGCCTCAATAGCCCCCGACGAGAAAACGGATGACCCCGAACCACCAACCAGCTCCGTACCAGAACTTCCTCCCTCCTCTCAGTCGTCGATACCCCCTTCCATTGCCGAAGAATCCTCGCGATATGCTCCGGATGCCGCCTCCCTCAGATCTTATTCCAGACGAACTGAAAATCGAACATCCATCTATTCCATCTCCGACCCGCAACCACAACCACCGCAACAACCAACACAACCACAATATGCTCCTTACCATCCTCAACAGCATTCGCAATCCCCAACTTCCTCCAGACCTCTCTCCGCTTTCTACTCCAACGGCTCCTCGCCCGCATTGGTTGCCCGCGAAGGCTCCTACCGTATCCGTACCGACTCAGCCGCATCATCCGCGTCGGAAAGCCAAGCGCGGGTTGACTCTCGTGGTGGTTCTTCAGCGCTGCATGCTGGCGTCCCCGCCCGCGATAACACGCACAGTGACCGATCTTACAGACCAGCTCCTCATAACGGGCCCATGGTGATGCGTCAGCCTTCTAGGGCCCATGCTCGCCCTGCAGCCGCCACTCCGCTTAGCGGAACTCCATATGGAATGGAAAACGGTCCCAGTCCAAGCAGTGAAGAATGGCAGCATCGTGGTGCGGCAGTCGCGGTGCGACAGGAGATCGATCCAAACGGAAAGCCGGTCGCTCGATACATCAAAAAGGGAGTCCGTGACTTTTCATTCGGACACACCCTCGGAGAAGGCTCTTACAGTACCGTTGTGCTGGCGACAGATCGCCAGACGTTGAAAGAGTACGCCATCAAAATTCTGGATAAGCGGCATATCATCAAGGAGAAAAAGGTCAAATACGTCAACATCGAGAAGGATACTCTCAATCGACTTACGGAACATCCTGGTATCGTCCGTCTTTACTATACGTTCCAAGACGAGCGATCGCTTTATTTCGTGCTCGACCTCTGCAAAGGGGGAGAACTGTTGGGAGTGCTTAAACGGATGACTTCGTTTGATGAGGAGTGCACACGGTTCTACGGTGGTCAGATCCTGGACACCATCGATTATATGCATAAACGCGGTGTTATCCATCGTGATCTCAAGCCAGAGAACGTTCTTCTCGATCACCAAATGTACGTCAAGATCACCGATTTCGGGACAGCCAAGATCTTCAAGGGCCAACGGCGCCCAGATCCCAATTCGAGCGGGATGCCTCCGCTCGATTCGAACGAAATACCCGAGGAGGAACGGGCGAGCTCCTTTGTCGGAACGGCTGAGTACGTCAGTCCGGAGCTACTGACGGATAAGAACGCTTGCAAGGCAAGCGATCTGTGGGCCTTTGGTTGCATCATCTTCCAGCTCCTGGCCGGTCGGCCACCCTTCAAGGCTGGAAATGAATATCAAACATTCCAAAAGATCGTTGCGCTTGACTACGAGTTTCCCCCCGGATTCCCTGCGGTCGCTCGTGACCTCGTGGAACGCCTTCTCGTTCTGGACCCGGCCCGCCGTTTACCGATTGAGCACATCAAAAACCATCCTTTCTTTGAGGGTACAGTGTGGGGACCCGAATTGTGGAAGCGCAAAGCCCCGCGGCTCAAGGCGTACGTCCCGCCACCGCGCGAGCCGATCAAGTTGAATGGGGGTGGTGAAGGGGACAGTTTCCCTCCTAACATTACGGCAGCACCCTCAACAACTACCAATGCCAGCTCGCGAGTGGTTCCCCGGCTAGTCACTGAGCTCCCGCCCCCTAGCCAACTCGATGTTGAGTGGTCACCAGTTCTGACTAAAACCAATGAGAGGATTCTCAAAATGGGAAATCAGGTGGTGTTATCTTCTCCAGCCTCCCATAGTCCGGTTTCGAAAAATGGAGGTGAATCTGAAACGACAAAGAAATTCTCTCGATTCTTCGCAGGGAGTACAACCAAGAAGCGGCAACGGTTGGTCATGGTTACTTCGTGCGCGCGTATAATCATGGCGGCATCCGGAGGAGACGAAAAGAAGGCGAAGATGGAGATTTCCCTTTTAGCGAATGGGACTCAATATCGAACCACGACAGACTCGAAGGGGCTTTCGTCGTGGGTTGTGGATACGGTATGTTTAACTCCTCGATTCCCTTATTACAGGCCAATCTGACTTTTCGTCATTACAGCGAGACAAACGGTTTTCTTTCGAAGACCCCAAACCGTCCTCTAGCAACCTTGGAGTCACGGCGCTATCCGCGCAGGAATGGTTAGATGCGCTAGACCGTGCAAAGGAGATGGCTTTGACTCAGCACAACAATGGTGCATACTCGGGCGATGAAACGTTCCGTGATCTTTCGTCGGGCATGTCCAGCCATTCGAACACCCTCGACCGCAGTTCCGAAGTCCACGCGGAAGCCGCACCACCGCCTGGACGAGCAACTTTAATCAAACACCAAGCCACAGATTCAGAATCAGTCAAGGGAAGGAAGAGATTTAGTCGGCGTCATTCCAAGAACGGTCTCGCAGCCGTTTTCTAGATCAACCGCCTTTTCCATTCCCCCCTCTGTGACCTCGGTCTGAAGATGATTTCTGGGCTGTACTCTTTTTTCTTGTTTGATTTTGTCTCTGATCTTCTTTCAAAGGTTGTCTTTGGGTCAGAACAGCCGTTGTGCCGGAACACATCTTCGATTCCATCTATGGACGCCTTGGCTATTCATCTCTTCGCTTCTCACTCTTGTTCTCTCACCTCTATCGACATTCTTGATAGATCTGCCTTGAAATGACGTCCTCTCACGCATCCTATATTGGCAGATATCTTTTGGGTTGTTGATACCCGTTGGATTTTGGCTGTGACCCTTAGCCGATTGTCCTCTCATTTGTTTTTTTGCATTTGTAAGAATTGTTTTCCTTATGGCATGTTTGGATTCTCGTCTTTGCTTCTTGCATTTCGCAATGATGAGCGTGTGTTTTTGCATTTAGATTGGTTGGAAGGAGCATGCATTGTCCTTCGTCTTTTCTTTTTACACATCTCTTTTCTCCCCTTTCCCCTTTCCTTTGTCTTTTTCTTCTTTTACCTTCCTCCCACTCTGCTGGTATATACATCTTGGTTGAAATCATGGCAAGAGCACAGTTTGACTCTATTTGGCATGCCTTGGTCAACCGTGTCTTCATCATTTTCTTGAGCGGTTTTGGAAGTTGATTTGATTCCCTTTTTCATTTTCCTTCTCCTCCTCCTTTCTTCCTCTCTTATGTCTTTTTCTTCTCTGCTCAATTGCTTGATACACAATTATGTTCTTGTCATATAGTTTCTCTTTTGCTTCAATGCCACTCCATACAACCAAGTCATTTCCCAGAATGTATCATTTTTCCTTGGATATCCTGGCTGGGTCGTTTGCTTATATTTCTATTCCCCTCTTTTGTCCAAAACTTTATTATATTGCTTCTCTTCTGTTATTTAACTTGTTAGGGATTGGAAGTTGGATTAAGCGTTTGGATTACAGTACAGGTACAGAATTTGGTGGATAGATTCAAGATCAATCAGATTGATATTGAGATCATTCGTTTTCTTGTTCCAGTTGTAGATTAGTGTACATACTCTATGTACATACATTCCATCAAGCGTGTATTAAACTTCTATCTAATTATTATTCTCCTAGTACAAAAGCAGAGAGAGGATAGAGAGAGTAGAGTATAAAAAAGCACCATTAAATAAACAGCCAATCAATCCGTGACTCATCAAGTTCTTGAATCCAATCGAAATCATCATTATCGTAGTCATCGCCATCATAAGCACCCGCCTGTTCCCTCCTGAGATCCTGCTTCCGCCACATAAGACTCAATACCCACGCCGCATTCCGCACATTCACAGTCGCAATCGCATAATACAGCGCCGACAACCTATCTAGAATAAACGGCCTATGGCTTGAATCCCGACACTCCGCGCCCGCGATGAACGTAGGCCAGATAAGGCACTTGAAGTGCGGATCCTGCGGCGGGATCACGGCTAGTTGGTCGATGAGGATGTGTGCGACGGCTGTGTGGTCGTGCGGGAGGCCGAACCATTCGTTTGTGTTTGTGGGGGGGAAGGAGGAGCCAGTGCGCGGGCGGGAGAGGACGCGGCTTGTGTAGAGGTAGACGGCTGCTTTGTAGGTTGTTGCGAGGGCGATGCGCATTGTTAGGTCTGGGAGGTAGAGGTAGGATTGCAGGTCGATAGCCCAGGCGATGGGGTCGAAGGCTTGGATGTGGTTTAGGAGGGCTTGGGGGGATTGCAGGGGTTTCGAGTTTGGGTGGAGGAAGGAGGAGGAGAAGAGCATTGTTGGTTGTTGTTCGTGGGTGGTGGTGGTGGTGTCGGCGTGGCAGAAGCGGGCGTGGACGAAGAAGATGACTTCAAGGAGGTAGGCGGGGCAGCCGACCCAGGAGGTCTTTTCGAGGCGGCGGAGGGCTGTTGGGCCCATGGAGGGGGAGTAGAAGGGTTTAGAAAGGACGCCCGGTCGGGCGAGGGTTGAGCCCATGAGTTCGATGATGAGGCACCCGTCGACAGTCAATGTGTCCAGCCAGCCGAGGATTTCTTGGGAGCGACTGGCGTCGAACCCATGTTGGCGACTGTTTAGCAAGTTCTTTGCTCCTTCCAAGTGGTATTTCCATGCTTCATCACCGGATTCAATGGCATCCATGAGTGCGAGGACCATTATGGCTGCCGCTGTCTTATCGTCGTTCCGTTTGACCGGATCACGGATGTCTTGGGATAACTGACGGAGGGCCCGCTGTTTGAGTCCCAAGAAATGCTCGTATACTTTTGAGGACGGACGACGGGACATGGAACTTGTCACCTCCCTTTCCACTTCCTTGGGAGTCAAGAGTGTCCCATTGGCAGTCGGCTCGCCCGTGGACCACGGCATTGGCGAGAAATCGCCATCTGCCAGAAGCGCATAATGCAAGGCCCCCGTAGCAGAAAGAGCGTTGGCAAGAAGGGGAGACTCTCCGACTAGGGAGATAAGATCACGGTATGGATTCTGAGTGTTTGAATAGAGAACAAGATCGCCTGCTGTTTTCTTGTTGACTATGGAGTTACGTGTCAGCATGTTCTCAAAAAGCAGAATTGAATAGCAAAGTGGCATACAATGATATATGTAGAATCTCGCCAATCCATTGATATCTTTGAGAATAGGGTCGACCAAGCTCGGCAAAATATGGGTACCATCCGTAGTAGAGGTGTTCCGGGATGCGGAAACTTGACCATTATTCTTTCCCCGCTGCTGAGCAGCCCCAGAAGAACCCACGGGCAATGTATCTGAATCGTTAGGAACGGCGATTTGATTCGATGTATTGGGGACAGACTGGTTGAGGACTTCGACTGTAGACGGAGGATTCGTGTTCTCGGTTGGTGCTGGTACTGACAATTCATGGGATTCCCCAACGCGACGGGGACTCTTCTTTGTAACCTCTTCAAAACTGCGGCCCATCATCTTTCCACGACTAGCCACACCTCCCTTAACCCAAACGAGAGGCTTCTGATATCCCAAGCATTCCTTTCCGGCATCTCGACACTTTTGACAGGTGGGCTGGCCATTGTCGCAAATGATGCGCCGACGGCGACAAGTATAGCAACCTTTTGCAACCATGACTTTGACGGGATTATCTGCGGTCTGCTGATAAGTCTTGTAAGTCCGTAAACCGGGTCAGCAGAGAATCGTGTATTTCGAGTTGACAGCCATACTCGACGACAGTCAAGCGTAATCGGGTGGCGGTAGAGCCTGATAGCACTGCGACAACATCTCTGAATATAGCCAACGGTGATGGAATAGAAAACGATAATCTTCTAGAGCAAAGGAGAGAGCGATCATGAGCAAAAGCCAAGTTCGCTATAAAGAGAGGATGGTGTCAAAGAAGTTGACTCGAAGAACTCGAAAAGAACAGCGGGGCCACATGCTGAGTCATCACTGGTAAGGCTAACTAACTACTGTAACTACCAGATTGGCTAACGATTTTAGACTGTCTGGCTCGTAGCTTATTTTGACCAGCTTATTGTAAGTTATCTTTAAGATTGTGCAATTGGTGAGTATACTACTGTTTTTCGGGCTATCGTATAGTGCAAATGGCGCGGATGGAATGTACACAGCAGATAACACAATCAGGGTCTCCATAGTCCTTTTGACAACCCATGCTTCTGGAAGCCAAGACGGTGGAATCAATCGGACAATTAATCCATACAATTGCCCTAGCAACTACGAAGCCAAAGTACGAAGTACAGCAGCTGCAAGTCATGGCCAAGAGGATGACAAGGTGGAATGTTTTGCATCTTTCATCTGCAGACACTCTCCCCCTTGCAGGCACAACTACTTGTACTTCGATACAAGCCGCGCGGACAGAGATGTCATATGCGATTCTGCCGGTATGTACGACAGGTACTCTTATGCTGTAAGAAAGAGAGGGCTCAATAAGCTTGCTTCCGACTTGAGGAGATATCTGCATCTCTTACAGCCCTCGGAAGATGTCCAATTGGATCCTGGGTCTGAATTGCCCGTCATATAGTATACAGGTGCATAGTGCTAGTGCACGGATTCAAGGCAAGCCTGACAGATCAAAGTTCTATGATAGTTCCTGTCAGGGCGAGTGTGCCCTGAGTCCAAGTGTTATGTCCCTGTCCCGATAATGAGGCGGTCACCAGCGGCAATTCCGGATTGGTCGGTCACGCTAACCTTGTCAGACGCCAATCCGGATACGGCAGCCACTATACCGAATGCGGAATAATCTACTAATTACTATACCTAAAAAGGAATAGTACCTGTACATGCCAGCTGAAAGGAGGAAATGTTACCCGATTAGGCGAACTGCTTCGAGGATAGATTGGTGGTATATCATCTTCACACACACCCTCCACCGGCCCAGTTGCCAATTCTTTTGCTTTTTGCATTGTGTTTTATTGTTCTGCAGCCCTCCTTGTACACTGTGTATGTCTGTCAGTTCTCCTTTTTTTTGCAGCATCCCAGCACAGTCTCCCATGGTGATCCGGCTGTTTATTTATATTCATTGCATCAAGTGGGACTTTTTTCCACAATACGATTCAGATCTTTTTCTGCTAGAGGCCAGAGACTAATTCTACTTTCTGCTAGCTACTAGTCTAGCTTCTTCCCCAAAAAGATATTCCTGTGCGCCGCAACTCGACTCCATAAACAACTGCTCCGTCCGCCGTTTCAAATCATCGTTGCGGGGAACACAAAAACACCGGCGACGCCTTTGTCCAAATCCTCTTCCTTCTTCCTCTCCGACTTTTCAAGACCAATACAGACCAGCACCTTTCTTGCCTTTCGTTTTGCATGGGAGATTCCACTTGCAGCGCGCGCCCGGGGTGTCTGGTAATGCACTACTGACCGACCCTTCTCCGCGAGCCTACGCCTATACGCGCCGCCTTAAAAACCGGCCATGACAAATAGGAGGTCGTCTACCTCCGTTAGCGAAATGGTTTCCCAGGCCCACGTTCTCGATCGCCCTGTGCCTCCGCGACATGCGACTTCCTCTGTGGTGTCGCGTCACAGCCGTCGACGCTCTGGCCACTCTCACCACGGCGGCACCTCTCGACAACCGCAGAACGATTTTCCTATTTTCACGCATACGGGCGATATCGAGATTGTTATACGTGCGGGAGGACAGGAGAAACGATACTTGCTACATCGGTTGATATTGGCGCAGTGTTCGGGGTTCTTTGCGGCTAGTACCAGCGAGGAATGGTCAAGACAGCCTGTATCAGGGCCGCCAAAGCCAGATGGTAGTGCTATGTCGCGGATGACCGAGGATGATACATTGTCTACTGGATCGACACTTGCGCAATCGGATGTTGGAGGGATATCTCGCCCGATCGAAAAGAGGAGATGGAGGTTTGAGCTGGATTGGCAAAATAAAGCAGAGGACGAGGAGCCGATTCTGGTCCAGAAGGTTGGTCCCTTCATTATGAAAAAGCAAGCATGTCTAACGTTTGTCAGCCACCGAGCTTCTCAGCAGCTTTTGCGAATGCGGTTCAGCCTCCTCCGGCAGTGACCAAACCATCAGGATCCCAAGCGGGTTTCTTCCGTTCAATGGCAAACCTGACAGGAATGCAATCGACGACCAATTTGCCCCATAACACAACAGACGAACCTCCGCACCCGCTCATTCGCGATTACGATAACCTCTTCCGTCTATTCTACAACCATTTCCCAACCCTGAACAGCGTCAATATCGCGACTGCGTATGCGGAATGCAAGTGTCTCCTCGGACTGGCCGACATGTACGATGCTCTACCAGTCACAGGCCCCCGGGTTGACCATCATCTCCTGGGCTTCGGAACACGACTATTCAAGCAGATCGCCAAATACCCACCCAGTTACCTGAAACTAGGCTACATGGCACGCAGCCGGGTCGTCTTCTCAGAAGCACTAATCCACGTCGTCGGCCAATGGCCAGCCGGCCTATTCCACCTACGCAACGGCTCCTATCCCTCCCTCCCAGACTCCGTCCTCGACATAATCGAAGACAAAGTCGAAGACCTAGAAGACATGAAAGCCCGCGTCGACTCCAAACTCTTCCGCCTAACCCTCACCACCTCACGCGGCGAACGCGTAAACCCCAACAACGCATACCTAGACTGGCTCGCCGTCTCTCTCTTCCGCCAATGGCTCGTCGAAAGCACAACAGCACCCCCAGCCCCAATTCTCAAGAACTCGCCCACCCCGCACCAAACACACCATCGACACACTGAAACCTCCGCATCATCATCCCACAGACCTTCATCTGCCAGATCACCATCCGCCAGCCATTCTTCCGTATCACCATCGCCAGCGAAGGTATACCGCCTCATCGGCTCCTCATCCTCACAGGCCTATCTGGCTCATGACGAACTCAAGCGCTTCCTCAAGGTCCATCCAACGCCGTCGTCGGACTCGCTCTATACGCGGGACGTGCTTAAGCGTTTCGAGCGCAAAATGGATGAGATTAAGCGGCTTGCTAGGGAGATCGTCAAGCCGTTGATGCGGAATTTTCTCGAGCTTGATCTTAAGGGCACTGCGAGTGGTACTGTGAGTGCTGAGCAGGGGAGCAGAACTATGGAGCTGCCTTATTTGACTTGTACGAAGGTTGAGGATGCGGATATTCCGTGGAGGTGACCGAGCCCTATTTCCCGACTCGCGAAATGATTATATCCTACGCTACGCTGTCCGTCTTTTATATTGACGCCCTTCTCTCTATCTCATCACACATGATACTTATATTCGATCTTTCCCGGTACACAGTCCTCTCCTTTGACTGCGCCTTGTCACTCGTTATGGCCCTAATTATTATCCTTACATCCTCACATATTATCAAACCAACGACCGCGATGACGTCCTTATAAACGTGTCTATGAGTTATGACCAGACAAGCTATTAACATCTGATTCGATTTACCCTGTTTGAAACTTTGAAGTGATGTTGTACCAATCCTAATCATATCTGTCTTTTTATTGTATGTTTTGTGGTGGCACGTGTCCTATCTATCCATCTATATCCTATCTTCTAGATCTGGGATGAAAAATGAATGTATTGGCTCACGCCTGAGTACTTTTCTGATCATTTATGTCAGTCACATCGTAAATCCTATCCTATCGTACAAGCAAGTCTCTCTCATGATACGACTTATTGATCCCCAATAACCTCCAACCCACCCATATACCCCCTCAGCACCTCCGGCACAACAACAACCCCCCTCTTCTCATCCCACCCATTTTCCAAAATCGCCGCCAACACCCTAGGAACCGCCATCGCCGTCCCATTAACCGTATGCGGGAATCTCGACTCCTTCGCAGACCCGCCGCGAACACGGGTCCCCAGTCTTCGACTCTGATAGTCTGTGCAGATGGACGCAGAGGTGACTTCGCCCCAGGCGGGTTCGAGGTCGGAGGTATTGCGCAGGCGGGAGGGGAAGAGGGCTTCGATATCGCGTTTTCGGGAGGCGGAGGCGCCGAGGTCTGTGGTTGGCATTTCGAGGATGCGGCAGGGGAGGTTGAGGGAGGTGAGGATTTCGGTTTGGATGGTGAGGAGGTCGTTGAAGAGGGTTGTTGAGGGGTGGTCGGTTTCGGGTTGAGTGGGGTTGTTGTTGTTGTTGTTGTCGGCCCAGCCGAATAGTTCGACCTTGGTGAATTCGTGGACTCGGTATAGACCCTTGGTGTCGACGCCTCGAGATCCTGCTTCGGCACGGTAGCACCGGCTAGAGCCTACCAGTTTGACGGGGAGTTGGGAAGCCTCGATGTCGCGGCCGGCGTACATAGCTGCGAGGGGGATCTCGGCCGTACCGGTAAGTGAGCGCGGGGGTTTCGAGTTCTTATCCTTCTCGCTCTGCTCGACAGTCCAGATCTGCTGCTCATTGTGCTGGTCGCGGGGCTGGAACCCGCACGCTTCTGCGATGTACGAGTAAACGAGCGAAGGAGGGGACACGATCTTCCACCCGTGACGGCGGGCGACTGCCAATGAATACTGGACTAGTGCGTGTTCGAGAAGTGCGCCTTCGTTCGTGAGGAAATACCATCCCCAGCCAGTCGTGGTGGCGGAGCTGGTGAAATCGATCAAGCCCAGAGAGGTGCCGATAGCGACGTGGGAGCGGGAGGGGTCTGGTGAGGATCGGGTGGCCCATTCGGGGGGCGATTGAGGGTCGAAATTGATGTAATCAATCAGTTTGGGGTCGTGTCCGACAGGCGTTTCGGAGGAGGAGAGGTTGGGGAGGGCGAGAGCGAGACGTTGGATTTCCTCCGCGCAGCTTGTTTTCCGGGTGTTCATCGCGTGCGATTCATCTTTCAACCGCTGTGCTTCAGATCGCAGAGCTGTCAGATCCTCTTGTCCCGTATTTTCCTGCTGCTCACGAGCCACCTTCGCAATCGTCTTCTCTAACTGCTTTATGCGGGACCGCGGAGCTTGGAGATCATGATCGAGCTGCCGACTCTCCTCGGACAATTGCTGAATCCGGAGCGGGTATTCGGAATGAGAGGCATAATTCCGATCCAGGCAGTTTTTCGCGTAGATTTCTGCGTTTTGGCGGATATGTTTGACGTCCGGGGTGGGTTTTGGTGCTGTTGCTGGTCGGACCACGTCTGACGGGCGGCGGAGGGACGAGGTGAAATTGCGGCGGATGGAGGGGGTGAATCTGGTGAATCTGCGAGATACCATGCAATTGAGGCAGACATATGGTGCCTTCGAGGCCGTCGAGGAGGCCATCAGAGAGGCCATTGAGGGGATATGTGTTGGAGGGTGGTATGTTTGGTATGGATTGAAGATCTGCGGCGCTGAAGTTTTGGATTCCGCCGCTTTCCCGATTGGGATACTAAATAGATTTGGTATTTTCATTCAAGTATGTCAAAGATAAAAGATAAATAAATGCACCATCGTAACTCATCGGACTATAAACAGACATGGTACTTTCATTCTGGTCACTAAAGTCCCAACTTATGCTTCTTAATCCTCGCGCCAATGCCAACAACAACCAAAACCGATGTCACCACAACCCCCCACAAAGGAATATGCAAAGCATTCAGATTAAACGTCGTCTGAGTAGCCGCAGTAACAGTCCCCAGCTCCAACATCAACAGAGCATATCCCGATGCACGGTGATATTTGTAGATCTTCTTTCCCGTATCAACACTCCCCAGAACCCGAACGGACAAGAAATACTGCACCACGCCCACAGACGCCTGCAGAATGATACCAATATAGGTAATCAAACCAAGCACACCATGGGGAGACGTGAAGCGCTCATGGTCACCCTTGTTGATTTCGATGACGAGAAAGGCCGCGATGAAGGCGAGCAGACTGAGGCCTTGGATGATATAGTGGAAGCGGGTTCCGATGAGCTTCTGACGCGCTGTGCTGGTTGGTTGGAGGATCAGGGTGCCTTGGACTTGAAGGAGGAGAGCTATGGTGTTAAGAAGCTGTATCGAGTTAGCCATGGTTCATGGGATTGGGGTTGGATGGGGATCGTGGGGACGCACCGGATGACCAGTGAAGAGCATCAGAGGTTGAGATAGGACGCCCGACCAGACGAGAATCATCAACTGAGGGTAATTGATTAATATCGCTTCATCTGTATATAGACCCGTTAGATCTGCAAGAGGCGTGGCACTCACCACCCATATTCCAGCCTGGGCGATCGCAGCCGTGCCTATAGCAACCAGGTCAGTATAAATTACTTAGCGATCTTCATCGGGATAGTTAATCTCACCAGTAAACACATTATACGGCATGGCATCCTCCTCTCTCTGGGTCGCGGCACCTGGTCCGCCCAGCAAAGGCTGCTCGGCCTCGGCCTCGATAGTTCGAGGATGTTCCTGCGGGATTCCAGTAGCGGACGCCATTATTGAGTCGATTTATGATTGAGATGATTACAGAGGAAGGATATATACAAGCATTGCATTTGTATATAAACGGTGAGATGTTCAATTGCCAATCACAGTCAGCTGATTACAATGACGCAGCTGGAGGCGTCGATTGCTAATCAGCTGAACTTCTGCAGTACAACCATAAGCTGAACAAAAGTACAAAAGCAGAGCGAAATACCGAAGGAAAAAAGCAAAAGCAAAAGCATAAATCAAGAGGCAACAGCAAAATCCAGTAGAAGCAGAGCAGAAACCGAAACAGCAAATGTCCATCTAGTCTATCCAATTATTCCAACACAGCAACATCAGGAACAATAGCGGAAACAAAACATACTATCAAAGCAGAAAGCATGGGTGAAAAGCAATAGCAAAGAAACAGCAATCTGTCGATCTCTTACCATAGTAGCAACAGCAACAGCAGCTACTGGCCTCCGTTGCAGACACACACAGCACCCAACTCATGCTCGCGACAGAATCCGAACTGGTGGCAGTCACGTCTAACGCACATGCGCTCTTGCAAGTGGTCATTGACGCATTCCTCAACCTCGCTCTCGCTCTCGTATTCGTCGTTATCGCCATCCTCGCTATCGCTATAAAATTTCCAGATGTAAGCAGGGTCCAGTCCCTCAGGGAGTAGGTAATCATTTTCATCGAAATCATCGGTATCGGTGCCCTGGTGGTTGGAGTTCGGGAAAGGGCTCTGCGCCTGCCCAGGAGGAGTAAGGTAGGTAGCAATCGCCTGTCGCTGTATCTCTCGCGCTCGCTCGATGTCTTCCTGGCCGAGCTGCTCGAGTTGCTCGAGTTGTTTAACGACGTCCTGATAACGCTCGATGAAAATTTTTAGACCGGTATAGATGTAACATTCCTGCCTGCGGACAGCTTCAATGATGGCTTCTCGTTCGTTGACGGGGATGCATTGATGGACGACCATCTTGATGCTTCTGCTCGTTGGTACTGTTGTATATTGGAAATTCGAATCTGGCAATGACGGGAGGGAAAGGGATTGATAAAATGGCTTTGATGCAGAGAAGATACTTACAGGCGAGGTACGGTCCTTTTATAACTTAGAAGCTGTCCTGACCAGCCCATAATATTTCCCAGTCTGAAGCTATCCCGTCGTCTGAAAGGAAATAGCCTCATTGACACCCCTGCAATGCCCTTGTCGATGTCGCGACGGAATCATTGATCCCGTTGTTCGAACACGCTGTGTCCCATAAAATATTAATGGAAGATTCCATAATTCTTTCCACGATTATAGGTGACATGAGGCCATGTGTGAGACATGTATGTGTTCAAGGGGGAGTGAACCCGTAAAGCCGTGGTGTATGAGGGGAATCCTTCAGATTCGAGACACTGACAATGCCAAAGAGAAACCACCCGAAGGCAAGATCCAGGAATCACAAATGAAATGACAATTTTATCCAGATGAGTTAATAAAAAAAAAGGTGGGGTCAGGGATTTTTCATCCATTCACTTCATCCTTCAGCAGCGTTTACCCTGCTGCAAATACTGCAAAGAAAGCCCTAACCATCCTATAAATGTTAACGCACCAAAACAATTCCTTTTACTATTTATTCCTCCTTCAACTCTCCTGCTCCAAGACAACCATCTTTGTGAGATCCTTCATCATCCTTCCTCCATCCATTGACCCTAAGACATTTGTTTCTCTGCTATCACAATGGGCAGAACCGAAATCGAGATTGAAGCCATCCTCTCCACCCTCGCCATTATCTACTGGCGCTACACCGATCCCTCTACCGGCATTACCAACAACCCTTACGGCTTGGACTGGATTTGCGTCGAGCGCAGCGTCTACCGTCTCCTCGTTCTGCGCGGAACCATCAAAATGGGCGATAATTTTTATGAGAATCCTTGGGACTTGTATTTGAACGAGTACGCGCCGGCTGGTATGCGTCGTTCGATTTCTTCGGTTCAGGGTCAGAGTCAAGTTGTTCAGAGTTCGACCTTGATGGCTTCTACTACTTTTGTTCTTACTTCAACCGCGTCTTCCGAAGACCAGGGTCGGGGTCGTCAGCCTGCGAATTGTGATGGACAGCAGCAGCAGCCACAGCGCCGTGTTTGTTTCCTCGATACTCCTAGCCCTGCTCGTGGAAGAGCTCCCCGTCGCCTTCCGTTGAGCCCTGCTCCAAACGCGCGATTCCATTGAGTCGTCATTGATTACTTCGACATGCGATATTGGGTTAGTTTGGATTGGCCTTTGTGATTACTTTATTTCTGGTAAGCTTTATCTTGAACGGAAGACTTGAACTATACTTACTCCTTGCAACAGGACTGTACAGATACCCGTTGGCATATCATAATGCTTGGATAATGGCCGAGGACGAATATGTGTCGGATTTGGATATGGATACGAACTTGTCATGGCTTATGTTTCTCTCGATGTATCTATCTTGTCAACAATAAGAACACCATGGCGTCTCTCGAATAAACTTGTGATAGATAGAGCCAACTTGCACTGTGACACTATATCTATCCTCTTATTCCATAACATAGCCCTATATACACCGCAAACAGCCTGTAAGCAAAAAGCCCACTCACAGTGATTACCCCAATCCCATTTTCATTGTCTCCAATCTACTAGGGTATTCCTCGGATCTTAAATTTCCATTGTCTGGAATATGAACCCGGCTGGTGGCGACAGACCTTTCCTGATAGTTCTGATAGAAGAATACCTCATCCAATCGTTTTGAATAACTAAGATTTCAATAGCGAGAAAGTTGTCCAACTTGGTGACCATTTCCGACCTTGATTCCCTTCAAGTTCCGCCCCCTGCATGTGTGATAGAGCTCTTGGTGGCGAAGTGGCCGACCTACGATGCATTCGGGCATTTGCTTCGTACAGTGCCACTGTTTCCTCTTCAGATAACCTTAATTCCGTCTCCTCTACTCCTGGCCGCATCATGGTTTACAACAAGAGTGCTTATTGGCAGATCAGAGTCCCCAGATACGGACCGCCTAGCAATAGCCCGTTATCAAGAGTCCTCCACGATTCTCATCAGGATTACCTGCTATGAATTTACACTACCAATGACTCGTTTCCGGTGTTCTTCAAGTACACAGCTACGAACAGAGTGCTCTCATCGACACGGTAGGAGAGTTTGTCCTACTATCTCTAGGTGATAGACACGATATTGTCGATATTATCTGTGATGACTCGATCAACTGCGCAGACATAACTGGATGTCCATGTCGTCGCCCTCTAAAATCTGCTGGATCTGAATCTAAATCGACGGGCCCACATATAAATAATTTCCTATTAGCCGGTGATGAAATGAACGATATCAGTGCGTGACAAATGGCTCGATTCCACTATTCTGAAGAAATGAACGCATATCTATACAACTCTGGCCAGTCATGTCAATCTCACACATCCTCTGGCAGCGAGTATTGTCAGAGTCTGCTGTACTCAATGCGATGCTGTCCAAAGGAACCATGAAACCGAGATAGTTGTGTCTCGTCGGTGTGGAGTGGGCAAGGTTTCCCTCAAGAAGTGGACTGAAGCAAGTGCACAGTTCAAGACGGTCGTTCTCGAATAAGCCTGGTTTACTCATTGGAATCATCCGGGACCTGCTGTACCCTCTTGACAAATACTCTAGGACAACAATGAGAACAACAAGAAGGCAAAAGAAGCAATAATACCCTCCAGCCACACCGCTTATTTTCCCCGTGATTACCTCCAGATCCTCAGCCCAAACTCCGAAACAGCTTACATTTCTGAAACCAGGCTTCTTCAGAAATTGGGCTTGCACAACATAAACGTACAGCATTTAAGGAGCCCGTTGACGGTTCTCTGTATTCCTGACACTGTTCTAGAATATGATAACATAATAATAACAGCATGGACATGTGTACTCCGTCGTACAGAGCACATGATCTGGACTTATTAGCTTCTCGGGAAAATGCAGAATAACGTGCATCTCTGATCTCTTTCCGCTTTGGGTTTCTGCTGGGAGGTACGTAGGTGACAAGTATGCAGGTCATTTATGGTACGGAAGCTATGTTATAGGAGGAGGGGGGAAAGAGGAAGGTTCTGTGCATGACCTGCATGTATATGTACAAGTACCCAGTGTTTGCCAAAGGTTTGTAGGAGCAGGTTTGTCAGTATCAGCGTCAGATTGAGTTGGCGTTCGTGATGCTGATTCTGATCGCATAAGATGTACTCTGAATGGTTATTGGAGATTGTAAGTAGACGTACCTGAAAATCACTTTAATCGCCAGCGTGCCATGTAGCAGTCCAAGTAGACGATACCGCTGCGACACAAAACAACGGTTACATGCAGCTGACCAGGCAATCATCCATACAGACACGCGCTCTGGTCTCTCACCATTCCATTTCGATCCATTTCTACCGCTGTTCTATTCCAGGATCGTCAGGAGATTCCCCAAACTTCCCCGTAATATGGCGTAGCAATCTGACAATCAATGCATCTAACAAAAAGGGAAGTTGGAGAATGCAATTACCGATGGCTGAATGACGCACGGCCGCGGCATCTTCAAGACACTTCCGGGTTACACTGAAGTTCGTTTCTTTGTAGATCGGCTTGTTTCTTCTTCGTTTTGTTGTTTATTTCTCCAGATCGGCGCGAATCAGGTCTCAGCGCGCGATTGAACTCAGAGAACTCTTCTTCCCCCTCCTTGTCCCATGTGGCCAGCCAATCGATTGCTGTATGTAGACGGACCCCAGCATGTTTGCAGCCCATCGGGAGCAAACATGACCGGCGGCTTCGCTCCTATGTGTTGTTTGTAAGAAGGAAGTTACATCATAGAACCGTGGAAATTTCCAAACACGATCCGGTTCTAGAAAAGCCGTTGCCAATAATTTCGTCTACACCGACTCGCCATCAGTTATACGGTCAAGAGGGGGGTGTCGTGGCTCGTGGCAACGAGGCCAGACAGTTTCTGTCTGGTTCGGTTGCGCGGTGGTATTTGGGTGGTTTCACAATTTGTCCCAATGGGGAACAACGGAAGTTGCTCATACTGAGACCTCCACAGGGCAGCCAATGCAACCAGGCCGACAATGGGAGGATTTTCTTCCAAAGGAGTTCCATTTTCTTTTTTTGATCATCTGTTTTTTCTGCCGTTCAGCTGCATCATTTCGGGTTGAAGTGCAGTGGTGCAGTCGGTGACAGCCCTGGTATCACCTTGGCGCCTGTCACCAAAGAACAATGAAAGATCATTAAACATTGCCAAGGCTGGGGTTTATATATATATGGAGTTGGTAACAGGCCTTCATTATTGTGCACCAAAGCAACTCTTCCTTTTCTCCAAGCTTCAGACACCTCTTTGTCAGAAGACATATCTCTCTTCAGTCTCGAATAATCCAGTCGTCTTGAATCCTCCTACGCTCTCCTCCAAACAACCAAGCAGATCGTCAAGCTCTCCGTTCTCCAGAAATAAACACAGAACGACTGCCACTATTGCAAAATCGCAACCGAAAATGCCGTCCATGCAGATCTACGAACACGGATCTTTCCCCGAAGCACGAGGCCTCATCTACGATGAATCCGAAATGGCGCTCTTCCGCGCAAAGCTCTCCTACCAATCAACCATTGACGCCCGCATGGCATCGAAAGACCCCAACCTGGCAGCGATCGCGGAGACCCAAGCCCGTATCCTCAAGCGCTGGGAAATGCTGAAACACATAGATAAGGAGGCGATGGACAACGGGACACGGGATCCGACAATTAAGACACAAATGGCACAACATGCATGGAGATATAAACAGCTGGAGGAAGTAGCGACGAAGACAGGGGCTTGAAGATGGAGACATGTATACTAGGAGTTGGTCTATTCTTTTTTCTCATCATTTCTGGCGTTCAAAGATTCAGCAACCTGCGAAGCATACCATCATGGCACACGGAGTTTAGACATAATAATACTAATTGCTTTCTTTCACTTGCCTTTGCCTCTTCTACGCTGTATTCTCTCCTTATTCCATCTGAAGATGCAAGAAGGGCCCCTGCATCATCACAGGCCACAACAAAACACAGGAATCGACTCCCGAATCCCCCTTGGTAGAACGTCACACATGTCAACGAGTGCTGTAACAGTAACACGCATGACACGTACACCATGTGTACCGTCCAACCGTCACATAATAACAGAGAATCTCCCAATGCCCCAAATCGGCACCGGGGAGGCTTTGTGGCACTTTGCACGAAACGACCAGCGCCAGCCTCCAGTCCACCCCCTGAGCTGAATGGAAAGAAAAGAGCCGACAGAGAACACGACGAACGATGAATGACTCCAGGTGATGGCTTCTCTATCGAGGATTGGTTGGCTCTCAGCACGTGGTTTGCTAGGAGGTGTTCCTTTTCATGGAGATTCGTGGCAGGTGTTTCAGTGCGCAACCATCCGGAGGATTGCGGTTGTGTGTCGGAGAGTTCCGGTGCTGGGGCAGTTTGTGCTCTGTGTTGTTATAGAGCTGTAACCATGATGGAATTAGTTAATGGTTATTTGAATGGTTGTTGTAGAGCAAAATATCAAAGATAGCCTTCACGGAACGAAGAAGAGGAGGTGGAAAGCATTTCTCGATCACATCGAGTAATAATACGGCCCTATCTACCACTATTTCCGTTATCTTATCGATAACGTCAACCCCGCCTTGAATGAGCTACCATGTTCGGAGTATATAAACAGTCCATATCCCAACTCTTCCCCTTCGCGCCAAGTCAATCTCATTCCTCTACTACCATTCCTTGACTAAAATCATTACTCTTCTTCTCTCTCAACAAACATGGAATCCAACGCGTCCCCCCCCTCCGCCGCCGAACCCACCACCACGGCAACCGATTTCATCCCCTCCAACGAAATCGACACCACCTTCGCCCACACCACCAACCTCGCCTCCGCAGCCCTAAACACCAAAGTCCTCTCCCGCTCAGACGACTACTTCGCCTCCGCCACAAACCTCCTCACCCCAACACCCCCCATCAACCGCCCCGGCGTCTTCGTCCACACAGGCGCCTGGTACGACGGCTGGGAGACAAGACGCCACAACCCAGAGCCTTACGACTGGGTCGTGATCAAGCTGGGCGTTGCAAGCGCGGTTATCAAGGGCATCGAGGTGGACACGGGGTTCTTTGTGGGGAACTTTGGCGAGAAGGCCGAGGTGCAGGCGACGAATGCCGAAGGCGGGGGTGGGGTAGACGATGAGGAGATCGCCAAGGCTGGGTATGGCAATTGGGAGACGATTTTGCCGGCGAAGGCGTGTGGGCCTTCGCAGAGGCGCGCGTGGCGGGTTGATGAGCAGTTTGCCTCGAAGCCCTACACGCATGTGCGGTTGTTGATGTATCCCGATGGCGGGTTTGGAAGGTTGAGGTTGTATGGGCATGCTATTCCGCCTGCGTTGCCGGCGCAGGTTATTGCGAGCACGGACCGCGCGGTGTTGCCTGTTGAGGAGCTTTCGTCGGCGTTGGTGGGTGGGTTGGCGCTGGGTGCGTCGGATCAGCATTTCACGCCGTGCTCGAACCTGTTGCTTCCTGGTCGTGGGGAAAATATGGGTGATGGATGGGAGACGGCTCGTTCGCGGGCTCCTGGGCATGTCGATTGGGCGATTGTCAAGCTTGGGTTGCCGGGGTCTGTGGCCAGGATTGTGGTGGATACGAAGGATTTCCGGGGAAATTTCCCTCGGACGGTGAGGGTGCATGGGTTGGTGGGGAAGAAGGATAAGGAGGGGCAGGTCCCTGCGCATGATGATCCGGAATGGATTGAGTTGCTTAAGGGGGAGAGGGCTTGTAAGGCGGATACGGAGCATGTGTTTGAGGGCGATGACCTTGCTGCTGAGGGTGAGGATACTCGGGTCTTCTCTCATGTCAAGTTGACTCTCGTGCCGGATGGAGGAGTGAAGCGACTTCGCATCCTTGGTAGACGAGGAGTCATTGCTTAAACAGCATCTTAGACTATGCATGTACATACTGAAAGTAAAAGAATACAAGTTTTGTATCCTAGAAGCACCTATGCATATTGTATTGATTACCACAAGCAAACTCCAACCCATCTCCAGACCGTCTTTTAAAGGAACATAATAAACAACAGCAGGTATCTCAAGTATTAGAAGAAAGAAAAAGAACTTCCACGAAAAAACAACCGCATCATGATTCATATCCATCGTCATCATTCATTGGAAAGAAAAAGAAACAATTAAACACCAATAATGAATCTCACGCTCTCGAATGAAAAGGGGATATAGAACAGTAGAACACAAGAAAAAGGAAATTGACCCCGAACTCCAGCGAGAAACCCCAATGTCTATGAGATGTATTTCCCGTTCCCGTCTGTTTTCTGGTCTGCAATATCAAAAAAGTAAGAAATAAGTAAAAGTCTAAGCAGAAGGAAAGCATCAATCCGCTTCCGACGGCGACTTCTCCAACTGTTTCTCCTCATCCGGCGAAAGAACAACATTCTCCGACCCCAATGACGTAAAACTATTCGACCTCGGAACTCCAACATCAGACGAAGAACCAGTAACAGCAGCACTAACACTCGCCTGATTCTTGTCGCGAATCGCCAGTCTGGTCTTCGTATACGTCGGCACAGGAGCGAGGTACTTATCCAGCATATCGGAGAGAATGGTCGAACGCACGGGCTTGGGAAGGTAATTGTTCATACCCGCCTCAATGCATTTCTCGCGGTCGCCCTCGATGGCAGACGCAGTCATGGCGATGACGAGGACTTCATTGACGTTGGGGTCTGGGTCGCGGCGAATCTCGCGGGTAGCGTTGTAGCCGTCAAGGGTTGGCATTTGCACGTCCATTAGGACGACATGGAAGGGATTTCCTTCCTGGGAGCGTGTGCGTAGGGCTTCAACTGCTTGGCGGCCGTCGCTATAGGCTTCGCATTGGAGGTTGAGGCCGACGACGAATTTGACAGCGATCTTTTGGTTGATGGGGTTGTCTTCGGCGATGCAAACGCGGATATGCTCGCGGGGGACCATGGAGAGATCGCGCGCGATTGGCTTCGCAGGCGCCTTTTTCTCGACTTGGTTGTTGTTCTGGGAATAGGTGGTTTTGGCGAAGGTTTCCTTGGGTGCCTTATTGAACGACAGGTGGAACGTCACTGTCGTGCCCTGACCAGGAGCTGAATCGAGCCATATCGCTCCGCCCAGGACATCCTCAATGATAGCCTTGCAGATACTAAGTCCCAGTCCACTACCGCCATAGGATCTTGCGGTCGAGCTGTCGGCCTGCGAAAACGGTCTGAACAATCGCGACTTCTGTTCATCGGGAATCCCAATTCCAGTATCCGTCACGGAACACTCGAGACGTACACGACCCTTACCCTCACGTGAAACCTTCGCCCTCACAGCCACGGATCCCTTTGGCGTGAACTTGTAGCTATTGCTGAGCAGGTTCATGAAGATTTGGTGTAGACGAACGGGATCACCAAGCACAACAAGCTCCGGTGGAACTTTCTCCAGGTCTTCGATTGTCTCCAACCCTCTATCCCGATGCGTGTACCGCAGCGCACGGACAACCTCCGAGATTGTCTCCTTGATATTCAACGGAACCGTAGATATCTTCATCTTGCCCGCCTCCAACTTCGAGAAATCCAGTATGTCATTAATAAGCGTCAGCAACGTATCAGCGCAGACACGGATCGACTCGACATATTCATCCTGCTCTTTGTCAAGATGAGTGCCCTTAAGCAACTCCGAAAGACCAATAACTCCGTTCATCGGCGTCCGCAGATCGTGCGAGATATTCGCCAGGAAGATGGACTTAGCTCTGGCCGCATCTTCCTTGAGCTTCACGTTATGATTGGCTTCTGCTTCCGCAGCCTTGGCTTTCTGCTCTGCTTCGCGAGCCTGTGCGAGGGCGCGCTTTTGCGCCTCGACCATCGATGCGTTAGTCGCGCTGACCTTGCGGACTTCCCGGAAGAGCAACGCATTTGACAACGAGATACCAATCTGGTTGCAGAGCAGATGGAGGACCATCACATTGCGTTGCGTAAAGGAATTCGGTTTCCCTTCGATATGGATGACTCCGAGGAGATGCTCTGCTTGCACAATTGGCAGCGCGATCACAGATCGACCAAACGGGAATCGTGCCTGGTATGCCTCGCTGACGTTGGAGAAGCGCTCGTCCTCGAGGACGTTGTGGACGAGGACTCTCTCCTTAGTACGCATTACGTAGTGCGAGATTTGCTGGGCCATCTTATCGTCGACTTCGGAGAATGGGAGGCCATCGACGAAGGACTTCTGTCCCTTTTCAAGGTCACCTGCTGCGGCAACGGCAAAGCCATTGTCGTCGAAATCTGTAGCAATGACTGCAAAGTCCGAACCGTTACACGACTCAAGCACAATCTCGATCATTTTGGTGAAGAGCTTATCGATCTGAAGCTCAGATGACATGACTTGACTGGATTCGAGAATGCTCGACAGATCAATGATGTCAATCCCGAAAGCAGGAATACTATCAAGCGATCGCTCTCCGGTAGTAACTTCATTTTGCTCGATCCAGCGATGTTTCCTATCATCCTCCATATTCTGAGTCATTACCATATGATCCTGCCCAACCGCCGTATGTTCAATCTCGAGCGAGTCAACAGTTTGACATCCGACATCAATACTCCTCGACGAAGTAGCCGTCTTGAGCAACCATTCATGCTTTTCAGAAAGCTGTGCTGCTTTTCCGGCCGCGCTGATAGCAGCCCATGCTGCTATAGCGTCTTGCATCACAGAACGAGCGGCTCTCTTAGCACCGCGTCGGATCAGGAACTCGCCGTGCAACTCGAGTGCAAGGGCTTCTTCCAACGGCCACCCATGGATTTGGCAGTGGTCGATCGCAGCTTCGAAAGTCTGGATTGCTGAGGTGTGATCATTGCGAACCTCGTAGATCAACGCCTCTAGGATCAACGACCACATGCCGTAGTTTGCATCACAAGCGCTCCGTGCGAAATCAACTTCGGCCTTGTACTGCAGGACGATCTTCAGATTTCCGTCCAAGTACCCGCGCGCCGGATAGTCATTGTGAAGAGTGAGAAGGGAGAGTGCGAGGTAGAAGTAGACAACGTAAGCAACACGGGCAGACCACAATCGCGGCATTGTCTCCATCATCTGGATACCCAGTTCAATGGCTTTGGTGTGGTGTCCATAGACGAACAGAGGGATCATGGCGAGACCCCAGTAGATATCGCGGGGCCGATCGGCGTTGCTTGCATTGGCGTCTAAGTAGGTCATGAAGAGTGCAGTGTTGTGGTTTTCATCCTCCATGATTGTTTCGGGGCATTGGTTAGCCGTCTTGCCTTGCAGGGCGCGTGCAACTTGCCTGACAGCAACAAGACTAGCGCCTCCGCGGGTATCATTCAGCCATTCCGGGATATCCTCTGGGCTTTCATTACAGAACGCCTCCAACTGCGTCATATCATGGCCCAAGAACAGCCTCGTCATCGCCATAGACGACAAACTGATCAACGTGATGTACGGGTCTCCCATTGAGAACGAAACTTCCAATGAGTCCTCCAATGCTGGGAGTGTCGAAGCCATGGGGACCCGCAAGTGACGGACGTAGAGGTTGTGGACGATGGAGCCGCGGCTTTGTGTCCATGGCTCAGGACAACGATCCAGGTGCATCAGCGCCAAGTCACTGAGTCTAGTGGCAAAGTCGAGGTCCCTAAACCGACTGAAGGAGATCATGGCGAGATGGGAGCATCCGATTGAGATCTGCACAAATCCGCCGCGGAAGATATGGAGGTTCATCATTTCGATTGCAGTTCGGTAGAAGGTCAGCGCATCATCCCAATAAGTAACTGCCATAGCTTCGGCCATGACAGCGCCAATCGTGATCATGTTAATGTCCTTGCTGACCGGTTTACGGACGATGGCTTCCAGGCTCGCTTTCTCGACGACCGCCTTCAGGTTGTTGTACGCAGCATCGCACTCTTCGTATGTCGTTGGTTCGCGAATGTGTACTCCAAGTTCCTCCAGGCAGGTGAGAAGGGAATCCATGGATTGAAGATGATTTCCCATTTGAGCATAGATCTTTGCCTTGACGATCCACGCCCGCGACTTGCACACGGCAGTTTTTCCATAAAGGAAAACCATGTCAAGTAATGCCAGAGCATCCGTGTTTTGACCCTGGGACCACGACATCTCCGCAGTGGCGATGTGTAGGCGCAGCGTTTCATCATAGTAAACATCAGTAAGATTGTCATCCCACGGGCTGTCTTGAAGGAGAGCCATGCAGTGGCGGAAGTACCACAGGGCGGTTGGTCGAGCGCCAGACTGGGCTGCGGTTTGCGCAGCATCCCAAAGGATTTTTCGGTAGTCGAGTCGCTGGACGACACGCGATCCGATTATGCGCGATGCGAGAGCGACGTGGCGAGCCATGGCGTAACGACTACGGCCATCATGGTAGTACTTTCTCATGGCTTGCGAGATGATGAAATGCATTTTCTCGGTATTTCGACCTTCGGTCAACGAAGCAGCGGCCTGCGCCAGTCGATCATTGGCGAATCTGCACACTGTTAGAGCTATCCATAAGACTAGATAGGAGTATACGAACCTGAACTCATCATCCGTCCTCCCGGGAATAACCAGATTAGCCTGAACAAGATATTGCAATCCAACAACAATGTCCGCCTCCGACTGCCGGATCAAGTTCGCATTGTCCGGACACGTCAAGTCCTGTCCATCATCATCGTCACTGGAGTACAGAAACTCGCTCGTAAGCAGCTTCTGGACGAGAGAAAACGAAAACGGGCTCCCCAATAATGCACCCCATGCGAGAATCAACTGGGCCGACGACGGGATTTCCAGAAGACGCCTCTTCATGAACCCAAGACCTAGCCCCTCGCCATACGTAGGTGCCACAAACTCGGTAAATATTCGATCCAGGTCAAATTCCCACACAGAGTTCTTCCATGAGTACCATATACAGGTTTTGATGTAGCATGTTTCGAGCATCAACCGTACGTAGAACGGGTTTCCTAAGCTCTTTTCCTGGATGACAGCTGCTAGGGGCGTCAACATGGTATTTGGTTCTTGGTGCATTGTCGCCGCGACGAGTTCCATAATCTCCTGTTCGCCAAGTGGGCTGAGAGCAAGTCTGGTGATGTTGGGGTTTTCAGCCTCAAAAAGTGACTTGATTGCGTCGGATTCAAGTTCGGCTGGACGGCTTGTCAGGATGAGCACGCATGGAATCTTTGCTTTCATGACATTCATGATCAACTCGAGGGTTTCGTCGTCCGCATAATGGAGATCATCAACGCACACGCAGATCAACTTGAATTGCGATAGCGTTTTCAGGATTTCTAAGAAAGTCTCCATCAATCGCATATTCTTCGAAGCTGCATTCGACAGGAAGAACTCCACAGAACTCTGGCCGCGATCGAGTCGGGGAAGCACGACCCGCTTGGACGCTTCCCCTTTGGTTGACGCATCTTTCAAGATGTATTGCGCTGCAGAAAGCTTTGGTGAAATGTTGTTCCCTTTCCCACCAGGCGACATCAGTTGCTCAGGAAGTTCCAGGACTTGGTGCAAAGTGGACCACATTGGGCGCAATGCTGTCCGCACACTGTTATGATAATCCGTTGTGACATCGCGCTCAGAGAAAATCTGACGCAAGAGACTGGCAAGAATTTTCGCGAAAGGCTCAAAGGGAATCCGTCTCGCACGGTCAAGACGGGCAATTCCAATGTAACCAAGCTTGCGAATGGCCGGCTGCACCCGGTTCAAAATGTCCGTCTTCCCTATCCCCGCCGCGCCGCTAATGGTGATCACCTCACAACGCGCAGAGCGACGGAGCTTGTGTGCTGCCTTGTGTCTGTTATGGATACCCAGAGAATTATCCCCATGACTCGGTGTGTTGGTGCTCGTGGACGGTTGGCTATCGCGATCGGTTGTCTCCCACGAGGAACGGGTCGAATCGACGGGACTCTTGCCTTTACTACCGGGTTTCGGGGTAGATAGCGATGATTCGGTGCTATGGAATGATTCATGTGTCGAAACGCGTCCAAGAGGGTTGGGCCCGCCGTTCGAGTTGGGTTTGGGTGCAGCCAGATGGAATGAGCCCGAGTCACTGGAAGCTGACGTGATCTCGAAGCTATCGACACGGCTATCTGATATAGAGGAATTAGATCCTAGCCCACTAGAGTTCTGGGCTGCTGCTCTTGCCAGGGCCGACTGTTGGCGCCTGTGAACCTTTTCCACAACGCCGATAATCTTGTCGTACTCTTGCCGTCGTCCGAACATGCGAGATGGGAGGGTGAAAAATGAAGACACATCACGCTGAGCAATCTGAAAATCCTTCAGGGCTTCGCTGTTACCGTCACCTAGCAGTTGGGAGATCTGCGCTAGGTCTCTCTTCACCGACGAGATCGTATGGTAGCGATCGGTCACCGTCTTCTGGGTCATCTTCTGAATCACAGCTGAGACGGCATCGGGGATATCCATACGTTTGGCAGAGACCGGGGGCATCCTCTTTCCGAGCACATTCTGCACCACCTCAACCGGGTCCTCACCGGTGAACGCCGGTTTCCCAACCAGCATTGTCCAGAAGAGCACACCCAAAGCATAGATGTCCGTCCGACTATCGGGTTCTGTAGGCATACGGCCTGTCTGCTCAGGGGCAATGAACTGCAGCTTATTCTTCACGCCCAGCTCCCGCGATAACGATGACCAACCCTCGCTCAGAATGTTATCGAAAGACCTCGCGCCATTTCCCGTATTTGTCAATTTCACAGAAGCGGTATCGCGATTGAAGTGAAATGCATCCCCGCGAATTTCACCATGGACCGTTTTCAAGCCGTAATGAAGGAGTTCCAAGCAGTCGCACGCGCCAATCGCGAAATCGAGGAAAGTCGCGAGAGAAACCTGCTCTCCGGGAGTCGAATCGTTGCTGTCACTCTTGACACCCACGGCAAACCACGCCGGCCCAAAAGCAACTAGCTCGCGTAGCATATTGGGACCAGGCGACTCGAAGGTAGCCACCAACAGAGGTCCTACATCACCCGGGTCTGGTGGTAGGCGGATCAGATCGAGGGGCCGTATTGTATGATTGCAGTCGGGGTCAGAGGTCTGGACGATGGATCGGATCATGTGAAACTCGCGCTCGAGCCTCACGATATGGGAGGAGACGCGGGCTATCACGGGGATCCATGCTGGTTCCTGATCGAGTCTGGACAGGGAGATCTCGCTGCTGGATTCGCTTAAGCTGTTTCTCCAGTGATGGCGGAACGCAGGACGGGACTCGGCACGGGGCGAATGGCGAGCAAGGCTGGAAGGTCCGGAGGAGGTTGCGGCGGGCGTGGAGGCATCGGATTCCGGCGACAGACGGTGTCCAAAAACATGCCAGTGACTGTAGGTCGAATGGAACGGCTCGCTTGACTGGTCCCACGTGTAACCCGGTAGTTCGGAGAGTCGTTCGAAAAGGCGTGCGGGTGGGAGCGGTAGGTCCTCTCCGAGAATATGATCCTCCATCTCAACTGGTGCTTTTGTCTTCCTTTGAAAATACTCAGAATCCAACCCCTCAACTGACGGCCATAGGCGATATGATTTCGAAGAAAAGAACGGACTTTACAGGTCGGGATGTCAGGAAACACGCTGGAGTGAATGGCGAAATGTCATAAGGACGAAAACGGCCGGATAGTGGTGATTATGAGGAAGAGGGGGCTTTTTTTTCTTCTCTTTCCTCTTCAGCTCTAAATCGAACAAAGTGAGGCCCAGGCGGGGGTGTGAAGAAAATAGAGAACGAAATTAAAGGGAGTGAAAAAAGAAATGAAAAGAAAGAGCAAAAAGAAGCAATTCGCCTCGTTCACAGTCACAGCATCAAAATCAACAGATCCAGCGAAGAAAAGAGAGGGACAACGGTCGGAGTTATCCTCGTGCTAGCAGAGGCCGCCTTGTGCCTGAGGCAATAAATAATGGATGAGTCAGCTGATGTCACGAGACTTGCCCTATACAGTAGCCATTCACCAGGTACCACCAGCTCTGGCAATTCACCAGACATTGGCTGCACGATTATTACTCCGTGCCACAGTGAATCACTTTTTTTCTGTGCACGGTATACCTCAACGAGCTCAGGAAGCTACGTCATTCCCGCACTCATACTGTAGTCCAGAGAAAATACTCCGGGATAATCACCATAACTTCATAAGGACAGTGCGCAGTACCCATACTCTATCGAGTGATATTCGCAACCGTTGCGAAAGAATCGAGAAACCGCCCCGTTGATAGCGCATTGTCCCTGAACTATGCTGTACATCGTCCGGTAGCTTGTCAAGTGGATATACAAATGCAATAGTGCGATGGCAAGTCTACATACTCTTGCTACTTTGCGCATTGTCCCCTGAAATTCTTCTTTATTTATACTGTACTATATGGAGCTTGACGCATCCTTGGGGTAGCATTTGGAGTTTCTCGGGGTAAACATAGTAGGGAAGAAAGTGATGTATGAGCTCTTCTTTTGTTAGGATCATGCCCCTGGATACATCTCCGTCCAGACCCTTTTCCTACCCATTTGCTATCAATTATATTTATAATTGATCAAGCAGATAGGTCTTCATATAAGTAGCTGATACTGACTTGATATCATAACAATGACTGCATATAATGTCTGACCATATGCTATCCCGTACTCTGTAAATAGACAAGCACAAGCATACCCGTCCACAACTTATCCTCCGAACATAGCGTCCCCCAAATAGCTTACGCACAAGCATCTACCAAGCGGAAAGACATCCGATCTGATTGACTCCTGGGAGATCAACAGCGACTCATGGCTACTATCATCGGAGAGTTCCTGATCAGGAAAAAACGGTGTTGAATGATGGGATATGCACAACGTCATCTGCCATAGCACTATTGCTCCGTAGCATAGAGAGAACGTTATAAAAAGAAATGAAAGGGGCAATCGTAATTATATGTATGGAGTCTTTGGGACATGGTGCACGAATGGTTATATAGTCTACCAATATCCTGGGACGGTGTATATTAATAGCCACGAGTAAGATCCAGGGGTAATTAATATAAGCCGTGTGATAATATCAGCCTGTCGCCTACAGCTACTGTACTCCGTAGAATGGATGCTGATATGGAGTAATCAGAAATAACCAGCATCCTAGTGATCAATAGTAGTACCGAGAGAACATTGTGCTCCATTGAATAGCTCTAAAAACCGTTGGTAGCCCCTATCCATCAATCCGATGACGACAACAGCATTCTACCATAAAGTATATTCTTGGTAGTGCCGAGAATGGAACGGTCCCTATCGATTATTCGATTATCATCATTAGCTGTCATATCAGTGTACACTGTGCAGCCATTCCTCTTTTCTCTCTCTCAGAGTAATTGTATACGAAAAGCGTACTATGGACGGATCGATGGACCCGATTCTTTGGACTCAACGGCATGACGTAGTTTGCCGACCGCCGATAATACATGTATTTACCACACTAAAGACGACGATTGAATGCGCGTATGCAGAGTAATGCTGTTTTATGCACGGTGACAAGTTTCTAAGGACTGAAAATCGGTACAGAACGATGTTCAGCTTCCTGGAAGATGATGTGGTGTGACGGCCTATGTGATACAGATCCTCACTCAGCCTTCGCAATTGAGTTTTTTTCATATGCAGCGGGTTCTGTAGAAGATTCTGTGAAGTGCATGGGTTTCCCTGAAGATTTCTGTGTACGTGATTTGTATTCCGTATCTTCATATAGGTCAGAAAGGTAAAGATTGATAATAGTGGTTCCTGAAGAAAGCAGAGTTCAAATTCCAGAGGTCAATGCCCTTCTTTCCGTATTGCATGCATATTAGACGGTGGCACGGCCATTCCCCTTGACTCAGGCATTGGATTGATAGCTCCAGGATCCAGGGTCCTGGATCAAAGTCGATACTCGTTTAATAAATATAAAAAAAACCTCCCTACAGAACTTTCCATCTCAGCTACTCCGTACTTGTGCGCAGTAAAACTTTGCACAGGAAGAGTACATCCGCCGATGACCGAGCGGCCGAATACATTACAGTAGTCAGAATAAAGAAGGATACTGTATTTAGCGACGTACATAGAAAGACAATAGCTTATCTCAAATCTATTAGTTTAACTCAAGACTACTGGAAATACCCCCCCCAGGATATTATCGAGGATTACTAGCAACCAATATTCTTCAAGAAACACCCCCCATATTCTACCGTGACAAGCGCAGGCAAATACGGTATGTAACACACATGCACGGCGGTTGGTAAGAAATCCATGGAACGACCCCAGCTCTGACGTCGTCAGCTCCACTCGTCCATTGTCTGATTCTGGAGAATTTCCAGAGATCGATTCAGCCATGTTGGGATACATGCTCTGTACTGAGTACTGTACGGAGTACTTTGCACGCCACTGAAAAGTATTCCTCCATAAGCAAATCAGAAATGGTAATTCATCATCAGAAATTCGGTCTAGGAAGGAAACAAAGATGGATGGATGCTATGACGAACCGTTGGTACCTAATGATGTATTTTGGTACTTGGCATACCTCATGCTGTACACAACCCCTTGTCCTTAATACGGGGTGCATGGAGGACCTACAAGAAAGTCGGAATAAGGATTGTACTCACTCTTAATTTTTTCTTATTCTCTTAACATAATTGATTCTTCCACTTTACCAGTCCAGCCGCGCCACACTCTAATATGGAGTACCCAGCGTACTCCCACTGTACACGAAGCGCCCTCGAATTAAGTCATAAGTGATGTATGTATTCGAGAAACTATTCATGTCAGACAAGCACATTGTGTTGCTTTGACTGGTTCTCTATGCTGGTAATAATACTACTGACTATGATTATTACAGCCTCAAGTCCAATAACCCACTTTTCCTTTCTTTTTTCCTTCTTCTTTCCGACTCTTTTTCTTCATCTCTGGCTATCCATATCCCGTGTGTTCTCCATAATGAGCCTGAGCCTCTCGAATATCCCACATTATGACCAGCCTATAAGAAATATACTACCGCTACTATTACATAGTGCTACTTTGGCATGAAAAGGAAAATAGAAAAAAGAAAAAAAAAAAGACATCACAATACCGATCCATACCGACTCGTACATACTCCGTACAGCGTTTCGAACCCCCCCTCGTAGCGGACTATCCTACTTCCCTTCCGGCGACTCTTGTCTCTGACACCTTACTCTGTCTCTCTTCTTTTCTTCTCTTCTCTTTTGTTGGTTGTTTTTCACTTTTCCCTCGTCTATTCCTGTTGAGAGTGATCACTTTCTTATTCGGGTATCTCTCGGATCAGCCTCTATCGTGGTATCGTCCTTGTCCATCATCTCCATCCCGACGCACACACGCACACGCGAACCCACAACTACTTGTACACTCTTTCCCCTCCATTACCCTTTTCATTTCCTTATTTTTTTTTTTTTTTTTTTTTGGGTGTATATCCATTCCTTCTATTACTGCTCATTGCTAGCACACTTTACCCTTTTCTATTCCTCTCATCTTATTACCTCTCCGTTTCTTACCGTTTCTGCCTTCCCTCTTTTTCCTCGAATCTGATCCTCGCCTATTCCGGTTTCCCCTCTCCCCTCCCCCTCCACACATTATTCTCTCTTTCCTCTCTTCTCTCTCTTCCCTCCCACCACATCATCACCATCATCACCACCACCGCCACCATTTCTCAGCCTCACTCTGCATTTGACCACGGACCGGTTTGTCCGAGAGATGAGTGTCTCATTTGGCTCCTGTGCTACTGGACTCGCCCAGGAGAACTGATTTTCTGACCGGCGGTGGAGGAATTGTGATGATGGGGGAAGTTCGCAGCATGAGGACGCCTCCGCTTCCATCGCCGGCCGAGGCTCCTTCGCCTGTCGCCGCGTCCCAGTCCCATCCTCACCCTCCTCATGAACCTCGTGGTCCTACTGCTTCTGTCTCTACTCCCTCCTCTTTTCTCCCAAAAGACAACGATGATGGCGGAAGTGCTATGCTGGACGATACCCTGCGGATAGCTAACACTCATGCTGCATCTTTGCAGCATCAACAGACTCCGGACGTGTGCTGTATATCATCGAATAATATTCCTTCCGAGAACAAGAGCTCCGACTCGGGAAAAGGGTCTCAAGAGGATCACGGTCGAAGCCTGCAGACCCTGAGAGAGTTACGGAGACAGATGGAAGAATTGCTGGCCTACCAACAGATGCAACAACAATCCCAGGATCAGGACGCCACTGCTGCCGCTGCCACTCCGCCCAGTCGAGAAGTTTTTGCTTCTCCTGCTCCTCCTCCCCCTGGCCCTCCTTCTGCCCCGCGAGACGATCCGTTGCCTTGTTGTTCCTCGAGTCCCCACGAATCCTCCAAGAAACGGCGCATCTCCAATGACGAATCTCCGCAACTCCCTGCTTCCTCGTCCTTCGGTGCCATGCCATCTGCAGCCACATACTCCGATTCCACCAGTTCTGCTGGTACCATCCGCCCCCCAGATTCCAGTAATAATCCCATGCTCGCCGGGCAGACTCCATCCTATCCGTTCCCCAGGATGTATCCCTCGCCATCCACCGCCGCCGCCAGATCGGCGCAGGAGTCATCACCAATGCTCAACCACAGTCATTTCAAATTGACCCTCCCTGCAGAAAAGTTGAAATTCAACAAGGGTCCCTCGCAGCCGTCGGAAGAGCGACCGCCCCCGGCGATGAAGACGCCAACACCTCACAGCGTATTCCTGCCGCCACAACACAAACCCGTCATGGAAGATCCGATATACCCCAGTCCAAACCTGTACGATATTACCCTTCAACTCAATGCGGACCCGGGCCTCGAAGCTTGGTGGTCCAACGTTGTCAACGTCTTACAGACATCTTATGGCGCGGAGCGGGCTTCTTTGGCGGTTCCCGGGGACGCGACGGACTTGGAGAACGTGCCATGGGGACAAAAAGCGGTGTTTGACCAAAGTCTCAACGAAGATCCAGATAGCATCCACCATCTCTACAGCGAGACGACTCGGGCGGGGCCCAGCGGAGCGGACTCGCAGAACAGTGGGACAATGGCGAATAACACCAGCAACAACAACGTCAATACTGCCAATAACACCATGGAGAGCCACTCGCGGTCGGGGTCGGTATCTGCCCTCAAACGGCCATCACTCCTGTCGCGGCATTCATTTGCTGGTTTTGGGAAGGACCGCAAGCATGCCATTGGTTCGGATCCGTCGCAACTACTGCATAAGATGAAAGTCGAGAATGCGCAGTCAGCTATCGCCACCAATGCTATGGACGTGGATTCTGGCCTCTCGCGAAGTATTCCGACAGACAATCGCAACAAGGCGAACGTGACGATGCCCCAGACGCAGTCACTTGATGACACCTTAATCACCACACCGCAGCACGGCTACCGACAAGCGGTCTTCCCGATTCCCCGGCCATTGGAAGTCGAGTCGGATCCACTCATCAAACGAACGGGTGTCGTCAAGCTGTTTGGCCGCACCAAGCCAGTTGTCCTGACCCGGGAATATTCGAAGGGATCGACCAACATCTGCTCAGAGCAACATGGTGGAATAGCTCGGTCCCCCGCGGACGACAAGGTTCAGGTCACTCCGACGGCTGAACCAATCCGCCCCGGTGTCCCCCAAACCCCTTCTCGACCTGGTGGCTCGACCCTCCAGGCTCCGGCACTTGTTCCTGGGTTGCCGCCGTCAATGGAAGTTTCGGACGAGTATGAGCAAGTTCCTCCATCGCCCTGGTCACAGTCACCCGCGCCATCGCCGGCTCCGCGAGCACAGGCTGAACAAAATCCATTCTTCGTCAGTTATTCGGTCGACGAGTCGGCATTTGCGAAGAACCCCCCTCCACACGATTACTCCAACCTTGAGCCCTTGCAAGCGATCGGGGTCGATCTCGCGAAGTCCGTTGTGCACATTCCTCTCTTGCATGCTGGCAGCTCCAAACAGCCCTCCTCGTCCACTTTGCGGTTCCCCGTTGCTGTTATTTCCATTCTGTCGCCCATAATCCCTTACCCGTCGAATCTGCGACAGTCGCTTGCGTATCTGATGCCACATTTAACAACGTCGTTCTGTCTGGCGCAGCAATACAGTCAGCTGGAACGACAATTTGTTTCTCGTCTCGAAACGCCACGGTACGGACATTTGTTGGGTCTGGGTGGGACATTTTCCGATGAGAGCAGCGAACTGGAGCTTGTGGCTGGCTTGAGCGGACACGTTAACTACAGGGTGGCGGAAGATGGAACTATTTCAGCACATGCCAGCCTATCGAGTCCCGATGAGAAGTCCAATTCGACCAAACTCAGTCCTCCCATTCCTGGAGGGCCTGGTGGCACACCTGGGTTCGAGCTGGGCACTCTGGGGGCTGCGACCGCCAATAACACCGACCAGAACGACGTTTCTGGAGCATCTACCAAACTGAGCGGCGATGCGGCAGATAGCTATTTCAATGTTCCGCAGCAGCAACACAAGAGCTTCCGCGAAGCCCTCATGTACCAACAACGACATAGACTCTCAAAGACAAAACATGTGACGATGCCGGACCCTGCGTCGCCAGGAAAATCTTTAGTCAAGGCCTCGACTGAGGAGGATTCGTCTTTGCAAGACCCAAACGCCGTGGCCCCGTCCCCTCAGCAGGGGTCCCAGGCGGCCGTTTCGCCCACCCAACCGTCGAATTCACGTCACCCGTCAGCAAACTCGTTATATGCGCAGTTGCAACGCGAAATCCCCCGTCCGTTTTCTGATACTGTTGCGCAGTTGATGCTCAACTCGGTGCCGCTGCATTTGTTTCTGGCCAAACCACAGAGTGGTGAAGTAATTTGGACCAATTCCAAATTCGATGCTTACCGGAGGAGTCAACCCCAAGAACAGAAAATGCGGGACCCGTGGCAAAACATTCACAGCAGCGAGCGCGAGCATGTCTCGCAAGAATGGGCTAATGCGTTACGGACCGGTTCTCAATTTACGGAACGAGTGCGGGTTAAACGCTTCAATGACGAAGCTGCTTACCGTTGGTTCATTTTCAGGGCCAATCCATTGCTCTCGTCAACCGGGGAGGTCTTGTATTGGATCGGGTCTTTCCTCGATATTCACGAACAGCATATCGCCGAGTTAAAGGCCGCGCAAGAACGAGAGAAGTTCGCGACCGACGCCAAATACCGAGCATTTTCAAATTCGATCCCGCAAGTGGTGTTCGAAGCAGCAGAATACCGTGGCCTGATTTTCGCGAACGAGCAATGGCACCTGTATACGGGCCAGAAACTCGAGGAGGCGCTCAATTTCGGCTTCGCAAAACACATCCATTCCGACGATCTCGAAAAGTGCGGCCTGCTCTCCCACCACCTTATCGGCAAGACCGACTCGAAAGACCCAGCATCCTCAGAACTTCCCAAGGGGAAAAATGCACCTCCTGAGCGGCACTTTGGCCATGGATTCACCCCGGCCCTGGACGAACTCGTGAAGCGTGGTGTTGCCTCCGTGCAACAGGACGAAAATGGACGGGTGTTCTATTCGACTGAGATTCGTCTTCGCTCCAAGGGGGGCGACTTCCGTTGGCACCTAGTCCGCTTGGTTCGAGTCGAAACAAGCAGTTTTGGCAATGGCGAAGCATCGTGGTACGGGACGTGTACCGACATCAACGACCGGAAGAACCTGGAGCGGGAGCTGAACAAGGCCATGCAACAACTGAACAACCAAATGGAATCCAAGACCAAGTTCTTCAGCAATATGTCCCACGAGATCCGAACCCCGCTCAATGGAATCCTTGGCACTATCCCGTTCATCCTCGACACCCAGTTGGACACGGACCAACGGCGAATGCTGGACACCATCCAAAACAGCTCTACCAACTTACGTGAACTGGTCGACAACATTCTCGATGTCTCCCGCGTGGAGGCCGGTAAGATGTCGTTGGTGAATTCCTGGTTCCACGTCCGGTCCGTGATTGAAGACGTGATCGATACCGTGGCGTCGAGAGCCATCGACAAGAGCCTGGAGATCAACTACCTGATGGACGTCGACGTGCCGCCAACGGTCATTGGTGATCGATTCCGTATCCGACAAGTGCTCATCAACCTTGTGGGTAACGCAGTCAAGTTCACATCGCAGGGGGAGATCCACATCTGCTGCTCGATCCACCATGACCCATCCGCCTTAGCGAAGGACACGGAGTTGTTGTTGAACTTTGACGTCATCGATACCGGCAAAGGCTTCAGCGCCAGAGATTCAGAGCGTTTGATGCAGCGATTCAGTCAACTTGGACAAAACGGGTCACAGCAGCATGCAGGCAGCGGATTGGGGTTGTTCCTTTCCAAACAGCTGGTGGAGATGCACGGTGGTAAATTAACACCCAGCAGCAAAGAAGGCCAAGGCGCGAAGTTTTCGTTTTACGTCAAAGTCGATGCACCTCCTCCAACAACGCCGGAGGAACAGTCTAAGGCCCGTCAGCAAAAGGCATCGGATACGCAGACAAAGCCAAGCCAAGAACCCGCTAAAGGTCCAGAGGCTCCTGCGCCCGAAATCCCGGCTTCTCATCCATCTACCAGCACCGAATCTTCGGCACAACCTGCGCCACCGATTCCTTCCGAAAACCCGTCTGTCGCGACACCAGACACCAGCGTTGCCAAAACGGATGCTCCCAAACAGACTGGCCCTGATCAACCAGCACCGGCACCAGTGGCAGAATCTGGCCCGCCAGCGAGCAAGGCTGCACCAGCTGCAGAACCAAAACCATCACCTCAACAAGCCAATCCTTGTTCGATTCTGATTCTCTGTCCGCTTGAAAACACGCGCAAGGCCATCCAGCAGCATATTCAACAGGTGGTGCCTCATGAAGTTCCGTTCACGATCAAAGCGTATCCTGATATCGACGATTGGAGGGATATGGTAAACGAGGGCACTGGCTCCAGCATGACTCACTTGGTTCTCAATCTGCCTAATGTCGACGACGTTATGGATGTGATTCAATACGTTTCCGAGTGCGAACCGACTGCTGCGCCGACGCTGGTTCTCATTTCTGATCTTTATCAGAAACGTCAAGTCAACCTGAAGATCAAAGAGTTGTCTGCAAGTGGGAGGAAGGTCTACACGGTACCAAAGCCGGTCAAACCTTCGGCGTTCTCGGCCATCTTCGACCCTGACAACAGGCGCGACCTCAGCAAAGATCGGAACCAAGATATGGCAAGGGAGATCAACAACAATTTCAAGACCATGTCTAAGATGGTCAAAGAAGTCATTGGCAACAAAGGCTATCGGGTATTGCTTGTGGAGGATGATGAAACGAATCGCATGGTATGTCTCCTTTCCTTTCAAATCGTTTTCAGTCGTCTGACATGTAACAGGTCATGTTGAAATACCTTGACAAGATTAAAGTCATGGCCGAAACCGCGTCTAATGGCCAGGAGTGCACGGAAATGGTCTTCTCCAAAGAGCCAGGCTACTACTCCCTCATTATTGTAAGTGTACCAGTGGATGCAAGCAAACTGGGAATGGTGTGACTAACATTTCCGTACAGTGCGACATTCAAATGCCAGTCAAGAACGGTTACGATACTTGTCGAGAGGTCCGTGGCTGGGAACTCAAGAACCATTACCCTCAAATCCCGATCATGGCCTTGTCCGCGAACGCAATGACAGATCAGATCGAAGACGCAGCGCGTGCCGGTTTCAACGACTACGTGACCAAGCCCATCAAGCACAACGAACTTGGAAAGATGATGATGGGATTACTCGATCCCAATCGACCTCTGCTTTTGCTTCGTGATCGACTCCGAGAAGACAATGACAACGACGACAGTCATCGCGAAGAATAAGCGGCGGAACGCAACCAAAAAAGAAATCTTCTCCGTCTTGTTTCTTGTTTTCGAGGATAACGGCTTCATCACGCACGATCAACGACCAATACCCACTCTTTTTCTGCCTTATTTCGCCTTCTCGTTCTCCTTTGCCTCTTCGGTATTCGCCGATGCAATATACCCATACAGGTCTTCCTTTCGCACTATTTCCGCCATGCTGGAGTACTGTTTGTTCTCTTCTTTTCGTGGACTTTCCACCCACGTTACTTTTTATTTTCTTTTTTTCTTTTCTTTTTATATCCTATATTATGGACTGGGGTTAGGATTGGCAAGAGCCATCGGAAGGGAAGGCGCCTTTGGATGTCTTTATTATTATTTGTTTTTGTCTCGACCTGGTTCATGACCTTTGTCATTGTCATCCGCATATTTGATTATTGCGGATTTCAGCCTTGCATCTGCATTCGGGCATTGTTTTTCGAAGTTTGATTGATACCTTTTACTCTCTGCATCTACTTACGGGGCCGGAATCTGAGGCTTATGTTGTTTTTTCTCTTTGTTTCCTTGGACCTTTTGATACTTCCGGTGTGGCGTCAGTTGTTGGATTTCTTTTCTCCTGAACAAATTCCTTCCATCATTGTCATTTTTCTTTTCTCTACTCCGGTCCTTTTTTTTTTTTTTTTTTTTTTTTTTGTGCGGCTGCTTTTATTTTATTCCTGATACCATACCAAGCTTATGAGCACGACCTTTTTTCATTTTTTCGCTTCTTTTACCTTCTGGGATTGTATTTGCAAATAACCCGAGATTCTTTATTTCTCTTGTTGAGATCTTCTTTTCGTGCATTTAGATAATTTTATATAGTGATACTCCAGAGAGCAAGCAATTTGCATTTTCAGGACTCGTTTCACTGTTGGCCTTTTGCTTTTTGTGGGTACCAGTGTAAATACTTTTGTATACTAGTGATTTGTGTATAGTAGCCGACCGATTAGATTTAATACAATTATTTTGCTATACGTCTTTTCTTGCTCTGGGGCCTGATGGATGAACGGTTACTATCGGGGACTGTCTATCAAGAGAATGGCTAGCTGGCTTCATAGCTAGCAATAAATGTAAGCCAGTCCTTCTGCAATGCAGTCAAAAGACACTCCTCCAATAATACGATACTGCAGTCAGTTAGGTCAGTCTAGCGGTGAAGAGTGAGCAAAATCGCAGCTGATCAAAACGAATGCATCAATTCCCGCTTATCAGGCAGGCAAGCTCGTTTCTTCATCCTCATCACGGTGCATATGTACGTTATGTATGGACGGGGCGTGGGTACATACATGCGTACACACATAAAGTACATACATACATGGTACATGGTACCCGTACATGCGAGGCGTATACGGACAGTACTGTAGAGCGAGAGGAGAGAAAGAGAAGGATTGTTCTCGACTCGACTCGATGGTTGGAAATGAGGCACAAGAAAGAGTCTTGCCCAAGGCTAGGCTATAGTGGAAAGCGAAAATGATCTCATCGTTTGGGGGTTGGGCATACCTGTACGGAGTACCTTCCTGGAAGTTTAATGGATTGGACGTTCTTGTCGATGCCAGGTTCCGGGGTGGTGATCCTGCGGGCGAGAATGTAGCCCAAAGTAGGTGGTAAATCGGAGAGAGGCCAGTGATTTCATGATAATCTACCAATGTAGACGTGATATGTACTCCGGTCATAAGAGGCAACAGATGACGCTCTTTTTGTACGCCGTGTACGCCGTACGCCATACGACGAGTTTCTGTAATACATACAGGAAACCCGGAAAATTGGTCGGCCTAGCGCGGAACTGCATCTTTTGCGTCCGGTGCGGTGCGGTGCTCGGGCATGGTCTGCAACTCTGCAGTTCATCGAGATTTCGAGATTTATCGTAATGGCCTTAAGGCATTCTGGTAAAGGTCGTTTTCTTTCTTATCCTATTTTGCCTAAGCAATAAAGTGAGTGGTTTTCATTAGTCTCGAATCGACCAAGTTGTCCAGCTGCCCCGAATACGTAGTAGTCGGATATTGGAGGTGAGGAGAAGGGCAAGGTATTGTGCGCCAAGCGCATCGGATCATCGTCGATATTATTGCAGTCAGCTAGTCAATCAGGCCAATCCGTACTCCGTGCTCCGTGGTAGGGTTCTTCCTCGTTCGTGGACAATAAAAATGACCTGATTAAGTTTTGTCCCCATGTCTTGGGCATTGCATTGCAATCGCGAGTCATATCCTTGCCGGGGCCCAATGCTCTCTTTCCCCTCAATTGTCACTCCGTAGTCTCGTGCTCTCTGCAAGAACAACCAGGATGGGGATAGAGGAAACTTCCATGCCCAGCATTGGTCCACTTGGTTTCCGTCTGGTGGCGTCTAAAGCGCTTGTGCCGTTGTTCGTTGTGGCGGTCGAATTTTCTGGTGTTCTTGCTCCGGAGCAGCGGTGACGGCAAAGCAGCACAGCCATGTGCGTGAGAGCGGAACAGGCCATTTCTGGGATCTTCAAGCGCATGTACTCCCGTAGAAAAGCAAAAAGTGACTTGTTGCACAGTAGCTCATCCGGATTCAATTCATGGGCTGTCTCGTGTGCAGTAGCAATTGCATTGATTGTTCCCGTGTCCATTCAATTTTCATTTGGCCGATCTTTTCGTTTGGGTTTCTCCGTCAGATTTCAGATTGGCGGTGGTCTGTCCAGTCCAGCCGTCGTCCGAAAAAAATAATTGTAATCTTCCTTTGGCCCATGCACAGATGTCCAACGCTTTTTTTTTTTTTTTTTTTTTTTTCTTTCGGTTTTTTAACTAAAAAAAATGATCTTCATATTACCTGAGACCAGTCTCGGAGAGGAGACTGCGGTTGCTTTCTTTTTTCGCCAGGCCCTCTTCGTTTGACTCTTCAAGTCTTTTCGATTGGGACTTACTGCAGCAATGACGTTAAAAATAAAAAAAAAAAAAAAGTTGGATACCTCAGGTCGAATGGAGGCCGCGAATCCCAACACATGACTCGGGCAGGAATATCGAGGCAGAGGGGAAGAATACAGCGTTCTTCATGTCTTTCTGCCGTATTCTATCCAAAAGGAACCCAATTAGGCAAGTTAGGCACCGGCAAGGATGTGTAGCAAGGCGACATTGTTTGAAGCATCGAAGCACCCGGAGTGGACGACATTCAATCCATTGAACATCACGCAACCGTGTATCCGTATTCTTCTCTCATTTGGCCATAGGAACCATCGTCAATGATTTCCCAGCCACCCAGTTTCATAAGCCGAAAGTAAATCGTGATGATTGAGTAGGACAGGCGATGAGGGCTGAGAGTAGAGTCCACCGGGGAGAAAGAGTGATAAGAGGTAATACAGTAACCGCAACAAAGACAAAAAAACCACAGAGCACGAGAAAAACCTGCTCCCTTTTATCTCTCCCAGTCCAACCCCTCCCCTCCCATCTCATGATTTCAAATTCCTCTTCCTAAGCTCCCGAGAGGCAAAAATGCGTAACGGGGATGACGGAAGACCCTCCGAGTGGACGACGACTCGGAAAATCAGGCCCAGCCCAAGGCCTGTGTCTCCTGAGGCCAATGTTTCTCTGGAATTGCCAAGCGGGGTCAAAACTGGGTCCAGAAACGTATTGATGAGCGGTAATCGGAAGAGGATTAGATTTGAGGATTGGGATTGGAGGAAAAGTATCCAGAAAAGGAGACCGGGTAAGGTAATGAGTCGAAGGGAGTGAGGATGGCTGGACGATGGACGATGGAAAAGAGAGAAAATTGAGGAGATGAGAGGAAAATGACGAGGTAAGGCAGTCCGTCTGGGCGGAGACGAGTAAAAAAAAAAAAAAAAAAAAGTGCTTCGCCATCCCGGATCCCAGAGCGGCCACTCAATGCCCAACCGGGAGGTATGGGAGGAGGAGAAGGACCGGGAAGCCCGCTCCAGCAATCACAGCGCCTCCCCTCCCTCCAATTTCTCTTTCCGGATGGTCTCTGATCCTGCCATGAGCGTATTAATCTCTTTTCAGCTCATTCCGCCGGACTGAAAACCCTCCGAGCAGGGCTATATAAACCCTCTCCTCTCCCTCTCTCGTCCTCTTCTCTTCTTCTTCCTTTTCCTATTCTCTCAATCAGTCAGTCCTGCTTCGATTTAGTCTTCCTCTACCGTCCTTCCGCAAGTCATACACCTTCCTGTCTTACCTTATATATCTCTCCTTTATCCTTCATTCTCTTTCATATACCATCCTATCCATCCATCACAATGGCTGCCACCCAGCGTTACCAACCACCCACCCTCCCCATCAATGTCCCTTCCAAGGCTCCCGCCCCGGCTGGCCTCTACCCCATCGGCCGGGTGGCTGGCTCTCCGCCTGATGTCGAAAATACCAGCATGACGGCTGGTAGTCGGACATCGGGAGGCTTTGGCTATAGCTCCGGGAGCGACTATGAATCCAGTAACGTATCATACTCGGGCGTCGACGTTGTCGATGTCCTGAACGACCGCATGCAGGAGACGTTTGATCCCACTCCATTGGACAGAGGATTGGTGAAGCAAGCGCAAACGTGAGTATCCTAACCCTGCTCTCGTTTGCTGTTCAGAATCGCCAGCATTGCTGTTCTCGGAATGGAAGAGCTGTTTCATTGCAATTGGCGAGGTTGACGACTAACCGGCATGAAAAACAGCTCCGGCCACCTTAACGCCAAACAAAGAGAACTCATGGAACTGCAAGTTCTCGCCCAGCGTCGTCTGAAAGGCGCTCGTTCGAACTTCTCGGAGGGCATCAAAGTCGCCCGCGAGACCAAGCGTGACCTCGAATGGACCCAGAAGCGCGTCAAGTAAGTTTTAAGCAACTTTAATCCCTCCCATTCTCCCCCCCCCCCTCACTTCTCCCATCTTCTTTCATCTCTCCCGGCCGTACAACATGATCGTCACTGGATTCCGCTCCGCCGGTGGTATTCCGCCGCGCTCCGCTGTTGATGCCATTCTTGGCAGGCAGGCATTGTTCCACACGATCAAACGGCTGCCATGTTTAGAGTTGGTGTTTACTGACTGTATTTCGTTTGCAGTGCTCTGAAGACGAAAGCTGAAGCCGCACACCCCGAAGAATACCGACGGGCGTCGAAGAAATACGCCTTCCACGATGACGACTATTAAGACCGCATTCGTTTCGACTTGAATTTCCTTTGTACATTTTCTTCTCTTCTGTTTGTTTCATGACGGCGACGATTTCTCTTTTTCTTTTCTGCGTTTTTCAGCACAAAATCTTGGTTTTTGGGGGTGAATCGGGTTCGGATTGGGCTGGACTGGGATTGCATTTTCTTTCACGTGCTCCTTCTTGGTTATGATTTTTGTCAGGGATCTTGGATATAGCGCTTTTTGCTTTTCGAATCAGAATATTCATCTTTCACCATATTCAACAGTGTAAGTTGTCGTCTTGGTCGTGCAAAGGAAACGAACGACGTCCGGTTTAACTCGAGCCAAATGTCTGGTTCGACCCACGCAGGAACCAGACATTCACTCGCACTATGACTTTAACTGAAAGAGGGATGATCTCCTATCAAAATGTACATGATTGTTAGAACGTAGACCAGTGTAGACATCCCACACGTCACAGAGTAATCGAGCGTCTGCCCAACTCCCTGAAACAAAGATGCTCAGATTTTCCCCTTTTCAGGTTTGATTACTGTTGTTATTATTAGGACATCGCCCCACGCAGCCCTAGTAGTACGTACGTGCTCTTGAAATTTGAACAAACGCCTGAACAATGCGGGGTTTAATGGTCTCCAGAGTACTGTGCTCCGGAGTACTTCGCACATGACAGCACGACTGCCTGTGGAGTTGAATGCAAATTAAATGAAAATTATTGGCGATGCAGGTAGCCCTAAGCGCCGAAATGAAATGACAAGGGTCGTTGACAGCTTCAGATATATATTTTCTGGTCCGGTACTCGGATACGATCCATAACTTCGAGAATGGCGTTATGGCTGAATAATTACAGAGAGGCTACTGGATTGTGCCATTTCTATTAAATATTAAATAGATTACTGGGTGTTTTGGAGGTTTCTGTGTGGTTAATAAAGATCTAATTAGATTTTCAGGGGGCTACATCGGACTATCATCTCAAGGCACATACTGATGAGAATCGGCGGATAAATAGTTGGCCCGATTACCGAGGCCAGGAGATTCTTATATAGGCCAGCGTGTGCGCACATATAGCTAGTTAAGCACTCATAAGCACTCAACCAGCTGCGTACGCGCACGTACGTTCGTTAGACAATATACCTCTTCGTTAAACTAGTCCTCTCCATAGACCTCGTTTAGTCCGGAATAATCGACTCCCGAATTCCCCTTTGAGCTACGATCCGAGAGACCCCGCTTCATTGGTTATGAGCCCGGGTTTGTCCATACAGTCGTCTTAACAAACGCTTTGGCACCCCGGGGGTTCTATATTCGCTTAACATCGAGTATAGACCGATCGATACGATTCCGACTACGAGTCTCACCCTTGATTAACTCCCTACATGATTACCGGCCAATAATCTGCTCAGCGGAGCCTATTGGGTTGTGAGAGAAGTCATAATGGCAGAGACTAGCAGCAAGGGCAAGGAGAAGCCTGAGGAAAGGAAGCCTGTGAAGGAGAATGGTATCAAGATATACCAGTTCTCAATAGATAGGCTGAATGAGGAAAACGCTCGATACTGGTTCCATACAATGGAGAAGCAGTTGAAGGTCCAGTTCTGTTGGCAGACAATCGAATACTTCTATGAGGTTGGAAGTGCAAGGTATAGCTCAATCATTGGCAATGATATGGATTGGTTCAAAATTGATTTGAAAGCCGATTCAATCATTGAGCAGGGGCTCACGCCAGCAACCATCCTGGAAGTCAAGGACCAACCAAATGCTGGATCAAAATGGAACTGCTTAAAGGAGATGTTCCTTAAGTCGTCAAACACCAAAAAGGCTATGAAGTTGATGAAAATGGCCAGTTGGACTTGGGATCAGTCAAGATTGAATGAAAAGGACGCCTTCCGAGAAATCAACCAACTGGGAGAGGAATTTATCGACATGAATGGCAGTGAGATGGTCAGTATCAGGGAACTGATCATGATTTGGTATTTGCGAGGATTAGGAAGCCAGTATGCCACATTGAGAGACACTGTGATGAGTTCAAATGCCACATTAGACAAGGGATATGTCCTAAGTCGGATCGAGGATCTCATGCAGATGAAAGGAGGATCTGCAGGTGAGAAAGGATCACGAGCTCATAAAGAAGGCAAGCAAAAGAAGAAAAATGGATCCAAATGCTATGTCTGTGGGAAGGCAGGGCATTTCGCGAGGGAGTGCCAGAACAAGCATGAGAGTGATGATGATGAGGATCATCAAAAATCCAAAGATCGACGAGGAGGTCGACAAGGTAAAACAAACAAGCAGAAAGGTAGATTTGCTGGAGCACAAAGCAGCAATGATGATGCCAACCAAGATGAGATGGATGAATTCAGCTCATATGCGATAGAGAGATCGGAAATGGGTCGATTCACAAGTGAAAAAGGAAATCAAGCCAGCAGCAGTCCAATGGTATGGTGTTTTGACAGTGGAGCAACGAGCATGTCAACTGGCAATGAGGATATCTTTGAGAGATTGGATCGGAAGAGCCGCGGAACTCTGACTATTGCAAATGGAGTCCATATGCCTATTTTGGGCAGGGGAACGGTCAAATTCAGCCTGCCAAATGGGTCAACGGTCCGATTGAATAATGTCATATATGTACCAGGTTTGGCAGAGAACCTATTGTCATTGGAGGCGCTCCATGTTGCTGGATTTGAGTCAAGGGGCTCAATCAGAGGATACACAATACTGAAGGATGGTAAGACAGTTGCCAAAGGACGGCGAATTGGACGATCAACCTACCTGGATAAAGTCACGCATCCAAACGCTCTGTATGTGAAGCCGGAGCAAGCAAGAAAGTGCGCTGAACTTTCTGGGAAGCCAGATGAGCAATCAGTGATCCAACTGCTCAGTGGACGAGCCGCTAGAGCTGGAGCTGAAGATGCAATTGATCAACGTCGGCAACTTATCCATCAACGACTTGGGCACCCTGGAAAGAGACGTTTTAACGGCTGCGTTGAAGCCATGGACTTGGATGAATTGAAAATCAGCAAACGGGATAAACTGCTAGAAGATGATTGCGAGATATGCGTCAAATCAAAGCAGGTAAAAAACCAGAGCCATGTTCCAGTTCCTAGAGCGAAGAGACCGCTTCAACGAGTATATATGGACTTCTGGGGTCCATATGCTGAAGGCATAGGTGATGAGCGATATTACCTTTCCCTGATAGATGATTGCACGCGGCATTCATGGGTCTTTATCAAGAAGAATCGGTTATCTAGCTCAGTGCAGAACACATTGGAGATATGGCTGCGCCAGGTTGAGCGAGAAGCTGGCAAGATGTTGTTGGTCATACGGGCTGACAATGCAAAGGAGTTTCTAGCCTTGGAGTCATGGGGCCTGTTGAGAGGCATCCAGCTTGAGTTTATTGAGGCTTACACACCCCCGCAAAACGGTGTTGCGGAGCGATTCAACCGATATATCCTGGAGATCACGAGAGCTCTCCTATTTGATTCAGGCATTAGCAGGAAATATTGGAAATATGCAGTGGTGACTGCGAACTACCTGCGGAATCGAACGACAATTGTCAAAGGTAGTGACAATAAGACGCCATTTGAGCTGTGGCATGGGCATAAGCCAGATTTGGCCCACCTGCGAGTTTGGGGCTGCCGGGTACTCTATCATCACAAGTCGGATGATAAGCTGGAAAGCAGAGCTATGGAGGGCACATTCCTGATGTATGGGAAAAGTGATAAGCAGTATTTGGTGCTGCCTAGGGGTGGTAGTGAGCTGAAGCTAGTCACTAACCCCAAGTTTCGAGAGCGGGAAAATGGCTATTTGAGTGAGCCATTAGCCAATCAGGTTGATGTACAAAGTGTGCCAACCAGTGCTATTTTACCCATTGAAGCGCCTCAGATGCCTGCTGAGACACCTGCCGGAGCAGGACCGCCAGTTAATGAGCCCATTCATACCGACGAGCCGATGACGAATATGACGCCAGAGACGCTGAATACGCCAATGAATAGAGAGGATGGAGAGAAGGAAAGAGATCCCTCTTCATCAACTGGAGGCATGACGGATAAGCCGGTGAAACCGTCTAGAGTCCAGCCTGAAGGGGAGGCAGAGCAGAGAGCTCCTGAAGGGCATACAAATGAGGAAGTGCATGACGCTACCCCATTAGAGGCTGAAGAGGTGCCTGTAGATGCTGGTGAGAGCATGCCAGATAGGCCACCTGGGCGACGCTCGGAACGCGTTCGCCAGCCATCAGAGCGAATGATGGAGAGCCGCCAAACGGAGTTGACATATGGCCGCAAGCGCAAAGCTGAAGGGGAGGATGGTAGTGATGACCGTCCAGCTCAGCGCATGCGGGCCCATTTGGCTAGGCTAGCAGTAGCTGCGGAGCTATTGCAGACTGATAGAGAATATGAGGTTGCAGAGAGAGTATGTGCTGCACGTGAGAAAGCCGGAATACGCATACCGAAATCGTACAGGGAAGCTGTTAATGATCCGATATATGGCTCAAAATGGAAGGAAGCTATCCACAAGGAATTGAGCGCCTTAGTGAGCCTTGGCACTTGGAATGTCATACCCCGAAAGGAAGCCGAGGGAACGGTTTCATCGACAAGATGGGTATTTGATGTGAAGCTAGGCCCAGATGGCCGAATTGACCGCTTCAAAGCCAGGCTAGTTGCCAGAGGAAATGAGCAATCGGACGACGACTTCGATGAGACATTTGCACCGGTATTCCGACTAGATAGCCTGCGAATTTTAGTGGCTATAGCGGCCCAATTAGGCCTGGAGGCACACATGCTTGATGCTATGAATGCATTCGCTGGCTCTGACCTCGATAAGCCTAATTGCATGGAAATCCCGGAGGGACTGCAGGATTTTGATCCAGAGGCTACTAGTGCCAAGGGGAGCCTAGTTTTAGAGCTGAAGAAATCGCTCTATGGCCTCCGCCAGTCCGCTAATCTATGGCACAGAAAGATTAGCGATTTCCTGAAGAAGATAGACTTCAAACTGATTACTGCAGACCCTAGTGTGTTCATGAATGGTAGGGGTCTGATTATCGCTGTGTACGTGGACGACATAGTGATATTTGGCAAGGATGCCAAAGAAATTGATGTGGTGAAGCAGAGGCTCAAGGAGTTCCATCCAATGACTGACTCTGGGTTAGTCAAGAAGTTATTGGGCATCCGCTTCACATGGGGAAAAGACAGGTCTATTCAACTGGACCAGGAGTCCTATGCGCGACAAATTCTTGATGAATTTGGCATGGCTGATTGCAAGCCTGCAAGCACACCTATTGGCCCAAGCGTTAAATTGGAGGCACCGGATAGCTCACTGCTTGGACGAGCTGAGCATAAGCTATTTCGGAGACTAATTGGACGGTTGATTTTCCTGGTGATAGCCACACGGCCGGACATTGCCTTTGCAGTGAATCAACTGTCTCAATACCTCGCGGAGCCAAGGAAGGTCCATTTGGCAGCGGCCAAACACGTGCTTCGATATGTCAAGGGCACTATATGCTATAGACTGACGTTTAGTGCAAAGGGGAGACCGAAAGGGTTATATGCGTATGCTGATTCCGCGTATGCTAACTCAGCGAAGAACCGGTCAACTACTGGTTTTGTTTTCTTCATCAATGGCACGCCAATTACCTGGACGAGCAGAAAGCAATCAGTTACTGCACAGAGCTCAACAGAGGCCGAATATATGGCTGTATCGGAGGCAGCTAAGCAGGCGATTTGGACTAGGCATTTCCTATATGCTATAGGAAAGGGGTCCATTTATCGAGACGCCCCGACTACCATCTATGAGGATAACCAGGGCGCCATAAAGATCGCTGATAACCCGATTAATCACCCGAAGACGAAGCATATAGCTGTACGATATCATGCCATTCGGGACCACATAGGCAATGGAGAGATCCGTCTCGAGCATCTCCCTACTGACAAGATGATTGCCGATGGCTTGACGAAGGCTACCAACCATGTTAGCCAGGGACGGTTGGTTAGAGACCTGGGCCTCGCTTAATTAAGCGAGAAGAGAATTCAACATCTATGAGAGTTGAAGCGTGCGTCCAACCGCCGCTTATCAAATTGCCAGATTTGTTGTTTTCGATTGATTTGAATGCGCGACGATTGTACGAAGGGGAGTGATGAGAATCGGCGGATAAATAGTTGGCCCGATTACCGAGGCCAGGAGATTCTTATATAGGCCAGCGTGTGCGCACATATAGCTAGTTAAGCACTCATAAGCACTCAACCAGCTGCGTACGCGCACGTACGTTCGTTAGACAATATACCTCTTCGTTAAACTAGTCCTCTCCATAGACCTCGTTTAGTCCGGAATAATCGACTCCCGAATTCCCCTTTGAGCTACGATCCGAGAGACCCCGCTTCACATACCCGCATCGAACTATTGCGAACTATTCCATATTGAGTAAATACTAGAATGCTATCATTATGGTAACAATTTAAACGTGCATAGACATTAGAGAGGAGTATTCTCAAATTATGGTGTTTTCCCTATTCTTTTTTTTTTTTTTTTTTCTTCGTAAATCAAATCGATCTGCCGGTTGTCTCAGGCACCTAACAACAAATACCATCGGAAATTGTATTGAAATACATTATGTAGCACCGACCTATCTGAGAAAGCACATCCATGAGTTGAGCCATTCATCAAACTGTATTGGTGACTAGACACTTACCAATAACGACGAGAACATGGAACCAACACCGGCTTCATTCCCGCCCAAGGATCCTCAATGAAGCTCGGCTGAAAATAGACAGTGTCCTTGTGTGGAGACTTCATACCTTCCGCATATCTCGCTAGTTGATTCTTGTTGAGGAACTCGCCGTTCGGAGCCGTGTATCCCTCCTGCTCATGCTGACGGGAAACAACTCGTTTGTCCGATTTCGTGTTGACGGTGGTCGAGGCACGGCGGTTAGTATCAGCTTCGGGGGCTTTGGGAATGGGCTGGCTTGGTTTGTTCTCCGGAGCTTGAGCTGGATAGAATATAATTGGTTGTTGCGCTGCTTTCTGTCTTATTGGCGCTTTGGATTCACCGGCGGAAGCAGATTTAGATGAACGCTGGATATCCTTTCCTTTCTTTCCCTGCAGTGCATCGTTCTTGGCCTCACCAGAACCAGCGGCGACGGTAGGCTTGTTTTCAGGCTGTCTGGCAGAGGAACCAACAGAAGTGCTCAAATGACTAGCCAGAATTTCTGCACTAGTACCGCCGTTGCTACTCTCAGTTTCCTTTGGTTCACTTTCGGTAGGCGTGTGTTCAGCTTCCTGGCAAGCACAAGGACACCCCGTGGCTGCTTCAGATTGCTGATGGGAACTGGCAGCAGCAGGCTGGATTTTAGACGGACCAGCAATCGAAGCAACAGGGATACCCGAAGATTTGACCAGTGATTCCTCAGAGGTAGTAGCAGCTGTCTTGATACTCACTGCTTCCTTTGATTCTTCGGTAGAATCAACAGACGCCTGGCAATCATGGAAGTCCTCTTCGCTCGTTTCATGCTGTGTGTGAGGACCCCCGATGACGCTTTGACCTTCGAGTGAGCCAGTAGTTGAGACAACAGGAACGCCTGGAGTCTTGACAGGAGACCCCTCGTAGACACCAGTACTCTCCTTCCATTCTTCGACGAAAGCATAAACAGATGCCTGACGAGTACGAAGGCTCTCCTCGCCCATTGCAGACCGCAGGTGAGAACCAACAGGATTGATTTTGCCTCCAGATGCAACAGCAACTGAAGCAGTCTTTTCACTCGGAGATCTGGCAGCTAGCTCCTTCGACTTAGCAGAGCTATCCTTGTCCTTTGATTCTCCAGTAGAGTTAGAAACAGAGACCCCACGAGCCTGAGAGCTCTTCGCGTCCGCTTTAGGTGCGCGGTAGCTAACAGTAGTCTTGTCTTGACCAGCTGTCAGAGCAACAGGAGCGCTTGAATGCTTCGCAGATGGCTCCTTACTCTCCTTGTTATCCACGACCTTTCCGGAGTCTCTGGTAGAAACAGATGCAGACTTCTTACGACCATGGCGGCTCTTTTTACCCTTCCCGGTCTGGGGCTGAGAAATGTCTGCAGTAACTGGCTGTTTTGCTGCTCCATCGGTAATGGAACCAACGAGAGAAGAGTCAGCGGGTGCAGCAGGTGAGCTTGCAACGTTTTTCAATTCACCCTCGGTGGAGGCTGATCCAGATTTGCCGCGACGATGCGAACCTTTCTTTCCTCCGCGACGAGAACGAGAGCCAGAAATGGTAGCAAATTTGTCATTAGCAGCTGAGCTAGCAGGTGCCTTTGATGAATCAACGGATGGGTCAGCAGGAGCAGCAGTGCTGTCCTTGCTGGCTTTGCTCGTTTCGACTTTAGTGGAGCTAGGTCCGGATTCTTGGCGAGCATGAGAATCCTTTCCACCCTTTCCTGACGGCGAGCGGCCCTTTGACCGTTCGCTTTCGGTGGTAATTGTACCCTGACCGGCAGAAGCAGTCGTGTCAGTCGCTCCAGAAGAGCCAGCAGACGGGCCCACGTGAGCAGCAGTGCTGTCTTTGATAGCCACCTTGCTCGATTCACCTTTAGTAGCGTTATGCTGGCCTTCAGAAGGATTGATGGTCGGGTCAATAGGGCGAGAGTCAGGAGCGGGCTTTGTAGAAACAATAGCATCCTTCTGGCGCTCAGATCTTTGACGAGAATTCAAATCCTCCGATGGGGAACTGCACTTTGCCATCTCAGTAGAAGAAGCATTGGCAGTAGAAACGGCATGCTGGGCTTCAGCAACTGAGGCACCAGGGCGAGTATCAGAAACAACAGCAGACGGCCCCCCAGAAACAGTACCCTGCTTGGCACTCGCAACCTTTTGTCCGTCTTCAGTGGCACCGGGTTCTTGACGAACAAGAGAATCGTTCCTAGCTCTTCCGCGGTATGAGCGACCCTTGGTTCCCGTAGCACTGGGACCAACGGGAGCAGAAGTAGGTTGACTAGCAGCAGGTTGACCTACGGATCGACCAGCAGCAGAAGCAAAGGTACTGGTAGGCCCAGTAGTAGAGAGACTAGCGGCGGGAGCAGCAGTAACAGTAGCACTGCCGCTGACAGTAGTAGCACCAGCACCAGTAGAGTCGCTCACCATCTTCCGACCGTCATTTCCATCACCTTTATGTCCAACATCCACCGACGCCTGAGCCTTCCATTCCTCAAAGATCGAAGACGTACGGTTACGGCCCTTGCCGCGTCCCCGTCTTTTGTTCGTAGTCTGAGCCGCCCGTCTTAGGCCGGTGGGAACGTTATCGTAATTGAAGTTGGCGTTAGCGTGAGAGCCAAGATTGCCGTGGGCGTTGGTATTGTTGACTGTACCCTGACCTCGACTCTGGCCTCGACCAAGACCCTGACCCTGGCCGTGGCGCTGAGGTTGGGGCTGGGCTTGGGACTGGTTGCTAGCCTGAGCCTGAGCCTGGGCTTGAGCTCTTAGATAGCCAGACGCACGAGTTTTGAGAGTCTCTGCTGGAACCCATTCCTCGAGGGCACGGAACTCGCGCTCAGACATGGTTCCGGGGGAGGATAGAGGGGAGGGTAGCGGTTGGACGTTGGGATTGGTTTGGGTCATGGTGGTTAGTTTGTGGGTTGTGATAGATTGGAGATGGAACACGAGATGATCGGGGATGAAAAATGAGTGGAAGGTGCAGTCATGGATGAAGGGAGAGTTGAAAGAAGTTTGTAGGAGGGACGAAGAAGGGGATTGGTAGGGGAGAGAGCAGTGAATGGAGAGCGTGGCAGGTGAACTAGAGTCACTCAGCAACAAATTAATCATCGTAGATAATAGAATTAATGCTGCCAATAACACTCTTTGTTTTGATTATACCAAACTAGGCTACGGATATAGCAAGCCCTAATGCCACACGTTGCTTATGTCCATGGATCAAGTGGTATATTATATCTCGTAGAGATCTAAGAGCAATCATCTCAACAACCAAATTCATCCAGCCAAAGTCTTACTCAAAAATCTGCTCCTCCTCAACTGCCCGGTTGATTACACGCACAAAACGCCCGACCTTATCAACATCCTGCTTAGCCGTCTCAATACCCAAGAGCACCTTCTTAACGCCAACCCCAATCTTCCCATCATCGATGATACCACCGATTTCTTCCAGAGCCTGCGCAATCTCCTGGGCATCGAATGCCTCGGACTGTTCCATAATATACCGCAATTCATCGTATGTGTTGACGTTCGGAACCATGATGTCAGCGTTGAACGAGTTGTACACGTCGAGATTCTTCAGCACCGCGCGCTGTGTGGTGGTGGCCAGCACCAGAAGGCGCCTGTCCTTGCTTGGCTGCTTCCTGAGGAAGACCATCAGGGTCTGCAGAACGGTGTTGCTGAAGCGGGGACCGATCGGGACCCAGTCGATAATTCGCTCGATGTTGTCAACGACAACGACACTCGTGCGACTCTTGTAGGCGTCTTCGAAGACCTTGCTGATGTGGTGGACCTTGGCCATTTCGTTGTATCCTACCATGTCCTCGGGACTAATGAGTTTGATGAAGGGGAAGCCAGAGTCGATGGCGATCCGAGCTGCCAATGCTGTCTTTCCACTTGCCGTGGGTCCGTGCAACAAGACGGAGAATAGCGGAGTGGATTGCCCGACTTGCTTCACGAATAGCTCTCCTTCCCGCAGGATCTCGTTGATAATAGGAGAGTAGTGGATGATGCCGTACTGGATGCGGCTGGAGAGTTCCTCTTCCGACACACCGAATGCCGGTTTGACTTCATCAAGCGCGTGATGGAAGTCAGAACGGTTGACCTTCATGTTAACAACATCGTCGCCGATGCTGGCCATCGTGCCAACTTTGACATGTCGCGAGAACGCAAACGAAGATGCTGACTTCACGAGACCAGCAATTTCGGCACCCGAGAAGTTCTTGGTCATAAGCGCAAGCTCTTCCAAGTCGACGTCTTGGTCCATGACGCTGTTGTCCCGCATCTTCTGGGTATGGATCTTCAGGATCTGACCACGTCCATGCTCGTCCGGGAGGGAGATCTCCATGTGCACTTCCAAACGACCAGGACGCAGCAAAGCTTCATCAATCATATCCATTCGGTTCGTCATACCAATGAGCAGAATGTTGTTGAGCTGGTCTACACCGTCAAGCTTGGAGAGAAGCTGGTTGACCACACTATCTCCCACGCCGGTGCCACCACCTCCTCCACTGCCACGCTGCTTGCATACAGCGTCCAATTCATCGAAGATGATAATGTGAAGTCCACTTTCCTCTCCCTTCTCTTTGTATTCCTTCTCCGCGTCGGCGAAGAGCTTCCGGATGTTCTCTTCTGACTGACCGACAAATTTGTTCAACACCTCAGGACCGTTGATGATTTTGGGTTCTCTGGCGTTCAACATTTTACCAATCTGCCGCGCAATCAAAGTTTTACCCGTCCCTGGAGGGCCGTAAAGCAGCATACCCTTAACGTGTTGGATACCCAGCTTGTCGACAAGGCCTGGAGGGAAGATACGGGAAGCGAATGCACGACGGAAGATTGTGCTAAACTCCGAGTCGAGACCTCCAATACCCATGTTCTCGAACTTGAAGTCCGGCTGGATGATGGAGTTGGCTGCGGGCCGGCGAGCCGACGGCTTCATGTTGATACCGGTCCGTGCATCCTTGAAGAAGTTGAACTGAGTATGTCTGGTCAGAATACCCCTCGCAGTGGGATCTGTCTCAACTGCTCCGCCGGAAAGGTCTGCCTTCTCTGAACTCAGGTCAACCCGCTGGACCGTCTTGACCGTCAACAAAAGCGGAATACTCCGGTGATCCATCAAGATCTTCTGACCAGGAGCAAAAATTTGGTTTTCAAAGTTCTTGACCACCGCATTTCCCAGATCATCTTGGTCGTATGGTGTCTCAACTCTCTTCTTGCCGGCGAATCCTACTTCGATGTCTGCAGAGCCAAGGTAGGCCTGCCCGCCTTGACTAAAAGGATCGTAGATTTGTACGTTGACAGAATCTGTGAACGCAACCCCAGCCCACGTCCGCTGCGGATCCGACATACTGATGTGTCCCGGTTGGAAGTTGGGGTATGGCCGTGCGGAGAAGACGAAAAGGCCGTTAACGAGGAGGAGGAGATCAAGTCCGTCGCGTGTCGGAGGAAAATCAGAGGGTGATACTGCAACTCTGCACATTGTTAGATTTTGGTCATTGCAGTAATAAAGAACAACTTCTGAGGTGGCTTACAGGTTCCCAAATGTGTAATTGTTATCCGGGCTTTTTGCAGGCCGCAATACCCAGTTACCACCTCCGGCCGGAGGCTTCGCTCCAACCGGCGGCCTAGATGGCATTGGCATCTGACCTGGTCGTCCCCTAAAATCACCATGTACGTCAGTCATCTCGGCTTCGGCATAGCTCGGAGGGGCAACACTATACCCTGCGCCAGGCATTGGCTGACCGTAAGATGGAGGGGGCCCTTGACCAGGTACCGAATAGCCCTCTCGTGAAGGAGGCCCTCCGCTCCTGGAGCTGCTGAAGGGATTTGAGTAATTGGTGCGGTTAAACATCTTGCGTCATTCGATTTGCGAGTTCAGGCGCAATGATGTGATCAGTGAAATCTGCAGACAGAGAGTATATATGTTTGTCGTTATCGAAGATAGTTATCGAAAAGAATGATAATAAAAGACGTTCAAGTCGTCAATGGGATTAGGCTGAAGCCACGCTGTCGCAATCGAGCTGTTTCAGGGAACAGTAACCAGAAGACGCACGCTGGCAGTGCAATAAGTATAACCGGCTCTAACGACGTTCCTGGAAAGTAACTAGACGATTTGCAAATGAGCCAGAAAATCAGATAGTTTCAAAAAGTGGCGGAGAGAGAGCGTTGTTGGAGAGATGGCTGCATACATATGCTCTCCGCTCTCCGGCCCGCCACATGGAGCTCCGTTTCCGCCGATCGGATAGTCGGAGTAGAAATGATCCGTCTTATCAATGCTGGACCCTTGACGTCGGTAAAGCTGCTGTCCTAAGAAACCCATAACCTTCAGAATGCCTCTGTGAGTATCTCTCATTTCTGCTTTATGATAAAATTCGTGCTAACATATATATAGCCACATCCTGGGAAAGAAATCATGGAACGTCTACAACCCGGAGAACATCGCCCGCGTCCGGCGCGACGAAGCGCAAGCCAAAGCGCGAGAAGAGGAGGAAGAGCGCCGCATGCAAGAAGTAGATGCTGAGCGTCGAATCCAAATTCTACGAGGAGAGCGCCCATCTACCCCTCCCCCACCACCAGCCTCACCGCCATCAGCCGCGCAACATGAGAAGAGAAGCCGCAGGGACGAAGAAACGGGGCGATACAATAAGAAACGGAGACGCCTGGCTGGCGAAGATGACACGGATCGCGAAATCAGATTGGCAAGGGAAGATGCGCAACTCGCCGACGGTAAAAGGGCGGAGCTGACTCGCTCGAAAATGAGTGACACACCGCTTGAAGATGGTGCTGGTCATATCAACCTCTTCCCGTCTGAGACAGCGCGCGCGCCTGTAGAGAAAAATGCCGAGGCTGAGGCGGAGGCAACTGAGAAGAAGCGCAGGTATGAAGATAAGTACACGATGCGTTTCTCCAATGCTGCTGGATTAAGTCAGTCTGTTGGCAGGACACCATGGTATTCGGCTTCAGGAAGGGAAGCTGCTGCGCCAGAATTTATGTCTGGAAAAGACGTTTGGGGAAATGAAGATCCTATGCGGAAACAAAGGGACATGGCTCGGATGGATGCAAATGATCCTCTAGTGGCAATGAGGAAGGGTGTCAAACAGTTAAAAACGGTAGAGCAAGAACGCAAGAGATGGAACGATGAAAGAAGTCGAGAACTGGAAGCTTTGAAAGCGGAAGACAGAGAACGGTCACGCCGCCACAGACGGGGACGATCACCATCCAGAGGATCTATTTCAGAGAATAGTTTGGAGGGGTTCAAACTCGACGCATCTCCAGACAGACAGCGGGATGGCAGGGGTCGGGAAAGGAGTTCGCATAGGCATCACCACCGGAATCGGCATCAGCGTAATAGGAGTCGTGATCGCTCACGGAGGCATCATTCGCATTCGCATTCTCATTCTCGTTCACATCGTCATCACCGCGATCACCATGAGAGCAGGCATGATGATCGCAGGTCGTCTCGCAGACCATAGAACAAACGGCATGATCATATTACGGATTTTTGCACTTTTGGGCCATGATAGGTCATCTAACTTCTGATTCCTACTATTCCAAGGGCGTATATGGGGTAACATGAAAAAAGAGCCAAACTTTTAATAACCTCCATAAATCATTACAAACTCCATTTCTGGGATCCCTTACCGCCCTCCTGCGCATCCCAGTCGACGGTAATGTTCAGCGTGCGCGCATTTGGCTCTTTCTTCTGATAACCAACCTTTCCGCTGATGGTCTGGCCCTTCTTCAATGGCACGCCACCCTTCCGGCCGTGGTCGATGAGCAGAACACCCTGTTGCCAGTGCGTCTCGGTTCCATGCGGTCCTGTAGTAAAGGCAACGTAGCCTTTCTTCTGCATTTCCGAAGGAACAGCATCGTCTGGAACCGTGGAGTCTCTTGAAGGCATGAAGAAGATATCGAACCAAATGGACCAGCCGTCGAGCGTGTCAATATCTTCCTTAAGGGTGACCTGGAACTCTTTCAAGAATGACAGCTCCTCAACGGTGATGGTATGCAATGGAAGCTTTAGGAAGACTGATGAGTCTCCAGGAAGTGCAGACGGTTGGATGCTGCGGACGTTTGCCTCGTCGTAGATGCCGGTGAGCATGCTCTTCATATTGAAGCCGTACACCGAGTGCCAGAAGGAGATATGCGAGGCAATGAAATCCGAGTCAGCGAACGGAGCAATGCGGAGAGTAGCGTCGGATGGGACCATGAGTCCATCGGGTGCGAGATAGCGGTCCCTGGCGTAGATGACGGAATCAAACATGGCTTCGAAAAGCAGGCAGTATCCCATCCACTCAGACACGATAATGTCAACCTGCTGCACGGGGAGAGTAACTTCTTCGATTTTGCCGCGGATGCATCTGAAGATCAAAGGGTCAGTGAGATGACAGGATAGTAGCTGCCCTAGAGACATACGTGATCACATCACCAAAGCCATTCTCATAAACGATTTCTTTGGCCCGGTCGATGATGTCAGAGTTGTCGACAGCAATGACCTTTTTGGCACCGGCCTTGGCGCAGAACATGGAGAGAATGCCCGTGCCACATCCGACATCCAGCACAACCTTGTCCTGGAAAAGGCGCTTGTTGTCGTAAATGAAATCACGATAGGAATCAGTACGGACTGCGTCTTTGAGCATGGACTCGTGAATGCCTATAGGGTTTGTTAGTCAAAGGGATCCCAGCGATATGCACACTCCGGTAATGTAGGGCAATAGATCACCATTATACTGGTAGGACACGAAGTAATCCGAATCCGCCTCCTCAATTTTGTTCTTGTTCTTCGTCGATGGGCCAGCGGATGACAACTTATTATCCTCCTGAGTCAATTGTTCCTCCATCGACCGTTGGACAGCCAATCGGTATTCGGTGAATTGAGTCTGGAGACGCTCAAGATCTTCCTGCAACTCGACCACACGGCGCTCAGCATCGTTTCCACTGGACGCCTCAGGCTCATCCTCCTCCGCAATGTCGCCCAAGCTGTATAAGAGAGCATCGTCTTCCAACACCGGCTTCATGTAGGCTTCGTCGTCGAACTTGTCCGTGGAAGATACATCGGGGGTCGTGTTTCCGGCTTTGACCTCGGATCGAATATAGTTGACAAGTTTGATCAGACCAATGAAATCCAAATCTAGCAGAGCAGGCGCAAAAAGTTAGCTGGGTCACATCTTCCGCTATGGGTCGAAGTAATGCAAGGTACAGAGTAGTTCAAGCGTCAATTGCCCGGTTCAAAGCAGAGCACGGATGACAATGAATGATCAAACTCCCCAAGGAACAAGAATATCAATTGCGAGTCGAGTACACACCAAACTCTTTCTGAATCTTCCGCAGATCAAAATCATGCCTGTCCTTGCTCTCCTGCAGCATCGCATTCACATCGGGGTAGATCTTGTCGGAGAACAAGCCCACAATGGGCTGCGATTCTTCCTGATCGGGCTCAAGATCCTCCCAGCCTTCTTCGTCGGTTACGTCGGAGTCCTCTGCTGAGGTTGTCGAGCGGGTATCTTCGTCCTTCCGAGGACGCTCGGAGGTTGGAAAGGTGGACATTGCGCAGGCAATCTCGTTTCTTTTCTTGCTAGCTTTCGTTTCTGCGTTTCGCGCTATCCAAGCAATGAAACAATGATTAAAACAATTGAAACGAATGGGATATGCAGGGAAGGAGAAAGACAAATTCTTCGTCTATCAACCGGGGATAAAAAGTGGGCGTGGAGGGGCAGTGATAAGAAAAAAATAGTTTATTGCCTTAACGGTGCCTCAATATGCCTGAGGCGTAAAGACCCTGTTGCCCCGCTGTTTGTTTATTCACATGACACTGACCCAGAACTTGAAGCGATAACAGCATATCACTATCGTCCAGGCTCATACTTATCACCGGCATTCAATCCGTGGTTGTCTACAATCAGAGCGAAAGGAGAGATTCAAATTGTTCCCTGATGATCTTCAGTTGGACACTTCAAAGCACCGAGAATCGAATGGGATCAATTATTGCTATCTCAAGTGCCCTAGATCCCTACTGACCGGGTCCCCCCTTCGTCTTTATTTTTCCATCCTTGTTCTCTCTCGGTTGTCTCTTCTTGCGATATACTTCGGTCAAAGTCTAGCAGATATGGCTTTCTTATTCAACCGTGGCCGACGTCAGCCGCTGGAAGTAGTGCGGTCCATCAAGGACCTGCTGGAGAAGCTGCGCGAAACCCCCAACACTCCGAAGGTCTGCGAGGCCCGGCATTCTCGAAGCTGGCTTTCTTGAGGAAATTGCTAACTTTTGTAGATTGAAGAAGAGTTGGCGAGGCAGTTGTCCCAGATGAAACTGATGATTCAAGGCACTCAAGGTCCGTTGCTGTCCCTGGCATTCCGCAATATAATCTGTTCACAGACTAAAGCAATCTTGCGTTATAGAGATCGATACATCCCCCGAGCAGGTGCAGGCATTAGTCGGAGCTATGGTACACGAAGATTTACTCCACGAGCTAGCCCATAACATCCACATCCTTCCCTTCGAAGCTCGAAAAGATACTCAGACCATATTCTCCCACGTCCTCCGCTTCAGACCGGCACATGCCACACACGGCGACCCTCCTGTTATTTCATACGTCGTTCACCACCGACCAGAGATTATAGTGGAGCTTTGCCGCGGATACAACCACAGCCAGAGTGCAATGCCATGTGGTACCATCTTACGAGAGGCGCTCAAGTTCGACGTCATTGCTGCGATTATCCTTTACGACCAGTCGACAGATGACGAACCCGCGATCCGGCTCACGAATGTGCGGCCGGGTAACCCTCAAAATGGAGATGGTGTGTTCTGGCAATTCTTCGGATGGATCGACCGGGGGAGCTTCGAAGTCAGCGCAGACGCGTTCACGACATTCAGGGTAAGGATGCTATTTCAGTCAATTTCTAGGGGAATCCAGGATTCTTGACTAACGCAAAAATTTAGGAGATTTTGACTCGACACAAGTCGGTGGTGACCGGATACCTGGCGGCCAACTTCGACCTATTCTTTTCGAGATTCAACAATATCCTTATACAGTCCGAGTCATATGTGACCAAGCGACAGAGTATCAAGCTCCTGGGGGAGCTTTTACTAGACCGCGCCAACTACAATGTGATGATGGCGTATGTTGAGAGCGGGGAGAACCTCAAACTGTGCATGAAACTGCTGCGCGACGACCGAAAGATGGTTCAGTACGAAGGATTCCACGTGTTCAAGGTATGTATCTGAGATACCTTTGCTTCTTTCCATGATGCGCGATTGCTGGTATGCGCTAACTAAGGGATGTGACTTGGTAGGTCTTCGTCGCAAACCCGAACAAATCAGTGGCCGTGCAGCGGATTCTGATCAACAACCGGGATCGCCTATTGAAATTCCTCCCCAAATTCCTTGAGGATCGTACCGATGACGACCAATTTACCGATGAGAAGAGCTTCTTGGTGCGCCAGATTGAGCTGCTGCCTAAGGAGCCCATCGAACCGGCGCAATCGGCCTACGACGGCGTACGAACGACTACCGCCGTAGCCTAGACTTTCCCTCTCATTTCTATTATATCTTCTTTTGTTCTTCTCATTCTTCTATATTTTCCTTGGCACAGCTGGTTGGTTAAACTGTGCCGTTTCTTGCATTGCAGGCGTGCTGGCATACAGCCTACGGAGTTATAAGCGGGAATGTGTGTGTGTGTATATTGGAGGGACTTACGGTGGATACGGACCAGACAAAGAAGTCTGAAAAAGAAAAAATATCTTCAACAGCCAACAATTTCTGTGATACACGAATAGACGCTAGTCTTCATTGGCAATCAACATCTGGTTCCTGGCAATATACCAGGGGTAAATCTCCGTGACGCGGGACCTCAACGCTCAACGGACCCCATTCTAAAGTCCCGTTTTATGGTTCAGTAGCAGGTTTTTGTTCTCCCGCCGGTCTGGACCCAGGGAAATTCTGGTTCTGGTGGGTTTCATGATAATAAAACGTGCTAAGAAAATGCATTGTGGGCAGCCCTGTTATTATTATTGCCATTGTTATTGCCTGCTCGTTTCATGCCGTTGTGCTGACTTTACAGGAGAGCCTCAACCGACTGAAAAAAGAGGACAAGTCGCATCTGTTTTTTCTCTCTTAACTCTATTGTTTAATATTATATTTATCTGCTTTATATTCAGTATTCTCCAGTAGTAATAGCAGTAGATATTGCATAGAAGTCATAGTTCTATTTATATAAGGTCCACAGACCCCGTCTCAACACAACGCCCCTTTGCGATCCCTGCGTGGGAAACAGAAGAGGCAATACAATTGAAATCATAAAAGGCAAAAAAAAAAAAAAAAAAAAAAAAAAAGACAAGAGGGACATATGAAGTCCTCTGCCTTCTTTCCATCCCATCTGTTCACATGTGTTTCTTGCCCTGTTTGATCATCTGGCATAATAGTCATCTTCATACTAGTTACATACACTAGTCCATACAACTACCAACCTCCGTGATGCCCATATCTCGACCTTACCAACTCCTCTCATTCTACCGCGGCTCGCTCTAATCGATCGATTCCTGTTATATTATCTTATATTATACATATTAATTGTCCTTTCTTCCGTCCCTCTCACGTGGTTCCCTTGCGCCGACTCCTGCTCTCGAAATTCCTGACTCTGTTCTATCCCCGCCTCCCTATAACGTCGCCCCCCTTCGATCTCCCAGTCGCCTTCTCTCCCAGCCACTAATTCCAGTGAAAGGAAAAAGGGCGAGAAGAAGGTAAAAGAAATATCACAAGCCATGCCAAAAGATTATGGATGAGAGACCTACTTCATTCCCTGCGGACGTGATGCCATCTACCACTACGACGGCTACTACTGCTAGCACGGGCTCGACTCTCCACGCCATCCCCTACGAAGATACCACGATCAGATCCGACTCCTTATCGACCCCCGGCGCCTCCTCCGTCGACTCCGAATCCAGATCCCGATCCATCAGCACCACCGGTTCGTCATCTGCAGGCGGTGCTACTGGTCCTGGCGGCGCGGGCGACCAGCCACAGGCCTCCCCGACCTCGTCGCATGGAAATAAGTTCCCGGAGACAGGGCTGGCAGGAAAGGATAGCAGGACGATCCAGTCGGAAGGAGATAATTCGGGCCTCAGCCTGCGCAGTATCCCTAGCATTATTGTCAACGATGCTGCCAGTCTCCGCCCCAGTTCGCGTCCTGGCTCTCGCCCCGGGTCTCGCCCCGGCTCGCGCTGGTCGGAGCGCAAATGGGGCGGTTTAAGGACTAGGAGGTCCGCGGAGCTCGACAGACCAACGTATTCTGTTTGTCCTCCTTCGCCTCCACCTCCTGTGCCTCAGATGAATCCCCAATTCAGCGGTATCTCGCTCGATATTCCCACTGGGTCATTGGATGGCCTTGGGCCACAGTCGATGAAGTTCTCCAAGCGCGGAAGCCTTATCAAGCATCCGTCGCAACAAAAATCAGGAGAAGCGCAGTCGCAGTCGCAACCCGAACCGCAACCGCAACCACAACAACAACAACCGCCACCAAAGCAGCCAGAACAGCCACAGGATGAGGAACAACAAGGAGCTAAAGAGCCCCAACAGGAACCGCTACAAGATGATTCACAAGGCGAGCAGAAATCAGTAGAACAGCCAGAAGAACCTAAACAACCTGAATCGCAAGACCAACAAGATAAACAATTGGAAGCCACACCAATTTCGCCTGCCTCCTCTGCGGATGACCAAAGTGACGTACAACAGCCCCAATTCCATGGCGCCCAGCCAAGATTTCCGAAGCCATCGGCTTCGCTTCGTGTTAGGCGCCAAATAAGCATCCCGTCCCGAGCGATTTCTGCGGACGAGGACATGCTGTCGCGGCGCGTCAGACTGATGTACGAAAAGGGGGAGGAAAATGTGAGTGACTCTGAAGTGGCCGACTCGATGGCCATGGAGAATGGTGTTCTGTGGGAGGAAGCAGCAGAAACGCCTGCTTCTGACGCTCCGAGTGGTGCTGGGACCAAACGGCTGTCGACAGTGAAGCCCGAACGAAAGTCCATGCTCAAAAAGGAAACCAATGAGCTGGCAGGTGGTATCGAGTACTGGCAGAACATCGGAGCAGGCGACGTCGATAGGTACGGTTTCATCCGTCATCCTCAAACGAGCTCTGGCGACACTACAGAGCAACCAAACCCGATCCAGCGAGTTGCTACGAGTCTGCTTCTTTCTTCTGAGACACCCCGGCGGAAACACTCGATTCGACCTCCGTCGGCCCTGGCAAGCAACCGCTCCTTCACCGGACGTTCACCCACACGCAAGTTCTCTGAACCTTCGATCCGTCCATCCTCTTCTCAAAGTACATACAGCTCGCCGATGCGGCGGTCAACGTCGCGATTCCGCCACGCTGCGAACCATCTTCCGCACAACCGCGATCGCCGGTTTACAGACGAGGCAGCCGATATGCTCACACTGCCTGTCGATGCAGTTGACTCTGCCAATGGGCTCGATTCCGCCGCGGCGCGCGCCATGAAAAGGAAAGAGTGGGAGCGAGAAGACAAGTGGGCCAAGATGGCTCGACCGTCCAAGAAGAACAAAGATGGCGGTGGCATGAAGTTCGAGTTCGACACCCAGAGTTCAAAACTCATCGAACGCACCTGGAAGGGTATCCCTGATCGATGGCGCTCGACAGCATGGTACTCGTTCCTCGAGGCAAGTGCCAGAAAGCGTAGCGACAGTCCTAGTGAAACAGAGTTGATGAAAGCATATCATGAGTTTCAGTACGTCTCGTCGCCGGACGATGTGCAGATCGATATCGATGTGCCACGGACCATCACCAGCCACATCATGTTCCGGAGACGTTATCGCGGTGGACAACGGTTGCTGTTCCGTGTTCTGCACGCCATGTCGTTGTACTTTCCGGACACCGGTTACGTTCAAGGCATGGCAGCGTTGGCCGCGACACTATTGGCTTATTACGATGAAGAGCATACATTTATCATGCTCGTTCGTCTTTGGCAGCTACGAGGCCTGGAACGTCTGTACGAACATGGCTTCGCTGGTTTGATGGAGGCTCTCGGTGACTTTGAACGAGAATGGTTGGAGGGTGGTGAAGTCGCCGCCAAGTTGAATGAAAATGGCATCCCACCAACGGCCTATGGCACCCGCTGGTATCTAACATTGTTCAACTACTCGATCCCATTTCCGGCCCAGCTGCGGGTCTGGGACGTCTTCATGCTCCTTGGCGATGCAGACCCAACACCGTCGCATTCGGTCCTCCAGCTTAAAGGGTCCAAACAACCTCAGACAAGCGGCTTTGGCAAAGGACTGGATGTCCTTCATGCTACTTCCGCAGCCCTAATAGACGGAATGCGGGAGATTATCCTCGAATCTGACTTTGAGAACTCCATGAAAGTTCTCACCAGTTGGGTCCCGATCAAAGATATCGAGTTGTTCATGCGAGTTGCCAAAGCGGAATGGAAAGTCCATTACCGGAAAAAGTTTTCATGATTTATCAAACAGTGTTTTTCGTTTCCCTCTGTTGTTATTCGTTGCTGGTGCGGCGAGACAACCCCCTTATGCCTAATAATCACTCTTCTTTTTCCTCTTGCGCGGAGGATATACGCACGCAACCGAATGATATCTTGACGATTTTGATTTCGAACCGAAAAGGAAAGGAGGTCTTAATCCTAATTCTCATGAATACCCCGATTTATATATACCTCTTGTTTATGCTTTTCATATCATAATTTCTTGGTATCGGTTCTGGTCCGGAAGGGCACTTGCCAGCTTCCTCCCTATAGGAAATACGATTTTAATACCGGGCTTTGGCCTCTGATTCTATCTTCTTCTTTTGATTCCGTTTCGAATTACCTGAGAAAGGAGTCCGAAACGATTTCTGAGGAGCCCTTCTGCTCCTTTTTACTTCTCCATGGGAAATAGCTTGATTCTGGTATGAACCTGAATACCACTGCTTCCGGACCGGGCTTTAAATGGATTAAATTCCTTTTATAATTTCCTCTCCTTGGAAAAAGGAGGAGTGATTAATTTACATCTGATGCCTCGTCATCCATACTCATCTACTTGTTTGTTTAGCTGCGTACCAAAACTGTTTTAACGTCCACTCTCTACTCTGTCTGTCTTTGCACGCTTACTCTCCTTTGTTACTGCTTTCTTTAAACAATCAATTCCTTTCCTAGATTGTCATCCGCTCTCTTGTCCTGCTTATTCCCATTTCTCGTTCCATTTGATTATGTCTTGTCTACTGGTTGGTATACCACGATATACTGTTACCTTCCTTACTGCTTATATCTAATCTTGCTGTCCTGTTTCTTACATGTTTTCCCTGTTGTTTACCCTAAACACATGATTTACTACTCACTACATTACTATTACATGCGCTGCCTATGTGGCATTCAATAAAAGATCTGGACCTGTTTATTCTGAGGAATCTTTCCTCATCACTGTAGCTGTAATCTATCGTATCAATAAGCCACTGCTCCCTAGACACTTTAGTGATTCGCGCCTAATTCCATCTAAAACGCCTCTCAATACGCCGCCTCCTTACGCACCGTCCTACCTTTCGCCTCACACATCAATACTCGCCCCCTTATCAACCAAGAACGTCACAACACCCACTGATTAGAACTGTACACTGGAGCGCATATGTATTTGCATGGGTATCTACATACACTTATTATATGATATAACCCTACTCCGAAAACGAAAACCGCAACATATCCCCACTGTCCAGCAGCAAGAAACTCTCAAACCTCATCCCCCGTTTATACCCCGGCACTTCATTACCTCCCATGTCTCTCCTTGAAACATCCGCCCATCCATCCCACAGTTCCCGCCAGTAACACGCCTCCGCAGCGGGGGTTAGGTATCGTTCACGGAATGTTTTGATGTTGTTATTAGCGATCTTTTCTGCCTTGTTGGGGTTTTGTAGAAGATGTTCCATTGCTTCTGGGAGGTCTGAGAAGTCCCGTTCGACCTCTACGTAGTTCTGGTGTGGCCCTGAGGGGACAAGGAGGTAGTGGTGGTGCTGTATGTATTGGAGTTTGTGGGCGACGATGACGGAGCGGCATCCGTGGCGGTATTTGAGGGATGCTGAGTATGCGCGGCCTGTATATCAATCAATACTTACTATCCAAAGAAAAAGGAGAAACGGGGAAATAGCGCACCCTCAACATGCGCAATAAACATATACCGACAATGATCCTCCATAGAAAGAAAATTCGCCTTTCGGCTGCAATCCAATTCCTTCACATCGCCCCATTTCTTGCCCCGTGCAGTATCCAGCAATGCACGGCGCAACTTGGGCGCAAAGCTTAGTTTACCCCGCCAGACTAGCTTTTTCTCTTTTTCGGAAAAAGACAGCTCAGACTCAGTAGCGAGCACTTTATCCATAGCCTGTGTATAATAAGGCCCGATATCATTGCTCAAGTGGCCCCATGACCAGAATCCGAAATCCGGTATGAGCCATACAGATTCCTCGGTTGCTTTTCTGGAGTACACCCATACTGGATGCCCATTGGCATTCACATCGTCTACCCGGTCCTCGACGGAGAAAATGAACTCGATATTTGGAATGGTGGAGCGGTTTGGCGTGGCGGATAGAACACGAGACATGGCCGATACAGTCGCGATGATTTTGCGCCTGTGGTCTTCGCCTTTGGGGTAGCGATGACATAGAGTTCTCCGTTGTATATACTGGCTCGGGCCATGTCACTTTCTAGAGGTGTTGTTCAGGTCTTTGGTAGTTATGCCTGCTCGTTTCGTCCAATGTTCAACGCCCCGGTGGATATCCTCGTAGAGACCTGGGAAGAAGGCGTTACATTGGTCTTTGTTTTAAGTTGAGATTGTGGGCGTCGCGATGGTAGTCGTATGTCCTGCCCGAGGAGGAGGCGTTTTCAGAGGGTTAAGGTGAGGCATGAGAGACAATCTGAGCATTGGAATGAGGTGGATGCTTGGCAGGTACAATGGCCCGCGGGAATCAATTGAGTCAGTAGCGGGTATACATTATCGCGGTCTGAATTCATCCCAAACCACATCAAATATACACAGCAAAGACAACCGTGACTAGCGCCAGCCATACCCGCTGTTGAGACCATGGACTGTTTGATCCCATATCGAGGGCAGAGTACCAAACAGTCCCAACTGTGGGATATAGGAGAAACAAAAACCTAGGGTCCCCAGCCTTATCTACCCAATTCCTAGACCCTTTATTGACCCATACTAAAGTGCCGCAGTGATTCCTAGCCGCCAAACAAGCGGACTCGCTTAGGGTTTTACGGAAATGATCGACCGCTAAGTCTTCCCGTGCTGCATCTTGGCATCTTTTATTGGTGCTTGGCGAATCTTGATTGCCAGCGGAGGAAACCGAGGTATCCACTGGGCCCACGCGGTGTTCGTTTCTTTGAGCTGACTCGCCAATCACATGTGATGGATGGGGTCATCGACTCTTTTTCTTTTTGGTGCAGTTTCCTAGTTGGGCATGTTCACTGCCAGGTTAAGCAGGCTGCGGTATTCCAGTCCTCGTAGTAGAAGCTACCGTCTATATTCTGGCATGCTCTAGAGTATATCTCTTTTGCCCTCTCAACAGAACGTAACGATAGTGCATCGTATCAGGGCCAGACTCTCTTTGCGTGGTTCGATTCTTGGCGACAAGTAGGCATCCAAATTATATACAGCTCACTTCGACGTACACAAGCTTAGACATCTGTTTCAGCCTGGAAATACTTCTTTTCTGACAATCTATATCTTGACTACATCACGAAACCCCTACATGCCTATACTATCCACTTGGGAGCTCGAGCTGGCCGAAGCAATTCATAATCTTGATTGTATAGAGCCGGTTGATCCTCAACAACAGCCTAAGTCCATATAGAAGTGTGATCCTACAGTGCCATCTGAGGGTACGACACTACTCGATCTTCCAAAAGAGCCCCTCGCCCAGATTGTGTCTCATCTGCCACTGGCCAGCCAGGCTTTGCTAGCTTTAAGCAGCAAGAGTCTCTATCAGAAACTTAGCTGAGTGCTTCAAGCTGGTGCTCTACAGTTTCCTCGATGGTCTCCAACGAAGTATGTATTCTACACTGAGGGGGGGTATTATCAACGAAAACGATTTCTGATTCAACTTGAGGATGGTCGATGGGCATACTGCGCTGATTGCCGGAAATTTGCATCCACATGAGGAGTTTTCAAAGTATCAACTAACAAGCACCTCCCCAGTCAAAAAGGTCATGCGAATACAGTTCGGCTGGGTTAATGGACATATGCCCCTGTCTTACGTTAACACTACGCAGTCGAAAGCAGATTGTGGAATACCTCATGAGCGATGGATGGGGACGAGATATAGATCTTGTCCCGCATGGTCTTTTGGAGGGGCTACACAACGAAAGAGACGAGGTAATCCTCTTCCACAAATGCAAGGCCTACTCAACTGTCATGGTTAATGCTACATTCTCTCTTGTCAAAAACGATACCCTAACTGTCAGTACTCGATTTGAAGTACCCTCCGTCGTCCTTACACTGAAAGAGAAGTTGCGAGAATCCGTATATGTCTGTTGTGACCAAGGATTATGGAAATGACGAGCCACAATTATTGGCGTTATCTCGAAAAGACATAATAGAGTCGACCGTAGTGACTGCTACGCGCGATTTAGGGAAAGGGATTTGGCCCACCATTGTCGACTATGGTAACACACTTTATCATTGGGCTCAAAGTTGTCGACCTGATCATGAATGTCGATGGTACTAGTCACTAGTTATGTGATGTAATGGATCTCGCTTTTTGCTCTTTCTTTTCTTTTCCGCATCTCACCTATTTTTGCCCTCTTCCTTCTTCCATTAGTATTAGCCAGTCAGATCCGCTTAACTCTTAAATATTTCTATATTCACTCTGACGATGAGATATAGAGCCGATTTATATATACAAAGTAGTTTGTCTGAACACCTCGAGTGGAATTGGGCCCTCGTTATCACAATCTCCCTCTCTTCTGATCTTGGCCGTTCTATAGCACTTCTCGGTTTCTGTGTCTATATCTTGTGGTGCTATAAGCTGGCTCTACTCTTTTTGGAGTCACGGGGGATTGGTTTTTGCAGAAATAATCCCCCAACAAACGTAGACGTATATTTGACGTGACATTAATGGCAAGGCAGTAACGTGGAACCAATAAGTAGATACTATTCTATACATTAAACTAGTCGACCAAGATGGTACTCATGACGCCACGGATTGAATCTCATGAGCATGCCACGAGAAAGACATTCCTAGGTCTCTAATTGGTACAGGCTCAGAGGGTTGATGGAGCCCGGAGAGCTCAGCTCGCAGTCATTCTTTCAAATCCCTCGACTAATTTGTCCCTCTGGATATTCGATCCCTTAGGCATTTAAATGTCAACTACGTCACATATATTCTTTATAATCTCAAATTGACAGAACGGAATCCCTTCTTCCGTTTACACAAATTTTTCAAATCACTTCTCAGTATGTCTATACTATTATCCTCCAGACCATACGGAAGATCCTTTATCGAATACCGGCTTTTTTCCTTCCAAAATCACAAGAAAGAAAATCGCAATATGATATATCCAATCTCTCAATGGAAATCGTCCTCGACATAACTTCCTATCTACCATCAGCCAGCTAAGTCTGCTTAGCCTTGACCTGCAAGGGTCTGTATCGATACTTTGGAGCAATTCCTGCAACTGACGATATGTATTATTATCGGTGACCCCCAGTGGGAAAGGTTCTCAAAAACTATCGAAGAATGAAGTTACTTGTCCAACTTGAGGACAGCCAATGGGCATGTTGCGCCGGTTGCGAGAAGCGGCATCCACGAAAAGATTTTGATGATCATGCACTAGCGCAGACCTCAATCAGAAGGAAGTGCTTTTCATATGCTGGTGGACATATGTCCGTGTATTGCATTAACGCTGCACAGTAGAAGGAAAATCATGGAATGTCTTATGGGAAAATCCAGTGATGGAGAAGATATTGATCTTGTCAAGAAGGGCCTTTTGGAGAGATCCTGCAACAAAGAAGGCGAACCATACTCTTACATAAATGCAGCGCCTACTCAATGGTGAGGGTGGAGTATAAGTTCTCTATTACCTTGGGGAATACCCTTACTCTCAAGATTTTTGGAATCTGTGCGTGTCTGTAGATGTCGTGATTCGGAATTATGGAACTAGATCTTCGGCTCAAGAGAAGTTCATAGTTGTTGCTGCCTTGTACATGGCGATCACGGGACACTCCAGAGTCGATTGTGTTGACTACTACACGGGGCTTAGGGGAAAGGACTTCGCCCTCCATTTTCGAAGGGGGTATGTTTATGTACTCTTGGGACCAAAATTTTCGATCCTATATAGATTTGGTGTACGGTATTTAGTTATGCAGCTCCCAATCACTGTTGTTGCTTTGCCTGTTTTCACATTTGAGATAATTTACCTTCCACTATTATCCTCTTCTATAACAGGTAGAATCACAGGGAATAGGGTTTTAAAGAAGCAAGCGCCAATAAACGTAGATGTAAGGTCTATATGCATGGAATCAATGTAATATGATAGGCTTTGCGATACTGTATACTATACTATTCGACCAAAGAAGGTACCTTTGCAGGAAAGGACGCTCTATATAATACAGGAAGGAATGACCTTATAAGCGGCATGAAAAGCAGCACACTAACCAAAGGGAACAACATCGTGAACAATGGGGTAAAAAGGCAATCGAATTAGAATTGTTTAAAGGCTAGAGGAGAGCAACGAACTACAGGAGAGGAGTAATAAAGAGACTTGATCTAGATATAGATATCAAATATTCACACTCGTGCTCGACGCTGGTGGAGACTGGCGCAGAACGTATAGACAGGGCAATTGGCTTGTCTCAGATAAAGCACAAGGGCATTGGAGGAAAACTATCGGATGGCAATTGGGAGGAGCCAAATGAGGAAAGGACGGGCAACTTCCAGGAAAGACCAAAAGTGCAAGGACAACGGAAGCGTAGTTGAGTGTAGCTGGGGTTAGGTAAATTGCATCATGGAGCCCGGGGAGCTCGAGAGGGACAGCTGATGCCTGCGATGAAACCCAGAAAATTCGACATCGTCGGAATGGGAGGATGGCTGATGTCTGCGATGGAGCCCCGGGATCTCGACATCATCGAGAGGAGAGGCAAGGATTTCAACCGGCACCTCTCGGTGCAGGCCGCCTCCAGCTTCTTCTCAAGTTCGTTGTTCCTGTTTCAAATGACATCGAGCTCTTCGGTCAACCGATCTTTTCCGGTGCACGTCATCTCCAGCTGTGCGATGGCCGCAGAGCCAGGCTGTGGTGTGCCTCAGTTCTTTCGTTCCAGGCCTCCGCCTGTTTTCCAATAATAATTGTAATTGTCAATCGCTTGCTGCGACGACCTCGTTAAATTTGTCGACGATTATGTCTGGCGACAGCAATGGGTATTTCGCCTTTAGCCATTCCCAAATGTACGACCCAAATATCGCAAAAAGGTGACCCAATGGCCTTGGGGATACAGCTTGGTATCTCTTTCAGGGCAATTTCGTTGCAGTCCGGGCATATATATGGGCAAAAGCCAGGAAGTCCCGACCTGGCTGGAGGCCACGGGCTAGATGAACGGAGAAACTGGTCATTGAATTCGACAACTTTGAAGAAAGCATCGCAACTATATTCATAGATTGATACCAATCGTTTGCTCCAGGGAGTTTTTGGATGCTGACCGTTCCGTAAATTCCTGTGTTTCCCAGATCATGGTTGCAGGTGATCGTGTCTAAATCTATCTCAAAGGTTGGACTGGAAGAAAGAGGGATGAGACATTAAGGTAAAGCAGTGAATGGATATGGGAGAAGTAAAGCAGTAAAAGGAAAGAGGGGGAAACTGCGGAACTGAAAGGGCCCGAATTAGGAAGGAACAAGGGTGTGGCAACCTCTAGGAAAGAGCCAAATCAGGAAGGAGCGGACAATCTCAAGGAAGGAACCAGGTGCAAGGGAAATGGGCAATAAAGTGTATACAGTTGAGTGTTAAGCAGTCTCATTAAAAAGAATAATCAAAATAATCTACATCATCTACTGAGCCTGGTTTCGACGTGTTTCTCTACTAGTAATTGCAACTGTCCGCCATGGTGTTCCTACGGCTTTTCTCGTAAAAAAAGAAAATTAGCGACTATGGCGCTGAACTCAGTGCCAACTTGCGAAGTAAGGATCAAAAGTTTGAGTGTAGCCACTATACAGGCCACTGTATTCTCACTTAAAGACGCGAATCGATATTTAGTATACACGAGTCGTGGACCAAATCCCTTTCCCAGGTCTTATGTATCCATCACTATCCAGAGAGACCACAGATGCATAGCAAATGGGAAAATCTGAATACCTGAGACTAATTTGAGAGGTATCCCAGTACCAATCATGCATATGACCGTGAGACAATTAGAGGCCACCGCTACCGGCTGATGGGCTTCATAGGTATCATATGAGATATGTACCAGTCGTTATCAATATCTAGCTAATAAACGCAAGCTCATGAAGCAGTAGCCAGTTCGATCCGTGGATATATCGTCACGTGACGGACGTTGCCCTCTCCAGCGCTCTTCGCGCCAGAACCATCGACCGTTGTAGCCTGCCAAGGTATTAAGGAAAGTAAAAATATAGACAAATGTATATATGCAGCAGATATTGAGAGACATCCGGTTAATCTCATTGCACGCTGTCACGTGCAATCGAACTCTGCCTCGAGCGAGACGACGGTACCGGTGCCGGCTGATGCGTGCCTTGGGCCTTTCGTTTCCGACTGGGAGAGCTGTGGTCCTCTGAAACGCTCCGTGAGTGGGCGCGTGATGATGCCGGCGTATGCTCTTTCTCTCTTTCTGACGGTTTCCCTGTAGAAGGCTCCTGGCTTGCTTTTCCACCTGGCGTGGACTCTTGCGACTTTCCAGACGGCGGCTGTTGCCCTGGCGGGACCCAATGATGGAAATATATAGAGGTCGATTGACGTGGTCGGTACTGATATTCCTTGTTCGCGGCGGATTGAGGTGTAGAGGCGGATGGTGCTTGTGTGTATTGTTGTGTACTATTGCTGGGAGGGATCGAAGGCTGAGGCAAAGATGAAGACGAAGGAGGACCACTGGGAGGGAACGGAGATTGCCCGAGGGTTTGTCTAACAGGCGAAGAGCCCCGGGATATGTTAGGTGGTTGTGATGGCAAAATCTCCCCAGGAGTCGGAACTGACGGTTGTGGATTGTATAGTGTGTTTGGCGGAACGGGATGAGAATGACGCAAGTCTATCGACCCTGAATGCGAATGTCGGTGCGTAAACGGCGGAGGTGGAGGGGGAAACGTAGATGATGGCATATCCGACCCTGACGATTGGTGGTAATGGTGATGCGGGTGATGCTGCGGAGGTGGTGGTGCAGGAGGAGCAGGTGGAGGAGGCATCGAAGCCATTGCAGGCCCCGGCCCCTGGCCCTGTGCCTGTGCCACCGGACGTGACACATACTGCTGCGCCAAATCAATCACAGCCTGCGGAAGCCCACCACCACTAATCCCAGCAAAAATCAACGGAACCATATGCGGCGGCACTCCAGCCTGCAAAGCATCACGCAGCATACTATGCTCAACCACGCGCTGTTCCAACCTCAGCGTCTCCTGTCGCGCCTTTTCCTCCTCCTGTTTCCTCCGATCTTCCTCCGCTCTTGCCTGAAGCCATAAATGCATCGATGGGTCTTTGTCCGCAGAGTGCCATTGCGACGACGGCGGGGGAGGAGGGAGTTGTGGCGGCGTATGTGCAGCTGTCAGCTGCGGGGGTGGTAAGGTTCTAGAGGGCGGTGGAGGCAGGCTTCTGCGCGAGGAGGGGTCCATGTTTGCGGAGGAAGGGGTCGTGTTCGTAGTTGTGTTTGTATGTTTATTCGGGGAAGAAGGAACTGAGGGCTGACGAAACGGGACGGACGAGTCGCGAAACGAGGGGATGGATTGGCGGATAACGGAGTATTCATGGGAGGGACCTTTGATCCCATTCTGCGCCATATGAGCCGGAATCTGAGGTTTCAAGGTGAGCAGCATGATAGAGACAGGTGTAAGCTCCAATGAGGTGCTATCAAGTGCTGTCCATGATCAACAAGCAAGAACGAACATCAATGAATTGTCGTCAATATCATATGCGGCCAGTCGTCATTGCTATCATCATATCATTACAAGAAGAAAAATGGAAGAAAACAACGCTGGATGCAAAAATGAGAGAAGCAAAAAAGGACAAAAATAAGAAAATCGAAGCCTAGAAAGACGAGACAAAGAGGGGATTTCCCGATCGGGCAAAGTCCCAAACAGGAAGGGGTTAAGCGCCGCTTACCACATCGGGACAGTCTCCTCTCCCCGCTAACCGCATCAGGAAGCCCGCTAAGCGCAGAGGGGAAGCCAGGAACGATTTCCCACACAGCATAAATTCAAGGCTGCACTGCATATTAAGATAACATATTCGCACTCTATATCCTCACCAAGCCCCCAAAAAAGGAGAAGAAACCGAAAAGGAAATACCGAGGTTCCCCCGACAGCCAGAAACATCGGTGGACCGGCCCCAAAACGTCCATTGCGTGGACCGACGCCTGGAGCTGACGACCAGAGTGGATTAACCTCGCTAATAAGATAAGAATTCCCCCGACCCAAAGTTTATGCACTGTAAGCAATCCTAATTTCTTCGGCTCGGACCGATTGCTCAGTGAAAGTACGAAAAGCACGGGGAAAAATGGACAATGCAGCCAGTTCTCCGTGGTTGCTTGTGCTAGATGGCCCCACGGCTGCGCGTCCTGGAAATCGTCCGAATTGAGAACGGGACAGGTCCCTAAAAAAAGGGCGAGTCACGCGTGTGCTCAATACGGACGGATTGAGGTCTATCATGATTCATTGAGATTTTCCTACCTTAAAAGTAGATAAATACATCGAAAAAGAAGCAAGGTCAAGCAAGATATGCCTTTTGTCGTCCCAAGTTACATACGACAAAATACTCCCAAAGCAAACCCTTCTACATGCACATACATACAAATCTCCTCCCCCGGGTATCACTTGCTCAGATATCACTTGCACAGTTAACTCCCACTCTACCAAAAAGAAATCAGGCTTCCCGATCAAACCGACTCAGCACTTCTGGCGGAACAGTAGGAATATACTTCCTTGCGCGCTCACGATTCGTCCCGCCCCATCCAGCACCATAACTAATCAACATATCCGTGCTGGTAGGCAAGGAGAAGGGAAGTGTCATGGATGGGTCCAAAAACAGCTCGGTGGTGCTGCGGTCGTCGAATCGTGCCGCCGTCCCTGACCGTATCGAGCCTGGCGAGGCCATGCTTCTTGCTGCGGGTGAGCCGTGCCCTTGCGGCGTATCTTTTGGTGGAGGTGTTTGAGGACGCGATTGTCGGTCCGTTGTTGTGGGAGCCGACTGTGTAGCAGCGCCTTCAGCAGCTTTGGCTTTGTTCTCTTGGATCTTTTCCTGCTCCCGGAATAGCAGGTCATAGTCCCGTTGGAGATCGATGAGGAATCGCATTGCCGGCTTGGTAAGGCCCTTCTCGCCCACTTCCGGTCGATACGATTTGACCGTATGAAGAAGCTGCGCTGGTGTCAGCTGTTGCAGTTGCAGCAAAGTCGTCACGAGCGATTCGAAGTCGTCGCCCAGCGACGAGAAACACTGCAGCCACTGCAGGAGCTGGATCACAGGAGCCAAATGCCGCCGCGCTGCGTCCATGGTGCTTTCGCCAGTACACATTGTCGACCCGTTCTCATAATGTTCCGGTTGGCGGTTGTTAGCCCGCGCCCAGTCCTCCAGTGCTGAGATGTTCATCCGGATCTGCATCGCTTTCGTCCGTGCCAGGTATCGCTTCGTGGTCATGATACGGTTGAAGATCTCCGCGCTGACCCAGTAAAGCAGCTGCGACAGAATCTGCGTCGTAATAACCGAATGCACATCATATAAGTCAAGCACAAACAGCGTCGACGACAGCAGCGACGTAATATTGCGCGGGGAGATCTGGGCCCGCCGCCGCGGTGACGGGGGTCGAAAGCGCTTTTCCGCAGGTTCTGGCGGTTTAGCCTTGGACTTGCCCCGGAAGAGCTTCCACTCATTTTGAAAATGTACGTCTTCGAGACCGGGGATCGTCTCATGGTCCAGCATGGCAGGTTCCAGCACCTTGTTCATCCGACGCTCAGCGTCCCGGATGATCAGGATGAAAATCTCATTGATCAATTCCGCCAGGTGCTGCTGGAAATCCACGGTAGCTTCCATCAACCCAGTATCTTTCTTCAGGTAATGCAGCAGCAGCGTCGCGTTCGACATCCAAAATGCCAGTATCGTCATATCCCATTGATGGCGCTCCACCACGTCGTTAATCTTTTCAGTAGCGGACACCAACAGTTGCTCCAGTAGTTCCTCGCTAGCGTGGTAATGGGCATATCGCGCACTGAGGAAGAGTAGGTTGGCTGGGACGGGTTTCTGGGAGGGTGATCGTTGCGGCGTCATGTTGGTGATGATGATATCCAATATCCATTCCAACTCGTTATCCTGGAACACAAACATTTGATCGTGCAAACACTTGTCCCATACAAATTCTTGTTGATCCTCTTCGAGATCCGCGTCGTCGGCAGACTATGAAGAACATATAAGTTAGACTAGCATATCCATAGACGAATGAGAACAACTCACATCAAGCTTCTCGTCAAGTCCAAGACTAGACAGATCAACCTCCAAGTTAATAGCACTCTCTTCCATCATCATGCGCCGTTTCATCCCAATTTCCGCAATCTCCTCTTCAAACCGGCTATGCCCAAATCCAGAATCGTAGAAATCGTCCTCAACCGCACTTCCAAAATGGTATCCATTCTCATTCAGATACTCGGAAATCTCGCTTCCCGGCTGCGCGAAATCGAAAGCCGTCCCACCAGATGACGACTTGATATCCGGCGACGCTCCGTGATCCAAAAGAATCTTCGCGATGGTTTTATGTCGGTTCGTCATTGCCCACATCAACGCGCTCCACTGATTGCGATCCTGCTGGTCGACATGCGCGCCGGCGTCCAAAAGCTCCGAAACAACGTCTTGGTGTCCCTGTCACACAATTAGCCAAAAGAACCAAGACACTCAAGAAGGAGAAAGGGGGGCATACAAAACAACTAGCATAAATCAATGGGACTGTCCCCTCCTCATCCGGCATATTCACATCCACAAACTCCTTCGCCTTCCCATTCAACAACTTCCTCACCCGCTCCACATCCCCATTACTCGCCGCCATATTCAACCCCCGCTGTAGTATATCCTTCTTCTCCGAATCTTTCAGCTTCTCGTCGTCCGCGATGCTATCCTCGTCCGCGCCTAAAGAATCGACTTCGCGGTGCGCGGCCTGCGCCGCAAGCATCTCCATTAACCGGGCGTCGCTGTCTTCGAGGCGTGCGGTGTCTTCGACATCCTTGTCAACATCGAGCATGCCGCGGCCGTATTGTGCTTGGAGGTTATGTTCGTCGTCGTGCGAGTGGTCGTCCAGGGCGAGGTTGAAGGTTAGGGGTTTTGCGGCCACGGGGGTAGTTAGGAATTGGGATTGACCTGTTCACACACATTGGTTAGCATACCCACTTTGACACTGAAATAAGATGAGACATACCCATCCAAGCATCATATATCTCCGTCTCCTGCGGGAACACCGGGACCGAGCGACGGTCGTCCAACGACTTGGGCAAATCATCGGGTAGCGTGGTGGTGAGGGTATGTCTTTTATTCGGGACGCCCAGGTCGTCGTTATTATCATTATCGGTATTAAGATTATTCTCGTCGCGACCAAAGTCTAGCGACGACGAGGCGCCGCGAGTCTCGTCGTCCATCGTGGGCGTGGGCAGTGGGTAGGCGGTAGCGGTGTCGACGCCGGTGGTGGTGGGAGTTATGCAAGAGGGCGGGCACATGCAACTGAACTGTGTTCAACTTTCAGGGGGAATCGCAAAAGGTGTAAAGAAATAATCCTCCTCCATGAAGGAAAAATAGGAGGGAAAAGAGCGAGAAAGGAGTGAATGAGTGTGAGTAAGTGTAAGAGCCGGGAGGCAACGAACAGGAGAAGGCAGAAGGCAGAGTGGAGGGCGGCCTGACACTACGTAGGTCAAGAGTGGCAGTTGATGCATTTTTGTATGGGGGAAACTCCACTACAAATGAACCTCAAACACCCTCCTGTTAAAGGTACGACTTCTTGTGAGATTATACAGGTTAGTTGTACACTTTTTTTGCAGTGGCACATGTACACCATTATCCATTATTTTGTTGTAGATACATAGTTATGCTGTTTATTCCCCAGTCCATCCCAATTAAGTAATGCAACCCGGATAGCCCCCAAGTATAGCAAGAAAATGCAGGAAAAATTCCACATAGAGTACAGAAAACCACACCATATGCGACAAAAGAAACCCCATACTCGATGCATATGCATGAATCCATCCGAATTCATCCCATCCATCCAATCATCCCAATCCCATATCGTCAACAAGCACCGGAAATGCACATTAGTCAATCAGAGCCGAAACGAAAGAGAAGAAAAAGCACAATAAAAACAGAAAACAAGAACGAGTGCTGCGCTGAGATGCAATACAATAATCCAACAAAAAACCGAAACGAATGCGAGAAATGCGAAAAATGCAAGAAATGCGACACGAAATAGACATACAATGAACAGACGGTAATAGAGCAACAAGAAAACAAACGAAAGAAAGAGAAAGGGAGGGATAAGGTAAGAATAAACAATGAAAGCAGAGATCAATCAAGATCCCGACTCCGCGCCTGGATTCCCTCCTCATCCAACGACGCAATCCAAAGACACCGTTCAATAACCCCTTGTACAGGCTCAAATGCATATTTCGTACTCGCATCAATTAACCGCAGCAGATTCTTCACAATCCTCGCGGTTGTGCGATGTCTCTCAAAGTTAATCAATGGCTCCCCAGCCTGCGTAGTAACCTGCGCCGGCTTCTGCGAGTTGTAATTAAGGTCGTGAATATAGAGACCAACGAAAGGAATGCAGCCCTCCTGCAGATTCGCAGTCTCCATCTCAACACGAAGATCGTGGAAGTTGCGAACAGGCTGGATGAGCGCCTCCATGTCTTTCAATAGTCGCTTATCCTCAGGCGAGACGAGTGACCAGGTCTTTTCCAACCGGGCACAGTTAATTGACGAAAGCGCGATAGCGATCTGAAGCATAGTGGCATAATTGCACATCCGCTTCGCGTGCACCGCAACATGAATGAACTTGCTGATCGTTTGAACGCGCTCATGGATATCCTGCGTTAGGACAATTTCCGAAAGTACCCATTTCACCATCAGATTGAAACGGCCTACCACCAGGTCGATGCCGCGGTGGTCTTCAGAAGTGAGGAATTGAACCCAGCTCAGGTTCGTCGGGGAGCCGCTGCTCCAGCGCATTTCGACCAGGTCGCGCCAGTCGATCTCGCTCAGGGCTGCCATCTCCACCAGTGTTAACTGCTGGGCGAGGAGCTGCGACTCACAGGCGAGGATGAAAGGCACGTGGTCCACGTCAGGCACAGCAACAGGGCTTGGTTGTTGCTGGCCATTCTCGGATCTCGAAAGCACGTCCTGCTGCATGCTGATGGATCGAGAAGGGCCCGGTTGTGCATTCCTGCGGCTTGGAGATGGATCGGGTGTAAGCGGCTGAGCCTGGACAATGACAGGGTTCAACGGCGTAGCGCAAGAGGTGATAGAGCGAGGGTTCTGAATAGTCATCGGAGGAGACGGAGGTTGAGCAAGAGGATGAGGTGGTATCCCATACGGTGACCTACTCAGTCTAGCGGAATCCGTCGAGGGACGTCCCTCCAATATCTCACGGCGATCAATGACATCAAGGGACAATTCAGAAAGACGAGTCCGATCCCGGGGCGCAAGAGGCCTAGGCACAGGCACTGTCGAGCCTCGAGGAATGCGGCTGATACTTTCCGTCCTGTTGACGACATCCATCGACGGCCGCGATGAGTCCCAGTCAGAGCTATCAGTACGGCTGGCACGTGGTGTCGCCGCGGGGTTGGTAGCGACGCGACTCAGCGCGGGAGGCTTCTTCATCGATTCATCGCTCAGTCCACGCTCGAGCAAGGGTATAGAGGAGAACGACTCTTCCGATTCCGCAACAGAGTCCGAATAAGAACGCACAGGCCGCATCCTTTCCCGAACCTGCGAATACGTCAATGGATCACCAAGAAAAGTAGGCCGTCTCTGGAACCCATCATCATTGCCGTTCTGTTGTAGCACGACAGGCACATTGCGGTGATGAGGCGCAGACGAGGATCCCTCCCCGTCAGCTCTCGGAGTCTCGGGCCCATCCCACTTGCCCTCCAACTTAAGCAACGTTGACTCCACACCTCCATCATCATCATCAGGAATCTGCGCAAATTTGGCAATAGCAGCCTCAAACGAACGCCTTACGTCCTGGCTCGAGTTCGTCTGGATAAGAGAGTACCGCGGATTAGGCGGAATAAGACTAGTCTGCCGTCTCGATTGCACGTCTCTATTAGAAGCAGTGAGTTCGCTCTCAGCAACGGAAATAGTTGATCTTGACCTCAGGTAAGACAATCGGTTTTTGCCATTCTGCATCTTGCGCAAATCACCACCAGGGCGTCTACGTAGAATTGGTCCCGTAGGTGTCTCCGGTTCATCCTGGAGAACGTTCAAGTCGGCGACGAGTGGCACTGGCTCCCCGTTGGCACTCGCCGCCGGACGACGCCTCGAGATGATACTTTGGAAAGACGCGTACTTCCGGAGGCGGAGCGAGGGGGATGTCCTCTTGCGGAATGACGATGCGTGTCCAATGAAAATCGACCTTCGCGAGGCGGATGAATCGGAATTATTATAGAATGTCTTGGAGGGCTGGTGTGATGGTCCCGCGGGAGCGCTGTCGTCGTAGAAGATTCGCAGAGAGTATTCATCCTCCCCGCGAGTAGATGGGACGCGCAAAGAGTCCGTCTTCGGAGTTGCTGTACCATTTCCCGCGTTCAGGAAACCTGGGGAGCGCTCAAAATCAACAATTGGTTCTCCATTCGCTCCCGAGACCATCGGTATGTCCAAGCCCGTATCATCCACAATGACAATCGATTCACTCCCCATCGTCAACCCACTTTGTGACCTGACCTGCGAACCAATCCTCGACGGGGGCACCTGCAGACGAGGCGTGGAGGCCTCTTGTTGCGGCGGATCCTGTTTCGTTTCTTCCCGATCCGCAATAACTTGACGGTACTGCTTCAAGACTTCATCGCAGAGGGTATCGATTCGTGTTGGTTTCTTGGACTGCGCGGTCGTCTTGCGATCCCGATAGTAGTCTGATCCGAAAGCCACATTATTCGGGAGAGTCGAGGTCTTCCCCCGCAACGGTGACCCTGAATATCCCCGGGTATGTCGTGAGATACTCTGGCTACCATGTTTCGCCCCGTTTATTGCTCTGCGAATTGATCCAATGATGGTCTTGACGCCTGAGCCTGAAGTTGTTGGTTTGGACGTCCCATCGGTCGTGCTTTGACGCTCCAAACCAGGAGTGACAGAGCCCAACGGAAGTGGCGGTGACGGGGGCGCCATCATGGTCATGTAGGATTCAGCGGGAGGGTACAAGGTTCCTCGAATCAAGCTTGCAGGGTCCAGAACTTCTTGAGAACCGATGCCCCACTGGTCAAGTTTGAGCAATGGTAACGGGGCGCGATCATCTCGAACCGAATCAGAGAAGCTTCCACTGCGCTTGTGGGCATGGGTATAAAATGGGCGGCGTTTTGTAGAAGCCGCAGTTGACGACTTGGGTGGCGGAGGAACATGGGCGTACTTTGCTGGCGACAGGGGCACAGGATGCGGTGCTGTCTTGGGAGGAGGGTTCGAGGGACGTCTGTGGGATTTGGGTGGGAATGAGCAGGATGCCGCAAGGCAATGGTCATCGCTCTGGACGGTCACCGGGACGCTTTGATTCGTGGCCCCGGAATGGGTTCGATAATGCTGGGCCAAAGCGGGTTCTTGATCAGCATCCACGTTGACACCGTCGTCACCTGTGCTCAATTGCAACCCAGGCTGGACGAAGTGCTGAGCGGGTTCCCCCTGGTTGCCGTCTATGGTCTCAATGAGACCACCTGGAACAACAGGGCTATCCTGGTGATAATATGCTGACGACAGTTCCGGCGCATCCCAAATCATGGCGCACTTGCCATGCCAGCAACGCTTGAGGTCGATGAGGATCTTCAAGTCACTTGTCCCACCATTTTCCCGAGACTTAACATCATTATACAGCAAGTTGATGATCTCGCAAAAGTAAACCCGGAGCTCGTAGTCCTCTGCGAAATCATCGGCGAAATAGTTCAAAATCCAATGGCGAAGCGCCGCAAACGTGCGGATACGGATGATCCGTCCGTCATCTTTCCAGCGGTTAATTGCCCACTGTAGTCGAGCAAGTAGGAGGCGGAGGAGATGACTAGGAGAAAGGTAAGAACGATAGGTGAGGAAGAAGTCTGAGACGAGCTCATAGTCCATAAAAGACTCTGATGAGATTTGCGCAACGATGCGCGCGGGAGTTGCGGCGCTGAGTTCCTTAGTGCCAGGAATATACCGAACCACTGATTCGTCGTCCATGTCTGAAACTAGGGTTTCGAATACAGAAGGCTCGATTGGCTCCTTCATCTCGTAGAAAATAGGGACTTCCGTCGCCGTAGGACCTGGACCCAGCTCTACACCAGTACCGGACAGGATGGAGGAAACGAACGACGGCCTCTCTGGTATCACGGAGTCACTCAAGACATTGGACAACGGATGACTACTTAGATTTTCGCCAAGAAGGGGTGATGTGCGAAAGTAGCCTTGGGTCGACCCACGAGAGCTCTGCAGGGCTGGGCTTTCAGTGTTATTGAACTGTGGAATCCCCAATCGGTAATGAGGGATAGAAACCTCCAATGTCGGGAAGGCAGAAGGCTCCTCTGCTATGTCGCTTCTCCGTCGATCATCCGATCTGTCAATGACGATGCGGTGATATTCCCCACGAGGTCTAATGCTCGAGGTAGACTGATGTTCCGAGATTGTAGAAAAGGAATGTGGCCGTTGGCGGTTCTGCTGACGGTATTCAGATCGTGCTGATTCCGTGGTGACCGACTCGCCATCATCAACGACGTTCTCTTCTCGAGTCACGTCCGGCTGCAATTCAGACAACTGCAAATTCGACCAACGAGGATCATTGGCACCTTGGCCACGGCTATGTGCAGTATTCGGATGTAGGCGCTCGCTTTGCGACGGGTCTGTCGAGGACGAGAGGGGTTGTTGTTGTTGTTGTGCACGAGGTTCTTTTATGGACAGGTTTCGAATCGGCCTAATCCGGTGTAAAATAGTCATGTCAGCTCTTTGCTTTCTCGCACTGCCTCTTATTTCCTCTCTGCTATACAGAGCCACCCCGGTCGAGACAAACAATACCTAAGAAATATTTTCCCGTTCTGACCGACGCTACCCACGGTGAAATGCGATCCTCCCCTGCCATTCGCCGACGCATCCCGCGGACCACGCTGCGTGAGTGACCGCTTGAGCGACAAGGGTTTCTGAAGAAGCTCATGGCTGTCCCTGGTACGCAGCTGCGAGACCTCTGCGGGTTTCTCCTTGTCCACCGCCGATGATTCCAAATTGTTCTTCGAGACGTTCCCTCCACCTTGTGCTACTGTGTTCGCACGTCGTAGATTGGATGTCGCAAATGTCGACTCTGTTGCGCTACCGGAGGGTTTCACACTGGAACGGAATCCGGCGGGTTGAGCGGAGGACGACGCATGGGTATCTGTCGGGGGATCGCGAACTTGGCGCTCCTCCATCGCGGAAAGTGTCGTATTCAAGCCTCAACAAAGAATTGCCTATACAAAAATAAAATAAAAGATGAAAATCAAAGAGCGTCGAAACCAGCGACGGAATACTCCTCTTTTCCTTTTTCTGTCCACTCTTTTTGCTTTTTATTTCACCAAGACCTCGGTCTCACCACACGCGGTGAACCGAAGTCCCAGAGCAAAAAGAAAAAAAAAGAAAGAAACCAATTCGCGAGGGAAAAGGAAAACCTAGCGCATAGACAGCGCAAGCCGGAACCCGAAGCTGTACTCGTGACACGACATGACCGACCAGGCCTGGAAGGAGGGGAGTAGCGGTAGCAGCAGTTCGTATATGATGTATGCTGGCCGAACCAAGCGAAGTAGGCTAAACTCGCTAAGAGAGCGCGACGGTGCAGATCTCCATCTGAAGATTAATTAATGGCAGATTGTCGGGGGCAAGAAAAGAGCGAGATACGGCGATCGACGAACGAAAAGGGAATGACGAACTGAAAATTGAATCTCTCGGATTGGATCTGTTTAATGATTGACGCTGAAGAGAGGAGAAGAGTGAAAAAAGAGTGACCGAGGAGGAAATGAAAGAAACGGCGCGGTGGAGAGAGAGAGAAAGTCACGCGGTTCGTTTACCTTTTTGGGGGGTTAACGGTGGGCAGACGATATATATGGACAATATGGACAATCTGTACGGAGTATACAGGGGCACATTCATACGTAGATAGGAAAATAAAGGAGTCAATATGTATGAACAGTGATGTAGTGCTACTACTGTACTATGTAGGATGGAATGCAGGTGTATCATCAAAAAGTATGCTGGCTGCAAGAATCTCAACCATACAAAACATCCTGAATTGAAACTGGGGCTGATCGGTGCTGATTTTTGAAGCGTTCTCCAGTCATATCATATTAAAATCACCAGCATCATTTATTCTTAGCAGCAAAAGCATTCCTCCGGCGCATCTCAATGGAGCCCGACTGACTATTGAAGATCCGGCCGACTATTAGGGGAATATCGTCCCTTTTCCCCCTTTTGTCGGCCGTTAACTGCCATTGCTCCAGGCAAAAATAGAATCCTTATGGAGTCATAATAATAAATTTGAAGAAAGTCTCGGAAAATAACAGTCGTCATATTACCTCGAACCACATGATCAAAAAGGAGAACTACTCCGTACAGATGTAACAGGTGCATGATTTAGGTACCCCCCTCCACTGCATAACATCATACAAGTTCTGTATGTAACCCGTAACTCGTTACAACAATAATCTCGTGAAGCCAATGCAAAATTACCAGAGCTTGCAGACAGGTTCGCGACTCGGGCATTGAAACGCTTCTTTAAATTCTCGAGAATTCGCCATGGTTCCCTAATGGTCCCGTTAGCCCCATATCCTATCCGAAAACGAAAACGTTGGAGGGACTTACAATAATCCGAGCAGGCTTGGGCGCATGTGGGTCATTGTAAATAGCTGACTGGGCCGCCTCTCTTGTCGTCTTACTACACCACCAATTGGCATACGAGACAAAAAACAGCTGCTCCTTGCTAAACGTCGACAGGCCAGGCAGGAGAGGGTCGGGCTTCGACTCGTCGCGCTTCTTCCATGCATGGAACGCCGCTGCAAGACCTCCCGCGTCGGCAATGTTCTCGCCTAGGGTCAGGCGACCATTGACGTGCAATGGCTTCGAATCCGGTCCGGTGACTGTGAATTCGGAGTATTGATCGACAAAGCACTGTGCACGTTCTTCGAATCCAGCCACTGTCTTTTCATCCCACCAATCGGTATAATTGCCAGTTTCATCATAATGGCGACCGCTTGAATCGAAAGCTGAAAGTGGATCTGTCAACGATCTCATATTCGGCCTGAAGTAATGATCGTACTTACCGTGTGAAAGCTCATGTCCACTGACCGCTCCAAAAGCACCATAGGTCAAGTACAAAGGCGCGGACGGTCCATAAAATACAGGAGACTGCATGATTCCGGCCGGGAAAGCAATCTCATTGCCAGGTGGGTTGTAATATGCGTTGACGGTCGGGGCACTCATGTCCCACTCATTCCGATCAGTGGGCTTGCCCAATTTGGACCATAATCGTTGGATCAGGAATTCTGCGATGGCGAATTGGTTCTCAAAGAAAGTCTCGTCGGACAGTTTCAGGTCCCGATAATACTCTTCGACATCGGATGGGTCCATTACGTCCGGGCTCTTGGTAGGATATCCAATCTTCTGAACAATGTTACCAACCTTTTGGATTCCCAGCTTCTTTACCTCAGGAGACATCCAGGAAGTTTGGTCCAGCGTGAATACGAAACGCTCCTTGATGTCGGAGATGACCTGATCGCCAAGTTCCTTGGACGCACGGGAGAAGGAGTCAAGGACATAGAATCGACTCAAGCTCCAAGGAAGGCCCCCATCGAGCACATTGATACATTTACGCCACCTCTCTTCCGTGGCTTGGGGATCCTTGCCATCTAGTTTGTTGTTGAATTCCCGGAGCGGCCGGATCTTGGGATCCTCAATACTGTCCGCAAATGATTGGATTATCTTCCACTTGAAGAAAAGCTGGACAGTCTCGCGGGATGTCTCGCTGAGGATACTCGACAGAGATTCGATGTATGATGGAGAACCCACAATCAAGCGGTCATTCTTGTAGCCGGATGGGGCCAGCGCCGAGATAATGTCAGACAACGAGATCTCCGGCAACAGACTTTCGGTTTCCTTGATGGTCCGCGGGTTGTAAGACTTTGTGATATCCTCGCGGGTCTGTGTATCAGGCGTGGCATTGGCGAGTTTTGCCTCAAACGTCACGACATCCTTGATACTGCCTTTATTGGAAACAAAGCTTCCTAGCACTTTCTCAGCAACCTTGGTATATTCGGCCACAGTATCCGTGTTATTATAGTACTCCCTAGCAGGGAGTCCGATTTCATCTACCGGGACAACGAAGATGGCAACAGAATCCGGATCACGGTCGTCGGGCTTTACATGTCAGCGACGCAAGGAGGTTTGAATAGTCACATAGGGTTCCTTACTGAAACAGATGGAACAACCAGTGCCTCAACATCAAACTTTATTAGTTGCAGCACCGCATCGGTCAGGTTCTTCTTGACATCCCGGTTGGAAACTCCCTTCATGGAGTAAATATCCTCCAGCTGAGCCAGCACATGCTCCAGCGGTTTGCTGCCGCGCTTGTTGATAGTGGACTCATCCAAGCACGCTTGATATGCCGCCTTCAATTTGCCAAAGTTCTCTTTATCTTCCGATGATGGTGCGTCTGGAGCCTCCAGAATGTGACGAAGTCGCGTCTGAGCATTCTCTGCCATTGCAGTGCCCGCAAAAATCGACCCTTGATCTGGACGCATGTCATGACGAGCTCGCCAACCTCCGCAGACATATTGGTCGAAGTCGGTGCAGGGGTCGACATTGGCGACGTTGGGGTCTAGGTTATAGAGTATTTCAGATGCCGCGTGGACACATTCGGGGGATTCACAAAGCGTAGGGGCATCAGGCCGTGATGAGCTCTCGCATCTGCGTTCTATCTCTATATGTAATCACATCAGCGATAAGAGCGACACTCAGGCAAGGTGAGAGTCGGTACCAGAAAAGTAGTTCCAGAAGAAGTAACCACCAAATGCCAAAAGCAAAACTCCACTCAATCGAAGCAACGTAGACAATTGCTTTCGATGTTTATCAGGTACAGCTCTAATGGGATGGCGGAAGAAGTCATCGGCGGTGAATTGACCAACTCGCGTCGATCCATGGGGATGTGGGTGCTCCTCATCCACAGTATGTGATACTTCTTCTATGAGATACGCCGTCTCGAGCTCGTCCGAGCTCCTAGTAGAATTAGTATGTGGGAAAAGATGAAATAAAGGATAAAGGCTGTGTTTCACGCACTTGAAGTCGGACATGGTGTACTTCCAGGTGCGAATGCGAGACACCTAACCCACTTGGCACGAGGGAAGTCAAAGTATATACGGAATTTGGTCAAAACAGCATTGAAGTTGGCTTCATTTAGTCCACCAACTCACTCAATGCGTTAAAACCACCACGACTCGAGCGTGAAGTTATAATAAGGGTGACGAAGCCGATTGCAATAGCGGCGGTGATGGTGATGCAGAGTCACATGTCCAGCCTCGGATGAGTCAGCCAATAGGCGGTCGAGAATTGAATTCAGGATCGAGTACATCATCATTGAAACCCCCAATTTGAGGAGATGAAAGTCTGGGGATGTTTGGAGTTTCGGGGAAAGTAACCATAGTTCGACTGTTTTGAAACCCCGGGTCCACAACCTTGATAACCTTAAATCCAATGAGTGGTGACAGTGAATGGTTCACTATTAGAAACGGATATGGGGTAGGACCCATAAAGAGATATTATCAACGCCGGAGTATTATTCCTACAGACTCCAAATTGAACCACGTGAGATTCAAGAACCCCATGGTCATGTGCCTGGATACCGATCGGGGACGAATTGTCCGTACTTCCTACACATTATCGATTGTACAGCCGTTCCCGCTGTCATTGCTGCTTACGGAGCACAAGACTCGCTTATTCTCTTTACCGAAGTACTAGTGTATCTGCCTATCGTTGCATGCTCGGTACTGTAATGGTGATCTTCTTGTACCCTGCAAGGAGGATGGCTCCCGATCGAGATAGCACTGCGATTGATATACTGGGCTTCGCTTTGAGGTCCTTAGCAGTCCGGAGAACTGCGCATGCACTTACAGTATCGTTCCCTGTTCTCTTCAGTTCACTGAATACTTGCACATGTACGGACAGTATCCGCCAAAAAGACCCGGACTTCCCTCGGCAGGCACTGCAAGGTTCAACTCATTGGGCAAAGATCAACACGGGTAGGTTGTAGGCTGAGAAATGCCAACGAATATAGGCCAATAATGCATCCATTTTCATCTCCGACTCCTTTTACCGGTCTGCGGCCAATGTAATTTATTCTTTTGCAGGATTAACCGGGAAAAAAAACCCCTGTCCGTGGAAAATGCTTAATTTTGACCAAGTCCTTCCCTTTTCAACGGTCTTTCCAGGTTCTGCAGTGGAGCTTAGGGAAATAGCATCCCTTGTCACGGAGATTAAGGGACATACTACTATGGTAGATGATAAGACGGTGGTACCACTGATAACCTGGTAGGACGGAAAAATAATACCGGGCCCGAGATTGACACATGACAGGAGTGGAGTGCTAAGACGAGCTTCTGGTGGTGAAAAGCCACCGGGGAGCAGCGACCGGGAACGCGCCCGCCAAACACGTGGTGCGGAGAACTGCATACATTCTTCTTCTATCCGAGTCATGTGGTCATGTGTACCGGGAGCACGCATGTACGGAACATTCTGGATCAATTACTGAACATTGAGGTTGAGGAAAGAGAGAGTACTATCACCGTTGTACCCGACCACGCACAGTGTACTTTGGCATCCTAGCACAGAGTGGATATAAGCATAGATCGAGTCAGGTACGATAGACTACAGAGCGCGCTTGTCCATCGAAATATCGGCAAGATATCTAATCCGCCCAACAAACAAAAGAGTACAAATGTCCGGGTCGGTCTTCCGTGGCGCGGCAGTCTTGACTTCTGCAGAGTTGATCTTGATGAAAACGACCCCGTTCACTGAGATCTGATTGGTCGCGCCACATGGACGACCGGATGGCGCAACATACACGATGGCCCGCGGTAATGTACGTCTGTACGAGGTCATACTTGTACGAGGAAGAGTTCAAGTATAGAGTAGGAGCGCCATACATCCTATCTGGGTGAACACCAGCAGGTGATTCCTGCATGAAATTAGATCGAGTGGTACCTGTGCCTACAATCCCTGGTATATATCACATCTGCGCTATTGAACTTTTGTTGTGACATGTACAATGTACAAGTACTGTAACCATACGGTAATACCCTTGTTTAGCGCGCGCGACGGATGCAGAACTTGAAACCGGAACGCCGGATAGGCCGAACCCGAGGCCCCCACGCGGCTTTTAGAAACCTGCAGATGTACAGGTACATATATCAGATTACTGTGCGAATAACTCATGGCGAATATCAAGTACAAAGTACAATATACAAAAGAATAGATATATCTCATTGTCGAACAAAGAATAACAACAGTCAGAAAGTAAGGTTTGGCCCATGTCTGGATGAATTGCTGATCTTCTCTGTAAGGTTACCTGTCCACGCCGAATGATTTGATGCCGGCGAACAATGGAATTTGTCAGGTGTGTAGAACCAGAGATATCTCCCTGCTGTACTGTTGTACTAGTATCGGTAAGTAAATAGAGTATGCTGGTAGCAGAAGATAATCCGATTCCTGCAATCCACAGCTGAACAAAGATTCCCGCCAACAGAGTTTGTGGGCCGCAATGGAGAATGGGATTATTGAAGACAATTTCCTACCTAGAACGGCCGATCACTGCACGCCAATTGGGGATTGTCAGCATGAACGGGCAGCAATTCAGGCCAGAATGAGAAAAAGAATGCCATTATTACTCAATGGCTCTGTCAGGGCTGCGCTTGTATTTTGGGCTGAGATTGTACCATCATACCCGAGTACGAGTCAATCATCCGTGAAGATGTCACCATTCCGAGAATAGATTGTAGGATTTTGGTAGTCTACTTGTGTACAATGGAAAAAGAAAAGAAAGAAAAGAAGAAAATAATCTCTCAATTCAAGAAGATAAAAAAAATACAGAGTACGATAACACATAATACCACATCTCGCCTCGATCGCATCTTTTCTCCCCCCCATCCCCCCCCCGCCGGTGGACTTGGGTGGGACGGCTCCGAGAGATGTACGACTCTCTCACTTCCCCGTCGGGCTACTGCTCTTCTCGGCCTTCTTCGGTGACCTACTTCACCCCCTCTATTCTTCTTCTTCTTCTTCTTCTTCTTCTTTTTCTTTACCTTCTCGCTATAATTATATCTTGACATATCCCTGTTGTATCGACTACTGCTTCAGGGTATCCGCTTCGACAGCGGCAGTGCAATCGTCCTCTTCCTCCAATCCGCGCCCCATCCTTGGCTGCAAATACCCTCGATTTGCGCTGCGTCAACCACGCAGGTGTCACCGGCTAAAAAAAAAAAAAAAAAAAAAATACCTTGCGCTCGCCCGAAGACGTCGATTATCTGCGAGGGGACCGAAAAGAGTATCCCCCCTTCTTCCGCTCGTCGTTGATCACAACCCGCGCCTCTCCTTCTCCCTTCTCCAGGCCAGTGTCGATTTACTTCGCGTCGCATCGCCTCGATCCGGTATCGAAAACTCTTTATACCATACCTACTCAGCTGTGCTGTCTTGTATAAAAAGAAAGAAAGTGTTGGATATATTCCTGGGAGTTGATCGTCCCCGGAAGTCGTCGGAGCTATTCGCGACACAACCAAACGCAGGAGCGTGTTCACTTTTCGATTGTTGAATCGTTTGATCCAAGTATTCTTGGGTCTCGCCTGTATGTTGCCTGCTATACACTCTGTATATACTTTCGGGAAATGATAGGTCCCGTCAATGGCATGTCTAAGCTGACACACTGCTTGCGAAACAGAGTTCACACCAACCCTACCTTGTCCCAGTTAGGTCAGTATGTGAAATAGCCGTCGGTCAATGTCTTGAGCCTTTTTTTTAGGTGGTCATTGGCATTCGTCAAGATCACCTGATTCATCCACTCCAGCATCAGTGCCATTTTCTCGAATTCGATATCACACCCTTGCGCAGCGATATCAATTACTAACGTTTCCTCAGATCTGGCCAACACGGTTATCAGCTCACAATGGGTTGTATGAGCTCCAAAACCGCTGGTCCTGTGGAGAAGGAAGCGGTGCAGCGAAATGCTAGGATAGAAAGGATTCTGAAGGGTGATAAGAAAACCATGGACCGGACAATCAAGATCCTTCTACTTGGTACGTTTCATCAAAACATGCCATTATGTCCTCGTACTAATTGACCATGATAGGTGCGGGAGAATCTGGAAAGTCCACGATCATCAAGCAGATGCGCATCATTCATTCGGGTGGCTTCCCGGACGATGAAAGGCATCAAACACGCGCTGTCATTTATGCCAATCTAATCATCGCCTTCAAGGTCCTGTTGGATATCATGAATGCAGAGCATATCAACTTCGAGCATGACTCGACAAAGGTCAGTAGGACAGGACATCGGAATTCGTTCGCTCTGGCTGACTTCTTCCTAGCCATTGGCCCAGCTCGTCAACAACACAGATCCTGATGTGGGATCGGAAGAAGCGTTCTCAGACATGACAATCCGTGACGCCATGAAATCTATGTGGAATGATGCTGGAGTCCAAAAAGCCGTTGCACGAGGACATGAGTTTGCTTTGCATGACAATCTGCATTAGTAAGTTCCGGGCGACCACTGTTTCCTGGAAGCAAATTGCTGACCTTTTTTCTTAGCTACTTCGATTCGATTGACCGTCTTTTCACGCCAGGATGGTTACCCGACAACCAAGATATGCTGCAGGCCCGTCTGCGGTCTACTGGTATCACGGAAACCCTCTTTGAATTGGGCCAAATGAACTTCCGCATGATGGACGTTGGTGGACAACGTTCTGAGCGAAAGAAGTGGATTCATTGCTTTGAAGGTGTTCAATGTCTTCTTTTCATGGTTGCGTTGTCCGGATATGACCAATGTCTGGTGGAAGACCAGAGTGCTGTGAGTACTGCCCTTTTCCAAAATCATCTGATGATGTTTCTAACTGGGCATAGAATCAAATGCATGAGGCTATGATGCTTTTCGAGTCCCTTGCCAATGGCGAGTGGTTCAAACGAAAACCCATCATCCTCTTCTTGAACAAGATTGACTTGTTCAAGGGGAAACTGGAAATGTCGCCAGTAGCCAAGCATTTCCCTGATTTTACCGGCTCGAACAGCGATTTCGATGCGGCCGCAAGGTACTTTGCCGATCGATTCCGTGGTATCAACCGGATACCTGACCGTGAAATCTACATCCATTACACCAATGCCACCGACACGACATTGCTCAAGGCGACTATGGACTCAGTCCAAGACATGATTATCCAGAAGAATCTTCATACCCTTATACTCTAAGCCTTTGCTCTCTATTTTTCTCAGGGCGACTGGCGTTTATTTTATGAGGCTTCCCGCTGGCATGAGAACCAGAATTTCGTTTTCTTCCCAAGTCTGTCATTTCGCATTGCATTTCAGCGTCTTATACTTCTTTTTCTTCTTTCTTCATCCTTTGCATTTTGATTGATATCATTCTTCTTTCTTTGATTCTTTTTCTTAAGAAGCGCTTGATAGCGGCGTCCGTGTGGACTACTTGATTTTCGTTACTACCATTTTGCACTGAGGCCTATGCCTATGCCTGGGTATATACTTTGACTTGGTGATAATTTTTCTTTCTTTGGGATACAGGCGATACCTTCCTTTTTTTTTTTTCTTCCTTCACTGTTTTTTCTTTACTACTGCCTTTCAGGCCTAACGACTGTCATCCATTGCCGTTTGTCTATGTCACTGTCTCTTTGCTACTGTCTCGATATCTGTATACCATTTTTCTTTGGGGTATATTTCTTTTCCGTCCTCCGCTCAGGTAGTGTCTAATATGTGATATTTATCGGTTTCTCAACATTTTGTCAGCGTAATATTCGTCTTGAACGTTGAGATGATTAGCATTCATAGTCTTGCTGTCCAAATATGTTTCCGCATCTAAAAGTGTCTGGAGGTGGCGGTATCAGCTGTTCTGAATAACCATGAATATACAACTCAATTGCCATGAGACGACAATTCTCCCACCAATACGATTTATCCATATCAAAATCGCCAGCACATCTCCGTTTTTTTATGTAGGATGATGTGACGCCCATCGTGACCCGCTTACATAATACACGCATGATCATGACCCCGATTCCGGTCCGCCTTGAATTCGCCTCTTCCGACCCAAATCTGACTTCTTCCAACCACACCACCTGGTTGTTTCTCCCAGCAATTCTGGGCGCAACTCCAACACAAAATGCTATCGTCCTCATTACGCCGGGCGGCATGGACACCCATTGTGCCCATCTCCGGCATTGCCCGCACAGCAGCCGGCGCAGCCGGTGCAGCGGCCGGTGCTAGCGCTGCTGCAAGCACCACCTCGAACAACACGACCACCAACAATAGCAATGGCGGATTGATGCCGCAGTATGTCCGTCAGCGTCGGTATTCGTCTTCGTCGTCGAAACCTAGTGATGGGTTTGATGCGTCGGGTCCTTCGTCGTCGGGGCAGACGCCTGCGAAGGGCGTGAATAGTGGTGCTGGGGAGAGTAAGCGGGAGGGGAGGAGTCGGAGGGCAGGGAAGGAACAGCGGTCTGCTCAGCAGCAGCAGCACGATGCGGCGTTTTTGAAGTTGCCAAGTGTGCCGTCGACGCAGTACCAGCAGCCGCATGGTGAGTGATTTGCGATGCAAAAGAAAAGAGATAAGAAAAACTTGCTAACGAGCGCATAGACGTGCATGTAGCGTCGTTTTTCTCGATCCACCGTCCCATCTCCGTTTCTACGACCGTTCCGCCGTCCTCGAACCAAGAGGCCTTCGACGCGATCTTTTCCTTGAAGAAATCGGCCAAGGCCGAGCAGGAGGATGTGATGCTCACGCTGTCCTCCGCCGTCCAGTCGATGGAGAATACCGCGGCCGAGCACGACGACCTCGGCAGACACCTCGAGGTTGACGTGCAGCCGTACGATATGTCCGACATCAAGCTCTCCGTCGACGAACTCGCCAAGCGCCTCCGCCCATTCCACCCTCCCCCGCCGCCAATGCCCTTCGACGAGGCCAAGGAAGTCGCCAACGCGCGCCAATCGGAACCCTCTCCTCAGGAAAACTCCTACTCGACCGTTCTGACCATCCACGAGTCCACGGACGCCACCGGCCGCAAGACCTACGAGGCTCACACCACCCCGTTCGTCCGAACGCAGGACATGGACGCCCCCGGCGCCACGGAGCATGAGGAATTCATCGACGTTCCTCAAAACAAGGGAACGACCTACATCGAGCGTCTGCGCAACAACCGCACGATGCATGCCATCAGCACCAAGAGACGGCGAAAGGCCAAGATGAAGAAGCACAAGTACAAGAAGCTTCTACGGAACACAAGAACCCTGAGACGGAAGCTTGACAAGGCTTAAACTTCTCGTTTCTCTTTGGTTCTTCTCTTTGTACCTTATACATCTGTTTTTCTCATTTCCTATTTTAACGTCTCTCGGATGTTTATGTTGACATCTAGATATCCCATGGTGGTACGAAATCACAATTGTTGACTATTTCCTTTCCTTTTCTTGTTCATGGTTGGTTTATCACTTTTTTTCCCTCATAACTAAAGCATCTATCATCTCTTTCCTGTCTATCTATCTAGATAAATCTCTGCTACAGACTACCATTATGAATGAAGAACATTGCATTAGATATTTTCCTCGGATGATTTATGCGCTGTGGTGATGATCCTTGAGTCGAATATCTCCAATGTTGAGTTTAAGAGTAAACAGGCTATCAATTCAATGACTAAAAAGCAATGTTCAAAGCAAAAACCGAAATAGACAATAACCCGTAAAGTACGTTTCGACGTTGAAACAGGGCATGCAATGATGTATCTAGCAGCAAACAAGTCAAAAGACAAAGGACAGAAGACAAACCACAACACGTCCTAATCTACAGTGAGTTACTTTCCGTCCCAAGCAACGCACATTCAGATTATAAGAGAGAAAACCTTGTCCATTTTATAGGAAGGGTTTAAAACAGTGGGCAAGCAAAACGAGAAAGCACCTTTATCCAAACTCCTTTCAGTCCTAGTGCTTAGGGGCCCAATCGTCTCCAGAGGAAATGCGGGGGACAGCAAAGGACTACACTGGTGGTAACGATGTCGTATAACCGGGGAACTAGTGAGTCTCTGGACATCAGGGATGGATGTCTAGAGTTTTGCTTGACGCTGTTCGTTCACCGGAGAGGAGACCGTGGGTTTGTTTAGCAGGTGGCATCGATTCTCGAGCGGGAGTTCATCAGAAGGGCGACAATCAGACCGTACAGACCTGTCACGGGTGTCAGTTGGAACATTTTGAAGATGACGTAAAGTTGATAACTTACCCAAGACTTCAGCGAAAATGAGAATCAGAATCATTCCGACATAGAGTCTGGGCTGCTGAGCTGTTCCGCGGACACCTGCATCACCGACAATACCAATGGCAAAACTGCACAACAATTAGTTCGGAGTCACAGCAAAATGTCCGAATGTAGAATCACTTACCCAGCTGCCATACCAGCCAGACCGACAGCGAGACCAGCTCCGAGCTGAATGAATCCAGTGTACAATGGAATCTTCTGACCCAAATCGTTTGCAATCAAGACCGAAACGACCAACCCGTAGATACCAATGATACCAGCCATGACAATGGGGACGATGTCTGTAAAAATTAGCTGACAAATTCACCATCGCCACGTTTATTCTAGCAGTCCGACGTACTCTTGACAATCAGGTCAGGTCTGAGGACAGCCATTCCACAAACACCGACACCAGCCTTGGCGGTACCATAGGCGGCTCCGAAGCAGGTGAAGATGATAGCGGAGGAGCAACCCAGCGCACCGAAGAAGGGCTAGATTCGTCAAGTATTAGCGACCACATGGTTTACTTGAAGAGGAATGATGCCATTCGATGCGTCGGGGATGGGAATCGATGGAGCCGATGTCCGTGTTATAGCGATAAGAGCTCCGGGCACAGGTAGGAAACCGGGGGAAATAGTAACTACTCACCGCATAGACGGGGCTATTGAAAGAGAAGAAATTAGCATCGAGTTATTCACGCGCCAGAGCGAATAAACATGGTCTCACGGGCTAGGATGCCAGAGGTAAAGGAGTTGGTCCAAGGTTACGTACCAGAGTTCTGTGGCCATTTTGACGCTAAATTGACGCGATAAACGTCGATGAATATAGAAGAAGCTTGGAAGAGTAGAGTAAGATCTTAATTCAGAGGAGAAAGGCCTCAAGCAATAGCGTTGCGATGGATGCGAAGGCTGCTTGCAGTGCGAAACGGAGGTGAGGTTGAAGGCGAACACGCTGGTGGCTTCGGGACGGCTCAACCACCGCCTGCGCAACCACGTGATTCGAGCTTGGCGTCGTCAGCTATCAGCTCCAGCCGCAAATGAAAACTACAATAGTCTAGTAAGAAGAATGATTTATTGAAACAGGCTACTTGTACATTATCGTAGAACATCGTACTCGTACAAAATGCATCATCTCGCGCTCATGCTCACGCAAGAGTCAACTCCACCCGGCACCCAGGCACATTGAGCTTAGTGCCTGATTCGAAAACTTGTTCGTTTGCTTGAACGTCCAAGATGGGCTGCTGATAGGTAATCGCTTTTTCAGACAGCGCTCCAAAGTAATTGGGGAGAACAACCAAGTCCTTCTGCTGTCCGTCAATCGTTTGTACTTCGGGGATTCCAGTCACGATCCCGAACTGGCATGAAATGGACCCTTCCTGGGGCTTCGCAATGTCCGGGCGCTTATCATGGACCTCACTTGGCTGTACTGCCACGAAGAACTGGACGTAGTCACCTGGCTTGGCCGTTTGAGAAAGGGTCGACAGATCATCCCCAAAACCCTTGCTCAAAAATGGCGGCAAACCAAGCATAGGGTCTGCACTTTCCGCGCCAGGCTCGAACAGTTGGTCGATCGTCAATAGCTCCTCGCGGATTGTTGCTTCTAAAAAGCTGATTTCTGGGTCGAGTGATAAGAGGCCTTGTTTCTTTCCCCAGCCACCTCCACCACTCATGACATGGTGTAGTTTACCACCTGCCCGAAGAGAATGCGATACACGATCCTGTAAAGAGCTGGCTTCAATCGGCACATTCATCTCAGGTGTTTCGACTAGAGCCCAAACAGAGACTCTCTGGTCGATAATGCCATGCTCCTCAATGTAACGGGGCAGTTCCCTCTCCAACTCGGACGAAGCCGGCATTGGAATATTCGATTGGTCGTCATCAGCGGATTTCGCTACCTGGCGCAAAATGTTGCCCATGCCGGAAATGACCTTTCTTCTGCGGCTAACCGGATATAATGGGAATCGGAAGGCATTGTGAACGGAGTTCGCGGGAGATGTAATGACACAGTTGGAAAGATCAAGGTACTGATCCAATGCAAGTCGGCTGGATGTGGCATTATAAGACCATCGCATACCGAAGAGCGTGTTTTCATTGCCATTGATAAATATTGTGTTGGCGAGACGTAATCCGACCTCATGAGCCGGCCTGTCCGGCGCATTCGTATTGACCGAGAATAGAAGAGCTGGCTCTTCAGTTCCCGAGCTCCTGATACGACGACTCTCGGCTGCCTTCCCTTGGACGTTTTCCGCTTTCACGAATAACAGGGAGATGCCCTCAGAGTCAGACTGAGCTTGACCATTGCTGCTAATCAACGCATCCCCGGGTTGTCCACGGACATCCGGCAATTTATCAATAATAGCCGCAATCGCATGGAGAGGGTTGAGAGAGCGAACGTTCGGAGTATTACTGAGGAATCGGTTCACACACTGTTCGAGGAAAGGGCTTGCGGGGTCGATCCATGGAGCAAAACTGGGGGTGACGAGGAGAATTGGAATATGGCCTGACTCAGCTAGCGAGGCTGGAATTGGGGGAATAGTCGCGAGCACATCATCTGGGACCTTTTGAAATCGATATGGTCAGCGTACCGCAGCCGAGTGGGGAAGGAGAAAAAAAAAAAAAAAAAAGCCTTACAATCTCGTCCGGCGTCTTCGTAAGCCACGTGTAGGCAAATGATTGAGCCTCACGAGTAGACTTCGCCTGCGCTGTATACCATCTTTGTGCTGGCAGAGGATTTCGGGGGCAAAGCCAGCTCGCTTTTCTGAACGACAGTCGAAGCGGCTTCGACTGGAAGGTCAGACGTGCTGGCATTGAGATCGGGACGCACCCGGGTATCATGGACATGAAAGCATGGAGGACAGCAATTGCGCTGGTAAGCTGGCCGGTCCTCAGCGAAATTGTCCTGAGTACTGAAAAATGCTGTATGCATCACGATGATGCCGCTTGTTGACATCCATTTTCGCTGCTAATCGGGAAGGCGGTGAGGTCAGATTATCTACAGAGTACATAGAAGAATGACACTACTGTGGCTTAGCGTATGACATGACTGTCACCTGGTCTTGAAGAATAAAGGGGTTTTTTACGCGTATCGAGTACATCGAGTACTCGTCGGAACAATGCCACAAGTTGAGAATGCTGAGGCCAGAGAAGAGATGAGAGTGGCTGATGCTATCCCGGTTTCCAAATACATTAATGATCCAAGATTGAGAACATCTAACTTTTAGCAAACCAGGCATGTTGTCAGGCGGATTCGCAAGATTAGAAACATTCAGCCTCTTCGAAGCCACTCGTAAGGCTGGATGGAGCTATGCACAATTATGTGACGCTAGTTCCATTCACTGTGCCAAGCATTTCCAGGCAACCAGAAAAAAAGAACCCTGGACTCTGTATGGGCTGCCAAGGCAGTCAAATACCATTCAATTCACTGCCACAAGCTCTCTACAGGGCAAACCCTGTAAAATAAGATCAACTGAACCACTCCTTATGGACTCAAGATGACGCAACGGGCAAGAAATGAAGAGCAGCGACCTCGTGCGTACACACAGTACACAGAGAGGGTCCGAGTCAATGAAGATCTCTTCTAGGCAGGCGGAAAATCTAACGTTTCCCCAGCAGGGACCCAGCTAATCAGCTTTCCCTACAGCCACAGCTGGCGGATGACCTATGACGTACGGGGTCCGCTAGGGACGCGGTGACTAAGCCTTGCGACTCTCCGCCTGCCCAATGTAGTAGGTATCGTGCCGTGGCCCTACGCCAGCATGACTCCGGCCACTCCCTTTCTGCCCCCCTCTCCAAGAGTCGCACGGCCGCTCTCCATATTTAAGAAGTCCGTCGCTGCTCTCCCGTCCGTCTCTCCTGATTCTTTCTCTTGCTCTCTATTTTCGCTTGGCGCACTGTCTTTCGTCTCAAGACCTCCTTAATTTACTCAATAACATACCAAATCTTCTTGATTCTCATCTGATCTCTTTACATTGATCGCCAAAATGCCTTTCACTGCTTCGTAAGTCGTTTAGACCCTTCTTATATCCCTGCTCTTCAGCTTATCCGCCGTCGCTGGATAATCGGAGCTGAATTCCTCGTTTATGCGACCGTTTCTTTTTATAAGTCTGCATGCTAATGTAACGCTTGTACAGTGACATCTGCAAGATCATCTTCGCCATCATCCTGCCCCCTCTGGGTGTCTTCCTGGAGAAAGGATGCGGCGCGGACTTCCTGATCAACATCTGTTTGACCATCCTGGGTTGGATTCCTGGTATCATCCACGCGATGTACGTGTTATATCCTCTCCGAAAATCTTTGCTTCAGCATCGCTAACGACTCAACAGTTACATCATCTTTAAATACTAGAGAATGCCTAGCTCTCCCCGCCGCCTCGTGTGATTCCGTTCAGCGCACCCACGATATCACCGATCGGATTTCACAAACCATCTACTCCCTACCGTCTAATACTTCTCTCTCATATGGTGCTTTGGATGGGAATGGTGTTGTCAGCGAGGTTCCGAGAAGATCCGGCCCCCGCTTACTTCGAAGCCCGATCTAAACGGCGGTGGAATCTTCTTATTTCCTTTCTCTTCTGGCTTATGATTTGGCTCGGATTTGTTTTCATGTCTTAGGATTTTCTTTTTTTGTTTTTCTCGTTACGGATGATACCAGCCCGTTTGTTGCGATACTGGGCCTTTTATTACCCTGTTTATCGTTGTCAATGCTTAGTTTAATGATTGATGGCAATGGCAAGGCTTTAATTCCTGCAAACAATTGCAATATATCTATCTACATGTGGTGTTCAGACGGTGTGCATCGATATGTCGGCGATGTCAACCCGTCGCAAATAGACTTTGCCCAGTCCAATAGTAGAGTCCATAGCACACGCACATACATATTTCCCGTGTCCGCGTCTAGAACCAGCCAGGTTTTCGTCAAGCGACAACCTTATGCGTTTCGAAACACATCACCTGATCTGACATCATCATCTGCAGCCTCGGCGCCAACACGGCGCGTATTTGCTTTTGACAGCATCATCGTCTCCAGGTCTATTATTATCATGCTGTCAATCATTTCTTACTGGTTGCATCGCGGCGCTAACAGAGGCAGTATTTTCGCTCGTTGACTCGGTTATGAAGCCAATACAGGTACTATTCTTTTTTTTTTGGCGCTGCGATGATCCCAGTGTTATTTTTTCTGCTATATATCAGGGCGCCTGAATTCAATTCGATGTCTATAACACGTTAAGATCAGCAAACTATGTCTGAGATGCTTACAATGCTTACTTTGAACTGGAACGAACGCCAAAAATCATCGTGGTTGCTTTTCTTGAGGGATCTGGATCACAGACGTTGCGACAATGATTTGAAATGCTAATCAGCGAAACTGCAGCTGAGTCTGGCGTGAGATTATTTCTTCTAGTGTCTTTCGTTGGTTACTGGAATAACCGTATTCCTGCGGCTTCCGGGCTTTTCCATGTTTGCTGGTCCAAATTTGATATAGTCGGATGAGTGGTCTGGATTCTATCAAGTCACGCGACTGCTGCGACAATGGCTACAAGACACGTTCGTTTGAGTATAGAAAATGGGATCATAAAGCAAAGGTTTGGAAGGGTTGCTGCAAACTATAGAATATTCGAAGCTGTTTCAGAATGGCAGCTTGCGTAGATCAATCAATCTTTCATTCGAAGCTAGACATGTCTCTCCGAGTCCTTTTATAGTCCACTTTAAAACCTTTATTCCAAAAAGTAAATAATAACAATCCTTCAACTAACAACACACAAACAAAGCCAACAGCCCTGAACCAATGACCCAAACACCGCGACTTAAGCGCCCTCTCCAGAGTCCAGCGTAGCGCCCTACCTACCCTGCATCTAAGGCTGAGCCAACCACTCAAAGACAGTTTACAGACTATTTTAAGGATGTTCTACTACATCTGATAAAAAATGGTTGATATCTTAATTCGATCCGGGCTCGTATGGAGAGAGCTCTCTCTTCTCTCTTTCTCTCTCTCTGTGTTCTTTTTCTTCCAATTTGAACTATGGGCTCTAAAGATATCGGCTCAATATGTTACTCTTCTGCTTGACACAGATTCGAATATCTACGACCCTTCTTATCCTCGTACTATTCCTTTTGCTAAATTTCGTCTCCAGCGCGCCTAACGTTTCTCTCGCAAGGACTGTTCCTGAATGTGCTTTCTCCTGCGCCGAACGCTTCTTAGAATCGCAATTCCCGACGAGCGAATGTCCAAACCGATCCAACACAGACTGTTTCTGCAAAACGAAGACAGATAACGGATATACACTAGGCGAAGGCATTTTGCAATGCATTCTGAGCTATTGCTCGGACGATGTGGTGGCTGAATCCGGAAACGATGTTTATAAAATCTGCGACGGGGTAAAGGGTGCTGTTTCTAAGACACATGCTACTATTATTGCTACGCTGGTGCCAGGGGTAACGTCTAGTGCGGTGTCTGGTGATACGACGACACCGACAATATCGGCCTCGGGGACGACGGCTTCGGGGTTCGAGACGTCTGTGACTTCGCCTGTTCTTACGACGTTCCAGAGTCCGGTGTCGACGACTGGGTCGGAGGGGGTTGCTTCTGCTACGAGTGGTGCTACGGAGTCGCAGTCTCAGTCTCCGAGTTCCACGCCAGAGGCCAACGGAGATGAAGATCAAGATTCCAATTCGCTCAGCGCGGGGGGAGTGGTGGGCGTGTCACTTGCCTCAGGGCTATCGGGATCCTTCCTCATCGGGATCGCCATATTCTTCTGGTGGCGGAAAATGCGACGCAAGCGCAAAGAAGCAGACGATGCGCATTACTTCGAAATTGGGGGGAGAATGTCAGAGCCTCCAGATTTCGACACACCACGTCCTCGACGGCCGACTCCCGGCCCTAATAGCTACCGTCCGCGACCTCCGCCAAAGTCCCCGGATCAGATCCCGACTACGGAGACTTCGAGGTTGATGTCGCCGTTTTTGCCGGGGCTGAGACCTGCAAATCCGAATCCGAATCCGGCTGTTGTTGTGACGGATGTGGACGATGATTATCATCATGATGGGGGAGGTGGGTTTGATGAGGACCCAGACCGGATTGCACATACGTTCCCGCCATTTGTGTTTGATGAAGTAGACACGCCGCGGAGTGTTCCTGCGACTCAACGAACGAGATCTGATCAGTTGTTACCGGAGAAACCTGAGCTGTTGCCCGAGCCCTTGAATTGGGATCGTCCAAGACCCTCGAGAGCGAATAGCGATGCGATTACCATGTTCGAAGAAGATGTGCCACGGCCCAAGAGTCATCTGTCCAATGGGTACCCTAACTTTTCTGGCCCGCTGGGCCCCAGGCCAATGAATAGTAAACGGCCAATGGCTGGATTACCAGCCAACCCCCGAGCCATGATGTACGGCTTCGGATCACAGGATCACCTACCACCCAAACGGACTCAAGATAGTCTGTTGAAGCCGACTTATCTCCAGCCTGAAGCCAGACCATCTTCCTTCATAACAGCAACACCAGGGCGTTGCTCACAGTCATCGATGTCGGATGACGACTACGATGATTACTACTCCAACTGGCAAGACTACGATACCAACCAACCCCGACCACCAGCCCGCATTGCAAACCGCCGTTCATACCCCAGCCCATCAACCGAAAGCTGGAGCAACACCGGCTTCGACTTTCGCAGTCTCGAATCACCCCCAATATTCCGCCACTCAGGTATCTTCAAACCACTCACCCCCGTCCGCGAAGACAGCAGAACCCCAACACGCAGCCTCTCCAACCCTAGTCCGCAGGACCGGATAGGGTATTCCACAGGGAGTCCGCAACAGCGCTTCTACCATCCTTCTCCCCAAGCCCCCAATCTCGACCCAACATGTGAAGTCGTCTCCAGACCGCGCATCGTCCGCCAGCATGATATCAAGCGCGTTGAAATCCGCCGCGGCAAGTCCCGGGAGGTCAACACCCCCGTTATGAGTTCTCCTTATTCGCCCGATGATTATTGGAATGAACCTAGTCGGAATTCCCTAACGCAAGTCACTACTGCGGGTAGTAGTGCTATGACTACTCCGACGTCATTGTCGGTTGGTACTTCTATGCCTCCCGTTGAAAAGACAATCACTCGTAAACCCGCCAAGGGGCAGTCGCTGTTGGAGCGTAATTTAACGCCGTCGAGGGAGGGTGCGGATTTGATATTACGGGTGGAATAAAGGAAGTTACAAGATATAAGAGTTATGACATTTACGGCTTCTTGTATATTATTATTATTATTATTTTATTTCCGGTTTGGTTGAATGGTTAGGGATACTGATATAATGTGATCGCCGATAGTCCCTGGGTGACATCAGAAACCGGATTGCGGGTGGGCTATCATGGTACACCCAGAATTCTATTCTTGCCACCGAATTCTTCTGCCCGCACTTCTGTCTCCTCCATGATACTTCGGTATATCCATAGAAGAATATATTCACTACAAGTGACAGTCTCTCTACACCTTCAATCACATACACCTCAGCCAGCACTGACATTGAATACGAGCACTGCATGCATACTGACTAAAAATGGAACGCCAATGCACTAAACCGTTACCGAGGCAGATCCACCTGTCGTCATCCCGTTGGTGCGGAGACCCATTCTAGCTCAAAGTTTGTGGAACATTCCGACCAATCAGAGAGATACGATTTGGGCGTGATCGCATGGGGGTTATCGATAGCAAGTCTTCCATATCAGTAATCGCGTTCAGAGTAGAGCAATCTTGCAGAGCAATGATGCTATCTACCAGTTTTGAATAGATATCTATCATTCACTATCATTGCAGATCACTAACCTGATATCATACCAAGCATAGTATTCGGTAACCTCCAATTGCAGGCCGAGCCAGCTCTTTGGGCCCGCTTTATCAGACCCACATCAAGACTCCAACTTTTGCGTGATTTGTCAGTTCCAAGAAAAGACAAGAAGAAAAGAATGAACTGGCCACCCGCCGACGTTTTCGGGGCTGTACGAAAAGCGCCGGCCCGACTTTTCGGCGAGCCTTCCCCCATCTTCTCTCTTTTCCCCAGAAATTGAACTAGACAAGTTTGGCAACTCGTTTTCTTTTTCTCTTCACACCTCTTTAGGACACCCAGGCATATACATATACACATATACAACATGGTGGGACACATGGCACAACAATACGTCGAGAACCACGAGAATGCAGATCGCGTCTCGCTCGTCTCAGATAGACCTGCTACGGTCTCTGATAACTTCGCTTTCGCTTTCGATATCGATGGAGTGCTTCTGAGAGGAGGCCGGGCTATCCCGGAGGCCGTTGACGCATTGAGATACATTAACGGGGACAACCCGTATTCGATCAAGGTGTATGTTCTTGCTGCCTTGCCATTCAAGTCGATTCATGCTGATTTTCTATAGACCGTATATCTTCGTGACCAACGGCGGTGGCAAGACCGAAGAAGAACGATGCCTCGATCTCAGCAAACAACTGCAATTGGATATCTCTCCTGGCCAATTTATCTGTGGCCACACCCCAATGCGTGAGATGGCCGATAAATACCACACCGTGCTGGTCGTCGGTGGCGAGGGAGAAAAGTGTCGAGTGGTCGCAGAGGGATACGGGTTCAAGGACGTGATCACCCCCGGGGATATCATCAAGACTAAAGACGACACCACACCATTCCGCCGGTTAACCGATGACGAGTACAAAAACTCGCGGTTTCGAGACTTGAAAAACACCAGGATCGAGGCTGTCTTTGTCTTCGCTGATAGCCGGGATTGGGCTGGTGACCAACAGATTATTCTTGACTGTCTGATGAGTGTAAATGGCCACCTGGGCACTCGCTCGGAAACCGGCAACGAAGGCCCCCCTGTGTTCTTCTCCCACACCGACGTCGTCTGGGCTACCTCGCACGAACACTGCCGTCTCGGGATGGGTGCCCTCCGGGCATCCCTCGAGGCCGTTTACAAGGCCATCACGGGACGGGAATTGTCGACCATTGCGTTTGGAAAACCGCAACTAGGCACGTACCACTTCGCCATGCGTCTGCTGCAGCAGTGGCGAAAGGATACCCACGACATTAACAAGCCACCGCGCACCGTTTACTTCGTCGGGGATACACCCGAGTCGGATGTGCGTGGTACCAACGAGTTCAACGACGTCAGCGAGGCCGAGTGGGTATCGCTTCTTGTGAAGACGGGTGTCTTCCAGGATGGTGCTACGCCGAAATATCAGCCCGGGCATACTTGCGAGAATGTTCTCGAGGCGGTTAAGTATGCCGTGGAGCGGGAGCAGGCTAGGAGCAAGGGTGAAATTGACGATGTGGATTCCGGTATTGATTCGGAGTCGGCTTGTCTTCGCAACTAAGCTCTTGCTCCTTTTTACCTTCTTTCCTTTCTTTCTTTTTGGTTAATTATACACATACATATACAATTTTTTGTATATACGATTGCACGAGATTCCCCGATTGACGCGCATTTGGCATCCGGACTGTCCGATAAATATCATGCCATTTCTTCATGATATATGACATTGCTCTCTTGATTCGTTCTTTTTGTTTATGACTGTTTGGAGTGGATATACCAAGATAACCCATAGAGTAGTGACAATAAATCCATACATATATCCAATTAAATACCAACCAATCAGTATATACTCCTGTCTTAGACACCTGCCCCTTGTATACAGTTGTACCTGACGAATCACTCCGCAGTGGGGTTCCAGGGCCCAGGATCAGCAGTAAATCCCTGCGTCTTATTCAGCATCTTATAAAATCTTGACTTGCGTCGCGAATGGTAGTGCCCTACTTTATAGTACATGATTGAAAAGCTCATGCCTCTTATGGTAGATATCGGTTGAACCCCCGGTGTGCGGAGTACTCCGTACATAGGCCGATTTATTCGCGAACCATGCGGATGGACGAAGTCTCTTCACTTTCCACTACAGTTCAACTTACATCGTCATCCCACTGAATCTCAATTTCCACCAATCTTCTGCTTACATATCTCGAAACAAGAACTTTTCTCACGATGCTCCTCTCCCCCAACAACAACACCAACGACATCAACACCCTCGCCTGAACAACAACCATTAGCGCCACAATCTTAACAGGGATAGTCTGGTCCCTTGCCAAATGGATTCACCCGGTATCTAGCGTGATCGTGGCGGTTTGGTTTCTGGCGCATTATGTGCTGGATTTGGCGGAGGTTTATCTTGCTGTTGCTGCTGGGATGGATGGGGATGGGGATGGGGATGGGGGCTTAGATGTGGGTTTGGAGAGGGTGGGTGTTGTGATGGAGGTTGTTTGTTTTCTGGGTGGGTTGGGGGTTGTTTATTGGAGTAGACGTGGGAGGATATATGATTCTTCATCATAATGTATGTTAGATGCGTGTTCTTGGTCCAAAATAGCATATCATGTATCTTGCAAACAACAGGAGCACATTCTAAAGAGATTATGGGTGCTTTTATGAAGATCCCCAAAAGATCTCTCATACCTGGCCGTTAATGAATTTCTCAGATTCCATGGGCACCGCATACTTGGACCATGGTGCTGAATTACAGGTCAACTATGAGCTCAGATATACCAAAATTTAATTCGTTATAGCCTTATTTGTGCTACATATAAAATCGAAAGATTAACCCAATTTCTAGCAGTCCTTTTTTTCTTCTATTTCTGTATCTGGCATACAACACACTGAGTCTGAGGGTTGCGTATTATTCAGCACATACACCCTTCACTGCACGCCAACAACCAAACCAATTCCTGCAAACGTCCTTTCATCTCTTCCCAAACAAGCACGCTCTCTTCCTCTTATCCTCTCCCTCTCCCTCTCAACTATCACCACAGTACAATACCACAACACACCAAAATGTTCCTCTGGAACCACTTAGTCTCCCTCTACATCCTCCTCGTCGACGCCGCCATCCCAAGTGCCATAGTCTGGGCCTTTGCAACATGGACCCGTCCCGTCTTCGCCATAATGGCAGCTCTCTGGCTCCTGGGCGAGTATACCCTGGATTGCGTTGATGCCTACGATATTTGTGCGCAGCAGGGCTGGCCGCTTATCGAGAAGCAGAATATGGCGTTTCATTTTATCTCGGTTTTCTACTATCTGGTTGCGTTGGGGGGTATTTATTGGAGGGTTAGGGAGAGACGTCGCGAGGTTTGTTTTTGCGTGTTCTTTGATTAAGGATTGATTTGGTGGGTGTTTAGGCTGATTGTGGTTTGCGATAGGTGCTTCGACGCAAGTCGCTTCCATACGTGAGATATTGATTGCGGTTGTCGGGCGAGGGCTGGGTGATTCGTTATGGCGAGGTCTATGGGACGGTGAAGTGGGGATACTGAGTACGATTGTCGGGGATGACGTTAAAATTGTGTCGAATTGGTCGCGTTCTGAGGGATATGGGCGAACTTGTCAAGAGTGAGGATCATTGAAAGCCAAGCTTACAGCTCGATAGCTCTCGTTCTCGGTATATACCAGATAACCCTATGGGGTCGTGCTAGACTTGATGAGTCCGTAATCATACTAATACTTCATAGTTACCTCAACGTTTAAAATATCAACATATTTTTGTATTTTGATTATCTGCTCCATTATACTCCGTGCCTGGCGCAGTGTGAGTGCGAAGTATTATTCAGCATCTAAATGTCTGTCCCAAGCCTCTTCCATGACTTCACTTCAACCTCAACCTGCTCCAATCCTTCTTTCTATTTGCCTTCCTATCTGACTCTCTCTTGTCCCCTTCTCTTGAATAATTACCACAAACGTCACAGCCATGATTGATATCCCAATCAGCTTATCGCCCAACAACGACAAAGCCTTCTGGAGCATCGTCATTGTCGCCATCAACACCGCTTCAGTCTGGATCTTTATAAGATTGAATTTCCCTAATTTCGCCGCCGTCGTGGCCTTCTTCCACCTGACTCATCATATCTTTGACTTCTCTGATATCTATTTCTGTGAAAGAGGTCATTATTGGACGCCCTATGGCTACAAGTTGATGATATCTTATGCTATGGAGGCTATCTATTTCGGAATAGCTATGTGGGTTACCTTTCGGGGCGTGTGGGTGAGGCCTAGGGGTTGTTCGTGTGAGTACCTTGAACCTTGGCAGATGGCTTCTGAAAGACTCTTTGGCTGATAGACAGCTCGCAATAGGTACTCGTGTTGACGATAAATGATCTAGCTTGCTGCAGGGTGGCTTTCGAGGATGATGTGTTAGGGTCGCTGGGCATGAATACGACTGTCAGGGAAGGTGTCAGGCTGCTGTCGATTGAACTAAAGCGACGGTTGGGATCGATCGGTTCTACATTTGTGGCTAGTAATGAGCATGTGGCTTCTTCCCCTATGCTGTGGCTCTATTCGTAGAAATGACAGTACCTCTAACTCTCTGATGTGATCCACATAGAGTCATAATAGTCATATGTCTCTCGATCCACAGTGGCGCAGAATTCAAATATCACCAGCCCCAACCCTGTATTATTCAGCATATACATCTTCGAGTATCTCTTCTCGACTTCTTTCTATCAGAAACTATCTTTCTTCATCTTCGCAAATCTCTCATCTTCAACCAGAACCAACTCATCGACTCCATCAACACCAACCTTCCATACCATCAACCATATCAAACCAAACCTCCTACCATCATCATCACCATCATGCCCCTCCCATCCAACAAAGACCTCGCCCTATCCACGGCCTCAGACGTTGTTCTCGCAAGCATCATCGTCTGGCTCTTTGCGAGACTCATCCACCCCAGACCCGCCTTGGTCGTGGCTCTCTGGGTCCTGATAACATATGCTTTGGATCTTGTCGAGGTCTACGACGGTGCCAAAGAGTTCGGTTGGGCGACTGCGCATAAGAAGCTCGTGGTGTGCACTGCTATTCAGACTTTTTCGTTTTTGTTTGCTGTGTGGATTATCTTTCGGAGGGAGATGGGAAGAATTTGAGCATGTGAGTTGTTCATATGGATTGAGGTGCTTTTGGGTTGCTCGTGCTGATGGAGTATGATAGGTGCTTTGGCTACGACGATTACAATTGGTATACGAGACGGACGCGAACCATTGGGCGATTCTGAATACGTGACGGCGGCTTTTTCTTGGGAGGATATTCTGGTGCGGCGAGCGGAGAAGTAGGAGGGTTGTGGACTGTCATCAAGAGCCGAAATTGTGGTGAAATCGGCCAAAAGGGCAATTGGTGATGGACTGCGTTCGTAGAAATGAAAATGTTATTTTCATGATATTCACTCTGCTTGAGATTAAGACTTCATTTGCCACGTATCTTGTCTCTGCAAGGTCCCTTAGAAAAAGGGTTTTCCATATTGATCCCCTCGTATTCCCAATCAATTGATAGGCTTACAGAGAGACTCTGTACAGCACTTGAGCTTCCTAAGCGCGAGTGACCGCCAACTCAGTAGCACTAATGCTCTTATACAGAATGTAATGGTAGCCCTATAGTTCCTACATACCAATTGAAAAGACCAAGTATCCCATTTCTCGATCAAAGCTGCTTCATCGTATTTGGTGTTCTATACTCGCAGCATACATACCTGGTTCTCCTGTGGTGCAAGCAGCCCTGTATGTATTATTCAGCACTTACAGTATAAATGGCACCGGAGTTCCTTCCTCTTTCTGTCAACCATCTCCTCCATCCTCTCTCCTTTCTATCATCTGTCGAGCTCCATCTTAACCAATCTTCATTTTCTCAAGCTCAATTACTTCACGATGATGAACCCTCTCTCGCCAAATAGCACCATCGCGTTGCTCTCTATCCTAAACGTGTTTACCTACTCCACCATCGTGTTCCTGTTCGCCACTTTTGCGCCTCCCAAGATTTATTGGGTGCTTGTTATGGGTGTCTTTCTTAGCTACGCCCTGGAAATCCAAGAAGTCCACCACGTCGGCGTCGCTTGCAAGTGGCCCCTTCAATGTCAGCAGAGGGTGTTGTGCCTTGTCGCGGAGACCGCTTATTTCTCTCTTGCCGTCAACTTTATCCGTCTTACGGCGATAAACATCTGGGAGTGTGTAAGTTGTACCCTGAAGCTTGACAGATGAAGGCTTTGGCTGATAATGACCTGCAGCAATCTCATTGTCATGAGGACGGCAAACGTCCGCGAAGCTTGTGTCGTGTAGGAGCAAGAGATATTGTGAGGGAAAGGGTCAGTTGTTGTTGAGCCAGAGTCAGCTGGAGTGGCTGTTAGAATCAATCGGGGTCAGTCTGCATTACTAGTCATGAAAGTTCAGCTTCATTAATTTCACTTCAATTCTGTTGGCCTTCAACAACTGTAGACTCTTTGACCCCGGTCACCACGTACGTCTCTAAGCAGTGAGAGATCTCGTATAGCTAGGCAATCCGTAGAAATCTACGCCCCAGTAACTTTGACGCCCTTGTGATAGCCCTATAATTGTTATATACCAAATTGAACTATCTATCTGACAGGCTACATACTCTTGTCTTTCAATTGAACTTCATCACCATCCTTATCCTCAGCACCAGCCGCACCAGCATCACCATTTCCTGTGCTTGTAGCGTACATACTTGAATCTTCGTGCGGGCCTGCAGACAACCAACCCTGTGTGTATTATTCAGCACCTACAGTATATGACCAGTTTCGAGCTCCTTCACGCGTTCTCTTCTTACCATCAACCACCACCTTCGCTTCCACCTCGAATCTCAATCCCCATCTCTTCGATACACTTCGCTTCAATACACTTCAATAACCATGTCCTCGCCCTCCATCATGACAATCCTCTGCTCAGTCCTCTGCTCGAACACTATGGTCGCCTTCTATAGTGCTAGCAACATATTGACTTATATTGCCATAGTACTCCTCGCCACATTCACCAGCTCCAGACTGTATTTGATCGTGACTCTATGTGTCCTTCTCAGTTACATCTTAGACATTGTCGAACTTCAGCACACGGCATCTGGATCTGGTTGGCCTCTCCAAGACAAGAAGAAAATGGCGTGTGTCGTCACTGAAACTCTGTGCTTCTCGCTTGCCGCGGTGGTAGGGAGCTGTTGTCCCTTTGGGATTAGTGTGAGCTATCAACGTGCCTTGAAACTGGACGGTCTGGCTAATGATGACTTGCAGAAGGGGCTTCGACAGTCCACGCCCGTGTCAGAACGCGTTCGAGTGGCTCTTGCGGTACAGCGGTGGGGGAAATAATGTGAGGAAGGGAATCGGATTGTCGTTATATTATTAAATGATAATGAAAGTGCAGCTTTATTCTCTTGACTTGGTTTTGTCCTAAATTGTAAGATATTGACTCTGCTCGCCACGTATTCTATCTCTACACAGTCCCTCTTCTTGACATGGTGCTTCATTCCAGTTACTCACCACCGCTGGAAGAGGCTGTGTGTTAGGTCATCGGACCTCTTCCACCCAGCAAGTTTTCCCTCAATTGAACTATCTACTGACTCACTTCAACCAAACAGATGCCACGTGAGGTATGGAATGCTTACTGAGGATGAGAATGAGAAAGTCTAGAAGTTAACTGACGCAAATAGATAGAGCTGGCGCTTTTGGTCTATGATGCCACCGATATACACGACCGTTGCTGGTGACTCTCGATAAATACCTTCCTTCAAGGGCCCTGCTTGGAACAAGTTCTCCCTCTTCCATTTGCTTCTAATATGCTACTGAGGGCATTGGCTAACCATTAATTCTTCGATCTTTAGAGCATCCAAGCTCCTTTACACTCCATACAACGAACCACCCGCCCTCAAGACCTGCGATCCGCGGCCAACGACTCCCGAAAGCTACGAGAAAGAGGATTGACACCAATCCTCGAGACGCGCTACACCAGGGATACGGGACAATACTACCACACATCCGAGCTACCAACGCTATCGCACACAACCTAGATGGAGATGAAGAGGATTGTGACTTCGGACCCTTCGCAGCACTAGGGCATAAGTGGAGGACGGCTGGTCGTCCGATAAAATGACTCGGGTACTTCCTTGTTGCTGCTGAGCAACATCATGACCAGGCGTTGGGGTATCCTTTCTTTGAAGTTGGAAGAGCTCTTCTTATCTCCACGGTTTCACGGCTTCATGAAACTTTCTCGGTTCGCACCAAGGACACTTCGCAAACCACTATCACTCTACTTCGTTGCCATAGAATCTATGGAGGGACATATTGAGCATTTGCGTTGTTGATATGTACAGGAGAGGAAAGAAGATGATCAATATACAAAGTGTTTTATCGTCTGTCTTGGGTAATCAGACCACAAACTCATTGTCGAGCCAATGCTTGATGACAACCCTGCCCTCTTCAAATCCTTTCTTTGGCATTCGTACAATAATCGCTGCGTGGCTGTGTCGGTGCTTGTGGATGTAGACGGGGTATCTACGGAATCCGACGGCATTGAGCGAGTCGATGATGGCGAATTGGGCGGGTGTGAGGGCCAGAATGGGGTATCTTAGTCCGTTGTATACAATCTCTGGTGCTTGGGATGATGATGGTGGGAGTGCGTGCTCGTCTTTGGGGAGCTCAATGTCCCGTTCGTTAGTTGGGGAGAGATATTCAGGGTCTTGGCTAGAATTGACGTTCTCAAAGACATCTTCGACGGCATTCTGGACGTCCTGCACTAGTAGTGGAACACGGTAGCTTCCGAAGAAGACTCCTGTTTTCCCTTGCTCATGGAGACGGATGCGTTGGCGGCTGCGGACGGTTTGTACGACGGCGTTCAGGAGGAAAATAAACGAGCCTACGGGGACAAAGAAGAGAAGGAAAAGCCAGAATGGGAGGTTGGCGATGATTCTCATCATCTTGTGCCATGCGTGGGAATCAAGAGGGTTCGGTTCTTTGACCTCCGGAGGAAGGGTGTATACGTCTGAATCAACGACGACCGGCTCGTAGCCTTTGGCGTAGTTGAAGTTGGTAGTCTCCACGTCAGGGAACGGGTCGAACTTGGAGATTCCGGTCGTGTAGAATACAGCAGACCGGTCATTGACGATATTTGCGTAGACAGAGCGATGCTTGAATCTCGCCAGCGCTTTGATGAAGATACTCTCAGGGTCAGCCAGAATGCTGAGCAGGGGCTTACCCGTCTCCCGGAACGAATCGATCATAAACAGCTGTCTTCCGGACATAGAGATAGTTCGCGCCCCCAGCACATTCCAGATATGGTTCTGTATGCCCTTCAACGGAGTGCGCACGCCGACGTGCGGCGTCACGAACGTCGTGAAGTTGACAGGTTCCAGCTTATCCAGCCATCCGCGTGCATGGAGCAGCCCTAACGCATATCGGGCCACCAAACCTCCCAGCGAATAACCCACGACACTCAGCTTCTTGATCGTATGTCCCTGTCCTGCCAGCGCCTCCAGTGTATCCTCGACCTCGTGCGCTAATCGCTCACCACCCAGCTCGATACCGTCGTAGGTAAAGTTTCCGGCATTCCGCTCAGCAGCAAGAATATGCAGACGATCAGCCCCGTATCTCTCCCTCAGCGACGCAGCCACGTAGTCGAGATGCGTTGGATTTCCCCATAGCCTTTTCATCTCATTCCAGAACGTCAGTCACCCCCGTATTCTTAGTCATCAGGGGCGGGAAGTTTAGCGGACATACCCGTGGACGAGCACGCAAAGATGGTCGGCGGCAGACGCATTCGTTGAGGCCATTCCAGAATAGATCGGTTGCAGGGACTTTTTTTGTTTTGCAGGGAGGGGTGAGTAAAATTTTCAATCGAGCCCCTCGTGCATCTTTATGAGCCTGAGGCTAGTGTGCCCTTATCTTGCTCTATTGCTGCAACCTAAAGATAAGCTGCTTGGCGTTTTTGCCTGTAATATAAGGCATATGAGGCATTATTTGCAGTGGGTCTGGGGGAGCTTTCCCGATTTAGATGTAGTCGCTCTCGTTCTCTTCTTTTCTCTTTGATCATACAACCGCCAACACGAATAAAGCTGGCTCTGAGCGAGTATCGCTACAGAAAAGGAAGCAATATTTTTCATCGTTATCCCGATTACCAAGTTTATGGCTACAGAAAAGAAATATGGCACGGCATGCAACGACATCGTAATCCTAAGGCGTCAAGGCTACTCCACAGCCTGAACCGAACCGGGTGGATGGTTTGCTTTCGTTAGTCTTATGTTTTATGCGGTTGTGTTGTTTGTTTTGCTCAGATGGTTAGAGACTTTATCTTATAGGACTGATATAGCATATGGCAATCGAATGAAGCTGCTTGACGTTGTGGCCTAATATATAAAGAATCATGTTTTATCTCCAGGCTTATACTCGTAGCTACGTCATCAATGACTTGACTTTAGAAAAAGATGTGATATACATGGTTTTCAACTATCTCACCATTTCGTTTATTTTGATATGGTATGATCTGTAATCCTCCCTCCTTGACTTCGTGGTATCGACTTTCTCCAGATCTCAACTCAGCATATCTACAGTATCCTCCAGAGGAAGGAAGGTTTTGCGCTGGATGAAGTCTCTCTTTCGAAGACGGCGGTCTGGTGAGTCTGTACGACAGCCTGAGCCTACACAATCTCGGATTGTACAACCAACTCAGCCTACACGACAACTTCAGTATACACGGCAACCAGTGCCTATACAACAACCTGAGCCTGTACGGCGATCTGAGCCTATATGGCGACCTGAGCCTACACGACACCCTCGGCTTATACAACCACATCAGCCTATACGGCAACCTAGCCCTGTACAACAACCCGAGTCTGTACGCTTCCCCTTTCTTTCTCTCTATAATAATAACAATCTCGAGGTAATTCGATTTGTGAAGGCTGAAAGTAATACTATCGGGCATGCGCTGTCTGTATGTACGATCTAATAAGAATCAAAAATCTATATCGAAATTCTCACAGGAGCACATTAACCCCTGGATCGGCTACAGTGCTGTATATAATTGTACTTGTCTTTTGATGAGCGACCTTCAGTTTCTCCATTGATTGCATTTCGCTTGTTCCTTCCAATTTGGTGCCCTCCTCGCTCTCCCCATCCTCTTGTCGCCTGTGTCTCAGCTCTATAGACATTTCTCAGTTTACGTCGCATTTACCTATACCAGGATACTCTCATAGTAGAATCTTATAACACTGGTTCACTGCAAAGCCGTAGGTGGTTATACTTAGTCTAGGAATGCGAATTGCCTTCCGCAGTGTCCCCGTTGCTCCTTCCACCACTTGGTAGTTGTCCCTCTCGGTTGGCATCCTCTTCCACCTTTCCATCCCCTCCGTTCACCGTACTGATTCATCAATCTCTTCCACCTTAACCATCTCTTCTGCCGCTTAGCAATACGTCAGTATAAACCATTGCCAGTACAGCCTGCCACAATGGCCGTGCCTGACTGGCTACAATACGCCAATATCGTCTTGGAAATCCTTTCCTATACATCCCTCCCGGCTTGGATGCAGCACTTCATGCATTGCTTGTTCCCAGAGTCACAGCTCTCAGGACAGATCACCACCTCCCTCAACCCCTTCAAACACATCCTCGAACGAGACAAAAGAAGGAGATGAAAGATGAAGCCAGAGTCATGGAGCTTGAGCAGAGTGTCGACCGAAGATCTGATACGATTTACAGTAGCGCGTGGAAATCGAAGCCCTGAAGAAGATCAAGGAGCAGAAGAATACAATTCAAGATCTGCAGGGAGTGAGTAATCGACACCAAACGCGATGCAATGCTCAAGATGGAAATGGGTCACTCAAACACCATCGCAAAGCTGACGAATATCCATGCTACCGACAAGGGGAATTACACCATGGATAAGGAGGGGCTACTGGCAAACTGGAGGTGGCTATTGAGGCGGAGAAATCTTTGCACAAAGCATTCGACGATGCGGTTGCTCGCCATGAGCAAGTCCTGGCATCCAAACGACATGATGCCTCATGCGCCAAGTCGACCACGCCGAGGAACTGTCTAAGAGCAGTCGCTCTAAGCTTTCTTCTCCATCCGGAGGTGTTGAGGCTTGTCCTAAAGGGTCTGACTCTACCGATTAGCAACTCCGCTATAAAGCCTCTAACCACAAAAACACCAGTGTGGGAGCAAAAATTCTGTCGGTAATATGGGGTACTGTGTGTCTTGTGTGTATTGTGACCTATGTTAACTATGGCAGATGTTGGTTTTTTTTTTCCCTCAAAGATAAGGCATCTGTAGACTGTTTGTCTTGTTTGCACATCTCCTTAGCTATCCTCAACTTCGCCAGTCGATAGATACTCTTCGTGCTTTTGTTCTCAAGTTATTTATTGGTTTTACTTCATGAATCGTCTTGTATTCTTACAGAACTAAAGCTACTGAATCAAATATATTCACTTGTGAAGATCACGGCTGGCGCGTCACCTGAACTTCCGTCCAATATCTCCATATGGCAACCTGAATACTGAACTTGAAGTGAGGTTTTGAACAGCAGAGATGATACGATCGTCTTATATTTAATTTGAAGAATTCCTTTTTGGCCATTCTTATTCATACGCGACTATCATTATCATAATGTTCCCTCCCCTTGGGCTATTCAGGGACGTACCTTGTCCCCAGGCTCAGGATTGCTCGCTTCTGGTCTGTTTATTTTCGCACAAGGATTCCAAGTCTTCTCTTGATAAAGAAAAGAGTACAAAGCTGGCACCGTCAAAAGATGCGGCCCCAGCAAGCACGCCGATTCCCAAGAGGAGGAAGTTAGAGCCGACTACGGATGATAAGGTCCGAACGAACGCCTCGCCAGCACCAGCAAGAGAAATACAGGAACCAACAGACAAACCCGCCAAACCTGCTCCCCAAGATCCGGCAAAATTACAGTCGACGTCAAGAAAGATATCACCACCGCCTCCACGCGCAGTATCAGCACCAGGGAAGAATGCAACACCCTCCGCAACTACAAAGGCGACGACACCGTCCCAACTACCACCGAGAAAAGCGCGCAAAGAAAGCTTGAATCCTCGAATGCTCACCAAGGCACCTGCATCACACGGTGTGCGGCTATCTATCTTGACCAAGCTACATTCCGCCATGTCGACGCTCAATGCCAAATTGGCGGAAGACCAGAAGAGCGGGAATAAGTACCTGGTCTTGTCTCCTAATGAACTCGTGACGATGGCGCTTGATGAGGAAGAGAAGGCTGCGAAAGATAATCCGAGTGTTTATTCGAATGTCATTAAACTGCGGATCGTTAGGCTGTCGAAGATGAGCAAGGAGGACTGGGCGAATGAGGTCAAGGAGCATTTGAATGCTCGGTACTATAAATTCGAACCGATTCAGGAGCCGCCGAAGCCGAAGGTTCTCACGACCGGGTTGAGTGCCAAGGAGGAGGTCGCCATTGTTGGGAAACTGGTCACGCCGTTAGAAGGTCTCGAAGGATTTGGCTACGTCACCCGGGCGCCGTCCAAGGAGGAAATTGAAAATGCCAGGAAGGGCGTCGAAGGGTCCAAAGGCTGGGAACAGTGTGCTCGATGTGGTGGGCGATTTCAGATCTGGCCGGGTCGCCGGCCTGATGGTTCATTGACGAGCGGAGGACAATGTACCCATCATCCTGGGAAACCGTTGTACCCTCCAAAATCGCAAACAGAACATATCACCGGACCCAAGGAGGCATACTACTCTTGCTGCAATGAATCGCTGGGCGCATCGTCTGGCTGTACAAAAGGCGACACGCACGTTTTCAAAGTATCAGAAACGAAGCGCCTTGCATCGATTCTACAGTTCGAGAAGACGCCATGGCAGCCGGATAAGAGAGCACGGCCGCCCGTATGCTTTGACTGCGAAATGGGATACACGACGCTGGGAATGGAACTCATCCGCCTCACAGCCGTCAGCTGGCCTGACGGTAAACCCCTACTCGACATCCTAGTCCGACCAATGGGCGAAGTCCTAGATCTCAACTCACGCTTCTCCGGCGTCTTCCCGGAACACTACGCAAACGCCGTACCCTACGACCCATCAACACAAACACCAGCATCCAACGAAACCGAAAATCAACCCCTCCAAGTCGTCGACTCCCCGGCCGCTGCCCGCTCCCTCCTCTTCACCCACCTCCAACCCACAACCCCCATAATCGGCCATGCAATCGACAACGACCTCAACGCCTGCCGTATTATCCATCCCACCGTCATCGACACGGTGATCCTCTACCCAGCCCCGCGCGGCGGTCTGCCTAACCGAATGAGTCTGAAGACGCTGTGCAGGAAGTTTCTCGAGCGGGAGATCCAGACGGGTGGTGAGAGGGGCCATGATTCGAAGGAGGATGCGGTTGCGACGGGGGATTTGGTGAGGGTTAAGGTTGGGGAGACGTGGAAGGTGTTGAAGTCTAAAGGGTGGAGGATTGATGTTGCGGGTGGGAAGCTTGTGCCGCCGGAGGGGATGGGGGAGGATGAGGCTGCTAAGGAGAGGTCTTTGGGGGTTGGGGCTGGGATTAAGAAGAAGGGTTTGTCGTGAGTGCTGGTACATACATGGCACCGCTCTACGAGGTCTGGAATTATGGATACGGGTGTAATAACTGTCTGGGTAATAGACTGCTCCATTATATCTACCATTCGTAACGTCATGAGTAGAAACACCACACCAACCGATCCAACAATGCCTTTTCACAGGCAACATGCGAACCGTCCAGCGCAGCGCAGGAAAAACATTCCTCACAAGAGCTCATCTATACCCCAACCAAGACCCAGCCTTGCTCCCGTCTGTTCATGGAAACCCCTCAAATGGACCGAGCACGGATCATGATCGTAATTGTCGTTCGTCTCGAGCGGAGGAGTAATTTACTCCTCGTCCTCCTCAGCCTCGTCGTTGACGACGTTGTAGAAGCGGAGCTCGTAGACACCCTTGGAGGTGGAGACGACGCGCAGCCAGTCACGGAGCTGCTGCTTCTTGAGGAACTTCTTGGTCCTGTTTTTCATTAGCCTCCGTCATTGTCTTGTCGTATGGTATTGTTGAAGACGTACAGGTACTTGAGGTAGCGACCAGAGAAGGGAATGTGAGCAACAACCTCGACCTTGCCGTCACCGGTCTGGGAGATGACGACCTTGTCACCGAGGTTGCCGACACGGCCCTCGACCTTGATGCGGTCGTGGAGGAACTTCTCGAAGGCAGAGACGTCGAAGATCTTGTCGCTCGCGGGCTGCGAAGCGTTGATGACGTACTGTTTTTTTATTAGCATCTTCAATTGTGATTCCATGGGAGTAAACGAGTGCGTACCTTCTGGGTGACCTTCTGGGCCTTGCGACCACGAGCCTATGTACAGGAAAATCGGAATTAGCCTACTGCTCCATAATGTCGGATCCCAGAATTTCTCCTGGGGGAACAGCAAAGCGGTTCATGAATTTGGAGGACATACAGTAGCGACGGGGGCCATTGTGACTGGTATGGGGATTGATTTGGTGTTTCTGAAAAGAAAAATGAACGCAAAGAAGTGAGTATCCTGCGCCTGGTGGATGATCGAGAGAAAGAAATCTTCGTGGTGGAGCTCGTCTTGTCGATAACCAACCCTCGTCGGCGGTGCGAGCGGCTAGTCCGGATTGGGTAATAGGGCTATTCTTTTGGGAGTAGGGTACGAGCTAGTCACATGCAGAAGTCAACCAATCATAACTGCCTAGATGAGTCAGTTTCTCCTTCGCTTACCACTAGCGTGCACGGACCACCTGACCTCAGGTATAAATACTCCTCCTCCCCCGCCGCTCTTTCAACCTTTTTTCTTTTTTTCTCCAGCTCTCTTTGCCTTTTGGCTTAGATCAAGTGTAGTATCTGTTCTTTTCAGTTTAATCTCTGAAAGTGTTCTAAGGAACACAACATTGATTAATCTTATTTTTGGTCTCCGTGGCTGGGCCTCTGTGCTTGCGCATGTCCGGCCGCACAGTGTCATCGGGCTTACACTATCCCCGATAGACGCGAACACCTTTTTCATCAATACGGTCGGCTTGCTGACTGGTTGGAGAAGAGGGCTTTGTTTATACTATCTGTAGTTTTAGTTTTGGTGTTAAATATATGCTTGGTCCTACGTGTCTTAGATCTGAACGTTCTGTCCGTGCCTGGTAGAGTGTCTTCCGTCTTGTTAGCATGATAGTAGAAAGCTGTGCCATATCCTATTCGCCCAGTAATCCCACACGAATCGATTAAGCTGTAATATTAAGCTGTATTGAGCTCTATTAACTGCTTCCATTCCTAGTACGACGTACAAACAAGTGAATACAAAACAAACATCTCCGTTGGCAACCTCTTCACCGTTGACATATTTTCTTGACGTCAATCCGCAACACACCAACCAAACCACCACACCTCAAGCTCTGCAGAGACAAGATGATCGACCATCGCATTTTCGAGGATCTCCAGACCAAGATCGACGAGGAGACTCACGTTCGTGATGTATGTTTACTTGCAGAAGCTGGTCTGACTTTGGCTCAGCGCGAAGCTGGAAAGAATGAAAGCTAATCTGCACAGGAACTCCAAGAAATCGTCCAGACGCTCGCGAGACGGGGTATATACCATTTTCCGCGGAATAGTCACCAAGTTGGCGAACTACTGCTGACTACGTATAGGACGCTCGACGCAGGCTATCATCTCTCGCGCTCATTCCACACCCTCTGACCAGCGTACGTTCTTCCACCTTCCTGTCTGATTAACTGCGAAGCTAAAAGCAAAAACAGTAAAGCCCGTCCTCGACACCGCAACCAAAGAGATCATCGCCCAGAAAGCAGAAGTCACCCGCCTCAAGGCCGTGGCCGACCAGCACCCGTTCTACAAATACAACGGGCTGTGGACGCGCGAATTGCAGAATCTTGTACGCACCGTACCCCCTGTTGTTATTAACTTGTGGTTGCTGATGAGAGGAAGGTGACGGCCATCGAACTCTGCGCGTGGTTGGGCGGATTCGAAGAGTACAAGAGCGCGGACTCGAGCGAGTTTTTGACGATTGAGGACGTTGGGAAGTTCTTGGATGGTATGCTCTTCTTTTAATTTCTTTGGACTGCGAATGGAGATGCTAACTATGCTGGGCAGTCCCCGTGAACTTGAAAGAGGAGGATGCGTTCCACCTGACTATTGAAGAGTATCTGCTTTCTCTCATTGCCATGGCTGAGGAATTGGTTCGTCCCTGTCCCCTGTACTGAGGTTGGGCTTATGCTAACTAACGTAGTCTCGTCTGGCTGTCAACTCCGTGACTCTTGGTGACTACACGCGTCCGGTGCAGATTGGCAGGTTCATCAAGGATTTGTTCGCGGGATTCCAGTTGCTGAATTTGAAGAATGATGTGTTGCGGAAGAGGGGTGATGGGATGAAGTACAGCGTGAGTCCTTTTCATATATGAGATGCTGTGACAGGGTACTAACGATAAACAGGTCAAAAAGGTCGAGGACGTTGTTTATGATCTTTCGCTGCGCAATTTGATTCCCAAGGGAAGTGCTGCAGCTTGATTGACAGAAAAGTAAAGATAGATTATCGCGAGGTATCAATACTAGTTTACAGAATCAACTGAATCGGGACACCATAATAAACCATAAAACTATAAAAGCCCCTAAGACAACTTAGCCTGTTCCCCCGACGCACCAGCCAACGTCCCCTCCTTCCTCGCCTTCTCAATCTCCTCCACAATCCTCCCCTCCAACCCCTCGGGCTTCGTCGTACTAGCCCACCTCCCAACAACCTTCCCATCCGCCGAAATCAAAAACTTCTCGAAATTCCACTTCACCCTCCTCAACCCCATAATCCCGGGCATCTCCTCCTTCATCCAGTTGTACACGGGAGCCGCCTGCTCCCCGTTCACATCCAACTTGCCCAGCACGGGGAAACTAACACCGTAGTTCACCTGGCAGAAGGACTGGATATCGTCGTTGGAGCCGGGGTCTTGGGAGCCGAATTGGTTGCAGGGGAAGCCGAGGATTGTGAAGGTGTCGGGGTATTTTTCAGTGAGGGATTTGTAGAGGGTTTCGAGGGAGGCGAATTGCGGGGTGAAGCCGCATTTGGATGCTGTGTTGACGACGAGGATGACTTTGCCTTTCAGGGAGGAGAGGGGGAAGGGCTTGCCGGTTTCTGTTTTTTGCCCGTTAGTTATTGGTGTTTTTGGTAGGGAGGGGTAGAGGGGAGGGGAGGCGTACTGTCGACCGGTTCAAAGTCGTAGAATGTGGTCGCGGACGACATGGTTCTGGTGTTTGGAGGTTGGATTTGCGCGCGTCGAAGTGGGCTTGTGTATGATGTTGATAGAAGGGGTGTTTTTGGAACAGCAATAAATCTAGTGGTTGATGAAATGGCAAACGATGGAGGACGCATTTTATAGGGGAAGCCGAGGTTGGACCGTTGAGGTGGTTGAGCCCGTTAACGGCGCTGATGTCATCGCCCGTGTCATATGCCGAATAATGCAGATTATGCCGCCATATGAAAAGAAATTACAAATTCGGGTTTCTAGAATTTACAAACGGCTACCAGATTTCAAACACTTGTAGTTACTTGGATGTGATCAATAATCAGTCAGGCGGCTGTGTTTGTTCCGACAGGTAGAGAAATACATCCAGTACGGATGTGTACAGATCCGTGTTCCGTAGAAGTAGAGAGCATTGATTTCGATGTCATGCCATAATTGTCCCTGCTAGAGTACTTGCACAATATCACCGGACTATGTCTGTAGTTAAAATCCTTCCTGCATCATATTCTTGTTGGCCCAAGCGCACGTCAACCCATGGAGTAAAATATATACCCAGCGCCGCGACTTGTATCACACTTTTGTCCTCCACCATCTGAAACTGGCTTATTTCCCGGCGCTATAAATTTCGTCGCGGCAATCTCGGGGCGTATTTTCCTCCAGAATATACCCCGTAATAAGTAAGCTATCACCCGTGATATAGTTCAACCCGGCCACCGCGACCGGCGGGAGTCATGGGCTGCGACGAACCCGCCCAGTCTCATCCAGCAAAACGCATACCATAGCCAATGTCCTTCTTATCTTTCTCTCCCGTAATATGACTGAGTAGCAGTGTAGCTCACTCGTCCTCCTTCACACCATCCATCTCCAAAACATCCACATCCAACTCCTGCATAACCCCCAGCACAACCCCCAAACTCTCCATAAACCCATTAACCGCAACGCGTAGCATCCGATTCGTCGTCGCGCGATATGTAGTCTTCAGCACCGATTTCTCTTCCCCCTCGATTTCCATCTTTCCAGCTTCGGGGGCTGGGGTCGATGCGGACGGAGCGACAAGTTCGAGGTCCCGCCGGACAAAGGGGGATAGTTCGGTGTCGACTTCGAGGGTGCGGAGGGCGGAGGAGGCGAGGTGTGAGGAGGGAAGGGGAAGGGTTATAGTTCTGTTGTTGTTAGTTTATCGTTTTCTTCTGGAAGAATGTAAATTTGGGCTGCGGGGTGGTGGATGCGTGAGGGAGGGACGGACAGTGAGTAGGGGAATTCGGTGGCGTTGGCTGCCATTGTGGTCTTTTCCAATGTTCGTAGTGTATAGAAAGATAGAGAGTCGCGATTGTGTTGTGGTGCTTGTTCTGTTTGGAGGGGTCGAGGTGGAAGTGTTTGTTGGAGGGGTTCGTTTGTGGTGGTTAGTGGTAACCGAGGTGGCTCAGGATACGGCGATGTATGCCTCAGCATCAACGTTCTATGTTATTGGACGATAAGTTTGATGGTAAAGTAAGTATTCAAAAACCAATGGGTCGACTGAGTCGACATGATACATATATTTAGTGCTTCGTTGCTGAATGGTCCATAGTAACCTCAGCACATCTGGTGCGAAGACCAGGCTTCTACGGAACATGGATAAATTGAGTATATCGGATCGAAATCTTGTACGGAACTGTAAGGAATGGTTTAACTGGAGAAAATCTAACGCATCCTTCGTATATAAGTGCAAGTACGGAGAATTTTTAGACAACATACTGCTGATATATATCCCTCTACGGTCTACGGACGACCGATAGTCAATCTACGCTGCAAACCAGTAAATAGAATGCAATCAATTAAAAAGAAAAAAGTACTGTACACAAGTAATCATCCGTAGATCGTTGAAGAATAAACAAACCAAAGTCACATGAAGATTATAGAAACAAAAGAGGATATCCGCTTAATACTCCCACATAGGCATAGGCTAGCAGTGTCCAGCAGCCAACAAAACAGGGTAACCTTGACATGACGCGTTGCTCAAAAAGAAAGATCTTTCAAAGATTATATTCAGGGCCCGTGAGACGAACATTGGCGAGAGAAAAAAAAAAAAAAGGTATAATATTAGAAGATAAGTATGTCCTGCTCAAAAGACCTTAAACAATCCTTTTCACATGCGCGAAGATCTTCTTATTTACAGGAGGTCACCGGTGAGACCCTTGAGGAGACCACCACCGAGCAGGTTCTGGACGAGGCTCTCGACGCCAGTCAGGAGGTTGTTGACGTTGAGGATGTTGAGGAGACCAGTGAGCTGCTCAACGCTAAGGTCCTGGGGGAGGATACCACCCTGGGTGAGCTTGGGAAGGAGCTGGCTGGCGAGGCTGGAGATGGCGTCGTCACGCTTGAGGACACCACCGAGGAGACCACCAGTGAGGCCATTGAGGAGACCACCGCCGAGGAGGTTGCCGAGGACGGACTCGACGTTGGTGAGGAGGCCGTTGACGTTGAGGATGTTCAGGAGACCAGTGATCTGCTGGACGTTGAGACCCTGAACGACCTGGGTGACCTGGGGAGTGATCTGCTCGGCGAGGCTGGAGATGGCGTCGTCACGCTTGAGGATGTCACCGACAAGGGGGAGGTCGCCAAGGAGGTCGCCGTCACGCTTGAGGATGTCACCGACAAGGGGGAGGTCGCCAAGTAGGTCGCCGTCACGCTTGAGGTTGGAGACAACGCCGTCAACAGTCTTGCCGACACCGCTGACGGTGTTGTCAACGGTGCTGCCAAGCTCGGAGCCAGTGCCACCGAGGAGGGCGCCACGCTTGAGGACGTCGACATCGGCGCCGACACCCACGTTGAGGAGCTGACGCTTCTGCTCACCGCCGGTGAGGGCCTTGAGGGCCTTCTCAACATTCTCGAGCTCTATAATACTGTTTGTTAGCCTTTTGTTTTGCGTAGGGAAGAGATCGTAGATCGGTGGGACATACGAGAGACGAGCTTGTTGACCTGAGCCTCGTCCTTGGTGCCAAGGACGTTGGAGAGGAGACCCTTGACATCACCAGTGACCTGGTGAACCTCGGCGAGAGCACCGTTGACGTTGGGGATGGCAGCGCCGGTCACAGCGGTGACAACGGCGAGCATAGCGGCGATTCCAGTGAACTTCATTGTGACTGATTTGGTTTATTTGGGTTTGAAAGAAAGAATGACTGTTGTAAAGTTGGGTTTGTAAAAAAGAATGAATGACTGCGTAAAGCAGGTGGGTTGAGAAAGAACGACTGGAATGAAAGACTGGCCTTGACTGGTGTGAAGAGGAAAGAAAAGAACACGAGGAAGTGCTGAACGAGCCCGGCTTATATAGACTGTGAACGCGGGTCCTCCATGGCTCTCCTTATCGGCGGGATCCCCCGTTCCTCTTTCCTTGGATGGAGGTGCGCAGATCAGGGGGGGAAAGGAAATTGGCAGAGGGAAAAGGAGACAAATCTGCCCTAATTGCTTACCACACGGGCGAATTCAACGACTAGCACAACAAAGCAATATGAGATCGTCAACAGACAGAGGAATTAGCGCACATGGCGCCTTCAGTGGGTCATTACATGGTCCAAGTTTATACCAGGTAACCTTTACCGCGGCCCAGGGGGTTATTCCAATTGGTGAGTCGCTTTACCCGATTAGGCGATGAGCCTGGTATATTTCCCCTTTGAGTCATGTTGTGGATAGATGACGTCGATTCTTTGCCCATTCGGCAATTGAAAATCCAGTCTTTGTGCGCTGAGCGTTGTCATTGGTTACAACCATCCCCTGTACTGGAGTTCAACAGCCAGTCAGATGCAAACGGCACTGTCTCTGGCCCAATGGAAAGTAACGGGGCTAAACTAGTCGAAGCCAAAAGCCGTTTGCCGTCTCCACACTTTCCTGTTTGGGCACGGTATTGTTACATGTGACTATTCTCGTTGTTATCGTTTCTACATAGTACACGAGCATTCGATTTTCTCGCGATATTTTAGGATATTTTTTTCATCCTCATTATCTGTTGCATTATCTGAAAGAACTCTGTAATACGCCATCGCTGTACTCCGTTACTATCATCGTCGATGTTTGCTGCCAAGTGACCGCATTACCATACTGTACTCATGTACTCATCCCTGTCGATCTCACTCCACCACCAAAGTGCCACTGCCAATCCTCATCACAGCTCCAACTTTCGCCTCTCCATCAAAATCACGCAACATTCTAAATGGCTCGTGCCCAAGGGAAATGGCAAAATAAACTCTCCAGATCACTCCGGAGTAATATGAACCTGTGGAAAGGAGAGCCAGGAACATAATTTTGAGACTACGCTATTGTTCTTCGCTGACCATCTTCCGAAGAACTATTTATTTGCTATGACCCCGTCCCCTCCCCGAAGGAAACTAGCGGCTGTAGAAAACGAAATGAACAATCACTCGGACCACCTTGTCGCAATGGAAACTGGATCGAACGAGATATGCACTTTCCTAACTCGGCAAGAGAATTCTTCCCTCTACACCGAGTACGAGTTTTTGCCTAGACGCACTGGTCATTTCACATAACATTCGGTCATACAAGAGAGCACAGATTATCAGGAGGATTCCGAACCCGGCTGCTCCGAGCACAGAGGTCTCCATCACAGTGGAAACATCTCCCAGCCGGTGCATTATTGAGATCGCTGGAATCCAGCAGGAGAACTGACACTATCCAGAAAGCTTGAGTAACACAAGGCGCAGTTTGCTTTGTTCTCCCGTCTTTCATGATTGAGTTCTGTAGGATCTCTCCGTGCAGGGCTCCAGAACTCTGCTAGTTCGGAATCCCATGCTCCTTATGGTTCGGATGAGTAGATCTTCTGCAGCTTTGCTGTCGAGGATTAAGTTTCACCTCTTCTTCTCCCTGTTCCATCCCTCAATGAGAGCCTGCAGAGCATGCAGCTTCCGGTGTCCCTGTCGGTCTGTTCCTGACTATCACAATATTTCTACATGTCATTGGCCAAGACCGTTCTAGAAATTATCCATAGCACGGAAAAAGCCGTACGATACGGTGTGCGAGTTCTTCTTGCAAATACGCAGTGCTAACGGAGAACCATCGGTCTTTGTGCAGCTTTGCAGCCTTCGAGAGCTCGATCAGGTGTTCTTATGCAACCCCCCTAAACAATCGCTAATTGGACTTAATCTTGATCATCGATCTTGAGAAAACCTGACCCCTTGCCGGTCTACTGAAATTGTATCCATTGCCCTGGAACCCCTCCCCGTTAACCAGTGCACGGAGTACTCTGTACGGAGTACATTGTCTTATGGCCTCTCCCGAATCCATACTGATAATGAATACTTCACCACGCGCGGAACTGACTTGGTGAAGTCTCTGCAGAGTGCTATAGACCTCTGACTCTGTACTTGACAAAGCATGCCTTCACAGAGCATGTGTACCCCGTACTGTGTACTTGTTCGGAGTATTGCCCCGGATGCTGATGTGCTCCAGGAACGGTAATCATGGCAGCCACAGTGTGGCTTGATTGTGGCATAATGTCTGCACCTGATATGTCACGTGCTGTTGATAGACCGTTGTCTTCTCACGTGAGCCGGTTGCACAGACCGGCGGCGGTTGTCGTGCCAACTCTAGGAGCTAGTCCGTATTGGGATGGCCACAACATAACAGCGCCAGGCGTGCATCGCAGTTGCCCAATCGGTCATCACCACCTCAACCGCCAACAACAACAACAACAACAACACTACTTCACCTTTTCCTCTCTTCTCTTCCTCACATCCCCCAGAGCTTCTCCTCCTCGTGCTCTCTAACTTCCCTTCTCTTCTTGGCCATTGTCGCCTTGGTCTCGTGTATCTTTATACCTCCTTCTCCAAAACAGTCAAACCCCGTTGCTTCCCCTCCGCGGCGTCGATTTTCGATAGCTGAGATAGCAAAGCAGCAAAAAGTCAATTCTTTTGTTTTTGGATTATAAGCATCAGATCATGACTGTTTAGCTTTGGAACGGGTATACGATTTAGTGTTCTCTTTGCGATCCTATTCTTTCGAGCGCCTTTGTTGTCGGTCCGGTTGCTTATTCTTCAACTCTCCTTCTCTTTTATTTACAATATCATAAGAGACATTTCCAACTATCATGGCTGGAAACACTACTGGCTGCGGCCAGATCATTGAATACATTCAAGGTTCGTTTGTTATTGTTTGCTTGCCCATTCGTGACCGGCGCGATGGCAACCCGGTGTTTTTGTTTTGAATCGAGCTGATGGAAAGTCAACCATCATAGATCGTCTCTATCTTGCCTCCTACGATTCCACGCCAGATTCGAAAACTCCCTTTCCCTTCCCGCTGGAGCAAACCAAGTCTCCCAGCAAGCGTCGAGCCCAGCCCAGCACTCCCAGCAGCAAGAGACGCAGCCCGGTCTATTTCACAGTGGAGGATAGCCTGTTCTACAATGCTTTCCATGCGGATTTTGGCCCGTACCACATTGGTCATCTCTATCGCTTTGCGGTTCACTTCCACGAGATTCTTGGGGACCCCGCAAACAGTGACCGGGCGGTTGTGTTCTACAGCAAGACCGACGCGAAGAGCCGTGCAAATGCCGCATGCTTGGTTGCTTGCTACATGGTTCTGATCCAATCGTGGCCCCCGCATCTGGCTTTGGCGCCTATCGCGCAGGCGGACCCGCCATACATGCCCTTCCGTGACGCTGGATACAGCCAGGCAGATTTCATCCTGACCATCCAGGATGTCGTTTATGGTGTCTGGAAGGCCAAGGAACAGTCTTTGTGTGGGTTGCGTGAGTTTAACCTCGAAGAGTATGTATCGCGTCCTCCAAGCTTGACAACTGAGATTCTAACGATTATCAACTCAGGTACGAGAAATATGAACGAGTCGACATGGGCGATTTCAACTGGGTTACACCGCACTTCATCGCCTTTGCCTCTCCACAACACCACCCGATTACCCCAATTCCTCCTACCTCGAAGGAATACGCGGCCTTGCCTTCCACCGTCTCCGAAGTCCTTGCTTCCAAGCTGCCTCTTTCATTCAAGAATGTCCTGGCCCATTTTGCCTCGCGAGACGTCGGGTTGGTCGTTCGACTGAACTCTGAACTCTACTCTCCCTCGTACTTCACAGCTCTCGGCATTACCCATATTGACATGATCTTCGAAGACGGAACATGTCCCCCGTTGCCGTTGGTTCGGAAGTTCATCAAGATGGCACATGAGATGATTGCCAAGAAGAAGGGCATCGCTGTCCACTGCAAGGCTGGACTTGGTCGCACTGGATGTCTGATTGGTGCATACTTGATCTACCGGTATGGCTTCACCGCCACTGAGATCATTGCCTTCATGCGATTCATGCGTCCTGGTATGGTGGTCGGACCGCAACAACACTGGCTGCACCTGAACCAGAATGCTTTCCGTGAGTGGTGGTACGAGGATTCAATGAAGGAGAAGCTGGCTCAAATGGCCGCGCCCGTCACACCGGGCAGACAGTCTACCAAGCAACGGGTTCACCATGTCCCCGTTGCGACGCCGCCCTCGAAGCGTGCAGCTTTGGGAGAGATTGACCACAACGAAGTGGGGTCCCACCAGGCTGAAGAGAACCTTCCCGCACCAACTCCCGGGCAACCACGCAAGTCCCACCGGAAGGACTCGCGGCATCACCCATACGCCCGTACCGCATCTGGTGGTATCGCGGTGGACAAGGACGCGCGCAGGACCGGGGAGCACTCCAGTCACCGGAACCAGCGACTGAGTAACGACAGCAGCGAGAGTGAAGAAGAGATCCAACTCCGCCGGCTTGCGAAGCGCTCTTCCAAGTCTCCCGTGGCATCTCCAAGTCACCGTTCTGTCAGCTACTCGGCTACGATCACCTTGGCCGATGACATCCACGAGGATCAGGAGAACTGGGGCGAGACAGCGTACGCGGCACCCAAGACTCCTAAGACACCTAAGACCCCGGTCGGCACCAAGACCACCAGCGCCCCTATCTCTGTGAGCAAGGTCCGCTCCAGCCCTCGCCGGGTAACCGACAGCAAGAGCGAATCCCGGGGGGTCCGCAAGCCCAGTGGGCGCATCGGGAGCGCTGGGAGTCCTGTCCGGGTGAAGTGAATCTGACGTGGTCTCGGTTATTTTGAAGACACTTACGACCTTTCCCTTCTCGTAATAATTTTTTACCTTTACTTTTTTCATCTCCATGTTCCATTTTTCCGCGTTTGCGGGCGTTGGGCAATGGATTTTATTGCATACCCATACTTTTGCATCATGACGTTTCCTCTTCTTGTTGATTTAATTCTGTTTCCGTTGTCATGGGCGTCCAGTGGTCATCTGGTGTTTGGGGTCTTTGATGTTTGAGTTAGTTTCGCGGATTTTAACAGATTGACGATATTACTTCGTGCCTTGTCTCCGAGTTACGCGCAATGTCTAGAGCATCTCACGACAGTAAGATTTGAATAATTCTAAATGAATTTTCTGCATCATATCCCTTGGGCTTCTTGTACATTGGTCTTAAGTATTCAGTCGAGCCATCTGTAATGATTGTGGCCTGTAGATGCCGTGATGTATCCTACATCATTTCTTCGTACTCTATTATCTGCCCAAGGAAAACTCTGTTCCCACCCTCCTATATTCAACGGCTTTTCTCCTACTAAGTCTCCCACCGTCAATGTCAGCTATCACCATGTTCCGGTTCTTATTCGGAAAACCAACGGTGGAAGACTGGTGTGATCGTAAAAGGAGGGAGGTGGACGTTAGGGTTCGGTATCAATAGTGAATGTAGAGACTGGGCCTTGCACAGCGCGCGGATTATCTCGTGAAGGTAGACCTCTCGCTGAACAATCCAGCGCGCTTTGATATCCGCTCTTATCATGAAACCGGACCATTTCGTGTCGTTTTCCATCGTAGTTTGCGGTTGGGTGAAGAACAGTGTGCAGCGGATGAGTTGGGCGAGGTTGGCGTTTTTGGGGGTTGTTATTTTGGATTCGAGCCATCGGAGTGTCTTTTGACTCCTTGGATATTTTCGAGTCTTTTGATTTGTTTGGGTTTCTGGGGGAATTCTTTGGTTCGCTTGCTGCAAGATATCTGTCGAGGATTATGGATTTGTCGACTAGGGGCATGTCGGAGAGGAGGCATTTCAGTAGGTTGTCGCGATGGAGATCGCGGTTTAGGCGGTCGCACCAGTCGTCTATTGTGGGTTTTCCTATGGGGAATCGGAGTGTGGTGATGGGTGACATTGGAGCAAGGCCAGTGGACAGCTGTCCGCGGTCACCGGAAGGGATGCTTGAGATCTTGAATGAACAGATCAAACCCGAGGGCCTTTCGTCCTTGTGCAGTAACCTTGATGTCATATTATCAAGGGTAGGGCTGAGGAGATACTGAGTACTTCCTTTTACGGAATACTGAGATTTAATAGACTAAATCATTCGATCCCTTCCAATGGAATGCCACTATTTGGCCTTGACGAGTCTGGTATAGAAAGCTGATGAAAAACCGAAGAAACAAAGTGATATCATAAACTCATAAAACCCAACAGAGAACGCTAACCCAATCCAACCCTACCAGCCCGAAACAAACTAATTAACCATAATAACATTCGACCTCGCCCCCTCCACCCCCCTCGTACTCAACACAACCCTAAACGGCCCCTCTCCATCCCCCTCCTCCGCCTCCGGCGACGGATCAACCGGCTCATCAATCGCCCTGATCGCCACAAACGCCTGCCCATTCCCCCGTCCCTGACTATTGCCCTGCTCATCCATCATCTTAATCAACCTCAGTGTACGCGACACATCCCAAATCCCCTCCCTAATCGTCCGGAATCCCATAAGCCAGTTCTTCGCCCACGCGCGGAGACCGTGGTTGCTAGACCAGCGGTATGCGCCGACGACGGAGGGGAGCATGCCATAGCTGTAGGTGAAGGAGTCGGCAAAGTGGAAGGGTGGGTTGGATGCTGCGATGCGGCAGATTGTGAGGGCTGTTTGTTCGGTTTCGGGGGGCAGGATGCGGTCTAGGAAGTTGGGGGGGTTGTGCGGGTTGTGTAGGTAGCGGGTGCGGGCGCGCATGCGGGTGCAGAGGTAGGAGGCATAGTTCACGGCGGCGATGCAGGGGTCCGGGGAGTTGGGGAAGTAGAGGGCGGGGATGCGGATTAGGGTTGATGAGTTGGCGGTGGTGGAGGAGGACATGGTTAGGAAGGCGCCGGTGTGGTCGTCGACGGGGATTTCGGATGGGGGGAGGTCGGTTCGCCATTGTTCAAGTCGGTGGAGGAGGTCTGCGCTTTTGACGGCCCAGGCGGTTTCGAGGGCTGGGTGTTGGCGCTTTTGTATCTCAAGGGCTGTGACTTCTTCGACGAAGAGGAGGATTCGGTCGTGCAAGTTGGATGACTCGCGGAGGAGTTTGTTCAGCCAGTTTGAGAGATGCTCTGGCATGAAAGCTGGCGTCGTCACGGAGTACCCCTCATTATACAAACGGAGTAAGAGCGCCATCCGTGAAAATGCACGGATCAGCAACATCCCCGTATTTTTCTTCATCAGCTCCGTATATGTAGCACTGAGACACAATGCGGCCCCTCGCATTTGCGAGTACCAGTGCAAGACGGAGTTCCGCTGGAGCTCGAAATTGGCCGCTAACATGGTCGTGGCGAAGAGCGAGAGCGCTGCATCTGCACGGAGAGCATTTGACGACGCCGATGTCCCCAGCTTGCCAGTTTGTGTCAAATCATTCTGCATACTCTGTACAGCCTTTAGGCTGTGATGGAACGCGTGCCGGCGTATAGATCTGGCGTTGGCAGGCTGTGACTTGGAGTTGGATAAGGTAAGTGCAGCTAGAGCTATCGCTGCATCATACACATGGGACGACATGGGTTCTGATTGGAATAGTTCTGCTAATGGTAGAACCTTTGAGATGCTGGAGAAGCTGCCTCCAGTGGAATATTGAAAATATGTATAGTCCTCCGGAAACTCAAATGCTCCCGCGAGACTGAGCGTCGCGTTGGAGACAACCTGAGTGGGAGAAGGGAGGAAGTCGATCGAGGCTGGCGAGGTGGGTGTCATGTAGCCAGTATTCGAAGAGATCATAGCAGGCGACGATAGCAAATCATCCAATGTCGACATAGGTGGAGTTGCAAGAAGGCCGTCCTGGAACACGAGCCCATCCTGCGAATCGAAGCTGTCATTCAGTACAGTCTCAGGCGACGTGAGACCAACAAAGCAATCCACAAACTGAGCTGGCGGAAATGACGCTTGTTGCTGTGTGACTTTGGCTGTAGAAGACACTTCCTCAGCACTGAATGCCGATGTATCGTCGCTGCTAGTATCTTCCTTAGCGGTATCCGACGCCTGGGCCTTCTTCCTAGCAGCCTTCTTGACTTTCTCGACAGTCAAGTTCGTCTGGTCTTTGAAGGTGATCTTCTGGTTGTAGCCTTCACACACAGCCTTGATACGCCTGCACTATAAAGCGAATAATCATGTTAGCTTCCGATTATACGTATCTTGGACAGCGGTATTACATTATTGCACCCGGGCTTGTTCTCATCACACTTCAATCTCCTCTTCCGACAAGTCAAACACCCCGTCCTCCCGCGTGTAATCACATTGCGCTTCCTCGGCGGTTTGTTGGCCGTGGTGTTGACCGGAACAATCGGCTGAGACATAATAGAGGTAGTAGTAGCAGTAGTGGCAATAGTAGGTGCGGATCACTCGGTAGTTGTAGTGGAGGTAAGTATGTAGTTCATATAAAGCCTTCCCGGAAAAAACAATAAGAGGGGAAGAAAGAAGCAACTTCAGCCTAACAGCGATAATAATCATCGCAGTGAGACAGCATCAGGCTCGGCGTTAAGCGTCCTATCGTCATTGACCATTGCATTCCCATTTCGCTCCTGCCATCCATCACGGGATAACTTCGGAAATCCCGATCTCCAGCTGAGGCGCAAGGGATCGGCCAACTACAGATCTTCCCCCCTGCAAGCCCTAACAAACCGGATGCACGGAATCGAGGGAAACTGGAGATGAAACTGTGTAAGAGAAAAATATGTAAAAAGAAGAGGAAGGCAGAGGGAATCGGCGAAAAGTAAAACAAACGAAAAGAATAGGGGGTGCAAGCGATGGGCACATGTGACACGTACAAAAAATTGCGAGGTTTTTCTTTGTCTTTCTTTGTTTGCGCAGCGCCGAGGCACCTACAGTTACATAGTACTCCGTACACCGATACTTATTATCGCCATCGAGAATGTTGCACCGAAAAATTTGTTGTCAAGGGATTATGCCTGGCATTTGGTCTCGCTTAGAAGAGCCGATGTCCCCATATTAAGAGAAAAAGAAATATGTAGATCCAGATCTCGACCGGCTTCGCTTATTGGAAGTGGTCACGCCAGACGAAATAGAAACCGAAAGATAAAAAAGAAAAAAAAAAAAAAAAAAGAGAGACAAGAATTCCAAAACCTCATTCCAAATACTCCGTACTCCGCAGTTTAACATCAGTCATAGTCAGTCAGTACGCGGATGAGGACCATGTTGCTGCATATACAGCGATTGGAACCACCCCCTCCCTGCTGCACTCAATAGATCTCGTGGATTCCCTTGCTCGGCTACTCGGCCTCGGTCCAAGACAAGAACCCGGTCAAAGTCGACGATCTTGTGTAACTGATGTGTAATGGCGATGACGGTGCAGTCGCGGAATCGTTCTCGCAGGACAGTGTGGATGCGCGCTTCGCTGTCTTTGTCAAGACTCGCTGTCCCTTCGTCTAGGATGACTATCCGATTCCGGCTCACCATTGCCCGAGCAAGAGCGATAAGCTGTCGCTCGCCATGGGAGAAGTTCTTCCCGTTTCCTTCGACCGGGTCATCCAGCCTCCATTTGTTCGGTGCGCCCGCCACGTCATCCAGGATGGTCTGTAGGTGCTCGTCGGGCAGTCGGCTGCTTGGGTCTAAATTGAATCGAATGGTTCCGTCAAACAGGGTAGGGTCCTGTGGGATGAGGCTTATGCGTTGTCGCAATTTCTCCACGTCAAGGGAGTCTACCTCGACACCGTCAATGGTGATAGACCCGCGGAGCTTGGTGGCAAGTCGAAGCAGACTCAACGCGAGCGAACTCTTCCCGCTTCCTGTGCGGCCTACAATAGCGACCCGCTCTCCAGCCAGCGCACTGAAGTTAACGTCTTTCAGCACTTCATTTTCATCCCAAGAATAACCGGCTGTCAGATTCCGAATGTGGACCACCCCCTGCGTTGGCCATTCCTCGGGCTCGGTCACGTTAGATCCATCACACGGACCAAGCTCCTGTGGGAGATCCTTGATATAGTTCTCAATCCTGTAATAGCTAGTCATCTCCACTTCCAGGAGACTTGAAAGATACACAAGATCTAACGATGTTAGCATCCTTCTCTATCTTCGAGTGTAACGCAGAGTGGACCAAACTCACAAAGAAGGGATGTGCACAGCCCTGTTGTCAGTGTCAAGCTAAGACCAACCGTTGATGAATTCGCATGCCTTTGTGTAACGGCTAGAACCGCCACAGAGAAAGAGATGAGTCCAACGCAAAGGTCCATTCTCACCGCTAGCCATCGCTGGAGGTCACTAACTCCGTTCCAAGCTCGGACGTGACGGTCGACAGCGGCGTTGAATCTATCCTGTAGAACCTTCTCCGCCCTGTACGCATGCACGGTCATCAGACCCGATGCGGTTTCGGAGATACTGTGATGGAGAGGTGTCAGACTGCCAGCGTACATATGCTTCACCGCTGTCGATGCAAATCGATAGCGATAACCAATGTAGAGCGCAAGACCTGTGAGCACAATAGACGGTAGCAGGAAGAGTGGAACCAAGGAAGACACGGTCAGAATGCGGAAGGCGATGGAAAGATAGGTTTCGAGAACTGGTCGCAGGGTCTTGAATAGCGTGTCATCGAGGCTGGCCATATCGGAAGAAAACCGGTTAATGGCCTGTCCAGCTGGTGTACGCCAAATCCAAGCATATGTGGCACCAAAAACTACAACTAGCATTTCCATGTGCTTATCACGACTTGCTCTCCAGGCGCCTGAATATAAAAGGATGAGTGAGATGGCTAGCAGCAGTATACGCGCAACCCCGAGGCCTGTGACTCAAGTTAGTTATGATCTCCCTGACGAATCGCATCCTGCGCGTATATACCTGTGAATATGCCAATAAAGAAGCCGGGGTGAGTGCTAGAGCCCCCAGAATAAGCCCGACTCCAGACAGAGAGCCACGTGGGCAATAGAATATCCATAGCCTGGGCTGAGATGGTGAACAGGGCCATGGTAGCAATGAAGGTGCGACATCCAAAAGACCGTATATACTTGCTAACTGCAAGCGAGTCAATAGATGAAACTCTTGGGGAAGTGAAGGCGCTTACTGTATTTGAAACCAATGCGCCCTCGAAGGTTGTCAAGGTCGTTTGATTTTACGTTGCTGTCCTCACGTGGTTTATTGTTTTCCTCAGGACAGTCGCTTTCTGAGACAACACCAACGACAGATACTGGAGAGGAATGAACGGCACCCCCATCGTCGATGACCGCAGTTTCACTCTTTGTCGGGCGCGCAGTTTGAGAAACTGTGCCGTCTCTCATATACACGATCATATCGGCCCTTCTCAGTAACTTATCATTGTTCGAGACAAGAACCACTGTGCGATTCCTCATCTGCGGTCCCAGAATGCAATTGTTGACAATCCACTCGAAGGTCTTCGGATCCAATCCCAACAAAACATCGTCCAGAAGTGCAGTCTCAGCGTTGGAGTAAACTGCTCGAGCAAGAGCAACTCGTTGGCGCTGACCTCCGGAGAGTCTGCTGCCTCCTTCCCCGACATCCTTCATGTCGTGGTCTTTGAAGGTTGCGAGATCTGGTTCTAGCGCGCAGCATTTGATGACGCTCTTGTATCGTTCCCGATCGAATGGAGTCCCAAAAAGGATGTTGTCCCTGATAGTGCCTCTGAACAACCAGGGATTCTGGGGTGCATAGGCGATCGGCTCGAATTGTGTTTTATGGAGCTTTTCCCTATCGAAGAGCAGCGACTGCAATAACAAAGATTTGCCGGATCTGAAAAACGTCAGCAAGTGAAGACGACGGTGATAGAAGGTAGCTTATTATGACTTACCCTACATCGCCGGTTACAACATTTAACCCGGGCGCAATAAATTCTAGATCCGCTTGGATTGGCGCTTTGCACGGTTCAGGCTGGACGGTGATGAATGTGTCCTGGGAAGCAGTTTCACCCGTATTTGCTTCCTCATACCTGGAGCACGCTGCTATTTCTGGCTGGTCGAGGAACTTGCTCAGACGGTCGAGACTGACCGTTGCTTGAGCATACTGACCTGCCCCGAGAACGCTTAGGCTGAACATACTGTTCACGATATTGAAGACAACCACCACCGTAAAGACAACGCTTGGCTCCAAAGGCATCTTATCCACGATGGTGTACAATAGCAAACACAAGAGGAGCGCAAGAAACGTAAGAGCTGAGGAGACACTCTCGGAAGCAACAATAACTTGCATCTTGTGCCAAATAGCATCCAATTCCCGGTCTCTCGCCCCAAGGATCCTCTGGATAAAGGGCTGCACATGTCCAAGTATTTTGATAGCTGCCATTGCCCGGATGCTCTCACTTGTTTTAGTAATCCGCTCATCTGTGCCTTGCAGAACCCTTGACTGAGCTTTCGTTTGAGCCGATACAATAAACTTGTTGAGCGGGTATCTCGTCACAAGGAGGAAAACCAGGCTGGGTATGTAGTACCATCCCACGATTCTGTAGAGAATGATGGAAGACAGAATTATCTCGACGGGCGCCATGAATACTGTCAACACCGTATATCGTAGAGTGCCTAGCCTGTCGATATCTGCCGAGATGTTGCTTTGCAGCTGCCCAGCATCCACAACAGCATCTGCTTGCAGCAACATCAGCTTCCGATACACAGCGGTGGTAATGCAAGCTTTTGCATCTCCTATGGCGTGAGTGGCATAGTACTCGAAGGTTTGCATGCACAAACCACGCAATATTGGACATCCCCCGAACAAGATGACCGAAAACCACGGATGGAACTTCGTGTCAGGCGATTCTTGGAGGGAAAGTAGGAGCTGATAAAGTCCGACAGTCCCAATAAGCTCGAAAGCGCCGCACAGCACCGCCCAGAACGCCGCCACTGCCAATCTGCATCGAAAGAGTCGCCATAAGGTTGCCCTAAAGGAGAGTGTCTGATAGTCCGAGTAGCTCTGCAGCCAGGCCTCTCCTGAGCATCCTTTCCGGTTAGGTAAAAGGTCATCTGGGCTCATAACCCCATTGCTGTTCCATCCTCTGTTGACGACAGGACTAACCCAGGTGTATAACCACCATCTCTGGATAGGCGAACAAGACTTTTCCGGATGACACCCATAATCTGGAGGGTTTTCGTGGCCAGGCGTCAACAAGGGCAAAACAATGGCACTTGCAAAGGCAGCTGCCAGCTGGACGAAATTTCGACCAGAAAGACTCTCATAGTGTTGTGCTTGGCACCATATCAACGGATACACTTGCTCTGATAGGCTCGTCGTCAGAAAGAGAACAAGTGCAAGGATATTAGCGTGCACAAAATGAAAACAGCGGTTTGCTGGGACTGTGAGGTAACACAGTCGAAGGACAAAGACCATGATCTACCATGCTTTCCGTCAGTGAAACTAGGGTTCCAAAACAAACTTGGCTCAGTGCGACTTACCCAAAGCGATCCAACTAGAACAGATGACCAATGGTTTCGGGGGTCTTTCCACCCAGAAAGCAGGGTACCGAATGCGCAAACAAGCGAGCACGACAGGTTCAGCAACCCCAGTAGCACATGTTGGAGATTTAATGCCAGATCGGCTGGCTGCTTTCGACGGCAGAGGAAATGGACATCCGCAACGCAAATCAGCAGGCATAGTCCTGCAAGGACTACCATGTTTGGCCTGACCACAACGTCGAACGGCATATTGTGCTGAACTCAGATCTTCCCAATCAAAACGGACGAAGTCAGCGTTCGCGGGGAAACAGTTGGTCTCTCAAACGAAGCGTCAGCCAGCGGTTCCTGGTCAGTCTTATAGTAATCTCACCTCGCGCCGTCCCGTCAAAAGTATCCCGATTCAACAAGAAAAGAAAAGAAGATGCGCATGCTCCGTCCGGATACTGACACATCGCCTTCTCACAGACCACGGTCCCATTATTTGCTTGCCACTTCTTCATATAGCCCACGCCAAGACAGAAGTGTACGTAGACGTATTCTTGAAATTTCCCTTATAGGTAGGTCAATAATGGTGGACAGAGGTGAAGGAGCAGTCTGAGCGCCTGCTTTGTCTCCAGCGGGCTCCGTCTGCCACGACGTGGGCTGCGAATAAGAAAGCCGGAGAATATCACTTAAGCCTTTTTTTCACTCGGAAGCCAATAGCAGACGCATCAAACTCGTAAGAGATCGACGGTATGAGTTGTATGAAGAAGTAGTAAGAGACTACAGAGGCACCCGGCGCTGCAGGGACCGGGCTCGTTCTGGGTTACCGCTTTAGGTAAAGCGCGTCAGCCATCTTTCACAACACCATATAAAAACATATACTACTACTATATACGGAGACCTATAACGATGAATGATATTGTTTGATTCTCGAGCAAGATGAAGTCGTGGCTTTCAATTGCTTTGGCCAGTCTAGTCGCTGTTGGACGGGCAGCCCTGGTAAATGGGCATCAATTTTACCTGGCGAATGGCGACAACAACAAATTCGATACCTTCAAACACCATGAATATCCGTCGCATTCTATCAGAATAAGAGAACAACATGATAATCTCTGCGATGCAGGCTCCAGGCAGTATACAGGATGGTTGGATTTCAATGGAAAACACATGTTTTTCTGTGAGCTCACAATGGATACCCAAATAGGAAGGACAGCGTAGCCAGAAGAAATACTGACTTGCATAACTTAGGGTATTTCGACAGTCTCAACGATCCTTTGATGGATCCTCTCACGTTGTGGTTGACAGGAGGCCCCGGTGTAAGTAGCATGGTTGGTAAGTTGTGGCGCAACACGATGGCACGATTAGAAAGCTAATATTAACCAGGGATGCTACTCGAACTGGGACCATGTCATATCAATAACGGCGGTCAAGGGACGCATAGGAATCCCTATTCGTGGACACGGAATTCCTCCATGATCTTCGTTGATCAACCCGTGGGTACAGGGCTGTCATACACGGACCCTGGGGTAAAAGTTCCGACAACGTCTTCAATAGCGGCCGAGGACATGTACATTTTCCTCCAGATATTTTTGAAGGTCTTTCCGGAGCGACGACGTGTTCCTTTTCATATAGCGGGGGAGAGCTTTGCAGTATGTCCTTGGAACATGATGTCTCGATTTGAGCTGACGAGTGTAGGGACACTATATTCCAACGTTGTCTGCGGAGATCATACGACAAAATAACCTACATAGTGACAGACTGGCTATTCCTTTGAACACGACACTGATAGGAAACGGTTATATCTCACCGCTGGATACAACCTACGGCTACTACGAAACCCTCTGCACAACAAAACCTGGGGTTGCCGATCCTGTCTTTAACCATACTCGATGTCAAATAATAGCCGACACTCTACCCCGCTGTCTTTATGTATACGAGGCTTGTTATCGGTATCCCGATAAAGACCTGTGCAAAGCCACTGACCAGGTATGTGGAACGATCAAAGAGCTCTTTCACAATGAGTCGCATGCGGGCGGAAGAGACCCATTTGACAGTAAGCTGCCTTGCCGGGACAGATGCTATCACCCCTGACTAATTTAACCAGTTACTCGGACCTGTGAGGTAGAGCACCTCTGTTACGCAGCGACTCTTGACATTCAAAAATACATTAACAAACCGACTACCTGGCGGGCCCTACAAGTACCACAAGAGATCGGCGGCTTTTCCATTGAATCAATGCGAGTTGCATCCGCTTTTGCATCCGGCAACGATCTTTACTCGCCCGTTATGGACGAAGTACAATTTACGTTAGATAATGGTGTTGATGTGTTGATCTACAACGGAAATCTGGATCTGGCTTGTAATACAGCCGGAAACCTTCGCTGGGCCAATTCTCTCCGTTGGAACGGTCAGGCCGACTTCGCTTCAAAGGACCTGAAGCCATGGTACTCGGTTACTAACAGGGGAACGAGAAAGGCAGGAAGTTACAAGGAAGTTTTTGCGCGAACTGGAAGCACAGAACGGCGATTTGCATTCGTTACGGTTGATCATGCTGGACACATGGTAAGTTTATCGACTTAGAAACATTGGCTTTATCTACGGAACTTTGTGTTGACTCGATCTAGGTTCCCTTGGATCAACCCGAAGTGGCTCTCGATCTTTATACGAAATGGCTCTTTAAGGAACCATTCTAGAAGGCACGGACTATTATTACAATCCATTATCCGCATAGCATATTAGATAGGCAATAGTACGATCAAATATCCATTCTATTCATAGCTCGCCAAAACATCGGCAAAGCGCATTGTACCAGTACAGTAGACCGGCAGCCCGTACGTACCTCGTATCTGCATTCCACCAGAAGAGTGACTGGTCATATTTGTAGATCACACGCTAATGTATGTATGCATGCAGCTATTATTATACAGCACAGTGGGAGTCCCCCTTTCTGCCTTTTCCCGGATTCCGAAAAGAAGCCATGCCGGCTCGCCGTAGATCCTTGCTTTAGCCATGATTTCTCGATCGCCTCAGACAAAGAGGACAAAGCAACTGCAAACTCAAATCCTGATTTCCCTCCCCCTTCAAATGGACTCTTTCACTCGATTGCCCCTCATATCGCGCTCTGTAGTCTCGTTTGAATATGTCTTTTTCTCAATTGTTGTGTAAGGGTGATGCCCACCAAAATAGAATCACCTGTCACGGCTCCGATGCCAACAGTTACACTGCAACATAGCACCGCACCAAGTAGTTGATACAGCGATATCTCAGTCCTACGTTAGCGCTGGCAGTGGGAGAAGGATATCTACTGTTTGCTATCATGGCAGAAAAGCACGGGGCAGACATTTCAGTCATGCAGGAGCCCACCCCATCCTTGAGGGATGAGGGTATTAACCTCTCCGGACGGTCGAAAGAGCTTCCAGAAAGCAGATCTGATACTGGAGATGAAAGCATTGGTGAAGATGATCTGTGTGTTGCCCCGTGCTGGTATGCTTTGCTTGCTTTACTGACAGTTGCAGTCATAGTCCCTATCCAGATGTCCAAGCGAGCGTATCCGACACGGACGAGGATTTGCCCGTCAACACCTTTCGAGCGTGGCTTCTGGGAGTTGTAGGGACGATTGTTTTGACGGCATTGAATCAGTTCTTCCAGCTTCATAATCCGCCTTGTAAGTCACGCCTGGTGTGCACAGGGGATACATGCTGATGTTTGGAATAGTGTTTCTTTCCGCATACATTGCGATATTCGCAACTCTACCATGTGGGAAGCTAATGGCCGCTACGCTACCGACAAAGGTGTGGAATGTATTTGGATTCGAGTTCACTCTCAACCCAGGCCCGTTCAACCAGAAAGAACACTCAATCGTAGCCATCATGGCATCCCTAGTGACGGCATTCGATAACGGCTCCCTAGCCTCAGATGTCTACGTCGCCTTTGACAAGTTCCTGAATATCCCTATCTCTGTGGGCTACCGATTCATGTTTCTCCTCAGCACACAGGCCCTGAGTTTCGGCATCGCAGGACTCTTTCATCGATTTCTGGTAGAACCCGCTTTTTGCGTATGGCCAGCAACGCTCCCAATCTGCTCATTACTCTACACGTTTCACGAAAAGCGGACCCAGAAGCAAGAAATCAACGGATGGAAAATAAGCCGGATGGGATTTTTCTCTATCATCGTCGTCTGTGGAGCAGCTTATCAATTCGTTCCTGGGTTCCTGTTCACAGGACTCACTACCTTCGCGTGGATTACTTGGATCGTGCCGAAGAATGTGACGGTCAATCAGGTTTTCGGGGCTACGTCGGGCATGGATCTTCTGCCGCTTACTCTTGATTGGAATCAGATAACGGGGTATTTGGGATCGCCGTTATTAGTTCCGTCGTGGGCGTTGGTGAATGTGTTCTGTGGGAGTGTCTTTTTCCTATGGATTGTTTCGCCTGCGCTGCATTGGAGTAATGTGTGGCGGGGGTTGTATATGCCATTCTCATCATCTGGGAATTTCGATAACACAGGTAAGTTCATGGCCATCGCTCAGAGAACCTAGGTTGACAAGTATAGGAAAATCATATAACACAACTAGGGTGATGAACCCGGATTATTCTCTCAACGAAGCGGCTTATTATGATTATTCCCCGGTCTATCTAGCAACAACCTCGGCCCTTTCATACGGACTTGGCTTCGCAGCCGTGGCATCCATCATCGTCCACACTATCCTCTACCACCGTCAAGCTGTCTGGCAAGGTCTCCTCGCAACATTCGGCCTCTTTTCCCAACCCCAGAAGCCCGACATCCACGCCAAGGTACCATCCCTTCCCCACACTCGCTGACTGCATACTAACCCTAACAGCACATGCAAAAATACAAACAAGTCCCCATGTGGTGGTACCTAGCAATCTTCCTCTCCATCTTCGGCATCAGCATTGCCTTCCTCTACGTCTACAACACAAGCCTCCCATGGTACGGCCTGATACTTGCCATTGCGGTCAACGTGATCCTCCTCGTACCGACCGGTATCATGAAAGCGATCTGCAACATCCAGCTGTCGACGGCGGTAATATCGGCGTTTATCGCGGGGTATATATGGCCAGGGCAGATGATGAATAATGTTGTGTTTAAGATCTTTACGCTAGTTTCGTCGGCGCAGGGGTTGGGGTATATTCAGGATATGAAGATTGGGCATTATATGGTTGGTTTCCTTTTTCTGATTGCGTTATGGGGATGGTGATGCTAACGAGAGTAGAAAATACCACCCAGAGTCACTTTCGCTGCACAGTGTACCGGGATCTTGGTATCATGGTTAACCCAAACAGCGGTCAATCTCTGGGCCATGGGGAATATCGAAGGAATCTGTACTCCGAATGCGAGCAACAACGTATGCCCTCCCATCTACTCCGTCTGTACTCTAGCATAGAAACTAATTGGCAAAGTTCACCTGCCCCCTAGCACAAGGCTACGCAACAAACGCTGTCTTCTGGGGCCTCATCGGACCCAAGCGCCTCTTCTCGGAAGGCTCCATGTACCGCCCCATGCTATGCTTCTTCCTCATCGGCGCCTTACTCCCCATAATTTTCTTCTTCCTCGACCGATACTTTCCGAAACTTAGACTGCGAAAGGTATCCTCCACCACACCCAACCAACTCAACCGGAATTTAATGCTGATGAAGAATAGGTCCACCTCCCCGCCGTCTTTGCCTCCACAGCGAGTATCCCCCCCGCCACAGCCGCAAACTACATGGCCTGGGGACTCGTGGGTCTGTTATTTAACGGGTACATCAAGCGCAAGTACTATGCGTGGTGGATGCGGTATAACTACATCCTGTCTGCGGGATTGGACGCAGCGTTGGCGATTGGGAGTTTTCTGATCTTTTTTTGTCTGGTTTATCCCGGGGTTAATGTGGAGTGGTTTGGGAATAGTATTGCGACGCAGACGGCGGATGGAGCGGGGACGCCTTTGAGGAGGGTTAGTGAGGGTGAGACTTTTGGAGTGAAGACTTGGAAGTAGCTCGTTTCAGTCTATACTATACGGATTTCTTGCGGTGGAATTGTGAGCTTTATAGCGTTTCTTATGTGTCTATTCGCCCTCTTGGACAGGTTCCCGGACAAGAGGAATGATAAGAAGGTTGATTGAATAGTCAAAATCATACCCATATCTCTTCTAAATTGCCTACCTATGCACACCCCTCACACCCCCAAATATACGCAACCATCACCCTGGTGACATACCTCTGCTGACAATCCTCACTAAGCTCACAATCATCCGGCAACTCATACATGTCGTCCTCCAGGTCAATCACCACTTTCCTACACCCCTTTGTACGCATACAGCACCCACAGGCACCCGTACAATGGCCATACTTCCATTCCCGGTCCTTGTTGCTTCGCACCTTTTCACAGCACCCGCACCCCCGTCCACAGCACCCCCCACGGCCAACACAGTCTCGGCGCAGCCATTCGGATAGATACCAATCTGGGATGTTCTTCCGGCGCGCTTCATAGGCCCGTCCAGCTGCTGATACCGGGATACCGGCTTCAAGGAGCCAGATGTGTTTCTTGTGGGCCCAGTAGGCGTTGTCTAGGAGTCGGAGTTCTTTTTCGTAGATCTTGAGTTTGAATTCCGCTTGGGTAGCAGCGGCAGCAGAAACAGCTTCGTCGGCGTTAAGAGGAAGAAGGGATAGTGACTTGTGCAGTGCCTGAACCTCTTCGTTGAGATAAGCCTCCCTTTGGACGAGCCATCGGGCTTTGACATCCGCTCTGATGATACGTGAGCACCAGTCCATATCGTTTTCATTATCTTCCTCGTTATAGAGTGCGAAGCGGATGAATTGGGCCGTTTTGATGTGGCTGGCTTCGTCGAGTTTAGACTCGAGCCATAGAAGCTTGGACTGTTTTTTGTATGCTAGCTTTTTGGGATCTTGCGGGAGTTTCCATCTTTGCCTTTTTTCGACGCATGCTTGTAAGAACGCATTCAGGATCATGCGTTTATCGCTGAATGATATGTCTGAGAGAAGACATTTTAGCATCTTTTGACGGTTGGGGTTTCGACGAAGATGGGCGTGCCAGTCTTCTGCTGTTTTTGGGTTTCGGAATAAGAATCGAAACATGATAGCTGCGAACTGTTAGAAAGATGAGGAAACTGGAGATTTGCAAATATTGGAAGTTTCAAAGGGCAAAAAGTTGCCTAGATGACTCCCTAAGCGAACCTCAGCATAACTGCCTAAAGTCGTCATGTAATGATTCGGAAGCCATGATGCTGCCTGCTTCAACCTACAAAGAAGCAAAACTCCTCCCCCCCCAATCTCCATACGATCTTCTTCAGACCCAACTACTAACACCATGGCTCCCAAAGAGCTCACACCAGAAGAATGGCGCGAGCGTCTCCACCAAAACCCCAAACGGCTCGAGCTCCCAGAGCCCCTCCACTCCAAAACCCTATCCCTCGACGCCAAGGACAAAATCTTCGCTGGATTCCTAGAGATATCACAAAACAAGACAAACAACGAGAGCACGGACAAAGACAACGAAGCCAAGGAAATAGCCGATCTAGAATGTCTCGAGCGCGCACTAGCTGATACCGGCGATGGCGTGTACGCGCAGGAAATCCGTCTCCTGCTGTTTAAGAGGCAATCGGTAGCTGAGATTGAGCAGAATCTGCGCTGGGCGCAGGATGTCATTGAGGCGGATATTAAGGGTCGGTGGATCGTGCAGAGGGAGGTTTTTGTTGGGGAGGAGTTTCAGGATCTTTGTGTGGAGCTTACGCTGTTTGGTGTGGATGATCTTGGGGAATTTGGATTTGAAGTAAAGGATAAGGAGGACAAAGAGACTCAACTTGCTGCGTACAAAGCTGAACTTCAGCGTCTGAATGACGAGTATTGGCAACACAAACAACATGTCTGGCGTCTGGAGGCGAATACACCCCTGGGACCCATGAGACGAGCCTATGAAGCGTGCAGACAGAAGCCAGATTGGCATCTTTCTGAATGGCTGCGCCGTGATTGCGCTGGAAGGGGTGGGTGCTGTAGACGGAAGTGTGGGTGCTGCGAGAAAGCCCGGAAAACTGAGCGGGAGTGGAATCATGGGCACTGCACTAGTGCATGCCGGTGTTGTATTGCGAGTAAAGGGTGCTCTTCTAAGGGGAAGACGACAGTGGAAGAGGATCTGAAGGCGGTGCCATTTGGTTTTGTTGCTTACGAGACCCCGTATGACGAGCGGATGTTTTGTGAGTACATTCTGGGCATGGGTTGATGCGAAACTGTTTTGGAAGGGAGAGGCGTTGCTTCTGCTGTTTCTCGTTCGGTATCTAATGGTTAGCTCTGACTTTCTGTGGAACTTGTATCTCCTGTTCAAGATAGGCAAAATATGGCAGATTGAATAACGAGGGGTATCGTTCGAGGGTATCAACACAAAATCAAAAACATGGTCATAAATCATAAGTCGTCCACCGCAAAAGTCATCATCAGTAACTAGCCAACGCCAATCGATAAATAGCAAGCCAACCCAAGCGCAACAACATAAATCACTAAACCAACCCATATCAACAAAAGACCTCAACCAATATAAACCAAGTAATATCATACCATCCACACAAACTCATTCGTCGGCTGAAACTGCTGCTTAAAGTACGCCCGATGGCACAACGGACAATGGAACTGGTCCTGCAGATACCATTTATCCAAACACTCGCGATGGAACACATGTAGGCATTTCAAGTCGCGGATCTCATGGCTTCGCAGGACGGAGTCGAGACATATTGCACTGTCCTATTAGCTTCTTACCTTGGGTGTTGTGGAGGGGCGTGGCACACCATGTAAACTGATCGCATTCATCGTCCGACGGGAGAGGAGGGATCTTGGCTCGGGACCACCATTCCTCGAGGGTGCAGATTGGAGACTCGGCGTCGAGTTTGCGGAGGCGTCGTTCGCTTGGCGATTTCTTGGGTTTTTTGGAGCGAGAGGGACGAAAGCGACGACGTTCGCTGTTGTCGGAGTTGCTGTGGCGGTTGTTGACGAAGATGGAGAGACTCCACCGATCAGCACTTGTACTCTTGTACTCTGTACGGAGTACTATGTAGGAGAATGATGGGGGTCGTACAGCAAGCACATGATGATCAAAGTGACCACACTCAAACCAACAGCCAATGCAATGATCAGATGTTGTTTGTTCAATCCGGCATTATTGTTCTTATTATGGTCTGTCTGCGGTGTCGGTGACGATGACGACATCCCCCATTTCTTTCCCTGGTCGAGGATGATTAGATACGCGAGGCGGGGACGGAGTAAATGAGACGGGCATTTGCCCTTTGAGGAAGAAGAGAGAAAAGAAAAGGAGAAGAGGAGAAGGAAAGGAAAGGAAAGGTTTTAACGATGAACAAAGCCAAGCAGTCGATCTGGCGGGGTTTTGAGTTGAGTGACAGCTTCACCTTCCAGCCACACTCACACTGGTCGGATGATCGGGTCACTTGGACGTGATTTGGATTGGAACGTTGTTATTTGAGTATAAATTGTTTACAATTTGTGAGCTATGGGTACACTGGAACCGCGAGTTTTATATGGGCATAAGTAGTGGCATGATATGGCATGATTGACAGTCTCCAGATGTCGTTATGCCATAACCCGTGCTAACAAACAATGCTATAGTTAAGCCACCCTCTCCAGCTCTCAATAAACACCACTGGCAATTTGAGTCCTTCGTTCCGTCCCGCTTGACACGTTGCACGTCCACGGCCATTTCTCAGGAGTGGGACAAGAAAACAAGCTAGCTAATATAATGCAGACGATTCTGTGAGACAGCCTCATACCTTGCGGAGCCCAAGCATAGCACAATAGTAACCGTGTACAAGTTAGGAGAAGCAGTGGCCGATTTCATTGATTCGTGGCATCCCCATCAATAGCCAACCAAGTAATCCGGGGTAGGCAGGAATGTGTCAACCGTGTGGTGCGGAGAATGCAGATCGATGATATATCATATTCACCGTTATTCCTCTGTTTCTGCTGCATCAAACATTAATATATTCCAATGCAGAATTCCAGTGAGATCGATCTCTGGACGTGTAATAAAGTCCGTATGTATGCAACCCCACGTGACATCGCGTTTGGCGCGTCTTTCTGTCCGAATCGGGAAACCACGCGAGCTGCAAATTTCCGTAACGAACGAGAACGATTCCACCGTAAGAAGAGCTATGCGTACTATGCGGAGTACAGTATGGAGTGCAGCGAGCACGAGTTTATGATTTGTAGTCTAGACAATTGTCTCGTCCTTGCTTGGTCAATTGGCCTGGTGCTGGTTTCTCGTACATGGTATATGAACCAGCTCAGTCACCATGCCTATACATAGACCATTGCGTAAAATGCTATGCTCCGAGTACCCTGGGTACCTTGGTACTCCATAGACAGAGTGGAATAGCTCAATACCGACAATCCAGCAGTAAGGAAGTCGCATCGTCATAGACCAATGCGTACAGAATAGAGACCAGAATTGCAATTGAGCAATTGATTCAATTGAACCATAGTAAAATAGACAATACATAGTAAAAAATCAATATACCAGCAGAACGTGGGACAATTTTCCGGTAAGCTTACTTTACTTACTGTCAAGTCACGCCCGCTCCGCCGCGTCCTCCACTTGTCGCGACGCGATCTTTAATACTAGTCGAGGCGTTTTCTTCACCACGGCTCCTCTTCATTTTCGGGGCGTGTTCAACCAATTCTCTTTTTTCTCTTTTTCGTCTTTTTTTATTCTGTTGTTCTGTTGCTTTGTTGTTCAGGTTTCTTCTTTTCTTCTGTTCTTTGGCTGGTTCATAGTTCTTCTGCTTGATACTGCTACCTACTATTCGACTACTATTTCACGACCATTCCTACTCCTCTTACCACGACTACTCCTGTCTCACCCAATGCTCCCTTGATCAATCCCTATCTCATTTCTCTCCCTCACCATGTCTGAGCCGAATTCTACCCTCACTACATCCTCCTCTCCCCCATCCGTCCCGCCCTCCGACGCCACGGCCGCAGCTCTCAACTACGCCTTTCTCGTCCATTCCCAAAAGACATTGACCCAGAATCTGCCTCCCAGAGTGGATAACAAGCTGTTGGCTCGTCAGAAACGTCGTCGGACTAGGTACATGCACTCTATGTGAGCGATTTATGCACGCGTGGCTAACTGCGGGTCTCGATAGTCCGGAGGACCATGCTATTCTAGAGGCCGAGTATCAGCGGAATCCGAAGCCGGACAAGACTGCGAGAGCGGAGATTGTCAATCGGGTTTCGCTGGGGGAGAAGGAGGTGCAGGTTTGTTAACCAGATACAATTGCATGGTTGGGACGTTCTAACGCGACTTTAGATTTGGTTCCAGAACCGCCGCCAGAATGATCGTCGGAAGTCAAAGCCGCTTCAACCTCATGAACTTCTCGCGCCGCGTGCTATTGCAGACCATTTGAGAGACGATGACAATGTATCGGCGGAACGCAGCACAGTGGAGCAGGGTGACCTTGACAATGCACCGTCGTCGGACGCGTTGCAGTCATCTTTCGAGTCGGATCCTGTATCTGGTGCTGAGGACAAGGACGAACAAGAACAGTCTATTCAGAGCTCTCAGACGAGTTTGGATTCAGAGACATCCGAAGCTCCCCAGCAGCCAAACGAGGAGACAGCAGCAGAACCAGAACCAGAACCAGTGGAGAACCCCGAAACACCAGCAGATGCATCACAGTTGAGTACCACCAAGCGAAAGCGATCGGTGACTGACCTGCGTGGCGATGCATCTGAACCCCAGCCAGCAGAGAAAGACGCGTCAAAGGACTTCAAGTCACCACCCTCGCTGCGGATTTCACTATCTTTTGACGGCGAGGCAATGGTACGGAAAGAAGGTGAAGTGACCCCGTCCCCGCCAAAGGGACGAAACGCTCTTCGCATCTCCATGTCTTCGGATGGGAAGGCGGTCATTCGTACGGACGATGAACCCTCTCCATCCAAGAACCGTATATCCATGTTCTCTACTCGGAAGTCCCACTTCGCAGGTCTTCGACGGAGCAACAGCGCCATCCTTCCCGCAACGCCGCGAGTGGCCTCGAGTGAGAAAGAGAGAATGTTCGGTCGATCTCGTGATCCCCGTAACTGGGAGTCCGTTTTCGACACGGACGCCAGAAGTGCTCTGTCAACTCCTGGCAGCGCTCAGAGTGCGCCACATAGCACCCCAGGACTCTTACGTTCGCGGGGCCAGCGATCGTTGACCCGAAGCCTTTCCTCAAGGCAGAATACCTTTGCCAACAACTCTCCCAGTCACCCCGACACTCCCGTGCCTCTGCAGACGGGAGACAAGAGGCGGAAACTTTCTCGCACAGTCTCGTCTCTCGGACGACTGGAGTCGAACAGAGCAAATGCATTGGGTCAGGTATCGGGTAATTCTCTCAAGATGCCCAAACTCCTTGGCAACTCCAAGAAGAACGATGAAGACTTTGAATTCCACAACGGTGATTCGGATAAAGAGAACTGGATCCCGGGCACCCGGATCTCCAACGTCCGTCGACGCACAACGAGCTCCAACACGCAACGCCCAGCACTCAAAGACGCGAACAGCAAAAACCGCCGCTCCCGGCTTTCCCGAGCTCACCAGCAACGAAAGGCCGCCCCCGAGGTTGATCCAGAAGTCTCCGCATTCATGGCAAACGGCAGCAGCGCCAGTCAAGAAGAAGATCTCGACTGCATCCAAGGCTTATTATCACTGAGCCAAGGTGCATGGAGGTAGAAAATAACCTCCGTCCTGTGACATGACTCATCGTTTCCTTTGTGATTTCTTTTGTTTAACTGATTGATTCCCTTTACTTCTTTTTTTGTCTTATCCATGCTGAAAGATGCAATCTAGCAAGCGGTGGTTGCATATGATGTGTGAATGATTGGTCCGGTCTTGGGACTTTCTGGACATAGTTCTTCCAGGACAGAGTGAAACATTTTGATGATAAGCTGGCTTGTGTCGGCGGCATTAGATATCCGGATATAATTAGGCATCAATAAAAGGATAAAATACAGGATATAACGGATTTTGTAGTATTCTGTACTCCGTAGGAAGAGGGGCAGTTGTAGAGATACCGAGTCTGGCCGGCACGTGGCCGTCCGATATATATCGCTGGGCTTGGCATTTGCTTCTTCACTACCATCATTGCTTTTTATGTCCAATCCATCGATATTGCGCCGGACAGTCAAACGATTCGATCTTTTTGTAAGTATTTGAGTCCGAAGGCTCGTTTAGTCTTCCAAAACACCCACAAATTACCCGTGATCATATCTCACTACTAACTCTGCACCAGAACCCTCCAAAACCACCCCTGAAGAGGTATACTATCGCCTCCTAATTACTACCACACCAACGCATCATTTCCCAAGAGGACATCTTCCTGCCATGGGCAAAACCCCGCGCGTGGCAATTATCGGAGCTGGCGTCTCCGGGCTACGATGCGCAGACATCCTCGGCCAGAACGGCGCTCAAGTAACGATTTTTGAGGCTAGAGATCGAGTTGGGGGGAGGGTAGGTCCATCAAGTACATTCCCTCTGATAGAATAAATGGCTGGTTAACGGTGAATAGGTTGCCCAGAGCAAGGTTGGAGATCATTTAGTTGATCTGTAAGGTTTCCTGCCTCTGCGTCTGTGCTGCTGAGAACTGCGTGCTGATGTATAGCAGCGGACCGAACTGGATCCATGGTGGACAGGACAATCCAATCTCAGTCATCGCCGAGTCAACAAAGACAGAACTCGAAGACTTTGACGAGAATCAAATCGTCTTCTCGAAGGACGGAAAACCACTCGATGACAAAATCGCTGCCAAAGTCTCTGATTTCGTATGGACGACTATCGGAGAGGCGTTTGAGTATAGCAATACGTACAAAGATAGTATCCCGTCGGGTCGGAGCTTGTTCGATTTCTTCAAAGAGAGGGTTGAGAAGAAAGGGTTCAATGAGGAGGAGAAAGAGGCTTGTCTTGAGAGTTGTAGGTTGTGGGGATCTTATGTTGGGGATCCGGTTGAGAGGCAGAGTTTGAAATTTTTTTGTTTGGAGGAGTGCATTGATTCGAGTAGGTTCGGTCGGTTCTCCATTGGGGATTGGGGTGATGGCTGACGTCGCAGGTAATTGTTTTGTGTCTTCTACGTATCAGAAGATCCTCGAGTTTGTATCCAAGGCTGCGCTGGAGCATGCGGATGTTCGGTTCAAACAGCCTGTTGTGGGGATTGAAGCAGAACCTCGCGAGAACAAGGCAGATCACCAGGTTATACTGTCTACTGCAGATGGACAGAAATATAAATTCGACGAGGTTGTTGTGACATGTCCTTTGGGATGGCTGAAACGAAATAAATCTGCATTCGCACCGGACCTCCCTCCTCGTCTTATCCGGGCCATTAATAGCATTTCTTACGGCCGACTTGAAAAGGTCTATGTGACGTTTCCACAGGCATTCTGGCATACCGAGAGAGCAGACTATAAACCCCCGAATTTCGCCATGTTCCTCGACCCAACATATTCAAACCATCCAAAAGATATCATCTGGAATCAAGAATGTGTCTCTCTTGCAACCCTCGGCCCGCAGGCCCACTCAACCCTGCTCTTCTACATCCATGGACCGTGTGCAAGCCATGTCGTTTCCAACATCTCAGATTTGTCACCTTCGTCACCTGAATACTACGACTATCTCAACGACTTCCTCCATCCATTCTACTCCCGTCTGTACGGCTACTCCGCTGCATCCCCCGACTGCAAACCCCTCGCCTTCCTCGCAACACAATGGCAAACAGACCCATACGCAGGCAACGGCTCGTACAGCAACTTCCAGGTCGGTTTGGAACAAGGCGACAAGGACATCGAAGTCCTCCGCGACGGTGCTGGAATTGGAGAAGAACGCGGGGTTTGGTTTGCCGGCGAACATACAGCCCCGTTCGTAGCGCTCGGAACAACAACGGGAGCATACTGGAGCGGAGAAAGAGTAGCCGGAAGAGTATGTCGAATCTACGGACTTGATGGGATTGGAATTGGAACCGGGAGGGATGATTCTCTCCCTTCACAAGTCTCGATTACCTAGTTAGGCAGTGTACATAGTGTGCACAGGATGGCACCGAGGTTAGTATAGTTAGAGAACATCTTACTGGCATGGATGCAGTGCGGAAGATGACAGCATCTGCATTGATGCCAAATCCATCATGTCTTCCATGCTCTGGGTTTCTTGACAGGGGTTGTCATGTCCAATGATCTGCTACCCATGCAATCCGACGTCAGCGTCAGATTTCAATGTAGGCTGCACCAAATGCGCTTGGTCCTTTGCGCAAACATTTAGGGGCTTGTTTTAGTTTTAATATACGATGATATGACAATTGTCAAGGTTCCCTCGTATCTTGTCCAGATAAATCTGATAAATAGTCCCATACCCTCAATACAACAGACCCCTCCACACAGCTATCTACCACACCGTAAAAATGAACAACCCCACCCAAAACCAACCCTACTCCCCCATGCCCCGCGACCAAGTCCCCTGGCTCCTCTTCCGCGTCGAACACCGCCTAAGCTCCAGCTACGGAACCCTAAGCGCCCAAGCCCGCATCGCCCGCATAGTCACCCCCCCAACCCCCGACGACTTCGACCGCCACCTCCTCAACTCAAAAGACTTCCTCACCCCCTTCCTCTCCTACTTCAGCAACTTCCGGCGCGCCTTGTCCCTCTACCGCGCATTCCGCCTCGAGGGGCGCCATGAAGTCACCATCACCGCGCTGTGGGCCCGCGACATGGCCAACATCTACAACGCCGAATCCATCGCCCAATCACTAGGCTTCCGCGACGGCGACGGCGCAAACCCCCGCCGCATGCTCCGCGACCACATCGGCGAGTTCCTAATCCACGGCGGCATCGTGGATACATGCCGCATCCTGACTGTCTTCCGGGGCATGAACGCACCACCGACACTGACGCCGACGCCCGTCACCCCGGGACCAATAACCATCCGTGAAGTCGACGTAGTCTTCGAGTGCGATGCGTATCAGGCTGTTGCGACGCTGCCGGAGGGGTTTCTGCCGTCGTCGTTGCAGGATAATGCGCTGCGGGCGCTGGATGAGGAGATTTATCGGCGGACGGGAATGTTGAATGATTTCTGGAGGGATATAGTTGTTAGTGCGGTTATGGGGAGGCCGGTTAATTGGGCGGGGAGGTTTATGGGGGCTGAGCAGATGGGGTTTCTTTTTGGGGATACGGGGCAGAGGAGGGGGGAGGGGGATCTGATGGCTTTGGGGGGTCAGTAGGAGTTGTATTTACTGGGTTGTTACTTTATATGGGTAGAAATTTCTTTGATTTGGATTCTTCCTGTCACTGCCAACTTACATATGTTGCATGTTTAACAAGGTGTTACAGACATGCTGCGCTCAAATTTAAAGCATGTTAGAGACCTTCTACTATATGAACACCCCATATGACATGACATCTATCCCAGAAAACGTGCCATATGTCTATGCTAGTCTATACCAGCGTCAAGCACGGGGTGAGTACAAAACCTTCGGACATACTGAATCAGATCCTCTTTCATCAGTTCCCTGCACAGGATCTACCAGAAAGCTAGACAGTTCAAGCGCAGACGTGGACGAAACCAGAACCGCCTTAGAGAGAACAGACCGCGTGTTTGCAAGGCTCGCACTCCTAGTTTGTTGTTCTGATGCTACTGTTAGCCCTCGTCCCTCATCAATGACAATAAGTTAGCTGGTGTCTCTGTCAGACACGTCGTGAAGAGGGTGACTTGAATGCCAAAAGGTCAAGGCCTTATGTGCCAGTGTCATTTACATGTGGGAAGCGTCGTCACTGCCCATACCCGGACTTCGGAAGATGGCAAGCAACTTGAAGATGCGACGATAAGGACACGGATAAGGCAAGGGCTAGGAGATGGTAAGTATCGGAAACTCAGATAAGACAAATAAACGGATGGAGTCCATAAATTATAAACCAATGCATAAGCTACCAGATGTTTTTCGCGTTCGAGTAAGCCGGAGCAGGGCCCCCACAGTTGTGTTCGAAGTAGGATGCGCCGAGCATATCCAACGGCACACGACATCGACTGAGGTCTGGTGGTCTTGCGAATGTGGTTGCTCTAGTCGATATGCTAGAAGAAAACTTCTTATTCGCAGAAACGGTATATGAATACCGGTTGATATTATGAGAAAACTTGTCGTTGACGACATCGCCATAACGGCATGATCCAGAGGGATTTAAATTGGTTATGGTATTTGAGTTGGGGAAGATGTGGTCTCACATGTTTATATGCTCGGCAAAGAGACTGCATTACCCTAATCCGATCCCAAAGAGCATAAGCGGGAAACCTTCCTGGTCTCCCACGTTCCGTCTATAATGAGGAGGGAAGACAAGAGATAGAGCGGCATCCTCTGGAGCAGAAAGCACCAGCTCAGGCCACTGACGACACAAGAAAAATATGGAATAAGAAGAAAGAGGGGGACGAGACCCAGCAGTCAAGAAACTTGAGCCTTCAACGCCGGTCTCGATTAGAAACGATCTTGAGGGCTAGGACAGAACGACTTCTAGAGTTTTGAATTTACCGACAACATGATGAGCTGAGCTTACCTTCGAGCACTCCACATAGAGCAAGGAGAGGTCGCCATATTAGCTTGGCATCGTGCCGTATGCGACTATGCGAAAAGGAGGACAGCAATGAGAGCTTGATATGTCTAATGGCGGCATTTATATGCTCATACTTTTTGGAATGATGACGGCGCCAAAGGCCTGAAGCAGTCATCTAGAGTAAAGCCGGGGGACATTCCAACTATGGACAGCATTTTGAACCCAACGGAGCCAGAAAGACGTACCAAGAAAGATCTTTGGAATAATATTGGCTCGAAGAAATATAGGAGCAAGGGAGCAAGCTCCTGTATACGGGGCCATTGCTCTTCTGGTGTTCTTTCGCTACCATTGCTCATGTTTTGGGGCTTGTATCGTGCAATAGTCCAGCTCAGACTTGGACATTGACATTATTCCACACAGGCAAGATAGGTGCTTCGCTAGAAACCACCTCATCGCCAGTGTTGTGGTGCACAATGAGGGCCCTATTGCTACTGTGCTAAGCAATAGAATCATCGGCTTGCTAAGAAGCATTGGTCCCTCATGCTGATGTTCCCCAAGCCAACATCCATGCGGAGGATGAGGGCATTGTGCGAGCATTGACCATGCTGCACGAGGCTCTTTATATGGCTGGGTAAATAAAAAAAGTATGTCATGAAGGACAAACAGATGCCGAGGGTCACTGGCCCATTCCCAATTGGGCTGGCCTTTTGTATTTTGCTTTTACTGCATTCAACAGAAGTCATGTCGCGATATTAAGAAGGTGGCTGATGGATCTTGCTTGCCATGGAGAGGCAAGAAGTGGTCAACCCTTAAAGAAATAAGAGAATTGCAGCGCTGAACCGATTAGGGTATGCGACAACAAGCATGAGAAATTCTGGGCTAGCCTCGGACCCTATCTTGAAGGTGAACCAGGATCTTTTCGCTCACAAAGGACAAACAATTATCCTACTTTACCTCTTCTTCTACACACTTCACATTCAAAACGGCCAATGACTAACGGGGCCAGGACTACAACCACGAGTCATGGTTTAGATAATATGCCTAATCTTCAAGATTTCGTTGCCGTAAGAGATTAAAAAGCCTATACCAACATTATAAGCACAGTCTATAGGCTGTCATTTCACGGAGTGCCGTTGGTTGTTGCGATAACCGTCGGTTCAAATGGCTACGTGGTTGGTATCAACCCGAAAAGTATAGGAAAAGAGATGTTATATTAAGCTGGACGAGCTAGCTCAACTCGCGTGTTGGCCTATAAGTGAGGATGTCTGACTTATTTAGGGCCAGAATTCTACTCCTTTTCAGACTGCGCACCTCAGTAAGTCATTGCTATAATAAGCCGTGGCCACAATAGGAATTGTTAGCCACTGTACTGGTCTCTTTAAGCAGGGTTTGCTGGCTTATTCCTCTAAATGCGTGTTCATCAATTGGAATGCCTATGATCCAAGCGATAGCGATAGCGATTTCAAGCGAACTGTTTTGCCGTTATCCTGAATGCGACAAGCGACTTTTGGTCTCAATATCTGATAGTGAAAGTCACTAAAAAGACTCGTGTATGTACAGATTTATACTACCCCGGAAAAGATGTTGGTAGAGGGAATATCCCAATCGTCACAGCATATCAGCCCCAGCCCTCATTTACAGTTTAGATACAGTAACTGTATCCCTGGCCAGGGATGGTTCTCCTTCCAATAGACCTTCTTCGGAAAGTATTCAGTGCTGCTGGAGCGAGCGTAGTATCCCTGTATTCTCATATGAGCCGATTCGGATGATACTGTGTCCTCCATCTGCAATGCAGGGAGCCGGTTGGTCTGGTCTCTTATTTGGTAGAGATTCATCGGGAGTATAGATGGTACGGCCCCAAGAAGCCCTAACCAAGTAGAACGTGGGCAGCATAGATCCACCTGGATCGTGCTGAGTTCATGGTCTTCTCGTCTGTCAGTGCACTATCCATATCCGAGAACGCACCCGCACTTACCCAGGCCATGTGTAATCAGTCGACCTAAGCCAATCACCTCCCAACCAAGCGATACCTCTCCCTCGCCAAACCCCCATCCGCCCCCTCAACTCCATACCCCTCCCCAACCTCCCCCACAATCCTCGCCGGCCTCCCACCAACAACACACCAACTCGGCACAACCATTCCCGCCGGAACAACCGTCCCATCCAACACAACCGCAAAATCCTTTAATATCGCCATCCCCCCAATCACAGCCTCCTTCCCGATATGCACATGGTTCCCGACGCTAGCCGCCTCAACGACCGCGCGCTCACCCACAAACACATGATCGCCGATCTTCAACGGGTAGTATGAGTGCACACCACGGTGCAGACGCGAAGGCGGGCGTAGAATCGCTTGTTTAGAGATATAACTATAGCGACCAACAGTTATAGCGACGGAGGGAGACGGTGCGGCGGAGGCTGGATCATCTGTAGAGGAGGCGTGGGAGGAAGAAGAGCGGTAGAGGTCACCGCGGATAACGGCGTCTGTTTGGATGACTGTTTTTCCGCCGAGGATGATACGTTGGGTTCCGTGGATTTGGGCGCGGCGGGAGATTTTGTTGCCCGTGTCCTGGGTTGGTTAGCTGGTGGGTTCTTGGGCGTGTAGGTAGGGGTATGGTTGGTATACCGTCTCAATGTATTCGCCCTTGAAAGCTTTGGGAGGCATTATGGCAATTGTGTGTATGGAAAGAGGTTATTGATTGATTGATGCGAATCGGAGACCTCCGTATGATGTCGCGATAGCGGTAAGAAGGGCGGTCAACGATAAAGCGGCAGTTTGCTCGGTGTTCAAGGCGGTGTGTCGGCTTGACGGTATACCACTTTGGCAGCCTGCTATATCGAACTGACGCTGCCTAGAACTGATATAAAATGACTGACTACCCTTCTCAGTCTTGCAGACTCCATACAACAAGGATCGAAAATGCCCCTGCTGGCTCTCCCAACCGAATTAATCCTCCAGATTGCTTCCTATCTACAACGGTCACGTTCTCACAAAAGATATCGCGACATCAATTCTCTTACTCAAACATGCCGCGATCTCTATATCATTGTGGATCCCTTGCTGTACAGTCTGGAAGCGAATTTGGATCCTAGACGTTATGGTCATCGCCGTACTGCGCTGCATCATGCAGCGCAAACTGGCCTGGTAGGAACTCTCCAGAAAGCCTTCCAGGCAGGCGCAAAGCCTTATACTAAATGCCTTGTCCTCGCGATAATACACAAACAACCAGAAATGGCTTGACCGCAGGAGTGTGGTCCGAGAAAGACTTGTTGAACCACCTAGGATCTGCCGTCATGGCGGGAGAAGCTGAAATAACGATACTGGCCCTAATGCACTATTCAATGGCAAAACACCATTGCACCACGCCGTGAGCGCGGATTATGACGGCCTGATGAAGTTGTTGCTCGTAGATAAACGAGTTGATGCAAACCTCACGGACCTATCCAATGGCCGTACCCCTTTGCATGACGCTGTGATACTCAATAATGACAGGGCAGTTGAGTATCTTCTTGCTGCTGGTGCGGATGCTCAGATAATGGAGTGCTCTGCCCAAGCGAGAGATGAGCTAGTGAAGCAGTATCACAAAAAACCTTCTCGGTTCTCAGACCTTTCGGATGAGGAAAGAAAAAGACCGAGGCTGAGCCCAATGTGAAATTGAATCAGCCAAGAGGTCTTACAACGAATCTACCTTGCTTAACATACTCCGTACTAACGTTAGATTGTAGATAGGGCAAAATCTCAATCAATGACTAGTATTGAATAATCCTAACATAACAATTATCATATTACCGGCAGACAGACAAACCAAACACAAAAAACCAAAAGATCAAAAACAAAGGATATCTCGAGATAAACAAGAGCATTCTGCCTTTAAAAGAAAAAGAGCCAACGATTAAATAGACCATTACCTTCGTAGAAATTAATCGTAACGGACTTGCTTAACGACGCTTAGGACCAGGAATCTCCCCATCAAAGTGCACCTTGAACGTCATCGGGAACGGGAAGTATCCACTGTTATCCTCGCGCATGTACGCAGTGTATCCCTCTTCAGCCTGCACCTCCTTCAACTGGCCCTGGGGCCCAGGAGCGCGGCGCAGGTTCGGCAAGCCACCGACAACACGCAGCATAGTGGTAAGAGCAATAAGGCTGGTGTCCTTGCCCAGCGAGGCGTGCGGGCCAACGCCGAAGGGGATGTAAGCCTCCAGGGGCCGGTCGAGGCGCACCTGGTTGGGTTCAGGGAAGGCCTCGGCGTCGTGGTTCGCGCCGGAGAAGCCGACGAAGATCTTGTCGCCGGGGTTGATGGAGATCTCGCGGCCGTTGTCGTTGAGGATGGCGGAGGTTTGGGCCTCGCGGTAGGCGCCGAAAGCGCCGTTGATGCGGATGGCTTCGAGGACGTAGCGGCGGAGCTTCTCCTCCGATTCGGGGGTGTTTTCGTTGGCGAGGCGGTTGATTTCGGGAAGGTGTTGGGCACCGTCGGCGGAGAGGAAGTAGTCGATGATGCGGGTGAAGGCTTGGCCTTGGTTGGGGACCATGCCGACGGCAGCGGGGATGATCTGGGCCCAAGTTACTTCGGAGGCGCCGAGGCCGCTGTCGAGGAGTTGCTTGACGATATTGGCGCCGAATTCGGCGAGGGCGTTGGTGGCTTTGCGGGAGCCGCCGAGGAAGCCGCCGAGGAAGCCGCCGGAGCCCTTGAGGGAGGACTCGACGGCTTGGCCAAGCTGCTGGACGACGGCGTGGGAGGCGTGGCGAAGAGGGAAGGACTTGGCAGGGTCCACGTCGAAGTAGATGCTGGTGAAGACGGCAGCCAGGGCCATGTACAGCTCGTGCTCGGTGAAGATGCCCTTGGGGTTGTCCGCGGTCTTCAGAGGCAGCGAGAAGACGTTAGCGGCGAAGTGGGTGTGGGCGAGGTTACCGAGGTCGCGAGTGATGTCGATCTGGTTTCTGCCAGCGAGGCGGCCGGACTTCTCACGGAGCAGCTGCAGGGTTATGTCCTCGTAGAAGGTCTTGACCTGCTTGTTCCATTCCTCAGACGACAAGGCCTGGGTGATGGCCTCCTTCTGCTGGGTTCCGAACGAAGAGTCACCAGCCAGCAATTGCTCATAGCCAGTCTTGCCGAAGACGAAGGCGGGAACCTCACCCCAGAGGGCACGGAAGTCGGTGGGCTGCTCGACAACGCGCTTGACGTTGGTGTAGGAAGACAGGTTAACCTTGGGAGGAGTGTACGTGGGGCGGTCGTACGAGTAGTGCGACTCTCTGCCGAGGTTCTTCATGATGTTGCGGTTCTCGCTGGGGATGGTCATGGGGTAGTGGGCATAGATGGAGTCGGGCTTGAAGTGGTTGGGGAAGGCACGGAGGCAGAGCTTGTAGAAGACACAGCCCTGGTTGACGCTGAGGTCGTAGCGGGACTCAGAGTAACCCCAGTTGGTCAGGTTTCTCGGGTTCTGGTCGACGGTGTAGAACCGGTCACCACGGACAAGGGCCACGGCATCGGACAGGACCGCACGCGAGATGGTGTAGGTAGGGGCAATACCGACACCAGGAATCATGGGCTCCTTGGCCTCTTCGGAGACGATACCGGGGTAGAGCTCGACAAAGTCGGGGTGCTCATACAGATGACGGAGAGAGTTGGCAACATCGGGGTCGCTGTTGATCTCCTCGAACGACTCGTAAGCCTTCAAGCCGAAGAACTTACGGAACTCGTTGAGGGAGCCAACGTTCCAGCGACGAGCCTGGTTGATACCCAGGATCTCGATGGCTCTCAGAGCCTTGGGAACGTTGCGAGCACCGAAAGAGCTGGCCACATCCTCAACAGCGTTCGACAAGATGTTGACAAGGTCGTCATCACGGAAAGTACCGTCTTCCTGACGCTCCAGGTGGGCGAAAGTGCGCTTAGCCGGGTCACGGTCCAAGTTTGCTTCATACTTGCCCAGACCGATGAGAAGCTCCGGGATGGAAACCTCTTCCGCAGGCTTGCCCATAAGCTCCCGGTAGATCTGCTCGGTGTACTTCTCGTCGTTGGCACTGATGGCGGAGTGCCAGCGGTAGGCCAAGTTGAACTCAACAGAGCACTGGTTACCCATACCCTGAGGGGTAGAGCCCTCCTTCTCCATATGAGCACGGGGGTCCTGTGCGAGGTTAGTTCTGCTCCTGTACGATAAATGTGAAGAATACTCACCAAGCACCAGGTAGTGTTGCTGCGGTTCAAGTTAACGATAGTACGGAGATAATCGTACAGGGTGATGTTGATGAAAAGACCGCAGGTAATCAGACGACCGGTCTGGAAGAGGTCGTTGTCATATTTAGCCCAGGCCTTCTTGGCCTCCTCCTCAGGAAGGTTAGGAGAGGGCTTGGTGAAGCGGCCGTTCTCGTTAATGAGAGCAAGCTGCTCGACGACGTGGTTGTGGAAACTGTTTGGATTAGCCAAATTCCGCAGTTATCGCAATTAACAAGAAACGTACCGGTTCAGCATGACCAGCAACACACAGCAAGCCGCGGGGAAGGCCTGAAGACGAGGCTCGGAGAACGCATCGGGCTTCAGTTTACCATCCTTGTGGGTACGGACCAAGTCCTGCTCCTCCTGGACGTCACCGTACAGGATGGCAAGGTCGAGGTAGGCGGAGGTCTTGTTGATATTAGGATTACGGTAGTCGGTTTGGAAGATATCTGTCGCAAATCAGCACCACGCCATCGCTGTTAGGCGCAAGTTAAGCATACCGTGGATAACCAAAGAAGCCCAGTCGAAGAACAAACTCGAAACCTTGTTAGGGTGAGGGTTAAACTTCTCACGGGCCATGAGACTGTCGAAGACCAGACCCGCGTCGGGCAGACCACTGGGCTGAACGGTCAATGGGGGAATGGAACGCGAGTATGCCGTGTTAGCGGCACCCAACCATGGGAGAGTCGGGTTGTTGTTCGAGCCATCTGCAGAACGGTATTGGTAGTCCTCTCCCATATACGACAGCGGCGGGTGTGGCAGCGAGTTCCAGAGCTCGTCGAGGAAAAGGTTGGTGAGTTCGACACGGTTCTTGGAGCCGGCGGGAAGACCACTGACGAGCTACATCATAACCAAATTAGCGACTGAAGCATAACGTCAGGGAAAGTACGAGCGCATACCTGAATAATCCGCTCCATAAGCATGGTCTTATCATCGACCAGCTCACCAGAGGCCTTGCTCTTGATGAGATCCTTCAAGGTATTGACATCGCGGAACCCGAGCGCCTTGATGTCACCGAAAAGTCCCTGGGTGGTATCCTGCTCGAGGAAAGTGGCATCGCCAGTCTGACGGGGCAGCGGGGTCTGCGAAGCGTGGATGACCTGCGAGAACTTCTCAAAGGAAGACTGGACACCATTGCGTGTTGCGCCTTGGGGTGTCTCCTCCTCCTCGGTGGATGGCGGCGAGGAAGTCGATTTGCGAATGGGCGCAACTAGTGAGTGACGCTTTCCGTTGACCTGGCCATTCTCCTTTGCCTCGCGACGTTCCTCCTTGTCGCCCTTGGACTTCTTGAAGTTCGTTGAGAATCGGCGTAACATAATGTGCAATATCAACAGGGCCGTGTATACACCAACAGAAGGAACAAGAGACAAGAAGAAGAAAGAGCGGGAAGAGGAAATATTATCATATGGAGAATTTCCCAAAAGTTTAATACCTCGGAGATATGGGGCTAATAAAAATAAAAAACAAGGGGAGGCAAAGTGAGGTAGGACGCTGCACTCGAATCAGACGGTGGACCACCAGCCGCCCATCAAATCCGATTGATAGTAAATAGTCTAGTCTTGGTAGGAGTCAAATCGCTATTTTAGATTTAGACCGCGTGGATAATCCCAATTGTCTCTACTCTCATGCTCTGGCCGGGTTGTTCGTCCTTAAAGCACGGCCATGAAAATACAACGCAATCACACATCTCGACGATACATCTTTAGAAATCAATTCGAACAACCTGGAATGAGTGGATCGCTCGAATGGGAAGCCACGGCGATAGCTATTCTGCTTTTTTTTCTCATAGGTTGCGATTTCAGCTGGGCGACGCCGGATGCGCTGGTTGGATCATGCTGTGGCGTACGATCCAGGTTACTCGAATAACGACGCCATGCATTGACGAGAATTATGCAGCTAATTAGCTGGCCAAGTCACCTCAATTATGTGAATTGTGATTCCTGCACCCGGCGTCGGCAAATCCTGGTGTAGCATTTTCGTATTCAGAGCTGACAACAATGGCCGATGAGCAATCCCAAAAGCATGGGCGATGAGATTGGGATGCATATTGCAGATCCAATTACAAACCAAGGATTTGGGAGCCGATCTCAGGTTCGTCTCCGGGATCATCGTCCAGCCATCGAAACCACAAATTAATACGGGAGGCTTCGTACTCCGTGAAAGTGTCCACACAAATCGAAGATGATAAAATGATAAACATTCAGCTGAACCAGAGCTGAAATGCTATCCCCACTTGTGGATCCGGCTATGTCCCAAGCAGCGCTTCACCGACATCCCAGCCGATTGTATTCCGTAATATAACCATCAAAAACGTAAGGATTGTCAGCTCGGTTTTTTCTAACTCATCCCCTAGCGGAGCGGAGAGAGCTGAGAAACAACGTGGAGATGTGAATTTAATTAGCCGACGGAATTGGGTTAAGTTTGACGGGATAAGAACCACGGAGCAGCCCCTTCGAATCCAATCGGCGCCGGTCCATTGCTAAACTCATGGTTCAGATCGACAAGCAGTTCGTGTGCTCGGTTGGCTGAAGAAAAAGCCCCTTACGAATGTCCAGCCAGCCACAACAGATGATCGTGTCTGGGTAAACTCCTCGACCACTTTGGCGTATTCGGTAATCCGTCTCGACCGAGTACGAGCGTGATGTACAAGTACAGGTACTTGTACTCATACATATGTCAGTGTAGTCCGTCACACCGTCATCGTCGCCTGCATCTCCCACCATCTTGTACTCAAGCTGGATCGAGACTGATGGAACGATCTCCGACCGGGGTCTGGTTGTGTCGTAGGACCATTTCGCGTGCAAGGACCGTATTCCGGTATCGAATCAGAACAAGAGCGGCCGCACAAGCCGGTTACGCAGGTGGGTTGGCAATCACTGCGAGAGGTTGGCCAATGTTTATCCAGCGGTGGAGGAGAGTCACAAGTGGAGGTGACATGAAGACGCCCGGAAAGGTTCATGGCGGACGAGCGGGTGTTCCCGAGATGTATGGTATTGTATTGTATTTACGGTACGTATGTTACGCTCTTCTAGTAAGTATTCCATGCGACTGGTAAATCTGGATAAACATAGAAGCAATGCATTCCCTCTGTAAATACTCCTAGAGCATTGCACACAATTATTTCTAGAATTCCCTTACGACGGTCGACCAACATACAAGACTTCCATAGCAATCTGCATGCAAGCACGTACCGCCATGTGCCTGTACTCCATCTCACTAAAGACACTAGCCAAGTAGCAACCCACTTTCCCTTTTGCGAGGGCTGCAGAAGACTGAACTCAGTTTGATTCTCACTGTGTAGAGTCCAAGTGGGCTTCACATAGCAAATAAACACACAAACATAGATAGAAAAAAGACTGGAATTTAGTCAATCCCTTGCTTTTCAGCCCTGAACACGAGAAAATATGAGAGCTCACATGCAAGAGCTGCATTGTATGCATAGTTACTCGTATGTATCCGTATGTATCGATACATATGGATACCGGCACCCACACGAACCAGTCATCAACTCCGAGAACCATAGTATTACCCTAATATAGTAAGTCCTCTCTGCTAGTGTGAAGAAAAAGAAACGAGAGAGAAGCGATTGACGGCTTCGCGGATATGGATGACGGGCATTTTCACATCGAGCCTTATGCGCTGAGATAACAGGGAAGAATATTATCGGGGTTTGGCCAGGTCAGCTGTATGAAGCCATGATATTGTCATCTGTTGCTTCTTCCGGTATACGATGATATTGACTTGATACTTGCTCCATGAGCGCAGTCCATGAGAACAGTGATCACACCCGAGATCGTCCGGCGAACAGGACACCGTGCGATCTGCTGCCACCAACTAACCGACCTAGGCTGGAGCTGGCGTATCCCCGCTGGACAGGAACAGAATAAACGCTTTCCTTGTCCAGGAAGGACTCTGCGCCGTATTCCAGGCAAAATGGACAGTCCCACTAAAAATTCCCATAGGAATTCAAATCCTACCAAATAGCCGGCTTGTTAGTCACATCCCCGTCCGGATATGCTGTATGTCAATCCCAGAGTGGAATTAGCACTGAACGCGCAAGGCAAGGGAATGTGCCAATCTGTTTTGTCCGTTAAATTGTGATTCCCAGCTTCCCGCTCTCTTTCCTGATCTGCTTGGTATCCTTATTCCTCCGTCCTTTTCGCAATCCCCACTGCTTCGGGTGAAGTCTGACGTTTTGGCTCGTCGAATTAAACGCCCGCTGTCGTGCACGAAGTTAGTTTCTCTTTTTGATTATTTTTTTACAATCCTCGGAAGCTGAGTGAAAAAAACCAGGACATTCCAATTCTGCAGGGTCACGAACGTCGCTGAGCCTGTCTTCTTTTTCTGACTCGCCTGACTCGGGCTCGCCTGCTCATCTTTTTTTGTCGTCTTTTGCATATTATATTAAATCCCCTGATTCGTAGTCAAACTCGGCCCAAGACCCGTCAACCTGCATTCCTCTCTCCCCTGCCTGTGGTCCTGTGTATAACAACAAACCCTTATCTGTTCTCCACGACGGTAAGGTGTCCGAGTTGTTCGGTTCTTTTCCCCCCTGTGTGAATGTGCCACTTCCTTCCGTGTTTTCTTGGTTCTCTTGGTTCTCAATAATAACCTTCTTCAAGTTTTCTTTCTTCCTTTTCACTTGGGCCAAGGACGTAGACGCAATGGAGACTGCACCGTTGGGACCTGCTCCGATCCCGAAGCAGTTTGTGCTCTGCTTTGATGGGACGGGGAACAAGTTTGCTGGTGATGAGTCGGACAGTAATGTCCTCAAGATTTTCCGGGTGAGTTGATAAGGAACCAACATATACGGAAGAAAAGGCGTTACTGACGTCGATAGATGCTGGACCGCAGCAAGAGTCACCAATTTCACTACTACCAACCGGGTATTGGAACCTATGTCACCTCCAAGTCGTTCTCCCACACCGGGAGATTCCAGCGCATCAAGTCTGCCTACCTGAAAGCCAAGGACTCCGCCGTCGGGTCCTCGTTCGCAGAGCATGTCATGGGCGGATACAAGTTCCTCATGCGTTACTACTCACCTGGCGACGAGATCTACTTTATTGGGTTCAGTCGCGGTTCCTACATTGCCCGTTTCCTCTCTGAAATGCTGGACTGCATCGGCCTGCTCGAAGCCGGAAACGAAGAGCTGACGCGCTTCGCGTGGAAGACCTTTGCCAAGTGGCAGCAGCGGCGAGGCGATACCGAGGAGGACCGCAAGGAGAAGGAGAAGCTGTTCTTGTTCATGAAGGCCTTTCGCGAAACTTTCTCTCGGCCCGTGACCCGCATTAAGTTCATGGGTCTCTTCGACACCGTCAACAGTGTGCCGAGTTTCGAGTCCGCCTGGATGCAACGGAGTAAATTCCCTTACACCGCGCGCAGTTCTGCCAAGGTCATTCGACACGCCGTTGGTATTGACGAGCGTCGCGCCAAGTTCCGCCAGGATTTGATCTCTGGCGCGAAGCCCCAGGCCAAGAAATCGAAATCTAGACATGCTTGGGGAAACTTGCAGCACCATTTGCACCTTGAAAAAAGTCACGAGGACCTGCCGGCCATTGTCGTGAATGACGGCACCAACGGGGCAAGCCAGGCAACGCCTAACCAGCGCAACCACAACGGATCCACATCGATGCGTCGTCCATCGCACAACTCGCATGCGGCGAGTAGCTCGAACAACAACGCAGACCATCGGTACCGTGCGCCCGCTACGTATCTCAAGCCCAGGACCAACCTCGCCATCCCAACGGCGGCGTCCGTAGAGGATCTCGGGTCGGTCAAGAGTGGGCAGTCGGGGTTGTCGTTGCAAATACCCATCGAAGATGATGAAGAGCAGGATATTCAGGAAGTGTGGTTCCCGGGTTGTCACGCCGATATTGGCGGCGGTTGGAAACTGGAAAAAGGCGAGAAGTGGCCTCTGAGTCACCCACCACTGGTCTGGATGGTGCAAGAGGCCTGGCGCGCAGGGCTTCAGCTCGACCCCCGCAAGGTTAAGCAATTCGAATGCATGGAGGAGTTTGACGGGGAGTTCTCGCCCATACGCGAGAACGGTTGGAACGAGGACACCGAAAACGGTAACGCAGGAGTCAAATTGGCCGGGCCATGCGGCAATGAGAAGGAACGCTCGCGCTCGAGTCGGGATTTCCACGCCGCGCTGCACCTGGGCAGCACCAAGGGTTGGATACATGACTGTCTGTCGTTTGGCAATGGTTTACCCGCTGCCTCTGTTATAACCTGGCGATTGATGGAATATCTCCCCTTCCGACGAATGGACTTGCAACCGGATGGGTCTTGGAAGCCCATCAGATGGCCTCTCCCCTGTGGTGAAGTGCGAGATATCCCCTTGGATGCGCAGGTTCATGTCTCTGTCATTCGTCGTATGGAGGCCATTCCCGACTACCGGCCTGGTAATTTGATTGTCGGAGGTGGAGGTCGTGGTGTTAGGAAGGCACCAGAAGAATATGGAATGGGAGACTGGGTTGTCAAGGACCATGAAGGCGATCCAGTCCGGCAAGTGTATGTCCGGAAGAGCGTGTCCAAGTGCCAGGAGAATCACCAGTGATGGCCACATTCTTTTTTTTCTTTCGTTTTCTTTACTCTCTCTTTAATTTCTCTTTTTGGAGCGATCCTGATTTCCTTTTGTTTTGGTTATATATCCCCCGTTCCGAGTTTATTGGATAGTACCAGTGATAATGTATGTAGGCTCACAATATAATGGATTTTGATGCATGTCAGCAGTCGTTTACTTCCAACCCGACATCCCCAAATGAAGGATTTCAATCCCGGCTCTACCGAGTCTGGATAGTTAGTCTGCGTGCTGTACTCGTAGGACAAGCTGAACGGTATGCAAGCGATGTGCAGCGCAGCCATTGATCCACGGAGGAAGACGATGGATATTTAGCGGTATATAAACAGCCATGTTGCCATATTGCCTGTCCAGTCTCCATCATGTGTCTGTCCATAGTACGAAGTACGTGCTCCGGATTGCATGCATCTGCCGGCCATTCAGCGCAGGATTCACGATGCGACGACAATCTCTCAATGTCTGGCCCGATCCAGACAGGCTCTAACAGCTCCTAACAGCTCCTGACATAAATCATGCATTCTCGCCTCTTTTTTGAAGTCTTGTTTCTGCTGCGCAGTTGGGCGTCGAGCCGTTTCAGCTTCAGTTGGTGGTTCTCTTCTCTCCCACACAGATCGCGGACGGGCGCTCCTTCATCGCCTCCTTTATTTTTCTTGGATTGTTAGTGTTCCTTCGTTTTCTGTGGACTTCTTTTTATATTCTTGCTTTTTCTCTTTTTCGCCTCTTTATTTCTCGCACAATCCAGAATTTACTCAGGAAGCCTAGAAGAGTCACGCTCTCCGATCCTCGGTTTCGCCGGCCCGTGACTTTCCAGGCAGGATCGCTTCCAGGACTACTTCCTCCGTCTTTCCTCCCCAAGACAGACTTCTCTGGTCTGCTCACTCAGACCTATCGTTGAGAGTTTCCCGGGGGTTCAGGGGAAAAGGGGACTGAAAAGAAGGGGAAAGCTTTATTTGTGACTATTTTTTTTTATGCACTTGCCTCTTTTCGGGATCGTGAAGGAGAAGGGGGCAAACACCAAAAAGAAGACTCTGGAATTCTTCTCTGCCCAAGCAATGCAGTCGATCTGAATTCGAGAAGATCCTCGCGTGGTTCATCCGGAATTTTTTACTCGCTTCAAGAAACCAAAAAGAATGTCGTCAGAACGATTCATGTCTCCTCCAAGTCCCGTGGAATCCGTCGATTCCTTCGACTCAGGACCAGCAGCCCCGACAGCAAACCGAGATACTGCTACGGAGTCGACGGGAAAGATAAAACGGTCCGACGATGTCATGGTAACCTTGTCGCTACCACCCCAGCCAGTGATGACGCCGCGAAGCCGCTCCCCTTTGGCCCGGTCGCATTTCCGTTCTCGTTCGCTGGCCGAGGTTCCGAATGTGCCTCCCATGACGCGCGCTTACTCCTCTCCCGGGCTGGATTCCCGGGGTCGATATATTTTTGTGAATGGTCGCGGGGCCCCGACTTCCAACCCACTCGAGAATGGTAAACGGCATCCGTTCTTGCAGGTCGCTACGGGGGATGCTCTTGAGTCTAGGATGGCACCGTTGAAGATATCAGAACCTATTGCAGAGCATGCGGAACTGGATACCGCCATGAATCCATCTTCGCAGACGGACGCAGAGTCGGCGCATGCTGTGTCGCCTGCGATACCCACCCACCATACCTTTCCCCGGATGGGTCGTCGACGGCCTTCGTCCCCGCTTCACTTTCACTCGGGCAATGCTAGTAGCCCCGGTCCTTTTCCTGCCTACTCGTCTTCGCCAGTGATGCTCGGTTCGAAATACAACGAAGCCTTCCCGTCCTATTCCAGTTCGTCCGCGTCGTCCATGCCTTCAACTCCTACGAGCTTGCGTTCTCGCAGCCCCAGTATATCTTCGCTAGAGACGATCCCTGACATTCCGGATGCGGAGGCTGCGGCCAGTGAGGCAGATCAGGTCGCGGCTTTGAAAGCGGCTGCTGACAGGATCGATGAAGGAGAGGCGTCGGGCGCAGGAAATAGACGGCGCGGAACATCTGATGCCATGGGGCCTGCTGGTTCATTGATGGGCATGCGGGGAGGTTATGGTGTTAGGACCGACAAGAGGAAACGGTGGAGTGTCTGCGGTGCTGAACGTCGTCAGGACCTGGATTTGGAAACCATTTGGGAAGATTGAACGATCTACACACTACTGTCTGAAACCTTATGTTTGCAGACCGGTCCAAGAGCACACAGGCAATGACCTGGCTCTCACAGACTACGGTGCTGACCACACCACATCGGGGTCCAAACCGGCCCGGCCTACTGATACGGAGTGTTTACTACGTGCTCACGGATATGCACTTATCACTTATGCCTTACTTCACCCCCGGAGTCAATGCGCATTTGTATCATATGTATTTTGCGTTTGGACTTTCTTGATCTGGCGCTTCAGTTCGGAATTTGCCGATACCCCATATCACTGTCTCTATAGACATGTGGATGTCCTGTTGCTGTCTTGTCCTGTCAATTATTCGATTTTTGTATTTCGACGGCACCGGAGTTTATTTGAGGTTCGCGCAGGTTCGCTGGGGGCGCTTGTCGTTTTTTTTTTTTTTTTTTTTTTTAATGGATTGGGTATCGATCAAGGCGCATGAGATAGCTCTTGGTTTTGATATAGGCTGGTTCTCCATTCAGCTGTTGATATGGCTTTATCGTGCGTGAAAATGGATAGCTGTTAGCTTCATTGGCAATGATATTATCATATCTACTACATTTGACCGGAAACGCTAGATCTGATATCACAGGATATATACTATTAAGAAGAGATTAAGATATTCTATTCTATTCTACTACCTACCCAGCCTCAGGATGACTAGTCGGCCCCTGCTGTTTATTCCGCTGCGTCACCAACTCGCCCCCAAACATATCATCAGCCTTCGTCCCACTACTCCCACCACCCTCCAACTTCCTCTTCTTCGCCAACCGTTCCATCTCACTTTCGGCACCACTCTCCCCACTCCCACCACCAGCAACCGGCGTCCCAGCCGCGGTAGCAGCGCCAGACGACATCGCAGCAGCAGGGATCCGCTTCTGGCCCGCGATATTCGCTTTCTCCGGGTTCTGGCAGTGGTATAGTTTCTTTGCGATACGGCGAAGGGTTTTCATTTGTTCGGGGTCGGTGGAGAGGGGTTTGTATGCGCTTAGGAGGTTTGAGCAGTTGGTTAGCGTGGTAAGGAGTTTTGTTCTGAGGGAGGAGAGGGGGCCGCCGATTTTGGTGTCGAGGTAGAATTCGGCGAGGGGTTTGTCGGCGAGGAAGAAGGCGGATAGCCAGATTTGGGACGGGGTGTAGAGGAAGTAAGCGTCTGTCATTTGGGCGGCGGATTTGAGTATCTCGCGGGTTGTGTGGTGCGCGCGGGCGAGGCGGTCGTTGAGGGATTGGGAGGATGAGGCGTTGGGTGCTGGCGGGATTGAGGAGAGGCCTCGTCTGAGGTCTTCTGGTGTTTGTTGGGGTTGGAGGGGGGATGGTTGGCCTAGGCCTTGGGATATGGCTTGGAGTTCCATGATGCCTCCTTCGAGGCCGCGGAAGGGGTGTCGGACATCGAAGGTGAAGCGGAGGCTTTGCATGATGAGAAACTCGGGGGCGATTACGTCTTCTTGTGTCGTGTCGCCGGGGATTCCGGCTGCGAATTGGCGCAGGGACATGTAGTAGTTGTCTGTTTTTGTGGCGAGGAAGAGCGCGCAGGCCATGATGGATTTGGGGTGGTAGGTCATGGGGGAGTTGGTGAGGTAGAAGCGGCGTAGGTATTGGATTGCCGTTGCCTGTCGCATGAGTTGTCAGTATCCATTTCTCTAGAGTCCAGTTCCCTTGTCCCCTTGTTCTTTCAGATGTGCTTACCCGCACAATTGTCGGCATTGGCGGTTTATACGTCTCCCCCAGCTCCACGGTCTTCTCGCAATAATACCGCACCAACTCCTGCTCCTCCTCCGGTGTCAAGCACTCAATAATCCTCTCCCCCGGTCCCTTGCCATCCGCCTCGCTTCCAGACTGGTTTGCCGTCGGTGTCCCTGCCGCGGACGGGGCGGCCGACTGTCGCGCCTCTCGTGCCCTCCGTAGTGCAGCTCGTACTCTTTCACTGGCAATGGTATTCGTTGTGGCTCGTAGTTGTTTTAGGGAGTCCTCTGTGAAGGACCAGATTCGGAACTGCGATGAGGTACGGTAGATGTCGTCTTCGATCATGATGAGTATGCGAATTGGCTATTGACACGGGTCTGGCTGTTGATAGGACTCAGTGAAGGTTAATTTTCAGCGAGAGCAAAGCTTCTCAGCAGGCATATAGCGACGAGGGTCAATTATTTCATCTAGTCATGAGAAAGAAAGAGTGGTGGTGGTTGCAGGAGCAAAAATGAAGTCAAGGCCACGTGCTCCGCTCTTATCAGCCTTATCGAAACCAACTGGAGATCAAGAAAGAGAACTATGTATAGACATTTATATCCTGAATAAAGCCGTAGATAGAACAGCAAAAAGCATCGCCATGCACCATGCATCCCAGTATGAAGGCAAAACAAAAGAACTTCGAAATCATTCATCACGCATCAATCATGACTCTCCCAGAAGCCTTGCAGTGATATCGCCCATTTCCTCTTCGCCCAGCTCATAATCCTCCCCATCAGACCGGTCAATTCCAACGTACTTGAAAGCACCAACGACTCGCTCGACGTCGAATCCCATACTGCAGAACCGGTCAATTAGGTCTTTGTTGTATCCATCATATCTGCAAGGTAATAGATAAGTAAGCATCGCGTCGCAAGAGAAACAGAGACAAGACAGCTCACTTTGCCAGATCGTCCTTTTGTTGGCCCTGCTCCTGTCCCCGAAGAGATTCACCCGCGCTACCCTCAGCTGCGTCATTTTGCGGAGCTCCTGCATACATCACTGCCCACTGCCGGGCAACGCGCTCAAACTCCTTCGGGTTGTGGAGAAGCATTTTGGCGACTTCTGCGTCTTGAGGGTCCTTGGGCTCGGGTGTGTTGAGCAGGGACTGTAGCGACAAAAGGGAAGATTTAACGGTCAAGACTGGTGACCACGCGCTTGATAGGGTGTCGAGGCAAATCGCGCCCTATTAAAGCAACTGTTACGCATTCCCTCTTGCGATAACTCCAAGGAACCATGGCACTCACTGTTTGACTGCTAACATTGGGATGCCAGATCTTGGTCTCGAACTTCATAACTGGCGGCTTAAACGGGTATTCAAAAGGGATCCTGATATCGATGTAGTATGTGCCTCCTTCATATGGAGTACCTGGGGGGCCAGGGAATGAACCGCGAAGATGGGTGATATCTTCATCACCACCCACAGGTTCCGCCCCGATTTGCGACTGGCTATCCGCGTGGATATCCGCGAGCTCCTTCGTAATGCGACGAGATCTGTGGGAAGCCATTGGGCTAGCTGCGTGCGACTAAGTCGTGGAGGTATGTAAGCTTGAGAGGGTGGCGGTTTTAGGGCAGTTCGACTGAGGTAGGAGTGTTCGATCCGTTGCCGTTGAAATCTTGTCTTCTGATATGGCTATGCGTCAGCATTCCCTGGCCGTAGAGAAGGTGAGATTCCCCAGCATCTAGTGTTCAAAGAATATCCCACTCACTAGTTTAGAACTCGAGATGAGGGGAACGACCACTGTAAGATTGGCGATATTGGAATTTAAGGATAGCGTAGGCTATGCGAATAATTGCCTGTTAGCAAGCACTAGTATCAATAGCTTGTAAACCAGAGCTCAGCTTCTAGTAAAATCATGTATAAATCAACAGTCCTCGAAAAAGTGACGCAGCAACAGACCCAAGACATATAGTTAATGCCTGAGGTGTCTGTATGACAAAGGCGGTACATCACGTGCAAAATACGCTGGACACGGATGGCGACAACAGCTCCAGCTCTCTTCCATCACATCACCTCCTTCGAACACCATCGCTCCATTTCCCAGCAGTGCTGCCTGGAAGTGCGATATAACTGCGCCTGGGGGAGCTCTCTTGTATACCGACATCTTTCCTCAATAATTCTTGCAGCTGTATCTTAACGATGGTGCGTGCCCAAGCGTTGCTTTATCGCCCTGTCTTCTCAATGACCTTGCTCTAACATGTTTTGAAAATAGGGTAATCAACAATCGAACATCGGCGGAGGCCCCGGTGGGGACGGAAGAGACGAGAAGGACAAGAAGGTAGGTTTGCTTTAAACCTTTCCGGCAGCCTTGATGATCATGGACACCGCTGACGCAGCGTCTTGATAGAAGGACAAGCCTAGATACGAGCCCCCTCCTCCCCCGACCACTCGCATCGGACGTAAGAAGAGAAAGGCCGCGGGCCCGAGTACCGCAGCCAAACTTCCCGATATCTACCCAACGTCGCGATGTAAACTACGGTACCTACGGATGCAACGGGTTCATGACCACTTATTGCTCGAGGAAGAATACGTGGAAAACATGGAACGTATGCGCAAAGCCAAGGCGCAAGCAACGCAGGGTCCCGTCAGCCAGGGCGACTTGGATATCATGGATCGGAATGCCGATGAGAGAAGCCGGGTCGATGACATGAGAGGGAGTCCGATGGGTGTCGGTAACCTGGAAGAGTTGATTGACGATGACCACGCGATTGTATCGAGCGCAACAGGGCCCGAGTACTACGTGTCTATTATGTCTTTCGTCGACAAGGATCTCCTGGAGCCCGGTGCGAGTATTCTGTTGCATCACAAGACCGTTTCGGTGGTCGGTGTGTTGACCGAGGAATCCGATCCTCTTGTCTCGGTGATGAAGCTCGATAAGGCGCCCACTGAGTCCTACGCAGACATTGGTGGTCTTGAGTCACAGGTACAAGAGGTACGAGAGTCGGTCGAGCTTCCATTGCTTCACCCCGAGTTGTACGAAGAGATGGGTATCAAGCCTCCGAAGGGTGTCATTCTCTACGGTGCTCCGGGTACCGGAAAGACATTGCTGGCCAAGGCAGTGGCCAACCAAACCAGCGCTACTTTCCTTCGTATTGTCGGCAGTGAACTTATCCAGAAGTACCTGGGTGATGGTCCTCGTCTTGTTCGCCAGATTTTCTCGGTCGCTGCTGAGCATTCACCTTCGATTGTGTTCATTGACGAAATTGATGCGATTGGTACCAAGCGTTACGACTCCAGCTCTGGTGGAGAGCGTGAAATCCAGCGTACTATGCTTGAGCTTCTCAACCAGCTCGATGGTTTCGATGACCGCGGAGACGTCAAGGTCGTTATGGCAACAAACAAGATCGAAAGCTTGGATCCTGCATTGATTCGGCCGGGTCGTATTGACCGGAAAATTCTCTTTGAGAATCCCGATCGTAAGTATCCTTGACCACACCTCAGTGAATGGTCTCACTAACAATTCGCAGAAAACACCAAGAAGAAGATCTTCACCCTGCACACTTCGAAGATGTCCCTCGGTGACGACGTCGACCTCGATGAGTTCATCAACCAGAAGGACGATCTCTCCGGTGCCGACATCCGGGCCATTTGCACGGAAGCTGGTCTGATGGCGCTGAGAGAACGCCGGATGAGGGTGCAAATGGATGACTTCCGTGCGGCCAAGGAACGGATTATGAAGACGAAGCAGGACGGCGGTCCTATCGAAGGGTTGTACCTGTAGATACGCTCTACACAGGGGCCGTATGTCATGTAGAGGTCTAATGGTTGTATTCTAATAACGAAAAGAGCCAAACTTATGGATTATCGTCTCTCTCGTACTCCGTAGTCGTAGAATGTCTACAGAGTAGCATTTCCCGATTTAGCAGAATGAAAACTATGTCGTCATCGGCCGAAGCTTAAATGCAAACAATGCAAACAATGCAAATATGGCGAGCCAAACCAACATCGACCGTAAATGGTTCCTCCATCAATTCTAGAACTACAGATTAATGACCATGGATGGCTTTGACGAGGAAACGTTCAAACAATTCTTCCCAACCAGCTTCGGGAAGCAAACACGAACTACCAATATAAACGCGCAGATTGACCGCACCAAGCGGTCGGAAGTCTCTGTCAAGCCCGATGGCGATGATACTAAGAAAGAGTTAACTGACAGCGCAGGCGCTGATACTCGAGAAGAACCCGAGACAAGGCCCGAAGAGCAGGAGGCCCGCGATGACGATGATGATGATTCCGACGATGATGACTCGGATGAGGACGACGAGGACGAGTTCCCGGTTTCGCATGAGCTTCTTATCAAAACACACGAACGCGCCGTGACAACCATGACCGTAGACCCGTCGGGGTCGCGGTTGATTACCGGGTCTAATGATTGTTCAATTAAGTTACATGATTTTGCCTCTATGACGCCGACGACCATACGCGCATTCAAGTCCGTCGACCCGTCCGTGAAGAAGCAGTCCGCCGCGCAGGAAACACATGCCGTTCACTACGCAGCGTTTAATCCCATCACCCCGAGTCATGTCATGGTTGTGCCCGCGACGCCGCAGCCGCGAATCCTGGATCGAGATGGCGAGACACTCGTCGAGTTTGTCAAGGGAGATATGTACCTGAGGGATCTTCACAATACAAAGGGTCACGTATCGGAGGTAACTAGTGGAGCTTGGAATCCGACAGATTACAATCTCTGTGTTACTGCTGGGACTGACAGCACGGTGCGCATATGGGATGCCAATGTTGGGCGATCACAGAAGGAGGTTATCGTGCATAAGTCGAGGGTGGCGGGTTCTGCTGGTCGGAGCAAAATGACTGCTGTCGCATGGGGCTCCCCGAAGCAAGGTGGAAGCAATATCCTTGTCGCTGCGGCTCTTGATGGGAGCTTGTTGATGTGGGGTGGCAATGGGCCATTTAATAGGCCCAGTGGGGAAATTAGGGATGCGCACACTCGGGATACATGGACCAGCGGGTTGGATGTCAGCTCGGATGGGCGACTTGTGATCTCCAAGGGCGGCGATGATACCATCAAGCTCTGGGATACCAGGAAGTTCAAGCAACCGATCAGTACCGTCCATCACCCATCCAGCTCTACCCGCTACCCAACATCGAACATCATCTTCTCCCCTACGTCCGCAAATGTACTCACAGGCTCCGAAACGGGCCACCTACACATTCTAAACCCAGCAACTCTAAAACCAGAGCTCGTCACCCCAGTCACTCCAGGCTCACCCTTAATCACCGTCCTCTGGCACGAAAAACTCAACCAAATCCTCACCGGCTCCGCCAACGCCGAAACCCACGTCCTCTACAACCCCAACACCTCCACAAAGGGCGCCGCAATGGTCATGTCCAAAGCCCCCAAACGCCGGCACGTCGATGACGACCCCAATCTCACCATGGACCTTTCCCAGGGTCTCTCTGGCGAAAACGTTGTCGTTGGATCCAACGGTATCCCGCATTACAGTTCTTCCACTTGGTCCGCTCGGCACCCTACGATCGGTCTTACTGCATCGGGAAGACCGAAGGATCCCCGACGGCCGCATTTACCTCTGCAGACGCCATTTGCCAAGTCGCAGCCTGATGAGAGGCATATTCGGGAGAATATCCCGCTTAGCTCGATGCGGGACGAGGATCCAAGAGAGGCGTTGTTGAAGTATGCGGAGAAGGCTGAGAAGGATCCGATTTTCACGAAGGCGTGGAAGGAGACGCAGCCGAAGACGATTTATCGGGAGGTTAGTGATGATGAGGAGCAGCAGCCTGATAAGAAGAAGGCTAGGCGGTGATATTGTATGATTGTACAGAGTATTCTCATCTTGGTTTAATACATATACTGGATTTTCCAGGCAGGCTTCCGCATTTTGCTCACTGAGCAGATCTGTGAGCGACCTGAACGGCATCATGAATGGGATAGGGAATTCTGCTCCACTTGCTACTGTATTCTAGCTCTCTATCTCTAATCTATCATCTCTCTTTACTGTTGTCACCTCTACATATCATTTTGCCTCTGGCATAGTTTCTTCGTACACCTCCTCTTTCTTCTACAAAGTCTGTATTTTCTTAAAGTAAGTATAGAGGCCAACATCCGCGGAGTGGAGGATCATAGATTCCCAATCAGATTGTCCTGATTTGTATTCCGGAGGGTTCCAAGACCATAGTAAGCAGAAATGCAGCGATCGTCGGCAGTGTACGGAGTATCAAGCCATTGATGAACTGTCAGCAGTCAGCTCAGCCGTACAAGTCCAATGGCACAGCTACGCAAATAATATTGACTATGATTATGAGCGCCGGGAGTGGAGTTAAGCTATGCTGCACGAACGGATGCAGCCGCACAGACGGCCATTTGCCAATAATAGACTTTTCCGGTACTTAGGGCACGACTGCAGGATGCTATCCTTCCACCGTTCTCCACACTTTATCAGGGTACAGTGAGTATTTTCGGTATGCTTAAAATAGCAATGACTACCTCATGGTCTAAATCAAGGGAAGAGGACCGGGTGGATGCTGGGAAGGGCGTTAAGGGAGGCCGTGAGTGCTGCATTTTGCTACGGAATAAGGAAGTCAAGACATGATTCTGCTTGAACAGTAGCGGAATCTGCAGCAACGAGATTTGCAGGTGGCTGGCTGAGTGATGATCTATGGCTGCAGAACTGTCAGGGACGTACTTTTGACTAGCGAGCCACTCAGCTAGGCTCTGCTTGTCTGACGTACAGTGGGGTGTCTCGAGATTTTTGTTTATGAGCATGCACAGCATGCACATGCAGGACGGGGACTCACAAGGGCTCTCTTTACCCTCAATGCTCAGCCATCCACAATATCAACTACTTGTCAGGTAGACAGGACACAGCTAATTACATCGCATCAGCATGTACTCCGTACTTTGTACGTTTATGCATACTATAGCAACGTTTTTTGAGAGTGTGCACTAGGCTAAGACCTAAGTAATGCCATATCCCTGCTAGACGATGGGTACGGGAAACTCTCAGCTTGTATGATCGTATGTCGGTAGAGCTCAGTGTGATATCACTCTACGTAGTTACAGTTGTCTATAGACATTTGGGTCAGAACAACAGACCCATCACTATGTGATTATGCTTCAGACGCTCTTAGTGCCTTTCGTAATGCAAGTACGGAATACGGATTCCACTCCGAAGCAAACTCAGGATTGAGCCATCACAGGCTTTGGGCTGAGCTGAGGGGCGTGGACCCCAGGCTGAAAAATGGGAAGCATCCCATTTGCCTTCGAAACCAGAGCGCATTCGTCACCAGTAAGGTGTATACCTCGATGAGTGTGATACCAGACGGTTCAAGCAGACCTACAGCGCAAGGTTGCGTTACAAAAAGCCCGTCGTGCATGGCTGAAGAACGAGCATCGTCTACTATCTTTCCTTATCCTGCCAACGACGAGTTGCTATTTGGTGCATTTTAAATTGAAAATGTCAGAAATGAAGTTCGACAAGGACAATATCCAGGCTGATATCTAATATGACTATAGAAACCTCCATTTTTAAGACCTTTGTCAATATGTACTGACCTACATCGAAGGCCTGGTTTGTTGAAGAATTATGAGATCTTCTATTTCTTCAACATCGAAGATGCCTCCAAGTTCAAGCCTCAGCTGGAGGAAATTGCCAACAAAGTCATCAGCCCCGCCAGTGGTGCCCAAGACATGCGAACAGAGACTTTTTTTTTTTTCTACAATAGTGCGCGGCACCAGGGCAAGATTACAGGCCCGCCGGTGCTGCAAATTGCTGGTGTCAACATCGCGGTCAGTTACGGCGGTCTGGCAAAGGTGAGTCTCCTGGAACTTCTCCCCATATAGCTGGCCTCTCTACACAAATTTCGTTTATTGCTGTGAGTTCATCTGGTTAATTTGCACTCAGCTTTGGATTCAAGGATGGTATCGCGCCGCCTCAACTGGAGGGTCTTGACGACCCAAGGGCCAACACGCCCAAGAAATCTTTCAGAAGCATGCCGCCAGGGTAAGGTACCAAAACAGATGGCCACTATGACTAGGCTGACAACTCCAGGGTCATTATTACCGGACGCGGCGGGGGCCACAAGGAACCCGACTTGGCTAAGGACGGCAGTTACATGGCCTTTAGGAAGTTGAGACAGTTTGTCCCGGAATTCAAAGAGTATGCTATCCAATTATTTAATGAAGTGTTCTTGCCCATGGGCTGACTGGCTCCCTGCAGCTTTTTACAGCGCGAGGCTTCCCGCCTGGGATATACTCCAGAACAGCTAGGCGCGCGCCTGGTTGGACGCTGGGAGAGTGGTGAGTCTCCAGATCAATCATCATCACTTCTCCCCTCAAGATGGATTATTCCTGACAGTTATTTGCAGGTGCCCCAGTGGAGACGAATCCCGATGCCGATAATCCCGCAGACGCTGAGAAGGACGACTTCCACTTCACCAAAAATGACCAATCAAAGTGCCCCTTTGCAGCCCATATCCGCAAGGCGAGGCCTCGACGGGACGTTAAGAGTGCCTTTGGCAATAATGTTGACGAGGCAAAGTTCGACATTATGCGCCGCGGCATCCCGTATGGGGCCGAAGCAACAGATCAAGAGCTTCAATAACGATGATTTCCCACCCAGGACTCCCGTGCAGCCTGGACCCAATCCCATTATGACGGACAGGGTCAAGAATGCCACTCACAAGGATAAGAAACTCTTCATGAACATTGTCGACAGCAAGCAGCAGGCAAAGAAAATCGAATTCGACCCATTTGTGGAATCCCATGGCGGCGCATACTTCTTCATGCCGTCCTTGGACCTATTGCGGGAAATGGCTCACTAGTCGCCTTGTCGGTCTGCCAGAGAGATGTTGATTGCTTTGTTTTGATATTAGTTCGGTAGCCTGTACGCTGTACAGGCCTTACCGCGATAGCAATATCAGGAAAGCTTCTTGTCTACATGAACGCAGTTCAAAGTCATAAAGCCATATCTGTAGATTGATCCTAAACCAGAACGTGTTGAATCATCGTCTTCCAACGAATGTCAGAGTACTATTTATGAATACGTAGGGGAGCGAGAGAAGATAAAATAAATATAGTTTGTATACCCAAAAGAGAAATGACGTTGGATGTGAAGGCGGTGAGGCTTCTTGTCCAGCTGAGTACATCTTTCAGTCTTTCTCTTCTCCTCTTCTCCTCTTTTCTTCTTGCTTGTCTCTCTTTCCTCTCCTTTTCTTCTTCACTGCCATCGAGAGAGGGGTTTGTTGGTGCTTGGGTGTTCTATACAGTCTGCTGTTGCTCGATATCACTTCTTCCGCGGTCCCTTCGATCCCCGGTTCTTCCGATATCTCCGTTCGTCTACGAGTTACTCCTAGTACAATACGCGATAGTTCTACAGCCGTTCTTGTTATATTTAGCGATACCCAGAAAGCGTTCCCCTGATTTCGCTATTGATCTCTCTTATCGCGCGCGCACGGACTTATTCAGGGGATTCAACATCGATCCAGATCAGAATGCGGGCTCCTTCAGCGACGTGATCCGATGTCCATAGCGTTGACGCGAAGAAATCCATCTCTTTCGGGATCAGAGTGCCAGTCGAAGAGGGAGGGATACATGCGATCCTCTTGTTGTGAACCTCTATCGGTGATCTTTGCGGCGGTTTGATACGATAGTCGATCCTTCGAAGCTCGCGATCGCCTGATTATTAGCCTACAGCGACTCCCTCCTTCGTACAGGGCCAGTGCCCAGTCGACTTTTTCTTTTTATTTTCTTCTTTTTTTCCCACAGCTTTTCGCCAGCAATGGACCACACCCAAGAGCCGTTAGCAGCAGGTCTGCTCGCTGGGTTCGTTTCGACTATCGTTCCGTCATCCGTTCCTTCGAATCAGACGCTCTCGGACGGCCATGGAAGCGGGGGTGCTGGGAGAATGCACGAATGGTCATCCTTAATCGGTATCATTACAGCCCTGGCCGGGAATGTGTTGATCTCTCTCGCCCTCAATATCCAGCGCTACGCTCATATTCGAATTGATAAGGAATGGATGCATGATAGGATACAACGGGAGTCGAATTGGAAAAGGTCGCACCCAGGCAGAGATGCAGCGGGCGCTAACGGTGCTGCTGGGGAATACCATGACGAGCCAAGAGGAAGACACCACGAGCCAACTTTCGAGCCTTATCGGGACGAATCCCCAGACCCGCAACATGCGCGCGAGGGCAGCTCCCGTGCTCGGAATCAACAAGGCGAGCAGTCTGCTTCGCATGGTGGCTTACAGGAATCTATCTTCTCCGACCAAACAATCCAACCCGAGGATAAGATCCATCGCAAATCGTACCTCCGTTCTCCGTACTGGTGGGTTGGGATTGTGCTTATGGTTCTTGGGGAGACAGGCAATTTCATGGCCTACGGTTTTGCGCCAGCATCTATTGTCTCGCCTTTGGGCGTCGTCGCCTTAATTTCCAACTGTATCATTGCGCCATTTATGTTGAAGGAGCAGTTCCGCAAACGGGATCTATTAGGTGTGTTTGTCTCGATCGCTGGAGCTGTGGTGGTTGTGATTAGTGCGAAATCGTCCGAGGAAAAGATCGGTCCCCACGATATCTGGATAATGATAACTCAGTGGGAGTTTGAACTATATTTGGGTCTGACCGCGGGTTTAATCGTCGCTCTCATGTGGACAAGTGCGAAGCATGGTTCGCAGACTATTCTCATCGACGTTGGGCTTGTTGCTCTCTTTGGTATGCCGCCCTTTTGTATTATGCGCCATCTACCGCGTGTTACTAATTCTATATACAGGTGGATATACTGCTTTATCAACGAAAGGCGTATCTTCATTGTTGTCGTATACTCTATGGCATGTGATCACTTTCCCTATCACCTATCTTTTGGTGTTTGTCCTTGTTTTCAGTGCTTTAATGCAAATCCGTTACATCAACCGAGCGCTTCAGCGATTTGACTCGACCCAAGTGATCCCGACTCAGTTTGTCCTCTTTACACTCTCTGTGATCATCGGCAGTGCCATTCTTTACCGTGATTTCGAGTCCTTCGGTGCTCAGCGCGCAGGAAAATTCGTGGGTGGCTGTCTCATGACATTCCTTGGTGTATATTTCATCACAAGCGGTAGAGTCCGTGCGGATGATGAGTCGACCTACTCTGCGGACGATGAGGAGCAGGCAATCGGTCTGTTAGCCGGGGAGCGTTACCATGATAATGTTGATGTATCACCGCCAGGACCAGAATCGAGGGTACATAAGCCGTTACAACGTGTCCCTGAGGCTCATGATGAGGAGCCGTCGTCACCCAGGGGATCACTATTCAGCCAAGGCATTGATGGTTTCGAAGATGACCACCCTACACCCAGGGGCATTCTGTCGGCCGCCCCCTCTTTTGAAGATTCACTGACCACTGGATCACTTCGCGCACCATCACCCGAACCTCCTCATTCGCTTATCACGAATCCCTGGGCTGATTCTCAGGAACGCCTTGTCGACTCCCCGGCATCAGAACCCCAGATTCGCCCGGTTACTCCTCCAGAGCAGACTCCCGACCAAACCATGGGATCGACAGTTCTTCTCCGCTTTCCACCTGCACCAGGTGCGGAGAGCAATGCCCCACAAAATGACGACGGCGAGGCGCCAGAGGCCGATCCTGCCCAGCCTGCCGCTCCGGAAACGCCTCCAGCCCGTAGGATGCGCAATTCCATCTCGATGCGTTTTTCGCCTGGTCCGCTTCTTCCCGCTCTTTCCGGCGGATTCAGTGCAGTAGTAGCCGAGTCTCTCCGCCGCGGCGAGTCCAGCCCGGTGAAAGAGCGAAAGGGCAGGAGAAGGACGGACAGGAGGAAACAATCAAGCACGACAGTCTTGGACGGCGCACTTCGCAGAACAGGTGGAGCCAGGGAGGCAGAATACGACTCTGACGGCGCTGTCGAGGACAACCAGGACTCTCCATTTAATGTGTCTACTGGTCGACTCATCTCGACAGGAGGGATACCCACTGGTCCTTCGACCCCGGCTCCCCCACGGGGCATCAACCGCGGACCTCAAAACAACAACGAAGACGTCTCTAGCCTCAACCGCCTTCGAAGCCTTAGTGATTCCTGGAGCGGCGGACCAGCATGGTTAGGAGGTCTCCTCCGCAGAGGCAGCAAACAACACCAACAACCACCAATCAACGAATCCGCCGTCCACGGCGATGAAAGCGAACAACAATCCACTGCATCAGGAGGAAACACGCATTAGCAATGAAATACAAGCGCATACACGACAGCTTCTCAAGGAGTGGGCCGGCTCACTTTGGCGGGTTATTGGTACATACATGTTCATTTTTTATTTTTGCATCTTCTTCATTTTTCATGTGGGATATTAGTGGTTCGGCATTGTCTTTGCTTTTCTTGTGCAGTGTTTGTCAGGTATCATTTTAATAGATTTGTGAATAGTATGGAGCATAGATGCTTATGTTGTTGGTTTGTGGGGATATATATCGTGGACATATGGGACTCGAATTCGACCTGATGGTTATATTTATCTTCCCCGAGTGCATATCAACTTTCATGCAAGATATTATTGCTTCTGTTATGTAGTTTCTGGTACTCAATTCGTAATTGCAATGTACTAGCATCCGATTTCACCTGGAAATAGCAGCTCTTCCAGTAACCACATTCTGCTGCAAATGCATTTGGCCACGAAATAAACCATATAATTCATTGTAAATAGCACAATAAAATAACTTTTTGCATGCAACATATACTCTCATAACAAAACCCCTATGCCTTGATCCATTTTTGAACACCGTACCCTCGCTTACTTTTGATATGTAAAACCAGATCGTCCAGCATATTATGAAATTGGCTAATCTTCAGAGACGTCCTTGGACTCATGTTCCTGCTCCGCACTGTCATCGGCGTCCTCGTCTGGCCTCGATGGAGTCTCGTGATCCTCTTGCGCCCCGGGATCGGTCGTTTTGTCGTCGTCGACAGGAGCGGTGGCGGCGGCGGCGGCGGCGGCGGCGGCAGGAGTAGACGTAGTAGACGCAGCAGCAGCATTCTCATCCCTGCTTTGCTGTGCAGCCTGAGCCTGAGTCTCCCGTCTAGTCTTCGCGCCCTCTTTCAACTTCTCCCACCGTTCTCTGTATCGACCAAGCACGTTTCGTAGTTTCTCGTTTTCACGGCCCGCCTGGCCGAGCTCTTTCTCGCTGGTACGGACTAGTTCTTCGAGTTCCTTTATGCGTTGCTCGTGGTCTGTCGTTGATGGACCGGCGGAGAGCGGTGCAATGGTTGATGTAGCGGCTGATCCTCCGGACGGTGCGGGTAGGGGGTGGTGTTCTGGGGAGGGAAGGTGGTGCATTGCTCGTATGGATTGTTGCAGAGCCATTGAGGAAGACTGCGCGTTGACTTCCCACATGTGTAGACGTTTCGAGAGTGTGTCTGATAGGTGCTTCAGGGCTTGATTCTCCATTTGCAACTCTTCCAGTGTTTTGGGGTTTTGTAGGCTTGTGAGTTTATCCGCGCCGCGGGCTACCCTGGATTTGGCTCCTGTCATGCTGTGGCGCATTTCTGGGGATGGGGTTTCTCGGGCATCGACAAAGTCTTCGTCGACTTCTTCAAAGCTATTTCTTCGCGCTTCCTTTTCAGCTCTGCTTAGTATCCCAGCGTACGAGACAGTTCCGCCAGTCGTGGGGACGACGTAGAATGATTCCGCGGTAGTGTTCGTGCCCCCATTCGTTCCGTCGCGGACGGCTCGCAAGGCAGCCTTAGAGAATATCTTGCTGACGTCTGGCTCTGTAGATGTGCTGGGGCGGTCAGAGATGGCCTGTTGACGATCCAGTCTCGTTTCCGCGGAGGATTTGCCTTTCGTGGATTCTGCCTGGTTTGCATCTGTTCCTAGCGGGAGACCTGCGAATGCCAGGGGTGCAGATATCTTGGAGATCAAGCCTTCAAAAGTGGAATAAAAGCGCTGGAAAGGCTCTTCCGTGATCCGCTTCTGTCGCGGGGAGTCGACTGCATCTACAGGGATAACCTGTTGGGACGTGATGTCCGTAGGGCTGATGCTTGGCGGGGACCATGGTTGTTTGGGTGCTGATACACGACCTGTGCGGTCCTTAGTTGGATAATATTGCGTGCCTCGTAGTTTCGATTCACCCGTCCAGGCCCTGGGTGGGCTGTCTGTCATCTTTGCCCCGGCCTGCTGCGAGGAAAGCGTAGGCGATGCAGGGGAGGCCCGACGAGGATGCGACGGAATCCCCCGTGCGGAGGCCAGATTACTCGCAATTGAAGACGAGGTCTCTCTTGTTGACAGCCGTTTATTCCCGGAAAGTCTTGGAGGCTGCTGAGCAACCGGTTGCTGGGCATTCAACCCCGGTGTAGTGGCAGGCGAAGACGTAGTCTCTGCCGCCACAGCACTCGAGAGATTTTCATGCTGAAAACGAAGAATCTCTGCGAGTTTTTTGTGATGGCCTTCTAGTAGCTGAAGAGTTCTCAGGGCCTGCGAATCATGTCAGATTCTCATGCCACGCGGGGTTCTAGGGATGGAATCCGAGTCCGGTACGTACCTCGCGGTCAGAGCTGGTATTAGCGGCAGTTGAAAACTCGCCAGCCGCGAGGTCGTGCTCCTCGCTCGCTGCTACGGGATTTGCTTTGCGAGTCTCGAGGACTGCGTTGCGCGCATGGGTATGGGCCTGATATTGTCAGATCGAGCCAGGTGTAACGGAGATCGTCCAGCGGGAAAGGACCCTACCAAGGTGAGCGGAGCGGTCTCCATGGCCACAGCAACTGATATATTCAGGTCAGATATAAGAAAAGGTATACATGAGTGCTTGAGAGAGAGAAAACTAGAAAGGAAATGGTGAAGCCCAGTTGTGACGCCATCACGAGACAGCGGTAAGGTGTAACTGTATTATTACGGCTTACTATGCGGACAGGCCAATTAGAGTGAGCGATGGGAGATACCTGACGATACGAGACATGGCATATCTGACATGCCTTGCAGAACAGCATAGAGCAGTATTATACAAGTACATCTGTAGAGGAGTGCAATATACTACCAGTACAAGTGATAACCTGTCATATCATGATTGTCAACCGCCATACTAAAATAGAATCCCCCCTTATATGGCTGTCCCGCCGTTTCGTCCTTCCTTACCTAATCGGGTAAGTCGACGTGCGTGTCTCCTCTTCTCGACTTCTTCTCTTCAACTTCTTTCCTTCTTCAGCACACCTTCTCTCTATTCTACACCTCTCCTTCCTTATATTCTCTCTTTTGTTGCGTGTTGCAGCTTCCTCAGCAGTTGATTGTCTTCCTCTCAGGGCCTCCGTGCTGGTCACAGCTTCTCCGACGGACAGCTGCAACTGTTTCCCCCCGAGTTGTATATCCCGAATACATATCATGCCCTCTGCCGCAATACACTCCTATTTATCTGTTTCTTTCTTTCCTTGAATATCGAATTTCTTTGTCTCCTGGCCCTGCTTTTTGTCTAATTCAAATTCGTCCCCTTTTCATCTTGGCTGCTACTACTATTACTACTACTACTACTCTCCCCGCCGTTATACCCTCTCCAATACACCATGGAGAACCCGCCAACCGCCAAAGAGCTTCCTCCAGCTCCCCTCCTCTCCGAACCCTCGAACATCAGCAAAATCAGTCGCACCCGGACCACTCCGGTTGACCTGGATACCATGGACAGTTCTGGACGGAGCAATGGACGTTCGTCGATCGACTCCACCTCCGAAAGGCCCAAGTCGCAGTCCGGGGAGGCGGCTGACACCGCCAGGGCTGGTCCCAGCGGTTTTTCGAAGCTACTCCGGAGGAAGAAGAACAAGAAGAATCCAAAGCAAACCGATGAACAGTCGACCGATAATGATAGGGATATCCCGGGTTCGCGTGACGGGGATTATGCTGCTTCTTTGTTCGCGAATGACAATAATCCTCTGCCTGAAAATGAGGCTGGGACCCTCTTGGCGGATGATTCTGAATTGGACCGGTGGGTTTCTTTCTGCTAGTTCGAAATGGTGTTTTGCTTTTTTTCGTTGGGCTGACTGTCTTGCTTTTTTTTTTTTTTTTCCCCTATAAAGGTCCCTACAAAACTCTTCCTCGAACAACGGCATTAATACAACGTCATCGCCTTTGATTCAGACAACCTCCGTCGATGCTACTGATACCGAGGGCGTACAAGTGGATGTAGAATCCGCCGTGAGTGGTTCCAGTGCTACTGCATCCGATTCCAATCCCGACGCAGATCCGTCGAAATCTGCTACACAAAATCCATCGACTTTGGAAATCCCAGAAAGTCGTGCTGGTGGGAAACGGAGGGGTACATCGCCTGGACGGCGATTCAAGAATGCGTTTAGCAGCTCTGCCCAAGACAAGAAGGATACCGAGAGTGGTCGCGAACGTTCATCTTCTACTTCGAGCAAGCGGAGCATGACGCTCTTTGGAGGCAACGGTAGAAGAGGAAGCTTGTCTGCGAAGAGAGCACAAACATCCCACGGTATCGTCGCCGAACCACCTCCACCACTCCCCCCTATTCGTACGGACCTCACAGAGGACAAGCCTTCCGAACTGTCAGAGCGCCCAAGAACACCGCCTCATACAACGTTACCGGTGCCAGCGCCGCATACCACCGTGACACCACCTACGCCGTCAGAGCATCGACTTGAGTTCCCCAAACTGATCGATTCTCCGGAAGTTACCAGCTTCCCCGAATCGATCACACCAGGCGAGGGTATTGTCGTGAGTTCGTCAGGGAACATGATCTCTCACCGCCGGGTTCGTTCAGCGTCGTCCGCCCACCGGCCTAGCAAACTATCGAATTCCATTTCCGTGAGCCCCACCATCGAAGAAGTCAAATCCGGCTCGAGGACCCCTTCTGCTGCCCAGCAGGCTGGCTTCTTTTCCTCAATGTTTTCCGCAGCCCAAAACGCTGCCTCTACGCTCAGCAGCAGCCTGAATAATCAACCCCGTAATCCATCACAGCTGGACGGCACAACAACAAACGCATCGCAGACCAATAACGGAGCGGAGGATGCAAAAGGGGACAGCAACAATAGCAACGGTGAAGAAAAGAGATTACTGGCAATTGAGACGCTCGGATCTGGCGATTTGGACTTTAGTCACCTGGAAGTCAATGTACCTCCGGGTGGTTCAGTGTCGACCCCGGACGGGATCGTTATCACGAAGCCGGATCTACCACCTGAGAAGCGCAAAAACATGGCTGTCTACCAACGGGACGAGGAGGCAGCAGTGCTTGAAGGCAAGAACGCTGCTCATGCTGTTCACATGGCCTATGAGAAGCCCTCTGACGTGTTTGTAGTTCCCCCTACTGATGAACCTCTGGAGCTTGGGTCCACAACTTCTCTCCCCAAAGACTTTGGCGATGATCAGCCTCCTCCGAGTGGTGATATCCTTGACGCAGATCTTGGCACTAGGTCAAGACGAAGTCCCAGTTTACGGGGCCGTCTGATCGGGCGCCATCGCGGTTCTTCTGCGGCTACAACATCATCAACGGTTGGTGCGCTTGCCGGTGCCGGTGCTGTTGCTTTGACTGCCCCGGGTGCCACCCCGAGTGTTCCGCGATCGACAGGGTTCGCCGTTGCTGGCAAGAAGCGTAACAGGGACTTTCATCAGCTGTTCAGGAGTGTTCCTGAAGATGATTACTTGATTGAAGATTACAGCTGTGCGTTGCAGCGAGAGATCATTCTCGCTGGTCGTATCTACGTTTCCGAAGGCCATATCTGTTTTTCCAGTAACATCCTGGGATGGGTCACCACCCTCGTGATCAGCTTCGATGAAGTGGTAGCAATAGAAAAAGAGTCTACGGCAATGGTCTTCCCCAATGCTATAGCGATCCAGACCCTGCATGCTCGTCATACTTTCCGCAGTCTGCTTAGTCGAGAGTCAACCTATGATCTGATGGTGAACATCTGGAAGATTAACCACCCGGCTTTGAAGAGTTCTATCAATGGGACACGGGTTTCTCATGGCACCGGCGACAAGACCGAGAAGGCCGGAGAAAGCGATGTGGAAAGCGATGAAGACGACGAGGAAGACGAAATCTACGATGAGGACGAAGACGGGGACACGGTGGACAGCTTTGTTGAAGCCGCAAGCGTCAATGGAAGCGAACCAACAAATCCAAGAAAGGCCCTGAGCCGTCAAGCCTCTGGTAACATTCCCAAAGCTAGTGCCAACGGACCTGACGCTGGTGATAACGGCAACTCTGCCTCTGGGGATACGGACTTTCCGGGGCCTGCTACACACGCGCCAACCGAATACACTGACCCGAATGGCCAGTATGATAAAGTCATCAAGGATGAAGTTATCCCCGCTCCTCTGGGCAAGGTCTACTCTCTGGTTTTTGGGCCGGCGTCTGGGGCATTCGTTCCAAAGTTCCTCGTCGACAACCAGAAGTCAGGAGAGCTCCAGTTCTCGAGCGAGAAGCAAGGTCTTACTAATGACAGTCGGAATCGAGAATATTCCTACATCAAGCCATTGAACGGTTCGATCGGTCCTAAGCAGACCAAATGTATCAGTACCGAGTACTTGGATTTTCTGGATTTGGAGAAAGCGGTTCTCGTCACCTTGACCACTCAGACCCCTGATGTACCCAGTGGAAACGTGTTCAGTGTGAAGACGAAATACCTGTTCACGTGGGCGGCGGGCAACCAAACGCGCTTCCTCATGACTTGTACCATTGAGTGGACGGGGAAGAGTTGGCTGAAGGGCCCGATCGAAAAGGGTGCCATCGATGGTCAAAGCGGGTTTGGAGGCGATTTGATCCAGGCTATCAAAGGTGAGATTGCTCCTCGTGCTCGCCCAGGCACGGCCAAGCCTGGCAAAGGTAAGGGCAAGCGCAAGAAGGGAGATGCCGCTGGTCAAGAACCTGCGCCTGCCGTCGCGGCGACTGATGCCACCGCGAGCAAAGCCGATTCCTGGGGAATGTTGGAACCGCTTCAAGGAGTACTCGAGCCTGTTATGGATATCCTGAAGCCCTTGGTGAGTGGCAATGTTGCCATTGCGATTATCGGCATTCTTCTTTTCCTCGTATTTTTCCGAACACCCTTCCGGTCGACGGTGTCGTCGTCGCACGACATAGGGTGTCCGGGGTACACCCTTCCTCAGCGTCTTGCCGCTTATGAGGAGATGTGGCGGAGAGAAGAAAGTGAACTTTGGAGTTGGTTGGAGGACCGAGTTGGTCTTGAAGGAGCCCTATTCCCAATGGTCAGACCGTCTGTGTCGCCATTACGCCAGAAGGCTCAGCAGCTGCGAGCTGAACGAGAACTGTCGGCAAAGATGAGCGATGACAAGATGACTGATCGGGAGATGGATGCTGCCATACGGACCACGCGCGAGAGACTCGATGCTCTCGAGGACATTTTAAACAAGCGCAAAGCGCACTCGATTGTTGAAGAAGTGCAATCGCGTCATGAGCTGTAGGAGCTTGTGCTTCTCTGTTGCTTCTTTGAAGCATAAAAGCCTATGTCTGCTCCCTTGTCTTTGGGTTGCAGCATGCCATTCATTCATCATTTTTTTCCCTTGCTTTTCTTTTTTCATCTTCTTTTGGTCTTTTGGCTACTCTTGTTCTACCTTTATTCCATTGTCAGCGTGGTCGTTGGGGGTATTCTTTGATTCTTTCCATATTTTCTATATCTTCTTGTTTCTCAACCCTTGTCTTTGTCCATCGAGCATGGTTGATCTTATTTTGCATAGTGCATACCTGCCTTGTCTGTTTTTTTCTTTGTACATGAGCGCCAACTACTTGTCTATACCAGTCTCAGGTTTTCCTTTTCCTTGCCCGTTTGTTTACCGTTTTGTACGAACATCGTACTCTCTTTGACATTGCTTTTTCTTTTCCTTATGGCTTTTTTTGGCTGAGTTTCATGTGTTTGGGATATGCACCAGGATAGCTTGATTTGATATATTCTATTTATATTTCGAGTTAATAGAGTTATCGCCTCAAGGCGGAAAAGTGATTACTCTTCTGTTAGGGTTCAATGCGATTGCTTTGGATAGTTGATTTGGTTTTATTAGCAATGGACCGCCGTGTATATGGTCCTGTTTATTCATGTACACCCGTTGTAGTTGTAGTTGTGGTTGTATCCGATAACGCCGTATCCATAAGCCATGATGTACCCTGAACATCGAGGGTATTCCAAGAAGTCAAGTAGTAAATACAAGCAAATCCTGACCAACGGAGTGTAGCAAAGCAAGGCCAGGTCGGCTAAGAAGAAGAAAAGAATAGCAAGTATTACAACAGTATAGACATAAAAGTACATCCAGAAATCCCACCGTATATATCGGATATAGAAAGCAAAGCAAGTCAAGCCAAGTCAGTAGATCTCGTTATCATGGTCGCGAAGTCGTGTATCAGTAAATAAAAGATATATAAGAAAAAAGGTGATCAAGAAAAGAAGAAGAATAGAAGAATGTAACCCCAAAAGAAGCGCAGGGCAGGGCTAGGACAGGTTGGGGCAAGGCTAGGTCCCCTCATACGGCGAAACCTGCGGCGCGAGGACCGAATTCGATGGCCCCGAAGACGTATGACTGAGCGACGCATTCCTCTTCTCCTCCTTGCGCCTGCGCTTCTGCATGATCTTCATGGCCTCGGAGGTGAGTTTCTGGCGGAACATGCGTTCCACGACGTCCTTTTTGCGGGTCATTCTGTCGCCAATCATGATCATTACGCCGCCGGAGATGTTGCATGCGATAGAGCAGCAGAGGATAACTGTTGTCAATGCGAAGGGGCGCACGTGGTAGTTTATACTCCAGGTACAAGTACCCAGGGCGATCTGCAGCATGGAGTGGCAGTCGAGCACGACGACGATGGCGATGAGCAAACGGAGGGGAAAGGCGTAGTGGGTGACTGTTTCGTGTGGTTTGTAGAAGGTGTGTGATTTGGCGAATTTCTTCTGGTGATGGATGAGGCGGGCTTGTTGGATGCGGTCTAGGACGGAGAACTCGTAGGCTTCGTCCTTTGGGGTGTCGCCCCATTCGACGTCGATGTCGATTTCGCGGCGGACGGGGAGGTCGTTTTTGTTTTTGAGAGAGGGGAGGGCGCGCTGTTTGCGGATTTTCCAGGTGAGGAAGGTGTAGCGCGCGATGAAGATCATGTGGTAGGTGTCTATGGCGCGGAAGGGGGCGAGGCCGTCGCCCATGATGGCGAAGAGGGCGACGAGGATGTTGTCGATGATGTTGATTACGTAGAGTTGTTTACCGCCAACGTTGATCCAGCCTGTTTTGTTAGTTTGGCCATGGATAATGGTGGAAGGGGGTGCTTACCGATAAGGAAGAGAACCCAGGCTAGACCGAAGAGAGTGATCAGGGTTGCATAGAGAGTAACCAGAAATCCCAAGGCTGTAGCCGTTAGCTTTATGCACAGAGGACTAAGTGAGAGGAGGACTCACGTTTAGAAACATATTGCCCGAACCCCTTCATCGCACGCTTGAACTTGTTGCGACGAGAATGCAGCATGTGTCGGACATGATCGTTCAATTCCTCTATATCTTCCTTGGTCCAGCCCTCGAGATTGGTCTCGTCGGGCAAGACGGCAAAGCGCGTTTCTCCTGCGTCCAAAACAGAGGATATACTAGACAGATGCCGTAGATTCTTCATGTCTGAACGCGGCTCTAGGTTGTCACCGGCATCGTCGGTTATGGTGCCTTCTTCCTCTGTGACGGCTTCATGATGAGGAGGGGAGAGGGTGTAGGTGGGCTCGCGGTTGACAAAGCCAAACAGGTCAGGGACGAAGAGGGAGTTTTGGACGTTGGTCAGGGTCGATAGAGCGGACACTTCGGGATCTACATTGCATGTTAGCATAGAGCTTGAATGCATAAGGCTGCACGTGCTTACCAATAACGTCCAAAACGTTTACAATATCCGGATCATATTCATGTGATCGATCATAATCCTCATCCCGGTAATGATTCCAATCAATTACTTTAGGGACGGGTCCATTCACAGTTGAAGCGCGATTCCGAGAGAACCGGTTCAAAGCCGCCTGACTGGTTCGCCGCAAGCGACTGTCGGCCCTTGGTCGCACGACCGGGGGAGGCATAACGGCCAAGTTCTCAGAATCCTCATGATTATCATTCTGAGGGTTCTCAGGGTTGTTCTCAAGATTGTTATCCTGTCTCTCTGAAGGCGAACGAGGACCACGACTCTGATTAGTCCTCACCTCAGCCAACGGCAGCATGGGCGTTGCGATGCGCGACAACGCAACCGGCGACGGCGACGACCATCGCCCCGGACGCGGCTCAGAGCTACTGCGACGACGACTCCCTTGCCACGACTCATCCTCCTCTTCGATCTGCGTATGTTCTCTCCCAGGCCCGGGACTCCTGTTCCTGGTCAGAAACGCCGTGGCGCTATCATCGGCGGCCGTTCGGCGGTTCGAGTTCTGGGGATTCTGGTTCGGGTCGTCGCCACTGCTACCCAACGAGGAAACGGAGGTGAGGCGCGAAAGACGAATACTTGGGCGACGGGATCGCGACAGAGCTCGAGGTCTGGGGGTATGCGCGGTGGGCGTTAGGGAGTTGTTATCGAACGCCGGAAACGGAGCACCGTTAGGACGGTCGTCTGGACCACCGACCGGCTCAATGCGATCCATTGAGAAGCCGGGGTCGGGAGGTGTGGATTGTAAGGGAGGGTGTGTTTAGTGAGTAAAAGAATGACAGTCGAGGAATAACGATAGTGTATATATAGTCGAGTTCAAGGCATGATCAATGGGTAGTTGTTGGGAGAAAAAGGTGGAGAGAGAAAAAAAATAAAGTGAGGAGAAAGTGATTGACTAAGCACCTACCAGAAAGATAGCAGAAAAGATCAGCGAAAATGATATAATTCAAGCATGGACTAAAGAAGGAAGGCGGCAATCACAATTAGCTGCATTAAACCTGTATTTAGCAGGTTCTGTCAAAGTCTCTGCTATGTATGCCTATGTATAGCGGAGTGATATAACAGTGCATAAAGAATGAAGCAAAGATCTTTCAACTATTTTAAGACTATTGACGCTGCAACAAAGAGAAAAAGGAATAAAGATAGCATAATGCCAGGTACAGGACAAGTGACTCTCCGCAGAAACTACTACTATGGAGTATGGTGGACCATGAGACACCAAACCAGAGAATTACCAAACAAGGCAAGTCGTCACCGTTGGATGCGATCCACAGAGTACTCCGTACTTGCAGCCCGTCAAAGCGCCGGACATCGTGGCAGCCATTCCAGCCAACGAGAATCTGGTGGCCTTGTATGTATTAGGCGCGCGGCAACCAGTCAGATGTGCTATGGGGGTGAACAGCCCATCAGAGTCGCTGGTCTCAGACTCGCATGAAGCGGTCGTGCAGGGCGACGCCAAGAGGCGAGATCGGATCTTCGTCCACGCATGGTGGATTCGACAGGCTGGATTATTCAACACTTTCGGTGGATGCCTCCAGAGTACAGAGTAGACTGGAGGTACTCTTCCTCTCTTATCCCTATAGTGGCTAGTAGGATACCCCAGTAAATATATGTATAGGATGGCACATTGACTGTTGCCTGTCAGTACATTATAGTACATAGCATCCGTACTATGTGTTGTGTGGATGGACGCTGCCCAAACAGGAAATGCATAGACGGGACGGCAGAGCAGTGATCCATGACGTCGGTGGGGAGAGAGCAGGAGAAGAACATGATATAGATCAGAATCATAGAATTGAATAGGACTGTTATATGGAAGAAAGTATAAAGAACAAACATCAGGCGTAAAAAGATACATAATACGATAATATAGAATAGTTAACACTGTAGAGAAAACAAAATTGTAGTGATGTCAACTTCTGCCTTGGTGCCTTGGTGCCTTCCTGCCTGACCGCCCTTTTCTCTCACCTTCTTCAGAGCTCCTTTTCACCTCTTCGACTTCATTCCTTCCTCTCTCAGGCAACTCAACTCTCCTGCTTCTTTCCCCCCCCAAGTTTCCTCTTTTTTTTCACGAATCTAGGGCACCAAGCTACCCTGTTCTCCTCCCCCCTCTTCAATCTGTCAATTTTCTACTCTTCCCAAAGGCAGCCTTAAACGCCGTGACACATACCCTCAAGACCACCTCTCCTCATCCATCTACTGTGTCCTCAACCCTCAAGATGTCTACTGCCGTCGAAAACGTCGCCGACAACGTCGCCTCCAACACCACCAACGAGGCCCCCAACGGCACTGCTCCTGCCCAGGAACAGCAGCCGCAGCCCACCGACGCTGCTGCTGCCAGTGCCGATGAGGGACGTCGGCTGTACATTGGGAACCTCGCATATGCGACCACTGAGGGGGAGCTCAAGGAGTTCTTCAAGAACTACAAGATGTAAGTCTTTTTTTTCTTTTCTCTTCCGCTGCCTTTTCAGTGTTTCCTGTCTATTTGTTCTTGAGTCACCGTTTCCCCTCCCGCTTGCCAATACTGCCACGTGTGAGACGTCGTCTCAACCACCATCACCTTGCAGCTGTCACTACATCCTTACTTGACCTTATACTCTGATTTCATTGCTTCGTTGCGTTCTTATTGCTTGTTCTCTGGAAAATATCTAACTCCCGCAGTGAAAGCACCTCCATCCCCGTGAACCCCCGCACCAACCGCCCCGTTGGCTACGCCTTCGTGGACCTCGCCACCGCACACGAGGCCAGCGCTGCCATCCAAGAGCTCTCTGGCCAGGAGATTCTCCAGCGTAAGGTTTCGGTCCAGTTGGCCCGCAAGCCTGAGCCTGCGGAGGCCAAGGAGGGTGCTGCAAGTGGCGGTGAGGGCGAAGGCCGCAAGAGGACCGGCGGTCGGGGCCGTGGCCGTGGCCGTGGTCGCGGTCGTGGAGGTCGCGTCGGACGTGGTGGCCGCTCTGTACGTTTCCTCCCCCTGAAATTTAAAATACGAAAGTATGCTAACACGAGTAGGACCAGGCCCAGAAGACTGAGGCCCCCACCAACGTCCCTGCCCAGGCTGATCCTTTGACCGACAACCAGGCCACCGAGCAGGGCAAGCCTCGTGGCCGTGTCCAGCAGAAGCAGCGTGGTCCCCCTGAGGATGGTATTCCGTCCAAGACCAAGGTCATGGTGGCTAACTTGCCGTATGATCTGACCGAGGACAAGGTACGTAACATTCTCTCTGACAGAAGAGTCCAGCTACTAATCCCTCACAGCTCAAGGAGCTCTTCAGCGCCTACCAGCCGGTCTCCGCCAAGATCGCCTTGCGTCCCATTCCTCGTTTCATGATCAAGAAGCTCCAGGCTCGCAACGAGCGCCGTAAGGGCCGTGGTTTCGGTTTCGTCACTCTCAGCTCGGAGGAGCAGCAGGAGAAGGCCGTCAAGGAGATGAATGGCAAGGAGATTGAGGGTCGGGAGATCGCTGTCAAGGTCGCCATCGACAGCCCCGGTAAGGAGGATGACGCCCCCGAGGCTGAGAAGCCCGAGGAGGCCGCCCCTGCTGCGGGTCAGGAGAACGCCCCGGCTGCTGCTTAAGCAGCTTGTTTTTCTTTGATTGACAATGCCGTTCCTGTCCAGAACGAGTCTGTCCAAGTGCAGGGTTATGTTGAAGTAGGACAGACGGAAGTGTAAGAGATGACCATTGTTTGGAGGTTATCTTCGTGGTTCTCACGAAGGCACCGTGGAAGTCTACTTTTGAAGGGGAATATGCGATTAACGTGTTTGACGTACGATGATTTGTTATGTTGGAGAAGGTGGCATTGTCGAAGATGCACTCACCACCACTGCTACTGGGAGATGATGAGAATTCATCTCTTGCTTGACCGACCTTATATCTTACACACCATATCCTGTTGACGATTTTGTCTCTTCTGCTGTGTCCTATATCTTAGCTACTGTTTAACTTATGATGCCGCAAGCTGGCCTTGAAATGACGCTGTGCTATCCGTACTAGACTACATGTAGTATAGATTTCGGCCTGAATAAACATGGCAATGCGCCTTGGCACGGAGATCATTAGAGCCGCAACCTTCACATTCCTAGTACTACTCCGTACTCTGTACATACACTACGCTAACGAGACTTTTTATTTACTGTCACCTACTTGTTTTTTACTCTACTATTCGACCTGTGCATTCGATCTGCACATTCTGCGGCGAACGGCAACAACTCGCCGCAACGAGGCGCGCTCCAAATCGCCCCACACCGCACTCCCTGGCGTTCGACCCAGAGCACCTTCACGATCCTTGACGAAGAGGGACTCTAGAAACTCGTCTTGAAGTCCCTCTAATCGCTACTTTTCTTGCTTTAAATATCCAACGCGTCATGTCTCGAATGTGGGAGGTCGACCCGGAGACGAGAGCCAAGGTACAGACTACGGAGTCTACGTTGCGGTTCGATGGCACTGGATAGCATGCTAACTGATCCTGGTGCTGTTTTCTAGCTCCTCCAAATCTCCAAGACCAACGGAAACGACAGATGTTGCGATTGCAACGCACCATCGCCCCAATGGGTCTGTCCACTCCCCCCCTGGCGGACCTTCTACACACCTCCCAGAACACATTATCGCTAACAGTCATGGTGCAATGCAATACAGGCCTCCCCCAAATTTGGAATTTTCATCTGCCTAAACTGCGCCGGCACCCACCGCGGCCTGGGCGTACACATCTCTTTCGTCCGCTCAATCACCATGGACGCCTTTAAGACGGGCGAAATCCACCGCATGGAACAAGGCGGTAACGAACCCTGGAAGTCGTTCTTCGATAACCACGCCATTACACAGTCTGAGGGACGGACGTTTGAGGATTCTACGATTAAGGAAAGATATGAGGGGGAGGTCGGTGACGAGTGGAAGGAGAGGCTGGCGGCGAAGGTGGAGGGGAGGGAGTATGTTCCTGGGCAGCGGGAGGTTAAGAAGAAGGAAACACCAGCGGCGAGTCAGGGACCAAATTCGATATCCAACACCGGGCCGAGAGGACCCTCGCCTGCTCTTAGTGAGGGCGGAGGAGTAGGAGGAGGAAAGAAAGAGCGCAACGAGGCGTATTTCGCAAAACTGGGGACCGCAAACGCCACGCGGTCTGAGTCCCTGCCTCCATCGCAGGGTGGGAAGTTTACTGGGTTTGGAGGCGGATTGCCGCCGAGTTCGCCGGCGGGATCGAGGAGTTCGTTTATGGGCGGTGCTGGCGGGGCGCCTGCATTGGATGACTTTCAGAAGGATCCCATGGGCACGTTGACGAAGGGGTTTGGGTGGTTTACATCGGCTGTGGGGAAGAGTGCGAAGACGGTGCATGATTCGTATATCCAGCCTACGGCGAAGCAGGTGCGCCCCCCTCTCCCCTTTCCCCCATTCACCTCATTCAAAACATCTAACTGATAAAATGTAAAGCTCGCCGAATCCGACTTCGCAGCCCAAGCCCGCCTGCAAGCCGCGCACCTCGGCCAGAACATCCAAGTCGGCGCGCGCGGCGCCGCAGAGCAATTCAACCGCTTCGTCGAGGGCCAGGACGAACATACCGCGTCTTTAGCTAGACGCCGCGGGGAACCTGAGCGGAAGGACTTTTGGGATGATTTTGCGGCGTTGGGGGCGGAGGGGCAGGCGCAGGCGCAGCATCGGAGGAGTGCGAGTCGGCCTAATGCTATTGGGACTGCGGCTATGAAGCCGGGGGCTACGGGGGCGGGGACTGGAACTGGGGCGACGGGTAGTGCTGGTGCTGCGGGCAGTGGGAGTGGGAGTGGTGCTACTGGGACTGCAAAGGGGCAGGGGCAGCAGCATGAGGAGGGGTGGGATGAGGATTGGTAGATTATACTCTTGTTTTGTAACTATTGGTATTTTTTTTTTTTTTTTTTTTTTTGGTACATTGTTTTGATGTTTATTCCCACTGTTGTATACAGAGTTGGACTTGGATAGTATCATGGAGGAGTATATGTGATCTTCATACATACAGCAACTTATAGAGTACATACAATCCATGACATGATACGAGACGTAGATGAGTTAATCTTCAAATGCATCCCTCTTCATCACGAACAAATAACCGGTTAAACGTAGCCCTCAGATCGAACCACGCCCTCGGCTCTGGGGTACAGTTATCATCCGTCGATAAACCAAGCAAAATCTCGCCCTTAAGCCTTTCCTCAATACCCCTTTTCAGTCTCCTTGTCTGAGTCCAGGTCTGTGGTGTGGTAATACGTGATACCACACTGGAGAGTAACGCCGTTGTGGATGAGCTTGAGCAGTCTGCCCAGCGTTCCTTCATTCTCTCCAGCTTTATCGCTGATCGACATACCTAGTGGCTGCTGGATCCCGCTAGAACAGACGTCGTCGTGTCGATCGATGCCGCTTAGGTTGGTGTGCTCGTTAGGGTTTGCTGAGGAGTTGATGTCGCCCGGGATTATTATAACATAAGATCGATATCTATTGAGAGACTTGGATTGTGATGCATGATGAGCGTCCGGATAAATGAGGCAATGGTGGAAGCTACCAGGAAGGAAAAGAGAAACATCATGGATAATATGAATATAGTAGATTCAAGTATCTAAGACTAAATGTAGAGTCCGCGCACTAGGCGAACATCTTGGTCCACCTCTCTCTCAATCCATGAGCCGCCGCCTTTGGCTTCCGATCCCTGGTAAACACACCCTTCTTATTCCCATCAACCCGCGTAATTCCCAGTGCAGTCTGGAAATCCGCAAAATTCCAAACATGCTCACCCACAACCGACTCCATCTGGTCAAACACCCGATGATACATATCGAGCATCTTCACCTGGAACTCCTCGCTCCAGGGAACATCGAGAACAGAGTGCAGGCCTGCAATAGTATCCGCGCCGTACTCAGTCATGACGATGGGCTTCTCGGGGAACTTCTCTTGCCAGCCGCGGAGCTCCTTCTCAAGCTCGGCTTCAGCCTCGTCGATCTGACCGGTCTCCGAGTACCAGCCGAAGTACCGATTGAGACAAAGGACGTCGAAGAAGTCGGAGATGGTGTCCAGTTCGTATGTGGCTGAGCCGAGGTTGGCGTAGGTGATGGGACGGGTTGAGTCGAGCGAGCGGGTTAGCTTGGCGAGGGGCTCGAAATACTCGCGGGCCCCGTCTTCGTCGGAGGCAGGTTCGTTGGCAATTGACCACATGACGACGCTGGCGTGGTTCTTATCTCTCGCGATGAGCTCGCGGATGGCGTGCGCGTGCGCCTCACGGGTCTTGTTGTTGATTCCATCGGGTGTAAATGTCGCAGGGGCGTCACCACCATCAAGACCGGCGTCGAGGGCAAATGCCAGACCAACGGCGGGTGTCTCGTCGATGACAACGATACCGTGCCTGTCTGCGAAATCCATGACCTCCTCGGCGTAGGGGTAGTGCGAGGTGCGGAACGAGTTGGCTCCTATCCAATTCAGGAGCTGGAAGTCGTGGACCATGTATGCTTGGTCGTGGCCCTTGCCGCGGACAGCGGTGTCTTCGTGCTTTCCGAAACCGGTGAAGTAGAAGGGCTTGTCGTTGATGAGGAACTGGGCTCCGCTGACTTTGATGGTGCGGACGCCTGTGGCGACGCTGTAGGTGTCGAGGACTTTGCCGGAGGAGTCCACGAGGTCAGCGCGGAATTGGTAGAGGTAGGCGGCGCCGGGTTGCCAGAGCTTGACGGAGTCGATGCGGACGGTGCCCTTGGGTCCGGAGGCCTCAGAGATAGTCTTTCCTTCTTCGTCAAGGACGGAGATCTTGATGTTGCTTCCAGTTGTCGCGTTGCTGGACATCTTAATGGCATAGTTGATGAGGCCGGTTTCATCATCAACGTCAGTGACGACGGTGATATCCTGAATATGCTGTTTCGGAACAGAGTAAAGCCAAACGGACCGCGCAAGACCAGCATAGTTAAAGAAATCATGCTGATAATCCTGCATCTTCCTCCCGGTATTCTCCAACACCTGAACCTTGCCCGGGGGAATCGTCTGATAAGTCAACTCATTATTCACCGCAATCGTCAACCGAAACTCCTCTCCCGCAGCCACAAGATCCGTAATATCCGCCTCAAACGGCGTATACCCGCCCACATGCTCCGCGACCAGACGATCATTAACGTAGATACGACCATGGTGCGTGGCGGCTTCAGCGCGGACTAGATACTGCTCACCAGACCAGCCTCGCGGCACGATCACCGAGCGCTGGTAGTACACCCAGCCGACGTGGTCGTGGATCTCGTGGGAGACGAAGATGTCGTTGTAAGAGGCTGGGACGGGGCATTCGAGGCCCTTGGGCAGTGGTCCGGTCCAGGGCTGAGCAGTGGAATTGTCATCGGACGCGAGGACGAAGTTCCATAAGCCGTCGAGAGAGACGAGGTCTCGGGAAGTGGTTCGTTGGGGCTTAAGGTTCAACAGGGGTTGCTGGCCATCTTGAACTGAGCTGCGTAGGCGATGGCTGTTGCCCGTGGGAACGGACAACGCATGGGGGATGAGAGATAAAAGCGATAATCCGGTTAGGAGCTTCATCTTGCCAACGTAGTCACTCGAGTGCTCGTTCTGAAGGGCTTGGCTGTGATAGTTTCCATGGTTGTGATGGCCGATATATATACTGCCCTAAAGCAAGAATCGGTAATTGACCTATGCCCCTGTCATCAACCGACTCACCTATTTTATTGACTAGGAGCATCGTAGACAATTTCAATAGTCCAGTTGCATTTGTCATTTACTCGTTAGGGTTATTGCCAAGATAGGCTCTCAGATATTTTTGCGGGGGCGGACCCGACATCTACAGGTGCAGCCAAGCCCCAGAATGCGGAGATGACGGCAACTTAATAAGAAAAATCTGGGGTTGAATTGCCGCCGCCGGCAATTAATGCGCTGGATGTTGTGTATTGTTCAGTAGTCATAAAAACAGGATATAGACCCTGATGCCGCGGCAGCAATTCCGCGTTATATCCGCGGGCTTTGCTGCCGAGGATTGATTTGTAAGAAGTCGATGTTGAGAGTACTCGAGAGGTCTGTTCGCAGGGAATGGTTGTTAATGCTAGAAATGGGGAATACTAGCAAGGATGTCTGTGAAGGTAAGAGTACCGTTGCGAAGGTTATAGTGCTTCTGGGATATCAGTTTTGTACAATGATATACATACATCCTATAATACAGACATAACATCATCCAAATCTTGACCCGAAATTAATCACAGCCCACCCCTTAACTCTATCAAAACCGCCTTCTGCCTCGGCGCACTCATCCGCTCAAACCGATCCACACTCATGACAAACGTGCCACGACCCGCTGTCAAACTTCTCAGATGCTTTAGATACCCGACCATTTCCTTCAACGGCACCTTTGCGGCTATAGTCCGCGGGCGATTTGCCGATCCAGACACAGGGTCCGTGTTCCCTAGAGACCCGCCGCCGATGGAGGTTGTCTCGAAGGGATCGCGCGGTGCGTAGAGCTTGCTAGTGTCGATAGGAGGTAGGTCCTCGGGTGGTTGTTGGGGAGGGGAGTATGATGATGTAGGGGAAGAGGCGAGGTTGGTTGTAGGAAGGGTGAGGTCTTCGTCTAGAGAGATAATTTGGCCGCCGCGGGAAGAGGAAATGTCGTGGACGACAGCGCCAAGAGAGGCTTCGTCGACAGAGATAATTACATTCATGAGGGGTTCCATGAGGGCAGTACCCGGCGTGGGAGATGTTCCTGGTGCTGACTGAGGAGAAGAAGGTGGAGGGAGGAGGGTGTGTAGAGCGGCGGTTGTGGAGAGCCGAGCGGCGGAAGAGACGGCGGAGGCGGTAGTGTCCGTGCCGTAGAGGTGTTCGGTTGCGTCGAAGGTAAGGGTGACTCGTGTGCTGTGCATGGGGAAGGTGAATTGGGGACCGCGGGCGAGGGCGGCGAAAACACCATTTTGGAGAGCTGCGCGGAAAGTTGGAATGTCCAGGCCGGCTGGGAGGAGAGGACTCTCTTCGATGCCTTTTTTGTTAGTTTCGACCTGGAGGTTTGGTGTAGTGATGATGATTTGGTTGTTTTCGTGTGTGATGATGGAGAGGATGTCGTTGCCTTCGGAATTGGTGGAATCCATGTATGGATCCCAGGGCTCGACAACCGCAGTGCAACCAGCCTTGCCCTTACGGCCGGCAATTTCTTTGTCAAAGATTCTGGTCACAGGGGTAGAAGCTCCCAACGGTGCTTCACGGTATCCAATCTCAATCCGACCCATGCTGGCCTTAGCCTTGAGGTCGTTGAGAAGCCGATCCCGAGCAATCTCAAGATGTAGTTCGCCCATCCCGCTTAGAAGCGTCTGCCCTGAGTCTTCATCGACTGTCACATGCAAACTGGGGTCTTCTCGTAAGAGAAGCGCCAGCGATTCTTCGAGCTTCTTTTCCTCGCTCAGACTGTGCGGCTCTACACCAGCGAAAAACACCGGCGGAGGGACATCAATAGGACGGAGCTGCAGCGTGTTCAATGGCTCTGGAGGTGTTGACTTGTGTCCGGCATACGAGACCAGGGTATCTCCCGTCCGCGCATGCTTCAGACCAACCACGACACCAATATGGCCCGCGGGGATCGAGTCCACCTCGACAGCGTCGTTGGCGTACATCTTCAAAAGACGGGGCACACGTTCTGAGACATTAAGGTTGGTGTTGAACAGAGTGCTGTTTCGATCCAGTGATCCTGAGTAAACTCGCACGTACACCAGGACTCCCCGCTTGGCGTCATTAACCACCTTGAAGGCTAGACCACAGCCCTGGAGTTTCTCGATGGAGCTCTGTGATTCTGCCTGCAGGTTCTTCTTACTCTTCTGCTTCTTGCCGCCAGACGCGGCTTGCTTCTCATTCTGTTCCACTAGGAGGTCCCCTGAAAGCAGTCTTCGAAGGCCACCCTTGACATTTCCGATGCTGACCTCCGGGTCTGCAGTCTCGAGCGGACTGGGAAGAAGGTTGATCACAGAGTCTAGTAGAGGCTGCACCCCAATGTTGCGGAAACTGGCACCTGCGAACACGGGAATGACCCTACTCGATTTGTTTTCAATAAGACAACGGCGGAGGCTGTTGAGGATGTCTTGGGGCGGAACCGCTAAGTGATCCTCGTCGCATTCAAAGAACTTTTCGACCAACTCGTCGTCATGCTCGCTCAGAAGCTCGACCAAAGCAGCCCGTGCACGCCGAAGCTCCGCCGCCAATTGGCTTTCTTCCTGGTCCAATTGCTGGAGATCCAACATCTTTACAGACTTGCCGTCGCCTTCGCTCCATCGTAGACCATGAAGGTTGACCACGTCCGCGACTCCCACAAAGCGGCCATCTCCGCCTTCAAACCACGGTATCTGACAGACAGCCGGCCAGCCTCCAAGTCTCGATCCCACTTCTTTTACCGTCCGTCCGAAGGCCGCTCCATCACGATCGAGTTTGTTGACATACACTAGTCTTGGAATCCGGTATGTGCTAGCTTGATGCCAGACCTGCTCCGTCTGAGCTTCGACACCCGCAACGCCATCCAGAATACACACGGCCCCGTCCAGAATGCGCAAAGACCGCATGACCTCGAATGTAAAGTCCGCATGTCCGGGAGTGTCGATGAGGTTGATCGTATGAGGAGCCGCAGATCTGGGTTGTGATTCCTGCAGTGTTACCGTGTTCTCGTCCCCGGGCGATCCTGGAGGCCAATGGAATGTAATCGCTGCAGACTGGATGGTGATACCCCGAGCTCGTTCCGCGGGAAGGAAGTCCGTCACTGTAGAACCCTCATCCACGTCTCCGATTCTGCGCGTAAACCCGCTGTAGTAGAGCATCCGTTCCGTCGTGGTGGTCTTCCCCGCATCGATATGGGCGATGATTCCGATATTCCTAGTCCGCTCAAGCGCCTCCGCCCACTTTGCTGGTGATGTCGAGAACAGTTTTTGACTAGATACTGGCAATGATTTGAGAGTCCCCAGGCGTCGAGCCGCAATGGGGCCTGACTTCAGAGCCATTGCCTGGGGAGAGATGCGCAATAACGGAGTCGCAACCATAGCAATTGAAGGGTACCTTATGACTGCGCACAGAGAGCTTCCTTTATATCAAATAGTGCATCTCGATGTAAAATGCAAGGAAATAATACCGGTTTGTCTGGAGATGGCCGTTGAAATTATAAGCGGATTTATATCGCCGGCAGAAAACGTTTATGCCTGGAATATCAGGTGTCGATATCCCTAACGACGTAACCTCCCGCCTACGCTTCCTCTCCTCTTCTTCCTTTGCTTCTCGTTCACACCACTCCTATTTCCCGGTCTGCTGATTTTAATTCTGTCGGTGATTCTGAATTCGAGAGACTGACAGGTGCGCGGCATCTTTGAATTATCAGCGTGGTCTGTTCGTATTCGCTAACGGTCGTGAAGGCAGAACGTGGCCGGTCCCATACATACATTCAAACCGATACAGACAGCCCGACAAACAATGGACTACTCAGCTATATCCGATCACCCTACTGGTTCCTCTCCTTGGGCATCTCCGGCACCCGAGAGGACTACCTTTTCGGAATCCAACGATAGCGATATTCCCCCGTCCGCGTTACCCCCTCAGCAACAGTCGCCGTACGATGCGGACCGAGATCTGTCCCAAGCTGCCGGTGCTGGGCCTTGGTCGGCTTCGAGAGAGGAGGACCCTGATGCCGATTTGTCGGAGCGGTTACAGAGCGCGCAATTAGGTGATCCAGACTATGCGGTTGAACAACCTCCGTACGCTACGCAACAACCACCGCTCCCGCCGCAGCAACCGCAGTGTGCACCGCAACAGCAAGTACAGCCTCCTGCCCAGCCGCAAGCACCAGCAGGGCAGGAGAATAAGCGACCGGCTCCGCTATACAAAATCCAGGCGAGAATTACAGGACTGGAGAGGACGGGCAAGAAGGATCCTATTCTTCGGTTTGATGTCCACGTGGGTAACTTGTACAACTATTTCGGAGATGCTCATCTGACCCGAGATTTAGACAAATATCCCCAAATTCCGAACTACGCAATACCGAGATGTTCGTCGTACACACGCGGAATTCGTCCGACTTGCGGAGCATTTGATGTCGGCCAACCCTGAAGCTCTCGTCCCCGCTGTGCCCCCGCCATTGACGCCTGCCGGTGCAGGAACGGAGGAGGATGAGGTTCGCGTTAAAGCGGGAATGCAACGATGGCTCAACATTGTTATGAGCAATGAGATCCTCACGCAAGATGACGAAGTGGTTCTGTTCGTTGAAAGCGATTTTGGTTACAGCCCGGTTGTCCGGATGAAACAGCCAGCGACAGGAATGCGGAGGAAGGTCTTGAAGCAATTTGCGCCGCCCCCCGATGATACCCCTGAGCTGCAGAGCGCACGCCCTGCTGTGAAGATGTTTTACTTAGGTGCCATGGATGCAAGTCACAAAGTGGATCGCGTAGTTAAAGGTCGACGGGGTATGTTGACCCCTGTCTTATGGTTACCATTTTTGGGAAACTAACACTGTCCAGGGCTTGGCTTGGCGGAAACGGACTTTGGTATTAAGCTTGGGCAAATGCATGTACAGGAGACCCATCCAGGACTGGCCAACGCGTACAAGAAACTGGGAAAGGTCATTTCGAACGTGGGTGATTACCATGCAGTGCAGGCAACGGCCGAGGCAACGACGCTGGGCGACCCGCTCAATTACCATTCCTCCGATGCCTTTGTCGTGAAGGAAACATTGACAAACCGTCACATTCTTCTCCGAGACCTCCTTCAGGCCCAGCAGACCGCCCGCAGCAAGCGCGCTGCAGCCGACCGGTTGAGGGTCAGCTCCTCGGTCCGTCCCGACAAGGTGGACGAGGCTCTCAGTGCCTTGGAAGAGGCGGAGAGCCATGAAACTTACCTGTCGAAGCGAACCCACCGAGTCACCTCCAACCTGGTTCAAGAGAAACGACGGTGGTTCGACCAAACATCTAACGACGTCATTTCTCACCTGCGCGAGTACACCCTGCGCCAGATCGAGGCAGAGCGCAGAACCTTGGCGACTCTAGAGAGTGTCCGACCGGATATCCGCGCCATCGACTCCTCTGGAGGTCTCAGTCGTCTGGGCCGTGAGGCGCATCCAACGGCACGACGACCGAACCTTGGGTCGAGCCAAGGACCCAAGGGTGACGCTTGGAGTGGTGTTCCCCGTCGGGGTGACAGTCTTGGGCGTAGCTTGAGTGGCAGCTATATGGCGCCCAATCTGGAGAACGACGAGGAAACAGAAGCTGGGTCCGGAAGAGTGCGCTCCTCCAGCGGCGTTGGGTCCATCGCCGAAGAAGACGATGATGACCGGCTTGATGCTCGGAATGCGGCGAGTCGGTTGGCTGCCAGCACGTTCTAAGCTAGGCATTATCGGCATCTCTTGTATTAAAAAGTATGGGTCATGATCTGTTGTGTGATTCCCCTTGACTGTCAATCTGTTATTTTAGTCAGTTCTGTATGTGATTATCATCATGATTATCTCGCATTGATTTGTGTATATTGTGTGATATTTCGCAAGCCCCATTAATGAGTGAGTGCGTAGTACAACAGGAACAAGTGCCACTGTTGACTGTCGTGCCATATATACCCCCATCTTTGAGCTCGGAGATAACCTGACCCCTCGGAGACTCCCCCACTTCGGTTTACTGTCTTTCGGTGCGGTTCCACTTTTGATTTCAAAGCAGCCATGATATAATACCCTCTTCTCTCTCTTCTGTAACTTGAACTGCTCTCTCATTTTTGTACACTTGTGTATACAATTCATACTTACTGCACACCACTTCAAAATGGCTCCCAAGGTCTTCTTGTATGTGCCCCATATCCCGCTCTGTATACTTCGCTGATATCCCGAAGGACAGGAACAACTGGATACATTGGCGGTGACGGCTTCTACTCCGTTCACCAAGCGCATCCTGACTGGCAGCTGTCGGTCCTTATTCGCAACAAGGACAAGGCTGCGAAGCTTGCCAGTGAATACCCCCAGGTCCGGATTGTGCACGGTGATCTGGACTCGGCCGACATCATCGAGGAAGAAGTTAAGAATGCGGACATTGTTTACCGTACGTTTGCTCCCTGATCATTCAGTTAAGTATGTGCAGCTAACAACCACAGACTTCGCGGACTGCGACCACGTCGCTTCGGCCGAAGCCATCGCCAAAGGCGCCAGTCACCACACCCCTCAGAACCCCGTCTGGTGGATTCACACCTCCGGCACTGGTATCCTAACCGTCGAAGACTTCCGCACCAACACCTGGGGCATCGAGCGCTCCAAGGAGTACAACGACTGGGACGGCGTCTCCGAACTCCTCAACCTCCCCGACGACGCCTTCCACCGCAACGTCGACAAAATCGTCATCGAAGCCAGCAAGAACAACCCCGAAAGCATCAAGACGGCCATCGTTTGCCCGCCCACGATCTACGGTCCCGGTCGCGGACCCGGTAACCAGAAGAGTGTGCAGGCTTACTGGCTTACTGCTGCTGTGTTGCAGCGCAAGAAGGGTCTGCTTGTTGGACAGGGCACGAATATCTGGCACCAGGTTCATGTTCAGGATCTGAGCAAGGTTTATCTTTCTCTGGGTGAGGCTGCGGCTGCTGGTGGTGCGCCGGCGACCTGGAACGACGGGGGTTACTACTTTGCTGAGAATGGGTCGTTCGTTTGGGGTGATATCCAGCGGGAGGTTGCCAAGGTTGCGCATGAGAAGGGACTGATCTCGTCTCCGGATGTGGAACCGATTCCTGATGCTCAGGTTACCGAGTTGAACCAGTTTGGTTTGTATGCTTGGGGTAGTAACTCGAGGGGACATGCTATTCGGGCCCGGAAGCTGTTGGGATGGACTCCTGAGAAGCCGAAGTTGATTGAATTGATTCCGCATATTGTTGATGTGGAAGCTAAGGATCTGGGTTTGCAGTGATGCAATCATGCAGCCAGATGGTGATCTTTTATGAATGACCTGACATGCATATAGTACAATTGAACAAATCTATAACGTACCACACATTCGAGCATAGAACCTCATTAGCCATGAACATTGACCTCAGCTGAACCCAGAAAATAGAGATCATCCATTTTGCGGAGCACTCTGCCAAATTAGCCATGTATACATGGCGCACTCCCCCTCAGCTGAAAATGAGGTCATGCATCTACCCTTAGGTGAGTATATAAGGAGCGAAGTATTGGACACTCTGGACTTCTTCCTATTTTCTAGTTTTTAACATAATACTCAAGAAAATCCAATCGACTACGAGTGGGAAGCGGATAATCCTTACTATTATGCTCGGTAAGAGTGGCATCCTCAGCATTGGCTTCTGTAGTATTGACAGTAACTTCAGCTTCAGAACCCATGACAATGTCTCTTTGGGCCAGCTGCGAAGTTTAGAGCTGGAGGATGGCAATGAGCTATATTTTTCGATAGCCTAGGCAGTGCACCAGGGGATCACTATTTACTAGGGCTATAGCAGAACAATCCTGAATTGACTACGTATACAGACATACATAGGGCCTCAGTAATAGAGACTGTCTGCCTTGACTGAACAGAGGATAGCAATTATTCATTGTGGACCAATTTACGGGGTAGCCAGTTGAAATCATATCTCTAGCGCAATGCCCCGCTGTGTTAATCCCGCTATGGAGATCCCTAGATCTCAGCTGAACTCGCTGTGCTTCGATGGATCCTCAAGAATACTACGGCCAAGTCGAGGAATGGGTCAAACAAGGCCACTTCACTCGTGATGCGCTCCTGCACACTCTTAGCAGCAGAACCAAGAATTTCGGCATATTGGAGGACGACGAAGAGCAACGACTACACGAAACATTTGATTCTCTTTGCGCCGATAATAATGGCCCACGATATCTCTCCCAACCGGCGTTTGTTTCATTCCTACAGAGATCGGGGTTTCTTCCGTCGTCCATGAATGAAGCGGGTGCGATTCTCTACCGCAGTCTTATCAACATCTCGCAAGCCCCGTTCTATCAACATTCCGCTAGACAATTGACTTTGAATGATCTTCTCCAATCGCTGATATGGACGGATTACGATCGATCCAGGCGTGTCTATGAAGAGAGTGAGGATTCCCGGACTAGAACACCGGCTGATACACGGAGAATCATCTTCCAAAGCTTAGCAACCGCTCGCAATGACAAGAAAGCGCTGTCTGAGAGGAAGTTGACCATGCTAGAAAGCAATCTGAACAGAGAGCATTCGACTTCCCTTCGTTTCACGCACATCGTCGCGAATACGCCGAATCTAACAGCGATGACGAGGGTGATGAGATGTTCCATGATCTCCTGGATGCTCTATTTGTGGCCCAGCCTACTCCTAAGATCGAGATAGCGCCGGTGCCCCGCGACTACTTCCGTCTCTTGGCTAGGGAGATTCATCGTGGGGAGCCGTATCTGCATGATCTAATTATTCCGATTGATGAGTTTCGGGAGTTTGTCAAGCTTCTCCTTTTTGCGCATTTTGGGAGGCCAAGCGTTCAAATAGAAGAGATGACTGGGCTGGATTATTCTGCAGACTGTATCTTCAGAAGATTCGTTCGTAATTCGGATGTTGGAATCACCTGGGAGGCATTTGACCAGGCTCTCGCAGCAACTGTATGTCTTTCTTCTGTCTTGCGAAGAACCCAGGTTAATCTACGCAGCCGGAAATACTCACCGGCCTAAAGCATATATTATCCTGCTTCTACACTACACCAGACACGGACAGTCTGGCGCAGCGCCTCCCTCAGCTAAGGAATATAGCTACCCTGCCAGTCTTTGCGCAACTGAGCACAATCCTCTCAGACACTGTCTGCTTCGACCAACTTCAATTCTACAATACCTATAACGTCCAAGGCACCTCTATAAACGCGTCTACAATTGCGAATGAAATCACTACAGCCCCTGATCCTCTAATCCTGCTGATATCAGGAAAACTCACGAGCACTGGAGAGAAGGCAATCTTTGGGTATTACCTCCCATGGGGCGATGAGATGACGCTTCTGGTTTGTTTCTCTTCCAGCTAATCCCGTTTCATGACGTTTTCCGGGGCAATGGCAACCGTCCGGGCTGGGTTATGGAAAATGAAGAGATTATCTTTGGGAATAGGGATAATGGGGTAGCATTGGTGTTGGATAGAGACTTGAGACGGGCAGTTATATCTCATAATCCTTCTAGGCCGAAGGGAGAACCAGCATACAGGGCGACTTCTTGGAGAGGGGTTTGGCAGGACAAGGTCGAGGTCGAAGAAATTGAGATATGGGTTGAAGATTGATTTATGAGCGATTCATTGGAGTAACTGCATCAAGTGATGATTAGAGATAACAATTTGAATACCACAACCCATCATCATGTAAATAAAAGCTCGTAGATTTATGTGACCTCATACATAAACATTTTGACGCGCGACAATATATAGACGCGCTAGCCGCCGCTGGCGCCGCCATAGCAAGCTGCGGCGGCCGTTCTTCCATGCTTTCCCTGCAACAAGTGAATAATCCGACGCTGCGCAGTCGTCGGTTCACTCCTTTCTTTTCTTCTAGAGTAATCGACAGCAGGTATTTACCCTCTCCTTTGCCGCAAACTCTGGCCCATTTATCTATCAAGTTTGCGTCGAAACATGTTGCCCGCCAGTACTGACCGATTCCCCAGTCTCAAAGCGACTCACACCCGATGAGCTGCGATCTGTCGACAACTCACCAGTTCTCTACCTGAGACGACCAGCTCTGACCTAAGCTGTCATGGCTCCAGGTGCCGGAGGAAAAAGAAAGAGAGGTGATCGATCGTGGTCTGGCGATTCCGGGAACGAGTCCCAGAGACCCTCCCCCCATCGTCCGAGCAATCTCAACATGGCGCAACACCAACCTCGCGACTTCCCCGAATCACGCGGGCGCTTACGACGACAACCGAGTCGAGGAGGTCGTAATGGTCTCAGTCGGAGGCCGAGCGCTGATGGCCAGCATAATATGACCCCCAACGCGACTCCCACTCCTGCCAGAGAGGTTTCAGAACCGATGCAGACAAACGGGGCCACGGCAGGCGCTGGAAAGCAGCAACCTCAGCCGTCACCGTCGCCTGTACCACTGGCTCTTGCTCAGCAGGAGCAAACCCAAGCGCCGCCCCAGACACAACCGCCGCCGCAGCCAGAGCCTGCTCCCGTCGCTCAACCTCCTCCTAATCCACCCGCACTTTACGATTACGAATATGTCACCGATAATGTTATTGAGGAATGGATGTCAACGGGGCGACAAAGGCTGGTTGATGAAGGCATCCAGATAAAAAATCAACAGGACGTTGGGAAACTGGCGTCCATTTACCAGGAGCTTATCAGATCCGCTATTGACGGCCGTTTACCACCGACAGATGCAGGGGCTGCAGTGAAAGATATAATCGGGGAGGAGGTTGCGGCTCAGGATATCGATATGGAGAATGGACAAGACGCGATACCGTTACTCGACACGCGCGCCCTGTTTCTCGACACACTGTCTGTCGTTACCGATTCTGATACGACCAATGGTGCCCTGAAGCCGTTGGTATTCTCGACTGGTATCAATGCAGCGCTCATGCGTCTCCAGCTCGATACGCCCCTCCTTCAATCGCTCGGGCTTGTTCGCGAGACCTTTGCCCGTATGGGTATTCGGAAACAGACCAACCTCCTTTACCGGCAATCGAACTATAACCTCTTGCGGGAAGAATCCGAAGGTTATTCGAAGTTACTAACTGAGCTCTTTACGACGAGTAACAACGAACCGCCGTCTAGTGAGGTTGTCGAGGATACGTTCGAACGGGTAAAGGCGATGATCGGTGCTTTCGACATGGACGTTGGCCGCGTCTTAGACGTTACCCTCGACGTTTTCGCCGCTGTCCTAGTGAAACAATATCGCTTTTTTGTGAAGCTCCTGCGCGTCAGTTCATGGTGGCCTAAGGAGGATACTTTCCGTACCCTTGAGGGTAGCAATCGTGATTCTGGGTTGCCGAACTGGGCACTGCCAGGCTCGTCTGGCTGGGTCACGACTGATGAAGAACGAGCAGAGATCATGAAATCCAATGAACAACGAGACCGTGAGTTCTGGAGTCGAGTGAGAGAGATTGGAATTCGCGCTTTCTTCGAAATCGGGCGCAGACCGGTCTCCGAGGAGGAAAAGAGACAAATACTACCTGAATCAAACGCCTTGTCGGAAGAGGAAGTCGAGACTCGCAAGTGGATTGAGGAGACCGGGACATTGCCTCCCAAAGGTAGCCGTGTCGCCGCGCAACTTCTCGGGTTCAAGTTACGCTTCTACTCATCGAGAGCTCGCTCAAAGTCAGATATTCTTCCAGATAACCTCATCTATCTGGCAGCCTTGCTTATCAAAGTGGGCTTCATCTCTCTTCGCGACCTGTACCCTCATCTCTGGAGGCCCGATGATTCGATGGATGAACTGAAAGAGGAGAAGTTGAAAGAGAAAGCGGAGCGGGAACGAGCAGCACGACCTGGCGGCGGTGTCAATGCCCTAATGATGGCCGGCGCTCTGGCAGACGATACTGTTCCTATGCCACGGATACGTGAATCAGAAGCTCGAGCCACTCCGAGTAAGGAGCAAGAGGCAGACAAGGCTGCAGCCAAAGCGGAGGAAAATGAACTACCGGAACCTTCAGATCAAAAGGTCCTGCTGCTCAAGAGTCTGCTGGCTATTGGCGCCCTTCCTGAAGCCCTTTTGATCCTGAGCAAGTTCCCTTGGTTGATGGACGTCTACCCCGAACTTCCTGAATTCATTCACCGTATCTTACATCACTCTTTGAGTAAGGTCTACGCTTCACTACGTCCTCTACCTTCTGTCGATGGACTTCGGGATCAACAACAGATCCCCAGCCTGGACCAGTCCAGTGTACCTAAGGGACAGGTTCGTCTGAATCAGGCGCCTCCGAGGAGGGTCCTTCGATGGGCGCAACTTGACGTGGAGGATGAACATGATGGGACGGATTACCGTTTCTATTGGGACGACTGGGCGGACAATGTTCCTATCTGCCAGTCTGTCGACGACGTGTTCGCTCTCTGTTCTTCGTTCCTCAACCTGTCTGGCCACAAGATTGGACAGGATGCGACTTTGCTCTCGAAATTGGCACGGATCGGAAGAGACAATTTAAGCAAGGACGACTCTCAAGAGAACCGAGCCCGTTGGCAGGATTTGTGCAAGCGTCTTTTGGTTCCCGCTATCAGTTTGACCAAGGCCAACCCCGGTGTTGTCAATGAAGTTTTCGATCTCATCAGTTTCTTTTCCCGTGAGGTCCGATACAATATGTACGCGGAATGGTACTTTGGGCAAACTTCGCGACTTCCCGACATCAAATCTGCATTCGACCAAGCTAGGGCCGAAACCAAGGACACGCTCAAGAGACTGAGCAAAACGAATATCCGCCCCATGGCTCGTGCGCTGGCGAAGATTGCATACGCCAACCCAGGTATTGTCATCAACGTCGCCATCAGCCAGATCGAATCCTACGAGAACCTCATCGAGGTTGTTGTGGAGTGTGCCCGTTATTTCACATACCTCGGATATGATATCTTGACATGGTCTCTGATCAACTCCCTTGGTCAGAAAGGGCGGAGTCGTGTCCAAGAAGGAGGTTTACTAACCAGTCGGTGGCTGAATGCGCTGGCTACCTTCGCTGGCAGGACTTTCAAGCGATACTCTGTCATGGATCCTACTCCAGTGCTGCAGTATGTGGTAGAGCAGCTGCGGCACAATAACTCCACTGACCTTATTGTCTTAGAGCAGATGATCAGCTCCATGGCAGGTATTATCACGGACAGCAGTTTCAACGAGTCGCAAATCCAAGCCATGGCAGGTGGCGATACCCTTCAATCACAGACGATTCTGCAGCTGTTGGACAAGCGACACGAGTCCAAGACGACTTCGAAGCGGCTAATGAAATCCCTTACCGTTTCAAAGCTTGCCGGCCAGTTGCTCGTTGCTATTGCACAAGAGCGGTGGACCTGTATCTTCCAGGATGAGAGTTCTTCCGAGTTGAAGCTCTCGGGTAACATATTCGACGAAATCCACCGTATTCTTACGCAGTATCTCGATTTGCTGCGCAGCAATATGTCGGTTGAGGAGTTCGATTCGTTTGTTCCTGATCTGCCTACTCTCATTAAAGAATTCGGTGTGCAACCTGAACTCGCTTTCTGGATTCAACGACCGAGCATCGGAAAGAAAATCACCGAGGTAGAACGTGCGGTGCAGGAGGACGAAGCTGCGGCGAAAACTTGTGAAAGTGAGGAAGCATCATCAGCAGCCAAGGCGGAGGACGGTCAGGAGATGGCAGTTGATGGTGAGCCAACAGCCAAGGCCGAGGAAGCAACAGCCGAAGAGGCCATGGATGTGGACAAGCCGCAGTCTCAAAGTTTAAACGAATCGGATGGCACTCTTGCTCCTGAGCAAACCGCTGCGAACGGCAATGGTCATTCCGAACCCCCTGCGTCGAATGCTGTCATCCAAGATCTCGAAGAACAGATCCAGTCTGTCTTGCCGGTCGAAACGTACGGCATCGTTGGTTTGCGTTTCTACGTTATTTTCTGGCAATTATCGCTTTACGACGTGCATGTCCCTCAGAAAGCGTATGAAGATGAAATTGACCGCCAGAAGAGGAAGGTGGTTACAATTAACAACGATCGATCCGACATCAGCATGGCCGGTACTCAGAGGAAGGAAAGAGAAAAGAAGCAGCTCACTCAGCTTCAGGAACGGATATTGGAGGAAAACAAGACTCATCTCAAGGCGTACGGCCAGACCAGGATAAGATTGCAGAAAGAAAAGGACCGGTGGTTTGCTGGCATGCGAGGAAACTACGACACTTTGAATGTTTCCTTGTTGGAGCAGTGCTTTGTGCCTCGTTTGCTTCTGTCACCTATCGAGGCTTTCTACTGTTTTAAGATGCTTAAGTTCTTGCATACTTCCGGGACACCGAATTTCCGGACTGTCGGGTTGTTGGATCAACTGTTCCGTGAGCAAAGGATTACGGCTCTCATCTTCCAATGTACCTCAAAGGAAGCTGACAATCTCGGGCACTTCCTCAACGAAACCCTACGGGACCTCGGTCGCTGGCATGCGGACAAGGCAGTCTACGAGAAGGAGGCATTCGGAACGAAGAAGGACCTCACCGGATTCGCCACGTCCGTTGGCTCTGACGGCAAGCCAACAATGTTCTTAGACTATGAGGACTTCCGTCGACTTCTGTATAAATGGCACCGTATCCTGGCCTCAGCACTCAAGATTTGTCTGAACGGGGGCGAATACATGCACATTCGAAACGCGATCAGTGTACTCAAGGCAATCGTCCAGCAATTCCCCGCCGTAAACTGGATCGGTCGTGACATCTTGAAGAGCGTCAATAACCTGAGCCAGAACGACGAACGCGATGACGTGAAGACACCCGCTGCTTCGCTGATTGGTGACCTCAACCGGAGAGAGAAGAAATGGATGCTTCCTCAGGCGTTTAATGAGATTAAGGGACCGATCCCCGCACAGCAACAGCAACAGAAGACTGAGCAAGCTCCGTCTGATAAGGCTACGGCTGAGAAGGCTGGCGCTTCGGGAACGGCGACACCGACACCGTTGAATGCGGCTGCGCCTTCGTTCAAGCCCCCAGGTGGCCAAGAGTAAGTTGACGAACTATTTGTCTCTTTTTTTTTTACAGGTTTCTAATCGTTTTCCCCCATATACAGAGCCGAAGGTGCCCCTAAGCCTGAACCGTCAAAACAGGAAGTTGAGGATGGAGAGATTGAGGACGCCAAAATGACCGATGTTGCAATGAAGGGAACGGAAGGAGCTAAACAAGAACCTTCTGGGAAACCTGAGACGACAGCACAGCAAGCTGAGCAACCTGTTACTGGCGGTCCGGAGGCAGCACCAACCGACAAGCCAGCCGAACCAGCAGCCGAACAACCACGCGCTTCATCCGCTTCCGCTGTTTCTCAACCAGAGTCTCAGGCTCCAGAGAGACAAGCAGATATCCCCAAGCGTCCTGAAATCGAGCGATCTTCATCCAGTGCATCGAACATCCGTGGATTGCCTAACCGGCCAATTCGCCATGGGGATGGAAGACTACCGCCCCGACCTGAACGGCAACGACACCCGGGCCGCTATGATGGGGAGCATGATCCCCATAGCCATGGTCTACTCGAGAGAGATTTACCGACAAGGTTGCCTCCAGATGAGCCATTCCGTGGCCCTGCGTATCGCGACGGTCGACTTCCTCGGGAACCTGAATGGTTGGACCGATCTGGACGGTTGCGCCCTGCACCTGATGGCTTTGATGGACGGTCTGACGGGGCACGCTTACCCCATGAAGCGCCAAGTGGTCCACGACCAGGCCCACAGACGCACCCTGACCGTGCTGGATTAATCCATGAGCGTCCAGACCGGGATCGACGCGGGCCTCCACCGAGAGGCCTATCACCACCGAGATCATCAGATCTCCCTGGCCGCCTGGAACGCTTCCCTGGCGATGATCGACGTTTTGCCAATTACCCTACAGGTTCGCGACTTGATGATTTGCCTACGGGGCCGCGCAGTGAACGTCCAGGACGAGAGATTCATGACCCAAGAGAACCCTCATCTGGTCCGGACATGACCCACGGGCGATTGCGCCAGCCGGAACCTGCAGATATTCCTTCTGGGCCACGCTCAAGAAACCGTGGTGGTCGCGGAGCATCTGGACCTCAACCCCCGCCCCCGCCTCCGGCGGGAGGCAACGAGCGCCAACCGCCAATGGGACCGAAACAGCAACCGCCAGGAGCACCAGCATCACCTGCCGGTGATCGGTTGGACAATAGCGGAATTCACCCGGACCGTCTCAAGGCATTACAGCAGCAAGGCAAAGACTATGGCGGCGGACGATCTCAGCAAGCACCTTCACCAGGGATTGCCCCCCCATCTGGGCCCCGTAGTTCATTTGCCCCGCCATCAGGCCCAGCACCTATGCCTCGTGGAACACAGCTTTCGGGATCTGGTGGTGGTGGTGGTGGTGGTGACCGAGGACGAGGAGACAAACGATTCGCCGGAATCAACAATATGCTTCAGCAATCGGCGGGCCCCGCAGATCGCAGTGGACCTGGTACATCGATCCGGGGCCGAGGCGCGAACCGCTCCGCCGCTGCGATGAACGCGCCATCTCCGCAGTCTACTCCATCTGGCGGAACACCTGATGATGGAAGTCGCACTGTTTCGTCTTCTTCTCAACAAGGTCGACCTGACCTTCTGGCGGATCGGATCACCAGCGCTTCCCGAGGAGATGAAGGGCATTCGCGTAGGAGTCTTGGAGGTCGAGGCGATTTGATCGATGAGCCTGGCTCTGAGCCACGGCGTTCTTCGCAGCGACACTCGGAACGAGATCGTGACCGTGACCGCGAGCGAGAAAGGGATCGTGAACGGGACAGAGATCGTGAGCGTGATCGTGGTGACCGCGAGCGTGGTGAGCGCAGCGATAGAGATCGTGAACGCGAACGGGATCGTGACCGCGAGCGCGAGCGCGAGCGAGAACGAGAGCGTCGTGCAGGAGATGAAGAAGGAACACGCAGCGGCAGCCGACGGGAAGAACGCGCTCGCGAATACGAACGAGAACGCAGCCGTCGGAGCGACGCTGGCGCGGCTGCCAGTCGGGACGACGCCCGCTACGAACCACCCCGAGAAGTACTACGACGGGGAGGCGGCAACCGTGACCGCAGAGAGCGTCGCGAACGAGACGAAGGAGCTGCAGCGGACTTGGCTTCTCACGAACATGAAGGCCGCCTACGACCTCCATCCTCTATGGGAGTACCACCTCCCCCGCCTCCTCCGCCCCCGCCCCTCCCAGGAAGTGCCGAGGATGAACGACGATGGGGAGGTGGTGGTCGTGAGCGTGACCGCGAGCGCAACCGGGACCGTGCGCGAGACCGTGACTATGGCGGCGGTAGCGGCGGCGGCGGTGGAGGCCATCGCAAGCGTGGACGAGGCGGAGATGACGGACATGGTGAAGGAGGTGGCCGTGCAGGAATGCGGATGGGCAATGAGAACAAGCGGCCTCGTCGGGGGATGTAAACATATTTTGGTATTTCTCTGGTGTGTTATTTGATACTGTCTCTCATTGATCTATTTCGTTTCTTTTTCTCATATATGTATGCATGATCGGGTGTTGGAATGGCTTTTTTCTTTTGCTAGCGATTGATATGTATTAGAATAAACAGTGAAGCATTTTTGTTGATACTAGAATATAATCTCAGTTGGTCTGATATACTATATACTTGATATAAACCCAGATAGGCAACTGCTCCCCCCATCCGGCCCGACAATGGTCCGCCGGCTAATCTTCGGTATGATACCTTCGTCTACTTTCGTTAAGCTTCGGCCATACAGTACTCCGTAGTCAACTTCGGCCACTGGCAAATCTTCGGCCCATTTGACAGGACAGCCATGCCCACTGGAGGCTCATTGGATCGTCCTTTTACCCTGTAGGGTAACTCCTGCATTCCGGTTTGCGTGTTTCAAAGCCAAAAATGTATGGCAGAATCTCGGCTGATGATCCGTCCACAGGTTTACCGTCCGGCCCCTGATTGATTTTCCCGGATGATATTCGTTTCGCTTCGTTTCGTGTCCTCGGGGATAACAAAATCTGGGAGGGACTCATGTGATGAGCATTGGATGGGACTACTATCACAGTAATGTGACGAGAGCGACAACTGCCGGGTCGAGTTGAGTCGAGGTCGGATGCACGAACTAAAAGCACTGCTCGGAAATAGGAATTGATTGATCTGATTGATTGATGGATCGTGCATGAAGGACTTGCTTTATGGGCTTTATTTATTACGACATTCTCCCGGATTCTTGTGTCCATCTTTTGCTCCGTTCTTTCTCCTCCTTTCTTATATATTTACTCTTGTTCTTCTTTTCACTTCCCTTGATCACATCGTTGTATTCGCTTCCTCTCTGGCTCTAACGGCGGGCCCGCTACTGCATCATGGTTCACTTGGACGTAGAACAGACCATTCTGGAGTTAACTCTTGGCGAGAAAATCGCTTTGACAGCTGGTAATATCTTTTACCTCGGATACTTGTGGCTTGCTTTGCACATATCTAACTCTGCCTAGGCGTTGATTTCTGGCACACCGCAGCTGTTCACCGTCTGAACATTCCATCCCTCCGTCTGTCCGATGGCCCTAACGGCGTGCGAGGGACACGTTTCTTCAACGGTATCCCGGCTGCATGCTTCCCCTGTGCTACTGCACTGGGTGCTTCCTGGGATACCGAGCTCTTGAACGATGTCGGCCGATTAATGGCCGACGAAGCCATCGCCAAAGGCTGTCAGGTTGTCCTGGGCCCTACCATTAACATCCAACGCTCTCCGCTTGGCGGACGGGGTTTCGAGTCCTTTTCCGAGGATGGGATATTATCCGGTACTTTAGCCGGTCACTACAGCAAGGGAATGCAAGAGAAGGGTGTCGGAGCGACGCTGAAGCACTTTGTGTGTAATGACCAGGAACATGAACGTTTGGCTGTCGATAGTATCGTCACGCAGCGGGCTCTGCGGGAGATCTATCTGCTTCCATTCCAGGTGGCTATGAGGATTTGCCGAAGTGCGTGTATCATGACGGCTTATAACAAGGTGAACGGGACGCATGTTAGTGAGAATGAGGAGATTATTGGGGATATCCTTCGCAAGGAGTGGGAATGGGATGGGCTAGTTATGAGTGATTGGTTTGGTACATACAGTACTTCTGAGGCGATCAATGCTGGTCTGGATCTGGAGATGCCGGGCAAGACCCGGTGGCGAGGAGACGTATTGGCTCATGCTGTGTCTTCGAATAAGGTCGCTGAGTTTGTCCTGGATGAACGTGTGCGGAATGTCCTTAACTTGATCAACTATCTGGATCCGTTGGGTATTCCCGAGGGAGCGCCAGAGAAAGGATTGAATCGAGAACAGGACCAGGCTCTGCTGCGCCGGGCCGCCGCAGAGTCTGTTGTTCTTCTGAAGAACCAGGATAGCATTCTGCCACTTAAGAAGGACAAGCCGATTCTGGTCATTGGTCCTAATGCTAAGATTGCTGCATACTGCGGAGGAGGCTCTGCTTCACTTCTTCCCTACTACACAGTGACACCGTTTGAAGGCGTCTCAGCCAAGAGTCAGGCTCCCGTCGAGTTTTCTCAAGGTGTCTACTCGCACAAGGATCTTCCTTTGTTGGGACCTCTGCTCAAGACCGCGGACGGCAAACAAGGCTTCGCGTTCCGAGTGTTCAATGAACCTCCCACCGAAGCCAACCGGGAAGTTGTCGACGAGCTGCATCTCGTCGCATCGATTGGTTTCCTTATGGACTACGTCAACCCTAAGATCAAGTCCATGACTTTCTACGTCGACATGGAGGGCTACTTCACCCCTGAAAAAGACGGTCTCTACGACTTTGGAGTCACCGTCGTCGGTACTGGCAAGCTCCTCGTCGACGACGAAGTCGTAGTCGACAACACAAAGAACCAGCAACGCGGCTCCGCCTTCTTCGGCAACGGTACCATCGAAGAAAAGGGCGCTAAGCACCTCCAAGCCGGCCGCACATACAAGGTCGTCCTCCAATTCGGCACCGCCCCAACCTCCGACCTCGACAACCGCGGCATCGTCGCCTTTGGCCCCGGCGGTTTCCGCTTCGGTGCTGCCCGCCGGGTCAATCAAGAAGACCTCATCTCGCACGCAGTCGAACAAGCGTCCCGCGCAGAACAAGTAGTCCTATTCGCCGGGCTCACCATGGAATGGGAAACAGAAGGTTACGACCGCGACCACATGGACCTGCCCCCGGGCAGCGACGAGCTTATTACGCGCGTGCTGGCCGCAAACCCCAACACCGTCATCGTTAACCAGAGCGGTACACCTGTTACCATGCCCTGGGCTCACAACGCCAAGGCTATTCTGCAGGCCTGGTTCGGTGGTAACGAGTGCGGCAATGGTATCGCGGACGTGCTGTACGGCGACGTCAACCCCTCCGCCAAGTTACCCCTCACATTCCCTGTGCGCCTGCAGGATAACCCGAGCTATGTGAACTTCCGCTCGGAGCGGGGGCGCGTGCTCTACGGCGAGGACGTGTACGTGGGGTACAGATTCTACGAGAAGATCGAGCGAGACCCGCTCTTCAGTTTCGGATACGGTCTCTCGTACACAACCTTCACTCGCTCAAACCTTTCCATCAACACCGTTCCGGAGAACCCTACCCTCCCACACCAACCCGAGGGCACCATCACAGAACCGATCACCGCGACCCTGACCGTCACAAACACTGGCCCCGTGGCAGGATCTGAAATCGCACAATTATGGATTCGCCCTCCAGCAACGAACAGCGTTAACCGCCCCGTGCGCGAACTCAAGGGCTTCAATAAGGTATTCCTGCAGCCTGGCGAGAGCAAGGAGGTACAGATCATTGTGGACAAGAAGGTTGCGACGAGTTGGTGGGATGAACAGCGTGGTGCTTGGGCTTCTGAGAAGGGAGTTTATAGGGTTGAGGTTACGGGGACTGGGGAGGGGGTGTTGAGGGGGGGGTTTGAGGTGGAGAAGACAAGGTATTGGGTTGGGTTGTAATGCCATGCATGTGGTATAAAGTTTAGGGAAGCGCATTATGGGTGTCAAAATAAATATAAGTGGTATAACAGATCAATCAGACAGTTACCAATTGAAACATCAAAGCCGAGCAGCGATATCCAGTATAGAAAACCCACGCTTTGCAATAACAAGAAGTCTGGCAAGAACACAATCACTAGAGCGAATTAAGCAGACCGCTGATTGTCCCTTGGCAGTTCATGGCTGCCGACATCTTCCTGGCACATCATAACCCGGAAATAAAGACATGAAAATCTTCCATTGTAGGCAGTGTCGCACATTACTTCCTCACCATGCCAAGGAAGATCTTCCTTCCGGTGATCCAGCAAAAGAACCCTCGACCGGCCTGTAAATTTTCGAACGGGAATTGTGTCCCCGACGGTCGTGTTGGCTTGTAGATAGAGACCCGATAGCCTTTCGGTAGGGTCTCGTCATAAGACAGCTTTCCGAGGGCGAAGTCTGGTTTCCTATTGGAAGTTATAAAATGTTCTTATAGGGTTTGCCGAAACAGGGAATTCGCAGGTGTTCGTTCCCATCGGTTGTAATAGCAGCATAAAGATAAACGCGCTCATCGCGAAGGTGGCATTTGGTTGGTCACTAAGTGACTACTGCCACGGAATGGCTTGACGGTTCATCTATGTATTTTGAGCAGGAATCGAGCTCCTGACGGTCATTCGTGGTGGTCTGCTGGGTTTGTGTTGGGTTGTCGGATAGACGGGATATTCGTGCATCCACTACCGAGAGCTTGATAAACGTGGTTTTGTTCTGTCGGTTGGAATGTGAATCTGTAAAACGAAAAATAAGTTGGTAGATTAGCAACCGCACGATTCATGGTATCAGATACTATGCAGTACGGCAAAGACGTGACTGCAGGTCGAACCGTATCATGTGCTTAATAGCATTAGCATTTGCAGTCTCTGCATGTCGTAGCACATCTCTGTCTCAAAGATGCGGCATTTTCCGCTTATGGTGTATCGGCGAATGCAAATCATTCAGCACAATAAAGACGTCACATCATGTTGAATATTGACCCAAACCCTTAGCATTGCATGATTGCGCGACATAGGTCCAACTGGTGGAAATCTTGTTACTTCTCAGCATGGTACATGTACCTCGAATTCCGAGATTCGCTCAGACTGGGTGAAGAACTACTTTTTGGTCTGCTTACGGCGCCGTAAGCAATCGTCCGAGTACCTGTTGCTCACGGAGGCATTTAGATCGTTGTTTTGCATGTCCTGGTTACAGCGACATTGCTATCGAATGGGACCTCGTCCTCACGAAAGCTACAAGCCGCGCTGCCGTCATCGATGATGCACGGCCTTCATGTTCGTTCTGCGGGTTAAATGCGTGTCCCATTTCGCCCGTTGACTTTTGAAATGGACGGGATAACAACCTGACAGAGTCAGAAACGGAGCAATGCACAGTTTGACTACCATGCAGTCATGCCAGTCGCCTTGCGAGATAGTATTCTTCACAATGGTATAGTCTTCGTTGTCGTTAATATCTTTATGTGCCCTTAGGATGGCAGGCACTAGCGTAGGCCCAAGCATAACTTGTGGAATATTTGACCCATGGTCATGGCATTCCCATTGTCATTAATATCGGAAAATAGGAATTTGCTAGTCCAAATTAGACTAACACTTTTTCTTCCATCCATAATAATAAATGTATAGACATATAAATCTGGGTTCTTTACCTTGGACATTCTTGCTTCTTGATAGCACCTGTATATCGCATGTGACACCTTGGGCAGCGTTTCCCGTGTTTTATATATATATATATATAAGTGAAGCCCCATGTCAAGCCATTCGAGTCGCTGCCGTTACAGCCGTTTTTCACAAGACATGGGGATGACTCCTATTGAACGGTTAGAGCCAAGAGACAAGAGAAAGAGAGGGTGATTACTAACTTCATACCACAGGACATCTTGTTATCCACGCGCCGCAAATCTCTTCTGAAGCAAAATGCTGGTAGTACGAATCAACTGGAAAAACCTCGAAATCTGCCTTCGCTCAGGCCTTCCAATCGTTTTTGGTTCGTGACCACCACCGCATTTTGGGGTCCTTGTTTCGTAACAACGATGCGTATTCTTGGCTATCTCCACATTCCATCGCGTTGGTTGGCAGTTTGGCACGTTGCCATCAAGAAAAAGATGGGTTTGTAGCTACTCTCTATGACAATGGTCAGCCACTGGCTGTACCTTTTTGTTGGGAGCCGAACTGACTGGCTAAAACCAACCTCGAAAACCGTATTGGTTGCTCTGGCGTGCCAGCTCCTCGAAGTTCGGGGAATCTGTGAATTCCTTAATAATACATAGATTTCTATATCTTGCCATCTTGCCTCTGGTTTAAAATGGCCCATATATGCTCAACAGTTGCTTGTTAACTGGGTCATTCGTTGGCTGGATTTTAAATCCATTTGACCATCTGTTGTGGCGTAATGGCGATTACCTCGCCTCATGTTGAGCAACTGGTACTCTAACCAATGCATCGCCTGGATCAGCTTCTTTTTTCAACGCGGAGCCTTGGGATGCATCCTGAGGAGGCTTGCCGCTTGACTCATGTCCTAATAGTAGGCATTTCCCAAAATGCCATAGGAAGGTCTTCGCGAAACGATTAAATCATTCGTTGTCTGTAGGCGAGTGATGTAACACCCCTGGTGTCCCCAGACTCATGAAGCAAGCACATCATCCTACGTGACATGCTTAGCTTCCAATTCAGCTGAATCGACGGCTCCGAAGCATTGAGTAATGACGCATAATAAGAGGTAAAAATCCCAACACAAGTATAGAACAGCAATAAACAAAACGATAATTTTACCCACATACCTATCCGAGAAACGAAACAAATCGGGGCCGGCCAGCTGCGCAGCGTTGATCTCTGATGGTTGTTTTGTTCGCCTGTAAATAAAGGTCTGAAGACCATAGATACCTTGTGTGATGAGCTCATTGTATCTCAATAGATGTTCACTGCCGTCAGATGTAAGTGCCATTGAAAAGGACCGCACACTGATCGGCCCCTTCAACATGGTTAGTCACGGCTTGATCTATTCTTGAATGGCGTGTAAAAAGCTGGGGGAAATTCGTGCTCGTAGATAACCATTGTCGAGCTACCCTAGTCATAGCATTATGTGGTTTTCAATGCATTTTGAATGCCGCCGTGGGCCACTGGGGCGTGCATCTGGACCAGAACCTGGTACCGAGTGTCAGCGATCACGCAATGCGTTGTATAGATATCATTCTCTACTATGTAGAGACATGTAGGGGTGTTTGTGTAATTTAACGGTAAGAAATATTCTGTCAACCCAACGTCTCATTCCGACATGTTGGCTTGTGTACCTGATGTTCCTTTCATGGCGGGATACTCCCCATATGGAGGTTTATCGAGGATCCAGTAATTGCAGGCGATGCGTAATTGCAGATCTATTTGACTTGTCTTCGATGGAAGCCCTATCAAATCGTTCACATCGTCAGGAGTACGAGAGGAACTAGGTGGGACGTACCCGAAAAATTCATGATAAGAAAATCGATGAAATTTATGTCAAAAACCGTCCGATCAGTGTCTCCCATAGGCGTGCGGGGGAAAGAGAAGGCCTAGGGTATGGAACTAACCCAAAGTCGAGCACCTTGGAACCCAGGAGTCGTGGAGCTTGGATCCTTGAGATTATCCTGCATTTGAAGAAATTTGATCAACTTCCCTCTGTTCGTCTGCCTTTACCTCCACCAAGGCATGTATGAATCCAGGCTCGCAATCTTCCATTCTACCGTCTGTTATGGCCGTGTAAGATGGAGGTGCTTCTTCGTGCCAAAATTAGCCGTCAAACGGCGTCTGTCTCCGTTGAAGACCGTGTCCAGGTCAAAGTGACTCGACGAAAACTTCACTGTATTGGAAAGTATGTCTGCGCTCATAAATGACTGTCCAACGATGGTATCCCAACTCTCGAATACGAGGATGAAGAGCCAAAAGGTAATCCATCTTCAATCACAGATGGTCAGATGTCAGATCCTCGTATTTTGACACCCAAACACTCGCAATGACGATTAGATAGTTATGAAGATGAGAACGGATGAAGAAGTGATTAAAGCGATAGAATGCGATTGATAGCAATTACTAACAAGATGTAGAGTAGACTAGTGAAGGATGTACAACGATGCAACAGTGAATATACATGAAATGCGAAGACATGACAATGCAAAGCTGAAGGAAGACACAAAGACAAAACGTGGAGGAGAGAAAAGAAAGCTAGACAACATCTACAATCCGACTAAACCCAACCGCCTCCCTCGCCCGTGGCATACCATTCTTCAGCTTCGCAAAGCTAAAGAACGAGAACTTCTGAAGAATCGACCTTCGTTGCGAGAGTCGCTCACCGGTCTCATTTACATTAGTGATACCGGCGGATTTTGTTGTGTTTGAACAACTCGCGCAAGGACGAGTATGTGTGTCGGATACCGGTCTAGGCTTGATCGTCCCTGTATTCATCTTCTCCCTCACTGCCTGCTGCAAATCCTTCTGGCGTTGTTGTTCTGCTTCAGGGCTCATGACTTGTCGTTGACCCTTACTGTCGATCATAACGGGAGGTGATACACCCAGTCCCAGCTCCATTGCGCTGACAGATCTGGCAGTGGCTGTAGCGGTTTTAGGAAGCCAGCTGTATCTGTACTTCGGGCGAGGGCCTGTTGCTTTATCTGAGATCACGGTTTCAGTTTCGGTTTCTGTGTCCGTGTTGGTCTGGCTTTGGCTTTCGCTCTCCTCCTGTAGATTCTCGACGCGCTTCTTGCGGACTAATCGCGCCGGCATGGTAGCTGGGGCAGGAGGTCGGGATAGGCTAGGGACTATATGAGGCATGGAGTTGAGGTCTCTGATAAGGTCTAGAGGGACTTGGGGATATGGTTCGTTGGCGATGTCCATGCTGTACCGTTGATCGTGTGAAAGTCTGCTATCGTTCGCTGCTACCAGCGTTGCTCCAGAGGAATGTGGCTGCTCGCCATCAGCGTGTGCTGCGTCGTGGGTAGCGGATGATGGGATCCGGGATGTGTTGAAGTCAGATCGTGCAGTGTAGGTGCTTTCTGCACGGGCAATCCGGGCTGTCCTATCATAGAGCTCTGAAATATCGTCCTTCTCTGGCTCGCTCTGCTGGACCTCGAACTCTAACCCGGAGTAGTATCTGTTTCTTGGTGATCTGAGAGTCGCTGGTAGCGATTGTGTTTGAGGTGCTGTGTTTATTTGCGGTACCGTCATGGTTTGTCTCCTCTCGCCCAATATTCCTGGTATTCCGTAGTTGCCATACGAAGGAATGCCTCGTTCGATTCTCCGCTGCAGTCGGTGGCAGGCATATCGGAGTTCCCTCTCCACGTCGCGTGGGATGCAGGGTGGCTCTGTTATATCGTTTGATGGTCGTTTAGAGTTTGTGTTTGGCTTGACGGAAAAGAGTGTGATGGGCTGATTTCGTTAGACCGGACAGCAAGGTTGTGTGTTAGTTGATGGACGTACCTGTGAGAACGAAATGAGCGAGGATCTCGTCCGCCGAAGTCTGTCTCTCAGCGAAGCCTTGAACTCCATGATGTACGACAATAGTCAATGTGCAACAATTGTAAGCAATTATGGATAGAGAAGCAGGGCAGAATAGGGATAAAAAGGAATCAAACGAGAGTCGATATAAAAACAAAAAGGCCTTATCGGCTTGCCGACTGACGACTGGAATGATAAAATAAACAATGGCTTCCCAGGCCATGCACCACGGTCATAGAAGAGCAATAGCAGTAGTAGTGCTGGGATCCGTATTGATTGGACACAAAATACCGCGGTTGTCGGCGCAATGACTGGAATGCGGGCAATAAACCAGCCCAAAGAATGGATAATTTAACGGCAATGGGTCCGGGAGATGAGCAGAAGATCGACCGCTAATGTCTTATCCTTGAATAATAGTGGGGAAGCAAGAGTAGTTCTGGCGCAGCGTCAATGGTGAGTGACGATGAAGTTGAACGAAAGTCGACTAGTCAAGTCCTGCTCAACCGAATCCAGAAGGTAAAGAGGGATGACGCAGGTACTGAGGAAGAAGAGATCGGGGAACAAAGATGAGGAAAACGCTGTCGAAACACAAAAGCCCGTGGTTGAGTCCCAAAACAGCTAGTCGTGTCACATTCGCCCAAATAGGAAGACTTGAGGCTTCGCAGGTCCTTCTAATCGCTGATTGGCTGAGAGTGCCGCTGTAGGCCCCAAAAGGGGTTAGCGTAGGGTTATCCAACTATCTACTGTCGGAATCTCAATTCTACAGCATCTACTCTGTACAAAACTGCTGGAAAATGTTTCTGAGTGAGTCAAAAGCTGGTGAGGCGTAATACGCTGTGCGCAATGATGGCAGTCTGAAGAGCGATTTCAAACGTGATACTTGTAGTGTCACAGCATGGCCAGCATGGCGGACAGCATCCAAACAGAGGATGCCCGCTCAATATATTGACTGCACACGTAGTCGTTAAACATGACAGTGCATACCTCTTTGCTGGGATTGTTAATGTCTACTTCTATGGATTTGTCCTTGAACATCCCGGTTGTCCGCAAGGGACGGGTGGGGACGGTTCGAACATTCCTCGATCAAACAAAAGCATCATTGACTCGAGAGAGAATGGCAGTCACAGTGGAATGTGGAGTTGTCTGGGGGATGCACAAGTGAGGAACAAGATGTTTGTTGTTTTTTAAGGTCGCTACCCCAGGGGTACAGAGTACTTACTCCGCACGTACCTGTTGGAACCCGACAGTCGAGTCGGTGTTAAGGGCTGCAGAAAATATATCGAGTGCTGTGTATTAAGCTGCTGTGGCTAACCCACTCAGGCGAAACAAAACATAACAATGCATGCAGTTCGAACTGTACCCTGCATGATATATCCTAGCAACACGTGCATACAAAGCTGACTGCTGGCTGCAACTTCCCGGACCGCATACAGCCTCGAGTTACTTGCTTCTAGAATTCTAAAGGTGACACTACATTTGGCCCAATTTTATAGCACAGTGTACAATATGCATATTTATTGTTTCCCAATATATCACTATCCCTATACTATCTACATGACCCACCACCCTCGGTGAATCCAGGTATAGATACACCCACTCTGAGGGCTTATGATGGAGAGCAGTTGGATGCTTCTTTACAGTCTTACCTGGTAGGTAACCACGAGAGAGGCAGTTGGATGCTCATCCCTCTTGACTGGTTGCATAAATCACATGAAAAGAACCGCACTGCAACTTCCCCGTATGTATCTCATGCCCGTCGGTGCACCGCCCGACTCTCGCGGCGCGTTTCTCTTTCACCGTGAGAACCCGGGATGCATCCGTAGAGCATGGCAAAGCAAAGGCTGCAATTACTGCGCCAATATTGATCAAGGCTTGGTCTTTGCGGGAGCTTACCATGCAGTGATATCCTCGACTTCAGCTTCGCCGAAGGTGCTGCTCTTGGTTAGCTTGTTGACACCATCGACAATTGTGCCGCCTTCAGTCGTCTGCTTGGACATGATCTCAGGCATGACCTCGCGGAAGAATTCGAGGATGTAACGGTTGACCTGCTCGAACTGGAGGAGGAAGGCATCGTGTCCTTCGGGGCTCTCAATGCGCTTCAGTCTCGAGTCCGGAATGCCAGCTGCGATCTCCTTCTGCTCTTCAAATGTAAACAGACCGTCGCTTTCAATCCCCAGAACCAACGCAGGCTGCTCGATTTGGCTCAACGCCTCTTTAACCGGGTCCTCCGACGTCGGACTGGCGCGATAACGGGAGACATCGTGCGTGTCAAGCTTGCGGGTGATGGCGATATAGCAGTTGGGGTCAAACCGCTTGACAAATTTCTCTCCCTGGTAACGCAGGTAGGATTGGGCTGAGAAGTAGGTTGGGGGCCTCTTCCGTCCCTCGACACTGGGCTTCACAGGAGCGCTGAAAGTCTTTGTACCCGAAAACTGTGGGTCCATATACTCAACGGCCGACGGCTCGGCCTGCAGCTGCGGAGTGGGTGAGCTCCGCGACTGTCCACCCTTGTGTCCATCGTTGTGAACAGCCCAGTGCTCATTAGGAGGGGTAGGCAGCTTCTGGGTGTCCTTGATGTTCTGCTGCTTCGAGGGGTCGGGAACATTTCTGCCGAATCGCGACTCGAACGAGTTACGACTGCGATAGGTGAGGAGTGCGGACATGCGTGCAGCTCCCAGTCCAGTCACCGGAGGATCGTCGAAGGTGTAGTAGCCGTCATCGTACTTCGGATCACTGTAGATGCTTTGTCTTTGAGCCTCTCCCCAGCTGATGCACCATGCGGAATGGCGGGCAGAGGTGGCAATCGGAACAACTGCTCGCACGTAGTCCTTGCCGAAATACGCATATTCCAGAGCGAGCATACCGCCCATGGAGCCTCCAATAACCGCTGCAATCTGCTTGACACCCATGTCATCCAAGACCATCTTGTGAATTCTATTTACTCAGTCAACCACTCGCCTCGGAACTCGTAACACGAGATGAAACCTTACCTCACATCATCACGGACAGTGGTAAGCGGGAACTCAGGTCCGTAAATCCCCTTCTCCGGGTCGCCATCCTTGTATGTCACGGCACTGGCACTTCCGTACGGACTACCCAAACTGTTCAAGCAGACAACGTAGAATCGAGACACATCAAAGGCCTGACCAGGTCCACCCAACAGCGGGCCCCACCAATCCGCCACGTCTGCACTACCACTCAATGCATGACAAATGACCAGAACATTGTCACGGTTGGGAGACAACTCGCCCCGCGCAGTGTAGGCAATAGGGACATTGTGTAGCGTAACACCAGACTCGAGGGTAAACGATGGGACAATCACAATGGTTTGGTCCGTAATGAGATGCGAATAGGGATTCTCAGGTTGCGAGTCGATTCTCTCTACGGGATTTAGCAGCTGTCCATCGGCATCGCGGGGTTCATGGAGGAGATGGGGGAGTACTGACGGAATTGCCCAGTGTGGGCGTTTGTTTCAGCCATTGCGGTTGATATTCGCAATGAATGGAATGGATATAAGACAGCAAACAAGAAAATGCAACAGATGTCTCTATCTTCGTTCTTGAAAGGTCGAAGGGAGTGAAGAGCTGAAAATCGAGGAACTGGGGTCGGCAACCCACCGCTCTTCCAGTAGCCAATCACAGTGGCCGGTTGTGATGGCGATTTATTGGGCGGTGAGAAAATTTCTGCTGATTCTTTCAGACCGCCTTCTGTGACTCAACAATGTATAATGTGCATAAACTATTTATGCCCTTATGCACATACATTCCAGAACGGGAAACCCTCACCGTCATCATTTCATCGTCTTCCAAAGAAAACGCTGTCGCCTATAATGAATTCTAAATGTTTGCTATACCCATAGAAACTACGACTTCGAGCAATCTCAAAATGCCAGTCCATCCTCGCGAGCCTGCTGTCCCAGAAGAAGACCTTTGGGACTCCTGGGATGTGAAAGAAGGAGATGCATGGTATTATATTGTTCAGGATAGGAATCAAGGAATTGACGTCCCAATAGAAAATATGCATATAACATCATTGCCCTAAAAAACAGGTTGAGCAAATAGGATTCTTCTGATTTCTTCTTCCTACAGTGATCCAGCAAGCGGGTGACCTACACTTCAAGCCCGAGCCCGTAGACCCCAAATGGCCCGTCACGCATTCAGAGAGAATCGCTGAGCTAGAGCTCTGCTTTGATCACCGCCGATATAGAATACACAAGGCGAACATCCAGGGCGCGATACGATACCATGAGGGCTTCCCCCATGATGAGATCTGGGATGGCAATCCGGTGAGGTTTGTTGATGGACAAATTATTGGTGAGGAGGACTGGGATCACAAGACAGCTATGCGGTTCGAGGTAAGTGGCTTCCCTGGACCATCATCTTTTCTTTGACTTGCCGCTCAGCAGATTCAACAGGGCGTAATGTGGATTAACCGCGACTGCATGGTGTTACCAGGTCCCGGTACCAAATTGACAGAGACGTCTACTTACGAACAAAATACAGAGTCACAACTTAAGAGCACTAGGCATACGAAATCCAGATGGTACCGCAAACTGTTCAATTTTCTGCAGTGAGGTCAGCTTTTTCGGAAGTGAAATATACACCCGGCCTGTCGAGTCTGCTTCTCGTAGATCCATCTAGAGCACGCCTGGACTTCCCAAAATGCCTCAATGTGCTAACACCAGCAACGAAAAGCTAGTCCCATAGCACGACGAATGTATTGTGTCAATCAACGAAGGCATGCTTCCGGAACTGTATATGCAAGAAGGAGATGGTGTTCGCTACGTATTGCATTATAGCAGTGCTTTTTGGCATTCTATTTCCAGCACTCGTGGCTGGTCTTCTTCTTTTAGAAAACAGTGATTTGGACTGTTTTTTAATTTCTCTTCATAGCATGCTTATGTCGTAATTCTCTAGGAAACGTGACGCTATTCTGTAAATGTGAGATGAGAACCAAAAGTGAGTGTAATGACTACGTGGAAATGTTTCCCTTGAGCCCACGTGTTTCTAGGCAGTACCTTCACTCTAGACACAACCATTCACTTCAATATAATCCCAATATTTCAAATATCTCGCACGCTATGGTGCGCCGTACCCAATAATCTTTGGCAACCATTCTCTTTAAAGTGTGTTGAAGACCAAGACAATATTGAGTCGCTGAAGAAGAAGATCTGAGATTATTTGCCAGCACGCATCAAAGACTCCCTAGCAAGCTATGAACTTACTCTCTACAGCTTCATAGCACGATATTCTGTACCAAGGTGAATCTGAGGATGCTGTTTCACGGCAACTCAAATACCTCTATCCAGAGGACATTGGCATTGACAGAGAGGCACTGGATTACATACTTGCGGTAACAAAATGGTCATCCAGGGGCGGTGATAGTAGCTGTACTTTCTCAGGTATGTGCCAAGGTTATTCCAAGCCCTCCTGACATATTGGAGCAACTTTGGTCAACATTTCAGGAATATCACCACGACATCGAGCATCGACGTATCACCCTAACAAAAGACCACATCATTCGGTTTCTAGAAAACACCACAAAGGCCTTTAGTGAGCTGAGCAGAGAGCCAGTTCATCACTCTTTTCCTCATATAACGAATTTAACAGATGGAGCTATCAAACTATTGAGCAGGATTGCGGAGGAAGGAAATGTTCCTTTCAATCTCCAAGATCCAAGCATGGAGATGTGCTATCAGAACGGTTTGGTTCACAGAGTGGTTCTAGACAACGGTAATGAAGTTGCAGTTTTACCATCACGCTTACGTGAAAAGTAATCCCCACGTTTCCCTATTGTTATTATGTGCTGACCATTCTAGGTTCATCGAATATATGATAGACACAAAAGCAATACCCCTGCCTGGCAGATTCGATTCGCGACCAAAGTGATGCTTGATCATGAATCTGAAGCATTCGGCAGATAAGAGTGGGATGCTACATGTTATTGACACGTTGTTGGAGAAGAATTACAAAGCTAGTTGGGTTGGCAGCGCGCAGCGCACGTATATACATAGGTAGATAATTTTTAGGAGGAAGCAAGATCCATGCTGGTTGTTGCTAAATACAAAGTCATGCCAGCCACGTCAAGTAGCTCTTCTAGTCTGTCAGTTTCCGAAATACTGTTCAGCAAAATCCTGGAGGCAACCGCTAGGAATTTTGACTTCCGTTCCAGTAACATGTGCTGGCTTCACGTCAAACAGAAGGTCATGGAAATTCGAAGGGGAACTTCTGGTTGGACAGATATGGCACCGTTATTGCTAACGATATCGAAGTTCTGCGCCTTTGCTGGCCTATACGTGCTCTGCATCTGCCACTGCTCAATATGAAGCGACTTGTTGTCCCTGTTTATATGGATTAGGATCACCACCTTAACCTGGCGGTTAGTATGGGTGAGCCAAAAGTCAGCATCATTACGGAGTTGCTTGAGTCTTGCAGAAAAATCAATCTCAACAGCAAGCGTTGGTTTATCGTCATAATATGGCCTAGTTGCCCGTTGTTTGAAACTCTCATCCGGCTCCTTGGACCTGTTGGTGGCGCATTCATGACGACCAGAGCCTATCGCATAAAAGTCCTTACGAGTAATGCCAACAGCCTGGCATCCCTCCATGAGCTCTGCCAAAAATTGCCTGGCTGCGATGTTGTGACCGGTCTTGACGAACTTTATAATCAGTCTGTTGCTTGAAGCATCATGGTATAGTCTCATGTTGGGCAGTCTGCCACATTCTTGTCTATCTGTTCAAGGACTGAAATGGTGACCCCATCGACGGCAACATATTGAGACCCTCCGTCTTCAAATTTGCCAACGCTTTGTTGTATCCAGGAGTGGAGGTTCTGATAGCCCACGAAGACATCGCGGTCTGAGAGGGCCACGTTGTAGGTGTCGAAGATGTTTTCGGTCGACGCGAGCCCCTTATAACCTGATAACGAGATAGCACGGTATTTATGTGGATGGAAGAAAGAAAGAATTTTACTGAATTTGCTTAGTACAGAGTAACTTATAGCTATGTTTATTTAACAGCACAAATACATTCATGGTGAGGCAGGTCGCATCTGAGTGACATGATAGTACTTTTCACCAAAGCTATGGATTCCAATGGAAGGAATCTTGACCTCGCTAGCCTTAACATGCTCTGGTACTTGGTCGAACAGAAGATCGACAGGAATAACCAAATCCACAATTTTTGGTCTGACATCCACAACAAGTCAGAGGTCACAATCAACAGGATAGATCTTGAACTCCTGAACCTTGGCTGGTTGGTCTTGGTGCATTTGCCACTTTTCAACAAGTAACCTCTGATTGTCTCGCCCAATAGCTAGCAGAAACACCAATTTAACCTCATTGTTATACTGGCTCAGCCAGTGGCGTACTTCACAATGCAGTTGGTCCAGGTTTTCTAAAGATCCAACCTCAATAACCATAGTAGGTTTATCCGCCAAGTAATGTCGAGTATCTTTCGGCCTGATTGCATCAATTGGCTCCTTAGCTCGACCATTGTTTTCATGCCAACCGGACCCAGTTGAACCCAGGTCGAAGCGAGTAATGCCAATATCCCGGCAAGTGTCCAGGAATTCGCCATAGAACTCACTTGCTGCAATGGTATGACGTCTGCTGATAAACTTGACGACAAGCCTTTTGCTGGGAATATCATGGAGAAGTCTCATGGAAGGCAATCCAAGGCGGTGCTTTTCGATCTTCTCCATGACTTGTTGAGTTACACCTTGGACTGCGACATATTGCGGTCCGTCTCCCTTATGCTATGTTGTGGCGGACAGTTCCAGGAAGACTCGGAGTTTTGTGTAATCCACAAAGGAGTAACGGTTCTGGTCGGGAATGCCGTACTCTTCAAAGATATTCTCTGCCATCTTGATAGGGTTGAGTCTGTGATTGTGGAAGCGGTCGTGGTATTGTCGGTCTTATATTTTGAAGAGCTCTGTGTAAAAAATGGGCAGTTCTGACGTTGACAAGCATGTTAGAGTTAAGACAGTGCCCAAAGTGAGTCGCGTGCAACTTATTCCTGAAGAGTCAATATGGTGGGTTCCAAATACAGCACCGATAGTTGACAGGATGTAGGCATAGTTATGACAGAATGATGTATGATGATATTCACTTCGCCCTCCTGAAAAGCCAATTAGGGCTTCAACAGGATAACTCCAAGACAAAAAGGATAAGGTTAAGCGAAGCTGTGAATAAGTGGAGCAACAAAGCGAGTTCTTTCCCTTCCAGTACCCATCTCTCTATAATCTTCTTGTTGCTACCCAACGATCAGAGGTTATCACTGACTCTATATATTTCTGGTGCTATCGTCTACATACGCCCTTATTGTGCGCGCAAAAATGCCTCAACAAAGGGTATATGGGCCCAGTTCCGGGGAATTTCATGAAGTATTGCTGACTGGTTACTTATTGTGCTTAGTCTTGCACCGAGTGCCGACGTAAGAAAAGGCGATGTGACCATGGGACACCATGTTCAGGTTGGATGTCGGCGTTCAAAAGCCTACCTCCATTATACATCCCGAAGAGATGACATCGCGAGAAGGCTCCAAAAAGCTTGAAGACGACCACAATGAGCCAGCTAAATGTTTGGCATGATTCTCCAATGGCCTTCATGCGCCGGGCACTTGCAATGCTCGGTAGCATGCGCATTCTCGAATCAGCAATGAAGTAGTCGAATATCTATGATTACTTCAAGATTTGTGTATTCAAAATATTTATGGCAGTAACTGATATCTTCTCATACAAGCATGGTCAGGAACTGTGGACACGGCCTTTGGCAAGGACAGACCACGTCGGTAACTGAGCTCAGGAGGGCGTCAATGCGTGCATCACAGCTACAGCCTCGAACAACAACAGATCAGATGTTATATGGTTCGTTGAACAAGGAAACTCGCGACTTGAGGACCTGAATCATTGATTCGAGTGGCAGAAGAAAGTGTTTCTCTGAGCCATAGCACGGTATCTATACTTTCACTATTGCTGCAAGTTCTTTCTTGCGGGCATTAGATCCGATACTAAGTATACCACTAGAGAGCGGCAACTCGATTAAATTCGCTAGGGCCTCGTTGGAAAATAAAATACAGCAAGCCCTGACCCTGCTAGGAGATTTGGCCCAAGGATATGGCTTCTTGATCGTCTGTGGCACCTCTTCCATCTATCTGGATTACGAACGATCGCATTTTAAACATTCACAACGACGCACTTCTCATCGAAAAGACTTTGAACAAGATTCGGAGCAGTGCTTTGGCGGGCACCAACACTGCGTAAGCGTTGGTATAAGGCATTCATAAATGTCGTCAATCATATCATCCAACTGAATGCATAACCTGACTTAGGCTCTGGTTTTCTTCCTGTTTGTCGTAGTTGTCGTTGCATTCAGTGGCATAATCCGAACTCATACACATGGTCAGTTTGAGCGAACATAGTGAAGGGAGAGCTGATGATTGTGCGAAGCCGCCAGATCTATGCTCCTAGAGTTCATTGAAGATATAGAACACAAATTGATGGGCTAGGGCTCTCACAGATTCGGCAAGATGATGATAGCGGGAATACAGATAATATCTCCGATAATCAATGCTGGAATAAGGAAGGATGGAACTCGATGAAGTAGGTCTAGACCAAGATGCATATCTAGACTATCGAAAAGACCTCAATGTGGAGAACAGCACAATGGATGTCATTCGCAAATCTGTCAACCTATCAAATAGTACGCCTAAACCCAAAAGCAACCACCCATTGATACCCAGAAAGAATCCAAAGTAGATAAACACCAGAGAACATGTACATGTACACCCTCGCTAAAACGCCCCGATTGCCTCCTCCTTCGCTTTCCGACTTGCTTCTTTGCGCTTGAGACGTGCTTGGGCCGCGATCTTCCGGTCTATTGGCATCGCATCGCGTTGGGATTCTGATAAACCGAGTCGCTGCTGTTTTGTATTGCCAGATAAGGCTTCAAGGCCGTATTTGGTGGGTGAACGGCGGCGACGCTGCTGAGCGCGGGCCTGCTTTTCCTCCTCGAGATCAGCTAGATAACGGCCGCGAGACGTCGTGCGCTGATCATCTAGGCCGTGATCTAGTCTTGTCGATAATCTTCGGTTATAGGAGGGTTTGATAGATGAGAGATCTGGAGGCGAAGAGGGCGGGATCACCACGTCGCCTTCATCGTCGGGTACGTGGTTGAACCGGCGGGACTGTCTTTGAGGAGAGCCTTCCTCTTCTTCTGCATATATTGATGGATCGTTATCGTCACCATCTATGTCGATCCCCATGGCCTGCGCAGCTCGTCTCAGGTCAAGAGGGTCGTCGGTTGCACTTCGTAATTGGCGATAGCGCCGTTCCTTCGAGCGGGGACTCGGACTTGGAGGGTCGCCAAATTCTTCTGTCTCGTCATTGTCACGGCCCCTCTGGGGGCTCCTTTGTCCGAAATCGTACACTTTGACCCCTGTATAGTCTTTGCGTGGACTGAGGGTAAGGCGACCGGATTCGAAATCCGGAAGACGATCAAGAGTGCCGAGGGTCAATTTCAAGCGCTCGATCTGTTCGAGCAGGCTGTGACGTTCTTCCTCGAAAGACTCCTTGAGGGACTCTTGTGACTCTCGGTGTCGCTGGGTCACGGTTCTCAAGCGTTCTCTGTATTCTCGGATTCGTAATTCCAACTTGGCTTCTCTCTGCTTCAGCTTTGCTTCCTTTTCTTTGCGCCGCCCCTCGTATTTGGTCATCTCTGACTTGAATCGTGCCAAGGTGTGTTTAAGTGTGGCGTTTTCTTTCTCTAAATCTGAAGCCTTTTGCTCTGAGCTTTCCGAGAGATCGTGGAGTTTGCTGAGGTCTGACCGCTGATTCTGCATCGACTTAATCTTTGCATTTGCCTGCTCCAGTGCCTGCTGGGTTTTGCGCAGTTCCTCAGAGGTTTTATCGTTTCCATCCGGTTGCTCCTTGATATCTTCCATCTCGTTGCTAACCACTCCATGTTGCTCTAGGGCCTTGCGCAGCATGGTAACACGGTGCTTATACTGCAAGGCCAAAGCTGTCTGCTTGGTGAGATCCTGGATCAGTTTCTCCTTGTCATGCTTATCTCCCTCAGTGACCATCGTCGATGCCAACTGCGATACGTGACGTTCCATTTCCGCGACCTTTTCCTCCTCTTGTTTCAGCTTCTCAGCTAAACGCACGGCCTCCTCATCTTTCTTCCTGGCGTAGGCTTTCGCAACAGAGCGATATTGGACAAGTCGTTTGATTTCCCAATCAGTCTTCGTCCTGTATTTATCAAACTCGGTTTTCCAATATTTCCCTGACTGGGAACGCGGTTCGTCCATATTGAGGGTTTCATCATTGTCGTCATTCCCTGCCGACAGTGGGGCCATTTTCGATGTAGTTCCACCCGATCGAGTTTCGCTAGGTTTGGATGTCTGTGTAGGTTGAAAGTCTTTCGAGGAGCGTTTCTCACGTGAATCCAGCAAAGCCTGCGTTAGCTTGCTGCGCGGTTTCCCGTCCGACGAACCAGATGCCCATTGGCTACTAGGACTGGTGGATGAATTCGTGGGTGTTGTTAATGAAGGAGCTTTGCTGGGTGAGTCTTGTTTCCGTTCATTATCCACGACGCCATCGCCGAATGACACGGTTTTGCGCCGATTCGAGATGGTACCGGGTGTAACAAGGATGCTTTTTGTCGGAGAAGCCATCGTGTTCCCAGTCGGAGCAGTGTCGGGCTTCAACGTTGGCATGTTATCATTCCTCAAGCTCCCTGTCGAATGATCTTTCCTCGAATCGACCTGCTCTCGTGCGCGGCTAGCAGGTTGTTGTTCCTTCGCGCGAGACACCCTATCACGGTCCTCCTCCTCTTCCGGTGCTGGCGTACCAAACAGCGCACTCTTAAACGCACGAAGCGCAAACACGGGCGCAGGGGTCTCGGGCGGATCGAGGACTTTTGAGTTGTCTATGGAACAGTAAACAAGTCAGTACATGGACTTTCTGTATGTGGATCATGTCTCCGGGATCCTATTCGTCCTTGCATAACTGGGGCCACTTATTTCGCCCACAACACAAGCAGAGCTCCCCGGAAACCATAGAATGACTATGAGAGTAAACGTACCGGCGGAATGCGCGAACTGCTCGTTCTGATTCTGCCCCGTCATCCAACCCAACATCTCGACAATGCCGCGGGAAAGTAAATTCCAATTGTTCAGATAGTCACACTCTTAAGATACAAGACGCATCACGCCGCGATGCCATTGGGTATCACCAGCCTGCGAACTGGAATGCGCGATTGACGTGGAGCGCTGTGCTTTGTTTACGGGCAGCGCTTCCAAAGGCGGTGAACAGCGGAAAAACACCGGCCCCGCTATCGATACCGATTTGCTTTTCTCTTGCTCTCTTTCTTCTTATCAGCATCACATACACAGCTTTACAGCATTACCCTCGTTTATTCACCTTGGTTTCTTGGGTAGAGATGACCCCCCTTGAGCTATAGAGGGCTGCAGCTTCGGCTGCATCTTTGTCACTTCCTCCTTCCGTGGCAAAGACCGACTCAATCTGGGTGCAACTCTTTCCAACACCGCCCACGCCCCGCTATGCCTCACAAGCAGAAGAAGGCTTCTAATCATGCCCTAAGAATCGGCTCTCCCCGGGCGGAGAAAAAGCAGCAGCAGCATCAATCGGTTCCGAATACCCCTCCGCCGGTCGTAGCTCCTACGAATTACCGCGAGATTCATCAGAATGAGGTGGAGGCTCTCCGCTCTATCTACGGAGATGACTTTGAAGAGGTCGAGAACAGGCGCTCGGCCTGGCATGTAAGTTAGCCGGAGTGTGAATCAATTGGAGGTACAGAGTAGCTGACAGGTGTGTCGCATAGCAATCCTCCGATGTTTGCTTTAGGCTCCATTTGCGAGCTTCGTCCAACCCAGAAGTCCGCATTCAATTGCTGGTCGAGCTGCCGGCAACCTATCCCAAGACCTATCCGAACTTGTCGTTAGAGAACCTGGCCGAATTTCGCGAAGGAGCGCAGTCACGGATTCTGGATATCGTCGAAAATAAACCAAAGTTGCTCGTTGGGACAGAGATGATATACGAGCTTGGTGTGTCGATCCAAGATGTCCTTGAAGATGTGGCTCAAGCCAAGGAGCAAGATAAAGATCTTCCCAGTCTAGAAGAAGAGCGCATGAAGCAAGAAGCCGCAGCGATGCACCAGGCAGAGTTAGAAAGACAGGAAGAAATTCGGAAACAGGAGGCTGCTACGGCTGAGGAGGAACGAGCCCTTCAGCAATTGATTGAGAACAAGATTAGAGAAAGATCTAGGGCTCGGTTATCTCGACGAAAGAGTCGAACAGCTGGGGTGGATTCGAACGGATTTACAGATGACATTGAGCATGTTCCAGGCGCGATTGCCTTCGATCCTCCGCTGGTTATGAATGATTCCGATGAGCAATTGCTGAAGTTCCGGGCTGTTTTTGGAAAGACTCTGCTCAAAAGTACCCATGGGAAGGAAACCTTCACCGTACGACCAATTGTTTCTGAAAATCGCCCCCATGCGCCCCTTTTAGTCTTGAAGGAGTACTCGCTTGAGAAGGGACTTGGAACTTTGGCATTTCGAGAGCGGATGCGGACTAGTGAAGATAAACTGGAATCAATCAAGAAACTACGCCATCCCAATCTCATCGACTTTGTTGGTTTCAAGATCAATAGTCCTGACCTATACGACGGCTCGCATGATAATGCCTGGAAAGTATATGCTCTTGTGGAGTACGCGAACAAGGGTTCTTTGGTGGAATTCCTGGATCTCGTGGGTACTGTACCTGTAGAGATGCTCCGCAGCTGGATGCTCCAGTTGCTTGAAGGCTTGGAGTTCTATCACCGCAGTGGGTTTGTCCATGGGGACATTCACAGTGGGCGGGTTATGTTATTCAGGAGTCCGACAGGAGGAACCACTGTGAAATTGCAACCAAGTATTGAGGGAGCTTTGCCAGGTCCCGCAGGTGGCAGGAGTCGGTCAATGGCGACCTCCAAATCTCCGTTCTGGACGCCTCCGGAGTTGACTCAGGAGGATGTGCCGCTGTCTATGAAGACCGATGTCTGGGATTTAGGCATAGTTCTTTTGCAGATGGGATTCGGCAAGGATGTCATGCTGCGCTACACTTCTGCGAACGCGCTGATGGGAGCACTCGATCTTTCACCCCCTTTGCAGGACCTGCTCGAAGAATTCTTCCGTCCGGACCCCAAGAAGCGACCTACAGCGTTCCAGCTTCAACCTTCCGAATTCTTCCGTGTTGACATGCCTCTGATAATGCAGACTAGTACAGCCAATTCTATGTCGCTCCCGAGACGGCCACGCATGGACTCCTTTGGTGGTATTTCTGCGCTTTCACGTTACAACCAGGATTTTGATGAAGCCGGTCGTCTAGGCAAAGGCGGCTTCGGTCAGGTCGTGAAGGCTCGAAACAAACTTGATGGTCGGTTTTACGCCGTCAAGAAGATCTCTCAGAAGTCAGCTGCTGCGTTGAAGGATACATTGTCGGAGATCATGTTACTATCCCGGTTGAATCACCCGTACGTGGTGCGCTACTACACAGCTTGGCTTGAAGAGGACTTCGACCTTGGTGACGAGGACGCTGTTTCCTCCACTGAGGGCGATCCGTTTGCGAGTCGAGACCCCGGTAGTGTTGGTTTTAGTACAGGTGGACTTGACTTTATCAGTTCCAGCGGTTACTCGGGGATCCAGTTTGGCTTGGACAGCGACGATGAAGACGCTGAATCAGTCTCCGAACAAGATAGAAAGGAGACACCTGATGGTTATGACGACTCTGAAAGCGAGAGCAGAACTGAACCAAGCCGGATGAAGACCAGTTCGCAAGGGCGACCTGTGTTTACCACACTGTACATTCAGATGGAATATTGCGAGAAACATACTCTTCGTGATCTTATCAGGAACGGCCTTTATGATGATGTTGACATATCCTGGCGCCTCTTTCGCCAAATCCTAGACGGGTTGAGCCATATCCATAGCCATGGTATTATACACCGAGATTTGAAACCGGATAATATCTTCATTGATGTGGCGAACAACCCGCGTATCGGAGATTTCGGACTAGCGACCAGTGGGCAGTTCACGACTGCAGTTCGTTCGTCTGCAACAGCGGATCTTGGAGGCAACTTAACTCGCAGCCTGGGTACGACTTACTATGTCGCGCCTGAGATGAAATCTGGATTCACAGGAAACTACAATGAGAAGGTTGATGTAAGTATCTCTCCATTCCTCTTATCCTCCCAAGCTTATGGCTAATCGCGAAACAGATGTATTCCCTGGGCGTGATCTTCTTTGAAATGTGTCATCCCTTACCTACCGGCATGGAACGTGATCAGACACTGCGAGCAATTAGGGAGAAGAACCATACTCTCCCTGCTACCTTCCAGCACTCGGATAAAGTGGTACAGGGCAAGATCATTGAATCACTGCTGAACCATACGCCGAATGAGCGTCCATCAGCCGAAGAGCTTCTTCATAATGGGAACATCCCTTTGCAGGTCGAGGAAGAAACATTCAGAAGGGCTATCGTCCACTTGCTCTCCGACCCAAATTCTCCAGACTACAAGAAAATTCTCTCAGCCATCTTCTCCCGATCTCCCAAGCGATTCGAGGATATTGCCTGGGACATGGACTCGCGCGTATCGCCGGCAGCGAATGAGCTATTGGTTCAAGGTTTGGTCAAAGACAAGCTGATATCTATCTTTCGCCGGCATGGAGCGGTGGAGAGCGCGAGACAAATGCTTTTCCCGCGATCTCAGCATTACAATCATGGCGCTGTGCGGCTGCTTGGCTCGTCTGGCAATTTGCTCCAGTTGCCTTTTGACTTGACTTTGCCGAATGCGCGCGCGATCCCTCGACAAGACCCTTCGCTGGAGAAGACATTTGCCTTTGGCACGGTCTACAGAGAAACGCCCCACGGTGGTGAGCCGCGAACTCACAAGGAAGTGGACTTCGACGTCGTGTCGCACAACACGTTGGATTTGGCGTTGAAGGAAGCCGAAGTCATCAAAGTACTGGACGAAATCATCGAGGAATTTCCACCGCTTAGATCAGCGCAGATGTGTTTCATGATCAACCACTCTGATTTGCTTCAATTGATCATGGAATTCTGTCGTATTACTCCTTCCCAGATCCCGTTGGTTAAAGAGATCATCAGCAAGTTGAACGTCGGAAAATGGTCAATGCAAAATATTAGGAGTGAGCTTCGTTCGCCTGCTGTTGGTGTTGCCTCTACGTCGTTGGACAATCTTGCGAGGTTTGACTTCAGAGGTTTGTATACCCCCCTTATCAATACGAACTTTGACTGACGAACTATCAGACTCTCCGAAACAAGCCCATAAGAAATTGCGGGCTACCATGGAGGGCACGCCATTTGCCGAACGACTGACTCCAATTTTTGCTCGCCTAAACTTGGTAGTCAACTACCTGCAGGAGTTCGACGTGAAGCGGAAAGTCTATGTTAACCCGCTTTCCAGTCTGAACGACAAGTTTTTCAGAGGTAGCATTCTTTTCCAGTGCGTCTTTGACAACAAACGGCGCGATGTGTTTGCAGCAGGTGGTCGATATGACCGGCTGGTACAGGAGTTCTCCCCAAAGGCTTCCAGTCGCATTCAAACTCATGCCGTGGGTTTCAATTTGAGCTGGGATAGGCTTACTTCGTCGATGCTTGGACATCTCAAGGAGCCGACCAAGCCGTCTTTGAAGCATCCAGAAGCTGAAGCTGGGGCTGGGACTTTTTGGAAGACTCGGAGGGTAAGTCAATATCCCCATACGGTGTTCCTGGGACAAGTAGCTAATTCAGTAGTGCGATGTACTTGTCGCCAGCTTTGACGCAACTGTCTTGCGCACAGTAGGCATCAAGGTCGTTCAAGATTTGTGGTCCAGCGATATCAGTGCGGAGTTGGCAGTCGATGCCTCTTCCCTTGAAGAACTTCTCAGCAAATACAGAGATCACAACCACAGCTGGATCGTCATTGCCAAGCAAGACAGCAAGGAACGAGGGTTCAAGGTCCGAAGCCTGGCCCCAAGGGAAGAATACGACTTGAGAGCCTCAGAGCTCGTTCCTTGGCTTCGAAATGAGATTCGTGCGCGCAACCTGCGCGAGGGCACAACCGATCATTCGAAACAGCATCGGCTGCCCAGTCAGCCGGACGTGTCGTTTCCTGGCAATGAAAGAACCAATGATGTACGTATCTTGGTTTCTCAGCACCGGAGTAAGAAGAGCAATAGGCGGAATATCGTTGATTCGGGTATGTTCTGCTCCCACATTAACCTGACTCCTGACAAATTGCTAACGGAATGCAGCTCTTCAGCGTTCGCGCGAAGTCGTCGAACAAGCCCTCAATGGCCCCATCGCTGCTATCGATACTCGGGATGATGTCCTGGAGTCTATCCGCGACACGCGTCTATCAGACCCTGACAGCTGGCGCACAGTGATACAGAATGCACCGCCGAGTGAACGGAAATACCTCAGTCAAGTGCATGAGCTGCTCTGCGATCTTGCCAATGAAAGCATTATGGGTGATGGCACCGAGAGCTACACGAATGCCTTTATATACAACTATCGCACAGGATCTTGCTTGTATTATGATCTTGGACGGATGAGTGAGAGATAGGGGTTATTTCATGAGGTTGACGTATGATGTGTTATCTATGTTTGCAATATTGGCGTTTTTTATTTTGCTGTTTCCAATCGCCTCTCCGTTATTTAGCGAATTATACCCAAATGAGAATTACATGCAGATAAAAAGTCATGGAATAAAAACAAGGTATCTTGCAAATTATTGTACAACCTATGTGCGCCGAACCATGAAATTAATCGCTCTCATCATCGCTTCCGTATGCTACTAGAGGCCCCGAAGATGGGACAGCCTTTTGTGTCGTGACGTTCCCACCAGCTAATCCTTGTAGTGCAGCCACCGTAGAGCTGGAGAAGATACCACCGCTCTGTTGCTGCTCCTGTTGGAAAGGTGCAGCAGCAGCAGGAGGCGCAGATTCAATCATAAGAGGCTGCTCCGGCGCCTCCAATTGAGGTGCAGCCCCAGCATCCTCCAACTCCTTTGTCCTGGTATACCAAACCTCATCCGGGGGCTCGTAGCCATCCAGTCCAAAACTACCCTCAATCTTCTTCCTCTTCCTCGCCTCAGGGTCCCGACCTTCAATCTCCGCAACGAACTCAGCAGGAAGAGCCCTCCTAACCGCCTCAGCAGCCTGCTCCTCCAACCTCCGCGCCTCGCGCTTCTGCGCCAACGGATTCGGATCAACCGTCGCCCACCGCACATTCAGAATTTCACTATGATCCAAACTCTGATGCGCCATAGCCTCCTTGGCGAACTGCGCATTCGCCTCGTTCGTATACGTAACGAATGCAACACCCCGATTCGTCAAAACCCGCGTCCGCTCAACCTGTCCCCATTCCGCGAAATGACGCGCAACAACCTCCTCAATATCATCCGTAACGTGGATCCGTCCAACATACAGCGTGCGATTTTGTCTCATAAACGATCCCACACCGCCCATATCATCACGGTAATCACTAAACTTGTCGCGCCCGAAACAATCCACATTCGGATTAAACAGATCATGCAGCGTCGGCAGTCTATGCAAATACTCGCACTCATGCCCCTTCGGACAAAGACCCCTCGCGAAGAATAAACAGAAATACGACCCGGCCACTTTATCCGCGCGCGTGTATCCGCTATCCTTCGCCACATTGCACCGCGACGACGCGGCCTGTTTCGAGAGATACTTGTCCTCGCGGTCACCGCCGGACCATTTGTTGTACCAAATGTTGAAGACTGTTCCGGTTTGGGGAGGGGGTTCTGATTTGATGGTTGCTGGGTCAACTTGGGGGCGGGCTGGGCGGCGCTTTCGGCGGATTATCTTCTTTTTCTTCTGGGTACCGTCTGCTTCGGTGGTGGTGGTGATTGCGGTTTCGGTTGGTTGTGTTGAGAGGGCATTTTCGTCGTTGGGGGTGGGTTCTGTGCCGGATGGGGGTGGGCTGGGGATTGTGGTTTGGGGTGGATCGACCACTTCTGTGTCTGCCATGGTTGCAGTATTTAGAGAATATCTGTTAGGATAGAGAAAATTGGAGAGTGTTGTTGTCTAAAGGCAAAGTCGGTCGATGAAGTTAACGGGGCGATAGCGCTTAGTCAGCGGATCTTGGCACTTGAGAATTTGATATCGCTGCAACTGTAGAGCAACATCGCAGGTATACTACTGTGGTCTCTGTCGTTCATTTCTATTGACCAGACGACTCCAGAGTACCGGAGCTTCTCATTTCTTAACAAATCTCTTTGCACCTGTCCAGATTGTAATTGATACCCAGAGTCTGCGGGACTCCAACCGGCAATATGGTGAACATCACGGAGAAGATCAAAGAGTAGGTCTTGAATTACCTGCTTGATGGATAGATGGGCTAAATGCCGGTGCTTCGCTTTACAGAATTGAAGATGAGATGCGCAGGACGCAGAGTAAGCACATCCCATTTCACTGATAAACTGCTAGGGAACCCCGCGCTAACTAGACCACAGAGAACAAGGCCACAGGTGGGCACCACTTTATATACAACTCTTAAGATTGAATAATTTCTGATAACCATTCAGAATACCATCTGGGTCTTCTCAAGGGGTGAGTACGCTACCCGCATTCAAATCAAGCAATCGCTAACGATATCAGAAAACTTGCCCGTCTAAGGGCCCAACTCCTCGAACCCACCGGCGGCAGCGGTGGAGGCGGCTCCGGCTTCGACGTAAGCAAGAGTGGTGATGCACGTGTAGCCCTTGTCGGCTTCCCCTCTGTCGGTAAATCCACTTTCCTGTCCAAGATCACCAAGACCAAGAGTGAAGCCGCGGCGTACTCGTTCACCACGCTCACGGCTATCCCGGGTGTGTTGGAGTATGGGGGCGCTGAGATCCAGATTCTGGATTTGCCGGGTATTATTGAGGGTGCTGCTGAGGGAAAGGGGCGTGGGAGGCAGGTTATTTCTGCTGCTAAGGTTGGTTTTTTTAATCCTGCGTTGATTGGGTTGGGATCGTTGGCTGACGATGGTAGACGAGTGATTTGATTCTGATGGTCCTTGATGCTACGAAACGTGCCGAGCAGCGAGCTCTGCTCGAGGCTGAATTGGATGCTGTTGGCATTCGGCTCAACAGGGACCCTCCGTAAGACCCCCAACATCAACAATAATGTTATAATTACTGACAAGCAAAGCAACATCTACCTCAAACAAAAGAACGCCGGCGGCATGAAAATCACCTTTCAAACACCGCCCAAATCCCTCGACGAAAAGATGATCTACAACGTCCTCCGCGACTACAAGATCCTCAACTGCGAAGTCCTAGTCCGCGACGAAAACGCCACAATCGACGACTTCATCGACGTAATCATGAAAGACCACCGCAAATACATCCGCTGCCTCTACGTGTACAACAAGATCGACGGCGTCAGCCTGGACTTCCTCAACGAGCTCGCTCACGAACCCCACACCGCAGTGATGAGTTGTGAGCTTGATCTCGGTGTTCAAGACGTCGTTGACAGGATCTGGAAAGAGCTTAGATTGATCCGTCTGTATACGAAGAGAAAGGGCGAGGAGCCGGATTTCTCGGAGGCGCTGATTGTGAGACATAACTCGAGTATTGAGGATGTGTGTGATCAGATTCACCGGACGCTGAAGGAGACGTTTAAGTATGCGTTGGTTTGGGGGGCTAGTGCGAGGCATATTCCGCAGAGAGTGGGGTTGGGGCATGTTGTTGCTGATGAGGATGTTGTTTCGATTGTTGCCAAGTAAGGCATATAGCATTAGAATCAGATCAAGTGAATGTGCAATGACTTCAATTGATGACCCTGGTTTTAAAACATTTATACTATCCTTAGTGTGACTACACTACGGCATAACTACGCTTCGACATTACTTAAAAGGATCTTAAATAGCAAATTAAACCAGATTCATATTAAAAAATGACCTAAGCTATATCCAACCAGAACTCCAATGCTCCAAGAAACCCAGACGAATTTAAGCAGATCCAGCAGCAGCAACGGCCGCGGCAGCAACGTTCTGCATACCAATGGTAGGCTGCACACCAACACGCTCCTTGGCCAGAATGTCAACCAGGAGAGGGTTGGGGCGGCTGTCCCGCTGGGGGTGGAACTGCGCCTGGTTGTTCTTGTAGCTCAGCACGCTGTCGAGGTAGATGTCGAAGAGGTACGAGGAGTCGAGCGGACCTCCCTTGGCCTCGGGGTGGAACTGGGTGCTGAAGATGGGACGGGACTTGTGGATCATGCCCTCATTGCTCGAGTCGTTCAGGTTGGTGAAGTACGGCTTCCAGTCAGAAGGCAGGGTCGTGGGGTCAACCGCGTAACCGTGGTTCTGACTGGTGATGTGGCAGCGACCAGTGCTCATGTCCAGAGCGGGGATGTTGTGAGCACGGTTACCGTATTTGAGCTTGACGGTGCGGGCACCAGCAGCCAAGGCCAAGAGCTGGTGACCCAAGCAGATACCGAAGATGGGAACCTGGGAGGACTCCATCAAGCGGCCTAGGTGGTAGATGGTGTCCTGGCAGTGAGTCGGGTCACCGGGGCCGTTGGAGATGAAGACACCGTCGAAGTGGTGGGCGACCTTGTGGATGGGGAAGTCGTAGGGGAACACTGTGACACTGGCGCCACGGCTAACCAAGCTACGCAGAATGTTCTCCTTCACACCACAGTCGATTACAGCCACGTGGCACTGAGGGTCCGCAGCGCTAACGTGGAAGGGAGCCTTGGTGCTGACCTGGCGGACGAGGTGGATCTGCTCAGGGTCGGTAAAGGCCTCATCCTGGTCGGCATCGTACTCCTCACCCACGGTGATACGGGCCAGAGAGGAACCCTGCTCACGCAAGTAGGTGACGATTTCACGAGTGTCGACACCAGAGATGGCCGGAACGCCCTCACGAGCACACCATTCTCCGAGACTCTCGACGGCCGTCCAGTGGCTGTAGCGCTCCGCAACATCGGCAACGACGACACCGGCGGCCTGGAGGTTGGGGGACTCGAAGTACTTGAGCAGACCGTGGTTGTCCTTCTGGAAGGAAGGAACACCGTAGTTGCCAATGAGGGGCTGGGTGAAGACCAGAATCTGGCCCCGGTAGGACGGATCGGTCAAGGACTCGGGGTAACCGACCAGCGAGGTGGTGAAGACGGCCTCACCGGAAATGTTGGAGCGGGCTCCGAAGGACTTTCCGTGGAAGATAGGACCATCTCGGATCGTGAAAGTGGCGCGTTCCGAAGTAGGCTTCTGACGAACTGTAGCCATGAAGCGGGACTGGATGCCAGCATTGACAGAGGGGAAGGCGGGGGCCCTGGCGGGCATCGCCTTGAAGATTCGAGCGAACATTATATGGATAGTTTTTTACGAGTATGCGGAAGAGACGAAAGACACGAGACGATGGGAGTTTGTTCAAAAACTTCCGGAAGCTTTCCAGAGGTGATCTATAGACAATGTTAGTGATTTGACTTCTAACGGGTATCGTGTCATGTCGCGTGCACATACCCGAGATGTAGTCCTGAGAAGTGAAGATAGAGTGCAAACGCATAAGCGCGACTGAAGAGCTACTAGTTGTTAAAACAAGTAGTGAAAAGTTGAAAAAGGAAGAGTTTAGCGGGTCATTGAACCTCAATGGGTGTGTGTTGTTGGGTTGGAAGTAGAGTATTCTCTGGGGAAGAAGAGAGAAAAGAGAGGAAGAAAAGTTTGAGCGGGAGGAAAAGAGAAGAAGAGGCGGGATGGAATCGGGCCGATCGAAGCACGTGCCATGAACTCACCGAGTTTTGTGCGAGTCGCCATCCAATCAGACTGCGGGAATTGGCAGCCGCTATCGGAGGTGTCTCGATACCGTATGTGACGGGGTATTACTTACGATACGATGCTTGACACATCCAATTTGATACTTTAAATGTACTCAAGCATCGTATTGATGTTGATCATGAAAATTTGCAGAGGCAACAGCAGGCTGCGTGTGGGAGATGATATAATGTGAATATCATTCCCATGTGGTATTGCTAACCGGAATGACACAAACACACCTGATGTCATTTGGCCACTGTCCAAGAGCAGCCAAGATCGAGTTATTGTAATGGTGATCGTTAGGGCTACTACTCTGGCCACTATTGGATCAATCAGATGCAAGTGCATTGTTCATAATACACGGGCCAAGAAAGAACATCAAGGGCTAAAGCAACTGTAGGATGACCCTGTCTCAATTCAGTTGTGAGATTCGTACAACATCCGGGTATTTGTCTCGAATCGCACCGCGTTGCAAAGGGTAGAATCGGTGCATTGTACCCTGTAGTTCCGGGCCTATCTTGCATCGTCTTGTCCTCCCGCATTTCCCAATGGATAAGACGAGGATCAGTGTCTCACAGAGACTCAACGAAACCATGTCGGCTTATTTGTCGATACCCCTCATTCGGTGATTTTGGGGAGGTTATAAACGGAGCTGACTGAGGGAACGAAAAGATGGTAAGCAATTCATTGCTCAATCTAGATCACCAGATCACTAGATCACCATGGTCGCCATTCGATATCTCCTTCAAGCCCTAGTGGCCTCGATACTAGACACCACCGCCCTCAGTAGGGCAATCAAACCACACCACCACGGTCAGCTATCAGAAATTCAGCACCCTCTAGGACAGTATCCCCAAGATAAGCCAGGTTGTGACGGTTCTGGCATCATCGCGCCCGGTAACGGCGATTGCAACGGCGACGGCCTCATCGACAACCCCAATCCCCGACGCAGAGACCGAGAGGGGTTCCACTTTGAAAATCCTTCAACAGATTGTGCCTATGTCACGCAGATGCACATCTGGGACTCATTCAAGGATTTGGAGAAGGACATGAACAAGTTGTTCACGCTGATCCACAAGGATGTGAACTTCACGGTTGTCGGACACCATCCCATCGCGGGTCATTACAATGACCTGATGCATTTTTATGTCAATGCTCTTCGTCGGGTTAGTGTCTTGTTTATGGATCATGCGGACAAGTTCGAGATCCATCCTCAAGCCATCCACGGGGGTTGCAATGAGCGGTGGTCGGTGCAGGAGGTTCAATTCAAAGGAATCATGAATTCCGGTAAGCCCCCTTTCCTGCTCTCATAGTTTTAGTTGAAATCGAAACTGACGACGCAGGCGATCCTTTCGATATCGTCAATGTCTGGGTAACTCGCTGGCACAAGGGCCAGATGGTCGAGATTCGAACATACATCGACGCAGCCCGAATCATGGAAGCCCTGCACAAGAATGAGATCTGGTGGAATGGCACCACTTTCCGGGACAATGTGAATTATATGCCTGGACCAGCGGGCATGCCGGATATCAAGGCATTGGAGGATCTAATGCATTATCCGGATGGAAGTCCTTATGAGGATTGATCTAGTTAAAGGAAGCATTTATTGCTTCCTGGTGATAGTGACGGCACTGAATATGTAATAAAACCACTTGCTATAGTTTAATAGTATGATCCTTCATGCTCGTATTGCATCTGGTCGAAGTGAAATGTTCGGCAAATACGGGTTATGGTCACATGAATTTAAGCTCAACCCCAACCGCGTCTATTCCTCCACTACGGGGTACCCCAGCTTAACTTCTTCAATTCCACAAACAAGTGATTGAGAATGCTCATTCATTTCCTTACCTGCTAGTAACAACACCATGTCAGACTCCGCCATACGAAAACGCTCCCGCGTCGCCTGCACGTCCTGCCAGTCACGCAAGCGCAAATGCTCCGGAGGCCAACCATGCACTATCTGCGCCCAATTCGGCACCGAATGTCATTACGACTACTTCTCTCGCAAGAAGAAAGACATCAAACCGAATCCGTACGCTAATGTACTTCATACCGCACCGACAGCGCCAACGACGGCCACCTCGACGACCAATTCGAGCGATCTAACCTCCACCGCGGACGAGAAGAGGAGCCGCAGCCCCGTTGAGCCGGACCACATCCATCCCACCTCCCTTGAGGCCAATTCGGGCGCTGCGTTCGTGAGACGATTGGGTCTGAAGCTTGAGACAGCACATGCACCGCGATTACATTTGTTTGCTTGGAATGTCGGGGCTCGTACACCGTCCGCTGAGTCGATGGTATCGTCGTCCGCGGCCGCGGGGTCGGGGTCGACCATAGTCGATATTATCTCGCAGGACGAGATGCGCTCGTTTATAGCAGTTTGGTTTGAGAAAATTGACCCCTGCTACGGTTTCATCGACCGCGATTATCTCCTCCGCCAGGTCAGTCGGCGATGGCTACCCCCTTCGTCCGAATCAGCACTGGGCCCCGGCCCCTATGACGCGGTACTCTGCGGTCTCGCGGCGATGGGGATGCTCTTCTCACGACGAAAGGGGTCGGTCGCAGAAGCTCGAGTTGCGGATTGCGGATGGCAAATCCTCGAGAAACACGTTACCTCCGATTCCCCCTCTGCCGCCATCATCACCGGCTGGGTCCTACGAGTCTCCTACCTCCGCATGACGGCGTCCCCCCATGCAGCTTGGATAGCTAGCTGCACGACAATGCACCTCGTCGAGGCCGCCGGAATACATCTCGAGAATCCCTCGGATAATGGCTTCCTCCGCCCGGACGACGAGAGCTATTGCAGCCCCGAACTCCGTCGCAGACTCTTCTGCATGGCTCGCCACCTCAACGTCTGGGTCTCCTTCGAGCTAGGCCGCTCGCGAGTCGTCCTGCACGGCGCAAACTCGCTCGCCCCGGCGCGCAGAGTAGACGTCAACACAACCCAATTCTACACCGAGATCTTCGAGCTGCTCCCTGTCTCCGAGAGCTTGGATCCAGTTCGATCGTCGGACTCGACTGATCTCGAAGCCGCGCTCTCCGATGTCCTGGACGGGGAGTACGTCCCGTACATCCTCATCCTGGTACAATGCAACCTCGTCCTCTGTATCTACCGCCGTCTCCGCGCGCTCAACCACTCCATCTCCGCAAAACTACTCGATCGCGTCGTCGCCCTCGCCGCAAAGGCCCTCCACGCCACCCGCGAACTAACCGCCTCCATCTGTCCATGGCAGTACATCGCCATCGTGCCCTTCCAGGTCGTCTGTACACTGCTGGCAATGGATAACCGCAAGTCATTGGCCTTGCTCGGAGACGCAATGCACACGCTCGGCGAAGTCGCGGCTGCATACGACACAGATGTCATGCGGGAGGCATACAGTACAGCATATTTGCTTATCCTGCTACACCAGCGACGGAAAGAAGAAGATACAAGGGTTATCGGCGATGTGCTGCAGGTTAATAGCGTTGCATCGTTATTAACGCCGCATAACGCTTCTTCTGCTCCTGCTCGTGCTTATCAGCAGGCTGTCGCTGTGCCCGATGATGCGACTGTGAATAGCAATAACGCTATCCCTCCTGATACTGCTTCTACTTCGACTGCCACTGACAGCAATCATGTGGGCCATGCACATGCGCACGCGTACGGTGTATCACCGCCAACGCACTCTAAGTTCTCGTGGTTGGGCGATTTGATGATCGATATGCCGAGTTTGCAGAATTTCGATCTAGATCAGTTTCTTACTACTGATGTGCCATGGCCGTTACCGGAGATGGGGATTTAATCCTTCAATTATTTGAACTATGTTCATGGTATATAAGGAAAGGCTGGATATACAGGGAAGGGACATAAACTCATTCAGTCTTCCCCTGCTTACTCTTCTTCCCCGAAGACGAAGACAAAGACACCACCCACCCAAGCTTCCACAACACCCACACAAAACCGAGCACAATAACCGCCACCGTACCGAGCTCGATCGTCTTACTCCGGAACAGACCCTGTTCCTCATCCAACTGCAAAACAGGCACGGTTATCTTCTCAACAAGATGGGCATCATCATCATCACCAGGATGCACCTGGTAAAACATCGTCCGCGGCCCAAACAACCCCTCCCAACCCAGATTCACCCGGTCAAACGGGTTAATCCCCATCTTCGTCCCTCCTTCAGCCGTGCACGCCCAGAAGACTACCGGCCATGGGACCTGTATAGTACGGTATCCGGACTCGGAGGGGGGCAAGTAGCGCAGGTGTAGTGGGATAGTCACGTTCCATTCACCTGTCACCTCTTCGGGGTTCTCTGGAGTAGCGAGTTCGAGTAACCAGTTCGATCCCCAGCGATCAACGGCCCAATCTGGTGCCTCAAGGTCTGTTTCGCCGAAGACGGCGCGGAGGGCAGCTAGATTGTGCGATTGGAGGAAGAGCGGATCCGTCGTGGAGAGTTGGTGTTTATCACCGAAGATCGACGATGGGAGGGTAAGATATGTATGCAACGCACAGGTTGCGTCTGCCGGAGCGGGGGGTACTTTCAGCGCTGACGGAGAGAGGGAAAGAGTCATTGTCGGATGGAGACCTCTCGGACGGGGGAAGGAAGTCAAGTACGTCGCGTCGTCCGGTAGAGCATGATGCCGCGATGGGAAGGAAAACATCGTCGGCTCTGCATCTCATTAGCTTCCGTCCAAATTCAAAATAGAGGAAAAAATGAACATACTCATCTTCTCATCCCTCCCCACAACACCTAACAACCCACCCATCTTAATATCCTCCTGATCCGCCGCCTTCTCCGTCGTCAACAACCCAACCTCCACCTGATCAATCCCCTCCCTTCCATCATTACTATTACCGTCCGGCTTCGTAATCCTCTCCGTCCACCCCTGCCCCCCATGTGTTCTACTCGACACCGCCGACACAGTCAGGGCACGCGAGATGCTATCGTAGCTGATGTCAATTGAGTCTGCGTATAGCGACCGAGCGAGTTTTAAGCAGTTATCCGACGCTTTATCCGACGCTTTGGCACAGATGTTGTCTTCGATATACCTGACCAGCGGACTTGAAAAGGGGAGGAGGGACCAGTAGTACGAGTCAGCGGTGGAGGAGAAACGCTTCGAGAGGACGTGGGGCTCTATGAATGATTTCTATACCAGTTAGCTTCTCTCTTTAACCAATCGTGTGATCTAGTGTGCAAACCTCAGTACTCAAGCATTCCACCTCCTCCCAAAACACCCTCTTCAGCAATGGACATAGTGCATCTTCCCTACACACCAACCAGCAATTAGCAAGACACTACCCCAACTCAAATAAATTAGAACTCACCCCTCGGTACGCTTCTTCCCCGAAACAAAAACATGTAACCCCGGCGAAATCCTACTCGCAAACGGCGCGGCAGCGGTATACGGGTCTTCCGTGGCCCAGCGGATATGAACTGCCTGGTATTGATCTAGGACGGCTCGTACCTATTCTCAATCAGCTTTATCCAGTCGTTTATGATCGTATTGTGATGGACAAGTACATCGTCTGGCAACTCATCATAGCTAACGGTGAGCCGTTCTTCGCGGACAGCGTCGAGGTTGGTGATTGTGAGGGCGTCGGGGGTGAGGACGGCTTGGTCGGGGGAGAAGGGGGCGTTGGGGGGTTGGATGAAGGTGGTTCTTCGTCTCATTTTGTTGTGTCCCTGGATTGAGGTGTAGTGTAGTGTAGAGTGGTGAGTGTGAGTGAGCTGTTCGGATGCTTCTCCGCACCCGATCGGGCTAGTTACTGATAAGATAAGCTGGCTTGGGTTCGTCATTTCATCATAAGTAATAATATACTTGTAGTAGTCAAACACCGGGGTTGTCTTCCCTATTATACATGATATATATATATAAAAAACGCAATAAAATCCATTTCATTCAAACACTGGGCAGAAACAAGAGCATCAAATCAATCCAAGAATCGCCATATCATCGCTCGCACACCGCAACGCCATAGGAATGCTAAACCATATCACAAGACAAGGAAAGAAGGAGGAAATCATGATGGAAGAACATCCTTCAGAACGTCCTTCTGGGATGGGGTCAGGCTGGTCGGGAACCGCACGTTGACCCGGACAACCAGGTCGCCGCGTTCAGTCGGCTTCTTGGATATCGTCATACCCAAACCGGGGAATCGTTCTTCGTGGCCAGGCTGTGTAGGACCTGGTTTCGAGACGCGGATGGATTTGCCGTCGATTGTGCGCACGATGCGCTCCCAGCCGGTTAGGGCTTCTTTCAGGCTGATTTCGACCGTTGTGACCAGGTGGTCGTTGTGGCGCTTGAAGTTGGGGTGTTCTTTCTATAGATTTGTTAGTAGAGATTCTTGAAAAGCCTTAGGTTAATGGTGACTTACCTCCGTCACAATAAGGTGGACATCCTGTCGACCACCCTCCTCCTGATCTCCAACACCCTTATACTTGATCTTGGATCCCGTCCGCAGACCCGCTTTGATGTTCGCCTCTAGTGTCACATCCTGCACAGTCCGCTTCCCACTAGGATCAAACGCCTTGCTCTTCGTAGTAACCTTCTTAGTCGTCCCCTGGAACAGCTCCTCCAGCGTCAACGGCAACTCCTTCTCCACAACAGTCGGCTCCGGCGTAGGCGCGCGCCGGGATTGCTGGAACCCCGGCCCGCGACCGCTAGTCCCCGACCTAAAGCCACGACCAGCGCCGCCGCCGCCGCCGCCGCCAAAACCACCACCCAGCATCGAGAAGATATCATCATCGTCCATTCCGCCCATTCCACCACCGCTAGCCTTGGCGAAGTTCCTGAAAATGTCATCCGCGGAGCTGAAGCGGAAGCCGCTGGCGCCGCCGCCGGGGCCGCTCGAGAAGTGGAATGACCGCGCACCCCCGCCGGGCATGCCTCCACCGAAGCCGAAGCCACCGGGCATTCCGCCCTCGAAGGGCGATGCACCGGCACCGGCGGCACCGCCGCCTGGCGATGGCGCAGGGCCGCCGCGGAGGAGATATTCGAGACCGAACTGGTCATAGACCTTGCGCTTTTCGGGATCGGAGAGGACTTCGTAGGCTTGGGAGACCTCTACACGTTGTTAGCACAGATACACAGTCTAGTTAAAAGAATGTAAGTGACATACCCTTGAATTTGTCTGCTGCACTGGCGTCGTCCTTGTTCTTGTCCGGATGATACTTCAGCGCGGCTTTCCGGTATGCCTTTTTGATATCATCCTGTGACGCATCGGGCTTGACGCTTAACGCATCGTACAATTTCGTTTCCGCAACCATGGTGCAGGTTCAATTGTTGAAGATTTGCGGTTACCGGGTTCAGTTCAGGTCACGAGCAGCTGTTAAAATCACGAGTTCGCAGAGTCGAAGTGCAGTCTGGGGCGATCTCGAATGACGTCGAAGATTCGAGACGGACGTGATTGAATTGAATGCAGTCCTGTGAGTCCTCGGTATAGAGGGGTAGTTGTTCTCGCTTTTCTCGCTTTGAATCGAACAAGCACAGGGCACAGTACAGAAGATAGTAATATAGTAAGAATGAAGAGCGGAAACAAGTTAAGACGAACAAGCGACACCCGGCCAGCGGTGACGTGTGACGTGACCTGAAAACCCTCGGCCAATGGAAGGTTCGCGAAGATTCTGCCGTTTCAGACACACCCAGTTACTTTCCTACTAAGTACACCATACGGAGTAAATACAACAGATTCAGTATCAAGATAGCCTCTGCCCCTGCCAATATGCACGATGCAAAAAACAGCAATGAGGGGCCCGACTGTTAGCATCACTTTGTGCACTTGCCTAATGCGGGGTAGTCCGTGCGCGTCACGTGGTTTATGCTTGCTTATATAAGCTATACATGCATACATGCATATCTCGATAAAATGCATCCTAAATACAATTCTCAATTCAATTACCACTCTAACTCAGCCTGATCTCCCTTCGGTCTGCGATTTCCTGGGATGGCTGCATAATATTCTCGTCAATCCATTCTACTGCCTCTAAATGACCAATGTCCTCATTCTTGATATCCTCAGGTCTGTAGCCCGATGTTATCCAGTCGCCACGCAATTTCTCGGCCCTGTATTTGGCATATCAGCGTAATGTACATCAAGGTATCAAGAGGGAACGTAAGGACATACTCGTGGCCCTTGTTGAATGCCTGATTCAAATGCTGTCGAAGCGTTGAGTCATTGTTTACACTTGGGTCAAGTGTCCATCGAGGTTCTGGGCAGCTCTTAGAGCTTTTATGACTACTTTCTCGGCTGCGTGGTATTTTTGGACTAATTCACGTGCGGTAACCATGGTTGGTTGATGGTTCTCACTGAACGCTTTAGAGAGTTTGTTTGTGTAGATCTGGAAAACGGTGGAATAGTCCGGTCTTTTATATAGATAAGGTGGTCACCACGCAGCTGAAACCCGAAGAGTTCAGCTGAAGCCCTTAGCGGAAATACATCCTCAATTCCAGGCACATTAGCATCTAGCTAGCTGAATCTACGATTAAAGATGTCATTCTGTATGATATTTATTGTTGTATTGCCACCCTGGGGTGCCTGGTATATATCCTGTTTGAGCTGGATACTTTTTCCGTGGTGCACAGTTTTAGTAGGGCGAATACTCATCAAGAGTACTCTGTGCCATCACTACTATAGTGGCATTGTCCGGAAGAAGAGCTATGCGTATATACAGCTATGTATGGTATATCATAAAACCGGTCAAACCAGCTCAAACCGCTTGCTTGCGTGATGCTCAGCCTCAGCCCCCTCAACAACAATATAATCCCGAATCAACGCAGATCCATTCAACACAGCCTTCGCCTGCTCCTTCGTGCAAGACGCCGCCAACGAGAGAATGTAGCACGTTGGCGCCGGACTATCAGGCACCTCGTTCTTGACCGACCACGACGAAGACGGGCCCTGGGTGGAATATGTGTCGTTATTCGCGGTAGGGACCTCTCCCGTCGAGATGTCGCGATTGAACATGGCACGGCGGAAGATCTCATATGCTGTCTGTGGCTGGTAGGCGGGCACTTCGTGGCCAGCCTCGAAAACCCGGCTGAAGGAGAAGTTGCCGTGCTGCCGCACCAGTCCCCCGACGTAAGAGGCGTTGGTGTGCAGAGGCGCGTACCCGGCTGAGCGGAACTGGTGGGCTTCTGCGTGGTCCACGTGCAGACTGACTGCTTCTCCGCCATTCCAGGGACAGGCATAGTCGCGGTCGCCGTAGACAAGGGCTACCTTCACGCCAGTGTCGAGCAGGTACGCGATGTCGTCGAGATATCCGTGGATGTCGGAGCGGGCGTAGTCGCCGGTAGCGCCAAAGGCGCTGTACACGCTGGTGACTGACTCGGTGAAGTTAACGGGGACGCCTAGCGCGCCTTGAACCCAGTGCTGGCTGAGGAAGCCGTTGTGGTACGGCGGCGGGAACGGGTCGGGGTCGAAGTGGGAGATGTCGTAGTAGCCTCGGCCGGAGGTGTTGACGTACGGGCCTTCGACTTCGTTGCTGCAGAAGTCGCTGGCCTGGGAACAGAACTTGTTGACTGTGGCATTGCGGCCGGTCATTTTGGGGTCGCCCTCTGCGGCTAGACGACGGCACTTGAGGATGCCATCTTTGCAGCCACCGGGCTTACTCCACGCGCGCATCGCATTCTCATACTGGGTCTTGTTGATCGCCTTAATGCCATAGGTGTTGTTGTAGGCCATCTGCGGATAGTGCGGCGCCTGCGTCAAGAGGTCTACACAGCCATTGATGATTCCCAGCGTATCCATATGAATATAATGATAGTCCGCCTTATTCTTGACAATCTTCTCGTTCTGCGCCTGGAAGAATGCCGCAAACGAAGGCCCATATCGTCCACCATACGACTCGGTCCAGATACTCACACGATCATCATGCGGCTTATACTCGGGGAACTCAGTAAACCACGTCTGCGCGAAATGCCACAGCGCCTTGGCCGAGTTCTCCGTACTGTTTGCCGTGGTATAGTTCTTCTGGCTCGGGAATGTGCCCACATAGAATGTGTTGTTTTGCTCCGGGACAACGCCGTGGGGAAAAGGAGATACGTCCCAGTTGCCAGATACCTGGTCCCAGGTCCCGTTCGTGGGCACGTCGTAACTGAAACCGACTTGGTTCGGCTGGTCGATGTACAGCATGTTGACTTCATTGTTCCACGACCATGGATTCAGGACGGTGGAGTTCGAGTCCTTGTTGACTCGACAGGGGCCGTTTTCTTGTAGCAGGCCGATCATTGAGGAACTGCCAGGGCCACCGTTCATCCAGATGGATAGTGGGGCATTCTTGGGGTCTTTGCGCGATTCGAAGAACCAGAAGAACGTGTTGATAGGGTACTTTTGTTGCACGTTTACATCGGCGAGTGCGCCGGGAGGGAGATGGACGTAGCCGGCGTAGCTTTTGACATTGGGGGTTGTTTCGCATATGCCGGGCTGCGCGTTATCAGTAACATATTTTTTAAGCATCAGTGATTTGGAAGGGCGCGTACCTCCTTGTAAGAGATCTTCACACCCTCCTGATGCTTCGATTCAACAACCGTCAACCCTTCCGGCGATGGAGGAAAATAGCTGCGGTCTTGACCAGCCGCAGCAACGCTCGCCAGACCGGCGACTGCAGTGATTGCAAGTGAATACAGAGAAGGCATTTTCACTCAGCAGTATCTGGGGTATACTCTGCAAGTGGAAATCAATGGGCGAGGGGATGCCCGAGCTTATATGGGGAAGCAAAGCGGAGATTGCCGATCATGCAACTGATAAGGAATGGATCGTATTAGGGTCCAGGGTCCTTATCATCGGCTATAACCGATCAAGGTAGCATCGACTTTATAACGAGAATCTGCCGGTAGAAACATCGCGTCACTCGGATCTGTGCTGAAAACATCAGCATATAAGCACTTCAGTATTCCTTGCTGATATACTGGGGTACTGCAGAGCCAATAATGCCGTCGGGAATTGGACCTGGACCATGGTTGGCTGCGGAGTAAAATTTACTCACTTTAACAATGAGATGGTTAGCCAGCAGCCCAAAATGGCAGCACTTGACGCTGTTTTGAGCAGCCCGACCCCCAACATTAACACACACACACACAAACACACACACAAACACACACTACTACTACTACTACCTGTCGTCCATTGGCCAGGTGTGTCGTTCCTGGATCCAAGCTCAATGGTTCCGCGCGGTTTTGTTTCCCTTGACCAGGCCATGCAGCAATGCTGAAATACTCACCCTCAAAGGATGGACACCTAAATTGGCTGCGCTGCAGTCTATTGGCGCTGATTCTATAAGAATCCCAGTTCCCCCATGATTATGATGCTCACTGATCCCATTCCCTTCGCTACAAAGCGACCCTCATCCATCACCTTCATGGTTTTTTATGGTGTTAATTTAGCCTGTCCAGGCCCAATAGTTTCCATCATTGAATGCTTTCTCATTTGTTGTCCCTCCTCCATGTGTCATTTCTCCATTTGTTTTGTGTAGCCTGTCATGCACTCATGCATCACCAACTCACAACTCAACCCACATGCAGCATGATTGACAATCAAATCAGCAATCACCTGTCAAACTTTTAGTGTAGCTGGCTAGACTGAGGAGCATAAAACACACCTCCGATTCAAAAGAATAATTGCTGTAAGCTGCTATTCTACATAAACTGTGGCCTGCCGCAGGGTCAAGGTTGCCACTGGGACTAGTTTGCCGTAGGACCAGGAGTACCATAGGATAATCTCAGAGGGCCTTGCCAAGCGGGTAACTAGACATAGGCTCCAGGATACCCCAGGGTTTGTGGAATCTTAACCCACTCCCAAATCATAAGAAGTTCAGCACACGGCGGCTGAGAGAGCGATGGGGGCTGGATTTGATGGGATCGAGATCCATGGTGAGCAAGTTACCTGCTAGACCAGTTTGTGCTGGAAAAAGGGCTATATTGAAAGGAAAGGTGTGAACTTCTTGATATGGGACTTCATTGAATTCGCGAGCTCGCCTCATCTCATTAATAAAACACCAGCTATTGATACAGCATTAGAAAAAAAAAAAAAAAAAAAATTAAAAAACAAAGCTATTAGCGCAGAATGAAGAGCTATTGGGGAAAGCAGGAAAAGAAAGGTACCCATGTTTTCTCTTTGCCTTTTGTCAGACCATGTTCCCATCCATTGCTAGTAACTCCCCAGGCAAATTCTCAGTATTTCTTCCACTCATCTCATTACAACTGAACTGTTTAGTCGCGATTTGTTTTCCGCCAGGGCATTGGCAAGCCATTCGAAACCTTCGCGCCTAACAGGCTAGGAGTGCCGGGAGCATAATTTGGAGGTCCGTACTCCCATCTGAGGCTAAGCACTTGATTTCCGCGGCATCTTCCAGCACACGGTCAATGATTCCCGCCATTCCGGATGCATGCATGTAGGATTCGGGCGACCGCGGAATGAGTGCTGAGAAGAGTGCGACTAGGCAGCTCCAGCGGACCCCCATGGTGATGAAACGTGACAAGACGCGTGCCATTTCCGTCGGCTGGAGGGAAGTAATGGGCCTCTGATCCTGAGAAGTTGGGGTAGGTTACAATCTTGTACGTTCTGTCGTCATCCTATTTTTTGTAAGTATATATTCGTACAGATGGTTTTGGCCAGGCACCTACGGTGGGTTCAAGAGCGAGCTCTAGCGCACCAAACTCATCATTGAGCGAGCCGCTCAAGATCATAAGGTTACGACCCACATTGATCTGCTCGGGCTTGATCACACTCTCCAAACTTGGGAAAAGAGCGAACATCGTGGTCCAGGTATTCGACTTTTTCTTGATCTAAAATATTGCATTAGGAAATTTGAAAGACTAATAAGAAGTAGGCACTAACATCCATATCGTTACTCCAGGAACCCAGAGCGAATGGCATTATGAGCAAGATATGCGCAGTGAGCATATTCCTACGAATCTCATTGTCGGGGACTGTTGGGTGACGGCCAACAGCTTCCTTCGCGAAGCGACCCGACAGGACACAGCGATAATCGTCTCTTTTGAGACACAGGGCTTTCATATGTCGCAGCGGTGCCCGGGTACTGCTCTCCACCATCTCAGAGGCCATGTCATCGCGGTTTCCGAAGGTTGAGTCCGATGTAGCTGGCGTTTGTCCCCCACACGCCTTCACTGTTGAAGTACAATGTTAGCTAAGCTACACAAGCGTCCAAGGAAGAGAAGACCGACTGGGTACTAATATCGCTTTAGCTAGATGATCGCCTAAATTGTAACATAAGCAGGACGATTTTCCTTTGGCAAAGCAGCGATCTTCGTGCAAAATTACGCCCGGTGAGCATTGGCATTGGAGTCCTTACGGTAGGTTTGGGGGATTAGGGAGAGGAGGTCGACGGCTGGGTTTTCGCGGAGGGCGTGTCTGAAGGCGCACATAAGGTCTTGATTCCATTATTTGGCGGAGGGGGAGAGAAAAGTTGGTGTAGTCATAGCAAGTGGTATGGTTGTGGAATCAGAAGAGCACTGGCAGTGTTGTTACATGGTGGAGTGACGTGCTCATTGCGCCATGAAAGATCCAAGAGATTACAAGAACTATTGCATAATCGTTAAGCTATCATACATATGGTATACGAAATCATCAGCCATATCCAATCCGAGAGTCTAGTCCAGAACGCCAACGCGCTGTCAAGAAAAAGCAAAGGCAACAGGAAGAGGCTAGCGCATTTTGACATGGAACAGATACCGCTGTCGAATCTGTGCCACATCATAAACAATGTACTCGTTGTAGTATAACGAGCACCTCTTCTGTTCATTCATTGATCCCATGCTCACATCCGGCATCGTGACTCCCTTGAGATTCTCATGCACACACTTAGCATCCTTCCAACCGGCCGGAATACTGCTTCCGCGCCCAAGTGTTGCAAGTTTGCCTTCCTTCTTCGAGTCCTCGGCAGCGTTGCAGTTAGCATATTCCTGCTCGTACATGGGATCACCCAGCTCCACATCGCACAGCATCAGCAGACCCATGTTACCGGAGTTGTAAGGGCAGCAGTAATTGGCGGACTTCGATGACATATCGGCAAAGTAGACACCCTTGCCGAACATGTAACCGTTGACGGGTGCTTCTGGGGGTGCAATACGCAGACCTTGACTGAGGATACCACCAAAGTTGGTACTGCGGGAGCCGTGCCAGAGGAGACGGCGGTTGGAGTTTTTGATGGCGCCGTAGGACTTTGAGAAGCGGTCGGTTTCGCCGGGCCGTTCGATGCGGAAGATGTTGATTACCTTGTAGCTCAGGTTATGGGTTGCTCCGCGTGAGTGGTTGAGGTATTGCTCGAGCTCAATGAACTCGGTCGTATTGGGTTCGACTGGAATTGTTAGTTGATGCGTATTCAAATGCAAGGGAAAGAAATACCTGGAGTCATCTCCTCCATTCCCAAGCTGTTAAATTGAAGATCGAGCTGGTGAACCCTCTCCCTCTCAACATCCTTGGATTCCTTCATAATCGCATTCGTAACGCCCATGTCCGTCAACGCCTCCAGCAGCTCAACCTCCTTCTTGATCAACTTGTCGTGAAACAAGACCGGTGGTCGATTACGACCAAAAACATGAGGAATTGTCGTAAAGTACCGATTGCTAAGCTCCTCCGCGGCAGCCGGAACAGTAGTCCCGTACCTCGAATTGGCGAGACCAGGGTTGGCCAGAAGATCCGACAGATCTTTCAGAATCCGGTATCCCTCGTGGAGCGTCCGCTTGCTCAGCTTTCCCAGAGGCATTTTCTTGACGTCGTAGGACAAGGCTTCCATGGCAGAGAGGAAGTGCTGCTGGTTGAAGATGAAGGTCATGAGGTTCTGAATCGACTCGGGTAGAGCACTTTCCACGGGGGTCTCTTCCCTCTCTTCCCTTTTGACAACCTGGTCCTCATCGTCTTCCTCATCGTCCGAGTCTTCGTAGTTGCGCTCGAGGAATGTGTACTTTTTGTTCCTGGGAGTGTCCAGTCGATTCTCCCAGGTAAGACCAGTCTTGTCCTTGAATTTCTTCTCGAACTCTACCATAGCTTGATCAAAAGCACCATTTCCCAGAACAGCCGATTGACCTGACTCTCCGACGCGACCCCAACGAGTCCACGTTCTGTAGTCGGAGCTGCGGCTCACGAGGAGCTGGATGCGATAGAACTTGTTGTTGTTATGGCCGGCATTGGTCTGGTTCAGAGTCGCGTCCCAAATCAGACCTGAATCATCGATGTAAACAGAGTAACCTATCATCGTCAGCGTCACCCAACAAACAGGCATCACCCAACTCACCCCCCAAGGTACAACCCTCATCAAGAGGAACAACAAGCTTCTTGGACGACGCCTTTTGCGAATCCTTCATCTTCTTCGACTCTTCTTCGTCTCCATTAGCAGCCCCGTTTGCACCCATCGCATCCTCATGAGTGCGCTTCTTCGCGCCGCCCTTTTCTTTCTTTACCTCTTTATCCTCCTTCTTGTCGGCCTTGGCGTCCCCATTAGCTAGCGGAGCCGGAGAACTCAAATCAGTCGTAAACAAATAGCTCTTCACAGGCAGAGGCTTCTTCGCCTCAACCGACTCCAACAGCCAATCCAGATTCACAATCTCGCAAGTACTAATCCCACAAGCAGTCCTGTCTGTTCCGTCCATCAGCACCCCAATCCATCACCATCACCAACCACAGGACAACATACTCTTAGCACTCCCCTTCTCGACATCCTTCTCCGTCGTAACAAGATGCGTACAGTCCTGCGAGACACTGCTACTAAATGTCGCGCCCTGGCCTTCCACCAGGGCCTTCAGGTCAGCTGCATGTATACAAGGATCAGTCATTGTTCTCGGGGATTGGAATGTTGAGTGTGAGAGGAATCGCACCCTGCTTGTAGCCGGGGAAGGTGCCGCTCACGGCGACGATGGCTTTTTTGAAGGTTCGCGGTGCCATTGTGGCTGTTTGGTGTGGTGGTGGTTATCGGTGATATCTATATATTGGGAAGTACGTTGTAATGATCGGTTCAATCAATTGGCATGAGCAAAGACAAATTTTTGAAATAGAGAGAATAACATAGAATTAAGTAAATCGAAGAGAAAAATGAGGATGAATTGAATTGAAGATGGATATCAAAGGAAGGAAATACGACCTTTTAAGCTCTCGAGTGTCACCAGGCAGGTCCCTGGATGCCTGTCGATTAAGGCACCAATGCCGCTGCTGCCTGCTGGCCTCCAGGCAGACACAGGGGTCTATGCCTATTCGGGTAATGTAGCTGTGAGTTTGAAACCATGTTTACACTTTGCAGTGAAAGAATCCGACTACGTCAGAATATAGGTGTGATAGAGAGCCAATTACGCTCATGTGGCTTCTATAGAACGATTGGGGGAATATAATATAAATCCAAGAAAGAAAAGAAAAGAAAAAGACGCCCAGTCATGTCAGACATAATTCAATAACCATCCAGATTCCCAATCCATCACGCGCCATGCTGTATAAAAAGCGAGAAAACAGGTATATAAAGAATTGCGACCGTGACATGGCGGTCATGCAAAAAAAAAAAAAAAAAAAAAAGACAATAAATAACTATACACATCCAAGAAGGAAAACGAGTAGGGAATCATAAAACAATCGAAACCAAAGAAGAAGTCTATGCAGTCTGCGCATGCACAACATTGTTGTAGGACGACATCTCGATCTTCGAGTCGTGGGTGATAGCATGAGGCTCCTCATGGAAGTCGTTGGTGGTATTCGACTCATGCGACTGGTTGTCCGACTCGCGGTCCGACGACTCGCTGGAGATCGAGTGGAATTCATCCTTTTCCTGGAGCGTCTGGGAGATGCTCGAGGAGTTGCTCGACATGTAGTGAAGAGGAAGCTCAGAGAACCCGTTCAGGAGACCGGCCGATGCCACAGACTGGTTGTCGTCTGCAATTGGCGACACCGGCGACACTGGAGTCGAGGAAGAGGTGGATCGCTGGGGATGGCGAGGAGGAAGAGGTGGAGGGATGCGCTTGGGGATAGTGACCAAACGGGCACGGGTGAAGGTGGGAGAGTGACGACGGGATCCGGTGGGAGAGGCTGATGGCGGCTGGTTGAAGTAGTCCTCCATAGCGCTGCCTCGCTTGGAAACGGTAGCGCTGCTGACTTCGTGGACCTCGAGATCATCCTCGATGACAGATGCGCGGTCGATGTCCCGGTCCGTCGAAATCGTGAGCTGACGATGCTCGGGAATGATGGCATCCTTGTCGATCGGTGAGAACCGACTCCGGGAAGATGCGCGACTGGCTGATGTCGGGGAAGTTGGAAGATCATCAGTCTGGACACCACGGTCGACACTAGCATAGCTCTGCACACTGGCACGCCAGCTATTCCGGGGCGAACTTTCTAGACTGCCACGGGTCGCTGCAGCGAAGGTGCTGTAGACAGGGCTATTCGGGTTTGGTTTGAACTCAAAAACATCTTGACTAGGTCGATTTTTGGTGCCGGCCTCGCGGATAAACAGACCCTGTTCCTCTAAGGCCTTGACACCAAAAGGATCCGGGTCGTCGATGGCAGGGACGCCAAACACCCCACCGGGCTGTAGAACCGCATCACCTGGTGTCTCACCTTCCGGCAACACGCTCTCATCGATTATATCGCCCTGCGCCGCCTGGATCGTCTTTATGAGGCCATTGATTTCCCATGGCGGATGGCGGACCTTGCCGGCAAGGATCTCGGTAACAGAGAGACGCTCCCCGTAAAAGCGCTCGTTTTCGTCCGTTCGCTCGATGATGACTGTCCCATCGACTTGTACACCAGCATAGAACCCCCGACTCTTCATGTAATTGTAGATGGGTGTCTGTCGCTTGTGCACCTCGGACTCGAGAATACCACCCACACCAACGGGGCCGGCGGAAGCACTAATCTCGCCTCCCAGGGTACACCGGAAAGTCTTGAAGGCCTCAAGCGCTTCAGGGGTATTAATAACCACGACGCAATCGTAAATGTCGACACCAGCCAAAAACCCAACACCAGCTGTATGCAGCATGATGCCCGACGGCGGGCTCCATTCACCAGTCTCGGGAATACGGCCGAGAAGCACACCGGCGCCGCCGGAACCACTCATCCAAAGCCCAGAGCGCATAGTAGTGAAAATAGCAAGACCCTGCGCACGCTGGATGACCTGGGTCGGAATCTTCTGCATCACGCGCTGCTTGCCCTTGGGCTTATCGATTTTGCCGTCGAAAGTCGTATCGGGTGTTTCATCTTCAGCGTAGAAACCATCTTTACAGAAGGAACGTAGAATGCGAGCGGCCTTGTCGCACTCTTTGTCGAGCGACATGGGCCAGAAGGCTTCTGCGCCCAAACGGTAGGATAGACGATTGACGGGATCGCCCAGTTTATCGAGGGTGGACCATGTTTTGTCGAAGCCTTTTTTGGAGGTTCCTTTTGTTTTCTCCCACCAGGAGGATGTTCGCAGCATTTTGTCTACAGTGTGTAGTAGACTGAGAGGTGGATGAGAAGAGCAGAAAGAAGGGAAAGCTGCCCAATCTATAAGCCCAGTGGAAGGACCTGAAACGAGGGCCACTCGACGGGAACAGGAAGCATAAGCCGGAGATTTCCCAAAGCGGCCGATGTTTTCGGAGAAAGAATGCAGGTATACAGGTATATATACAGAGGGATGGAGGGATGAATATAGGGATGAATATAACGAAGAGAATCGAAGGAGGAATAGAATATAAAGATGACGGATAAAATAGAGGAGAACAGTAGAAACAGCCTATAAGATCACAATTCACGGCCGACTCGTCAGCAGCTTGACATCACGACCGGAGGTGGCGATGAGGACTTTCAGAAACCATGGAAATGTATAGGGACTTGTTGCCCGAACGGGAGACGGTTACGAAGAAATGAAAAGATTTCGAAACAGGACAAGGACTTCCCTATATAAATCAAGGGCGGTTTATTTATGATATGGTTCACGCATGAAATATGAGCCATCATAAAGCTATATTGTTCGGGCATCCGACTCAAGTGGAGGGTCCATGGTCGATCCGCTAGACGGGTTCTGGAATGCGTCGATGGGGAAAGTGAAACGTTTTCACCCGTCCTTATTATTTTAGGTTCCCGCCAATATATATTCGTATTCTTATTATATATTTGTACTCCGGAGTAGTTATTGCGATTGTTATTCGTCTTGTTCTTCTTGTAGAGTCAGTATCCGGAGTATACTCTACATATCACCTCTCCATTATACAGGTAATCCCGATCGATACCCATGATTCTGACTTCTCGCATGCAGGCGATTTCTCTGCATCCCGGATCGATCGGATGACGAGTCAGATACACTAGTCTGTATATTCACTAGTATTCTATACCGATGAGTTACTACTTGTATTCAGGTGATGTAACTGCGAATGTCCGGGAACTCATCTGTCAACGAGGAAAATACTTCCTACCTGTCAACATGGTTCTCTTTTCCATCCACCAAGTGTCATGATGTTAATCTGGCGCGATCGAATCTGATATGAGAACCGATGATTAAGTTCAAAAATGGCAGAACTCCCGCGATAGGGACAATCGGATTAGTAACTTGCCATTAAATAGGAAGTCTTATATACCTCCATTGTAACTAGTCGGCCACGATAACTGCTCTTGCAGAGTTCTGACTGGCTATATCATCTTCTTTTAGGAATATTATCTCCGGTTTTTTTACTGAACGGGGGTTAAAGCTTACTACATTAGTACCGTGGAGGAGTCAATGCCGAAACTTTTATGTCTGTCAGCATGCTATGTTAAGAATTCTCCTCCCAAGTTGACCACAAACCCATCCCAGTAATGACACGTCTAATCATCAGCTGCACAGTCTTCCATGCCACAGAAAGTTAGCTTTATCAATTGGAAATTCACAAGGATACCAAAAACATACATGAAATGAAGCGCATTGAATAACAGCACCAACAGAGGTTAGTAGCATGGCAAGCCACATAGCTCTCTTTCGACCAATCCTTTCTCCAATGAAAAAGTTGACAATGCATCCTAACAAGCAGCCAATATTGTATACGGATACTGAACGGTCATTTTAGAATACGCCAGTCATGGTAAAAATTGGGAGGGAGGGAGGGGAGGAGTTTCCCTATAATTCCAATGAGTCCAGCGCTAGGGTAATGGAAGACATTTAGAAAGTCAGGATTTGTCACGATGCCCGAATACTCTTTAACTCTGCACTTGTTCACCAGCGACGAATGTTACCTCCAAAAACCCCTTGATCATAGCCAAAGCTATTAGATATATTAGCTGGAATATGGCCAATGAAAACAGGGCGTCGCCACGGTCACTCACAGGAAGAATGCAATCAGACATGTACAGGTGATGGCGAATTGGATTGGGGATCCAGGTTTGAACCATGAGACTTCCATAGCTGAATTGCTTTCTTTTCCAATGTTTTTAGGTGCTCACAGATAAGAAACAATAATGTGAATTCAAAATCGACTTCTAGTGAGGATTGAATTGCTGATATACCCTCTTATATAGAAAATGACTCGTTTCACCTGCCGAGATACTAGTGAAAATGCCTTGGGTAAGCATTTTATCACTCAGTTGGTTCCTTCTTATCCGCACGTACCCCGGATTTGTGGAGGTGGAGAATAGTATGGCTTGCGGGGGAATTGAGACTGCTGTTGATCCCGTTCTAGTTGCTATGGGCCAATAGCGGGAAATTCCCTCAATTACAGTCCACTGGAGAGTGGACGGGCATATGTCGCTGTCCCAGATGGCCTGGCATACACTGACATTGCATTCAACTTTTTACAGAGAAGTAACGACATCCATAGCAAAAGGTCGAACATCCCGATGCTGCTATATGTCGGAACTGGAATTCATTTTTCAAAATTTCAATTCTTCAATTTGATTCCATTGCCTGATTCCGGTCCAGTGAAGACGGTTATAGCCGGAGGACAAGCAACCCATACGGGGAATTTTATTCGGTCCAAGTGATTCGGTATTAGTCGGCATTAGACGGAGAAACCGTACTCTAATTATGGGTAATCAAAGGGCAGACGCCGTTATTCTATCTCAAGCAGCATGACTGGCGGTTCTACCAGAAGCTACTGCATGGAAAATAGCGCAGTGGCTCTACCAATAATCACCTATAAATTTCGGTAACTCTCAGGTTCTCTAAAGCTTCATTCCTTCTTGCCCCCTGTCTTTCTTCAATTGTGTCCAAGCTACCCGATTTCCCTTTCCCATAAACCTGCAGACTAATGTAGGCCAGTGGTAGTTCATCCACTACTGCAGCGGCAGAGATCTAAAATACAGACGCCAAAAACATGGGTTATCCCGACGAAGCTGAGGGTTTCCAGGTGGACAGCCCTGGACCTTCAGTACTTTTCATGGGCGATTTGTGATAATCTATGCTCTTCTGTGCTTGGTTAACATTTTTAACTTGGCTTGGCTTGTTATAGTCCGAAATTATCATTTAGGGGAAAGTAAAAGTCGAGAGCGGGGTAGATTTAGGGTTTTGTAGTTTAAACCCGTCTACAACCATCTCCCGCACGGCAAATGATGTCGATTCCCCATGTTTCCTTAATAAATGGGGAAAAGACCGGAATTTTTCCTGGTAATAATATGGATCTCTCTTTGATAAATTGGGCTGCAAGACCTCGATCTAGGTTGCGTCTAGTATTTCATTACTTAGTGCAGTAGATATAGATAGAATAAAATAAAAACAAAACAATCGTTTTCAATTTCCGACTTCTTTAGCTACTACCTTGCAGGTCAAGGACCACTCTGCCTGTATATTACCCGCCTCCATGTCTTGAAAAATGCTATTTACATTTTCCAACTTTTCCTTGGTGAAATGAATTCATCGATCTACTCATGAAAGAGAATGGGAAGCCACGTGCCTTGGCCACCGGAGAAGTGAAGGAAGTACTTGCTATCTTCAGCTTGAGCTCCCCGAGGAGAGAATAGAAGATGAGGAAAGAGTTATCACTACCCGGTATGTTCCTGTGGGTGTGGTTGCTGCTATCTGTCCATGGAACTTCCCTATCGTCTTGTCTATTGGGAAAATTTCGCCCGCTCTCCTGGCTGGGTGTTGCATTATCGTTAAGCCGTCCCCATTTACACCATACACTGCACTAAAGATTGTCGAACTGGCTCAGTACATCTTCCCACCGGGTGTGGTTCAGGTCCTAGCTGGTGATGACACCATCGGCCCGGCGTTGGTGAACAATCCCAGAATTCACAAAATATCCTTCACGGGTTCCATTGCTACTGGAAAGAAGATCATGGCATCGTCTGCAGGGAATCTCAAACGTGTAACACTGGAGCTGTGAGTATCAGTTAATTCCTCCCTAATGCAATCCTTGCTTCCACAATGATTTGCTGAAGTGTTATATTATTCAGTGGCGGTAATGACCCTTGTATTATTCTCCCGGGTGCTTATATTGCAAAGGTAGCCCCAGAAGTAGCCATGGGTTGTTTCGGCTTCACCGGACAAGTCTGTGTTGCCACAAAAAGGATCTATGTTCATGAAAGCATCTATGAACCCTTTCTCAAGGCGTTAGTGGAGGCGACGGCCAAGATGGCGGTGAGCAACGCCTTTGATAAAGACACCGTGCTGGGGCCACTCCAGAACAAGATGCAGTATGACCGTGTCAAAAGCCTATTAGACGACACTAGTAGCCGAGGATATCGATTTGCGCCCAGCCCGCGTTCAGCCGAGACTGGCGGCTACTTGATGCATCCCTGGATCGTGGAAAACCCACCCGAGGATTCAAAAATTGTGGTCGAGGAACAGTTTGGTAAGAACATACGAGTTTCTGTGAAACCGGTGGGAACCCCGTTGACTCTTTATACCTGTTATGAAATATACAGATAAAGCCGAGGTGGTCGCCTGCGCCAATGGAGCCAAGACTGGTCTCGCCGCTTCAATTTGGGGCTCCGATGCCGAGAGGGTTGGTCGACAAATCGAGGCCGGTAGCGTTTTCGTCAATTCATTTGCGAAAATGACAGTTCGTGCGTTGTTTTCTGGTCATAAGGAGAGTGGAATTGGCGGCGAGTGGGGCTCAACTGGAGTGGTGCATTACTGCAATGTGCAAGTCATGCATGTATTTAAATAGATGGATATGACTTTGTTCCTTTAATCAGATAGTGTTCCCCGGCAGTGTTCGTTGCTTTAAATCTGAGTAATATAACTCGTTACACCGGGGCCATACCTCTGTCTTGAAACGTTAAAGAGAAAGGTGCTTCTAGCCCTATTTCAAAGACGTCAAAGCTCAAGCACATACTTGAAATAGGAAGGCCTTGCAAACGTCTTTGGGGAACGTCTTGAAACGCTTAGAAGGACTATTCAAAATGCTACAGGGAAACCATCCCTCAAGTCAAGATAAATGTCGCTTTCAGGAATTTAGCGATACCGTCGATTGATTAGCGATGCATGTCCATCACCTGTTTGACATTGCTGTAGAATGGACTTGAAAGCGTCGTTGAAGCACGTTGTGGACAGTGTAAAAAGAACAACAAGCGGTCTTACTCAAGCTTGCACACAGACCTCAAACACGCAAAGAATTCTTCAGTTACCTTTAAGATTGAGACGGTATCAACAGCAAGAGAAAGATTCGACGGCCACAGTCATTGGAAGAGTTACGAGCCATTTCCCAGCTTGCTTGCCGCTCATGTCATAGCTGGATCTTGTTGCTTCGAGAGTTTGGGTACAACTTTTCAGTAAAAAGTAGCCACTCGAGATGGTGGTTCCCTTGGAAGCGAACGTTTGCTATGTTGATTTCGTCCCTTCAATCCGGTTTGAAACCCAGAACCCAAAGTACTGCTGGTTTTCGTGAACATTTGCCTCCAATTAGCGATGACCATCAGGAATTCGCTAAGAAGTCGATTGCATCGCTAACCCACATAGTCCCTCTCCCAGAGTTCTCATACAGCTGGATACGTGGGCCAGAGCTGGATGTTGTTGAAGCACCAGAAGAATTGGGTTTAGATCACAAGCACCACCCTTGTCGCCATGTCATCTGGAGTCCTGTTCGGTTAATTCAATATTACAATTTGCTTCTTCTGCACCATCTCCACTAACCTGCATATCGTCTATCATGTATGTCATCCGGTCGATATATCACATACTCCATACTTCATACACACGCATCTGATCTATCACTTGTTCGTTTGCTCGATTTGCTCTTCGAATCAGCAGCGCCCTCTCGTCCACGAGAATCCGTCTGCAGCTGAACCACGAGTTGCACTACGACCTGTCACTTGCGCCGGCCCGAAGATCTTAATTAACCATGAACCGTGATCATCTGGCATTGATATATCATACAGTACAGTGTGGTAACCGGTAGATCGTTTACAGCGCGCTCACTTCCTTCGGCTTGGAGCTATCAGGAAAGTCGACGCGAATGGAGACCTGGTTCTGCGAAAGATGGCATTATTGGACGAAAAGCGCCTTGTTCGTCAAAGTGAATTAATGAAAACACAAATTTTCAAACTGTGGCTCACGCAGATCTTTGGCTTCAGCTCTGACAACGCCAGCACATTGCCATTGGGGGCTTTGACAAGGTGAGTGCTACTGTGAATGCCCTTTACTTTTGTCGCCGAGCTGACTTGAATCAGGTTTGGATCCGAATACTTGAAGAATTCGGTCCCTTGTCATGCTGGACAACTGTTTTCCCGGTCCACAGCTTCATCAAGTGGTAACGCTGCTTTTCGATTCACCATCATACCACTACAAAAATTTCAGAAGCTTTCACTTTTGCCGGTCAGACAAGCATACGTCGCCCGCAATCTCTGGCAAATTTGCCAGACAGCAATACTGCGATGTTTCTATACGACGGGTTGGCAAGCCATATCTCCTTCCTGCCTCATACAAGTACTTTACTTGGTTGAACTTGTTCATTTCGAAGACTGAAGTCCCGTTCTCTCCATTTTCGGGTCCCTCTTTTTCGATCAAACATCTGACCAAGTCAGAATGGCTAGATACCTCATACATATCTTGACATTCGCATCGTTTGCTCATTGAAATACGGAGTGCTGCACTCCACATCATCAGCAGAAAGAACAGTCACCACCCGGTGAAGATGACAGCTTCTCGCCAAGCGAATCAAGCTGAGACACGAGATTGAAGTCGATGTCAGTCGAACGAAGGAAACGCTGCAATAAGCTCTTGACGAGAAACCCATCTCGATTGATGCTATTAATCCTATACGAATTGCAAATGATCTCAGAATCCAGACAGCACAAAATGCCGACGAGGCAGATTCCTTGCGCGATCAAGTAACGAATCTCTCACTTACCGCCGACGAAGCAAAGGAGGCCAACCAAGCAGCAAGATGTTTTGAAAAACGCGGACGACAGACATTCTTGTGATCCGGAATGGAAAGGAATACTTCCGCGAAGGGAATTGTCCTTTGAATATTCTCATTCTAAGCCCCAGGCTTTGATTAGCCTTTGAATTTGACTCTACGGGTACTCTGTGCCTGTTAACCATAATATATCACACGGTTAATTTTTTGTTGCTTCCACTTTATGTGTATCTCGTTGCTTGGTATTTGGATTTAGTTCATATGGTACTCTATGGCAGAATATGCTGTGGCTAATGGCTTGTCACTTAGTATTATGGTAGACAGGCCAATCCATTCAATCCTTTTCAGCAGGAATCATAGCACGAGTTGCTTCTAAGGAACATCATCATATTTCATACACAGATCACAGGATCGTTTACAGAGCGCCGAGTTCCTTCAGCTTGGAGACCAAGCCGCCCACGTCTTCGACCTTGCCGCCTCCCTGGCGCGGCGGGGGTTCTGTAGTCATCAGTACCTGAGTAGACGCAATGTGAAATATAGGGAAACATACCGGTAACCTTCAGCGTCTTCAATCTTCGCTGATCCTCGACCCCAAAGTCGGCCAGCGTCTTCTTCTCCAACGGCTTCTTCTTAGCCTTCATGATATTCGGCAAGCTCGCATACCGCGGCTCATTCAATCTCAAATCTGTAGTAATAACCATCGGCAACTTCGCCTTCAACGTCTCCGTACCCCCATCAACCTCATGGACAACCTCCACCGTCCCCTCCCCATCCTTCACATCAACCTTACTCGCCTGCGTCACCTGCGGCCACCCCAGCAACCCCGCAAGCATCTGCCCCGTCTGTCCCTGGTCCCCATCAATCGCCTGCTTCCCCAGCAGCACCAGGTTAATGTTCTCCTTCTCGACAACGCCCTTGAGCATCTTGGCGACGGTCAGCGGCTCCGGGCCGTCATTACCCTCGGCGATGTCGATGTGGAAGGCGCGGTCGGCGCCCATGGCCATCGCGGTGCGCAGGGTGTCGGCGCATTTGGGCCCGCCGGCGGAGAGGGCGAGGATGTTGTCAACGGAGAGGGGGCCTTTGCGTTCGCGCAGGCGGACGGCTTCTTCGATGGAGAGCTCGTCGAAGGGGTTGAGGGAGTGTTTGACGCCGGCGGTTTCAACGCCGGTTTGGGCTTTGTTGATGCGGGGTTTGATCTGTACATTTTGCTTTATTAGCATTGCTGTACCGGGTACAGTATCATAGTAGCTTCAATTCATCTTTCAGTATGGGATCCCCTCAATGTGTGTACTTATGTAGGCGGCGCCGACAACGGAGCAAAACTTACCGCGTAGTCAATCACCCGCTTGACGGGCACGAGAATCCGCAATGCGCTCATGATGAATATCTATATTTGGTCACTGTCTCAATTTGTGTATTCCCTAATTGTCCAGAGTAGAAGTGTCCGGACAGCGGAGGTACTTGTAAGAGAGACCTCAGGCGGGACAGGTGATCTCGGCGGAGAAATCGACGTGACACCGGCCCGAGCTTTTCCTCCGCTTCCAGCCGAGGTAGACTACAACTACGCCTATGATTTTCTTACTACAGTACGGCGTATACAATTGCTGAAGAGGAATTTTAATGCTATTACCACGTCTCCTGCTTATACCGCCCACTCCTCTCCATCCCCAACAAATACTCCTCTGCCGCCTGTCGATTCCACTCTCCCGTTCCTTTCCCATGCTCAAACGTCTCAATCAATGCTTCTCGTATCGCCTGCGGCATGCGTCCCGACGAGCCACAGATATACACAGATCCGTTCCGATTCCGCAACAGATCATAAAACAGTCCAAAGTCCTCCCGGACAAGATCCTGCACGTAGATCTTGTGCCGCTGGTCTCGGGAGAACGCGGTAAGTACCGTTAGGTCGATCTCGTCTTTTAATTCCTCCCAGTCCTCTTCGAAGAAGTAATCTGCTGTGCGGTTGCGGCCACCGTAGAGCAGGATTGTTGGGCCAATGGGGGGTTGCACGCCTGGGTGTTTTTGGCGGAAGGCTTGCACGAGGCCGGCTTTTTCCCAGATCATGGAGCGGAGGGGGGCAATGCCAGTTCCGGGGCCGACGAGGACGGTTGGACCGGTGAGTTGGGGGATGGATGAGTGGAGGCCGCCGCGTTGGAGTTGGACGCGGAGTGTGCTGCCGGGGCGGAGGACGGAGAGGTAGCGTGTGCAGACGCCTTCGCGGATCCGCTTGATTACTGTTTGGTATTTGACGATGGCGATTAGGAGTTCGAATTGTGTGCTGCCGTCAGGAAGTCGTTTTAATGGCCCGCCGCTGGCGATACTGAATTGGCGGCCGCGGAAAATGGGGAAGACGGAGAGTGCATGCTGCCATGGTACTCTGACCGAGTGGAACTCCTGCAGTACTTCCAGGATACTGCGTCTTGGTCGTGAAGTGTAGTCCCAGAATTCATCCAGGTATTCTGGGACGATGAACTCGAGAAGTCGTTCCTTATGCGTCTCATCCGGTGTGTAGTGGGCTATTGCCGAGAAGAATGACCGACGCGGGATTGCGCGAACGTCCAGATAGTCCGTAACGAGTGCACGCAGGGTCAATTGGGGATAGTTTTCCAGGTTGACAATGGGTGGCGACGGTAGAATGTCTAATGCTTGCAGACTTTCTCCCGGAATCAATGTGACCAGCTTATCCGCCTGCTCCTCCCAGCCCATCATCTCAATCAAGTGCTGGACATCGCTATCAAAGTTCTTGGGCGTAACACAAATCATATCCCCAGGACTATACGACAACGATTCCGGTACTGTCAACGCGATATGCCGTACATCCTGCCAATGCTTCTGCGGCGTAACCCGTTTATTCTTGGTGAGCGTCGCCTTCAGTGTATCCGGAAGTGGCCGCACATCGTGATCCAACCGACGTAGTCCGGGCTGCTCGTTAGGCACTGTCTGGGGCTCTTTGTTTCCTGGTATACTAGGTTCCGCTGGTATGTCTGCTGCTCCCTCGAATTGCAGGAGCCATTTTGGTGGTAATTTCACGTCGTCCGGTATCGGATCCTTGCCTTCTGGGAGGGGGTATTTGTCTAGCAAGTGTTTGCGGAAACTCAATACCCATGGGATAAATGTGCCTTCGAGCCTGCTCAAGTTAGTATCTAGACCATGAGATAGAGTAGAAAGACAAACCCTTCAGGATGTCGCTGATCAGCCTCTCCGCAGGGGTAGATCTCGTTTGCCCCGAGTTGAATCAACCGCTTATGCAACTTGCGCGAAGCCCAATTGAACCTATTCCGTCAGACCATTATTCAATGAATGTATGAAGTCAACTCACTTCGGATATGAGCTATCCCCCAGTCCAAACGACGCGAAGTTCACCCCTTCAAGAAACGTCGACGTGAGCCGCTTCAACAGCAACGACTTCCAAAACAACCCTCCATTCCCCGGAATGTCACCTTGCCCTGTAGTCGACGCGACGAAGATCGTAAACGTATGCGATGCGAGTGTTTCCTATAATCTCTTCCATCAGTCCATATTTGCTTGAGAAGGAGAGGGAGGGAGGGCTACCGGCTTAAAATTGTTCATCTCAGACACCTGGGTCACGAAATGCAGCCGTTCGGCGAGATCGCCCAGCTCCTCGGCCACGTCCTGCGCATTGCCTGTTTCCGAGGCATAGAGGACGAGAACGGACCGTTTCTGCGATCCTGGTGCCAGGTCTGCACTCATTCTGCCTTTTGAATTGAAATTGTTGTTGTCGGCTTCTCAGCGATAAAGATTTGACTGCCCCGCGGTTTCGCAGCGGAGCGGGATGATGTCATCTCCGAGATCGCTCTTATCAGATCAGATACTACTGGATACTCAGGAACGTGGTAGATTTAGAGTGACGGAGATGATTCAAATGTAATTGACAAGCCCTATATATATCAAAACATCCTGAAGAAAACTGCCCATCTGACACGCTGTAGAATACAAAAAGTATGCAAAGGGTATCTCGCTAAAAAGTATCCTCCTCACCACCACCTCCTCCCCCATCCCCAAACCCATCATCCCCATATTCATCGTCTCCGCCATCAAAGTACTGCTCCGCATTATAATCGCCGCCCATATCATCGTCATCTTCCTCGAAATCATCATCCACAATCTCCTCTTCCTGCTCTTCATCGGGGTCCAGAATGTCCCCTTCGCCCTCCCCGCCTTCTTCATCATCTTCACCAGCTTTCCGTCGCTTCATGTCTTCCTCCTCTTCCTCGTCGTCCTCGAAACCACGCTTGGCGCCTGTACGTGCGACTTGTGGAACGTAGCCATCCATCGAGGTTTCCGGCTTGAAACTAGGCTGGATCGTTTGCCACAGTTCTCGGGGGAAGAATTTCATAACTAGCACACACAAACAATTAGCCATCATCCTCTAAAATCACCACCATGTATCCCTGTCAAGAAAAGGAAATGACTCACTATACGGCCTCCCCTGCAACTTCGGCAACGTCCTCTTCTTCTTCTGATACTTCCCCGAATACGACGGCATGCCGTGGAACGGATCAAAGTTCGCACGCGCAGCACTTCCTTTCTTCGCAGAGGACGACGCGGCATGGAGAACGGAGTAATACGGGCCTTCGTGGAAGCGTTCGCGCAGGTCGCGGTAGTAGTCGACTTGGAGCTGCTCGCGTGGGGTGAGGAGCATCGCGCGAGTGACATTGTATTTCTGAAAAGCGTTAGCTTCCAATCAAATCCATATGGACGAGATGACCGCAACGTACAGGATAAAGAGGCGTAGGTGCTGTGTCTGGCTCCCCGCCGGCGTCGGTCTCCCAGGAGAACTCGGCTCCGGGCAGCTTTCTGCCCTTCTTTGCTCCAAATCGCGACATTGTAGGCAAGGGAATCAGATCCGAATCCGCTGAAATCAATGCAAGTGTTCCCTCCCAAATGCAGATCGAATCACCAGAGGAAAACGGAGATCACGATGACCGCAGAAAAAAAAGCTCCGGCGGAGCATGACTCACCGCTTTCCATCTATGAAATGGCTTGGCGTCTTTAGCCCTACGGGCCTACGGCACCCACAAATTGCTACTGCTACTCTATTTGTACTTAGAGTGGAGCAGCAAAAACAAAAAAAATGACCGACGCAGGGGTCGAACCTGCAATCTCTTGATTCGTAGTCAAGCGCCTTACCATTGGGCCAGCCGGCCTTGTTGGGATTTTTGAATTAGGTTGGTATTATATTCCAAATAATTTTTTAGGAGAATGGTACATGCAAATCTCATTATCATTATGGCATTTTACAGATCTTCCCATAAGAGTAAATATCTCACAGCCCTATAGTTTCAACATTTTGCACAGTCCGCGTGACAGGCCCCAATGGTCCATCTCTAACCCGTTGCTGCAGAGTCCGCACGATGTCTTCAAACTCCGGTGTCTTGTTGTCCAACTCCTTCATCCGATCATGCAAGGTCACGAGCACATCATACTTCGCAGTGGCAATCTTCCAAACCGCATTCTCCGCATCGCCAGCTCCGCCTCCGACGAATTCCGCGTAGGACCGTGGCGGCTTGAACAAATAGGGCAGGAGCGTCAACAAAGCTGGTGGTGTAAGGACTGCCCAAGAGCCTGAAGTGGGCAGTGATCCCTGCTCAGATGGAGACACACTACCCAGGCTTTGCTCGGACGGAAGCTGGAATCGGGAGCCCATACCAGGGACTGGCGCGATGACCTCATCAGTCAAAGTCTGCCAATTCGCAGTTACAATGGCTTGCATAAATGACATCGATGCCAAGCAGACATCTTTCATAGCCAGAATGTCAGCTGACGCGACAATATCCTTCCAGAGATTGGGGTGATGGTTCAGATAAACAAAATACAAGTAACGAGCTGCCGCTGCCTCTTTTTGCCAGTCTGTTGGAGTCTGACCAGAAGAATTGAGCTCCGTTGAATTAGGAGTGCTCGATCTCTGTGGGCCGTGGAGTATTCTAGCAAGGGCATTCAATGCTTCCTTGCTGGGTGGGTTGGTAGGAAGCGCAAGCACAGGATTTAGACCCTGCTTACTGGCCTCCACTAACAGCACGCGGGGAAGGGAAGAGAGAACATTGAGTTGGCCGCTTGGAATCCGACCATGCGCCCATTGTGTAGACGATATCCTAAGAGACTCGGTAACTCGTTCCAAGACGCGATCCAACAAACTCTGCTGGTTTTGAAGAAAGTGGTTGGGGTAGAGTTCTGTATATTGCGCGACGTAAGTCATAATCGGACCATGAAGAAAGCTGAAATCCACCGAGTCGAGCTTGGATTCATCCAAATAGTATTCAAGCACTGTCGGGTGCACATTGTGGGTAATAAGGAAGTCCAGAGCAGGAGAAGAAAACGTAGACGCGGACTGCACGTAGCTCCTCGCCACAAGACCTGGAGCATCGATTTCTAGAAGGTCACGGAAGAAGTTCAATAGTGTCATGTGCATCAGTACATCACTCTTGTCGACCATCTGGCAAGCCGCGAAATGCAGTAAGCTGTTACTCTGGTATTTGGATTCAATTTCGGGAACTTGCGAAGTCGAGATGATGTCCCAGCGTAGTCTACCCGCTCTCACAAGAAGTCCCATCAGCCTGCCTTGAGCCACTGTTTTATCGCGCTTTGGAAGGCTCCCCGGTCCGTCGTCGTTGAGACTGCATATGGAGAAGAGGGTTCCATAGACATCCTTGTCGGTAAACATCCTCCTCCACACGAGACCCTGTCCTCCGACCTTCACATCCGCACCATTCTCCCGAGAATTCTCATTATCAATTTCCAAAAGCGCCCAAATCGTATCCAATGCAGCCTGAGCCACCTCGGTCGAAGACGTCGAAAGCCAGAGCTCCACAAGGGAAGCAACCAGCTCCGAATCGCCAGCCACCATCGCAGCATCACTGGGCACTTGTCCTGCCTTCTCTAACAACGAAAGAGCCAACATATTGATCGGTGGCGACGGTGCCTTGAAGCCCGCGACGAAGTTGACCGGCGGTTCGACGGATCGGAGATCAGCGAAGGAGAAATATGCGGTGGCTCGGGTGCCCAGGACGGTGAGAGGAGTTGGGTCTTCCTGGAGGACTGATAGAAGCTGCGGAATCTGCGTCAGAAGCGTTGCAGGAACTGTAGGATCGACGTTCTCCGTGAATTCTATTTTCAACTTGTCAAGAAGCGTGGTGTCTAAGCCGATGGAGGGGTCGCTTAGGACCTGGTCCAGGTGGGCTTTCACCGCGGGAAATGATGATGGCACCACCATATTGACTGTATTCTGTGCAGCTTCACTCTTTAATGTGTCAAGATTATGAAGGAAAGCTTCTGTAGGTCGAAGTGGTTGGAACAGAGAGCCCGGAGGAGCAGCGGGGAAGAGCAGCTTATGTGCAAACATAACAAACACCACAGCTCCGCCTTTGGTCTCATAGGACTATGATCCATACAACAAACTTACTCTTTGATAAATCAGTTATCGACTTCCTAATACGAAAACAGCGGCAATGGCAGACCAAGCGAAGTCGTTAGTTTCGCAGAAATCCTCGGATTCGGGCCTCCAAATCCAACTCCATCCTCTCATCCTCCTCTCGATCTCCGACCACATCACTCGCCATGCCGCACGACAACAGCAGGGACCTATCATCGGAGCGCTATTGGGCCAGCAGGATGGCCGCGAGATTACATTGGAGCATACATTCGAGTGCTTAGTTGCTCCTGGTAAAAATGGAGAAGTTCAGTTGCCGCATGACTGGTTCGTTGAGCGGGTGAAGCAGTGTAAGTGAACTACCGCATCATGGAGATAGTCAGACTCCTGACTCTAACTTGAAATAAACAGTCAAGGACGTCCACAAAGTCCCAGCTCTCGACCTTGTAGGATGGTGGTCAACCGCACCACCTTCGGGCCCCAACACCTCCCACCTCCCGATCCATCGCCAGATCCTCCAAAACTACAATGAATCCGCCGTATTCCTTACGTTCCATCCTTCCCAAATCCAAATAGGAGCTTCGAATGGATCCAAGCTTCCTTTGACAGTCTACGAAAGTGTCTATGAGGGAGACAATGCTGCAGAGGGCGATAAGGCCATGCAGGTGGATAATGAGGAGCAGCCACTGAACATCCGATTCCGGGAGCTGCCGTATTCTATTGAAACTGGCGAGGCGGAGATGATTGGCGTTGATACTGTTGCCAGGAGTGCGAGAAATGCGGCATCAGACACCGGTGCGGCGCCGCAGCAAGAGATGCAAACCAAGGGAAAGAAAGAACAGAAAGATGCGATGCTTTCGCCGGAAGAGGAAGAACGTACGGCTATGTCTTCACTATTTTACTATATACTTTCATTTCAGTCTGCTAACCCTGAACAATATAGTGGTCGCCAGCCTCAACACCCGTTTCAACGCCGTTCGAACCCTTGAATCTCGAGTCTCTCTAATCAAATCCTACATCTCCACTCTATCTACCACCGAAGAAATCCCCGACCAGGACCAAGAAGCACCCAAACCCTCCTCCGAACTCCTCTCCCACCCTCACCTCCGCAACATCAACTCCCTACTCTCAAACCTCTCCCTCCTCACACCCCCCGAACAAAGCGCCTTCTCCGCCGAGTCCCTCGCGCAGACCAACGACGTCCTCCTGGTCTCCCTGCTCGGACAGCTGGGTCAAAGCGTCAAGGATATGCGCGAACTGGGCCGGAAGGCGGCTATCGTGAACAACGTGAGACAGAGTATGGGCATGGCATCGCGCAAGGGCGGGAAAGCGGCTCGGTTGGAGAGTGAGTTTTTTGGTGGTAGGGAGGGGTCGGCTGGGATGTTCGCGTAGGCGCATGTTTGTGTCTTGGGGTTTGCTTTATCGCTTTTTTCGGTTTGCTGGGCGCTGGGTGTTAGTAGCAAATGATCTCATGATGAATGAAGATGTTACGAAGAAATAAACATACAACTTTTTCACTCGATCAATACTGTATGGTATATACTCCCATTGCATCGGACTTATACCTGTCCAGGGATATTTGCATTAACAGAAGGCCCAAGCCAATTATCGACAAAAAAAAAAAAAAAAAAAAAAGGTATGTAAACAGACAAAGGAGCAACATCTATACACAGAACTGGCAATTGGTATCTCCAACAACAGACAAGCATATACGTAAGAAAGAAATAGTCTATATGGGATGACAAAAAAACAACAGCGAAAGAAGAGTGCCATAGTGGCGGGTATTCTCAGAAACGAATGCAAACAAAAGTCATTGACGCCGTAAAGTAAACTCATTCCATCTGACGATAGAACAGCACAGTTCAATACCTGCTACGCCCGCGTTCGTAGTCGTCATGGAACGGCGGCGGTTGGTAAGCCTCAGGCATGGGAATGGGGTCATGCTGGTGCAGGTTGTCATTTGGATGGTAGAGACGGGTCGTGACACCTGACTCTTGTCCACTGCTGTTCGAGGAAGGATGGCGGTAGTGACGGTGTGCGTCGAGTTCGCTGTCCGAGGGCACCATGTAGGGGTTGTTGAAGGAATCGTGCTCGTAGGGTGAGTAGGGTTGGTGTGTGGGTGCCATGGGATCCAGCATGGAAGAGTCGCTAAGTCTGTCTTGGCTGGTAGAGTAGAATCGACTGCTGTGTGGGTCTTCGTAGGGGGAGGGTGATAGTCCGGACGAAAGTCGGTTGAGAGTCGGGTTGGGCTGTGCGTGAGATAGCAGGTCTTCTCCTTCTTCTCCTGGGGGAGAGTTTCCTTTTCCGCCGGCCATGAAGGGACCGGCGCCTTCGTAGGCGGTTACGACGGTGGTAGGGACATTGCCTGCTTGGTCGAGACCGATCTGCTCAGATGGAACTTGGTAGCTGGGGTCGAGAGTTCGCTTCTTGCGGCCCACGAATAGCCAGCGGAAGCTGCGGCCAATGGCCTTGAGAAGGTCAAGCGGGTTCAGAGCGTCGAGCAGCGCTTTCATGCCCCAGGGTCCGCCTTGGTAGGTGACCTTTCCATTTCCGTAGAAGTCGGTCACTTCGTCATCGTGAACGTGAACGTGGTCAAGAGAATACCCCTTCCATGCGAAGGCCCACAGGTGCAAGACGGAGAATATAGCCATTTCAATGGTGATGAGTAGATTGGGAAGACCGACTTTCCAGTCGGTCGCTTCAATTTTCTCGGAATCCTTGATGACCCCAGCAGAGTAGAGGAAAGAGATCAGAGTCTGCAAAGTTAGCGCTCTGTTTCAGACTGGTTTGAATGTAATAGCACTCACCGATTGCCAGAAGCAAAGGAAAATAACCAGCTTGATGGAGAGAATCTTGAGAAATGGCCGATGTTGCTTGATATCATCCTTGATCTGGACATAGAATTGAATCAGGCAGTACATGGCGATGGTGACCGCAGCGGATTCAATGACCAGAACCTGGACTAGTTAGCTATGATCAATTTACCCAGTAGCGGCAATACATACCCAAATATGTGAGAATGCCGGACTCAAGGAGGATTCGCAGTACAAGTTAAAGTGCTGCGTCACAACCGCGACGATAGTCATAAGCACCCGGAAAACACAATATTGGAAGATGCCAACCCAGATGACCTATCAAAGTCAGCCTCGTCTATCCCATACATTTGCTCAGTTGTAGACCTACATTAAACCAGGTCAATCCACTCCGTGGAACTCTCCAGATCCCATGTTCCCCTCCGCAGCACTTTTGCATCCAGTTCAACGGCCAGACCCATTGTTTCGGTTTGCTTCCACGGAAGTAATTCTTTTGGCTATGCAGATCCGGCGCGAGGTAATGACACATAAGGGCGAAGAATGCGGAAATCGTAAACGCTTCGTAGCAATCGCCGATGACACTGTAATAGACTGCCTGTTTATGAAAGTAGATACTGAGCCACGCGACGAGGGAGTAGATCGGGACCATCAACAGGATTCGAATAATGCTGCATAAGACAAATAAAACGGTCAGTCCCAGGTTTTCCAAAAGCTAAACCAAAGCAAAAAAAGGCTTACTGTCGCTGTTCCAACGGCTTGCTGTAATGTGTCGCATGACCCATGATAATGTAAAACGACACAATACCAGCAACAATGGCAAAAGCACCCCCGACTATCAGAGCCATCTGATGAAAAGTAATTCCGCCATCCCATAATGGAACCTCGTTGACTATAATTATGATTCCAATCAGTTGCGCATTCGGAGATAAATCAGGGGGGGTCGATGGAAACGCACTGGATTGTTCCTCCGTCGTCGAATTGCACACCGGCCAACCCATGGCGCCTTGAGAACGTCTATAACAATAGGAAGCAAGAAACGGTTCGAGGAAAGGCGTCAGTCGAGTATGTCAGGTCGAGAGAACAAGATTTGGAGAAGACGAATAAAATGAATGAGGGCGGATGATCGCTGGTGATCAGCGGTGGATTGTTTGAGACTCAGGCTGCGACACTCTGTATGCGAGACTCTGTACTCTGCGCAGTATGAGGAAAGTTCCTGGGGGCACCTCCGCTGTATTTGAAGCTATGAATAGTATGCAGATGAAGAATTAAAGATATGAAGCCCGAAGTTGGGCTGAAGAAGCGCGCTGTTCAAGAGCCGCAAGCGCCGTGTCTAACAGGCAGCAGAAAACAGCCGCTCACAGAGGTATTGTATAAAAAGAATAAAAGAATACAAGATGTACAAGAAAGGAAAAAAGAGCGAATCAATGAATGAAGAAACAGAATGAAGAATCTATAAATAAGAAATAGCCCTGCGAGGCGTTGTTCCGTAGTTCTTTGCTGCGCCTCCGGAAGAAAAATAATAAAAAAAGGCCAAGATTTGGTCAAGCTTTGATGGCCTCGCTTTATCCTGTTTGAGTAATCTTCGGATATTTTATACGAGCCTCTTACTGTACAGTCATAGAAGATAATAATGAAATATAGTACATGCCAAAGCCACGTCCAATCCAACCATCCACTCCAAAATGCAACTAAAATATTATGCAATGCCTTATCCTCTCCACGAATCCCCAAAGCCACCACCGCGCCCGCGGCCCCGTCGACTTCGGTTGTTCCGACCTCCTCCTGCGAATTCTGGCCCATTGTCCACGAACAGATCTCCATCCTCGAATGAGATGCGTCTGGTCTCGTCACCTCCGCGACGGGGATAGTCTCCCTTTCGCAGCAGATCATCGAACCGGTCCAGTCGTCGATCTGCCGTCTCTCGTGATACCGGGAGGTAGTAGAGTTTGGGTTTGACAGTTGTGGACTTAAACAATTCGTCGAGTGGTTTGAAGCCCTGCCCAGGTCGTGATGGCCGAGGTTCTGCCGGTGGCGGTGCTCGTGAAGGACCCGATGGGAATCGCTCTCTCTCAGCACGCGGACCCGATGGAGGTACGCGGAGGCCGTCAGTCATGGATTCCTGGCGGCTTCGTGGAGGTGGGTTTCCGGCAGCGCTCTTGGGATCGATTTCTTCCAGGACGGCTTCGACGCCATCTTCGGTGCGATCGTATCTAACCTCCCAACGGGGCTGAGGACCACCACGTCGTCGTGATTCTTCCTCCGTGTCAATCCATTGTTGAAGCTTTTGCTCCGGAATGAAATCAACAAAGAGATTCTTGCGGTTCCGTTCATTTGGCCAGATATTACCATGGAGTGCAGAGCGAACTCGTGATGCTGCTGAGACGTTTGCAAAGCTGACGAAGCAATGTGTCTTAATATGATCCAGATGGAAGTCGACAATTACGTCTTCACTAGGCGAAGATCCTGGAGCAGACGCCAAAGTGACTAGATGATTTCGCAGCATTCCTGGCTGGAGCGGACGCATCAGTCCGCCAATATAGAGAGCTGCGGTAGCAACATGAAGAGCAGGCTCAACCTCTGCGTCTTTCATTTCCGTGTCCGCCGGAGGCGAAGCAGGGCGAACCTGTTCCCGCTCTGCGCCAGCAAAGAGACCCTTGAACCGGGCATCTTGCTTAGGCGGTGCTTCCTTCCTAGGACGCGGCTCCTCGGGAGCAGGTGCAGGTGCGCCATGCTCCTCTCTGGCTTCCTCTTGCTGCACCTGCTCCTTAACTAGTTGTTCTTCTGTAGCGAGACCTTCCCGGTCCTCTGGCAACACCACACGCGGTGTCTCATCCTGCGCTTTAGCCTTCTTACTGGCAAGCGCTTCGGGCGTTGCAATCGGGCTTTGGCTGCGACGCTTCCGTTTAAGCCTGTCCTCAGCCACTTCTTCGGTAGGGAGGGCCGGGGGCAATTCGTTGTCCGCTTCCGGGGCTTTAGCCGATGGTGCATCCTTATCGGTAGGAGCTGCAGGTTCCGTGTCTGTAGGTTCGCGCTGTTCAGATGGAGCTTCCTGGGCCACCGCGTCACCGGGAGCCTGCTCAACCGGTTGAGCGGGAGCCTCATCGGGCTGGGCCAGAGGGGCCGGCGCCTCTTCTGGAGGTTTCTCGGTCTCCTTTCCTGTATCCGCCTGTTCCTCTTCTTGTGGTTTCTCCTCTTGTTGCTCTTGTTCAGCGGCGTCGGTCATCGGCTGGTCTACCTCGGCCTCATCCCTTGGTGTTTCCTCCGCCGTCGGCTCCGCAGGTTTAGGTTCATCGCGCTTTTCGACATCGCCATTTTGAGCCAATGGTTCCTGTGCTTGTTCCGGCTTCGGTTCTTCCGTCTTCTGTTTTTCGGGCTTCACGTCTTGCGGCGCGTCGGTGGTCGGCTGTTCCGCGGGTTGTTCAGCTTTGGCGGGTTGCTGCTCAGCTGTACCCTGCGCATCGGTGGTCTCCGGTCCAGCGAAAGCTCCCTCTGTCGACTCTCCAGCTTGGTCGCCAGCTTCAGCCTCGAGAAGTTTATCGATAAACTGCTGTTTAACTCGCAGGCCGGTCTGCGCAATACCGCGCCGTTTCAGCTCAGCCTTCAGGTCGGTCACTTTCCATTTGGAATAGTCGGTCATATTAACGGATAGCGATCGCGAATTCAAGTAATCATGGGGGATTTCGAGCCGAATCCAATTCACATGCGTGGAGCGTTGGTGTGGTCGAGTCAGTCATATCGGCTTGGTGAAGGAGCTCAATGATGCGCTTTAAGAGTGATGTTGTCGTGCTAGACCGTATATGGACTAGTGGGTTATTTATGCATTCTATATTGGGTATAGCGTTGTTTGTCTGTACATGCTGAATAAGCGCGTATGCAATGCCAAATACGGAAGGCGTAGTCCGGGCTTGAGATATCTCTAGTTCAAGCCTGTCCAAGACGAAGAGGGTAGTCGAGAAAGAGATGATAGAGCTGGACAGCCGATTTATCGCTGTATGTGATGACATTCTTTGCGGCTTCTTCAGCCTGTTCCGAAGAGAGGACTACAAGTATTCACCTACCATCAGCACCGCAATATTATACCCCAGTAGTCGTCTAGAATGTTGGGATTACCCTGTTCATACTTGAGCAAACTGTACGAATTGTACACTGTGATGTATCAAGTCATATGAGCAAGATGATAGCAGTATGGCGCATCAAGACGACAAGGTGACAAAAGTGGGGTTCTATATATATATAACCTGCACGGAGATGGATCTTATCTGCTTAGATGCGAGTATCCCAGTTTGTTGATGAGGGGAAGAAGACCGACTGGACAATCTGCTACTCCATGACAAGAAGATAAGCGACCTGGCAGGTGGAACGATATTAAAACATCAAGATCCGAGAAATGTTCCGATAATAAGAACAGCGTCATCCCCGCAACAAGTTCTACTATTCAGTTACGCTGCTATACTCTTTTCTTCAGACAATGGGCTTTACAGACTCCCTACCTGCCGGCCTCCCGGTCGAAAACCCCACGACTCCCTTCTGGAGAACCGAATTACATCCCCTCGATGACCTGCGAACTACTCCGGAATTGCCCCAGCAGAGCGACATCGTCATAATTGGCGCTGGGTATGCCGGGGTCAGCATCGCATATCATCTATTGAAGCAACAGGACCAGCAAGGCCAACCCCACCCGTCGATAACTATTCTGGAAGCGAGACAGATCTGTTCGGGTGCTACCGGCCGTAATGGTGGTCACATACGACCTGATTTGTATGGTCATATTCCGACATACATTGAACGGCATGGAACCGAGGCCGGTGTAGAGCTGGCCAATTTTGAGCTTTTACATGTTAAAGCCCTGAAAGACGTCATTGTCAAAGAAGGGATTGATTGCGATCTCAACATTACTCGGAATATGAATGTGTATCTCAATGAAGCCCATGGAGAGAAGGCGAAACGGACATATGAGGCACTGACATCCCAGGCGCATTCGTTTGTCGAGGACATACATTATACACCACGGAAACATGCTGAAGGAGTAGGTCTTTGATCCGCATTGCGATGTTAGAATATGACTGACCTGTAGAGTAGATTTCTGGCGTCAAAGGTGCCAAGGCTTGCATGTCCTATACTGCAGGCACGTTGTGGCCTTACAAGTTCATTCTCGGATTACTTTCGAAGATCGTGGACTATAGTGCTCTGAATGTGCAGGCGAATACCCCAGTCACATCCGTGTCATCTGAATCTGACTCCAGTCACCTGGTCAACACTCCCCGCGGATCAATTCATGCTTCCAAAGTCATCTATGCTACAAATGCCTACACACCTGGCTTACTCCCGGAATACTCCTCGAATATCGTACCTGTTCGTGGAATATGCTGTCACATCGCTGTCCCCGAGGGCAAAAATGCCCCTTTCCTACCATACTCTTACATCGTCAACACAGAGAATGGAGACGGATGCAGCTACCTGATCACCCGACCTGACGGGAGCATAATCGTTGGCGGCGCCCAATATACATTCAAAGAAGCGAAGGAGCAGTGGTACGGTGTGGTAGATGACAGTACACTGATTGAGCCTGCAAAGGACTATTACAATGACTACATGCAGCGCACGTTTCAGGGCTGGGAGGACAGCGGTGCATATGTCAAGGAGATTTGGACTGGAAGTAAGCTCCCTTCTCAAACGAAATCCATGCCTTCGATCTTTGAAAGGGATAAGTTCACTGACGTTCTCTAGTTATGGGTTATTCGTACGATTCCAACCCTCACGTTGGTGAAATCCCAGACAAACCCGGACAGTATATTTGTGCGGGATTCAATGGGCACGGGATGCCAGTAATCTTCTTAACTGCCAAAGGGCTCGCCGAAATCATCCAGATGGGCAAAGGTTTTGAAGAGGTTAAATTACCGCGCATCTTCAAGTCCACGATGAAGAGACTGCAGGCGGCTCAGGAAGCGTCGGATGGAGGTGATGTTCTGGCTTGAACGGGTGCAGTTATAGACACGAGTTAAGGCAACCAACCAATTAATTCGTTCGTTGAATGCTTGTTCAGTGAAAGTTGAGATGCTCTAAAGATCATTCTATACATGGAAATCGCCGTTGCCCATAGCCACCCGATGTTTTCTATAGAAGCGGCAGGCGTTCCAACGAACGACGTTGGCTTTTATTCTGCAAGGATATCACTTGCGCTATACATGTAATGTAGAGCTAAGCTCAGCAGTCTCATTTAGGCGACGTACTTTGGCGAACCTGTATGTGTTGTATCATCACATGACCTGCAGCCTTGTTCAGCTCCAACAGCGCTCATCACACTTTCCTCTTCGCAAGGGCCGATATATCGAGCATTCAAGGTTCAGACACCCCTCACCATGGCCTTTTGGATCTTCCCAACGAGATTCTACTTTCCATTGCACAGTACTTGGATTACCATTGGAACATCAACGCATTATCTCAAGCCAACCGTCGCCTTTACTTATTACTGAACGACTATGTTTACCAGTTTTGTCGGGAACACTACAGTCGCTCACTAGTGAGTGGATTGGAATGGGCAGTGGAATAAGGCTCTGAAAGTCTCACTTTTAAAATGCTGGATGCAGGTGCCGATCCACTGAGATATCTCCCCACCTCGCCCCTCACGGCCATGATACGAGCCGTGAAAAATGGACACGCTGGGATTGTACAGCTCTTTATGGAGCGCGGGTTTGCTATACCTGCATGGGTTACCATCAGTGGCCGCTCCCATCCTCTTCTGAAAATGGCGGCGGATAACGGGCATCTTCCTGTCGTCCAGTTGATCATCGGAAACGAAGACGGAGCACTTCCGTCGCCTAGCCACTTGGGGAATATCATTGGCAGTGCCGCAGAACGGGACCATTTCAGTGTGGTTAAGGCACTTTTGGAAGAATTTGCTGACCTGAATTGGAGAAAAGGTGTTGGGCAGAGGCATTGTGCTTGGCAGCAGGCGCGAACCAAATGGAGATTGTTCAATATTTTGTCCAACATTTTGTCCAGCTTGGAGTCGGTCTGAATACAAATGATTACCCTTTTGCTACTCCCTTAAGTGCGGCGGCCAGTAAGGGTCATCTTGATATGCTCCGTTACATACTTACACATGGGGGCGATGTGAATTGCATATCTTGGCGTTCCCCCGATCATTTCTATAGGGCCATGCAGAAGGCCAAGGAGCGGCTGTGAAGCTCATGTTGGAACATTTGGATCCTGCTTTCTTAGCATCAAGAGATGAAGATGAGCAAGTGTTGCTGTTATTTTCCGCTGTCGCTGCCGACTCTCAAGTAGACGTCGAGAAATTTATACGAAGCAACTGGCCCGAACATAGCGGAATAGTGGTCCAAGATCCATATACCTACCCCGCATATACCTACCCCCAATCGTATGGCGCCCTCGACCTCGCCGTGAGGGTGGGAAACAAAAGGGTGGCCACTCTACTTCTGAATGAATTGGCTCATCGTGAGACCCAAGACCTTTATGCATATCTAGGTGACCCACTAGGTCTGGCAATCTGTGAAGGAAAGGAGCACATGGTCAATCTATTGCTGGACCACAGCGCTGACCCGGATTGCCCGAGATCAAGAGGGGCCATTCCACCGCTCACGCTAGCCATTGAAGATGAATCCATTTTCAGACTGCTACTTGAGAGAGGGGCAGATCCCAGGGTCAGATTCATAAACTCTCGATGGGATGACAGTGTGTTGCAAGCGGCGATCAAGACTGGATGGGTGATTTCAGTTCAGGAATTATTAGATCGTGCTGTGCCAATCAACAGAGACACTCTCATTTGGGATGTATTAGAAGGAGGGGAGCAGATGGTGGAACTGTTCCTCGCAAACGGAATGCTGGAGCTTCCATCGAACAGGAAGAAAGGGAGGAACGAACGAATGTCCATTCTACTAGAAGCAGCTCGCCAGGGACAGCTACGCCTAGTTAAATGCCTGGTGGACGACACTTCAAAATTCCTGTACGAAATGTCCCTGAATTACTTTTTTCATTGGCATCTATTGCATGTGAACCCGGGCCCAGAGGCGCTATGGCCGACGAGATATTCAACACACTGTTGAGCCACGGCGTGAATGGCAATTCCAGCGACAGTAGTGTGTATCGCACAGCTTTGGCAGGTTATATTTTAAGGCATGGAGCAGAATGCGTGAAGTACATTCTAAAGAAGGGAGCGACGCTGTGCGGAAATGGCCTCAACCCTTTCCTACGTGCAGCGTATTCATCGTTGGAGATGCTTGAGGCCTTGCTACAGGCAATTGACATTCACGCAGTGTTGCCCCAGGAGCTCCGCGAACGGATCATCAGATGGCAACATAAATTAGTTGAGGATCATAGGATGGGTGCTGTGAAAGTGTTGGAGCGTTTTCTGATGAAGATCAACGCTGAGCTTGGTAGTGTTTGAATCATCTTTGATGGTGGATTTGCGTGCCATTTAAGTTTCATACTGAGATGTTATCCTAAGCTATCTTGCACACTCTATCCGAATGTATGAACTTGCAGGTGCTTGCTATATAGTTGCAAGCTAGATATGGCCCCAACAGAGTAATTCAAGCTATCTTATTTAGATCAATGTGACCGGAAATTAATCCAGCATTCATGTTCCTAGATTACAATGAGCATCGGACAGTCCACATATGGAGTACAGTAGGATCATGCTTACCCGCCTTTCGGAACAAGTCTCGTCCCAGAACACTTCATAACGTCCACTAATTCCCGGAGAAGCCTTGTCGAAGCCGTTAATGGTCGTTGTGCTGTACTTGCGATAAATCGCAGCTATCATGGTTGTCATTTCGGCCATGGCGAGACTAAAGCCATCAGTTTCCTGTGCATACTCTAGATAAAGCAAGCTTACTGAATCCCGATACACATTCTTCCTCCGCTAGAAAATGCCCAGAATAACTTTTTCATCTCTGCTTGGTCTTGGGACTCGTCAAGCCAGCGATCTGGGTTGAATCTTGACGGCTCCGGGAAGATCTCCGGGTTCCGATGTAGAATGTACGGTGACATGGAAACGACCGTCCTCGGGGGGATTGCATATCCATCGATTGTAGTGCTGATAGGAAGGGACCGGGGTTCTGATCCTGGAAGCGGTGCGAATAGTCGAAGTGTTTCTTTAATGACTGCATTTACATACGGAAGCTTGTCGCTTGCCTCGACTCTTGGAATACCATCTGCATTGGTACCGTTTTCTGAGATTGCGCAAACCTCCTCGATAACCTCCTTTTGGAAGTGCCGATGTTCAGGACGCGAAAGGGACCAGACCACAAACATCAAAGTATCGCTAGTGGTCTCGATGCCGGCCATGAGATGGTCCGCGCATTCCGATGCAATGTCCGAATCATCCATTCCACCCTCTTTTCTGGAGCGATGGTGCTGCCACAACCGTGCGATTAGGGCTGATGATCCTTCCATATTCTTTTCATCGCTTGTCGCAGCAGAAAAGGACTGACAAGCTTTCAGCGCATGATGCCGGATACCCATGTATGTAGTAGGTGCTTGCATGGGATAAAACTGCCGCGCAAGGCAGCCCAGGGCCCCGTCCCTGGTGTAAAGCCATTCCGTGAAGCGAAGAAAATGCACGCTAAACCATGTCAACTTGCGACGATCCGGATTCGCCATCGCCCTTATTAGAGCACGGTCTGCCTTGACGCCCTGTAGACATGCTGTTTTTCCGAATTGTCCGTAAAGGAACTCGGTTATAGCATCAAGCGAAAAGTAATGCAGACTATTAAATATATTACTCGTCGGACCCTCCCGTTCGATAAGCTCCAGATATATCCGGACCTTCTTCTCAATCAATGCTGCGGTATCGCCTTTCAGCATCCCCGATTTGGCATACGCATGCGCTAGAATTCTCTTGCGGTCCCTGTGCGCTTTTCTAGACGCAAATGAGAACAAATTCGGACGCCCGGCTACATCGAACATCCTGTAAAAACCTGTTCGTTCGAATTCGCTACCAGCGCCATAGATCACTCGCAGCGCGGACGTGCTGTTGAACGATACCTCGTCAGGGCCCACGCGGACGACGGGGCCATATTTGCTATGCAGTTTGTGGAGGGTGCGCGAGCGATCGCCTTTGTAGTCCTCGTATGCGAGCCGCCATCCTGTCAATGCGTATATCAGAGGTCCTGGGATTCGCGCGAGAGGGCTGAAGAACAGTTGGTAGCAGTAGTGCCAGAGAAGGAAAGCTACGATTATGGCTGTAGTGCCAGCAACAATCAAGGACATTTTGATATGATCCGATGCAAATGTCGCATCATGGAGGATAGCCCCGCTTTTATACCCGATATATTGATATCAAGCTGTCAAAGCGCAAAAGGAAGCGGTTAACGGAACCGGGTTCCGCATTGATATGCAGCTGATAATACCCCGAGTGGTGCAGTTCAGATACGACAACCGCCAGCAAGACAGATGCCGATGACAATGCAGCACGAACGATTGGGTACAGATTGGGTACAGATTGGGGTCTTTTACTAAATATTTTAATACCCCAAAGTTATTATGTACCAATAACCATGAGACAACTCATCTCTTCATCATACATCCAAGCCAAGCATCGTGACTTTGCCGATGGCCGTGATTGCCGAAGTTTGTAACTTCTTGTCTTGATGTAAATGCCTAATTGACTTCACTTATATAGCAATCTGTAGTGAATATTTACTCTCAATTATTGATGATGTTTGGATGATGACAGTTATCCAGGTGCCTGGCGGTCACGACTGCCTGATATGGAGCCCTTCTCTAACTAAGTAGATATATTGCCAATCCAACCTCTACTGATACTGATATCAGAGTGATTTACGGTCAATATGCTGACAGATGGCCTTCCTCCAGACATATCGTCAGTCAAATGAACAGTCTTAGAACAACTGCCCAAAGCGTATTCGCTAAGTTGAGGGCGAACGGTGACGACGGTAACCAATGGATAGTCGTCCACAATTTAACACCCACAGCAATTGACAAGCTCTACAATGACAATAACATCCTGTGGATCCCTTTCTGCTTCCAGTTGGAGGGAACCACTGGACTTATCAGAATAATCCCGTCCAACTCCCATAGGGCGATCTACACTGGCCTCTGCGTGACGATTAACGGCAATTTAAAGGACATGGGCGTCTCGAAACATGACAAAGTTTGGCTAGGTACCACTACAACCAGGTCTACTGACCGCACTCAGTTCATGCATGGAGATCACAACGTTGGACAGAAAGGGGACGGCGAATCAGCTGGCCTAGCTTTGCTGTCATGATTGGGGTAACAGAATCAAAGACAAAGCTTGAAGAAGGCGCAAAATGGTGGTTTATCAATTCAAGAGGTGCAGTACGGATTGTTGTAATCATCCTGGTCAGGAGAGACAAGGTAATATTTGAGAAATGGGAACATTTGCCAAAGTTTCCCGCGTACATTGCCAAGGGCGAGCGCTACTACTGTGCCCAGGAAGTCGTCATCACATCCAGTGGAGTGGTGGGAGCTCCAATGACCATCCCATTCAAAGTTCTTCTTGATAGGGACCCCCAAGATAAGGAGACTGACATCGTCTCAGCCGACGAAGATTTCCAGTTCATGACGCGCGCTCTCTTTGATCCCGGGATAGACGATGTGCTTCCGAGGTAATCGAATTAGAATGGCTTCTTTCATTGCTCCGTTGCCTGTTCGATCACGAGCGAGAAAGTTGGAGCAAGCTTACGATCTTTACTAGTGACTAGTATCGTATAGGTTCGAATTGAACACGGCGCTCTCTCCACATTCAAATCCACCGCTGTACTGTTAGCTCGCGTCGGTCATAGCCGCCCAGTAAACCAAGCTCCGGCTACCAGAAAATAACATGAGTATCTCAAGGGTGAGCATGGGTTGTAGCCGGCCAAAGAAAAGCATCACCACACTTTGCCGGATTGCCATAGTTCCACTATATCCCGTAATTCTACATTTATGTGAAGCAAGAGGGATAGAAGAAAAGCGGGTCCTGTTAAAATCTGATAATAACCCACATATACTCTGGCTCTTTTATCTGATCGGAACCTACGGAGTAATATGTTGGACAGTGCACTCCATGCTGCATTATGGAGTCCCTTGGTTCGTTAATGGCATACCACTGTTGCTTGGGAATGGACCTGTCGATCCCAACAGCCAGCACCTTGGTTATGCTATTATCCAATTTACCGGTTTCTTTTCCGATGGTGTGACTTTGACTGTTTCTCCCCGGAAGCCGAAGTAGACAATTGTCGGAGGTTTCCTTGGTAGGGCTAGGGTTGTGGTTCCACCGTCAACAAGGATAGACAAGTAGACGAACCCTTCAGATCCCACCAAGCTCTCGGGTAAACTACGGTAAGTTAGCAATTACTAGAAAGAGCATAGGATCAAACTTCCCAGGCACATTGATCCATTATCAGGGGTCTGTCGGAGGTTCGTCGGGGAATTGTCGTCGGAGATCCCGCGATTTTCCCGATCTATCACAAGTGTTTTGTCTACTTATTTTCCTGTTTCTACACATATCTGAGAGCATCAACACTTCAAGGTATTGTTATACTCTCCCTTTCATCTTTATCGCAATGAAGCGCACGACTGCAGCTGAGCTTCTTGCCGTGAGCTGGGCAGGTGTTGCTGCCGCTCTCGACTACAACGCGCCGCCGGGTAACCTGTCCAACCTTCCTAACTCGACGCTTTTCGAAACATGGAGGCCCAAAATTCACGTCCTCCCACCAGCTGGCCAAGTTGGCGACCCATGTGCACACTATAGTGACCCTGAGACTGGTCTGTTCCACGTTGGCTACCTGCACAACAGCAGTGGAATTGCTACTGTTCAGACAGATGACCTTGTGCACTACTATGATGTGAACAAGAATGGCAACTACTCCATCACTTCTGGTGGTGCAAATGACCCTGTCGCTGTGTTTGATGGCTCTGTCATTCCCAGTGGCGTCAATGGCAAGCCGACACTGATCTACACCTCGGTTTCATCGCTTCCAATTCATTGGACCCTTCCTTATACTCGGGGAAGCGAGTCTCAGTCCCTGGCTGTTGCTTCTGATGGTGGAAACTTCACCAAGCTCGACATCCTGCCTGTGATCCCTGAGCCTCCCGCGGGCTTGGATGTTACTGCTTTCCGTGACCCATTTGTCTTCCAGAACAGCGAACTGGATCGAACCCTTAACAGCGCCAAGGGCACTTGGTATGTCACTGTCTCTGGCGGCGTTCATAATGTCGGCCCTGGCATCTTCCTTTACCGCAGTAAGAACTCCAACTTTGAGCAGTGGGAGTACCTCGGGGAATGGTTCAATGCGCCTTCCAACTCGACTTGGGGTAACGGCGACTGGGCCAAGGTCTATGGATTTAACTGGGAAACCGCCAATGTGTTTGGTCTTGATAGACAGGGATACAACTACAACGGCGAGTCCTTTATGACTTTTGGTGTGGAAGGCTCTTACATTCCTATCCAGAAGGCCGTGTCCTCTTTGCATGCTCAGCTATGGGCAGCTGGCAATGTCTCGACCGTTAATGGCGATGTGACTTTCAACCCTAGCATGGTTGGTGTTCTTGACTGGGGCTTGTCTGCATATGCTGCGGCTGGAAAGGTCTTCCCCAGCACATCTAGAGCCTCGTCGAGCAGCGGTGCGCCAGACCGCTTCATCTCTTATGTCTGGTTGACTGGAGACCTGTTCGAAGCAGTTAAGGACTTTCCCAAGGCGCAGCAGGGATGGCAAAGCACCCTTCTTCTGCCGCGTGAGCTGAACGTGCACACCATCCCCAATGTGGTGAACAATGATCTCATCCATGAGACTGCCTCCTGGCGCGTGGCCAGCAACTCCTCCGCTGGCAGCTGCGTCGAGCTCGAAACTCTGGGCGTGAACATCGCGCGGGAGACCTACAACGCCATGACTGCTGCTCCGTCCTTCTCGGAACCGAACCGTAAGCTCTCAAAGGCCGGCGTTGTCCCCTTCAACCGCTCTCCCAACAGCAAGTTCTTTGTCCTCAACGCCCAGGTCTCCTTCCCGCAGTCTGCGCGTAACTCTGACCTCAAGTCTGGCTTCCAGATCCTCTCATCAGAACTCGAGTCGACTACTATCTACTACCAGTTCTCGAATGAGTCGATTGTTATCGACCGCTACAGCACCAGCGCTGCCTCGCAGACCACTCCTGGAATCAACGCGGATCCTGAGTCTGGACGTTTGCGTCTGTTCGACATCAACGACAGTTGCAGAGGTAATGGTAAAGACAAGAACGAGCACATGGAAACCTTGGACCTTACCATCGTGGTCGACAACTCTGTTCTCGAGGTTTATGCCAACTCGCGCTTCGTGCTGTCTACTTGGGCTCGGTAAGCTCTCCTTCTGCATATCTTCATATGATACAAGCTAACTATCACAGTTCTTGGTATGCCAACTCCACTAAGATCCGCTTCTTCCACGACGGCGAGGGCGAGGCATCGTTCAGCAATATCCAAGTTTCGGACGGCTTGTACGATGCTTATCCCGAGAGGTCGCGGTAGACTGTTTTTAGAGCATTGCTTCTAAGATGCATTTGATACCTGTATTATTTGCATGGGTCTGTATTCTTATTTTGCATTACTGTCAGGGTCGGTTTTTTCTCGATCCTGGTTGAGCATTGGTGAGCGAAGAAGAATGGGTTGCATATTAATAGTGGAAGCGAGGTAGATATTATTATTAATTCCATTTCAAGACTTGCATAGTATCCATGCTGCGGGCGCCCCGGATGCCCCCCAGAAGAAGGGCTCTCCGAAGGCCGGGTGGTGCTTCGGCGAAAGGACGATAATGGAAATCTAGAGATTTGAACCAATCCCTTTCACTGCTGGTGGTACAGAGAAAAAGACCCGAGATGACCGTTCTATCGGCGCTATGGTATCTCAGGATGCTTGCAGCTCAGGAACACGCTGATTGTCGGCATATGTGATGGAACCGGTTTGTCTACTTTCGGTGGTCGCCGAAATTCTATTTAAACTACTACGCTGCAGAGAACCAAATCCTTCGAGTATGTGCATGAGGCATTGCCTATGCTACTGCACCCATACTAATGGCAATGTTTGCCAAGGGCCAACGGAATTTGGTCGACTGCAGTCTCTCTACTTGATGATTTTGGTACATAAAGCAAACGACAGGTTGACAATATCCGAAAGATACTCATTCGCTCCGTTTCACTATTAGCGAGCCACAAGTTCGATCGCTATTATCAGCCCAATAGGACGTTGTATCTAGCCTAATTTGTGATGAACTCGATTAACTTCGATTTAACAGACATAATAACATGGGCAGTCGTGTTCTCAATCCAACCAGCACTGCAGGAGTACGACAGTGTGGTACATCAACCATACATGCCTTTCAGCTCTCAGCCTCGAGTATTAGCCGCCTTTATCGCAACTCCAAAACCGAGGAGTTAGTAATATCATGCGGCCTGTTATGTGAATAAATGCAGAGCCGGCAATATCGGACCCAAGAGCAAGCTGAATCATTGGACACTCGAAACGTTTCACTACAGCGTGACCAAGTATGCGCTTACGGCCGTCCTTACTATGTGCCTGTGCTTACAGCATTCTGAAGCCTGCTTGTGGTGCATATAGGCTCGCCTGGCCGGTTCTTTCGCGCTCGCGGCGCTCATTCTCACCGAGAATCAAGAATTGTGTGTCTACTCAACACTATCAAGCTATATTGAGATTGCTACATACACCATGATAAACGTCTTTATCGTGCTAGCAGCTTTCTACTCCGTCTATTTCTTTTGGGGTGCAATTTGGAATCTTTACTATCACCCGCTACACAGGATTCCGGGACCCAAGCTGTGGATTGCGTTTCCCATATTTCGCCACATCTCCCTCGTCAGAGGACAACTCGAAGCTGATATCAAGACCTTTCATGGCAAATACGGCAAGGTCGTACGTTTCTCAACAGATGAGGTCTCCTTCATCACCGCCCAGGCCTGGCGTGAAATCTACAATGACTTTCCCAAAGCAGAACTATCGACCAATGTTCCATTAGGTATTAACAATGCCAATGATACGAACCATCGCCGCTACCGTAAAGCATTGGCGCATTCCTTCTCTACCAAGGCTCTGACAACCCAGGAGCCCGTTCTGATCGAATATACGGAAAAGTTGATAAACAAAATGAAAGGTTTCGCCGAGTCGCAAAGGCCCGCAGACATGGTCAAGTGGTATAACTCAACGACGTTCGACCTAATCGGCGATCTCGCGTTCGGAGTGTCATTTGGAAACTTGGACACAGACGGGTACCACTTCTGGGTGTCTAACGTCTTTCAGGCGGTTCGGGGTATAGTCATGGGTACCATAAAGGATGCCTATCCTGTGCTGTTCAAATTGTTCAGCTTCGCCTTTGGTCTCAACCGGTTTTCGGAGGCGCGAGCGAGGCAATTAGAATACAGCAGCTCAACCATGCAGAAACGCCTGGCACGCGAAAAACCTCGCGACTTGGTCGACTTTATGGATGGTTTTCTACAGTCGAAGGATAATATAACTGTAGAAGAGATGGAAGCTAACGCTAATCTATTGATCATTGCTGGAAGCGATACAACGGCAACCTTGCTCTCTGGTACGACCTACTACCTGCTCAGGACGCTGCGTGCGCTGGAAAAAGCTACGCAAGAGGTCCGCTCTGCTTTCAAGTCGGAATCCGAGATCAACTTTCTGAATACTACTGCGCGGCTGCCGTACATGATCGCCTGTCTCAATGAGGGTATGCGAATGTACCCTCCTGTTCCGTCTGTTCTGCAGCGTGTAGCCGTTTCTTCCAAGCCTATCGAGATATCAGGATACTATATATCCAATGGAGTAAGTTAATATCGTTCCTCTCGAATATAAACTGCTCTAACTTAGTTCTGCATAGACAAAAGTAGGCGTCCACCAATTTGCCGCCAATACATCTCCCATAAACTTCTACGACCCAGACAACTTTATCCCCGAGCGCTGGCTCCCAGAGACCAAGAAGAGCCCATCCTCGCCGTTCTACAATGATAACCGCGACGTGTGTCAGGTATTCTCATACGGCCCGAGAGACTGCATTGGAAAGAATCTGGCCTATGCCGAAATGCGTGTGATTCTGGCGCGCATGCTCTGGAACTTCGATATGGAGATTTGCGAGGAGAGCAAGAATTGGAATAAACAGCGTACTTTTACGTTGTGGGAGAAGTCGCCGTTGATGGTTCAGTTGAGGCTTAGGGAGGGGATTGAAAAGCGTTGAGTTGGTAGAAGTAGGACTGGATTCACTGTCATAGTTTGAGAGTTTGTCGTCTATTCACTGAGGATTTACTATCTTCTATTCTTTACCTTCTTTCAACCCATTCATCCATGCTCCTTCTACAAAAAGCCTGTATATACCGGATCTCCGATTAGGGCTCGTGTGGTAGCCTATCGCCATATAGGCGATAAGTCATGTAGGCAGCATTCCGACAGCCTGCTGTTAATTACGGCGTATTGACGCGTGTAATAAAAGGAGAAAAGGCAGATGGATAGAGAAAGAAAAAGATATACTATACAGAAACCACCTTCCTTCAAAGATAACTGAGGTCGAATATGTTTTTGAAGCATGGGGAAGAGATACCACGCCTCCGTGACCAGGTCCAAGATCTTACTGCCAGGATCGGCAACCTCGACAGAAAAGCTGCAGCTAAATCAAGTCTTATTTGAAGCTGTACTCGAAGAGACTCGTCGAACCAGGGAGTGTTTTGCATCAGTTTATAAAAGAGACAAACCAAATACGGCTGATTTCACAGACCTGATGATCATCAGGGAAGGGACCGAGAACGTACATGGAGGTAATTGCATTATAGATGCGGACATTTGGGCTCCTAAGGGAAAGAGAAAAGACTTCGATACATTCAAGTCGCTTTATGGGGTACTACCCGAGAATGTCAGTCGGTTTATGGCATGTAAGGAAACTGTGAAGAGCCGTGAACAAACACGCGGGAATCAAATCTTGCAAGTTCCGGGTGCCTACGGATGAGCTTCACGAGACCTTCAAGGCTTTTATGGATGAGTTGATCGCATCCGATTATTCATCCAACTATCTGACGGATACCGCGAGTCCCCTTTACGGGTTGTATTGGAAGTTTTTGGACGCTGCGAATTCTGTCCCCATTATTGGAACTACGTTGGCCTGGGACGATTGAGATGGCTAACTCAAATGAAGAAGAGAAAAACGAGGAAATGAGTGCTTAAGCGTTATTTAGATTTCAGCTAATAGGTTTATTGATAATAGATATACGCTGTTCGTATACATATAACCAGACTCCATCTCTTCTCTGCAATGTCACTTTGTTCATCAGAGCCTTTCCCCAAACCCACATATACACCCATTGTCAATCAAAGCGCAGTTCGCAGGAAGTCCCCAAACAACACTAAAAATACACAACCAACCCAACAGCACCAACAAAACCAACCCCACAACACCCCAAGCAATCCTCACAAACTGCCTCTTATTCGCAAGCGTATGACCCCCCGACGTAGCCAAGCTCCTCATTCCATTAACAACATGGAACGTGAACGGCCACGCCAGCGCAAACTTCGCCCCCGTCTTCACGGCAACCGGTAATCCAGCGACCACGGCTGCAACTGTGGTCGTCGACAGATCGTATCCAATATATGGGGCGAAGAGGTACGACGTCGCGAATATGTATAGGCCGCTGGAGAAAAAAATGCCGGTGTTTCGCTCTAGGGCTGAGGAAACGGAGTGGACTTGCCATTTGTAGATTGAGAGGTGGGGGAATACGGGGCGGCGGAGGCGTTGTTGGGCGAGGATTGATTGGGCTTGTTGGGGTTTGAGGGGGGTTATTCGGAGTTTTTGGCTGGTTGAAGTGTATCTGGTTGAGATTGGGTATTGTGATTGCTGTGGTTGTAATCGGGGTCTTGCGAGGGCCTTGGGTAGGGCTGGTTCCAGGTCAGTTAGTATATACCATTGCGAGGGTAGTTGTATACAGACGCGATATCTCCAAAGTAGGCATGTTTCTTCCTACGAGCGCCATTTTGTATCTCTCTTATGATAACTGAAGGGTAGAAATTGCCGGGGATTTGAGAAGTGGAAGGAACTAAATATACCTCGTATTCTCGGGCACTCGCCATTCACCGATTCCAAAGCGGTGCAGTAAATATATAATTAATGAAGTGCTGATTGAATAATTGACTCAGTTGGATTCCAATCCCTGCAAACAGGGGGTTGTTTTGCCTTGCAGCCAGAGAGCATAAAGGCTATATGCCAAAATAGAGTTATCAACTGTCTTTCCAAAGAAAACTTGTCCTTTTGGAGAGCTTTCTAAGACTGATGAAATAGCATGAGATACTCAAAGCAGCAATGCAAGCACATTCTGCATACAATCTTGCCTCTGTTCAAATGCAAGCGGTGATCTAAAGAGCCACACTAAAGATCAATCACACCTGGTGCTTACTGTGTGATATTGAAATATTCGCGGGCAAAAGAGATAATGCTGTCCATGGGAATGGAAACAGTCTTGCCAGTGACATGGTTCGGCACGACATCAAAGAGCAGCTCAGTAGCGACGTCGAGAGTAGCAGTAAGAGGAATGACAGATATTGAGCCATTGGCGAGATGAGACAGATCAAGTTCTTAAGTTTTGCGGGAATGCCATCTTCGTCCATTCCCCAGTGTTCAAGGTGAATGCTTTGGTTATTGGTATGTATATGGATGAGGACGACGACTTTGACTTTGCCATCAGTTTTGGTTAGCCAAAAGTGCGCATCGTTGCGCAGTTGAGCCAAACTGTCTGAGCTACCGACTTCAATAGCTAGAGTAAGGATGTCAATTTTTAGTCTTCTGGTATTCTTGTAAACGCTTCATCGGGCTCCTTAGCCCTAGTCGTATCAGCACTGTCTTTACGGCCGCACCCGATGGTGAACAAGTCAAAGCGTGTGATCCCAGCCAGTTGGGCATTTTCCATAAACTCGAATGAGAGCTCGTGTTTTGCAATTTCGTGTTCCGGGCCGACAAATTTCAGAATCAAGCTTTCGAGCGAAGAATCGTAAAATACACGGAAGAGTGGTAGCTTCGACCTGTTGTCGTCAATCTGGGCTAGGATCTCCCTGCTGAACCCAAGTATCGCTATGTATGATGAACCTCCATCCTTGAATTTCCTGAAACTCGCTTCAACGAAGTCTCTGAATTTGAGGTAATTGGCGTATTGATGGCGGTTGCTATGTGTAATGTTGTAGTCTTCGATGAAGTTCATTTCGAATTTCGACGCTTTGGACGGTTATGTATGTATATGTAGCTGGGTAAAGAGGCCAAAAACATCACATGGAGGGCTAGCTCACTCTTTCGAACTGTCAGAAGACAGTTAGCGCGCCCTTATGACGGAAGAATGATTTTTCAGGCAACCTGGCGGATGTGATATATGCCTCAGATATATGGAATGCACGGCATCAGAGCCCTTGTCTATCGGACGAATTATACAAAGACCCGTTGATATGCGGAGAAGAGTACATGTCAATGACCTAAATTCATCCATACACCATTCATGCGTTTATATGTATGTCAGTGTTCCGTATTATCAGACTGTCTCAAGCACAGCAGAGTAAATGGTGGTACCATTCTTTGTCACTGTATGTACGCATTATCTATATCTATTTATCTCATCAAAACGATCAAAATCCGTGCAAACTAAGCCTTCCCATCACAGAAAGAAACAACAGCCCACTTCCCAGTCCAAGCCCACTCCCGCTTCTTATCACCCCCTCCTCCTGGTGTCTGACGGAGTTCTTCGTCTACACCAGCAGGAAGACCAACAACGACATCTGCCTTGCAGGTCCGGAAGGCAAGAACACGCAGACCAGATTTGGGGCCCAAAGGACCGATGGCGGTTGTGAACAGAGTCGTAGGGTCCCAGGCGGCGTCGTTGGTCAACTTGCGGTAGTTCAGGTCGCCCTTGAGCAGCACCAGTTCGCTGTCCTTGAGATCTTCGAACAACTCGGGTGCGGTGTGAGGCATGCGCCAGTAGGATCCGGCGCCGGTCCAGAAAGGGTCGGGACGGATGACCAGCTTGCCGTCCTGATGGAGCTGGCTCCATTGGTTGTAGAGGAAGTTCACCTCGTCCAATTCCTTCTCCGAGAGAGGTTGGTGCTCTCTGCCAGAGTCATCGGGCGCTGTGTAGAAGTTCTGCGCGTCTTTTAGGGCGTTGAGGAGGTCTGGGAAGTCCGGGGGAGTAACGTCTGACACGAACCAAGGGATCGACTTGGGATGCAGCACAACCTTAGTCGCAATGCCTGCAGAAAGCAGGTAGCCGGCAAGAATGAGGTCGACAAAGAGTTCAAACCCAGAGTTATCGAGCACAATATCCACCCGACGCTCCTGATCCTTCTTCTCCTTCTGCGACTTTTGCAGAACATCAAATGCAGCGTCCATATCATTAACGAGGATGTTCTTCTCCGCCGCCTTCCGCGCCTGCGAGCCCTGCAACTTCTGCAGGTCCTCGTAGGTAAGCGTAGTCAACAGCGACAGATCAGTTGCATTTCCCCACAGGCAAATCTCGCACATCTCCGAGAAAAGCACCCGTCTTGCTTGCTCGATCTGCTCTGTCGTTTTTCCGTCCTTGCCTTCGCCCTTCTGAGCTTCGAGGGCGAGCTCCTTGTATCTGGCTGCTAGTTCCAGCACAGCGGGTCGAGAGGACTTGAATGTGGACATCTTCTGTCGGGCAAAAACATCGTACCCCTTCCAGTGCTTCGACTGCGCGAAGTATGTGCTTAAACGTCTGTCTGTTGATCGTCAGCTCCACTGCATTCAGACCACTTTGGAAGTCAAGACATACACATATAACACTCCAAATACAACCATGGCCCGTTACACCACGACAAGTTCCCCCTCTGCTCCAGCTCTTTATTATACTCAGCAGCCGTTGGCTCCTGGCCGTCATCCGGGATTGGTCTGCGCATACCCCAGTTAATAACGACCCATTCCTCCCCAGATAGTCGGCACTCACGTCAATTGCCTATCATGCTGCAATTCATATTTCAACTTGGCCAAGTTCTCAATAATAGCCTTTCCCTCTTTCCGCTTCTCCTCGTCGGTCACGTCGCCGACGGTTCGGTGGAGGTCGTCGATGGCGCCGGTCTAGGGGAAATAACAGTAATTAGCATGATAATCCCAATTGAGAGGATGGATGCTTACCAGGATAACAGGCCATCGCTCATGGGCAGATACGTAGCCGAAGCTGGAACTGTCGGAGGTGTGGAATTGCGCTGATGGCGGGGTTAGTTTGACAGCTAGTATGACGACAGAGATAGTAGAGATGCTTACGGGTCTTGGGATCGAACTCCATTTTAGGTCTTTTCAAGTTACAATGGTTCTCATGTGAATGTAACCAGTCGGCAATGTCAGACAGAGAATGGAAGATGAAAGAGAGAAGAGTTGGGAGAGACTTGTCGAGGTCCAGACGGTTTCTTGTCCTCCGCAGGGCCCTGAAATTAAATAATCACAGTATTGAAACGGCAATTGAAGATTGATATCAACGGTCTAGAATTTTATAAGCCATTCATTGAATCGGATCTATAAAAGCAAAACAAAGATGTCTCATCTTCACTATACAGTCAATGTGGTCCTACACCCATTGGACCGTCAACACTCGAACATAGTCTGGGGTATGCAACCAGTGCTGTCGAGGACGTTCGTTAATTTCCCTCTTGTATGTAGATACCAAACTCAATTTCTTTAATAATGGGCCTATGGCGCAACGGTAGCGCGTGTGACTCCAGATCACAAGGTTATCCGTTCGAATCGGGTTGGGCTCAAAGCCTTTTTCATTTTTTTATTTTTGCGTCTTGTTCCTTTTTTATCCTCTAAGGCATGTTTTTGACACTGAATACTATGAGAGCAAACTCTATGCAATGCAAGAATTGTATTCCAAGATAACAGAAACATCAGAATATCAGGCTCTAATCTCATCATCTCGTCGCTACGTCAAGAACATATGGATAAAGTATCAGAAGAGTTAGAGGAGATTGAAACTGCCCTCAAATCCAGAAACGCCAACCCGCTACTCTCGTGCCAATGCTAAATCATCAGATCACATCATAGATAGAAGCGAGTTCTGGGCATATGCCTGTGAATCGTCAGTATGTTGATGTGATATAGGTGGGAAGGGAAAGGGCTTACCATCGGTTTGATAGGAGGGTGAGGCACCGCCTCAAACACCTGGTAATCGAGCTTGAGTTCCGGTCCCAGGTTGATATAGGCGCCCTTGTTCTCTGTTGTATCGCAGTACTTCGGTGCGGAGAAGACGGTGATACAGCGTCCGTCGTGCTCGACCTCGTAACCCTCCATGCGGACCTCGTGCGAACGGATAATGGCCTCGAGACCGTTCTTCTCACAGAACCGCTTGGTGATATCGGGACCGAACTGGAGACCAACGCCTCTCTTGCTGGGTCCACGGCCAGGTGCCGTTTGCGGGTCTGTCCAGAGCATCTCCATCATCAGACCCTGCTGGCCGGGCTGGCGCTGATTGTGTCGGTTCAGTTTCCGGATGTCGTCCAGCGATGTGTTGTCGTCCGAGAAGAGACCACCGTGCAGAACCAAGTATTTGTTGCCAATCAAAGTGGCCAAGGGCAGAGCGGAGAACGACTCGGAGAAGACCTTGAATACCCGCTCGTTGTACTTGGCCTTGCATTCGCCTTCGAAACCATAGACCTTGTTCATATCGTCTGTCTCGTGGTTGCCACGGTTGAGGAAGATCCCGTTGGGGCGAAGCATCTTGTATGCGTAGAGGAGCAAGGCGATTTCTGTCGACCACGAGCCACGGTCGACAAAGTCTCCGTTGAAGAGGTATGCATGCTTCTCCGAGGGGTATCCGTTTCTTCGGAAGATTTCGAGAAGGTCGAAGAATTGACCTGTTGCCGTTAGCAGGTGAACACAACCCAGAACTAGGATAGTACTCACCGTGTGTGTCACCACACACTGTCAGTTTATTCCCCTCTTCCACCCCGATCTCAACCATCGTCGGTTCCGCATAGACCAGGTCTCTAACCGCCTTGATAATCTGGAACACGTACTTGCGGTGGATCTTCTTCCCGTTCTTGAACCGCTCAATCATATCATCGATAAACTCCTGTGTCATTTCCTGCCCAAGCCGGGCACCATCATATCCATCGTCCACCGCCATCGAATCGATATCCAGATCTTCGAAAGCCGATGGCGGATCGCCAACCTCAATCGCCTTCTCGAATTCCATACGACGGACGAGCTTCTCGCAGTCTGCTAGCTTGAGTTTCGCATCGCGGTTGTTGGGTTCCCGCTTGACGACGGCTTTGAAGTCTTTTAGGGCCTCGCGGTGGTTAAGGATAGCGGTGTTGGCAAGGGCACGCCTCCAGTATGCCTAGAATCTGTCAGAACTGTCCATCTTTTTTCCGTATCCCATTTCCAACATCTCTCCCTCTCTTATCTCTCTAATCCAGTCAATGACCGAGACGACTAACCTTGATATAACCCGGGTCAAGCTCCAACGCCTTCGTGGCATCCACAATCGCAAACCCATGCGCCTCGAGTTTAATATGCGCCTATACCGATTAGCTTCTGATCATCCATCCATCTGCAACCACCCGTCCGAAACCCGAAATCCGAGTCGCATACCTGAGCGCGATTGCTGAAGAACGACGGCTCCTTGTCATATTTCTCAATCGCCTTTGTGTAGAAATCCACGGCAGTCGGCCATTCGTGCTGAGCGAAGGCTTTGTTTCCTTGCACCTTGAATGCGTTGGCGGCCTCGATGTCCGAAGACATGGTAGGAGGGGAGGGGTGAGGAGGGGTCACGAGACAGGAGAACTAAACAGGGCAATGGAATAATAATAAAAGGGAGGAAACCGAAGCCTCCGGAGTAAATGAAAGACCAGAAGGATATAAAGAAAAAAGAAGAATAATGCAGAAAAAAATAAAGAGAGACGATAGCCTATGTTCCTGGCTGACAATATAAGGTGCCTTGTAGAAAACTAAAAGTTCGCCTCCGCCTGCGGTCGTTCGTTTTGCTCCGAAGCCAATGGGCCCGGCTTGGCATTTTCCGCGGTTCCAGAATCGTTGGCCTCCGTTCCCCGTTCCTAGCTAGCTCTTCTTCAACTTCCTCAATTTGAATATATCTACAAGAACAGCTAGCTTCGGAATTCACATCTCATCTAATATAATGACCTACTACGTCCCCCCAGGCCAACAGCGCACCCTCCGTGCCTGCATGGTCTGCTCCCTCGTCCAGCTTCACAACGTGCGCCAGCCCCCAAATACCCCTCTCAAACAAGCCCAAAACACACTAACACCTGATTTATCTATTCAGAAATTTATGCGCGAAGGCTGTCCCAACTGCGACAACGTCCTCGGCCTGCGCGGCAACAACGATGCCATCCAAGAATGCACATCCCAGGTCTTCGAGGGCCTGATCACGCTCAACGATCCGAATACCAGCTGGGTGGCCAGGTGGCAGAGACTAGATAGTTATGTGCCAGGGACGTATGCGGTTAAGGTTACGGGTTCGGTATGTGTTTCTATGCGGTTGAGGATTGGGGGAGGAAGAATGGGATGGAGGGATGGCTAATGGGTTTGATAGCTCCCCGACGACGTAATTGCGAATTTGGAGGATGCTGGAGTGAAGTATATTCCGTATGTTGCTTCATGCTGAATTGCTGGGCGATTGTTTGCTGGTAGCTGATCTGAAATAGGAGAGATGGAAGTACCGGTGAAGAAGAGCCTTGAGGCTTGAGATAGGACATCTGTCTTTCTACGTCCGATATCCCCTCGAAATACGCGCTCTACCGATCTAACCCGATTGATGAATTGAACGGGCGACGACCTTACCCGCTTCGAGGAACGCGTTGAGAAGGCATAGGCTCGCATATCTGTTGCGCACACGGAGTTACGGTCATGGTCTGGGTTATACGATTGCTTTTGGTTCATCTGGGATTGGCCAGGGGGTTTTTGTTGAATATTCGGTTTTCTTTTCGCATTTACAATTCAGAGGGTCTTGTCTTGTTCGACTACCGATCTCTTACGGTGAAACTGATACCCAAGCAGGCGACTTGTGAGAACAGAATTAAATCAATTGAGCGTTAAAAGATCATATCATGTCAAATTCAAAAATGGTCATAAATGTCCGCCGGAATGCGTGCAGAAACCCATAACTCCGAAATAAGCCCAGATAATAAGGAAACAAAAATCAAACAAGGAATTTCATCAATGCGCGCCCAATCACAGCATCTTGATCACCTGCTCGAGTCTCTCCAGGAGAATATCGGCGTGATGGTTCTGGAAGATAAGCATAGGCCTCAACCGAACAGCGCTCTGTCCGCTTCCACCAATATTGACACCAACACTCTTAGCCTTAGCCAGGATCTCATCCCGCTTAGGCGAGTCCCAAGCGATGAAGGTACCCTGACCCTTACCACGCAGGTTCTGGAAGTGCTGGGGGTACTGCTTCGAAAGACGCTCAAGACCGGCGTACAGATAAGCACCAGTAGCAGCGGTGTTCTCAACCAGACCCAGACGCTCGATCTCCTCGATGATACCGCGGAATATCAGAGCGCGGGACGGGTCACCCATCCAGGTGTTAAACTGGCGGTAGGGCTTGTTGGGGCGCAGGGCGGGGTTGCCGTAGTAGTAACCGGCCGTCTGGGCCTTCTTGGAGAAGGTGACCATGTCCGGAGGGGTGTCGAGGTTCCAGTGGTCGTGGGCCCAGAACTTTCCGGTGGCACCGACACCGGTCTGGACTTCGTCGACGATGAAGAGGACGTTGGTGCGCTTGGTGATGTCGCGCAGGCCTTGGAAGAAGGCGGGCGAGGCGTGGTTGTCACCACCCTCGGATTGGATGGGCTCGACCATGACGGCGGCAACGGGGTTGTGGTACTCCTTGATAAGACGCTCAACCTCCTGCAGGCAGCGCTGCTCCTCTTGAGCGTTCTCCTGAGCATGCTCCTCAAGCGGGTACTTCAGAGAAGGGAAGGTAGCCTGGGGCCAGTCGAAGGCGGGGATATCCAACTTGTGAATAGCCTTGCTACGAGTAGTAGACAGACTGCCAAAGAGACGGCCGTGGAAAGCGGACTTGAAGGACAGGATGGACAATTGTGGGGATCCAGGCTGCTGGTTCACCATGGTGGACTCCAACTCTTGCTCGCTGAAGTCGGCCTCGGGTCCTCCACGCTCCAATTGGCGACGGTACATGAAGGCTGCCTTGTAGGCGATTTCGTTGGCGTCGGAACCGGCCATGGCAGTGTACACCTGGTTCAGGCCCTTGGGGGCAACCTTGAGGACACCGGTCTTGAGGATGTTGGCCCATTCAGCGGAGGGGAAGTTACCCAGAGCTGGTCTGTTGATCAAGGAGGTAATCATCTCGGGCGATGTGGCCACCTTCTCGAGATGGGGGTTGTTGTATCCGACGGGGATAGAGGCAATCTGGGCGTAACTGCATACTGTTAATCACAATTCTTTCACTCAAGGGATGATTGACTTACACATCAAGAAGAGTGTTTCCGTCGAGATCAGAAATGCTACAACCATGTTAGTTATCTGCCCACATTCCCCTCATACTCTGAACAAGCGAACATACTAGTTTCCAATGGACTTGGTGTAGTCAGTCAGCATGTTCAAGCTGCGCACATCAAACACCTCATTCAACTCCGCGGCGGCCTTCTTGTTGTTTGGCCCCGGGATGGCCGTGGACACTGTGGGACCAGAAGGCTCATTGGAGAAGTATGGCTGAGCTGCCCGCAGCGGCGTAGTGCTGATAGTGCGGGCAGCAGGGAGACGTGCGAAGGATCGCAACTTGAGGCCGGGGCGGAGGGCAGACATGATGGCTGAAGGTGAAGTTAGTTAGCGCTCGAAACACGGTCAAGCAGACGTCTTAAAAGGGATCCAATGTGTCACTCACACTGCTAAACGTAACACTTGTGAGGGAAGAAGCTAGATGGCCGAGGAGATAAGACCTCAGCAAAAACACGCGGTGACAAGCTGGAAACACAGGACCCAACAAGAGATACGAATGAATTGAGCACAGTCTGATAAGTTCCAACACCGACCGAGGGGTATGTCCCTTAAATATGTCTTCTTTTATCGCCGTTGGAGCTCAACCGGAGCTTTGCCCCGCGGAATCCGTCCAGCTGTATTCGGCGGTATGGACCAATCAGAAGGCTCAATCGGCGTTATCGCCGCCGAGGTCAGCAAAAAGGAAAGGCGGTTCGAACGGATTAGGAAGGCAATGGAGATCGGAGGCATTGTGGGTGGGATGGGATTCATAGCGGGGTGCATATCTGCATTTTATCACTGGGGAGAACATGTTCAGAGCCAATGGCAGAGGTTTGTTTTCTCTCCTGTTCATTATTGTATTGTTTTGATAGCTTTATCAGAGTCTTGGCATGCGATAAGATGTGGGGTAGCTAAAATCACTAATAGAACATAAATTGACACCCGCATTTCAACAAATGGGCTTGTGGTTTAGTGGTATAATACCCCCTTAGCATGGGGGTGGTCCGGGGTTCGATTCCCCGCGAGTCCATTTTTTTTGCTCTTTGTCCAATGCTTCCTGTCTTGTTCTTTCTTTTTGGCCTTCGTTTTCTCTACCTTTACAGTATCCCCGTTATGCAATTGGACATTGAATTGTTTTTTGTCTAGTAATTCGTTCGTTCACTATTAATACCGCACGCCATTGGCACAATTGGCCGAGCATAGGTATTACTCTCGGCAGTGCTGAAGTGCTGGAATATATCTCCGTGATCTATATACTGGCTCGACATATTTTGCCGTTTGTCAAGGCTTCGAGCAGCGTGAGCTCTATATACACACCCAGGTTTCCCAGAAATCTCACTTGCAAATGCTAAGTCCATAGAATGCAACTTCGTCCCATAGTTGGGTCCCCGAGAACTATTGCTGGCGTGCAATGTGACAAGCGTTTCCGGTGCCATGCTCGCAGAAATCCATGCGAGGCGTGCACTGTTTGACGACAAAAAATGTACGAGGAGTACATACGGCCAGCAGAGGCGGTTAAATCTCGCGCATGAGTATGGATGCAGATCCAATGATCAGCCAGAAATTCCTGGGGTATTTGAGAAGACTTTCTCGTAGGTGTGTGCCGAGAATCTTCTGATGAGTGGCCAGCTCAATGCTATGATTTCTTCGCGAGATACCTGATATCCGTCATGACAAGACAAGAACACTCGCTCAGCCGCCACCCTCTCGCAATTTGGCTAGCGCCGCCGTTATACCCTCGCTCACGCCCTCATCCTCACCAGCATCACGCGGACGTGCATCACGGGCAGTCTCAGCCGCCCCCGGCACATCCGCCCTCATCTCTCCCGCATTTACCGCGCGCATAACCTCCTCTTCATCACGCGTCACCGTCCTATCCTCCAAAGCCCGCGTAGCCCCCGCATCCCTCTCCGGCGCCTTCGCCCCCTTCGCCGTCTCAATCCTAAAATCTTCCCGCACTGCATTACACCACTGCCGAACCTTCCTCTCACCCCATCCCGGCACAGCACTAATCTGCTCGGGTTGCGCATTAATCGCATTCTGCAAACTCCCAAACGTAGAAATCAAACTCGCCGCATCGGACTTGTTGATGCTCCTTGGCATAGTAACAAAGTCCGTCAAAGAGTCCTTGTATGATTGCGCTTGTTGGGTGCGGATAGCAGTAGGTTGGGCATTCTCGGAGGCCTTGAATAGCTCGAGGTAGTGCGCGGCTTCGGTGGCGGACCAGCAGAGCATTAGCGTTAGGTTGTTGATGATGGATGTTTTGGATAGTTCTTTCAGGTTATCTTCGTGGTTCGGGATGTCGACGATGATTAATAGGATGCGGAGGCGGTATTTCCCTGCTATCCCGCGGATTCGGGAGTATATGTATTCTGGATGGAGCCGGTGGTACTTAAGTGATAGAAATAGGGCGCATGTGGTATTTCCGAGGACATAGTCGGCGGGTATATCTGCATATTCCCAGGGTAGAATCTTGATGTGACTCAATATCGGATTTCCTTTTTGTCGTTTTGAGACGAAAATCGCAGAGGGCGCATGTTTGGGAGGGAGGGCTTGCGGCTTTGGTTGTTGGACCTTGGGTGCTGGTTGTCGCGGAGCTGTTGAGGAAGAAGGGGTGTTTCTAGGTTTGGGAGGAGCGCTCTGTTCTGCCTGCAGAAGAGCGTTGAGATCTACCTCGTCTCCAAATTCATCAGCCATTTTCAGAATCAATAACACTCGAGATACATACAGAAGTCAAGCATAGTAATCCGACTATCAGACGAGGTCCAGCACTCTCACCGCCCAGACCCACCCGCTTTCTGCCGCCGATTTTGCTTGCAGAAAAAAAAGTTGCGAAAGAACCAACCCATCTCTGTCTCTACAGAAACACTGCAATTTCCAAAAATAACGAGGCCAAAATGGAGCCTCAAACAAATCAAGAGCCCGCGACTGACGGGCGCGTCTCTCGCCAACCCCGACAGACCCTTTTCGTCCGGTCGCTTCCCGCATCGGCCACGACAGACAGCTTAGCAGAGTACTTCTCGCAATCCTACGTGATCAAGCATGCCCTTCTCGTTCTCGACCCGCAGACTCAACAACCGAAGGGCTTCGGTTTTGTGACATTCGCCGATCTCGAAGATGCGCAGCGCGCGCTGGAAGAATTTAACGGAAGCGTCTTTGATGGGAAGAAAATCCAGGTCGACTATGCCCAGCCGCGTCACCGTGAAGTCGATGAGAATATCGGAAAGAGCGTGCCGGCTGCCGCTGCTCTCGAGTTTAAGAAGAAGAGGGAGGAGGAGAGGTCTGCGCAGCAGCCGCCGAGGTTGATTGTTCGGAATTTGCCGTGGAGTATTAAGGAGCCTGAGGACTTGGCGGTGCATTTCCGGAGTTTCGGGAAGGTGAAGCAGGCTTATTTGCCTAAGAAAGGGAACACACTGGCTGGTTTCGGCTTTGTTGTGTTGAGAGGCAAGAAGAATGCTGAAAAGGCGTTGGAGGCGGTTAACGGTAAAGAGGTAGACGGGCGGACTTTGGCTGTTGACTGGGCCGTGGAGAAGAACGTCTGGGAAAATTTGCAGAAACAGGAGGATGAGAAACAAGACGAGGAGGTGAAGCAGGATGATGAAGAGAAGTCGGGCGACGCGGACATGGCGGAAGCGGAGGAAGGGTCTGGGAATGAAGACGTTTCCGAGGGCGACGAAGATGAAGACATGGAGGAAGATGATGGGGACGATGAAGAGGACAAGTTTGACGAGTTTGACGAGGATGAGGATGAAGAAGAAGAAGAGGAAGAAGAGGACAAAGAGGACGAGCGCAACGCATCTACCATCTTCATTCGCAACCTACCCTTCACCTGTACAGACGAGACGCTCTACGAACACTTTACACAATTCGGCAACGTCCGATACGCCCGAATCGTCGTAGACCCTGAGACCGACCGTCCACGCGGTACAGGCTTCGTCTGCTTCTGGCGCCCCGAGGATGCCCTCACTTGTATCCGCGAGGGTCCGAAGCCACAAGACACCATCACAGCCAACAAGGACAAGGGTAAGAAGGCATCTGCCATCAAGCATTCCGTCCTGCAGAGCGAAACCTCCGATCCAACTGGACGCTACACCCTGGATGGACGAGTGCTACAGGTTGCCCAGGCAGTCAGCAGAAACCAAGCCTCCAAGCTGGAGGAGGAAGGTGTTTCGCGGAGACTTGTTCGCGATACCGACAAGCGTCGACTCTTCCTCCTTTCCGAAGGAACGATCCCCACCAACTCGCCCCTGTACAAGAAGCTTTCTCCCTCTGAGATTAAGATGAGAGAGGACAGTTTCAAGCAGCGCCAGAGCTTCATCAAGAAGAACCCGACGCTGCACTTGAGTTTGACAAGATTGTCTGTCCGCAACATCCCCAGACAAGTCACCTCGAAGGACCTGAAGGCACTCGCCAGACAAGCCGTCGTCGGTTTCGCAGAGGAAGTGAAGAAGAACCTCCGCCAACCGCTGTCCCCAGAGGAACTACACCGGGCATCGGACGAGATGAAGGAAGCCGACAAGCTGCGCAAGCAGAAGGGCAAGGGTATCGTGAAGCAGGCTACGATTGTGTTTGAAGGACGCGATGGAAGCAAGATCGGTGAGAACACCGGTGCGGGGAGAAGCAGAGGCTACGGGTTTATTGAATACTACACCCACCGACATGCGCTGATGGGTCTCCGCTGGCTCAACGGGCACCCCATCGACGCGCCCAATAACGATGCGGAGGTCAAGGACAAGAAGAAGCGGGTTATTGTGGAGTTTGCGATTGAGAACGCGCAGGTGGTCAAGCGTCGGACTGAACAAGAAGCGAAGTCTCGCAGCTACGCCCAGGCAGCTGCTCAGAGGAGGAAGGAAGAAGGGGAGGAAAAATCGCAAAAGCCCGACGGGAAGCCCGACGGGAAGTTCAACGGGAAGCCCAACGGCAAGTTCAATGGGAAGCCCAATGGAAAGCCCAACGGGAAGTTCAACGGGAACAAGGAGAGACCATCTCCAAATGCGAATATGGCTGGACAGAAGAGAAAGCGATCCGAGAGTCGCGGCAGTGACAAGCGCGAAGGCGAGGACTCCGAGGAAGCAAACAAGATCGCCAAACGCAACCGGGTGATTGCGAAGAAGAGGATGCAACGGAAGGGCCGGAAGGGCAAATAAACGTTTCTTTCTCAGTTGGTCATTATCTGTATAGAGAAGATTCCCTGTAATTATTTGGTTGCGGCGTCTGGACTGATAATAAAAGCATTGCATTTTTATGAATTGAGTTAATCCATGGGTATTATTGCAGTGTATCGACTTTTGCACTCCACTTAGTAGTTCGTAGCATCTTTAACCTTGCCCACAATATTGTAGCGCTTGCTAAAGAACGTAAACCATTCATCCAACACCGTCTTCTCCTTGTCATCCAGATCGTACCAGTCGGGTCGGCAGTCTGCGGGCTTGAGGGAGGAGCTGGCCAGCGCGCGCGAGGGGTCTTTTCCTGCGAAGACTTGACGGTGTCAGCTTCCATCCATAGAAGAGAGTAGAGGGGGTGTAAGAAAGTAAAAGGGACGTACCGCGATACTGCCCGCTGGGACTGTAGGCCTGATTCCGGCTCACATCGAAGACAATACCCTTGATAGCGACCAATGTCGGGCGGTTGGGGTCGGTTCCTGCAACGTGTTAGAGAGCAGCATTGATAGCCAGAAGAAACTTGAAATCCGTACCATCACACTTAGCCAATTCCTCGGCAGCAATAGGGTCGTATTTCGGGGGAGCGAGCTCGACGGGGACTTTGGGGGAGAAGCGCTTGGGCTCTTCCTCGTGCTCGACCATTTTGGCAGGTTTGGATCCAGTTTCCGTAGGAGTGGGGCGGTTTGTTAGATATAGAACTACCAGGGGTAGGAGTGTAAGAAGAACAGGAAGGAGAACAGAGAGCATTGGTGAATGCAGGTTGTTCTTATATCGGGTATTTGGCGGGGTTTGATTTGGCTTTGCGGAGGTTCGGGATGTTCGCGTGCGATTAGCAATACGTCTTATATCATACTTTCTACTGCTCTAACGGGTACTCATGGAGCGCTGTTTTGAGCGCAATCATTCATACCAAAAAGATGGACAGGAAATCTCTTCCGCCAAGTCATCTGAATTTGTTCGGGGACATAGAATGGTTGACAGTCACGTTATAAAGCAACGAAGACAGCAAAACAAAGTATCCGAGAACAATTTAGAGATATTGAAGGCAATTAACAGGACCGTCCAAGTATTCTGACTGGTAATCGGTGGCAATCAGGTCTTCAATAAAGAATCTGAACGCATCATGGAATTCAGTGATGATAAAGTGCCTGAAATGTTTCAACGTCTTTCCTGCATAACTGCAGCGAGCATGCAATTTCCGCCGTGAACGGATGCATTGCTCTGCTTTATAATTTCAAGATCTCTCGCATTGGCGGTATGTTGTCCCGTTTAAACACAGAAACAAAGCGCTCGTGGTTACGGATCTCATCGAGGTGCGCTTGTTCCCACTCGTTTGCTCTGATGGTCCTACCCTGGTGTACTCCTGACTGTTTCCTACCAGAGTAGGGCTGCCAGTCACCGTCATAAGATGTTCCTCGGTAAGAACTCTCCATAGTATCTCTCGCGACGTCGATGGTCTCTTGCTTGTTGTATGCCAACTCGATTTTAACCGCGATTATTGCGATTTCGTCGCTGTCCGATTCTTCGTTGGTGCTTCAGGCGCTCCATCAAGTCAGGCCTAGGCCCCTTTGTTAATAAGTGCTTTTTAAGCAGCCCAAAGTATTGTATGGTATTCTGAAACAACAAACGCAACTGGTGCTGGGAAGGAGAAAGGGTGCAGAGCAACTTACGAAAGAGATGCAGAATCTTTAGCGGCCCAATTAAATATCCTTGACCGGCAAAATCATGAATCGAGCGTCCACTGGTCTGTAGACGAGCTATTCACTTCTCTATACCCGGTACTCACAGTAAGCATGACATCATCTAACTTCGATAGATATTCCACGATTCTTCGACACTGCTATATGCATACTCTGTACAAAAAATCTCATATCGGATATTGAAATATTAATCTATGACCAGATATAGTGCATATCATCCTGCAGACGCTTATCCGTCAGCATATCACATCAACAACCCCCTCAGTTTTCCCAGTCGAACATCCAGCCCAACCCCAAAATCTCCGATCCAGTTTCACAAAGATTGAATACTATCTCCCGCAATGGCAAGGGTGATCTGAGTAACAGCATGGCGGAATCGCATCTACTACATCACCTCCATTTCGAGGATCACGAGGGCTTCTTTCCTCCGAGTGAACCGAAGACGCTAGACACAATGGGGCAGAGGAAGGATGAGAAGCCTCAGGAGTGAGAACTATGATAAACCGTCATGAATGCTGTGTTGGACGTTCAAAAATGCATTGAGGATATGGGTATTTAATGACATGAAGTCCGAGTTGAGTTTGAGTGATGCTCTTATTAAACTCGGCTTATTATTCTGTACTCCACATGTCGTGATATGTTGATGCCGGCTGACGAGCCATGATACTCAATAGTATATCTTCAAGTTCCTATTCCTATTCCTATTCCACAGACTTTGATCGCATATGATATTTCTTTGAAATTCCTTATCAGGCTAGCGGCCTAGCACCATTCTCCGTGCCTCGGTTAGATGGAATGTTATTGATGCCCCACTACCTACTCTGAATCTTGCAGCAGGATTGATTTTGAATTCTTTGCAGTGAACAATTACTGCTGGCTAGATATTTTAAAATCCCATATCGGATCATGACCATTGACCCAATCCGACTTAATTGACTGGATCTAGCTTTGTCGATGCATCGCAAAAGAATGTTATGAGCTAACCACTGACTCCGACATCCCACCTTCACCTGCTTGCCTCGGCCTTTTCTCTTTTTTCTTTCTTTTTTTTTTTTTCACCCCTGGATCCTTCAGAAAACCCTATCTAATATTTATGTGTTTACTATTGCTTGATCAACGATGTCTTCTAATCCAGACATTGTCATCGGACCAGTGTCAACTGCCGTTGAACATGGCGAGTCCGACAAGACCACAAGTCTGAAGACACACTTGAAGAACCGGATCGGAAAAGAAAAAGATACAGTTGTCGAAGATGGCGAGGAATCAATCAACAGTGAACCGCACAAGCCTGTCTATGACCATACGCGCCGGAAGTTGAAACCCAGACATGTAGAATTAATCGGTTGGTCTAGATTGAACTACTGAGTATAGAATCTGATACTAACTCGAATATAGGCATTGGAGGGACAATTGGGACGGTGTTGTATGTCCAAATCGGTCAAACTTTGCTTGAAGGAGGTCCAGCCAGCTTGTTTCTGGCCTTTACTATCTGGTCAGTATTGCCCTTCTCTGTCCTTTCTTTTGTCCTTGTATATGTGCTTGTTCATGGTCTCGTACTGGCAGTACGGATGTACATGAATGAAGCAAGCGGGCGCCAATTCCCAATAGCGAATGCCCACAACCATACCTCGGAAATAGACGGTCTCTTATACTCTGACTATAGGTGCTCCGTGATCTTATGTCTTACTGTTTGTACGGATCCATTCCCCTCCCTGGACATCCCCAATGCAGCACCGTGACCCATTCCAGAAGCGCCGTCTTATTGCCCTTATGTTCATACCAATGCGCCTGTACCAATACTAAACAAGGCATCTCCATCTAGCAATCGCAGAAATGGTCACCTTCCTTCCCCTCTCATCGCCCACTATCCGTCTCGCAGGCCGATTCGTCGACGAGGCATTTGGCGTCGCCGCCGGATACAACTTCTTCGTGTCCCAGGTAGCCCAGATCCCGTTTGAGATTGTCGCGTGCAATCTGATCATCACGTATTGGAGCGATGCAGTCCCTATAGGGGCTATTGTTGCCATTGTGCTTGTGCTGTACATGTACGTCTGCCATCTCCATCATTTGTAGTCTGCATTGAGACCCTGACATCGAGGCTGCAGAATTCTCAATGTGTTTGCCGTTCAGTGGTATGGTGAATCTGAGTTCTGGCTTTCACTGGGAAAGGTTCTTCTCAGTGTTGGTCTGATTATATTCACCTTTATCGTGATGCTGGGAGGGAATCCTCTGAATGACAGATTCGGGTTCCGATACTGGCAAAATCCGGGTTCGTTTGCAGAGCACTACAAGAAAGGTGACCTTGGTCGATGGCTGGGCTTTCTCTATTGCCTTATCAAGGCGAGTTTCACAATTGCCGGACCAGACTATGTAAGCACCCGTCCTCTTCTTGCCAGTCAGCAACTAAATGAGACAGGTCTCCATGGCCGCCGGAGAAGCCATCAACCCCCGCAAAGTCCTTCCCAAAGCCTACAACGGCGTCTTCTACCGTCTTACCGTCTTCTTCGTGCTAGGAACCCTCTGCGTCGGCGTCCTAGTCCCCTACAACGACCCCACAATGGCCGCTGCATTCGACCAAGACAAGCCCGGTGCCGCGGCCTCGCCGTACGTGATTGCCATGGACCGCCTGCACATCCCCATCTTACCACACATCGTGAACGCCATGGTACTCGGCGCCTCATTCAGCGCAGGGAACAGCTACGTCTACTGCGCGAGCCGCAGTCTCTACGGCCTCGCACTGGACGGTAAAGCACCACGCTTCTTCACAAAGTGCACACGCACCGGAGTCCCAATCTACTGCGTGAGCGTGGTGTTATTAATCGCACTCCTAGCATTCCTCCAAGTCTCAAACAGCGCCTCCATCGTAATAAACTGGTTCGTCAACCTAGTCACAGCATCCCAACTAATCAACTTCTCCGTTTGCACATTCACCTACATCCGCTTCTTCAAGGCCCTCAAGGCGCAGGGCTTCTCCCGCGAAACCCTCCCCTACACATCCCGCTTTCAGCCCTACCTCGCGTATATTTCGCTGATGTGTACGACTACCATGGCGTTTGTGGGTGGGTATGAGGTCTTTCTGCCGGGGAAGTGGGATGTAGCGTCGTTTTTCTTCTCGTATACGATGATAGGTGTGTTTCCGATTCTGTATGTTGGGTGGAAGCTTGTGCATCGGACGAAGTTTAGACGGCCGGAGGAGGTGGATTTGGTGTCGGGGGTCGAGGAGATTGATGATTATACGAGTAATTATGTTGAGGTGAAGCCGAGGTGAGTTCTACACTTGGTATTGAGTAGAGATGGTGCTAACTGGGACAGGAATATATTCACCAAAACGTCAAGAGTCCTCTTTGGATAGCGAACGACAAAAGCACGCTCAAAAATAGCCATAATGATAGACTAGATGTACATATCATACAAAAGAACTATAAGAACACATAAAACATACTACATCCACTCCTATGACGCCTGCCCATCAACACCAACACCAGCAGCCTTCAACGCCTCCAACCTCTGCTTATTCCTCTTCCCCAGCACCCGCAGCGTAGTCTTCCTCTCAATCTCTGCCATCCCTTCCCAGTTCGCGATCCGCGAGAGCGTCCCGTCCGTATTCACCACCATAGGCCCCAGATGGTCCAGTGTCACCGTTGAGCCGGGCTGGCTGAGATCGAGTTGGTTTGTACCGGAGGAGGAGCTGGATTCGGGGAGGGCCAGGTAGGGTTGTTGCTGCTGCTGCTCTTGCGGCTGTTCTTGGCCTTGGGTTTGTTGTTGGAGTTGGTCTTGGTGCCCTTGTTGGGGTTGAGTGTTTGCGTTGGATTGGTCGGACATGGTCGAGTATGAGTGGAGAGACGTCGGGCACTGGGGGTGGAAGATGGAGGGTGAGAATGCGAGAGATCTGGAATGCGCTGGGAAATGTGTTGCTGCGCGGGCTGCGATGGATGGGTTGAGATTGAGAGAGAGCGTGAGAGGGAGGAGTGCGCGGGAGAATGTGGAGGACATTCGCATGTCTTTTCTTTTTTTGTAGAATCGAGGTGTTGGTGGTAATGGTTTAAGTCAAGGTGGATGGCGAGTTTTATTTTTGCGAGGCGGAGAGGATTCTAGAAGCTACAAGTACATCGGTGCTATGCAGTACAGAGAGTGCTACTTTATTACGATGAACATGGATTGGTATATTCATACTATACAGAGCATATTTAATGCTTTATCGAAACCACCAATTGACCTGTATCATTAGCCAGGTTTCGCATCAATGCGATAGAAGACTTACCGAGGCAGTGACTCCCTCTCCAACACCCTTGATACTATGCCACCACCCCTTAGGGATGAACAACCCATCCCTAGGCCCCAGATGAGCCTCATATCCTTCTTTCTCCGAGCTCCGTGTGTCGGCATCGCCCCAAACCACTTTTTCTAGCAACGCCCTCTCCGGACCCTGCATCATCTCCTCCCCACGAATCGCCGCAGCTTCACGATTCCCACTCTTTCCCAACTGTCGCCTCACGGTCGCAAACAATCCCAGCCCCTCATCCGGACTCACCAGCCGTACCACTTTCTCCCCCGCCATCTGCACAAACAAGTTCGGATTCGGATCGCGGTGTAGCGGGGTGTACGTTGGCGGGTGTCCGATCCAGACATTGGCATCGTAGACATCGCCTCTTCCTGTGCGTGCCACGAGATCCGGGACGGGAAAATCATCGCGCAGAATCTGGGGTAGGTCGGAGAGTTGGCATTGTGCTAGGTAGAGTCGGGTGGATTGTTGCGGGTTTGTTTCAGCGGTTTGCATCCATTGTAGGAAGAGGCTTAGCGGAGCGTGGAATTGGCGGAAGCTAAGTTCTGAGGTCGAGGGCTGGGTGAGTTCTAGGGGAACGAATGCGCTAGGCCCGTGCTGCTCTAGGTATTCTGTGTTCAATCGTAACCGTGGGGTATCATCATTCTGAGTAGCCGGGTGAAACCAGCGCTCGACGGCGGGAATATCGCGGAAGAACTGGCGCGGGAGAATCGCAGGACGTTCTGGGACGAAGCATTGTTCGCGGAAACGATCTATATTACCATCCTGGAGGGGTTCGAGAGGACGATACCGATGGGTAGAGGGTGTTGCGGAGGAAGTGGAGCGTTGGTGGTTAAAAGCCGTAAAAGCGCGCGCAGGCGCAACCCGGGGGTTATGGCAGGTCAGCAGCCATTTCTGAAGCTTCATCAGAGATGTAACTGTGATATACTGGGATGTTAATTGCAAGAGTTAAGTGTGGTGCAGTGGTGATGGCAGGCTCCGCGGTTAGTCTCCCGATAAGGAAATCGGCGAATCTCTGCTCCGGCCGAATTCACTTGCACTCTTGTACCTTCTCGGTCCATATACAGAAAATACGGCGCATGGTTGGACACTGAGCAGGCTTCAGGTAAAATGGATTTCCGTGCCCCCATCGAGTTCATATGCAAGAATCACGGCTGTATACTCCGTACATTGTGATACGTGAACAATGCGCCGATTAGAACCCCATATGCTACAGCGGGGTCTCAGCCGAGGTTCAAGGGCTGATCTGAAGTCAATCGAGTCCTCCCCGCCTTGTTGATCCTGGGTGGAAGTATCCCCAGGTTGATGATAAAACTACTCAACATTCCATTACAACCCTCCAAAGGACCGAAGCACAATGCCTTCCCCAGCAAAGATTCACAAACGTCACGCGTATGGCAAAGATGCCCATACCTACATCCCCGTCGTGATCATCGGTGCCGGCGAGTCTGGCATCGCCATGGGGTGTCGTTTGAAAGAAGCGCTGGGATTTGATCAGTTCCGGCTTTTCGATAGACAGGCCGGTATTGGAGGGTCTTGGTGGATTAATCGCTATCCGGGTGTTGCTTGCGATGTGTATGGTTGTACTTCTGACACTTGAGACCTCTACTTACAGATATCAGACCGGCACTCTTATACTCCTTTTCCTTTTCGCCTAAACAGGACTGGAGTACTCTGCACCCGACCGGCCCGGAACTTGCACAATATTTCGCGGATGTCTGTGAGAAGTATGGCCTCGTCGACAAGATTCAATTGAATACCGAGGTCGACGAGATCAAGTGGCTGGAAGATGTGGAAGAGTGGGAAGTCACACTGACGTACCTCGTTCCCGGTACTGGGGATTTAGCCAAGAGTGAACGAGATGCCATGGTAGCCAGAGAAGGCCCGCGTAGCGTTTATGTCCAGACGGAGAAGGTGCGAGCAAAGGTTGTGGTAAGTGGTGCTGGAGGACTGGTGGAGCCCAAGCAATGGCCTCAAGGTATACCAGGCATTGAGAGCTTCGAAGGTCAAGTCATACACACTGCCAAGTGGGATAGCAACGTCGACCTTCAAGGGAAGGATGTGGTCGTTATTGGTTCCGGCTGCAGTGCCGCTCAGGTGGTTCCTAGCCTGGCCGAATATCAGCCCAAATCAGTGACCCAGGTGATGAGGACTCCCCCTTGGATCCAGCCAGATCTGTTTTCCGACAAGGGCCTCGAGCTGTGGGAGAGGTGGACGCCTTTTTTGTTTAGTTACGTTCCTGGCCTCTCATACACTCTCCGAGGCGTGATGTTCGCCATGTTCGAAATGGACTTCCTAGGATGGTTCAAGAATAACCGCTATGCGGAGTGGAAGCGACGCTCAACGGAGCAGAAATTCCTCGCGTATATGCGCTCTGCGACCCCTAGCAAGTACCATGAAATCCTCACTCCGAACTACGACCTAGGCTGCAAGCGTCGAGTCGTACGGGGTGAATGGTTCAAAAGCCTAAATAACCCAAACTATGAGCTGACAACCATGCGTCTCACGAGCGTTCAGTCCCGGAGCGTCACCCTCGGCCCTGGGAAACATTACCCTCCAGACAGTGCTGAAACGGACGAGGTGAGGCAAGTTCCTGCCGATGTGATCGTCCTCGGCAACGGATTCGAAACCAACAACTGGCTGCACCCACTGCGGGTGGTTGGTAGAGATGGCAAGAACTTGAATGAAGTCTGGGATGAGCGTGGAGGTGCGCAAGCTTATCTGGGACTCGCCATGGACCGTTTCCCAAATTTCTTCTTTATTTTCGGACCCAACACTGCGACTGGTCATACTAGTGTGATTTTTGCGAGTGAAAATGCGGTCAATTACTCATTGAACTTTATCAAGCCTATCCTGAATGGCGATGTGAGTTCCTACGAGGTCACTGAGGAAGCCGAGAGAGCCTGGGCGGATAAAGTTCAGAAGGGTCTCCAGGGTACTGTATTCCAAGGAGGAAATTGCACGAGCTGGTACAAAACGGAAAGTGGCTGGAATTCTTCGACCTATCCGTAAGTTTTATACTCTCTTATCCTTTTGCTCGTCAGCTAACGAGATGCATAGGTTCACCCAAATTGATTACTATCTCCGATGCACATTCCCGGTTTGGCGGCACTGGACGGCGAAGTACACCTCGAAGGGAAAATGGGCGCATAGGATCCGTGCTGCGTTCAAACACTTGACCCTCACTGCAGCTCTTTCTGGTATTGTCTGGTTCAGCCTGCATCCCCGAGATTTCAGACGGTGGGCTGGGCTCATTCCCACTGCTCGGGCTTCAATTGTCTCTGCAGTTCGGGAGGGTCTTGTGCGCGCATCCCAGATGCTCGGCTGATATGTTTGCATATATATAATGTTGGATCGATAGTAGTCTTTCAATGCAAAGAATCATCGCCTGTCCATGTAGATGTTTGTATTACTCTCCTTTGATTGGCCCGGCTTAATCTGGGGAAACGGAAAAACCCCGCGTACCTGCGAGGAATGTCTCCGCACATCATCGCCGCTTGTTCTCCAGACTCCAGCCTCATCTCTCCCAAAAACCACCCATCGCGATGGCTTCAGAGTCGCCTCAGATGGATACGACGGCGTCCCAGACGGGCGCCAGTCAGACAGCTGCCGGACAGGACGAAATCGGCGCTAAGAGGAAGGCGGAACAGTCCAACGGAACACCTACGCGCACTAAGCGGAATCGCTACATTTCTATTGCCTGGTATGATCCCCGGACTAGTGATGTACCTGATACATTAGGGATGCAAGAGTGGCATGATACTGATGGTCTGGCCAGTAATGAGTGCAAACGGAGGAAGATCAAGTGCAATGGGCAAGTGCCGTGTCAGCGCTGCGGGCACTTGAATCTAGAATGTCAGTGTGCCACGATAATGAATCGCGGAATATGTGGACTGATTGATGCCTGATAGGTCGATATGCGCCGAATTGCTGCAATAATAATTTCAAGGATTCCGAGTGTGTGGTTCCGTTTCCTTCTGCTCTGACCGGTTGCTGATATGCGCAGGGAATTCCGGTCTATGAAGGACCAAATCACCAACTTGCAAGATAAGGTTAACAGTCTTTTCGCCGACTTGAGCGACCTCCGCACACAGCAAAGGACATCTCTCGATCCTCCGAGTTTGGATGCTTTATCTCGTGACGGATCACAAGTCTTCACGCCTTTGCAGCACGGCTCGGCAAGACCGCGTGTCAGACATCCCCGCTTCCAGGGCCCTACGAGCTCTGCGTTCAATTTTGACGTTGCGAGGTCAAGTCTCCAGGAAATGGGTATAGCAGCACCGGCAGAAGATGGGATGGTTGATGATCTGACGACCGCTCATGCCACGCCTGCTGTCTCGCCTTCATTACATCCACCCCCGCCGTCGCAGTTGGTACCGGCTTCGAATACCGTCCATCCAACCAAGGACCCAATATGGAGCATTAAACGGGAAGAAGCGTTACGGCTGTGTAGGGTCTATGAGGAAGAGATCGGGATCATGTATCCCCTTGTGGACATCGGGAAGATCACTCAGCAAGTGAACCTGTTATACACATTCATGGAGGCTGCAATGCGGACTGGATTTGCACAGCGTGGATTACCGGGCTCAGATGGCCTTCAGGACGATAACACCAATATCTTGAAGATGATCCTTGCAACCACCCTTGTCGTCGAAGGAAGTGGGCAGAGCGACCTTGGTCAGCGGTTGTATTTGAGCATGAAGCCGGTTGTTGATTCCAAGCTCTGGGAGCCTTTGGATATTAGAACTATTCAGCTATATGGCCTTGTGGTGAGTGGCATATATCCTTCCCCAATATCCAACTAGCACAGGCTAAGCTTTAACAGGCGACATACCATTTCCACACGGACGATGATGCCATGGCTTACCGTGTGATCGGTCTTGCAGCTAGGATGTGTCTTGAATTAGGACTGCATCGACGAGATGCGCTGAAGAAAACATTCCCCAACGAACACCAATGGCCTGATGTCAGCAAAATCTTCTGGTCAATCTACAGTCTGGATCGACGATGGAGCTTGGGCACAGGTTTGCCATTTGTGATTCAGGACGAGGATATTGATCCTAATTTGCCGGAGCCGGTAAGTTATATATCTCTTTTCTTTCTTTCGCTTCCCTGATGACTGACAGCTGAAGGACTCATCGTTGCCCTACCTAAAATGTATGATCTCGTACAATCGCATTGGCTCTAAGATCTGGTATTCCGGACTTGGTTCCGAAGGCTCTACGGACCTTCGACGCGATGAGATTGGCTATTTAGACTACCAGATCCTTCAATGGTACAAGAACGTCCCGGATGCATTGAAATTCTATCCCTTCGACTCCCCGAAGCACGGGGAATCCGCAAGCCGGGGTCTTCGCCGTCTCCGCATGTTGCTATACCTGCGCATGAACCAGCTTCGAATCCTCATATATCGACCCGTTCTCCACTCGCCGGCGAGTATCGCCGAGGACCACAGCCACGCTCAGACAGTAATCGACGTCGCCAAAGACACCGTTCGGGTACTCACCCGCCTCAACCAAACATCGGACATTTACCGCACGCAGCAAATCTGCTTCAACTACTTCCTCGTCGCCGCGCTAGCGGTTCTCTTCCTAGCCGTATGCCATGCACCCAATGAATTCAACCGTCAGGTACGGGACGAATTCTACATGGCCCTAGACCTGCTCAACGGCTTCAGCACCAAATCCTACGTCTCCAAACGGCTCTGGAAAACCATCAAGGGCCTTCGAACCATTGGCGAGAAACTAGGCGTGCTGGCGCGTCCGTTCGCTTCAGATGCCAACGACCCTCATTCAACAGCTGCTGTCGCGATGGCCGGCTTGGCTGGTCATCCGATAGAAGATCTCTCGGTATATGGGTCCATGAACGGGGTACACGAGCTGGGTAACAGTCCATTGAACGGGCTGCAGATGAGCCACGAGCTTACGAATCTGTTTGAAGCTGTTGGAGGATTCGGTAATTTCATGGGGCCGTCTGGGACTGGGGCTATGAATGGATTCGGGCATAATGGCGAGATTCCTAATACGGGAGAAGGACTGTCGGGGGTGTTGGGGGATGAGGGGGAGTTCGCACGAGTAATACGAGATTTGTTCTAGACATGCCTTTCTTCTAATTAACAGCCATTCAAATAGCATGATGTTGGAACTTCCACTTGTATTTCGTTATTCTGTAGTAGGCCGGGCTCACGTGACACGCCCACTTCGCACCACCGCTCCGTCCAGACAACCGCCATTTATCTCCGCGAATCCAGTTGTCTGGCGGCCACGAGTGTTTATTATTTTTGATCTGCCCTGTCGAGAAGAATCTCATCTGCTCAGTGTTGATTGTCTTTTTTTCTTCTTTCTCAACGACACCGATTTCCTCATACCGCTCCCTTCCCCTCTATCTCATCTCGACCCGTCATTGAACCCCTCAAAAGACAGGCAGAGGGACTCAAGTCGAATTATTCGATGTCACTGTGAGAGGAACAGCATTGGTCTGATTTGCATACTCAGTACTCGTTGAATGTCGTCGTGTAATCCAACCCGTGTTTGCTAGTGGGGAATTCAGTCCCCAAGCCAGCCCATCGCACAACGAAGCCGTGTCATGATCTTCGCATTTATTCAATAAACCAAAGCAACATCTACGCTATCTACGCCTGATAACGACTTCAGACGTTTCCCGATATCGTCTCTTGCGTGTGTAACAACGGCGCGCAAGGACTCGAGCAATCGAACCCGACAACACCACTTTCGCCTCTTTTATTTCTCCCTAGCTCCAACGTGTCGAGAGAGACAGGTTCGGCGTTGGCCGACGGCCTAGACAGGCTGGATCTGAGTCAACTGTCTGAATCGACCCTTTCGTCGTCCGAAACCACGTCCGTCTCGTTCGATATGTCGTCGTCGGAGGGTGCCCCGGAGTCGTGGATCTCGTCCTTCTGCTCGCTCATGGGCCACGAGTTCTTCGCGGAGGTGTCGGAGGATTTTATCGAGGATGACTTTAACCTCACGGGTCTGCAGTCGCAGGTGCCCATGTACAAGGAGGCGCTGGAGATGATTCTGGACGTGGAGCCGGAAGAGGACGAGGAGGAGGATGAAGAGGAAGAAGATGAGGAGGAAGAAGAGGATGAAATTCTGGGCGATGAGAAGCCTCCTGGTTATAGAGGGGGGCAGCGACGACATGCGCGCGTTGCGAGCGATCTCAGCGTCATCGAGAGTTCCGCGGAGCTGCTGTACGGTCTTATCCATCAGCGCTACATCACCTCGCGACCGGGTATCCAGCAGATGCTGGAGAAGTACGAAATGCAGCATTTCGGCGTGTGTCCCCGCGCAAACTGCAACGGCTGCAAAGTCCTCCCCGTCGGCCGCTCTGACACCCCCGGCCAGGAAACGGTCAAGCTCTTCTGCCCTAGCTGCCAGGACCTGTACACGCCGCCCAACAGCCGCTTCCACTCCGTCGACGGCGCGTTCTTTGGCACGACCTTTGGCTGTCTGTTCTTTATGACCTTCCCGGATCTGGACATCGGGCCTCGTCTGGACGACCCCATCACCCCCGCGCTGCAACAACGCTACCCCGGACTGACTGCGTCTGCGGCCTCGCGCGAAAACGACAACCAACAGTTTGAGATCAACGGCGTGCGGACCGCGAACTTCTGTCCGGGTCTGGGACCGGGTAAGATCTACGAGTCGCGCATCTACGGGTTCCGGGTCTCGGAGCGGTCGCGGGTCGGTCCGCGCATGAAGTGGCTGCGGATGAAGCCGACAGACATCAGGGAACTGGACGAGATGGCATTTGTCGAGTCCTTGCGGCGGCGGAATGAACAGGTCGCAGAAGAGGAGGGCGACGAGGAGGTGGATAGCGATACAGAGATGCAGGCGGCGCCGGCGTCGAATACGATCGAAGGGAGGAAGAAGGCGCCGATACGACGGCGACGAAAGGTGTTGGGGGAATAGGGGAAATAAAATGTCATTTTTTCTTTTTCATTATTCATGTTCTTCTGCGTTCAATTTATCTATGAAATTCTCTTCTTTGTCTTATTCTGTTGTTAACTCTAAGTGCATAGAGGCGTAAGTCAATAATCAGCATACAAATAGTCTTCCAAACTAGTTTCTGCCATAATCACTCTAAATGCTCTTCCTATGGAGTAAGTAAGTACTGGTAAGATGAAATAAACTAAAACTGAATGCTGACGATCCAGTCTCTCGGGGCGTCCCTACTCCTCAATATGAGGCGCATCAACCTACGAGTACCCTGAAGAATAATCAGGTCGTACATATCTAGCCCGAAAAGAATACAGAGAACGAGAGTTACACTACTACATCATTGCCATGGTATATCTCTGGGCACATATTTTTCTCATAACCGCGCTGGGAGCGATTCCGAAAGAGGAAAACGAGAGAGAGGTCCGGATTGTATGGATGTATGGCTGTATGGATGGAACGAGAGGGGGGAAATGGAAATACATTATTATGGAATGAAAAAGACAGAATGCGACAGGGGTGCATGACTCACTTAGTCACCTGCTCCTGTGTGTTCTGGTCGGTTTTGCAAGAATGGATGCGGTTAATATCAAATCAAAGGAATGTCGATAATGATCGGTTGATTGATATCTCGGCTTTGGCCGATATGCCTTTTCGTACTCCGTTTCGTATACGAGGGCAAGTTATTTCCCAGTTATGAAAATGAAATGAAAGGCTGAAGAATTTCATCATCCTGGACATCAAACAGACAGGGATCCTAGGGCCAACGAATGATCAAATCACGTACCAATCATAACTCGACTAGGACAATCGTCCGGTGTTGGTGTTATGTGTTATTGTCTGGCAACACTCACACTATGCTACGCAAGCATCACAACGCAACGCAACGCAGCCTAGTCCAGTCCAGTCCAGAGCTTCTCCGGACGTCCACAGAACCTTTTCCAGTCACTGTATTCCCATGATACTCCGTACTCCGTACGGAGTTAGCCTCTCTGTGATAGTCACTCATGTTTATTCGTGATTTGTGGAGATTATCCGGAGGCGCAGCAGCAGGCCAACTAGCTCCCGCAACTCCGTTCCTTTCCTTCTCCTCGTACAGGGTTTCTCGGCTTTTGCACGAGCTGAAAAGTGGTTGAATCGGCTGGCTGCCTCTCCGTCTATCCGTTTTGGTTTGCAAAACGAAGAAGCGGGGTCGTCTTGGGACGAGATCGGGGCCGGGCATCAGGGAGCACCGAAAAAGAAATGGTCTCATCTAGTCTGGGCCGGGGGGGTATTCAGGCTATCCTGCAGTCCTGGATTCATCTGCGATCTCGTATTCTGGTTCGTCGGTTCGGGCGAGCCCCGGGCACCGCGATCCTGCGCGACTCCTGCTGAATTGATTGATGAATAATAAAGAATGTGTGATAATGGCCGCAGCCTCGTGCACGACTCGGACGGATCGCGCCGGAGTGTCTTTAATCTTTTTTTTTTTTTTTTTTTTTTCGCTCAATATGGTTGCCTCGCATTGTCATGCATTAGTGGGGGATTGCGAATTCCTTTCTGGAGTACCAGATCTGCTTGCGGCTCTGAGCGACGTGCAACGAGGCAGTGTTGCGGCTATTTGCTTTTTCTCTCATCGTGTCTGAGAATGTTTGTGCAGAGGACAGTGAGAAATCAGACACTTCATGAATAATAATGTGGTGCCCTAATGCATATCTAGTGGCCAAAAGCATAACATCGTAATAACACATGAAAATGACAGCCCGAACCAAAATAAAATCAAAAGAGAGAAAACAAGAGTACTCCATCGCTAACGGCCGATCTAATGACCAACAAGGAGTCAACAACGCACCAACAACCGAAAGCCACATACTCCGCAGGCAGTAACAATCAATCTGCCCCGAAGGAAGACAAAAATCCCGAAGATGAATCCAAAAAAAGAAACCCAGAAAGGTCACGCTCCACCAGAAAAACGCCTGGTCATAAATGTATCGTCGCATGCATAATTCAAACTCCGATACGGGCTCATAAATTCATACACATAGTTCATGGGGAATCATACGCTTTCCAAGATACCAAACAAGGGGAAAAAAAAAAAAAGACAACGCTCTCGTAGCTGTTTCGTAAAACAAAAGGGATCAATCAAAACAAAGGAAAGGAGCGGGGTGAGCAGGGATCGGATTCGGGCGTCAGAGGACAGGCAAGCGACATCTCTGCAGGGGTTGAAGATGTTGACGTTGAACGGTCGTCAACGTGGCTTTGTGCCAGAGGCGGTGGTGGTGACATCTGGAAAAGCGAAATGAGTGAGCAATGATCATGACTTGCTGGTTTGGACAAACACATCCGGTTACGAAGGGTTATTTACCGGAATGTTGCTGGATCCGCTTGGCAGCTGCAGGGTGTTGGAGCCCAAGTCGATGCCTGCCATGGACGCATAGCTCTGGCTGAATGGACTCATGATCTCGTCGTCCGCGTAGGATCGCTTGATCTGCCCCGTGGAAGGATACTCGACGTAGTCCCCGGAAAAGGACGGCAGGCCGTGGAAAGAAGGTGTGTTGGAGCTCTGAAACGATGGGGAATGGTAGAGGGGTGGAGACTGGCCGTATGCTGGGGATCCATACGGATTCAAGTGCGAATACGAGCTGTAGGAGAAGACTGGCGGGGGCGAAGCAGAGAGCTGGCGAGTGCACTGAAGCGAAAACATGCCTCCACGCTGATCGTCTGAATAAGAGGCATCGCCATACAGGGTCCTCGTCACCGTGGGAATGAGAGGACTGCTGCCTCTGTTGCTGCCGTTATTGCTAATACTGAGATGGTCGTTGATACTGTTGTTGATACTGCTGATGCTCGACTTGGAACGGTTTCGGACAGTACGAGACCGGCCTGACTTTGGCAGAGCTGGCTCAGCGTGAGACTGTTCTGGGGAGGCTGAAGACGATGCGGCTCGCTTCTCCAAGTCTTCGAGACGGCGCTTTAACTTCTTTCCTGTATGTAGTTAGATACAGAGCTGTTGCTATAGTGACCCTCAGAGGGACTCACGGTAGTTTCGCTGGGCAATGCGATTCTGGATGCGACGACGCTCCGCCAGGTCCGAGATCTTGGTCCAGTCCTCGTTGGGGTTGGCGTTAGGACTGAAGGCACTGCTAGTACCATGGTTCGATGAGCGACGAGATGAGTAGTAGTTGGAAGAGCGATGCATAGTGGGCATTCAAGTGTGGAATGTGTGGATAGAAGAGGGGAACCGAAACTATGAAGAGATGGGGATCGATAGATATAGATATAGTTGTAGATAGAGTCACCTGATTACTAGGTATAAAATGAAGATGATGAAGCTGAAGATTAACAATGGAGATCAATGATGAACCACTCCGAGACGACCGAAAGCCGCGTATTTATGTAGCGGCTCTCTCGCTATGAGACTATCTAGACTGGTGAATCTAGACAAGGCAGTGCTGCCCTTCGCCCTCTTGCCATAGCCATGTGGCTCCAAGAGGGAAATCAGAGACGGTATTGAAAAGAACCGTATTATTGTATTTTACAAATTATTATTTTATTTATTTTACCCTGCTTGATGGAGGGTTACACGGGCGTCCAGACGTCCGGGTTCTCCGGTACATCCATACTTGTATATCACAATTGATTTCAAATCCATAATACCCATACGTATATTGTACACTAGCAATAGCAAATACTCCAATAGCCAGACATATAGACAGCTAGACATACTACTACGTACACAAGATTGGGCGGACGTCATTCCTAATCGGTCCAAAGACACTCGGCTGTCCTACCTCTTATCAGTACATACTTGCATTTTTCAGCCTGTATTACTCGTAAGTATCAGCAGTACCCCTGTATCGACCTCGTATAAATCGGTGATGGTCGGACGTGTAAGTCCGCTCTTAACCCCGAATGGCGTCACGTATAGGGCTGAAGCACCCTTTGCGGGACTGTCATTGGCCAGTTACCCCGTCCAAAGCCCACTAGTCCAGATATGGTATGGTGTTTGTTTGCTCTGGTCTTGCTACCAGTAGGATCAAGTCCCATGACTTCCTCGTCACCCTATGCCCAGAGACAAAAGTGCAACGGAATTGACACAATTGGCATTCGAGCTGTGTGCAGAGTTTCTGTTGGTTTCTTGGTTTTGTCACGATATGTTCCCATGGATACGGGGATATACGAAGTACATAGCAGGGATGGACCGACAAGAATGTGCTAATGCCTACTGTGTATACGGGAGTACGGGAAGTACGGGAAGCACTACTGTATATCGATCCTGCGACATTCAGTTCTCACCCCAGATGGGTAACAGATCTTCGCCCGAACGCATCAGCATTCTAGCTGTGCTTATCGAGAAACATATCGGAACATCCAACGGGCACTCATCTAGGGTCAATTCGTGCGGTTTCCTGATTTAGCAATCAATCAGCATTCCTGCACAGAGCCGCTTCGGAGCCTTATGCAAAACAACATGCATCCATTCCCACATTCTGAGACTTGACAGACAGTCCGTGACTGTGACAGGGTAACCAACAAAAGAGGCTTAGACCCGAGAGCCTCATTGACCCCAGCCTCGGGCGATCTTGGCATCTGATTCTGTGTCAATCATACTGCTATGCTGCTATACTCCCCCAGACATTAGGCCTTACACTTGCATATTGTAGAAGAATGTAAAAGATAAGATGCTGAGATGCTACTATGAATATTCCCTGATGCCCTGGTTTGTCGATCATAACCCGTCATCCCTGTGTGCACTCTTATTTTTGGCCCCAGAAAACGATAAAAAAGAAAATACCAGCACAGCCTGAGAATTGGAACGTCCTGGCCAGCCTTGTGTGCCAGGTATACTCAGTTCTCTGAATAAAAAATCCCATCACTTGACGAGAATACTCAAATTGCCCGCATTCGCTCCGCATTTCCGCATGCAGCAGTACGGCAAAGCACAAGTTACACGTCCCGTCCGGGTTGACGGAGGAGACACTAGATCTTCCTGTCTACGACAGCGACCGCCGCGTCGGATCATCGGAGGCTATGTGCATGGTACTCATGTACGACATGCATCCTCTGCGTCGGGGCATTGTGAATCCGGCGTATGTCTGCGCTTCCTTTGCTCCGTGGTTGGGTCAGCCTTGGTGCGTCTTCCCGGTGCTAACTGCACCCTGCAAAGGGTGACTGGGCCACATGGCGGTGTTGGATTCTGGGGAGTCCCTGGGCTGTTTTAGGAATGATGATTGTGGGAAAATATACATGCTGATGGTGCTGACGACAGCTTTGGAACCGACACTTTTGAATTCAGTGCTCACGCTAGATCGTAAGGAACAGATATTCCAAAAATATGCATTAGAAAAAAGAAAATAAAGATGACAACCACTTATGTTCTCTCCGTCATACTAAGCCCGCGGAGCCAACACATAGGGCAAGTCTATAGGACGTAACTGGTCAAAGTGTCAGCATCTACCCATCAATCTGAAACGATCTAAAAAGAAAATAGAACTTACCTCCAAGGATGCGCCTCATCGCCATACTGGATTCCTTCGATCCAGTTCTTCATGTTGAGCGCAATCTCTCCAGCCTCCTCCTCCGCCTTCAACCCACAGTCCACCAGTTGGCCGCGATAGCTGATCGACCGCACCGGGCTGACAATGGCTGCCGTTCCCGATCCAAACACTTCCAATAGCCGTCCCTCGGATGATGCCTCCGCAAGTTCGGACATCTTGATCTTGCGCTCAGACACCTTCCACCCCTTAGGAGTCAAACGCTCACGCGCCAGACCCAGAACAGAGTCGCGGGTGACTCCTTCGAGAATCGTTCCATCCAGGGGTGCCGTCACAAGCTCCTTCTGGCCCGTCTCCTTGTCCTTCAGTGCCATGAAAAGGTTCATGGTTCCCACTTCAGTCACGTATTCTTCTTCACCGAAAAGCCACAGGTTCTGCTGGAATCCGCGCGAGGCCGCGTTCAGTTGCGGCACCACACATGGGGCATAGTTGGCACCCAACTTCTTGTCACCAACACCACCGGGCCATGCGCGCACCGCATAATCGGTTGCCTCAAGAGAGATGGCCTTGAATCCGGTGGCGTAGTAAGGCCCAACGGGACTAGCGATGACGAACAGAAGGGCAGAGCCCGGAGGACCAACACCAAGAGTGTTCTGCGTGCCGATCATCGTGGGGCGGAGGTACAACGAATATCCGCGGGAGCTGTAGACCAGTCAGCCAGTCTCTCAGAGAAATGCGCAAGGGTTTTAACGAACTTGGGAATGAACCGGCTGTCCAATTTCACAAGTTCCCCAATCAACTTGGTGAGAGCTCCACCGTCAACAGTCGGCAGAGCAATCCGCGACGAGGACTTGTTCAAACGTTCCATGTTCTTGTTCGGACGGAATAACCGAATCTGACCATTGCTGTCCTTGTAGGCCTTCATTCCTTCGAAGCATTCGAACGCATAGTGGAGGACGCAGGCTGATGGGTCGAGGCTGAGGTTCTGGTACGGAATGATACGGGGGGTATCCCAACCCGATTTAGCGTTCCATTCAATGGAAAGCATATGATCTAAAGAGCCATTGTATATCAGCACACAGCCAACCCATCCAAGTGCGCAATTGCCTTTTTGCAATGGTCCCACGTACCGGTGAAGGTCTTTCCGAACACCAAATCCTTTGGAGAAGTAATTTCCTTGGGGGTGCTGGTCTTGGTCACAGAGAGCTTCGAGGCATCAAGGGCAGCCAGCTGAGAAGCAGCAGCGCTGTACGATCTTTGCCATAGACGAGTAGCCGCAGTAGTCTGGAGGGGAAGAGCACGAGACACGGGGAAACCGTTCAAAGCCTTGCGACAGGCCAGCCGATGGAGGGACTTCATGGCTGCGATCTAGACGGACGTGAGCAACTATAACTTCCAATTCATCGAGAGAGTTCAATTACCTTTTAGTAGTGATTGACGAGTAGATAAAAAAGAGCACAATTCGTTTTCCACCGTCTGGTATGACTCCGCGGTGCTGACAAAGGCCTCTATATCGAGTGGAATATCCCCCCGGAGAGGAGAACTCTCGGGCCGATCGCCGACGTCGGAGTCTGGCAGCGGGTAAAGGCAGAATTAGGTTAATACGGCTGTCCCAAAGAGGAATAGCCCATCTACACGTGACGGATAGAGCTCCCAGAAGAGGCATCTTATCGCACAGCTGCTGATTGGTCGCTATGTTACCCCTTTCACGTGACAGTTCTGCCAGCGGACATCATTCAACGTCGATTATGGAGAGATTAATGAACACTCGGTGGATTTTGACGGATTTTCTTTAATTTCTGTTTTCTTTCGTCTTTATTTCTTTCGGTCATTTATGTAAAATAATTAATTCTCTCTATGTTCTTTCGTTTTTTTTTTTTTTTTTTTGAATATCCCTTGTCCCCACGGCCGTTGGCGCAGCATACATATCTCGATTCCTGGTGTTGGATGCATGGTTATTCTCGACACGTATAATACCCATTTTCGGAGGACCCCGGAGGTCACTTACTGAAAAAACAAAGTGGAAATGTTCTCGTCTTTCAAATCCAACATATCCTCCAACTACCAGATCTCTCCGCATCCGGTTGTGATCTCAGGTCCATGGAGAGTCCATGATGGAAAGAAAAAGTCAACAGGCACGGCAGCTTCCGTGTTTATCTTCGACAAGAAGTTTCTTGAACCCCGAGCTGGCGCATTTGGGAAATCGTCCAGTTCCTCCACCAAGAAGCTGCAGGAAGAAGTTATCGAGCGACTAAAGCGAGAAGCTAGCAGTCTTGCACGACTTAGGCATCCGTCTGTTCTCCAGGTGCTCGAGCCAGTAGAAGAGACACGCAATGGCGGTCTGATGTTTGCTACTGAACATGTCACGGCATCTCTTGGTGGGTTATTACGACAGAAAGATGAGCAAGAAAGAGTGGGCTCACGCACCAGCCGTTATATGGTCGAGAGACCGGACGGCAGCCGGGGGCGGAGAGAGCTTGAAATGGACGAACTTGAAATTCAAAAGGGTCTTTTGCAAGTGGCTAAGGGGCTAGAGTTTTTGCACGAGTCGGCGGGCTTGGTTCATGGAAATTTGAATCCCGAAGCAATCTTCATCAACGCGAAGTCTGACTGGAAGATCTCTGGCCTGGGATTTGCTGGCCCTCCTGATTCGACAGAGACTCGCTCATCTCTTCCACCATTGGCCCTATCTGAGGTCCTATATCACGATCCTCGTCTTCCTGCGTCGGTCCAGCTCAATCTGGATTACACCTCTCCCGACTTTGCCATGGATTCTAATGTTTCTTCTGCCGCGGATCTATTTTCTCTCGGGTTGATTATAGTCGCCATCTATAACTCTCCCCATGTTTCTCCAATCGAGTCGCATTCGAACTTATCTACTTATAAAAAACTTCTCAGCTCACCATCATCAACCCCCTCGCAAACAAACAACTTCTTGGCTTCCGGAGCAATCCCAAAAGATCTCGCTTCTCATCTCCTTCCCAAGTTGATCACCAGGCGGCCAGCTCAGCGTTTGAACGCCCGGGAGTTTCAACAGTCTCAGTATTTTGACAATATCCTGGTATCCACTATCCGCTTCTTGGAGTCGCTGCCAGCCAAGAACCCAAGTGAAAAGTCCCAATTCATGCGTGGACTACAACGAGTACTGCCAGAGTTTCCAGTCTCGGTTTTGGAGAGGAAGATTCTGGGTGCCTTACTGGAGGAACTGAAAGATCGCGATCTTCTACAGCTAATTCTTCAAAACGTCTTCGCGATCTTGCAGCGAATCCCAAGTGCGCGTCGCATATTCCCTGAAAGAGTGATCCCACGTTTGAAAGAAATCTTTCCCACAGGGTCTGGCAAAGGCCAGGAGCGTGATTCGAAACGAGATGCGGGCCTTATGGTTGTGCTTGAGAACATGAAGGTGATCTCCGAGAATTGCTCTGGCATGGAGTTCAAAGATGGTTGGTCTCCATTTCCCCCTTTAGTTACAGACTGTGCAACTAACGTTCTATCTCCCAGACATACTGCCTTTGATCCGGCTTGGTATGGACTCGCCTACTCATTCTTTGGCAGACGTTGCGATCAAGTGCTTGCCCGTCGTCCTCCCGGTTCTTGATTTTAGTACTGTCAAAAACGAGGTCTTCCCTCCGATTGCCACGACGTTCAGCCGGACAAGCAGTCTTGCCATCAAGGTTCGCTGCTTGGATGCATTCACTGTGCTTTGTGGGGGCTCTGCCGATACAGAATCAGAGCCCGAAGATGACCTTTCAGGTGTTGCTCCGACCAAGCAATCTAAGCCCGTCAAGTCTTCCATTCTTGACAAATACACCATACAAGAAAAGCTTGTTCCGTCACTAAAAGTCATCAAAACCAAAGAGCCCGCTGTGATGATGGCTGCATTGAACGTGTTTAGGCAGGTTGGCATCGTTGCTGATACGGATTTCCTTGCCTTGGAAGTCCTCCCCATTCTCTGGAGCTTTTCACTGGGACCACTGCTTGATCTTCGCCAGTTTGAGCAATTTATGACGCAGATCAAAAACATTTCCGCGAAGATTGAGCGTGAGCAGAAGAAGAAATTGCAAGAGCTGTCGTCAGGAGACACCAGCGGTTTCAGAAACGGCACCAAGAGTGCTTCTGTAGCAGCCACTCTTGATCAAGGCGACATGAATGACAACTTTGAGCGCCTCGTCCTTGGAAAAGGCGCTACGCCATCAGATGCAGACATCGACGCCTGGGACACCATGGACTCCGGGCCAACGCCTCAGACTTCGGCCCCCGCAGCATCGCCCGCCTTTTCTTGGTCGACATCAAATGCGCCTGGGCCGGTTAGCAGGGGAAGCACTCCTGCACAGTCCAATCCTAATTTCCGTTCTGTTACTCCTGACTACAACATAAGTTCATTCCCATCCCTCGAACCTGCCCCGCGACAAGTGTCTCCCATGGCACAGGGTTTCCCAGCTTTGCGGCCATCGCCATCAAGCTCGTGGAGCTCTTCAACGAGCCAACGCAATGTGCAGGGGAACACAGCTGGCCCATCACTGGCAGCTCTTGCCAGCATGAAGTCGGCATCTTCTACTGCTAGCACACCTACCTCATTTGGTCAAAGCAATTATCTCGCATTCTCCATCCCTCCGCCTCCTGCATCGGGCTCCATTTCACCACAGCCACCCGCATTTGGTGGAACCTCCAATGCCGCAAAGCCCCCGTCATTGGGTGCCAACGTGATGCAGAATCCTTTGTCGAATACCAATACCTTCCAGCCAGCCAACACGCAGAAACAAGGTCTGGACAAGTATGAGAGCTTAATATGATCTGCTTCCTTCTTTGTTGTCTTGTTTGAATACCCTTATTTTTAGCTCGTTGCTGCATTTGCTTGTATATAATACATAGACTGGGGTTTGGATAGTACACCAAAAGCGTCATACATGATAATTCACATAATTGCTTATCTTATCATCAACTTCGAATACATGACTGTCTGCAATAGCATTCTAGTGGAGCAATCTCCACAATTCGGCCTGCGGAACATAAATCACATAAGCAGTGGCATAACCTGGATTAGCCTCGGCCTCCAACCAGACGAAAAATAACTGCTGTTGAACTTGTTGCAGCGGTTGTTGTCACCATCAGCTCATATGCGCCTTTCTCGAGGCCTGGCGACGCGCTGTTGGCCGTCGGAACATCGTTTCCTCCACCGCCCCTCCGTATCCTTCCTGCCCCTCAATCGTCATCACTCGCCGCATTCATACCACCGTCCTCTTCCGGCTTTGTCCTCTGTTCTCCCCTCACGCTCCAATATCTCAACACAAGCTTCACTCCGCACCTCAGTAACCATGATGGATGAGAGCATCAAGCAGCATTACCTGGCGGACTCGCCGCCTACGGTAGTCAGGTTGGAGGTCAAGCAGCACTTTGACAAGCTGCAGGATCCCAAGTTGAGGAAATACGCCCATTACATTAGCAGGTTCGTCCTCGTTCTTCTTGTCCATTGTGAGTATCTCTAACATTTGCTCTGCGATGCGATTCTAGAGCTGCCTTCGAAGGAACTCGAGTTACCCTCCGTCAAGTCTCTCCCGAATCCGAACCGATCCACGACCTCATCATCTCCCTTTACCGTGCCTGCAATGGGGACTGGGCCAGCCTTGCCCAGAAGACAAATGTCAGCTCGGAAGACCTTCGCTTCTTCTTGGAATATGCCGTTCAATTCCTTGGTAACTGCGGTAACTACAAGGGTTTCGGTGATTCCAAGTTCATTCCTCGACTGCCACCTTCTTCCTTGGAGGCTCTGGCCTCGGCTACCCCGGAAACAAAGGCAGCATTCGAGAAGGCTAGCAAGACTGGAGGTGGGATCTATGAGACCAAGGAACAATCTCTTATGCACCTCGGTTACCCTGGTGCCGGCCACATGACCACCTACTACCCCGAGTCGCCCAACATTAGTCAGGATGAAATCACAGCCATTGGCGATCTTATGGAACAGAAGGGATTGCCATTGGAGAACACAAGACTCAAGAAGACCGCTTCCGGGGATTTCGAGCTCTTAATTGCGTCTGGCGTCTCGTCGCCTCCGCCGCGGGATCGGGATCTGGGAGAGGTCGAGATGTTTGATCTCGATGGGAAGCTGAAGGGGAAGAAGGTCAACCTTGTCTTTGGAGATCATAAGGAGGAAATGGCCAAGATCGCGCACTCCATCAAGCAGGCGAGCTTGCATGCTGCAAACGATACCCAGAAGAAGATGCTCGATGCTTACGCTTTGTCGTTCGGTGCTGGTTCCATCGAGGCATTCAAGGAATCTCAACGGATATGGGTGAAGGACCAAAAGCCAGCGCTGGAAACGAACATTGGCTTTGTCGAGACCTACAGAGATCCCCACGGTGTCAGAGGTGAATGGGAGGGATTCGTCGCCCTGGTATGATCATTTCTTGTTCTTTTTGTGCTCGCGTAGCCGTGTGCTAACTATTGCAGGTCAACCTGGAACGTACCCGAGCTTTTGGAAAGCTCGTAGATAACGCTGAATCCATGATTCCCAAGCTTCCTTGGGGCGTGGATTTCGAGAAGGATAAGTTCCTTAGCCCTGACTTCACATCTCTTGAGGTCTTGAGCTTCCAGTCATCCGGAATCCCAGCCGGTATTAACTTGCCTAACTACGACGACATTCGCCAGAACCTGGGATTCAAAAATGTTTCCCTTGGTAACGTTCTGAGTGCCAAGGCTCCGAATGAGCCCGTTCCTTTCATTGCCGAAAAGGATCTGGACGTGTACCGCAGATGCCGGGACCCAGCCTTCGAGGTGCAGGTGGGTATCCACGAGCTTCTCGGGCACGGAACCGGAAAGCTGTTGCAGGAGACCGCTCCCGGCGAGTATAACTTCGACATCTCGAACCCGCCTGTGAGCCCTGTCGACGGCAAGCCCATCTCAACTTGGTACAAGCCGGGTCAGACATGGAGCTCTGTGTTTGGTGCCATTGCTTCCTCTTACGAAGAATGCCGCGCGGAGTGCGTTGCTATGGCGCTGGGCTGCGACTTTGGCATCCTCAAAATCTTTGGTTTTGGCGACGGTAAGGAGGATCTTTCCAACGAGGCTGGCGATGTGTTGTTCGCGGCCTATCTGCAGATGGCACGTGCTGGTCTAGTTGCTCTGGAGTTCTGGGATCCCAAGACCCAGAAGTGGGGCCAGGCTCACATGCAGGCTCGCTACAGTATTATGCGGACCTTCCTTGACGCAGGAGACGATTTCGTGAAGCTCGTGTACAACAAGGAAGATCTGTCCGATCTCGAAATCCACTTGGACCGGTCCAAGATCCTAACTCATGGTCGTCCCGCCGTGGAGAAGTACCTGCAGAAGCTGCATGTCTACAAGAGTATAGCCGACGTCGAAGCAGGTAAGAAACTGTACGACGATATCACCTCCGTGAATGAGTGGTGGGGAACCAAGGTTCGCGACGTTGTTCTTAAGAACAAGGTGCCCCGCAAGGTCTTCGTCCAGGGTAACACGGTCTTGAACGGCGATGAAGTTACTCTGAAGGAGTATGAGCCTACGCTCGAGGGCATGATCCAGAGCTACGTGGAGCGCGACGTTTAGTCGGTTAACCATTCCTCGTCTTTCATGATACGCATGCATTAAGTCATATCAAAATATACCATGAACGCACGCAATGTGCATAGTACGATGTATTATTCGTATTACTCCAGAGCCTCGTTGTAGGAATTTCTGCACATGGTCTTGTAAACTCGAAATCAAATGATTCAGTCGTACAAGACAACCATGCGGTACTGAGTCATGTGACCTATGTTGATTTTTGTCAGCCATGATCAAAACATATCTACGTATTTATTGTCTAATATTGTAGAAGACCAGAAAATAAAGTAGAAAAAAATATTACTGGAATGGCGTGGTGCTTGGCTGTACTGATCGATTGCCGCCGAGTTCATTTGTATCTTCAACCTCCCCCCTCATCTTCAGGCGCTTCCCACCTTCTCTCCTCCCACCCACCTGTCTCCCTGATCTATCTGAATTTTGACCATTTATCCTGGTGAAAACGTTCCATTGTGCCACTTTGAACTCTTTCCTGCATCCATGTTCGAGTCCCGGTAAAAAAAAGCTAGTGACGGCTCGTGTGCTTCTGGACCGCCAAAACTGGGGGCAGTTCTGAGTCGATCACCCTCAGATCAACCGGGAACCAACTCTCAATCGGATCTCTTCATCCCATTCCTCATAACTACCATCACCTTCTTCCATTCTCACGCTTCGACACCCCGTCGTCTTCAGTCGTGCGGTCGACTTCCACCACCTTGTCGTGGCAACCAAGTTCTCCTGGCTCGCCTACCACGGCGCGGCCGCCTCATCTCACGCACTCCCTAGTGGAGGAAGCAGAGGACGACGACGATTTCTATACTGCTCCCCCGCCGCATTCCCCGTGCTCGGAAGCATCCTCGTCTAGCTCTTTCTCCTTCTCGTCCAATCCGCCGCCTTTCTCTTCGCTCGTTTTCGATTCCTCCTCGGTCCCTGATCCCAACCGCTCCAAGGTTGCTGTTACCCAACCCGAGTCGGCTTTATCGCCGTCGAATACTTCTTGTTATCCTGCTTCTCCTCCCCCTCCCCTTTCTCCACCGCCTCCTCCTTCGCCGTTTGTCGAAGAACCGTGCGAGTCGGAACCTTCCTCGTCTATTGTCGCGGATACCAAATCGTCGTTCTCTCAGGAGCCGAAAGGAGAAGCGTCCGGAAAATCTTCCGCGGACGACGAGCCACCTCCGCCTTATACAGAAGGATACAGTCCCCTTGAATCGTTTACCTACGTGATGGCTGCGGCCGGAGGCGCGTCGAGTATTATTACTCAAGTCCAGCAGGCTGGAGGACCGCCAATTAATACTCTCGGAGGTATGAATACAATACAATCTCAATGGAAGAACCCTTTGGCAAAGAAAACTGGATGAACGTGCTAACTGAGCGTATTTTACAGATATCGGTGGAAATGAGAATATCACGCTTGAGCTCAGGTAAGGATAGCGCTTTGGGAATGTTCTTATGGGTGATTCTAACGTATGATCCAGGGGAACGAGATTCACCCTCTCTCGCGATGAGCTGTTGACTTTGCCGGAATTTGTTCTTTTGTCGCTCTTTCCAAACGGTCTTCTTCCCGATGGACATATGGGCACGTTCCACGAAGGCGACATTTACCCAGTCGACGTAAGTGGCATATATCTTGGTACTGCAGTGTGACCGGCTTACTGATGTCGCTTTTCTTTTTCTAGTATGACCCGGCTTCCCTACAATACATGTTGGAATTCTTCCGTTCTGTCGCCCAATCGATTCCGTCCTCCTCACCTTCCGAATCTACGTCGCCAGATGTGGATGTGTCGTCCGATTCCATGCTAGGATCTGCCAGGGATGCGCTTCAGGACCGTGCTGGAATCATTGTGCTGCGCGAAGACCTCGATTTTTACGTGATTCCTCCACGGGCCGACATCGATCACACGGAAATGATCGAAGTTAAGCGAGCTGCTGCACAGACTCTCCTCAAACAAGACGGAATCTTCTCCGGCCTGAAGAAGAGTGATGGGGTTGGTTCCACGGAACAACACTTGATTGAGATGTTGACCGCAGGGTAAGCTTATTGGGACATTTCGGGCCACTGTACATTGAATTTAGCTAACTGCTTTTACAGCGGATTCAACCGTGACGACCAGTGGGGCCACCGTGCACCAGAACCTCACAAGGCCGTCATTTGCAGTCTTGCATTGGCCAAGCTCCGGACCGACATCAGAGGCGATCTGTCCAACAACAGTGCTATTGGGATGGCGCAGAAGTTGCTTCTCTTCTGGAGAAAACCAGCCCGTAGATGCTGGTGGGAGGGCATCGAGCTCGACGAGGTGGAAGGTGTTGAGGGGAAGGTCAAGGTTTGGATCCGTAGAGTGTGGACTCTTGAAATGGTACGTCTTTGAACCCTTGCCCTGTCCTTTCCATACATACTAACGCTGTCGCAGAGTGTGATAGGACTTCGGTAGCCAGTTTGCCCCCCCTCCCCCCCTCTTTCTCTTTTTCCTTTGTCTTTTTATTGCAACACCCGATCATCTTTGTTATCATCTATTATTCCCTATTTGCGCATATTATAATCACCCCCGCGACTCTTTACTTTCTCCTGAGCGCTTGTTCGAGTCGGTCTTTTCTACGGAGTTGACGATATCCCTTGCACTTTATTTTTCAACTTTCTTCGAGATTTACTGTCGCAGACAGGAGACACCAGGATTGGCGTATAAAATTTTGTGTGTTTAATTCTTTTATAGTCGTTATTAGTTGACAGGATGCATGCATTGGCCTGTAATTATTACCTTCATTTTCTGTATTTGATGGTTGCCCAGCTATTTTCGAATCAACTTAATTGCATCTACCATAGCAAACTAACCATATCACGTGATTCTTGCCCAAACAGGCTTAGCGTGGGCCATGGCTGGGAAAACGCGACAATCCGCAGGCGAGGCGGAGGAGCTTCATTCCAGCGCGATCACCATCCGAGAAGCTTTGTTGGGCCTTGTTGTTCATCGTCGGTTAAAAACCAGGCTCTCCTTTTTCAACTTTTTACCTCAACTGCGGGAGCGCGCATTGATTGATCTCTTTAGCACGCTCGTTCCGCGCCGCTTGTGCCGGAAAAGCAAATTCCTTCCTCCCTTCCACGCCCACGAATCTCGAACGATTGGCCTCGCAGGAGTAGGACAAGAAAAAGAAGACTGAAAGGGGAAATAATCAATCATCAATCGCACTATCGAAAAATCTCAGTTGCAAACCTGAGAGAGGAACACAGAAGGGACATGCTTCTACTATCGACCTCGACATAGATAGATAGACAGCCAGCCCTTCTCCACCATGTCCCCTCTCAGAGGCTACATCACGTCGTACCCTCCACGGGTGCGCCATTATGGAAACGCGCTTCTCACGCCTGTCATACCGCAGAGCCAAGTCGGCCCGACGCCGCGCACGACAAAGCGAGGGACAACCGCGATCAACTACGCGGAGGACGGTTTTGACGATGACTTTGAAGAGGAAGAGGGACGACGACCTACAGGGCTGAGGAGTCTGAGGCGGGAGGAGTCGATGACAGAGAAGCTGCCGATTTCGGATAAGTTGGGGAAAGAGGTTCATGCTCCTGTTGAGGTTCAAGGTGTCTTTCGCGATTGGATGATCAAGCGGATGTTGCGACCTGCGTATGTACATTCTTCCTGTCGGGTTTGTTTGGTTATGGTTGTCGCGCCATTGTTTCTCATGCTGACTATCTGATATAGCTGCGCAGATCAGCTACAAATCCAGGCGCAATTACCTCTCACGCTCATTCCGATTCGAATTGACCTCGAAGTCCCCGCGCATCAGCCCTTGGAACCGTTTCCTTTACCACGAGGCATCGTGGATCCTGCGATCAACCCGACACTGCCCGGGTATAGACGACCAGACCCATTGCCCGCGTTTCGGATCAAAGATACTTTCCTTTGGAACCTCCATGAAGCCCTCGCGACGCCTGAAGAATTTGCAGTCGGCTTTGTCCGCGATCTCGACCTACCCAGTCCGCAAGCGATGACGCTCGCTATCAGCAATCAGATACGGCAACAGTTAGAGGAGTATGCCGGTGTTGCACTTCATCCTTTATTCCAGAGTACACAGATTCAGCCTCCTGCTCCCCAAATCGGCCAATCGCGCGATGTGTCTACGACGCCGGCACCAACAAATCTTCCAGCGACGCCAGAGGTCACAGTAACCAAGGAGCCGTTGGTCAATGACAGTATCTTGAACCCAGACGATGCGTACCGTTGCATGATCAACCTGAATATCAACTTGCAGAACAAGCTATATACGGACAAATTCGAATGGTCCCTCCTCCACCCTCCCGGAATGGCAGAGGACTTCGCCAAAGTTACCTGCGCTGATCTGGGCCTGAACGGCGAATGGGTCGGCGCAATCGCACACGGCATCTACGAAGCCGTGCTCAAGTTAAAGAAAGAAGTCTGCGAAAGCGGTGGTCTCATCAGCGGCTACGGTAACGAAATCGATAACCAAGCCGCCAACGGCGCAGAGGCTGGTTGGCGCTATGACCCCGAAGGCCTCGGCGATGAGTGGGAACCCAAGGTCGAAACATTGTCCAAGGAGGAGATTGAACGGAGAGAAGGTGATCGCGAACGACAAATTCGACGACTCCGACGAGAGACAGCTCGGTTCTCCTCCACCGCAGGTATCACGCCTGATGCCTCGCGGCAAGGCAGTGGCTATTTCGATGTGGATGGCGAGACACCTCTGGGTCGGGGCGAGCGGAATAAACGCAAGAAACGGTTCCGCAGTCTCAGTCCCTCTGGAAGAGGAGGTACGCCTGGTGGGCGAGGCACCCCCGATACGGGCTCGGGAGCTGGTTATGGTGGAGGTGGTGGAACATTATCCGACTGGTTAGTGAACCGTGAAAGTGCAATCATCGTTGTATCAGTTGCTAACCTTTGACTTTGTACAGGGAACGACAAAATTGGCGATGCAGCAACTGCATGGTATGGGGCACTGCTGTTTGGGCCGTACGAGATGGTCCCGCAGGCTCAAGGGTAAGAAACAAAGCGCCCTTTTGCTGTTACGAACCCTTATCGGCTAACAATACCCAGACCCTTTGCCACAATTGTGGTCTTCTGTACGAACGCGACAAGGTCGTTCCCGAATGGTCGAAAGACCTCCATCGCCACGACATCCCCGTTGGTCGGTAGAGGCCACCCCGGCTCTTTACTAGCGAATAGAACACCTTTAAAAGCACTGCAGCGACACGAGCCAGCTACGTGCAGCAAAATGTGCTGGTATTGACATACGATTCCCTAAAGCTCGCCATTGCCTTTTCAAATCCCTCTACCTTGTCACCATTATCATTACCAACCATATCTCTTTGAATGTAGCTATGACCTTTTTCCTTCTATCTCCCTAATGAGCCCCTAACAGACAGGATCGGCGCATTTTGACGGTTTTCCCTTCTTTTTCCCTTATTTTGTTACAGCATTACATCTCATATCTTGGAAGAGTTAGGAGGATGAATGGCTCTGTTGGTTTCCTCTTGTGCACCTGCTGCAACCCTCTTGCTTCTTCTTTTTTCTACCCAATTTATTATTATGAATCCAGATATCTTAGTTGGCTTTATAAAATCACGGATGATTGTCTTTGTACCGGCGGGCATCTATTATCCTGTTTCTCACCTTTGTTGTTCTTGTATGGGAAGAGGGTGCGTTTATTGTTCTATTTTTTTAGAATAGAATAGAAATTTCTCTCTTTGGCAGTCAACATCAATTGTCTTCATTCACTTGATATACAAATACCGATTTCTACGCTATCAGCCCTTCCCTCTTACATTTCCTACGAACATAGTTCAACCATCAACCTGGGTCAGGGAAGAGACCTGGGATTCCACTCTTTTCTTATTGCAGTATATACAACCTGGATTCCCGACTAGACCAGGGAGTCAGCCGTTATATATCCTTGTCCTCCAAGACTCACGAAGTACGGAACGAATCGAGATGATGGTGCTACCAGGCGTATTGCATGGGTAGTAGGACCAGAGATTATAGGGGCGCAGCGATCAAAAAAACACATCAGCAATATATATGCAGTAAGTATCTAGTGTTCATTAGCTAGTTGTTTTGAACTACCAGTGTCTGGGTTTGACTTGTGCTGACTGGTACTACTAGGGAAAAGGAAATGAGTATCCGATATTCACGGATATGATATATATGCCCAGAACAAATCGATGAGAGCCGTGGAAGAATACAAGCACAATCATGGATGTGTCTGGCCGTCGGTTGATTCAAGTTCAAACCAAGCCCAGACAACATGTTTTAAAGTTGGGAATTACAGCCAAACGAGGAAGACAAGAGTCTCAATCCACCTATGGTCACAGTTGAGAATGGGAATCTTGCTCCGCGTTTGATGGCCCAAGTGACTGTCTTATTCAGTTGCTTGTTACCAATTGCGCGGGCCATGCCAGAGCTCTTGAAGCACTCCGTTCTGCGATTGATGATGAGAACAGAAATTCTGGACTGTGTGAGTATGTACGGTTCTAACACCACTCTAGATTGAGGTGACTAAATAGCTAATGAGGATTAGGAGATATATACTCTGGAGGCCCACAAATTCAGCTAATCCCAGCACAACCAGTGAAGAAACATATGATTCGCCTTGACTAAGGCTATCTTCGAATCCGTCATCTGACGGTTACCAAATGAAAACCAGCAGCTGTCATTCACCATCACAGTGGCCACTTGAGGTGAATGAAAGGCAGGTTTTTCTCTTGCAGCTTCTTTCACCTTGCAAGCCGTATCTGATTTTCTATATCTCATGTTTCTTCATCTTCTGTGTTTCTCAAGCTTTCATGTTCTGCAAGTTTCGTCTTCTCAGTCATATAATTTTCGTTAAAATGGCTCCCACAAAGACCGAGGATTGTAAGGCGTGGATGAGTGGATATTGCAAATTCGGAAGAAACTGCAACCTCATTCATGACAAAGCCAAGGAGGGGAGATTCTTGGCCAAATACTGTGTCTACCATACAAAGCCAGTACGCACGCCCTTGCCACCAATGGCTTAATGGGTCTTGTCCCAGGGAGCTCGATGGTTGCAAGTTCTCTCATGTGGAGAGCGAACGAGGCGAAAACATCCTGCTGCTGAATAACAACATCAGCAGCAAGGGTAAGTGTTGACCCTACATTGTTTCTTTGAACTTCAGCTGACTTCATATGATACCTTACAGGATTGTGGACTTGTCAAATTCCAATTTTTCAACCCAAACCCTTCCAAAAAAAAAGAATCCCACATCCTATCCTCGTGCCTGCACAGAATCTGCAAGCGTAAGTGTGGTCCATTCATCTACAACTTGACAGTGACTAACAATATGTATCAGCATGCATCGACAGGATCTGAAGCCGGGACAATAAAGGAAACGTGTTTACTGACCCGATGGGTGTTCCGTTCCGCAAAAGGGATGGATGCCCCCAATGGGCATTCAACGCCCAACACGAGATTGTCGGGGTTTTCAGGCCCGGATGAAGAAGAAAGCCTGCAAGTTCTTCGACGAGAGCGTGGCCAAATGGAGCCAAAATGGCGAAGATTTCTCGCACCTTTCGTGCCGGTTCGGAAAGCCATGCACTGTCTGGGGGGGACCACGGGTACCGCTTCTCTTCTCGCCAGATTGCAGCCATGACCATAAAGCGCATGGAAGAACGTAAAAAATCCGCTAATTCACAAATTGACGATCCTGCTCAGCACATCACGGCGGTCCAAGAAGAGTGAAATGAGCTTGCACGGGAGGGAGAGAATGAAGACGAGATTCAAGCCGAGATCGAGAATGTCGCGAGGGACCAGCAGGAGCGCCAGGCATGTCCCGCGGACCAAAAAAAAGAGAAATTAGAATTGTTTGCAGAGCCTATTTACCTCTGGCTCCGATTATCGACCCTTTCGTGGCCCGGGCACTTCGAAGCTTTGGGGATACCAGCAGGACAATGAGAACTGGTGATCAGCAAGCTGGTCGTCATGAAAAATGAGATAATCATTCTCTTTTCTTTTTACTCTGCTATTCTATTGCATTCATGGGTTTTTTTGCATGTTCATGCTTCTTGGATTTGTTCTTTACTTCATGTCGTTGCTTGTTGCCAGAAATTCGATGAGCTGTGTGCCAAACCCAATATTCCCCCGTATTCCGTTTCTTTTGCTGTACGTACAGACTCCAGTGTAGCTTAAATGACGCTATAGTGAAAGCCAAGGTCTCTTCCCTATATACATATCATACCCCATACTCCGTTGCCAATGGAAAAACTGAGCAGTCAGACTAGAGCTTGGAGTGATCAGGAAATTTAGATGCATAACATAACATGTTATTACCATTTTGATATTGATTATGTTAATGTAATTCCACTACTTCAGTAGTGTAAAGAAACGTCCAGGTAGGTACATTCCAAACTAGAAAATGGCAATGTGGTATCGATCAAAGAACCGCAGCTTTCTGGTATCAATATATCAAGTCGTCCGTATCGCCACGGATGGTGGACTCTGGGCCAAAGGGCGCCATCGTAGCCTTCTCATCCTTTTGAAGATGAGACAGCGTAGTGGTAACAAGGTAGTATGCAAAACGAATATGTCAGGTCACTTCGTGCGCAACGATGGCGAGCACTCTTTCTTCATCTTAGGCATATTTTCGACAGGCTCCTATACCAAGCCTTAGGTTAGACAAATGAAATAAAGCAAAGTGATGAACGCAAAATGAGGGCTTACCGATTGAGCCCGCCTCTTTCTCTTCAAGCTCGATCCAACCTCATCACCATCGTGGCTCGACCCATCCCTCTTTGCCCTAGGCAGTATACGACACGCACCCCCACCAGCCCCAGCAGAAATCACGTTCCTACTCCCCTCAACCTTCATTCCCGTGCTGATATTGACCTCAATCGGCCCTTTCCCACTTGTCCCCGATTCTTTCAGCGCTTCGATAATTGATGTCGCCATTTCGGTTACCCTATTCTGTCGATGTTTCTGTGCTGCCTGTAAAGTGGATGTCGATGGCGGAGAGGATGTTGTTGACGGTACTGGCGCAGATAAGGACCCAGAGGTCATTATTATCGTGTTGTTATCACCTTGTACGCTGATAGATGCGTCGATATTGATTGTAGTCGGAGTTGGGATCGTGTTGTCCCAGGTGTCTTCGTCGTCGGTGTTTGTGTCTATTTCATTGTCGGGGTAGATGTCTTCGGGTACTAGATTGTATTGCCGGGTTGTGGTATATGGAGGAGGAGGGGAGACTAGGGGCTTTTGGTTTTGCATGTTGGCTGTTATTCCTCCAAGCTTGAGATACTGCTGGAGGAAGGAGTCCGATGGAGGGAGCATCTTCAAAATGGAGGACTATAGCAAGGAAGCAAGAAATGGGGATTGATATTGCAGTATTAGGTTCAGATATTGGGTTAGGAAATAATCGAAAGGAGACAAGACTGAACATGGAAGAACATTGCACAGAGACTGGGGGGTTCTACCCTGCAATATATAAGGTATCCAGAGGACCGTCATGCAGAACAGTCATTTGACAGACAATAATATGCTATGTTCAATAAGCAATGAATAGAATGCCTCAATCATCGAGAAACAGCAGGGGGGGGCGTCAATAACCGCCAACAAAATACCCTAAAACGACGACACCAAAAACCAGCCAGCCGACTTTTTCGCACGCAGTCATTGGCCCAAACACAAGGAAAAGCAATAAAAAGGGAACAAACAGCTCAGCAGACTAGCATTTGGCTTCTCAATAGCACCAACTGCGGAATGTGCACCGATTGTTGTTTCTATTGAGGCTTCATATTGTTCTTTTCCGTCAATGGCCTGAATAGGATCATGTGACTTTGACCGCGTATTACGAGTTATAAGTGCAGGATGACATGATATTTTCTCAAAAGGTTATCCTGAATTATTGACATTTTTCCAATAATGCTGTCAAACAGAAAGAATCAAGATGCAATGTCACCAATAGGGAATACATGATTAGGATGCCGGCCGACTTTCCCAATGTTGCCGGCTCTAATAATCCAAACGATCCAAGATATGCATGCTAAAAAGACTTTTGCCACTCTTTAAAAAGATGCTAGAAAGTCGGGTATCCAATCCCATACCAGTTAAGCCCAGCGATCGCCGAGATTCCACCCTTCGTAGAGGGAGTTGTCATCCCCCCGTCCGCCTAAGAAATCGGTATGAATATCGTCTTTACGCGTGTCCTCTTCCGCAAACGTCGTGGGTTGGGGTTTGGTTGTAGTAGTGGGATCGTGCCGCATATTTAATCCTTATTGAAGAGAAGCATCACCGAGTTAGGACTGTTATGGATGCACGAGCAAGTTGCTGTGTTTCACGACAAGATGTTTAAACTTCCTGCCTGATCGAACTCACTGCTACCATTTGGAATGATGTGCGCATTTTCATCCCGACTTGCCGGTCTTGGTGTCTGTTGCTGCTTGTTATCTTGCGGATAGTATTTGCCTCCAGGATGTAGGGACTGCGCAGTCTGAACACTCATTAGCTGGAACAAGAGCCAGTATCGATAGATAAATATATACCGCGTCTACCCCGCCACCCGAAATAGGAAAATCACGGATTAGTACTGACTTCGCGAAATTCATCTCCCTCAATCTGGACCTCTCGGTCCCGAATGCGACGCATCAAGGCAAGGAAATTGCTTTGTTGGAATTTTTCGTTTGTCTCGTGGCTGACGCTGTTCAACAACTGTCCCGCAGTTCGAGCAAGCTCATCCGCATCGTTTGGCCGTCCTTGCGCATCTTCTTTGGGGGCAATCGTGTCCGACCCTATCCTGATTTCTTCATGGGTCTCTGGTTGAACAGTGGAGTCGAATTGAGCGGATTCGTTGACAATTTCAGCATGGGTCTGCGCGGTATTGGTCTCTTCCAGTTCCATGGTGGCTTTAGCTTGTTCAAACGCCGCCTCAAATGCCGACTCATCGAAAGCATTTGCCTGTGGCTGCTGACTCTCCACTGTCTCCTGAGGCTGGAAAGTATTCATTTGGGCGCTACTCAAAGAATAGTTTTGCGCAGAAGATAGTTGAAACCCGTATCCGTAGGGCTGGTGGTGTTGCAGGCCGGGGGCCTGCTGCTGTTGAGGCTGATGCGGTCGTTGCTGAGCCATAAATTCATTCTGCCATCCTTGTTGCGATGCCATCGATGGACCAGGTTGTTGGTGAATTGGGTGTGAAGGTCCCGAGATCTGCAACCGTTGGAAGTCTGACGCCCAGTTCGGAGTTTCCATATGGCCGGGCATTGGATGATAGGGACCAGGGGCGGCGAAGGGTCCTGCATGGTGTAGCTGGGGCGCTGATGGTCCTGCGAGGTCGGACTCGAACGCGGCGAATTCAGGGTCCAAGGATCCTTCATTTGTATTTTGCGACCGGAAGCCCTATGTAATTGAATCTTAGTCGAAGTTCCGTGGTGATCCAAGACTCCCCTAGATAGACTCACTTGAGATTGCGGTTGCCGCGAGATCAACCTATCTTGTTGAAGTGTCCTATCAACAGATGCATGCTTCTGAAAGTTCTGAAGCGCATTTGACGGTCCGCAAAGAGCATCACTCATGATGCCGGTAAACCAAAGAGAAGCTGCGACGGTACTATGCGGAGAAACGGCAATGGCGATGCGGGGCGTATAGATCGCGCTGCAATAGGTAGGGAAGATTATGAAGAGAAATAGTTCGACGACAAGGAGCGCAATAGCGAAGAAGAATAAGAACACAAGCAGAAGAAGAGAAATGGACAGGACTGCCGGTAATGAGCTTCGGAGGCGTGGGGGAGGCGTGGGCGTGTTCAAAGCCCGAGCCGAGGTAGGCATCACGTGGATAACTAGTTAACGTAATCGGACACCGAGCGAGCGGGGACACCGAGCGAGCGGCACGTCCGCCTACTTCAGTTAAAAATGCAAGTTAACTAGCAACAGAACAAGTAAAACAAGGCAATTTTTATATACAATAATGCTTTATCTAGTAGTGCAGCTTGATCTAGTATGTCCTATTTGATGGCAGTTGCTGCAGCGTGGTGGTGCTCGCTTTCGTGGTCTCTCACCACCTTCATCCACCACCCCAGCAAGTAAATCAGCAGCTTCCTGACTGCGTTGCTGACCCTCAGCGCCAGTCAGAATACCACCAGCAGCTATAAAGGTCCTAGTAGTATCCCACTTGCGCTTTTGGGTTTTATTAGCAGCACGTAGCTGCTTAACCTCATGCTCTAAAAGCAGTGCATTCTGCATTGCCATTTGAGCACCCTTGACCACTTGCTCAACTGCCTGATTGATAGGACTTGGTGGGCTGTGTGTACGCTGCCTCCAGAGGTGCTTGATAAGCTCAGATTGCTTCTGAAGTTGCCTGGTAGTCTTGGGAGTCTCTGCTGTCCAACTAGATGACTCTTTGCTATGTGAACTGCCTGGTGGTGTAGAGGTCTTCACCTGGATATGGAGCTCATCAAGTACATTCTCAGGTTTATATGGGACTAAACCTGCAGCAGCAAATCCACTGCATATATTTGATAATGAGAATGCTTGTGGGCGTGTCTGCTGGTAAGCAGCCAAGAAATCAACCTTATCAATATGATTGATCTCTAGCTGCATAGCAGTCTGAACCCGCTGGCCATAGAGACGTTTCAATGGCCCAAAACAAGCAACATCAAGTGGCTGAAGAAGATGTGATGAATGTGGAGGTAGATAAAGAGGTATAATATGATTCTCTGTACAAAAATGGTCAAAAGCAGCAGTCGCATGGCTGCCATGACCATCAAGAATCAGAAGCCGGTGGGTGCCGACTGTATGCATTTTGGTATGCTTTTCAAAGACCTCTTTGAGCCAGAGCTCTCCAAGCTTATCATTTGTCCATCCATTCTCACTAACTCCAATGACCCAGTCATCAGGTATATGTTGATACCAAGTAGATTGATGTTGCTTGCCAGCAAAGATAATCAATGGAGGAAGAAGATAGCCTGTTGAACCAATGGCCTCAATGACAGTCACCCATTCATGATTTCCTGGTTGTATGGCTTTTGCACGGCTTTGAACCTGAGAAGTAATGACCTGATCATAATTAATATAGATTCAATGATCAATATATTGATTACTGGGGGATATACCTTTGCAGTTGATGTCATTCCCATGGAGAAGCCAGTCTCATCAAAGTTATAGATATCCTGCTCAACAATGCCATATTTTGCAATAGTATTCTGAACCAGCTGAAACCAATCCATTATTATCTTTGGATCTTCACAAAGAGCACGTTGATAATCATATCTGCGGCTGTATTTTGACTTGATCTCCTTATGACGGTTGATAAAGCGCTGCACCCATTTTTTGCCAATTGAAGGAGCTGATTTCAACTGATTTGATAGTAATAGATTGGCCATTTCACACACAGTGCTGATTCTAGGAGGTAGACCACGTCCATCAGCAGCTAATACCCAGTTCACAAGGGTAGATTCTTCTGTGGTTGTGAGTTTTCGGCCATTTGGGGTGGAATCAACTCTGGAAACACGACCGCGCACACGGTGCTTCAGGGTAGAGTATTTGACATCAAATGCATTTGCAGCATCCTGAATGCTTGTAATTTGATTTTTATTTAAAGCATCAATAGCAAGCAATATTCTACCTTCTTGTTGAACAGCTGAATTTGGCATATTGGAGGAAATGTTGGTGGTTGAATTTGATGGAACGAAGAAGTAGGCGGACGTGCCGCTCGCTCGGTGTCCGATTACGTTACCGAAAATGGTGACTAAGCACCGAAGCCGATCAACGATAAGATAAGATCGGGTGCGGCTCTGCCACCGCCAAAGGGACCAGCTGGCGGTGTTTTGTTGCTGCTGCTTAACTGGGCCATCCCCGGACTGTTCCAACGCAATCCTCCGAACTTGATTGAAATACTCTCTTAATATACACCTCCTTATTACCTCTCGAGAGCCGCCGAATTAGACATTATGGTACGTTATTGCCCTCTTCTTGCCCTGATCTCCTCAGAAGAATTCCCCTTACTGACTGGACACCTCCACGCGGGGTGGTACTATAGGCCGCTGCTCAAGTTATCTCCAATTCGGGTCACGATGACATGATTGTACGTGATGAAAGAAATACCGATCCTCCATCCTATCCGATGAATGCTGTATCATGTTTCGTGCGTGGTTCCGACTGACACTTTCCTTGAATTCAGCACGACGCCGGATTGGACTACTACGGCCGCAGGTTGGCGACATGCTCGTCGGACAAGACAATAAAGATCTTTGAAATCGAGGGTGAGACACATAGACTCATTGAGACCCTCAAAGGGTGGGTGCCACTCTCGTCCGGTTCCTGAGTTTATACATGGCTTGATAACTGATGGGTGAACAGACATGAAGGCGCAGTGTGGTGTGTCGCGTGGGTACGTGGAAGCCTATCCGATCTATGATTTCGTCAACTAGTCAATCCAATCATCCGCATCACGTCTAACATTCGCAAACACTAGGCGCACCCGAAATTCGGCACAATTCTGGCCTCTTCGTCTTACGATGGCAAAGTGCTTATCTGGCGTGAGCAGCACCAAAACACCACCTCCCCCGTTGGCAGCAGCGCATGGACAAAGGTCTTCGATTTCTCCCTCCACACTGCGTCCGTGAACATGGTTTCATGGGCTCCTCATGAGAGCGGATGTCTTCTTGCTTGCGCGTCGTCGGACGGTCACGTCAGTGTTCTCGAGTTCCGTGACAACAGCTGGACTCACCAGATCTTCCATGCTCATGGTATGGGTGTCAACTCCATTAGCTGGGCACCTGCCGCATCCGCCGGTAGCTTGATTAGCTCCAACCCGGGCCCGGGACAACAGAGGAGATTCGTTACTGGCGGAAGTGACAATCTTCTGAAGATCTGGGATTACAAGTACGTTGCGCATCCCCCAATCTCTCTATGTAGAGGTATTTTCTGACTCTAACTCCGTCACTAGCCACGAAACCAAGACCTACAACCCTACTCAAACGTTGGAAGGCCACACCGACTGGGTCCGTGACGTCGCCTGGTCTCCCAGCATCCTCTCCAAGTCCTACATCGCCTCTGCCTCGCAAGACAAGACCGTTCGTATCTGGACGTCGGACGCATCGAACCCCGGTCAATGGACCAGCCAGCAACTCGAGTTCGACAGTGTCTTGTGGCGGGTTAGCTGGAGCCCTAGCGGTAACATTCTGGCGGTCAGTGGTGGCGACAACAAGGTCAGCCTCTGGAAGGAGAACCTCAAGGGACAGTGGGAAAAGGTGAAGGACATTGAGGAGTAATTAATCTTTTTTCTTTTCTGTTTATTATTTGCTACAAAACCATGTTCTCAACTGTTCTTGAAGGATAAGTCGGGCGTATTCCCCTGAATAGCATCTTTTCTACCGCAGCCTCTGTACTTCGGAGTGAAAAAAATAATGCCAATGGTATCAGCTTTGATTCAGTTCAATCGGACCGGAAAACTACTCCGTGGATGTATACTTAGAGTAGTTCATCGGATTCACATAGTTAGTGCGTGCTGTATTAATAATAGCGTCTGCGACTGATTCAGAAACTCTGAAAGATCAAATCAAAAAGCGGCATTCGGAGGGACCTAGATATACGGAGTACTCCACCAAGCACATTCATTGTGCATACACAGGACATGATTGATTGCGGAGGAAACCTAAACCCCTGGGAACAACCCAATGTGCACTAGCTATGCGGTCAGTTCTTTGATGCAGCTCTGTGATCTACTTCGCCATCACACCGGTTCACCTTCGCCTCTTTGTTGTGGTTTGTCCGATTGCAATAGTTTCCCTTGCAGGCTTGCAGGCTCAGCTGAAGATGAAGGTGGGAGGGTAGTGGAGGTGTGGGTAAATCGGGGGATTTAAAGAGCAAGCTTGTCCAGTCTCTCGGGATGTTAGTCAAAAGCACTTCAGGTAACACTTTTACTATACATACCCCCTATATATACTCTATAAACCATGAGCAAAGCCGCAGACACAAAGATTGCCGTTATCACCGGCGGGAGTAAGCCCCCCCCCCCCCCCCCCCCCCCCCAATTGCCCATTTCCAGATATATACCAACCAAACACAGCCAGTGGAATAGGGCATGCCGTGGCCGTAGCTCTCTCCCAGCGTCCGGATTGGCAAGTCTACATCGTCGGCTCAAACGAAGAGCGCGGCCGCAAAGCCGTCGAGGGCCAGTCCGACATTCACTTCCACAAGGCCAACGTCAGCCAGTACCAGGAGTTGGCATTGGCATTCCACGAGATCCATGGCAAACATGGTCGTCTGGACTTTGTGTTTGTGAATGCCGGCGCAACTGAGAGCTGCAATATTCTTCAGGCCGAGGGGGCGGATGCGAACACTCCCCCTCCGGAGCCGGATTTGACGGTTGTCGATGTTAATGTCAAGGGTGTGCTGTATACCAGTTACCTGGCGACGCATTACTTCCGGTTCTCGCCTCATAAGGGGAAAGATGCGAGTTTGGTTATTACCGGGAGCTGCGGGTCTTTGTATCCGTTCAAAGTGACCCCTACGTATTGCGGAACGAAACGTGCGTTATCCTCCCCCTCCATGTATTCAGTGCTTCATATTAATAATCCGGTAGATAATGTCGTCGGCTTCACGCGCTCTATCGCCCTGCGCTGCAAGGAAGAAGGAATCCGCGTCAACGCCCTCTGTCCCGGAATCGTGCGCACCGGTTTGGTGTCGGACGAATTCTGGGATACTTATTTCAAGCCAGAGCAATTCTGTCCTATGGAGCTTATGGTTAAAGTCACCCTTCTTCTCGTGGATGGTAGCGAGATTGTCGATAGCAATGGAAAGAAGGTCTCCGCTGGCGAGATGTATGGGCAGACGCTGGAGACTTCGGGGTCGAACTTTTACCTGAGAGAGCATCTGGAGTTCTGTGATGATATTGCCAAGAGTGTTATGGTTGGTGCTAATTGAGCTGGTTAATTCGGGTTCCAAGAGACGAATGGAGGTGTTATTCTCCTGTCCGATATATATATAGCAGGATATTGGTCCGCAACAGGAGCTGATTGAAGACAGTCTGCTTCTTATCGCTTTTTTTTGTTATTTATGTCAGTCAACTGTATAGTTATGTTATACGAGTTTGGTCATAAGTGTGTCCACAGTCCTGGCGACAGTTCATCAAAGACCATATTCATCGCAATGCCTTCCTGCGCAAGATTTCCAATCATCCAGCAGGTGTCGAGGAATATCCAAGGGCTGATCCTGGCTGCACCGCGGATTCGACACGAGCTCAGAACAATCCCAGTGAAGACAAAGCTCCTGCAACGTGTCGAGTAAAAGGCTTCTCACGTCCTCAGCTGCCTCTGGACTTAAGCCCAGGAGTAGAGTGATGGGTACTTCGATGGAGGAGAGCCTGGGGAATTGTTTCAGGAATCCGCTGAACTCTTCTTTCAGATAATGATCGGTGAAATCGAAGTAATAATATCCCTCCATGTATGGGTATTATTCCAGTGCAATCGACAGTTTCTCAATGGTATTGCTGATTGTATCTAGTCCTTCTAGTATCGGACCGTTTTCCAGAGCTGCTTCTTTATGCCATCGATAAGCCATGCCCAGGTGGAAAGCTCTCAACGAGGTGGCTCTGGATGGTGGCTCTGGATAGAAGGGACAGAATCTCTGTTTCGTCGATAGTACTTCGAGGAAGAAGAAGCGTGTGTAGCTGGTGGAGGCTATGTTGTCATTCGTTCTGCGTGAATAAGCCTTCTGTGCTGCGAAGCCAGATAGACAAAGATCGGATAGATGGTATGAAGAACCAAGCCATTAATTGCCATGGGGCACAACTGGCATAGTCATCAACATCATGGAAGTCCCCAATTTCCTTGAGAAACTCTGACTGCCGGACATTGTCGCCATAATCCACCATAGTTAGATAGTTGAGTCGACATCGTACCTTTAGGAGCAAAGAAAAAAGCATGTCTCAGTATCAAGCCCGGAGCCCCTGATATCGAGACAAACGAGTAATCCAGACGAAGGGACTTGAGGTGATGAAGCTGGAAGAGGAAAACGGTGACAAATAAGGACAGCCGCCTTCGCAGGCTTTGAACATCGGCATAGAACATTACGGGTGTTCCAGAAAATCCAATCCGATAGGTGCATGTGTATACTAGTACTCGTATGTATGTACCTCAAGCAGGGGAGCTCCCCACTCAAGTTCTATCCACACCCCAACCATCAGCCAAAAGATCCTTAACCTCCTCAAGACTCAATCCGCTCATTTCAGGATAAATTGCCCAGACACCAGCCCACCCCACAGCGCAGACAATCGCGTAAGCCGCAAAAGTCCAGCCAGGTGATAGCCATTCCATCATCGGCAGGAAGGTGAGACCGACGATGAAATTGGATCCCCAATTTGTTGCTGTGGCGAGAGCGGATCCCAACGACCGGACGTTCAAGGGGAAGAGCTCCGACTGTTGCCAGGGAACGTTGCCTAGTCCAAAGGCGTACGATGCGGTGTAGATTGTGAGACAAAGGAGGATGGCGATCGGCAAGAACGAGCTAGTCTCACTAGGGTCGTTTGCTTCCCCACGCGCCGCCGGTCCGGGTCCAGACGACATCGGGGATATCTTGAATGACGAAAAGCTCAGTGCACACACAATGAGGGATATAATCATCACGGGGATCGAATAAAGAAGGATACGGCGGCGGCCGATACGGTCGATAAAGGCAAATGCGAATAGCGTGAACACAAAATTGGTCATAGCAACCGATAATGATGTCAGCGTCGGCGAAGAAAACGAAAGCATGGAGAAAATAGTTGCTGAAAAATACATCAGACTGTTGAATCCGCACAGCTGCTGTAGCCCTTGTAGCATGGCTGCTATGGTCAATGCTCTTCGATTTCCGCCAACCCGGAATAACTCATGGGCACGCTGTGAAACGTCATGAGCCCACTGCATGTTACTGTCTGTGGGCTTGTTGGTGCTTAGCTCTTCTTCCTCTTCAGCAACTTCTTGATGGATACCGCGCATGACGCGGTTTGCGAGGGCATTGTTACCAGGATGGGCCTGGTAAATCCGGGTCAGGACATTCATAGCTTCCGTTCCCCGTCCTGCTTGGACCAGCCAGCGAGGAGTTTCGGGCAAGGAAAAGAGAATAACAAACTGCAGGATTGCCGGTGCAGCTCCCAGGCCAACGATCCAGCGCCACCCGCCCGACACAGATGAGAATAGCCATCCAACAATATAAGCCACCACCTGACCACCGGTAATGAACAGACTCAGAATTGTGACTAGTCTTCCTCGCGCATGAGACGGTGCCAATTCGGAGATATACCTAGGACAACGATAAGTAGTTAGCAAAACGTCTCCTCAAAATTCCTATCCCGAATCACATACAAAGGTGTCACCAAACTAGCACTCCCAACAGCCAAACCAACAATACTGCGGCCCACGATCATCCACCATACCTGGCTGGTGATAGCCTGTAACACCGCACCAAGGGTGAAGAACCCATCTGCAACGAGGATCACTCGTTTCCGGCCGATTTTGTCTGCTAGTATTCCGGCCAGCGGGCTTGCTATGAGGGCGAACAGGCTCGTAGAGGATGTTATTAAGCTTTTATCGACCGTCGTCAGCTCACGATTCGAGAGATCAGAACCGACTGATACGAGGGTGGACGAAATGACTCCTGTGCTTTAGATCTAGCATATTAGCTTCTCTGCTTACCTCCCTCTTAACGGAACTATACATACTCGTAACCAAAAAGAAGTCCACTGATACCCGCAGAGAATGTCAAAGCCCAGATAAACCAGCCGCCTGAATACCCGGGCTCTAGGTCGATGGGCTGCTGCTCATAATCCAAGTCATGGTCATCGTAGTCGCGATCGGTTTCGGGCTGAGAAGCGAGCAAGGGCGCATTTGGGCCGGACTGGTGGTCGCTCATGGCTGGTTCAAATGGGAATAAATGTCCTACTTTCGTCTATTGATGCATCTGGTGCGCTTTACTTTGGCAGAAAAGGGCGCTGAGAGAGAGTTTAGATATTCGGTAAGTTCTCCATTTCTAGAACGTCTGGAATATATGGGAAAATATGGGGTAAACAACCGTCAGGCTTCGGGAATCGATTTCCAGCCTCATAACAGTTGGCCGGGCTTGGCACGAGGCCCGATACGGTTAGTGCGGTATCAACTACTTTTACAGAGTACAGTATGCACTTTATTGTTGATGTCGCCCAAAGCCAGAGGCAATAGGTAATCAGAAGCGTTGTGTTTATGGCAGTGTTTATGGCATTGATGATTTCGTACGGAGTACTATGTACTATGTACGACGACGCGTTCTGGCCTTGGTGTTAAATTGACCCTTGCTAAGCACCCGTGCCCCTGAAGTGGCCCCTGGCGAGTTGCCCCGATTGATCCGATATCGAACCATGCATTCTTCATCAGATCCGTATCGGTCTCGCCTCAATTCGTCGTGGTCGTCCTTCATTCTTCAGTACATACACCCATCTCCCAGCGACTTCAACTTCAGCAGTGCAGCCAGCTCTGACAATTCTCTCTGCATCGCACTTGAATCGCAATCCGCCACACGCGATGGATGTAGCTCTCGAGCTTCTCGATCCTCTCATTCTGGATAAGGTCTATGCCTGGGCATTACCTTATCCCGGCGTCAGCAACTCCTCAGATCCCATTCTCTCGGCTGGCGACGCGGCGCCTACGTCTCTATGGCCGCGCGACAATATTTATCGTCAAACCATATCGATTCTCGTCCTCACTCAAATCGGCGCGACTTCCCTCTATCTCATTTTCAGCGCTCTATCCTACTACTTCGTATTTGACCGACGGCTCGAGTACCATCCTCGCTTTTTGAAAAATCAAGTCCGCCAAGAGATCAAATCATCGCTGTCCGCCGTTCCGTTTATCAACATTCTCACCCTGCCTTTTTTCCTGGCTGAGATCCGTGGCAAAAGCTTGCTTTACCGCAACGTGAGCGACTATGGCTGGTCCTGGATGTTGATCTCGTCAATCCTGTACATGGCTTTCAATGATATTGGCATCTACTGGATTCATCGCCTGGAACATCACCCCAGCGTGTACAAGTATATTCACAAGCCACATCACAAATGGATCGGTAAGTCCTTCACATAACCTCCCACCTCGACCTTCCCAATTCTGACAACATAATAGTTCCCACGCCATGGGCTGCGCTGGCTTTCCACCCGCTTGATGGATATGTGCAGTCTCTGCCATACCAGTGAGTATCCCAGTCCATCATCATTATTATCTATCCTCAATTGCCATCATTTCTAACACTCGAAAGTGTCTTCGTCTTTATTTGTCCAATGCAGAGACATCTTTACATGGCCCTCTTCGGTGCTGTCCAGATCTGGACCATCCTGATTCACGACGGTGACATGATTACGGGCCATTGGACGGAAAAGTTCATCAACAGCCCCGCGCACCACACATTGCACCACATGTATTTCACCGTCAACTATGGGCAATACTTCACCTGGGCCGACAACTATTTCGGCTCGCACAGGGCACCGGAGCCAGCGCTGGATCCTCTCCATGATGCGCTCAAGGTGATGCGGGCGAAAGGGCTCGTGGACGAGCAGGGAAACCTAATCAAAAAGCCAAAGGGGGAGTAAGGTGCTTTCGATTGTTCGATGGAAATGATGTCTCCGGTAGATATATATATCTGTGTGTATAATAATTAATAATAAGATTGGATGCCGCAAGGCAGGCTATTCGTTGCGATCGCAGCTTTAATGGATTCGATATCGCTAACAATTGGAATGGAGCAAAACGATTGTACTACTAGCTCAGCAGCCATGTTAGCTCATCGAAGACCGTCATCCCCCCCCAACGCTACTAATATCTTGAATGCCGCCAGAGCTGTACTGAGCCGCCCGCAATCGATCCTGGACACTGACCCCATCATCATTAAGAACAGAGAGGCCAGGATGGCATTCCAACAGAAGCTGGACTGCATCAGTTGAACCCCCAGCAGTGGCCCAGTGGACCGGCGATCCCTTTTTGGTGTACTGGACGAAAGCAGAAATTGTACGCCTCGGAATCTAATTGGGATTGGCTCCATATTGAAGAAGGAGCTTCATCTTGGCCAGATCCCCTCTGATAGCCGCCACATGCAAGGCACCACTCTCATCCAGCCTTACGCCTGCCTGCAACAGGCGCTCTGTCCACTTGATGTCTCTGTTGAACCGCACTGCTACACCAAGAGGCGGAAGCATATGACCCCATCGACCGTCGTCAAGATTGACTCCTTTGGCAAGGAGGAATTCCAGCAGCGCCTCGTGACGATGACGGAGAGCACTGATGAGCGGAGTGCCGCTGGACCCCAAATCATAATTCACATCCCCGCCGTTGTCCAGGATTACCTGTAATGTGTCAATGTCGCCATTTTGCAGTGCTTTCAGATAGACAAAGGTATCTAATCGGGCACCCCCGGCAAGGCAGTGCTGGAGTTGAGCCGCGTTTCTAGTGAAAGCGGCTTTCTCAGCTTCTTCTTGAATTGAAGATGGAATAGACATTGTGGAATCATTATGATTGAGTAGGGCAGATTGCACTTGCTCAATATACATGCGAAGCGGCACAGCTGTTGAATTAGTCCATTTGAACTGGCAATTTTGGACCCCATGGAGCTTCGTGACTGGATGTCTGTCAGCCTTGTTTACCTCACATAACTAACTAATCCTGATGTGTCAACGTAATCCGACACCGGGCTTCGCGGTCAGAAGCCCACATATTACTTTTCTACTGCCATATTCATCATGACTGGGATACCAAAGGAAAAGTGCTTAGATTTGGCTTTTCCCCTACTAACTTGAACCTGACATTGATTAATTAGGACCATCAAAAAGGAAATGGCTGATATGACACTTACTTCCGAAATACAGTGCCAATCTGTGCATCTTCCAGGTACCCTTTCTAAATAAGTTAGTCTCTCCATCTCTGAGTTTAAAGGCTGTCCTGGCAGATGAGTCCACCATGATCCCCTCTTTGAGACTGTAGCTTTGTGGGTTCCTGTGTCTAGATATGTCCAATCTTCACATGCTGCACTTGGTTGGTGGCATACCAAGGTCATAAAAGGCAGAACAAGCCCCCCGCCCCTCCCTTCTTTCCCATAACTCCTTCAACTCCTCGGACTTTGCGTGCGAAAGGACTCCTCATAAGTTTTGCTAATCAATAGTTGCTCCTCGCAGCCAATTGGACATGCTGATATCCTTACATCAAAGCGAAATCGATAGGCTTTACCGTAGTAAATGGCATGCGGGTCCAAACGGAAGAATATGCCGATTAGACTAAAGAAAGCGATGACTTCGGAATCATAATGGAGATGGATATGGATCTTACCGCCAACCCGATTCTTCAGTTTGGGCCCTCTTCAACGAACACTCGGAGGGCTCTAGATTCTCGCACGGATTGCACTCGTTGAGAAAAAGACGTTCTCCAGCAATGAAGCCTTCCTTTTCAGTCAAGCGCTGTGGCGGTAGAAGCCCAATATGTGAGTTTTTACCCCAGTCCCAGGTATCCGTCCTGTTCTAATAGTGTAGGCGCCTTCCTATGCCTTTCTGCAGTTTGGGGGACCGGTCAGTTTCGGGTGCGCTTGAGATAGAGCTTGATTCTTTGTAGCCGATTCCGAGGCGGAGGGTGGTAAGGACTATGATAGGTTGGGCTTGGGTGTGGCTTTCTGCGCCTGCAAGGATCACACATGCGGTTCCGGCTATGGATGATGAGCTGAGGGGAGTTAGCGCTATATACTCGGCTCCGCACCTTGAAATCTACAAGATCCAACATATGACCCGCGAAGAGCTTGAGGCGGATATATTAGCCCTAGGACACGACCTCGATGATGGTATGTTGGTCCATCACCGACTGCATTTGTGTGTGAGTTAACCATGAATCCCCTGATCTTGAATTCAAACTAGAAATGGAGGAAGCCCGACAGAAAAGAAGAGGCGCAGAGAAATAAACAGCATTGATGCGCGCGTTGGTCGAGGAGCGCCTTCACTAAAGCGGCGGCATCCCAAGGAGGAAGGCCAGGCTGATTCGAGAAAATTCAGATCCGCATACGTGCATAATGAACTTCTATTCCTAATGCTTTATCATAACATGAAATCATAACTAAGAATGCCACCCTTAATGGGCAATAGCCACACCAGCCTCGTTGGCCTGCGCACTGATCATCTTCTTGTACGCTTCGACGTTACCATCGAACTGCTGCACTGTACCCTTGTCGCAAACCCAGAGACTACGGCAGACGTTCTGCAACATGGTCACATCGTGGGAAACCATCACGACACCTCCTTCGAAGTTCTGCAGCGCCTGTGACAACGCATCCATACCTTCGATATCCAGGTGGTTGGAAGGTTCGTCCAGAATCAGGATGTGAGGGTTGGTCAAAGACAGGCATGCGAATGCAACACGAGACTTTTGACCTCCAGACAGAAGCTCCATTCGCTGCAGACCGGTCATACCAGTGATACCGAAACTAAACAGATTTCAGTCAGTAACCAAAACTTTCATCTATGGGGGAAGGTAGAACATACGCTCCCAAATGTCTTCTGTATTCTTCATCCGTCTTTCCTGGGTAGGTCTTCGCCATGAAACTCACTGCACTGGTGGTGAGATCCAAGGCATCCACGTGGTGCTGAGCGAAGAAGCCAACCCGCAGCCTGGAGTTCTGGCTGATGAGACCCTTGGTTGGTTGAAGTTGACCAGTCAGCAGTTTCAGCACCGTAGTTTTACCAGCACCGTTCGGTCCAACGATACCGATACGGGAATCCAGCTGGACGTCGAGGTCGACGTTCTTGAGGAGGGGCTTGTCCGGCGTGTACCCGAACGCAACTTCGGACATTTGCACAATAGGTGGCGAGAGCTTCTCGACTTCGGGGAACTTAAAATGCACAGTGTACTCGGCCTCTGGGGCTTCCAAGATAGGCATCTTTTCGAGTTTCTTGATTCTGGACTGCGCTTCAGAGGACTTGGCAGCATTGTAACGGAACTTGTCGATGAAAGCTAGAAAAACGAGTCAGCGCATGGAATAAGAGAGTTTTTTATGTAGCGACTGGCAAACCTTGCAAGTGGGCTCTTTCGGCCATCTGCCTCTCGTACTCGCGCTTCGCGTTCTTTCTGCGCTCCTCCTTGGTTGCGTAGAAAGATTCGAAGTTGGCGCCCTTGTAGTAATCTAATCTCTCCGAGTGCTGATGCACAATATCCGTTGCAACTTCGTTCAGGAATGCTCTGTCGTGAGAGACCACAAGAACGGTGCTAGGATATCCTTGAAGGTAGTTTGACAAGAAAGTAATGGACGGAACATCCAACATGTTGGACGGTTCTGGGCCAAATTAGCTTAAAATTCCCATATAAACTGTTGACGAGCGCAAACATACCGTCCAGCAAGAGCAAATCAGGCTCGCAGAACAGAGCTCGTGCCAGAGCCAATCTCATACGCCAACCACCAGAGAAAGTCTTGGTAGCGTACTGCTGTCGCTCAGGCGAAAAACCAAGACCTGCCAGGATACTGGCTGCGCGAGACTCTGCCTTGTCGGATTCCATTTCTGAGAGTTTGTTGTGGATATCAGTCAGGGTGATATCGAGACCTTCTCTTTCGTGATCGAGCTTTGCAGCGTCCTTAGATGTATCTGCCATCGACGACCGTTCTGCTTCAATAGCCGCTAATTCTTTTGAGATTTTCTGTTCATGGTCAATAAAGCCATGACAATAAAAAACAATGGAAACTAACCTCTTGCTCCTGGAGAAGGTGTTTCCGCCAGACGTCGGCGTCCAAAACTGCTTGAAGGGCAGGGGTATCATCACCAGTAATCTATACGACATTGTCAGCATACCATCTTTCCCTTCCCACTAATGGTGAATAATAACGTACCTCTTGTTCGACGTGAAGAATAGAAATGTGGTGCGGGACGGCAACTTCTCTGCGACTCAGGCCACGCAAGAGAGTACTCTTACCGATACCGTTCTGACCAACAAGACCATAGCGATGACCATACGCTAGAGTAAGAGAAGCATCGGTCAAAATGCGATGGCCGCCAACCGCGATATCTATACCATCGACCCTGATATCCTTGCTCTTGGACTGGTTGTCGGCGCCGAGCTGGAGCGGGTTGACAGCCATGAAGAACTCTTCGTACGACATGGCCTCGTCGGGCTGCGTGAGCAGACGAGACGATTCATACTGCACCGTCTTCATCTGCTTCTTCTCCTGCTTGGCACGAATCTTCCGCTCGGCCTTCTCGAGCTTCTTGCGGTCCACGCGAGATTCGACCTTTCTACCAACAGATTCCAAGTCGACGTTGCCGCCTGTGAGACCCAGGGTAGAAGACATGTTCCTCTGAGATCCGACGTTGATGGCCTGGTCGAGCTTCTTGGCCGTGAAGGGCATCTGCCGCCTCTCCGGGTCAACGCCATCGCTTGCGCTCAGGCCGGTGATGAACTTCTCCACGAGGTTGCGGATAGCCTCTGCATTCTGGTCTGAGAAGTCTCCAGAGGCAGAGACGAGCAGCTCTGTGACCGAGTCGGCTGCCTCTGCCAGTGGCGATGGGGCGTTGGCATCTTCAACATATGCGTTCGACGCATGAGTCAAGTAACCCTGTATACTTTGTTAGTGGGGGAAACATTCATATTAGAACGATCTTACACTTACCACAGAGTACTCTGAGATTACACGATCCAGACCGGGGATCTGTGTCTGGAGTTCCGCCTCCATTTTAAAGATTTTCCCCGGAAAACTTCTGCTTCAAATGATATTCAGAGCCGCACGGATTACTTATTTCTTTCGTCGATTTCAAGAAATTCTCTGCCTTGTTAATCCAACCGATTTGTGGAGCAGAGTTGCCTCTATTTTTTACCTGGTGGTGATCCGAAAGAACTTTTGCCCGCGAAACCGTAGTGGCGGTTTGTGGAGTCGGGATGTCTAAGCATTCATGTTGTCTACAAGGACAGAACTAATTACGCAGCAAGCAATTTCAGAGAGCAATCATATTCATTATACTACTATCTAATCAACTATTATTGCTGAATTGGACTAGAATTTCGGATTTTGTTGTTTTGCTCAGCAGAAGTGAAGTCGAATGTCCATTATTCTGCTGGATTCCACCGCCTAACCGATCAAGGACCATCCAAGGCCAGCAGAATAATGAATGACCACTGCAAAAAGAGGCATACTCGTTATGATTGTGTTTCATTTTGACATGTCGGCGCACTCCGCTGCCAAAGCCAATCACTCTCTCGACGATATACGGCCCGTTCCCGTGCACGAAGACATTGGGAAATGAGAGCCAACCATTCCATTTCATGACTTATTTCCTCGTACTCCGATTGATTGGGGGGATGGAGATTGACGAACAATGTCAATCCACGAATTCGGCCAAGTGATAGTTCAGCCTAGCGTACTTGTAATATGGAGATGCTCCTTTGACAAAAGAAACAGACCTCTCACATTTCACCAACGCCGGTCGCTGCCATCGTGTCAATGCCGGGACTAAACTACTCCGCTAGCCCGGCTCCTTTTGATGTCTCAGGGTCAAATAGGATGGGGCACAGAACACATACCCGGACAGGTAAGGCCCTCCGGGGGTAGCGCACATCGTCTTTCTTCCTTTTGTTTCCAATCAACTCACCGCTGAGTTGTTCAATGATCTTCGATGGGAGGAGGGATTTATCGACAGGGGCTTTCCCTTTCATGGTGCGACGATGGCAGCAAAAAATAGCACTTACAATGTACAATTATAGAGGATCGCTGCCTGAATTTGCCATGTTGGTGATTGCAGGGCGCTTACTCCGTGATGATTGGGTCACGTTTGCCAAAGAGTAGAGACAGCAGTTTGACGGGGATTAGCTGTAGGGCGCCAGTTGTTGTTGTCGGAGCAATTTGTCTGTTAGCACAAATCTGCAGGGGTAAAAGAGGATGTCACTGCAGAAAACCGTCACGCGGGAGCGCCCAGTTAGTTCAATATTCAGTGTCCAGTCCGGCCCAGTGCTTCGTTTTCATCTCTGGTGAATTGAGACTTAGGTGACCGTCCCCTGCATAAGGGAATTAAACGGGCGGGGCCATGAATGCAGGCAAGGGCTGGCTGAGTGGGAGAGGATTAAGATGTAGGGATAATAACCTCATCGAGTATTCCATACAACCACTTGTAAGGGGACGCTTATTTCGCGGAACCTCTGACAAGGGGACTGAGACGCGGACAATCATTTTCGCATCCCTCTGCAACTTTATCGACACGACGGATACGTGTGTGTTTGTGTATGTGTTATTCGGGCGTACATCATACATGTGCATTGCATGGCGTAGGCGAGAGCTGTCCATCGTGTCCTCCGCGTTGTTGTGGATTCGTGCAAGAGAAATCAAAATGACCCACTCTCTCGGCCCAACAATGACAACATTTCCTTTCTCTCGCAATACTTGTACATAATGAAAAGAGGAATGGTTGGGTATCGTGTGCGTTCCCTGGAACCGGCCGATCAAGGTTGTTTGGCTCCTCTGTACCAGAATTTTCCCGACATTGGACCGGCCGGGAAGATTCACGACGCGAACCAAGGGATCAATCATTGGATCGATAATCTCACATTTCACCTTTTTCTCAATGTCCCTCCTCCCTCCTCTATCGTTTTCCAGACCGACACAAGGAGTGAGTCCTGAGCTCCGGTACTAGTGGGTGGGCGTGAGGGTTCGGAAATATTGCCCTTCGAGAAATCGGCAGACCATGTTCCGCGGAGCCGAATTGGATCTATCAGAGAGATCATCTCTTTGTTTTGAAGCAAATAAGCTCGCTGTTTGAGCCACACATTACACATGATAATGGGATGGTTGCGACAACTTGACAACTTGACACGCCAGAGGTGGATAGTTCGCTCGCATCTAGAGCGAATCGATTTTGTTTCCAAAGAACTTCGGTTCTCGATCGGGCCTGGTAAGATTGTGATAAACTCCGGAGTTGTCCGTAATCACGCATTTTACAGCTCCTGGCGACCCATCGTCAGCTTCTTGGGGGCCGACCTCAGGCGAAAACTGGGTCTGGAGCTACTATCTCGTGAGTAGGCGCTATGTCTTTTTTTTTTTGTGCTCGTTGTGTGTCCTTTCTTCCGCTCTCTGCTCCGTCCGGTTCTTGCTGGATTCACTACTCTTTAGTGTTGCTCTAAGAGATCGCCCAGACCTTTCGCGATCTATCGGCACAGAAAACTACCATAATTGGTAGTGGGAGCGAGCCGACTTTGGAGCTTAGAGCTTGGAGAAAGGCAAAAAAAGCTGCTGCTGCTGCTGCTGCTGCTGCCGCCGCCGGCCGAAGTGGAGTAGAGCCCCATCCGTACCGTATCTCGTCTTGCTGAAAGGCGTCATAGGAGTGTCCCCGTATCTACTCCGTACGTATGTACTCCGTAGTCCGGTTAGTCTGTTTTGAATTAGTGGCGGTGATGATCGTCTCTTTCTGGGACGAACTGTCCCTACCCGGTCGTGCCCTGTCCCTCTGTGCATTGCCATTTCATATGTGCTTTTTGTAATGGACACCCACCAGGAGGGACTGATAAATAATGATCATAACATCAATAACATCCTGTGATATGGATCGTGTGTATGTTGCGGGTGGTGGTGTCCGAGCTGAGACCTTACCAACGCTTTCTTCCCACGAGGATGTGATTCAATGGCAATTATTATGGTGATCATGGCTAACGAGCGGTGGCTGAAGAGGAGTAGCCTCAATATCAAGTTACCAGGAAAAGAAAAAAAAAAAAAAAAAAAAAAAGAAAGAAAAAGAAAAAGAAGTAAAGAGAAAGAAAGCAAGCACCCGTTGTCCGGGATATGGCAGCACTGGCCGTGAGAAGCGTCGTAGAGCAAGTTATACCGCTTGAATATAGTTTCTGTGGCTGACTCTCCGTCGCTCCACTACAGAGTACTTGATCTTCGATAGGAATACAATAAACAAACAAGGCATATATATATTACCTCCCATAATAATCAGGAATTATCCTAATAATTCCCACCCCTCGTCCAACGAGAATTCCTTGCGGCATCCCTCCTCCTCGCAGGCGGTTCCACAACCAATCCCCGGCTTACTCTTTCTTTACTTACGGCTGCTGCTAGTCCTACTACGGCTACCACTGCTAATACTGGAATGTGTTGACGATCGATCTCGCTCTTCTTCTTTTATTCTTTCTTTATATCTTTGCCTTTTTGATCTTCATCATCGTTTCTTCTTCTGCTCCGTCGCTGCTGCTGCTGTCACTGTCACTTGCTGTCATCCAGTCCGGGCCTACTCCAGGACGCACAGCAGGGTCCAAGTGTGTTGGTGATTATTAACACCACCTCCTCTTAGCATTCTTCTTCTCTTCTAGTGTTACCTATCTTTATTTCCTCTCTCGTGGTGTCAGCTGTGTTACTATTACTATTATTATTATTCCCCGATCTTATCCTCTGCGCTCCCCGCCGCCATCACATTCCTCCCCAACCCAAAAAGAAAGAAAACAACCTCCGAGAGCCACACAATCTCTCCCTGGGCGCTTCCCAGGCGCGTCGATTTGTTTCATCTTTCTTCGTCCCGAAAAAGAAGAAACCGAACGTCCCTATATATTATTCGAGCAAAAAGAACCACAAAGGAAGGATGTCCAGGTGATGGCATTTGCTTGGTTACTGCCTGGAAGCTGTGAAGCTGAGCTTGGTGCTCTGACACTGCTCTCAGCACCCTCGTGAGGATGGAACATGTTTCTACTGTATGTATATGCTCCTTTCTGTTGTCGTCGTCTGCTTCCCCGTCTTCTGGTCCATGGTTCTTCTGCGCGTGGTTCATTGAATGGGTCCTCGCCGTGTTTACCATGGTTCGCGGTCTCGCTTGCTTACTTTACGACCTATGCGAATGTTTCTCATGCATGCAATGCAAGTCCCAGGCTGACCAACTGCTTTCTGTCTCATCCAGCTCTGTGCTCTCAGCACAATTGGTGTTGCTGCGACGGGCCTCGCTATCGGTCGCGTAGATCAAACATCCTCCCCCTCCTCCTCCAAATTCGGAAGATTCCGAAGAAAGACACTTTCTTTAACCGATCCGCCTGTCCCGAAGACAAACGCGATCAATTCACCCGTTTCCGGTGTCTATCCGGAACCTTCAACACCATCTGGAACAACACCCGCGGAATCGCCCGCACGCCCAGGACCGCGCGACGCGGAGAAATCTGCCGCGCTTAATGGCTTACAATCAACGGAAGAGGATCCTACACCGCGAAGAAAACTGTCCTTGTTTGCAGGTGTGAGACAACATCGTCGCAGTCAGACTCTCAGCAGCCCCACTGCGCCCGTCGCGGAAAAGGAACCGCAGAGTGCCCATGTTCGTCGGCCTTCCTCCTGGCTCAAGCGCCTCTCAATCGTTCCAAGTCAGATTGATAGCCGCGTCACCAGTCCCAGTCCTCTTTCCCCCTCCTTCAATAAGTCTGCCAGTCCGGCGCTTTCCCGAACCCCAAGTCAGCGCAGAGCGCCAAACAAATTGGTGAAACGACCTGCGTTGGAGCTGTCCCATAATGCACATTCGTCATCGGGCCGTTCGTCACTTGCCTCACCAACCTTCCGCAGGCCTGCCACAAGTTACCAGCGGTTTGAGAAATCTCGACACAAGCCAACACACAGCTTAAACTTCGAGCCGGGTTCGTTTACAAATGCACCACCAGTGCAGTCACCTACAGCCAACAAGGCTCCGGAACTGGTGAACAACGAGGCTGCTGTGCGGCCTTACCTGGCTTCTACTGTCGACGGATTGCCGGAACGACTGGTTCGTAAACTGTCGACAGCTCCAACACCCAGGGAACATAGGCTCCGTCGAATTATTGCCCCCGGTACAGTTGCAGCTCCTGTACTCGTCCGGGCGACGTCAATAAGGAACAGACGAAGCCCGAGCGAGGAGATCCCCGCGAGTCCTGTAACCCCCGCGACCCCTGCGACGCCCGCCTCAGCGCCGGTCCAATTCCGGGATCCTTTCCAGTCTGTCGGCGGTACTTCCGCAGAGCGGCCAGAAACAGCGTATGTGCCAGAAGAGAAGGAAGGTCGGCCCTCAGTCTCCTTTGACGATTCAAGTACCAAGAGAGATGCCCAGAATGCAGCCCCACTAGATGCTGAACAACGTGCTCGCGGTGGTTCCCTAACGTACCGCAAAAAGAGGGCACTTTCAACACCCCTGCCCCAATTGCCAAAATCGGAAGGAGAGATATCAGGGTCGTTCCTGCCCAATGGTCCGCGGAACATTACGGACCCTGCCCCGGCGGGAATCGAGGGGCGTCAAAACTTCCTCCCCTCGTCGCCTGTGCCTCGAGACTTCCGGTCTACAATGGGGTCTCTTCAGGGCAGAGCACGTCGCCCTTCAACGTCAGATTCGGTGGCTCGGTCTGCTTTGAGAATTGGCAGCTCTCCTCGTCAGTTCGATTCGAATAGCATTGTTACCACAGCGCGCCAACGTCCGAGGCGACATTCGGTCGCAGCTTCCGATCCAGCTTCAACCGTTTTCGGCTCCGATGACACTCGTGTGTTCACGTCGGGTGATGAAGACGAAACTGACTTTCTTAGTGATGCAGCGTTCGATTCGATACGGACCCACATAACCACAAGCAGCAAGACGGCATCCCGTCGTCCCCGGGTTGATACTATTTTCGACAATGCGCCAACAGCGGGGTCGCCCGGACTCGCGAAACTGGAAGATCTCATCCCTCGGGGTACCTTTGTTCCACGGTCGACCGTCACGGATCCATTTGCCCCCGGCATCGACAAGGCGCCTGTTCCCAGTTCGCTGTCGTTTGTCTCCCAAGAGAGAACAGATACCCGTGGCGGCGAGAGCAGCAGACTCTCTCTCCTGTCTGACTTGAGCGATGATGATGATGACGACCGTAGCATGGTGGCCGCACTCCCTGGCGAAATGAATGGACCACTTTTCCCGCCGAAACAGAGGGTCTCGCGGTGGCCCAGACACGAGTATGACTTGTCAGGACTCGATGCCCTTGACGTCTTCGAAGATCACAATGGTGCACGGGTGTCATCTAACCCGTACGAATTCCGTAATTCGAGCAAAGAGACTCTCGAATCCGCACCCAAAATAAACATCTTCGATTGGTCTGAAAAGCCCAGAAGTGATCGCGAGGTGTCTGGATCCGAATGCCGTCCTCGGACGGTCCATGGAAAACAGGCGCTTGAATGTCGAGGGAGCCGTGCTCCTGGGCGAAAGGCACCGGCCACTCTCCATCTTCGAAGCCAAAGTGTTCCGGTATCACGAGACCCATCGATTTCCAGTGAATCACGTCAAAGCTCCGGCAAATTCGGGACGTGGGGCCTGGGCAGCAAAGGTGTCAGCGAAGACTGGGACAATGATTTTGAATTTGACGATGAGGATGAGGAAGACGATGTCTTCGGTGAGAAAATTGCGGAACCAAGTCAGAATACGACACGCCACGGAATGGCCGTTCCCAAAGCCATCATGGACCGGCAAGCCAGCCTCCACGGACAATTCGGTCACGTTCAAGAACTGACTTTGTTGGTTGAGGAGCTCAAACGTCTTCGACACCAAGCTAGTGCTCTAGATCTCGTCCATGGGCCATCAAGTGAACTTTGGAAAGAGGCGGATGGTATCGTGAACCTGGCCACCGTCGATGAGGACGACAACACTCCGTCTCCTCCGCGATCGCCGTCATCACTCACTTTCAGTTTCGACGACTCGGAAGAAGAATCTACCTTTCTGAGACGCGTGAGTGGCGAGTCATGGCCAGCCTCGATCTCGGGAGTGTCCATCTCCAGTAATATTAATAACAATAACAACCACAAGAACCATAATGATAATAATAACACGTCTCGCGATCGGACATGCGAGGAATCATCTTCTGCAAAGGCAAAGTCCGTGCTCGATCTGATCTATCAGCAACGCGCCTCCGCATACAATGACGCCGACACTCCACGCCCCAAAAAGCTTCCCTTCGACACCCAGTCTCTTCGCGACCTTGTCATCCGCGCCGGTGTGGTCACCCGCTCTTTGAAAGAGGTGATTCGCAAGGCTGAGGGAGTTAGGACCACGCCGGAGAAGGGCATGGTCCCCGCCGACCCACCGTTCAGTCGGATCTTTGAGCGATTATCTAATGATGAGGATCATGCCTTTTGCGGACTTTGAGTCGTCACGTCCGTCCATTTTTTTGATACATCCATTTTGATACCCCTATCATTCACGAAATTCCTTATCCTCTAATTCTGCATCCTCTACACCCGAACCTCCGAACCGATTCCGTTGGATTCCTCAGCGAACTTTCGCATCATTTACTTCCTTCATCATTCCTCTATTCCTCCTTCTTCCTTTGCATCCGTCCTTTTGTGACAAAAAAGAGTCTTTTTATTTTCTCGCGTTATCTACTACCTATCCCTTGTGCAAGTCAACTTCTGCATCGCTTGCTCCACTGCATCATCCTTCTTCCCCTTGAAGGGGATTCGAGGCTTTCTTGTAATGTGTACTTTTTTCTGCTTGGGGGGGCTGTGCTTCTTACTTGTACGAGCATCAGTGATGTGCTAGACTTTCTGCTTCTGTTTCTTGCATTATTCTTACTCTTCATGTGCTATATTTGATAATCCTGGGGCGGCATCGTGTGATTTTTTTTGTTCATTGCAAGCAATTGGATACAGGTGCATGGGTTGTGTTGTTTTGCTTTTTTTTTAATTTTTTGGTGTCAGGTTTGACAGGTCATGCCAATTCGCTGCATGCATGCATGTGCATTAGAGTATCATTATATTATTGTTACAGATGATGTCTGAGTGGAAATAAAAGTGTTGACTGTCATTCATATGGTTTCGATTGTGTGAAAGTAAATGATGATATTTTGATCGACCCTGATTAGATATATCTGAGTCTGACTGACACCCACGAACTCAAACCAAATAAGAAATAACTTTTGTAGTGTAAACCAACATGAGTCTGGGTATCTGAAAACATTAAGCATGAAACGCATTCGAGCTGTAGGATAAGTAAGGCAAACGAAAAGAAGAGCAAACAATAAAAGCAACAATATGCATATATGCAATGCAGATGGTAGATGCATTAGATGTATTAAAATCGGCGTCAGAAGTCAAGCTCTTGATTCAATCGGCTGGTTCATCATTGTGAGCTTGAGCAGCCGCAATATAGTCCGCGGAGAACGTGCTCTTCGCTCGAATCTTGTGGCCGTAGAGGTAGAATAAGAGAGGAATGGGCATTAGAACAGCCGCGACGCAGCCGAGGAGGGTTCCGGTCCAATTGACTCCTAGTCCGTTGAACTACATTGTATGTAAGTATTCATTCGGAAATTTATCATTTGGAGAGAGGGTTTCTTACCATGTAAGTTGCAAAAAGAGGGAATCCCGCGCCAGCAGTGGATCTCAGGATACTGTTAGCAGCTAAAGCGGAAGCCGCACTTAAGTTGCAGTTAGCATTCATTCTTTCCCTGGTTTGGGCCGATTAGGAACCTGGAACGTACAATACGAGATATGCATCGACAATGTAGTTCATGCACTGTAGGAAGATACACAACAGGCCAAAACCGGTGAGAAGACCAGATACTGCAGGAATGGCCCAATGAATATCGGCCCTGTATCCAGACCAGCCGAACCAAAAAAGGCCACCTGAAAAGGAGACACCTCCAAGAATAGCGGGAGGTAGTCGCCATTCAGGAATGGGAATTCCATTGTTGGAATCAAGCTTCTTGTTATACCATGGTTGGAGTAGGATGATAAAGAATCCACCAAGGAACTCGCCAATGATCATTCCAAAATAAGTCAGACCACCAACGCCTTTGTTGAATCCATGAATCTGCTGGAACACGATTGGATATGCCGTCATGAACAGGTAAAGGAGACCGTAAAGGAAGGCCATGTAAATACTCAAAAGTAGCAAAATAGGCTCCGTGAATAAAATCCGAATCGGCCGGCTGAAGTTCTTTTGGATCAGTTCCAGGAAATCGACCTCGATCTCTTCCTGTTTGGCATGAATGCCCCAGTTCTTAGTGCGCCGGCGCAAATCTGAGGCCTTTTTGACCAGGACAACTGGAGGATAGGTCTCTTCCAGAAAAAGCAGGTCCAAAACAAAAGCAGATGCACCCATGATGCCGGTGAGGTACTCAGTCCAGCGCCAACCCAAGTAGCTTTCCACAATGAATCCGCCAATAAAAGGTGCAAAAAGAGGTGCCGTAAACACCGTCATGGTGAAGACAGTGATCGCAAGACCTCGATTCCGATTGTCAAAGATGTCTGAGAACACAGCTGCCACGACGGCGATAGGACATGAACCAAAGAAACCACCGAAGAAGCGACATATGATGACGGTCTGCAGGTTCTCTGCAGTAGCAACTGCAAATTGGAAGACGGTAAAACCAAACATGCCAATGAGGATAGGCAGTTTTCGGCCCTGCAATTCCGACAACGGAGAGAACAGAGTTGGACCGCAAGCAAACCCGAGGACATACAAGGACAGTGCCAGCGTGCCCACTTCGGTTGAAACGCCAAACTTGGCAGACACGACGGAATTCGCTGTTGAATAGATACTACTGGTGAAAGTGGCGTTGAATGTTGTCCATGCAAGCATCACGGCCGTCGCGATTCTACGTCCTGGCATTAGTTCTGATGTGCAACACGGCATGGCTACTAACGCTACTTACTTCTTTTTGGTGGACCAGTTTTGAGGATGCAGAGGATCGTCCGGGCCCGAGAATTCGACCACATACTCTTCTTTTGAAGGTAGGGGTGGAGGATATGGCTTACCGGCACCAAACTCCGGCAAGGGCTTCTTGGAGGGTCGTGACTTGAGAGCCCCCACAGTAGCACTGTGCTGGCTCCGCTGGGTAGCAATGCGACTGATGGCGGTAGGATGACGCTCTAAGGCCGTACTGCGTTGGGTCTGCGCGGTCTGAATGCGCGATATGTAGTCACCGTCATCATGGAATCCGGACCGTGAAGAAGAAATAGACGAGCTGTCAGAAGCAGACGAGCCAGAGGATGCAATGGAAGCGGAAGATCGATGAGCAGGCGCATTCTCATGATGGTGATTCAGAGACTGAGACGGATGGGAGGCTTCGATCTCGGCTTTCTCCAGGTCCCGTGACAACGGATCCATTCCGGGAAGAAGAGAGGGAAAGGAGGAAGAAGAACGAGGATCACAGACAGGGGGGAACTAAACCACAGATAGAGAACTAATAGATGAAAAGGGAGAAAAAGGAAAGGACAGTATTAAAGGGGGAAGAAGGAAGAAAAAATTTGTCCTTCAAACAATCAGTGCGTGAGTGCATGGACCGTAGTTGGTCAATAGCAGTAGAAGACTTCGGAGAGCATTCCGATGGGTCAACGCCCAGGGTTCTCCAGAAGAAAGCTGTCAGAATATTGTACAGTATCAAGAGCACTTCACGGTAGCTTTACTCCAGAATATTCTGAGTACATTGTGCAAGACCACTTCTTTTTCTCTTTTCTGTTTATCTTTTGAGATCTTCGCGGCTCGGTTGTTCCCGTTTGAAGGCGGTTGAAAACGGCGATGTCCTCGGACAGATGCCCGATTCCCGAAATGAGTTTATCACAATGATGAGAACGGTTGGTATTTTTGTTATCCAGTACGGAGTACATATTCTGTATACAGTAGTATGCAGATAAGCTACATTATTGCTGCACTGTACTCCATACTTGTACATGTGATGCTGGCTGTCAACGGCTTGACGTCATTCATACATGAACCGCACGTGTCACCGGTACGGAGTAGTGGTAGTATGTAAATAGTAGTTATGCATTCAAAACTACCCCTGGTAAACCACAGCTAAAGTAGGTATCTAAAATAGATAAGATTATAGGAGAGGAGCCAAGTGATTATTTTTCAAGTGGAAAAAAGAAAAGATTTGATTTGAGCGAGACCATAGCTTGAACCAGAACCTTTGTTGTAGATGCTGCGGAGTACAAGTAGACCATGAGAATTTCGAAAATCATGTTCTCGAGATACTCAAAAAAGCCTAGCAGCAAGCATTAGCCCAGCCTGGGTTATTGTACAGAGTAGCTGACAGCCAACGGCTTGACGTCATTCCCACAGGAACGACTCGTGTCGGTGACAGGTGCATGCATAGTGTGTGTGACAATGACTCATTTAGCTATATCCGATACAATTGAAAATTATCCTATACTCGACACCATGTCGACCAATATCTATCAATCTACTCAAAATGCTGCAACCAATCGCAACAGGTAGAGAGTCATATTCAATCAACGGGCCTGATTAACTGACTCGAACAGTAGCAGTATCAAAGTGCTACTTTGTACATACAGAGTACTGCTATTTACCTCGGATTAGATTCAAAACCCGAAGTTACTCCATTGACATTAGGATCATCTGAAACCATGAACGCAACCACCTTAACCAGCCCTAGGCACAGCGGAGATATATAGTGTGGTGGTTCTCCTCTATCAATTGCCACCATCCATATTCTATACAGGGTACTCAATCTCTACTATGATCAGGTCAGACATGGTCTTTCCTGATCGGGATCGGCCCGCCCTTACCGACGAAAGCGGAAAGGATGTCATGGTAAATGGGGCGCCAAGCCCAGTGCCTCTTTTCAGGAGGTTTTTATAGTTTTCCTGATTGGTTGCAAAATAGACGGTTCCTGACACTAGCCTTCTTGGCACTTCCCCACCCAATCCTAATTGGCACAGCGGGTTCAGGAACGCCTCTGTATCAGGTAAGTTACCGTAGGTACGGTTATTTTGTAACGGGAAGAGAGGGAGAAGGACAAGAAATTGACATCCATCAAATACATATAGTCTGGCCTGAGGGTACTTCGTACGGTATTTGTATAAAAAGAAAACGAAGGGAGAATCAATAGGTAAAAATATATAGACTATGTCAGGGGAATGGGCTATGATATCAATCTAGATTGATTGCTATAATTATCCTTATTTCAGGGGTTTCTGGGATCCTTCTAGGGCATAATGCTCTTACAGTACCTTACCGTAGGCGCAATACATTTCCACTGCTTTCATCCAAAAATACGTGCGTTCGTCTAGACCGCTCGCTCTCTCTCCTCTCTCTCTCTCTCGTTCTCTTCCTTTTCCCTTCTTTCCCTTCTTTCTTCTTCCTTTCCTTCTGTCTCTCCACCCCCCATCGTGTATCTCTTCTTTTCCCTTCCTTTCATTTTTATATACAGTCATTCCTTTATTTAATTCCAGCCTGCTGGCTGTCGTTCATTAGGGGGACCCTTTCCATCCCCGTTCATTCATTAATCAATACCCCCATAAGGAAAAGAAGAGAAAACATCCCCAGCATTGATTGCTTTCCCATCGTTTTTATTATCCGATCCGCAGTATATCTCGTTGCTTAACAGTGGATTGATTCCGCCATCGATTCGAATTTTCAACCGACATCTCGAATTTCTTTTTAAATGATCCATCAAAAGAGCGATTGCTGCTAGCGAGTGTTTGGATAAACTATTCTTGGCCATCCTCTCATTCATTGCCAGCCCTCCGCCTCGACCCTCAATAGAACGACTATGCATCACCACCACCAGCATTCCGCGCGATATTCCCGTATCTATCCTCGTCGACCGGATGCCGTGCCGCCAGATCGCATCCCACTTCTAGAGGTGCCCGAGGTGCCCGAGGTGCCCGCCAGTGGTCCGACCCTTGTACCAAGAGCACCCGTTCCCGTTCCTGTCCCATCTTCAGGGTCTTCTGAATCAAGTACCTCGGGTGAAAAGCCTACGAGTACGACGACTACTACAACATTACCCGTCGTCTTGGGAGCTGTGTACGTGTAGAACCTCGGACTGGCCTGATACCGAAAAGTGCGGCTAATTTTAGGAATTCAGTGTCCCTATCGTGTGTGCCATCGTCATCTTGGTCTACTTGCACCGGAGAAATGTGAGGAGACTCAGGAATGAAGATGCTAATGACAAACACAAGTCACTCGACTTCGGTATGGACATCGTCGATCCACCGTACAAGGGAATGCCAATGCAAGAAGCGGAGAAGGGTGCCCGGGTTAACCACACCAAGGGACTATCGCTGGACGTCGGACATCCTTATCTGATGCCACCCGGATTGCACGGCTCTCAAGACTCGTTCAATATTGGAGGAGAGGACGACAGGTACCGTCACGCAGTTTCCATTCTGGCGCCAGACAGCGCATCGACCCGCTCGCATCCCCGTGGCCCTCCTTCGATGCTCAGCAATGCTGCCCCATCGACCAATGGCCGCGACAATGCCCAAAAATCGACGCTCAATGACCCCTCCCAGGCTGGCTTGCACTTCGACTTCCCGCCGTCCAAGAGTCCCAGCCCGGGACCCTTTGACGATCACAAACGGCACTCTGCGGCGAGCAGTAATGACGGTACTGCAGCAGATATCAGGAAGAGCAACTCCCACCTGGCATCGGCGATCCACCGGAACAGCCTGCCCTCGGATCCGTTCAAACATCCGGACGAGGCAGAGATTTCTGACGATGATTCTTTGCACCACCATGACGCCCCCATTCAAGAACCTGCACCCGTCCACCTTGAACAATCGCCTGCCGTCCCAACCCCGCGCATTTCACTGCCGGTAAGTGATGCGGGTAGCGATTATAGCAATCACAGGAAGACCGCCGCGTCAATCCCAGCTGTGAACATCTCTGGAGCCGAGGATACCCAGGAATCAAGTCATGATGCAAGCCCCCTCAATCCGCCTCCCATTCCAGAAGAACCTCAGTCAAAGAATTCTGGCCTGGACCCTCGCCGTGACACTCGGCGCATGACGTTCGGGCTGCGCCCCCTGCCTCCGGAGGACCCGACAGACAATCCAGAACAGCGTGCCAACCGAATCCGATCTTTCTACAAGGAATATTTTGAAGACAGCAAGACCGGGAGAGAGACCACATACTATGAAGATTTCGGGCCCGAGTTCTATGGTTATCCTGATGACATGGCCCATGATCCCTCCTATGACGACTACTATGGCCCCCCGCCCGCACCATTTGCTGAACCGGTAACTCGTCGTGCTATGACACCGCCGCCCCGTGCCCCTCCGCCCTTCCAGCCAGGTGAACGGCATATGCCTTCGGGCTCCATCAGTGGCTTCAGCGGCTTCAGTAGTGGCTTCGGAGACCCCGGACCACGAGCGATGTCGTCGGCTTCTAACCGCATGCCTATGCCTGGTCCTCCCCGAGCACCTCGCAGGCCCGCACCACCTCCGGCGCCACTCAATATTCTCCCCACACCTCATATGCTGAAGGATGACTCGATCATGGGCGCCATCGACTTTGCGCCAGGCAATACATTCAAGGACCAGAGAGAGGGTCGTGCCGAAACCCCGCTAGGCGGAAGACGACCCTTTAGTCCCATGACCCGAGCGGCCATGCCGTTAGCCTCTGCATTTGATGAGCTTTCGGTCATGCCTAGCCCGTAAGTTTTGTTCTACTGCCTTTTGTTTCCCTTTTCATACTAACACCGTTTGTCTCAGACATGCATTGCGTAAATCTGGCGCCTACTCAAACCTGGACTTTGCACCTCCGCCGCGATTCAAGACTGCGGAAACTGCCAGCGATGCAGGTAGCATCCGCAGTAACGGAACCGGCCTGTCCAACGCACAATTGTACAAAATCCGGACTGATGCATACCGGGTCAGTCGTCTGCCTACGAGTACAGTGGGCACCAAGGACGATATGTTCAGCGAACTTCGTCCGAAATGGGAAATGCGAACGTGATCACTGGAGACGGTTATCTCCCTGCCGATTTAGGTTTCGATACTTGACGTGATGAATTTACCCTTCGTACCTTTTGAAGGTTCTACTTTTCCCTCCCTCTCTCTCTCTCTTGGTGCCCTAACAGGACATTTAACGAACGGTCACTTGTGTTATTTTTATTTTTATTTTTATTCGACTCTCTTGGTTGATATTTTGGCGAGTATAGGGTTTCATTTCTTCTCATATTTATTACTTACCCCCTTTCGGGCCATTTTGACGTCAATGGCGTAAATACACACTAGGGCTGGAACTTTCGCAATTTTGTCTTAGCCCCTCTTTTGTTTCTTGTTACAATTCTTTCTTTCATCATTGTATCAATAAGGCCTTGTTTTGGCTGTCGGGGTCGACCGCCATTGATTCTTGTTCCGTTTTATCCATGCTGTGGCGTTATGGGGTTGCTGTCTCTCCAGTAGCGGTGTCATTGGTTACTTTTCTTCCGGCCAAGATATAGATGATTCAAACACTTTTTTTTCTCCATTATTATTCTATTTTCACATCTTCCCCTGTGTAGAAAGGCAAAATGTGCAGATAAATATAGAGCAGAGTAAATATGGATGTACTGCGAGGGCTCAACATAGTACGGCCAATCCCCCGGCGTCCCAATTATCGCTCTTCCCTGGATGCGGTGCGTCTGGTCCGGATCGGACAATTTGATGGTGAATCTGCCGGAGATGAACGAATTCAGATCCAGCCGCAAACGGACAGCGGGTCAACAGAGGCAATGATGCTTAGAACTGGAGACCGAGCCGTGGAACTTTCGAAAAAATCCATGGACCGAAGAAACAGAATCCATAATAGGGTACGGATCCGTACCTGTACCTGGTATGTACTCCGTAGTTGTACTTGCATGCTTACTGATTGTGACAGAATCAATGTGCATAAACAGAACCGGGTTTTCCAGAAGACAGGTTCGGCCAATAGGAGGGGCAAATCGCATATTATTAGCACTAAGTGGACGGATTGTCAGGGGGAGCCGTTTGTATTGTATTGTATCTCCTGATTACTTACATACTATGGGAGTATCAGAGTGCATACATACATACATACATACATACATACATAATATGAACACACAAAAGAGTCAATCGTAAATGTCGATAGAATTAGCTGCAACTAATTGGACAAAAATACTTACTCCATTTCTACTTTGTCTGTAATACTTGTAGTAGTATGTCAATTCCTCTCTTGTTGGTGCTATTGTGAGACTCCCGCGGGTGCCACCCAGTATCCTCCACACGTATTACCATACAGACGTCGCGCTAAACCTACTCTCGCTTTCGCTCTCTCTCTTTCTCTCTGCCTGGTTTCGTTCATCCGTCTTTTCCCTCTCTCTTTTCTTTTCCTTTCTGGTTCCTAGGGTTGACAGTCTTTCGTTTGGTCTTTTCCTCTTCTTCGCTCTTTTTTCTCTTTTTTTCTCTTTTTTTCTCTTTTTTTCTCTTCCCTCATTTCCCCCCCCCCTCAATTGACCAATTCGTCCAATCTGACTTTTTCTCTATCATATATGGCTCCCGGTTAAATCATCGGTGAGAGCTGACTTGCTGAGAGACGCCTTTTCCCCTTCTTCTCTGCGTCTTCCATCGGCGCTTTTTTCTCACTTCTCTTTTTTTTTTTTTTTTTTTTCCACTGCACCCCTGAGCGTCATATACTATAGTATACTACTGCATATCTTATTCTGTACAATATCACATATACTCGCATCTCGTTTAATTCTCTGCTTATACGGGCCCCTCCTTTTCTTGGTCTGCTGTGTCGGTCAGCTTATCTTTATTTCGTTGCCTTTGGCCGTTCACCAGTTTCCCTCCGAAGTGTCCCCGAAGACGAACGCTTGTTGGATTATATTTCTTTCCTCCCATGTTTGATTATTATCCGGACTGCAAGAACATCTGCTGGCCCTGTTCGATCTATTGAGCCATCTTATCGAATTTTTTTTTTCTCCCTCGATCGGGTGAATTTGCGTCGTTGCGGGTTTTTGCGCCCGTCCATACGGAACCTCATATTCTAATCCCCGGACGACAACGCGACCGCCCGTGGTTCTTTCATCCGATCTCATCATGTCGTCCTCTGGTATGGTTCTCCCGATAAAGCAAAGCAAAGCAAGCGATCGAGAGAGGCAGTGTTGTTACTAACACGTCTCTTCTATAGCGGGTGCGGCGCAGGCCTCCAGCAATAATGCTGCTGCTTCACTTACAGAGTCGACCACTGCAGAAGCATCCACCACGCCCACAAGCACGTCGTCTTCCACCGAAGCAACTCCCACAGAGACTTCGACGACATCATCCGAGTCTTCCACAACGTCAGACGCGGTGACGAGTAGTACTCCAGATGCTAGCAGTACTACTCCCACGACAACCTCTACTACACCCACTTCCACCTCCGAAACCCCGACTACAACATCGACGTCGTCCGACCAGCCAACAACATCATCGACGCCCGATGTAGTTACGACCATTGTCACTCAGAGCTCCTCCAGTGGGAACACGGCCGGTCCGACCACGGTCGTCATCACCTCCACCGAAGCGTCCCCCTCGCAAACTGTCGGCAGCACGGCAGACGGTTCTTCTTCGACATCGGGCGGCTCGGCGGCCATCGAGTCCTCGAGCAATGGTGATTCCGGCTTGTCTGCTGGTGGTACAATTGCGGTCGCCGTAGTGGTGCCCGTTGTATCGGTCGCAATCATCGTTCTGGCTGCCCTGTGGTTCTGGCGCAAGTGGAAAGGCAAGAAGGCCGCCGAGGAAGAGCGGCGTAAAGAGGTGGAGGAGTACGGATTCAACCCGAACAATGACCCCACGCTTCCGCCGGTCGCGGCAGGCGGTGCTTACGAGCCCAGCAATGACAACGTATCTGGATACCGTGGATGGGGAACTACCTCGGCTGGTCGAAAGGCGTCAACCAATTTGTCCAGTGGTGCCGGTGTTGGGTTGGCTATGTCCGAGGCCAGCAGTGCCCCAGGCTATCACCATGCCACCTCTCCGAGCGATGGCACCATTCAGTACTCTGACGGACAGGGCCAACCGGCATCCGGTGAGGACGAAAGCATTGGAGTTCTTGGTGCAGCCCCCGTCGCGGCCAACAACCGTGTGTCGGACATTCGGCGTGGGCCATCCAATGCATCTTCCGCCTATTCTGCCGCCAATCGGTCAGAAGCATCCGATGAGAGCCATATGTCAGCCTCTCATCCCACGGCACCGTTTTATGAGGATAACCCGTACTATAATGAAGTGCATGCGCCGTACGGGGCTTACGGGGATGGTCCTTATGGAAGCCCCCCTCAGCCGGTGATTCGTGATGTCCAAGCTCGGCGCAACACCCGGATTGAAAACCCTGCCGTTTTCCCTCGACAAGGTAATGCGGGTATTGCACAGAATTTCTAAACGAGCATGAGAAACGGCAGAGAAATGCTGTCGTTTCTTTCCTCATGTTGCATAGTCTCGCCAATATGTTCGAGTTTCGTGAGATATAAAAGTCAAGCGACTAAAAAGTGTTGGCAAAAAGAAGGACGGGGAAATCAGAGAACGCATCAGTGGTCAGGTCCAAAACAAGGGGATTCACATTCCTTGCGCTGGCCCTACATTGGACCGCGTGCTCGATCTTTTACCACCGTCGCATACTTTCTTCGTCAATTTCTTCTCTTTCCTCTCATCCCACTTCTTTTTACTTGGGCCTTCACTTCGATATGTGATTATTGTTCTTTTACCATCCTAATTTCTTCTTTGATTCTTTTTAGGGCTTGGGATCTGCTGAGATATATTCCCCCGGAGTGTTGTACTGTCGTTTTACTTGTTTCCTTTTCTGTTTCTTCTGACTCTGTTGGTGAGTGCATGTACGTACGTTCGTTGTGGATTCTATTCTTTCTAGATGAGGGTTTGTCTGCATAGTGTGTTACCCTCGTTTACAAGGCGTCTAGGTTATAACCTGCCTACCTCCTTTGTGGATATATTGGAATAGGAGGAGGATGCCATAGTACATACAGACAAGATATGATTTGACATATCTAGTTATATTCTTCTCGCCCGGTTATTCGTACGTTTGACAACGTAACACACTGTACGGGCCCTAATTTATGCTATTACATTGATCTAGTTGGCGGTCAGATGTATGTTGAGTTCAGGCCTTGATAGTGTTACAACTTGCTTATGCATGACATCACCGATGCCTGTCACCGTTAAAAAATGAACCCAGCCCGTCAAATTACAAGCAAGCGACAACCAGAGATAATATCTGGCTTGATCCAATATAATCATGATTTACTCTGAGGAATACAATGTGGACTTGACGCAGCTTCCTCTCCGCAGTCACCAAGAATCATCAGGAGGTATGTACATAGATCGACTTGGAGCTAGCTAGCTACCCACCAAACTGATTGAGAATTAGGGACTCCAGATTTCTGCGTGATATGCTTCGAAACCCTAGACTCAACCGCAAGTTACCGTTGTTTACCATGCGAGCATCTTCTACACCAGCCCTGTATTGATCACTGGTTATGCAGTCGAGATACAAGCTGCCCGCTGTGTCGGCGGGAGTTTTATCATCTGCGTCAACGTCGAAAACAACCGAGCAGCTCTATTGATCCGATGAACACAGTACTATATGTACCACCCCCGCCAAGGCGCAATGCGAGTAATGGAAGGTTGAATTCGTTGAAATCCTGGTGCAAACAGAAGTTGAGAAGACACGATCAGTTGTCCACAGACACGGGTGCTAGACAATAGTTCTGACTATGGTGAAAAAGAGCCGATACCGGCCACTATCTTCACAGGTCTTTAGAGATGGTTAGCGGGAAGCGGCGGGATCCTAGTCACATGTTGTACGAGCACGACCATGTTGGCTGGGAAAGAGCACTGAGTGCTTGGGATTTAGTGTTGGCTAGGCTAGTGGTGCACATCTGATAGTTTTGTTATCTGAAATATGCACGCACCACCGTTTGGATACTTCACCTTCCTATGCGAGATGATCACTTGTATAGCTTTAGCGTTTCCTATCTAGGAAGTCCTCAAAATGGCAGAATCTAGATTATCTTTTGACTCAGTCCAATACTCCTTGCCGAATTTAACCCTTCCTTCCAGCAGGCTACGAATACTCAGCCTTACCGTTCCGCATTCTTTCCATGTAGGACAGAGTAGTAGTAGCCGGACAAGAGAAATCCCAGTCACGTGTCTGGGATGCACTTTTTTAAGGCTAGCGCAGGATAGCTGTGCCAATTCATATATAATCCCTGCAAACTCCATAACAAAGTGCACCCTCTAAACATTCATTGGCCGGGGTCAAAAGAAACGTGGGTGAAAAGAGCCTGCTGATTGGCGTAGGAGAGAACAAGTGAGCTACCCCCGGGCTCCCCACCAGCAATCTTCCTATCTCACGCCGCCGTTCTGGCATCGCAGGTCCCCGATCAGGAAATTATAGAGGGGCACTTATGGCTGGTTTCTCGTTTCTTCATCTCGCCTCTACTTGTCGCTCTCTTTTCTTTGGTTCCCTACGCGGAACCACCAGCGGGTGCTCCGAGTCCGGTCCTGGTCTAATCCTCCGTTGACCTTTTTACCTTTCCTCTTCCCTCTCGTTCTTCTACTCTACTTCTTCCACCTCTTTCTCCTTGCCTTGACTGCCAATTCCGCCTCAATCCTACTGCTGCCATTGCGATTATTTACCATTCCGCTCAACCGCGCTCAACCGCACTCACCCGAATCGTTACCTCTTCTTTCCTCCCCTCCGCCCCACCTTGTTGGCTACACTTTACCTCCGCCCTCCCGGATAACGACGTCCCCTTGCTTGTGGTTCATCGGAATTGAAAAACGGGGAAAGGAAACAAGAGAGATTCTGCGCGAGCAAGAGAAAGGATCATAAACGGAGAAAGAAGAACGACTCCTTGCTTTCCGCTCTGCCTCGGTCCGGCCGCTGGCATTCACCGGTTCCGCCGTTCTACAGAGTATACACCTGTGCACGGGACTTTTCTAAAGAAGGACCAGGTGGTGCTGTGATAATCACACAGCCCGTGTGAAGATGTACGTCGCTTCCCTGCTCGTCTTCCGCCTCGAAATGATGGTGGTTTGTCGGTGTACGGCATCGAGGCGCCCTCAATTCTCCTCCGTCAAATCTCATATATTTGCTGACACTCTGGTTTGATTTACAGGAAGTTTGGGAAACAGATCCAACGCCGACAACTTGACCTTCCAGAATATGCGGCAAGTTTCGTCAACTACAAAGCCCTGAAAAAGGTGCGCTTCAGTTGAATCCAATGCAGAGTCGTTTGGTCCGGACGCTTATCACTCATGCTGCGATAGCTCATCAAGCAATTAAGCGCAACGCCTACGATCCCCGCGCAGTCAACTTCAGATGTCCGCCATGATGTCCCGGACGCACAAAGCGCCTTGCGCGCGAATAAGGAGGTGTTCTTCTTCCGATTGGTACGTCGCGGAGCTTCAGCGTCATATCTGACAAACAATTCGTGTCCCAGGCTGACCGGGGGAATCTGTTGCATGTAGGAGCGTGAGATAGAGAAAGTCAATGCTTTCTATCTCCAAAAAGAAGCTGAGGTTTGCCTCCCTGGTTTGCATTCGTTTGACCGGGAAAGAAAAGACGCTGAACAAGGCATTGCAGTTTTCGCTACGCTTAAAGACATTGGTCGACAAGAAGCGTGTGGTCCAGTCCCGGACTGTGACCAATTCCAAGGCCCCGGCGAATTTTGTGGCTTTGTTTGAAGGATTCCAGCAATTCGACGGCGACTTGAACAAGTTACAGGTGGGTTCGCCTGGATGCCCTTTGTTACAGGACTTATTGAACCAAGTCCATTTTCAAGTGCCTCGCTGACACATTCCGCTTCATAGCAATTTGTCGAAATCAACGAAACTGCCATGTCCAAGATCCTCAAGAAGGTTCGTTTTCACCCTCAGCTTCTACAGGGTGTAGAAGAGGGCTCGCTTGCAAGGAGTTTGATAAGCTGACGAAGATACGTGCTATAGTGGGACAAAACCTCAAAGGTCTGATATAAATCTCGCATCCGACTCTATTTAAATCGGTAGGGTTGTCATTGCTAACATTTCTTTCTTTTCTTGCAGTCCCGCATGAAGGAACTGTATCTCCATAGGGCCGTTGAGGTACAACCCTGTTTCAATCGAGATGTCCTTCGTGATCTGTCAGACCGGGCAACAACCGCGCGTTTGGAACTGGAAGCTTGGGCAGAAGGAGAAAACATCCAGTTTGACGCAGCTCGTCCGGCTGCGGCAGCCGCGCAGTCGCTAGGATCCGAGGAAGAAGATCTAGATGCGCAGGTCCTGCAATCGACAACTGCGGGTAATCTCCAGACTCTGCGCGAGTGGACGACGAAGCTGCAGTCATCCCCAGATGGCGGAGAACGTGCCACTCGCATGTTCCTTGCGGCTATCAACGAGTTCTCTGACGAAGTGCTTGCTCTTCTGCTGGAGAGTAACTTGGTGGACATGCAAGCGGAGGACGATATCAATGAACGCAACTGTCTGCATGAGGCTTCTATCTCCGGGCGCGACTTCGTCCTAAAGGCCGGCCTTGCAGCGGGTGTCGATGTGTCGAGGTTGGATGTCTATGGCAGAATCCCACTTCATTACGCCTGTATGCATGGACGTGTGGATATGGTGCGCGAGCTACTAGCTGCCGGTCCCGCCACAGTCGACCTTATGGACCACGACAACTTTACGCCCTTGATCCACAGCATTGTCAAGGACCAACTGGCTTGTGCTGAACAACTTCTATACAGCAACGCACGTATCGATCCGGCTTCAGAATCGGATCATATTCCACTCAATCTTGCTTGTCAGCATGGGTCACTCCCGATAGTGAAGATGCTGCTCGAACGAAATGCGCAATTGCTCCCAGATGCTGAAGGCCTCTACCCACAGCACATGGTTGCCCGTGCATCACAGTCGCCACAGTTGCTGCTGCTCCTTCAGCAGCATGGCGCCGACATGAACCAGAGAGACAAGCTCTACCAGTGGACCCCGCTCTTCCATGCAGCCAGTGAAGGCTGTGTTGGATGCCTCCGAACATTGTTGGAGTTGGGTGTGGATGCGGATGCTGTGGATGAAAAGAATTTGGCGGCTATGTATTATGCGGCATGGGAAGGGCATCTGGAGTGCATGCTCCTACTTTGGTCTCATCGCAGTGATGAAAAGGCACCAACTCGGACGCCGCTTGATATTCTCCATAGCGTCAGATTACAAGAACCTGAAGGTGCCATGTCAGACCAATTCGATTCCGGGGATATGGAGACAGCGGACGGCATTCCCGACCTTTCTCTGCCACCACCCATTATACCATTGCGGCGCTACGGTCACAACTTCCTGGACAAAAAGGTGTTTGTCCAGATTCTCTTCGATCAAGGTAACTCGGGTTCGATATACTTCGACCAGGCCGGGCGTCATCCAGCTGCTCGGTTGACTATCTCGTCAAAGCTTTCCGATCTAATCCCCCGCACGATAATGCTTCCCATCCAGGACGATTCGCGGACAATATCGTTCCACGTCGACAATCTGGATACCTTCGCCGTTGACTTTGAAATCTTCCCCACATTTGGCTCCAAGGTGATCGCAAAGAGTGTTGCGCTGCCGGTTGTGTTCCAAGCCAAAGATTCCAGTACTGGCTCCTGTACTTTGCCCTTATTTGATCCGAGATTACGGTCAATCGGTCAGCTTCGTTTCAGATTCCAGGTCATTAAGCCTTATCACGGCGATCCGCTGGAGATCACCCACTTTGCGACATACTGGAAGGCGACCAGTGCCCTCGACTCGGAGCATAACGGCTTGGTCACCGGCTCAAGTTTGTCGGGCGACCATGTCCAACTTTTCGTGCAGTTGACCAAGGATTGCGTACCTGTGCTTCATCCGCAGTTCACCATTAACCACCATGGAATCGAAATTCCGGTCTGCCATCTCACGTATAGCCAATTCCAAACAATTGGCGCAGAAAGAGGTGCTCACCGTTCAGAAATTGTGCACTTCCTGCAAACACAAGGGATGAACGACCTCGCTCAAGTTCATCGGGTGCTGGCCGCATCATTCCTTTCCTTGCAAGACGTCCTCGAACAATTGCCCATTGGCATTAACATTAATATCTCAACGCTTTATCCGTCGCCGACAGAGGAACATACTCTGGGCATGACTTCCTTGCCAGACGTCAATACTTTTGCCGATGCTATTCTTACAAACGTCTTTGACCATGCTCGTGTTTCGCGGGAGAGACACCCCGATTTCATGCGTTCTGTGGTTTTCACTTCATATAACCCTAACATCTGCACTGCGCTTAACTGGAAGCAACCGAACTGTAAGTACCTGACATTTCTCTCGCGCGTGCTTTATCTTAAGCCATGATCTGTGCTGACTGTATTCTCAGACCCCGTCCTTCTTTGCAACGACCTTGGGCAAATTCGCGACTTGGCTCGCGATATTGGCTCATTGCCTGATGTCCATAGCAGTGGCAGAGCATCCATGTCCATCAAAGAGTCCGCACGCATTGCTCAGAGTAATAACTTTATGGGCCTGATATGTCGGTCAAGTCTTCTGGTATGTTTACAACTTTCTTCTTCTCTGGCTCGGGCCTGCAGTCTGCTGGCCGGGCATCATCTACCATTGCACGAAAGGACTGACTCTAAACAACTACAGAACGTCGTACCAGCTCTTGTGGAAACAATCAAGGAACTAGGCCTCGTACTGGTAGCAGATACTTCGGACGACGCCGGACAGCCTTCGCAGAGTGAAGAAATGATAACCGCGAACCCGATGGGCGTTGCTGAATGGGCCTACCGAATGCCTGACGGTGTCAATGGAGTGATGAAAGCCAATGGCATTTTGCGATTCAATGATACGATCGATATGTGATATTTACCTTTCTTCGGTTTACCAATCGGCCGGGATAGTCATGTCTTTTATACCATGCATATATTGACATATATTCAAGATTTTTTTCTTGGCTTTTTTTTTCTTGTCTCACGGTTTATGTGTTCAGGAAAAGTTGCTGTTCTGACTTTACTGTCCATTGCTATTTATTATTAGATGGGTGGGTGTGTTGGGTTGTATGCGTTGTTTATGATTATACCCAAATTGAAAATTGAGAGCCAAGAGACATGAATGTACGCCCCGGAATTAGTCTAAACAGCTAATAAACAGCTAATATACAATCGTGAAGCTATGATCTATTTCAACATTGCCGTGCCATGCAAGAGAAAGACGAGAACACACAAAGCTATTCTCCACATACAGAAAAAGCGAGGAGTAAAAAAGGAAAGGAAAAGGGAAGAGGAGAGTGGACGGATCTGATACTTGCACACTGCAGGCTAGGCTCGCTGATGCTGCTATCAGTTCACCAAAGCCGACAAACTAGTGAGGTGGTAGTTTCGAAGCCCTTCATGGCCTCCGCCTTGTAATGTCAACACCCCAGGCCCTCAATACTTTGACAACCTTGGGCGTGATGGCTGCGGTCAACGGCACCCGTATAAAGATGAGACTCTTGTGAATAGCATAAGCGAGAGCCAGCTGAGTCCATAGGCCTGAAATGACATGTTAGCAATTATTTAACGTCCTTTGCCGGAGGGATCGTCACGTACTCGCTTGGTCCGCCTTCTTCTTAGCAGCAGCCTGCTTCGTTTGCTCCTCTGTTTTCTCGGCCTTCGCCTCAACGGCCTCTTCGGACTCGGGCTCCTTATCCTGCTTACTGGGCCACACGGTGTGAATGCCGTCCGCGACTGTCTGCAGAATAACGTCTTCGTAGTGGCCAATCCGATCGGCTCCAAGAAGACGCACTGCCGCAAAACAGAAGGGGAAGTCAATGGCAGACAACAGCAAGTAGACACCCAGAGCAGACCACCCGTACTCACGGGACAGCTTGCGCAGTTTCTGTGAAAGAGATTCCGGTGCTTGGCGGGACGAACTGAACCCCCGTCGTGTTTGTTGTTGTCGCTGCTGTCGCGGTCTGGTGAATTCTATCCGGGGTCTGCCATTCATTCGACCAAGGGACCTCCCCTGGAGCTGGAACGGTCGTCCGAGAGAAAAGGAACGGCTAAGCGAGGTCGATGGAAGGGAAGGAGAACCAGAGAGACCCATGGGCCGATGCCGCATGAAGAGCGATTGAGACACGGACGGGGAAGATTTCAGCACTGATGCGCTTTGGAGGAATTGCGTTGGCGAAGCTATCCATCGTGACAGCAATGGATGTCGTAGAGACATTCTGATTATGAGGTTTGCTTATATATATACCTCTTTTTTCGGAGCTCGCGGGGGCGGAAATCAGATCCTCTTTTTTTTCTGCGGTGCTTCGTATGTCGGGATGCCGGTGTGAGGGTGATAGAGAGTACTGATATTAAACTGAATCAGAGGCACAAATATCAGTTTTCGGTAAAGGATTTGCAGTGATTTTGAGCTGATGTTGGGGCTGAGAAGAGGAAAACGGAGAGAGCTTTCGAAAGAAATCCGTTTCTTTCCGTGGTTGGGCGTGCCGACCTCGCCGATTACGAGGTGGAATGGACACTGCCTTTCCAAGCCCGGAAGAGCAAGGGTATATCTTGAATTGGGAATTTGCAGATTTTATTATATATATCGCTATACTCAAGCAATCATTCAGCAGTACAGTCATTTCTAAAGTAACAAGAGTTTTTGAGGTACATATTTCATAGTTAACTAACTTAAACTAAGGAATGCTGACTAAGCCAACTACCGCTCCGCAGTAGTTCTGAAAATCTCACCAGCGGAGTGGAATTGGACCCTCTGTTGAAGTTACCCCAGTCTGCTGCTTTCATTCCATTCCGCCATGTCGCCGCGTCTACCCCGGGGGCTGGCACAGCTTCCTTTGGCCCTCCGGGCCCCTAAATCAATACCCACCACCACCGCTTGCCATTATATGCCGGCTCGGACGTTTGGAATCAAATCCGTGACCACCCCCAAGCCCAGCCGATTCAATGTTGGTCCCGACTTGCCGATACTGAAATCGACACCTGCGGCGGCTCTCGAACGCAAGGCCAACACCCTGCCCCTCCGAAGCGGTGCCGTTGCTATCAAGAAGGGAATGACCGGCATCTACGACGCACAAACCGGGACCCGCATTCCGTGCACCGTCCTCCAACTCGACCGGGTAGAAGTGGTCTCGCACAAGACACGGGAGAAGCATGGTTACTACGCCGTCCAGGTCGGCGCTGGCTGGAAGCATCCGAGCAACATGACAAAATCGCTCCTGGGCCACTTCTCCGCCCAGGGTCTCTCGCCGAAGAGACATGTCTACGAGTTCCGGGTTAAGGATGAGAGCGGTCTTCCTCCTGTGGGCCAGATGATTAGTGCCGACTGGTTCCAGGAGGGTCAATATGTCGATGCGCGCTCGAATACCAAGGGTAAGGGTTTTACGGGTGTGATGAAGAGACACGGGTTCGGTGGTCAAGATCGCAGTCACGGTGTCAGTTTAACGCATCGTTCGCTCGGTTCCGCGGGTCCTGGTCAAGGTGGTGGTTCCAGAGTATACCCCGGCAAGAAGATGGCAGGAAATATGGGTAATGAGCAGAACACAGTGCAGAACTTAAAGATTCTGAAGGTCGATGCGAAAAACGGAATTGTTGTTGTTACAGGTATGCTTTTTCTCCCCCCGTTATATTCGAGGGAGAAGATTGCTGACTTCATCTTTTTTCAGGTGCCGTCAGCGGTCCTAAGGGATGCATGGTCAGGATACAAGATGCAATCAAGAAGCCTTGGCCTGAGGTGCCAGCAGCAGCAGCAACAGAAAAGTCTGCGTAATGTTTCACGTCTTGCAAAATATTTGGGAATGTACTATTACAACTGTACTGGTTACTAGAGCGGCGTCTGTATATGATACATAAATGATATCCTTTTTCTGATTGTTCCGGTCCGGCCATGTCCTGTTGTGATGACTTTCAGTCATTCATCGTTCCGAAGAATCATAGGCAATGATGGCTTTCGGACCCTCCCAAGAACGCCCGACCCGATGCAAAACGTCTAGCTGTACAAAATTCGCGAATATCGCATAAGCGACATCAATGGCTCTGTTGCTCATTCAGTTTTGTTGAATGGGTCGCTGTCGCCCTCCAGTAGCTGTACTAATGTCCCATCTTCCAACTGCAAACTCCACTCCTCGGTACGGAACTGGTTGGGCTGATTAGTATGCACGTTCAAATATCATTGCGGCAATGTAAAAGGAGAAAACAAAGCAGATAAGGATGGAGGAAGACGTACAAAGCTCATCCGATCTGGTCGAATGCTGCGGAACCTCATTTTACCCTGGGCTTTTGTTCCCTTGACCCAGAATAAAATGTCGATACGTCCATGTAGCTGGTTCATTTCCCCACTGATCCAAGGCATCTGCTGTGCGAAATAGATCTCATCACCTAGGATCTCCCGGGCACGCGGCGACGTCCTCAGCGCGTATAATGTACTGTTGACCACACTCGACGAAGATTTTTGGTAGTTGAAAATGCCCAGCATGGCTGCACCCACAACCACAGCAAAAATCGGCAGCGTCCGCAGCCATCGTCGCTCTGTTTTCACAGAGGGGAGCTCCCGATCTGCCCGTCTTTCCATCAGAGGGCCCGAATTTGCGCTTGGCGCGGGGATCAAGTTGCGACGGGGTGTTAAGATTCGGACAGGAAAGGTCTGTAGGCGCCGGGCGCCAATACGCCACTGCGCAGCTTGTAGCGACATTCTTAGCAAGAAAATAACCTCAAATGGAGATTCTAGCAAGAGAATTGAAGCGAGATGTGGAGGGACCGCAAGTTGATATGAGGGAAAGCAAACAAGACAAACCACAATTTGGAGTCCGCGGAACCAGTGCCACCAATAGTTGGCCCGCTCGTCAGTCTTCATACCAACGTATTATCGAACTCAACGTCTGCCCTGATTACAAGTCTTGAGTCACTTCATGGCTACTACAAGACTTCGTAGAGCAGTCCGCTACCCCGAGGACTCGGGCGACGAAGAGCATGAACGTGAAGAGTTGGATGAAGAAGGTCCGTCTGCTATGTTATCTTTCTAGATACGTTGTTCCTGACAGAGTCCACAGAACAAGAACGGGTGATAGAGCAATTGCAGAGACAGAATGATCAGCGGAATGCACAATATAGTGTAATAATCTCCATTCTCTAAAACAGGCTAGGTCTGATGCTGAACAATCCATAACGGCATAGACTGTTTTCACTGCACTTCCGCTACTGTCAACCCTAGTATTTGTCCCGTCAGTGCTATACAGATCATCAACTCCCACTGTGCGGCTCTTCTCCTTCCTCGGCATCATGTCATTGTTGGTAACGGCCTACATAATGAAGCTGTTTGTGTCGCATTTATCAGATCGCAAAGGCAAGAGACCTGCTGCAGAGGTCGAACGCACCACGCTCGTCCGACAAAGCTTGTTGTTTACAAATACTGGCGTCTGCGGGATACTGGTCCTGGTATATCTCTTCGCTAACCCATCGCCTTCCTCTATCTGGCCGGGTCTATATATAGTTCCAGGAGGTACGTATCTCTGATCTTCCTTTCCAACACCTACATGTAACTTCCATTTGGTCGATTATCATGAAGACAATCACCTAAGCTCATGTTTTCCAGCGATGTTCGGAGTGATCTTATTGGTGCGGGAAGCAATGGTCTCGGTGGATTTATCACATCTTCAGAATCTTCGATATGAATACAAGGGTGCCTAGATAGCTTGCCCAGTAACACTTTCGGGCAGCAGAAGAACAATAATACTAGCTTGTCAATTCATTCATGAAAGTCTGTCATTCTGAATTCAAAGTCAAGCCGACAAGATTGAAATATTGAAGACGCTAAGCAACCAAATCCTAGAACCCTAATGTTTGCGAAATCATCTAGAATAAGAAAGATTGAAAATCAAAAAAGCCCAACCTTATTGTTACATTTATATACGCGCCGTTATGCATAACCCCATTTTTAAGAACGCCCCATTATCCTCCTGAACTCCACATGTAGAAATGCCGCCAGGTGCACAGACGTCCTCCCGGTCATCTACGCTCGCAAGAGGTCCGTAAACGCTCTTAAACATTTGATTCCGGTGGCGTAAGGAACAACTGCTCCAATGAAGGGTCCACAGGTATATCGTCGTCGAAGTTTGACGCTTGAGGCACTTCTTCAAGCCGGATAGCGTGGTCGATTAAAGACTGATTGCGTTCCTCGTCGGCCTCCTTCTGGCGTTTGCTAAGTCGAGTTTCATCATCCACACCTGTCTTCTCAAACCATTTAAAATTCGAATGCCGGAATTTGACCAAGCTCTCAACGCTGCGAGGGTCTGCTATCTTTTTTGTATCATGACCAAGCACTGTGGATGTAGGCTCGAAAGGAGTCATAGTATGGCCTCGGCGACACGCCGCGCAGATGCAGATTTTCTGACACCTAGGGCACATCCAATGATACTTTTCCATGGCATCTTGCGGCTGTATGCTGAAGGCCCTGTAAAGGCTACCGTAGCAGTAATTCAATTTGCAGAACGAGCAAGACACAAGCTTCCATAGCGGCTCAGCATACTTGCAAATGTGACAATGGCCGGTGCCCTGGGGTGTGTTGCGGCGACCCGTCTTCCTTTTCTTTCTTGCTGGGCTAGTCGCCTCCGAGTCCCTGACTTTCTCGATCTTCTTGATAGCTGGCTTCGTGATATCAACCCATGGCCGCACTTTCAGTTGTTCTTGGCATATTTCAGCGAGGGACTTTTTCCCCAATCTTTCTCTTTCCGCAGAAAATTGCTGGTAAGGTTCATTGGTATCGCGCGCGAGACCGAGGATTTGCTGCCTCCACACTTCGTATTTGTTTGTCAACTCCTCCCAGGGGAATTGTTCAACCCACTTCAGATTGGAAATGCAGGCACAGCTCCTTCCCATCGCGTAACATTCCATGCATATATCGTAGGTGTCCTCCCCTTCTAAGGTCGGGGGTCCTATGCATGATGGACATGTCAAAAAGCGGTTGAATATGTTTCCTCTGCAATATGAGCAAGTTATATTGCTGTCGAAGGCAGTGAACTCAATATCTTTCTCAGCGGGTAGTCTTGGCGAGAAGCTCTCTGACAGCAGAATGTGAGTGTAAAGAGTAAAGAGATGCTGAAAGTCATTGATGAGTTGCCTAACTTCTGGGTTATCAATGTTGTAATCGTCGACATGACAGAGAAGATTCGAGTATCGTTCAAGGGAGTAAAACACAATCGCCTTGTTTTTATACTGCTCGTCCCGGCAGACCATTCGAGCATGTGGAAGCGCTTCAGTCAGTGCCATCTTCAAAGTTTCAACTGTGGTACGATTCCATGCCACCTTCATTGTCCTGGTGCCTCGGTTCCAGACTTGGTGCGCTGCTAGAGGGGGTATGAGGATTAAGTCACCTGGACTCTGTTCAACAATGTAGGTCTTAAACGGCGCTGCTTTCCATGCGTTCATCTGTGCGAAATGGTCTTCAATGTCGATATCATGGCCCAATGTGGACATCCAATATTCGGAAACCACGTGACGGTCTTTACTTTCAGTCATGAACCAGAGCGACGATCCGGGTTTTGTGGGTTTTCCATATTCCATTGACCCGTCTGATGCTTCAACCATGATATTGTGACCGATACTGGCGCACATTTCCTGGTGAGATGGGGTATACGTTCCTTCGTGACCAATATAGCACATAAGGTTCTCCGCGCGCATATCTGGCGGAAGACAACTCATGAGGTCTCCTGCCTTGGCTATTTGTACCCCTGCCTCACTTTTGCCGGGAATAAAAGCTGATGCGGAACCCGGGCCATCATAAGTCTCCGGGGTCTCGTTGAAATAAAAGACCGGGGGAGGAATTTGTCGCTTTAGGTGGTCGTGCCACAACGGAGGACAGTCAATATCCTTCAAGTAAATACGTTGGAGGTTCGCGTCTTTATAGTTGAATTCCGTCCATTGATTGGTAAGAAGAGGCATGTTCTTGAGATAGTGACCGATTGTGAGAGGAAGATCGGACTTGGTAGTAAGGTTGCGAGCAAATTCCGCTTTTTTTTTTTTGGAAAAGACCGTGCTGTCAGCAATGTCAAGAGGGAAGTATTATACTGACGACTTACTCTTTTTCCCATGGTGAGTTCTCAGCCACTTCTCGGAGAATATGGAACTGTCCAGACTTTCATTGAATCCTTCAACAACCAGAGGTGTCCCACCTTGTACCACACAAAGCTGAACGAGTTTTTCAAAGGCCCCTAAGCCCATGCGGTCTATTGCGTTGCAATGAGTCTTGGTAGCGAACTCAAAATTCGGTGTCGCGTCCACAAGTGCCGCAGTATTCAAGTCTGGGGAGATCGGTCCAAAAGCCGCGTGGGGTCTCTGGGCAGGCATTGTAACAAGCGCTTGAATGTTTGATATGCGAAAGCTGGTTTTCGAAAACGATCAATCTGCGTCTAGTTCAGGAAATGGGAAGTGTTATTAGGCGTTCCGACGGCAAAGCATCTTTTGCTTCTCTGGAAAAGCGGTAGTCATTCATCCAGCATTTTATCAGTGAATACCAGAAGGAAACACCTATTTCGATAAATCAGAAACCCGCGAACGTCTTCTGAAGTATTGAGAGGAGCTACCTACAGCTCTTTGTAAATTCATTGCGATGCGATTACGCGACAGTCAGCATGAGCTCCGAGACCTGTCAAATAAAGTGTATGGATTCAGGAGATGCCAAAATATATCCAAATACTAACGCGTAATTAACTTTAACACGCGAGGTGGCAGTAGTACTATGTAGAAGTTACGTCGTATACAACCGCCTTGCCGATTGTCAACATTCACAGCGGCAGGCTTCCTTTCGAGGACGTGTGGACCCAGCACGTGAAATTGGATATTCTTCGGTACTGTGGAATTCGATGCCCTCAGTCGTCGCAGTTCGAAAAATCGTGGTGCAAAGGAATTGACCTCGCTAGCTGGAGGGTTTTATTTTCTTTTCTCTTTTTCTTCCCTATATGAATATGAATCGCGGTTGAACTATCCTCATTTTCTGCGTTTTGTGGTTTCTCATTATTCTTGATATCGTGCTTTACAGCATGAGTTTCTCGATATTTACTTTCGGCTTGTATCGAGGTGGTCAATTGCACAAGTGTATTGGGGAACGAGGTTTTGATCTGTGCAATAGACGGCTTTCGACGGCAATCCACCATGTCCGTTTATCATCTTCGATGCCGCGTGGTTGTATAGGAAACAGGCCTACAAATCTCCCAGCGCTTCGAACGACTACACCTAGGAAGGCGATCTCCGTCCGATATAGTTCGCATTCTCCATCTTCGTTGCAGTTGGCCGCTGAATCGAACAAATCGGCAAATCCAATAACGCATTATAGGCCGCCTACAAGCGGGCTGGTTGCCTCTCTTCCTCAGTCATGGATACCGTACGCTGAGTTGGTACGACTCGATAAGCCCGTTGGAACATATTACCTGTTTTTCCCATGTATATTCTCGACGCTTTTGGCTGCTCCCATGGTACCGCATGCCACAATGCTGCAGATTGTCGGCACAGCAGGCCTTTTTTTCACTGGAGCATTGATTATGCGCGGAGCCGGTTGTGCGATAAATGACCTTTGGGATAGGAATTTGGACCCTCATGTTGAACGCACAAAATTTCGGCCAATTGCAAGGGGAGCGCTGTCTCCCCAACAAGCGATTTTGTTTACAGGCACTCAGTTACTGGCTGGGCTTGGTGTACTGCTCCAGTTTCCTACCCAGTGTCTATGGTATGGGATTCCCAGTTTGCTTCTAGTGACGACATATCCCCTTGCCAAACGCTTCACCAACTACCCTCAGGTCATCTTGGGGCTTACATTCTCATGGGGCGCAATAATGGGATTTCCAGCATTGGGCGTGGATCTTCTCGCCAATCCCGATGCACTGAAGTCAGCGGCAGCTCTCTATTCTAGCTGTGTCGCCTGGACAGTATTGTACGATATGATATATGCCCATATGGACATAAAAGATGATGTAGCTGCAGGGATTAAATCAATCGCTCTTCGCCATGAACACAACACCAAGACCGTTCTTTCTGGGCTAGCTGCGACCCAGGTTGCATTGCTTGCTGCGGCAGGAGTAACGGCAGGCGCTGGTCCTATGTTTTTCGTGGGCAGCTGTGGCAGTGCAATCCTTACCCTTGGCGCTATGATTTGGAAAGTTCAGCTGAAGAATGTCCAGAACTGTTGGTGGTGGTTTAATAACGGTTGTCTGTTTACCGGAGGAGGCATAGCATTAGGGCTACTCTTGGAGTATCTGGCGCAAACTTTCGGCCTCTATGAGAAAGAAGAATCGAAAACAGAAGCGTCCCCATCTCCGCAATGAATGGGATAGGGACCGAAAAAAAAAAAAAAAAAAAAAAACCTTATACCTCGGTATACCAAAGCAAATACCAACAATTCCTCTCTCGTCTTAATCTCTACAATATTGCCATTTTTGTTCAACTTCATCCAAACACAACTGCATGGATTGGAATAATTCCGCTGACTTCATAACCCGGTGATATTGAAGAATAACGGTTTTGGAGTAAAACATAATATGGGGTTGACAGGGCGGCGATAGTTAGCGTGTCTCAAATTCTGATTGGTTGAGAACATATGATTTTCAATTGTTAATCAGCGGTATTCTTAGTGGCGTAGTTACTTCCATTCTGCATATCAATATTACCAAACCTTTTTGAATCGCAGTTTTGGTTTCTAATCCGAGACGCCCATTAATTAAAAGCTTTTTGAGCTATGCTTTCGAGGACAACATTCGCGTCGGTAAGTATACTTTGGGAATATCCCGGGATTTAGACTCGAACAGACACTGAAGCCTTCCCAAGGTATTCCGACCACTTTCCCGGCCGGCGAGCTTCGTGCAGCCGCGCACCGCTGCTTTCCAGCTACCCTCTACCCTCCATGCACGCCTGCTGTCTACTGAGACGAGAGCCGCGATTGATAAGGCAGTTGCCACCGCCCCTGTCGTGCTGTTTATGAAGGGAACGCCCGAGACCCCGCAATGCGGCTTCTCACGAGCTAGTATCCAGATCTTGGGCCTGCAGGGTGTAGACCCCAAGAAGTTCGTCGCATTCAATGTGCTGGAGGATCTTGAATTGCGACAAGGTAAGTTAGAGCTCCATCGTACTACAACTGAGATGCATGGAGCTGATTATGACATTTTGCAATCTCATCAGGCATTAAAGAATATTCGGACTGGCCGACCATCCCGCAATTGTATCTGAACAAAGAATTTGTCGGTGGATGCGATATCCTTATGTCCATGCACCAAAATGGGGAACTCGCAAAATTGCTTGAAGAGAAGTCAGTTCTGGTGGCTGCCGACTAAACACTCCGGCACCATGCCCATTCTTTTTTTTTTTTTTTTTTTTTGTATGAATATGTCTGTATTGACAGTTTAATTTGATGATCTTCATTACTGTATTCTTATCTGGGAAGAATTTGCAGCATGCCCATACTCTCACTCCTCCATATGTCGCATCGCATGTACGAACCTTCAGCCCTATTGCAAAATTAGGCATATTGTTGCATGGGTCTAGGATTCTTATACAAAAACTGACTTCAAACTGGGTTCGTTTTGCTCTGTATCTACTAGTGGCGACTTCATATATATATAACAGGTGTGTCGTTGTTGAAACTATTTACAGCTACAAATTTATGAACGCTGCGGTCATTATGCTGTCTCTTCCTTTGCCTTGGCCAAGTCTTCGATGGCGCCTTTCTGCAACTTGGCGCGCTGCCTTTCTTCATATGCTTCTCGACTCTTTAGGATCCGATCAACGATTTCGCCAGCATTCACATGCTGGAAGGCATGGGACTCGGTCTCCCTGAAAATGCCCATTTTCTTTGGGGCAGTATAGGGATCATATGTAAGCGGAATGAACGTTGTTGGGCCGTGATAAACGACGTCGGGGACACCAAATGGCATGTTCTCCAGGTAGGGTTGACTTGGAGAAAAGGGAGCCGAAAAGACGACGGCATGGATATACTGGTCCTTAAGTCAACATCATACGGAAGCGCTGTTCAGGACTGCGAATCATATTGACTTACACGGCATTGGAGAACACAGAGTCCACGTTCAAAGATGTTCATGATCGGATAATTGAGTCCCTTCCACTTGTTAATCACATCATCATCATGGATACCGGCAATGATATAAGCCGGAGGATAGTCCTCGCCGCATTCTTCCAATCTGCTTTTTTTCTGTTCAGGTTTATACCAGCCACGCTTGTGACCTTCTGTCTCCTCTTGGGCTAAGACCTGTCTAAGGAACTCGATGTGACCAGATGAAAAAAGGTCAAAGCCACCGTCAACGTAAACAATCCGCTGCCCAGGTTTTGGAGGCTTCCCATGAACAAGACTTTCAAATGTCCCTGCTTCCTCAACATTGCCGTCAAGTTTGGCTAGACTCGAACCAGACCAAGTCGAAACCTGAGGTCCAGGCTGTAGTCCAGTCTCATCGGTGGCATAATCCTTAATTCGTTGCATAAGATCCGCGGCGGATTCCTTTCGTTCCTCCCAGTTTCTGGAGCCTTCTTCCCCGGCAAGCGTAGCTTTGACGGATTTTATGAAATGACTCTTGGTACACAAGAGCATACGGCCAACGAGATCTGTTGTGGAGATCCCAGGGGTCCGTTTGACCACTTTGAAGCGTCCTGCTGCTTTGACAAACCGGTAGCAGTCGTCGCCGTTGCTATCAGAGGTGATGTCGTCGCCGTGAACGACATACTGGCAGCCGTAATGAGACACCCAGGGAAGCGACGTTACGTATGGGGCACAGGGAATACACCGAGATGCCCAGCGGCACGCCTCTACTGCAGCGACACTGAGTACCAGATATAAGAATCGATGTCAGCATATAGGGGGATTGGCGAGTAGGAAGGAGAGAACAAGGTAAAAGCGACCCAGTAAACTAACCGTTCTTCCAAAGTCATCACCGTTGGTCCCTTGTTCTCCAGGATTGCTTCGTCCGAATGTACACCCACGAATAGTTCTTTGCCTAGTTTACGGGCTTGAAGCATAGCTCCCGCATGTCCTACAGAGAGATTTGGGAATTAGAGGATCGATCTATCTCCATGCTGGATGGATGGGATTGACTTCTCACCGTGATGGCTAAAGTCAAAACATCCGTCGACCCAAACACGATTCTCTGAAATGGGCGTATCCTCCTGGGGGTCCACGGGCCAGTTCCCTGGTAGAGGGGCAGGCTCCTCAAAGGATGCGCTCATGTTGCGCATATTGGATGGGATGGCGCTTTTGGCAAGTAAATGTAGGGGCAGCTTTCGCTTGTTGTTGACTTTGGAGTATGTTTCTGGTGTGAGAAGGGAGTATGTTTACAATGGACCAGGGGATTCAAGAAAGACGGAGGCAGAAGATAAAGTGGAGGGGCAGTAGCCATCGGGACTACGGAGTAACTTAACTAGCCTGGTACTACTATTCCGCCCTTGGAGGGGCCCCGATATGTATCTATATCAATATTGACACACAAGGACTCATTGCTACGCTACAAAAAAGATATATATTCTCAGAGTCAATAGAGGGACTAGTACACGAATGCCAGACAGTACGGAATCTTACGCTTAATGTACAGAGTACGGAGTACATTTATCAAGATATACACAATAAAGGGGGGAGGGGCTAGTTAATGAATGTGGAGAAACTTCTCCGGATCGCTGCAGAATACTTACTACTCAACGGCGTACTTTCAACCATACGGTTTACTACAGTACTTACAGCACGTTGAATATTATTCCAGACCCGGATGCGAATGATAAGAAGGCGAGTGAAGCCTTCCTAATTCTTTATCCTCAAATCAAGCCACGCATATTCTGCGGGGGTTACCCGACGCGATTCGACGCCGGCAAAGATGATCTCGTCCACGTTTGGCCCAAGTTTGACTCGAAGAGACACCGCGAAATCAAGTGTGGGACAAGAAAGTACACATGGGACTATCCCTCCCCCTCTGACCAGTGGAGGAGGCACACTCGGACCACAAAGCGCTGGCGCAATATATCAGCACATCCATGATATGGCAACGAAACGGATATCTACTTTGGACTATCTTCGGAAAGCGTCAGTTTGTCCACATTGTCTTCATTCTTCAGGGGAGCAATCTCGACTTAAGTGCTAACAGGCTTTGCAGTCATGAGGGGCGCGTATACTGGTTTAACACAGTTCACTTTTCCCGGGCGGACCTGGGACGCATGTCTTATTTCGACCCTCGGAAGCTGTCTCGTCGTGCAGTCAACTACCTTTTATTGGGTTTGTCATTGCCGCCGATTTTGGACGTCAGTTCAACGCCTTCCGAATATCTGCGCGCCCTAAATGCGCTACTACTGGAATTTGAAGCCTTCCAGCAAGTACACCCACCTGACGGGAGTTCGTCATCAACGCTAGCCAGAGCGCGTATTCCACAGATGTTCAAACGAGCAGCACACGCAGGGACGAAAGTCAGAAGAACTAGCTCGGCAACAGAGATTGGGCTCCCCATGCAATCCAGCGATCCTTCTGATTTGAAAGCAATGGCAGGGAATATCACACCATCTGCGACAACGGCTGCGGCTGTCAGCTCATTTCCTCAGACAGAGTCATCTGAACTCCTTCCAGGGGAAGAATATTCTTATCTATTAACGCCATCACTCCCCTTCGAGCCAGATTTCTTCGAAACTTTTGCTACCCTGTGTGATGTTCTGATCGATTGCTACACTCGATTGATTTCTCTGGTATCAACTCCTTCGGTATGCACCGTCTCCCTAGGCGAAATGTTCTCCAAAGCGGATACAAAACTTCGAAAGATCATGGTGGCCGGTGTGGTGCGAGAATTCGAAGACGCCAGTCGCAGTAGTGCCAGAAACGAGGTGACTGGTGTCAGTCGTGTAGTTTTGGGTGGTCTTCTCGGCTGATTGCCACCCTTCTTCCTCTTCTTTAATAGGCGGCTTAGAGGGCGTTAACTGGTTGGGAACGGAGTATTAAGAAGCTCTTCCGAAAGACACTTCACAGAAGCTATGGTTACTGCTGGTTGGCTCAATACTAATATCCTAATAATGCTTTTATCTATCAGATCCTCTATTCTAATCTTTTTGTACACAAAGGTCCCGAGACGGGAACAAATACACATTGACCAACAAACCAAGGGATATCTAGACAACTTTTTTTTCAAGAACAAGTCTCGTAAAGTGGAAACGTGATAATCGTATATAAACACTGGCCACGGCCACCGAATAAATAAAAAGAAAGAGAAACAACCACCGAAACAAGAAGGATTAGAGACCGACGCCGAAATATGCAAGTCGCTTAATATGCGGATGGAAACGGATGTCTTTGATGAAGCAGACTGCTCACGACTGGAGCTGCTTTTCGTGCTCGCGTTGTTCGCCGAAGACCCGTCGACTCATCTCGAGTACCGCCTCGAAGCCTTCTCGTCCTCTCTTGGCGTTTTGACTGAACCTTTCCACACTTGCCTCCTCTACCTTGTTTTTGATCTTCTGCCAGCCACCACAAAGCGCAGTGATTTTGGCTTCTTGATTGAAATCGGTGGAGTTTGCCTTTGACGGTGAAGGTCGGTATATCACAGTTTCTTGAACGTTGAGGACGTTGGACCAAGTAAGATTGGTGGAACACATTGTGACTTTCTTCGCGATTGGATCAACATAGGAAATCTCGTAGACATGAGATGTAGCGTTCCCCCCGAACAATGATAGTATCCATTGTGGCACGGACTGATTACATGTGATCAGGCGTTCCGTACGCAACTATGTTCAGCAGCGATGTCAATTGGAGTTACTCGAAAAAGGGCCTGTAAAAGCAGGGCAACTTACGATGCCAGTCGATGGGTCGACTGATCGAGACAAAGTGTCCACCCCCACGACATGAGTTGACTTGTCATTCCATGGGCAGTACTTGCGCCAGTTCGCAGTCGAAACTTCGTTCCAGGAATAGTCGAAGGTGCAGTTGGAAGAGAAGACCTTCATGGTTGCGAGCAAAGAACGTTGTCGACCGATAAGATGTCGCTACTGGGCAATGAAAGGAATATGTCACTAGACTGACACCGCTCGAAGTTGAACGTGCCGTGGCACGGGTTAACCGAATCAAATCGATGTGGTTATGGTTGTAGTGCGGCAGTCGGAAGTGGAAACGCAGGAGTAGCAGATTCAAGAGGAACGCAATGAGTAAGGAGTCAAATGCTCAACTACAAAAGAATTGAAAGGGTTTTAGTAGTGATGAGAAGCTTAGATGATATGATGGCGATACTGGATGATGGGGTGTGGATAGCGATCGCAGCTCTCCTGCAATGAGAATTGAGAAGCGGGAGAAATTTTTAATGCACGAGACCTGGTTCCGATGTCGGGATCTTCCGGCAGAAAAGAAAAGAACGCCCGCCATCCATGGTTACCGTAACACTCGGTACAGGGGAAACGGAACGCTTGGTACCATGTAATTGTTTTCACTAGTGTTTGCACGGAGTACTCTACTATAATTCAACATGGTTGAAAGTGTTTTTGGGTGACTGACAAACTATTTGCAATAACAATAATAAATTCCACTTGGAGCAAAGGATTAGCATGGAGCCGCTGTCATCTCAATTTAACAGGGTAATGCCGAGTCTATATCACTAGCGCCATGAATCTAGAGGTTTCAAAAAAGCCTTTTGCTCCATTATAATTTTGCATCATATGTCACTATACAAATAGCTGTGCTGTGGGAAATACTCCGGCATCTTGCATTTACTTGGTGAGGGCGTGCTACTGTCGATGTTTTCTGCGGAAACCTGGGGACTCGCTGTATACTCTCCATCGACGCACTATTTTTTATTAAGAAACCCATTCTTGGCGCTCCTCCTCGAGCGCTAACATCTACACTATCATCTATTTTGATTAGGAGCTATATGAATCAATGATTGTTAAGAAGATCATGTTTAAAAAAGTGGGTGTAGATATGTTACAGATGGCAATGGAACAGTAGTCATGTGATATCACAAAGTGAGGAAGATCAGGTAGTCGGCAGATTACTACCGCTTTTGCCACCTCTTTTGCTTTTTCCTCTGCACCCTCCTCGCCAGACAATGCAGGCTTGGATAGACATCGTGGGTCATTGATTAACTTGATCAACTTCCTTTGGACGCTGGGCTTCCTGAAGCTGGTCTTTTGGCTCTGACGATTTCTCCTCTGGGGCCTTTTCCTCTGCGCCCTCTTCACCAGACGTCGCGGGTCATCGTCCACGTTAATCTGTCTCGTCAACGCTCTCCTCGTTTAGAACCGCTCACCATGCCGCGTCAGACGCTCTGGTGTGCATTTGAACACTCTCTTGGTGGATCATTTCCGATAGACTATACAGACGAAGAGACCTATTGCAATCTGAAAGAGAATATCAGGGAGTGCAGGAAAATAAAGCGCCCGGTTACCGACTTATGGACTCTATACCGTCCGGGTATGGTGGTGTCGAAGGTTGGCCATTTCGTCCAGCAGGAGAGAGATTCGCAAGTCCAACCGAAATCTCTCATCATTCAGTCCTGTGACTCTTCGGCCGACCCCGACATTGATATTATCATAACCATGCCACATAAACCAACTTTCGGGTCAGACGACACCTCTAGCGATACTCTTCTAGACATCACTAAAGAGTATGCGAAAACAGGTACTGTCGTATTTCCCCTCCAACCTCCATGCGTTACACTCTTTCAACAGGGCTTTAAACAATGACACAGGGCTGCCGTACTACCCTCACTCGGATACTTCAAAATCCCGTACATCTGGCTTCTCGCATTGTGCATCCGAAAGAATGATTTCCTTGATGAACTACAGTTATTGGACTGTAGGGATTTCCAGTCAAAGACCAGTCCACAGTGTCCGGTGGTTTTTCCTGGTCTGATTTTGAAAGTCTAATGGTTAAGATTCGAAACATCAAATCGCATGTTTTCAAGGACGGTGAGTGGGTGACTGTTAAAGATATTCACGGGGGTGCATTCATGTAGCCCGCGACAAAACGTATTCGTTTTGTTAATCATCATCTCAATGATGACGTTGCAAATCATCATATCCAAACCAAAACAGTACCTCCATTCGAACGTTCCTGGTTGGTTGAGACGAGGAATTCGGAGGAAATCAACCTCAGGGACAACAAGTACATCGTCCTAAATGCGGCTGGGGCTTCAGCGGGTGACGCTGTTTTGTCGCTAGATTCCGACATCCCCCGCACTGAATCTCAACAGTGCAATAATATACAGAGAGGCTTGCCAGACTTGAACAAAGAGCATGAAAAGGCAGCCAGTCCTGATGACGTATTCACCTTGTTCTGTACCAGTTCTATCCCGAGGCAGCGCGATGGCGATACATATAATGTGCCTCCGGGGAGTGTTTTGGTCGCTATGGATAACTGGGGGACTACTTCGGCCCATATGCGGGCAGATCTTACGTGTATGCCAGGGAAATCCGGGGAAACCAGTGGAAGAAGAGGAAGCGCAGCGAAGCCGAAGAAGATTAGGCCGGGCCCGATTTGGAGGGGGGAACAATCACTAGTTACGGTCTTTCGACACCACTTCTATCACAGGGCGAGATCAATAGCTATCCCCGGTTATGCGGCGTATCTGGAGGTCAAGTTGCATGATCGGTGTCCGGCGTGGGGAGAGAAGGGGGGCGCTGCCTAGTGGGATTATGCTCTTATGTTTTATAGCAGTAAATTATCGTATATCCTGCCTATGATCCAGTGTTATTTATAATAATACTATCTATCCCCCTCTACACACATTCTACTGCCTCACTGTAAAAATATTCCGGTAATTTCTGTCTCTATGGAGGGAGGATCGTTCTCACCAGCGCAATGCGATCCAAAATAGGGTTGTAGAGCTGTTGGTATGTACCAAACAAACTAGGCAGCAGGGAATATAACTCATGTAGAACACTCTCTTCTAATTGACAGATGGATCTTTGCTAAAGTTACCTTTTCAAGGTGTGATATAAAAAGAGAGTCACAGGAGAGCTAGTGCAAACATCCCTCTGGAGATGAGCCTTGCACTCCCAGGTCCCCTTCTCCCTCACCCCATATCCAGGAGTAGCTTTCGCTTTAAAATTATATATAAAGTATCAAATTTTAGTGAAAGATGAGAAATAGAATCTATAAGCCGCATCATGCGCGCGGTTTCCACACCACATCATTTCAATTGGTCAATCTACTTCTCCCCACCGCATCTCACAAGACACCAGAGAACTGGCAATTGGCTCGTTCAAAAGATGGCATGCTCAGCCTCTGCCTATGACCCGTCTTAGTATAAAATTTCAGCCAATGGCCACATGCCGGGAAATCGGGACAATCCCACTATCTCTGGGGAGAACTTGGCATGGTGTGACGGCTCACATATGATAGCTCATATTGCGGCCCAACACTACGGCAATGGATGATACATCACAAACACCATCCAGTCATGTCACCAACAATCCTCTTAAGAACCTCTTCATTACCTAGATAGATTTCCTCCTCTTCTTTCTTCTCCAGATTCGATATTCTCGTCGATGGCTACAATAGTTAGATAGGAATTCAGTTCGTTATTATCTACTATTCCGAGCCCGTGACACATGGTGAGAAACAGAGCAGAAGGAATGATGACCTCAATTCCCTGTTCCATTGATGGTGCATTACTTTGTTGAGGGGGTCAAGGTGGTGATGGTGAAAAGTGTTACAAAATGGACACAGGTGGAACTAATGTGGTGCATTTTATTGAGACTACTTTACTCAGGCTACTTACCCCTCTGCTTAGCCCCTGCTCAGTGATCAGCTCAGGGCACTTAGGGGTGTGCTCAGATCTGCTCAGTGAGTAAAAAGCAGTGAGGGGTGAGCACTAAAATGGAAAGAGAAAGCCTTCAAGCTGTCCAGAAAATCAAGTACATATGTGCCCCATACATACTACATGTACTAATATTATTCCTATTCTGCATTTACTCTGTACTCCATACACACCTTTTTGTTCTCTTTCCCACACTGACCATCCTTTCTTTTCACTATGGTTGAACTCAGAAAGCGCAAAGCATCTGCACAGCCTAATATCACGGAGACCAATAAGAGAGGCAAGAAAGAAGAGATACCTACCTCAGATCACCAGACAGGAAAAACAAACGATACCACAAACGCTGATTCACTTGCCGGAGTTCCCAATGTCGGCGACACCATTGCTCTGGACGGTTTCGGTGGCGAAATCCAGACAAATGATGGCACAAAAACGAATCTCAAAGAGCTTGTAGCTACAAGCAAATCTGGTGTTGTTCTATTTACTTATCCAAGAGCATCAACCCCTGGTTGTAAGTAGTGCAAGTTTGGTATTCCTATTTTGAGATGCCCAGTGGTTTACTGCAGAGAAACTCATTCCATGAAAGGCACAAAGCAAGCTTGTCTGTTTCGCGACAAGTACGGCCATTTGACATCAACTGGGCTATCAATTTACGGTCTTTCAACCGATTCGCCCAAGGCAAATACTACATTCAGGTTCAAGCAAACTTTACCCTATCCTCTCCTTTGCGACGCCAGCGCTGTATTGATTAGCGCCATTGGGTTCAAGAAAGTACCAAAGGGTACTATCAGAGGCGTCTTCTCTGTAGATAAACAAGGTAAGGTCTTGCTTCGCCAGGCCGGTGGTCCGGATGCGACAGTCGATGCTGTACAGAAACTGGTGCAGGTCGAAGGAACCCCCAAAACGGATGTTGAAGCACAGGCCAAGAATGAGAATTAGAGGGGAAAGGGAGTGGAGGAAGAGAAAAAATTAGACAAATCCCTGAACTAGTCAAACAAGCTCATGGATCATTCTGCATCTATCCCAACATCCTAGTATCCTTGGTATTCCAGTGAGATTCGCCAAATAGTGGTCTCCTTACATTGTTTAGTAGTATCCTGTCCTTTAGCTTCGAAATGGTTTTGATGTTTGGTCTTGACAATAATGCAGTGTTCATAATAATAATATGAATGGTAGATCAGAATGCTTAGAATTCACTGCATGCCTGTTCGCTGTAATAAGACTCCGTGTCGGGTGGAAATACTATTGTTCCGCTCGTGGCGTCGGCTATCAGCGCTTCCTAATGAATGTCCGCCGTATCACACTGCAAGTTACTGAACATATCTACTTTGGAGGCGGTTGAAAAAGGTAATGTTTTGACCGTTTGAATTGAATAGTCTTCTCTCTTATGTCGTACCTTTCTCGGCAAGCTGGGGGTGGCATTGCTGACTTGGTACATGTAGGTCAACATCTTGCCCATCATGGCTCGCGATATCTTGAAAGCAGCCAAATCCGCCTCGAACGCCATTGCCGTTCATAAGGTAAGATAATTCAGCCCTGGCTTGAATTGTGTAACTTCGGTTTCTGTCGAGCGCGCGGTTTTTTTTTTTTTTTTTTTTTTTTTTCCTTTTCCTAACGACTATCTTTCTAGAAATACACTGTCCAATCCTACGGAATCTGGGAACGTATCCGTCGCCTGCTGTCCATTGCGCCCGAACGATCCACCGGTGTCCCATTGAATGCTCATTATCGTCTTCCTACACCCGGAGGTCTTTCGCCTCTGACTTACGATGACCCCGTGACTGCGCCAGCCGGTGACATTGCCGACAACCCCTACTGGAAACGAGACGTCCGAAGAAACTACCCCAGGCTCAGCACTGTGAATCAGGCAGATGCTGTCGGTCTACTCACTGTTGGTAGCCAGGCTGCGCCGAAAGATGACGTCTTGCAGATTGGAGAAGCAGGGCAAAAACAACTGGTTTCTGTCAAGCAGGAAGGGGAGCAACGTGGTTTGGCAGCTCTTTTTGAGAAAGACAAGAAGGGCATTCAGGGTGTTCTTGGCCCTAATGGCCTGCCGCCGACGCCTTGTAATCTGAATGCATCGGCAACAAAGTACCAGCTTGACCACGACAATGGCTACCCTGAAGTGTATGTTGAATTCTCCCCCTCCCCACTGAACTCAAATGCTAACGTCTTTAAAAAACCAGGTATCCCTGCCGCACCTTTGTCTAATTGTGTTATAGGTTTTTCCTACAATGGACACATTTCTTTCTTCGATGAACGCGGCACGAATCTCATCATACCACTGTAGATTTCAATATATTTTACTCGGGGTTAGGAGCAAGAAGATGCTATTAGCATGCTCTGAATTACAAGATAGATAATACAATAGACACACAGGGAGAGGGAGAGAGAACCCGATCTTAATGTAGTCGGCTCACGATACATGCACGATAGATAATTGCATATCCATTCAGAGAGCTAAGAACGTTGATACAGGAATAAATGTGGTTATATCAGACAACGATCACACTTCCTTTTATGTTTTCGATGCACCTCTAATCAAAGGGGTTAGTCCGGGTACCCCACCATGTCAAGAACAAGCTCAGTCCAACTGTTTCGAAAGCTCTGCTAACGGCTCCCACAGCCACAGTATCTAGAGGTCGCTTCTCTGTAAATACCTGGCTGATGAACTGTTCTCGCGTGGTAGCAATGAAGAGGTCAGCATCGGTGACAAGTAACAATTGGCAAAGGACACGGGCAAACAACGCACACTTGGAGCGGAGCTGGCCATGAAGATCAAACTTCCCAAGTAGGCAGCACCCTTGTAGCTCAGTGTTCCAGTTGCATTGATCAAAGCTGCCACTCCGTACGTCTGGACAGCACTTCCGACAAAAGAACTGCCCCAGGCGGCTGCTGCTCCAGCAGCTTCTTTGGACTTGATGAATTCTTCTTTAGAATTGGCTGCCTGAGCACGGTGGTAGGTGTCACCGAATACCGGCGCAAGGATACCCAGAGAAGCTGTATGGGTGAAGACCGTACCCAGCGCAATGGCAGACGGCTTCACGGGAGGCAAGTCTTGATCATCATGTTTTAGCAACCATAGCTTTTCAGTCCATTGGAATACTCACAGTGAAGAGTTGTCATCTTGAAATATCAATTAAGTAGAGATGGATATATGTTATGGCCCTGATAAAAACGAATTTTCAGTAGTTAGTAGAAGGAATGGATAGAAATTGCAGCAGGAAACGAATGGGCTTTTGAAGGTGATATGGTATCGTCATCTTGGCAACCGGGTTCAGAAGTAGCTGGCAATGACGTCGTCATGATTGAAAGAGTACATCCTGTATATGGGAAATAGGAAGTAGAACTTGCTATGGAGTAATGCTACTCTGGGCCAATGATCGGGCTGAGTGGACGCGGACGGAAAGTAGATGGCAATGTGGGGGAAGATCGGAAATGCTTCAGAGGACGACATGACATCATTTCAAGGACGCAAGTACTCCGTAGTATGTAGCAGTAGCTTGTCAATCACGTGAACATCCTTGTTAATGTGAATTTCAATTCAATATGGAATGTTATGGAATTGCAAGGCCAAATTTGGACAAGAGAAATGACTGGGAACAATATGGATTTGAGACATCCGTGGCCAGGATAACGGTGGCCTGATGATGATTACGATAAGAAAAAAAAAAAAAAAAAAAAAAGCCCCTCTTCATGCATTTACCATCAACACTTGCACCATACCAGCCTTTGATTACACACGCACACACATAGTACACACACATTCCTTTAGAAGGTCTTGGTTTCATTTTTTTTTCTCTTTAATTCCCTTCCCTCCCCGCATCATTTGGTTTAGAACTCGTTCCTGCATGGAGGGTCACACTCCTAGCCCCGCAGCATCGGACTCGACTGATCCCTTCGATGTCAGCGAGTCTTTGGTCCCAATAAGGAAGCCACAGGAAGCTGGGAATAGCAGCGTGTCGTTTGATGGTCTTCTGAACGATTCTCTTCTCCTCAAGGAGGATCTTTCCGAGGGATGTGGAGGCAAACTCTGGCCGGCCGGGATGGTTCTGGCCAAGTATCTTCTGCGCCAACAACGGTCAGATCTCGCTAATAGAACTATGTCTGTAATATCTATCAATTTGTTTAATTTGATTATTTGCTGATCTTTTGAGGTAGTATTGAACTGGGAGCTGGTGGCGGCCTTGTCGGTTTGGCAGTAGCTCGCGGCTGCGTTGTTGGACCATCCCCGATTTACCTCACCGACCAAGAACCGATGCTTCCATTAATGGAAACGAATATCAAACTCAACAACCTCTCGCCGCTCGTTACACCTATGGTTTTGAACTGGGGAGAGCCGCTTCCTGATAATGTCCCTTCTCACCCAGCTGTTATATTGGCTGCTGACTGCGTTTACTTTGAACCGGCCTTCCCACTTCTTATAACGACGCTCCAAGAGCTAATTGGTCCCGACTCAATATGCTACTTTTGCTTTAAGAGACGTAGGCGAGCGGATCTTCGCTTTATGAAACTGGCAAAGAAAATATTCGATATCAGTGAAATCCAGGATGACCCCGACGCCGAGAGTTACAAGCGCGAAAACATCTTTCTGTATAAAATTCGCGCTAGAAATAGCGAAGCGGGTGGCAGATAAGGACTTGGTTTGAATAGATAACATTGTGAAGAAATGAAAGTAGAAAGGAGCTTGGTCTAGCAACTAGTCACAGCTTATTCGATTTACGGCACAGAAACAAAGAAGATGAGGGAGAGAACAGAAAAGAAGGATACTGCATAGAAGAAAGCATTGGAAGATATGTGATTCCATTCCAGAATTCTATATATACAACCAAGTGATGTGTGAAATTACTTACAACTTCAGTGTATCACCACTATTTCTTGTGCCTGCCCCATCAACCTTGCTACCATGGATATCTGTAATCTCACCCTGTTTTCCTATGACCTTGACACCTCCCTGCTTCAGGTCTGACGCGAGTTGTTGTTTTTCAGCTGCTTTACTGGACCGTTGGTTGGTGTGTCCAGCGCCAGCCTTTTTCTGTTTCTTCTGCTGTCGTCTCAACTTGGCCTTGTCCTCGCGGGTCATTTCGTCTTTGGCAACGGATGCTCCTGTCTTCAACACAACCTCTCCAGTAGCTTTACCGTCGCTACCAGGAGCATAGATCTCCTGCGGAGCAAGGGCTGCCAAATCTTTCACAGCACCACTAACAGTTGGTCGCGCTTCCTCCATCATGACTGTCGACACATCCGTAATGACGTTGATGTTTGCTTGAGGAGCCTTTGGCTTGTAATGCCAATTAGAAAGAGTATCCAATTGACTACTGATCTCCTTCCACAAGTTCGTGATTTCAGCATGTTCCTTCACCAACTTTTGGTTTTTAGGGTCGACATAATTTGGATCAGTAGCACGAAGATGGTCAGCTTCGTACATTTCAGCAAGACTTTGCTGAGGCTTCGTGTCCTCCAACTCGAATCTTGGCTTCCGCGCATCTTGGGCATCTGAAGTGCCAGGACGGCGACGGATGATTTCATCAAACTCCTTGGCTAGAATGCGGCGCTTTACCAAGTCCTCAATGCTTTCAGAGACTTCTGTCGTAACAACAGGCACCGGCTTCCCGATCCGCTCAAAATCAAGATCTTCCTCAATCAATGAGTTCACGGGTCTCTCAGCTGCCCTGGCTTCACCAGAGAGCATCCATTCCTTCTTGGCGACATTGGCGGCTTCAAGTCGACGTATCTCGTCCGCAATGTGTGCCCGTTGTTTCTCATGCGTTGACCTTTGGGTTCTAGGGTCTCCATTGTCGTCGGCAGAGACCTCATCATCCGAAGGCTCGTCTTCGAATAAATCGCGGCGCACATCAGCCATTGCACGATCCACATCGTTATCGAGGTTAGCCGTATCAGGTTGCGTCTTTGGGAGCGGGCGTGCCTTCTTTGTTGTGACCTTTCGGGGAGGCGGTGCGAAGAAGTCGGCGTATTTGATATCGCTAGTGTCAATCCAACCAGCGCCGTCTCCACCGTCGGCACCTGCACCGTCACCGTCCTCCTCCGAATCCGAATCACCTTGCAAGTTTGCGTTCCCAAACGTAGGTCCCTCTTCGTCACTACTATCGCTCATTTCATCTTCCGTTCCGTTTCCCCTCGATAAGCCTTTTGAAACGGGCATTGCATTTCCCGAAACAAGGGGGTTCGCATGCCAATCGATCTCTTCATCATCGCTATCGACCTCTTCGGTCGGTCCACCTCTGAGGTCCTCCCTTTCGAAAGCTTCAGCTTGCGCATTGAAGTCATCTATCGAAAAGAAACCATCATTCAACCCGAAACGATCTTCCGTATATGTGTCGTGTTTACTTTCGTCATCAGATCTAGCGGAAGCAGCATCTTCATCAGACTCCTCATCAATCTCATCCCCAGTATTCAATTCACTGTCAGGAGGGTCATTATGCTCTGATCCAGGGTCCATGTCAATGCCATCATCGTGGTCGATTACCGACTCTTTTTCAGAGTCCTCTATTGAGTCGTGTCCAGGTCCTTCGGACTCGGAAACCGAACCGGCAAGATTGGCTGAAGGGGCTCGCGCCGATTTCCCAGCATGGATACTATCGCGCTCTATTTCTTTGCTAGTTGAATCAAGAATTCGGGTGGCTTGCTCCCATATTTGGTCCGATGTAAATCCTTCCACATACAACTGCTTCAACTGCAAGACCCGATCCGCTTGGTCTTGTCTGGCCTCGGATCTCTTGCGTTTTCTGGTGCTCTGCAGTCGAGATGTCTGTGAATTGTTGACGGATAATGCGATTGTGTCAAAGAAATACTTGGTCGATCCAGCTATAGCACCATGCAATTCTGTTGTTGGACGGAGAAAGGACCAAGGTGTAGACAGCGTCGAGTGAAGGGGCTCAATTGGGGTTGACCCTTCAATGATATTTGGAAGCGAGCGGCTCATCATTCAATATTAACAGTCAAAGATCCGCCTGCTCAGGAGCAAATAAAGGGTCGAGTCTGAGAAGGTAGGTCTCCAAAAAAAAATCGGGAGGCTAAAGAAGGGCCGGGAAAAAAAAAAAAAAAAAAAGTTTGCGACAGTTAAGCAGGCGGTCAGGGTGGCGGTGAGAAGACATGTCTACTGAATTTCTTAACTTATGCATATTTATGACAGACCACACAGGATGACAAGAACTGTACGATTGTGGATTGTGCTAAACTGAAGTTCCGAAACACGTATTAGTATGCATAAACGCGTATTCGCGCGATATTAGCAGCAGAGACATTATGAGAAGCTAAAAAGTGGCGAATATCTATTATGCTAATGACGCACATAGAGATCAGGTAGGTATGGAGAAAGAAAAAGAATCGAAAGATAAAAAGTAATTCTGGGAAGGTTGCAATGCTGCAATGGTAATAATAATGAAGACAGTCCTGTCGCATCTGATCTAATCTCCACATGGGCGTCTTACCGGCTGACGGCACAAAAAGGTGACTGACACTAGTTGACATTGCAGTGGAATCCATAATTGTGATATGACCCTGGAGAACAAAAGCGATATTTGATCTATTATCATCATCACCACCATCATCATCATCATAATGAGACACATTCACTATCTCGAGTCACAATTACCTGCATGAACAACGTCACTTCATTGAAACCGTGGTGTCTACGATTGCGGAAAACCATAGAACCAGCATACTTGGGGATAGGCAAGTCTATGCATGCAAAACAATACCCTGGTTTATGTACTCCTACAGTGTGGAAGAGCGGCGGCCTTTATTTCCTGGGGTTTGATTGTCCGCAAAATGTTCAACGTCACTGTGACGACAGGTCCGGTCCTACACAGGTTACTCACGAAATGAGAATGATATAAATCGACGAGCAGCCTGCTCTTTTCTATTCACGACATGCTTCAATTCTTCAGTTACAAGCACTTCAAATCTACCAGTCGCCAACAAAGTTGAGGAACAAATCATTATCGAACGTACAAGGCCGGAAGACATAGCACAATGGCATCTCAATTTCAGCCTGGTAAGTGCAACTCGCCCGAATGACAGGAAATGCATCGGCTCAAAAAGAACCCTGCAGGCCATCGTGTTCCTATCCAGCACCTAGAGAAGCCTGGATTACAGGGAGATCTAAAAGAAGCCCCTGTGTCCACTCATCTTCCGACAGAGGATGGTGGATACCAACTTTATAAGGCAGCTGGAAAGCTGGATGGTAAAAGAGCCATTATTACTGGTGGTGACTCGGGAATCGGGCGCGCCATTGCTCTGCTCTTTGCGATGGAAGGAGCGTCGAGTCTCATCGTGTATTTGCCAGAGGAAGAAAAAGATGCACAGGAAACCAAGAAACAGGTTCAAGAAATCGGCCGTGAATGCCATTGCTTGGCTATTGATCTTCGAAAAAAGGAGAACTGCAAAAAGGTAATTGATGTGGCTTTGAAATCCCTTAGTGGGATCGACATACTTGTCAACAATGCTGCATTTCAGCACATGCTTAGCGATATTAGTGAATTGTCCGAGTAAGTATGAAATGGCTATATTCTTGACGGAAACGATGCTGACAGGTAGATAGGGATCAGTGGGAAAGGACTTTCGATACCAACATTCATCCGTTCTTTTACCTTTCCAAGTACGCCCTGCCTCACATGAAAAGGGGCTCAACTATCATCAATTGCTCTTCGGTTAACCATTACATCGGTCGACCTGATCTCCTTGATTATACGTCTACCAAGGGAGCTATTGTAGCGTTCACGCGAGGTTTGTCCAACCAACAAGTTGGCAAAGGCATAAGAGTCAATTGTGTCTGCCCTGGTCCAAGTATGTCCCTGACTACCTAGCTGAAATAGATAGACATGTTGACCAAGTCTTCTAGTCTGGACCCCTCTTATTCCTTCAACAATGCATACGTCTGCAATGGAGCAGTTTCACGTAGTGCCCATCGGTCGTCCAGGACAGCCCAGTGAAGTCGCTACATGTTTCGTTTTTCTTGCAAGTCAAGACAGCAGCTTCATGTCCGGCCAATGCTTGCACCCCAACGGTGGCGTCGTGGTTAATGGATAGTCGGAATTGAGATAGATTATGCATAATTGAAAATACATCTATGTTCAAAGCTAAACTCTTCAAGCCATGCAATGAAGTTAAGATGTAAAAGAAGCACGGAATATGCTATAGATCTGATTCGGATGCAATGATAACAGGATGTTTCCATCATTCAATAATTTCAAGGCAATACATCCACTAGATGCCCCCGCTATAACCGGTGTTTCTTAAATCTTTTTAATAGTGTACACAGTTGTCTAAACGCTGCAGTGTCTCATAACGAATTAAGAAGGAAACTAACGACGGTACCACATGCGTGTGATTCTTGTGTGCCTCATTTTCTTTTGAAGCTGGAAAATCCCATACATCAAAGCCTCGGATGTAGGTGGGCCTTGAAAATGCAAGTTAGCGTTGAAGTCCATTTATGTGAAAGGGTCAATTGGCACAAACATCCTGGAACATAGATATCAACAGGCACGATTCTATCACAGCCTCGGACAACCGAGTAGCTGTAGTGATAGTAACCACCACCATTTGCACAACTACCCATGCTAATAACCCAGCGCGGGTCAGGCATCTGGTCATAAACTTGCCTAAGAGCAGGTGCCATCTTGTTCGTCAATGTACCGGCGACAATCATGACGTCTGACTGACGAGGCGAAGCTCGGAAAATAATTCCCAGGCGGTCTTGATCGTATCTAGGAGTTGACAAATGCATCATCTCAAGAGCGCAACATGCAAGTCCGAATGTCATCGGCCACAGGGAACTCTGGCGAGCCCAGTTGGTCACCTGATCGAGAGTAGTTCTAAGGTCCACGGGAAGAGCGGTTAGTGTCCAATAGAACACTAGGGTCTGAATGTCGTTGGGAACACAAACAGGACATATTGCATCGCACCCTCCTTCTTCTCCTGACTCGGCAAAGGCACCTCCCTTCGCACCTTGCCAGATGCCGTGAGTGACTGGCCCGAGTGCCCTTGACGCTCAAGTGCAGTGGCCGACTTGCTCGAGGACATCGACAGGGATGCTGTTGACTGAATGTGAAAGCCCGGGGTGAGGCATGTGCGCACTGAAACTCTTGTCAGCAGAACCTCAGTGAAGTCGAAGGACAAAGTGCTCACCAGAAAAAGCGCCAGGAATGGCGCGCTTTGGTAGATGCAACATGGCCAATTCCCTTTATGAGTTAATTGAACAACTCCTTTTTAAAACTGAGTAAAGACCTATTCCGAGGCTCTGTCGGCGTTGAAGCACTGGTGGCAATGAATGATAGTTGAAGAAAGACACTGCGGGCTTGCGGTTCCCTTGTCACTAACGGGTTTTCATGTGACAATACGCTTGCTTGTGAATGGCCAAAGACAGCTGATCATGACTGTTTCGGTGTAACGTATTGTAATAGATTTGAAATTTAGAATACATAATGCTGTTCCACCTTGTAAGTACAATTCAAGCCTTTATCATTGGGCGCCATCCATTAGCTAAGCTGTCCCCATGTAGGTACTCTTGAGTACTATACCTCTTCCAACATTTGAAGAGTTAGTTCTTTTTCATCCAATATACCCATTAGATTACTACTGCTTCTTCCAGAAGAGGCTTATCGCCCCGAACTTCGTAATTTTGCGAAAAAAAAAAAAAAAAAAAAGGCCATCTCTTGGAAATCTGAGAATGATAAATGGCATCCCAGGATTTCGGTCATTGAAATGATCATTGTCAGCATGTCTAAAACAAGAATGAAAGAACCTGAATCTGCAGCCTGCTTTACAGCATTCCGAAATATTGTCTGGATGCTTTTACCGGTATAATGCAGAATCCGTATGTTCTAAGGCAAAATACAGAGATCAGCTGTACGGAGTACTCTGTGCTTGATAAAGGATAAGTAAATGCTCACCGCCTTCGGCACGACGCCTAATTTTAACCCGTACAAGTGTACCTCCAAAATAATTCAGATACACCTATTATTGGAATTCCAATCCGCTCGATAAACCGACTTCGATCCCAAATGCCAGGTTCTATGCGCTGGGATAATATAATTTGAATGGCGGTTTAATTTCGCAGTCATTCTTTCCAGGGTCGACGCGATGTTCGTACCTAAGGCGACCGCTTCTCTGCGCAGTTCGCGAAGGCGTCAGCGGACAAGCTCTGGCGAATCCATCAAACAACACAAAGCCAAAAGGCAGCGATCCGCCCAGGAAAATGTCGAGTCTGAGTTAGAGAATGATAGGATCGAGCGCGACTATCAACGTGAATCCGTCGGCCTGCACGTGTCTGAATCGGGTAAAGCCAAACCTGAGACTACTGAAAATACAGGAACCCAAAAGCAGATTGCGATCAGGGGTCCAAAAAAATCTGACAAGCGAGATGATGATAATGACATCGACGGAGCAGTTGTTCTTGTTGGTCTTCCCATATTCCTGTTTTCTCTAGATTATACCCGGTATTGACTGAATGTGCAGTCAAGGACAAATCTTTACACAGTTTCACAATTGCCCGCCTTGCCGGACCAAATACGCGAATCACAATCAGGTACGCCGCAAATTCCTTCGCATGATACATTTGTTGCTAACCCAATCAACAGGGCATTTCGCATGCTCCTTCGGGACCGGCCACGGATATGCATTAGTACTGACACAATCACATGCTGTCATCTGGCCTTACTCGAGTTCCGCTTCGTCACCATCCCCAGCTGAAGTTTTCACCCTATCAGTGCCTGAGTCCTGCAGAAATACCACCGCAGAAGCACCTCTTGGGGTCCTTTTATCGACTGCTACAGCCGGCCCTCCAGGCTTAATGGTGATCATACCTTCCACTGGGAAAATAGCTTACTGGGAAACCGTGTCGAGCGCCACCTCGTTGGGACTATCCAGACATAAACAGAATGGACTGCAGGGTTCTATCTCAGGCTTGTTGTATGGGGAGCATGTCACAGAGGTGGTCAACGGGGAACCCTCTGGTGTTATTGCAACGCTTTCATCAGGAAGAGTCGCTCAGATAACTGTCAGGAGCTCGCAGGGAAAGCCGACAATTGTTTCTAATTTTCTACGGAATTCAACAAATGGCAGCATGGGGCTCCTGGGCGGTATCAGGAACGCTCTGGCAGGTGGCTTCTGGCGAAAAGAGGTTGCTGCGGCAAGACCCGGGATATCTCGTCAACGCGGGCAGCGTGATATCTTAGTTGCTACGACGAACGGTCTTGTGGAAGTCTGGGATACGCACTGGAGCAATGGCAGCATCTTGAGAACGCAATTCGACATCAGGCAGCATTTGGCCGAGTCTCTTGGTCCAAAGTTGGCAAATGAATCTGGTGATCATACCCTCAAGATTCTTGACTTAGCTTCCGGTGCTGGCAATGACAGTAATATGCGCGGGTCACAAGCCCCCGAAACAGAAAAGCGGCCACTTTACTTCGTTGTGGAACTGCCGCAAGGACCTAATTCCACAAGCTTATGGGTAATTCGAATCATCTTATCTGACGACGGACGTGTTTTGTCAACTCGCCTCATAGACTTACACCATACCCGATCAGGCTCAAATGAGTCAAAGCTACGGCTATTCGTTTCGAAACCCGGCGATACGGGCTTTATCGTCATTGGACAATCTATCATTGTATTGTCGTTGGCCCAATTTGATGACACAATAGCACCGCAAGACTCGCACCCACTGCCTTCGCTTTTCTGTGACAGAATTGATCTTCGAACCGGCCACGAGTATGAAATACTAGGCAGCGGCTTTGAGGAGGCAGCCCACCATAATCCGTTACCTGCATGTTTTGTAATGGTCAGGGGATTCGGGGTTGTGCGCGTCTCAGCAGTGCCTCGCCGGTATGGTGCCGGCGGAGAACATGTGACAACGGCCAAACATAAACTTGAACAAGCTGTGTTTTATGGGACTATGTTAAGAAATCCGTTGAATTTGGCCAGTAGAGGAGGCTTGGATTTCCCTGTCGATGAATTGGAGCAAGCGGCTCTCGAAATTTGCAGGGAATTACTGCAGTCAAGTTCAAAATACATTCCATCGTCCGGTATCCCACTTGATCAGAATTTACGATCACGAGCAAAGGCCCTAGATGATCTCGCATCTTTGCTTACGCAGCGTGGCTTACCTTTCAATAATCTAACACAATGGGAACTCTTATGGGGGGCCGAAAAGCTCGCTGCCCAGAGGGCCATGTGGAAAATAGAGGGAGATTTGAGGAAGAACGCTGATGAGCCAACTTTCTTGTCTCGTGTCATCGATCAGATGAGCGAAAAGTTTAAGACGAAGTTCGATTCACGGCATAGTGATACTGATTACGTCCGCCATTGGTTCCTTCACGATACGCACAGAATGGAACATATCATCCCATGGATTTTTAACGCCATAAAACCCCAGAAAGGCCAATCAAAGCAAGGACGGAAGATGGCGGAGCAAATATTCCAAGCCAGTGAGTTCTCACTCGCAGTATTGGAAACAGCTTTCCGGTTTCGAGATGAGCATGCTAGTCTCTATGGCCTTAACGAAGAGTTTCTCGAGGACGGTGTTCTGGTCACCGGCTACGAGAATTTACCAGAACCTTGGACGTCCCATAATATGGCCTATGTTGAGACTGGGCACTTGTTAGATCTGGAGCTTGGGAGTTGCATGGCTTGGATCCAACAGACGATGTCCACTGTTGACGCGCCGCCAAATGATATTGTGGAAGACATCGCCAGAAACTGCGCTAGGCAACTTCGTGTCCTAAGCCAAATGCATGGCGAGCGAATCCGTTGGCTTTCGTCTCAAGGAGACCCCAAGCCAATGGACGAGATTGTCTCGGCTGAGCAGTCGCATGTCAAACAGCGCAGATGGCAATTATTCAAATTAGCCGGTATTGGGCAGCTTGACGATGCCATTAGTTTGGCAGAGAAATTTCGAGATATGAGCGCACTAGTGGAGCTCATAATTGAGCTCCAAGATCAAACGAAATGCCAGCTTTTCTCCGAAATCAATTCAGATGACCCCGATGCCGTTGTCCTCGACAAGGAATCTGGTGAGCTCGGCAGGAAAATCTCTCATTATTTCGAAAAATTTGGTGAATCTTGGGCAAATGCTTTCTTTTCCCGTCAGATTTCAATGGGTCAGTCGGGTGTGTTATTTGCCATGAGGAAGTTCCAGCCGTTTATCACTCGGTTTTTACGCAAGAACCCGGCTTATCAACGACTGAGTTGGATTAATGATGTTGTTGGTGAAAATGACTACGGCACCGCCGCTCAATGCTTGAAGAACTTGGCCATTGAGCAGGAATCCGATCTCTGGAGTCACCGTGTCGAGCTTTCTTTGGTGAAGCTTTCAAGTCTAGCCGCGTGGGAGAGCACAGGTTCAGCCCACGATTCCACACACCAGAGTGACATCAAGCACTTTGAAGACTACGCCGAACTAGACGCTGTTCAGGAAGTCATCCATGCACACATTACGCCGGCATTGCAAGATGCCATTGATCAAAAAGCTGAAATAGACCTAGCAGTAGAACAGTTTGGGAGGCATATTGCTGAACATAGGCCTTCGCTCCATGAGGTGCTTGCTAACGCGCTTACAAGGGTGGTTGCGCGAGAAGTGGTGGGTATTGACCAATTGGTTGATCTTTTGACGTTACTGGATACTACTCGGGCTCCTGATTATGAGCAAACCGAGCTTTCTGGGAAAGAGTTTTACTTGGCTCTGCGGGCTATACGTCTGGGGTGCTGCGGTCAAAGAGATCAGTCATATACTAGCGCTTTACAAAAGCTGGTGTGGCGGAGATGCATGATCAGGGATAGTTGGGAGGGCATGGGCACAACCGAGGGCTTGAGCAATGAAGCTCATGACACTGCACTGTGTCACACTCTGGTCTTGTGTCTAAAAGATCGTAAGTCTTCTCTCTCTCTCTCTCTTTTTTTTTTTTTTTTTTTGTGCTTGTCTCTGACCACGTTACAGAGCATGAACATGAAGATGATAGCTCTCTCTATGTCCCTATTTCGCCGGCAGATGTGATGCTGAGTGAACCAGAGTTGGATGTTCTCTGTTTGCAGTTTCGTTCAGAACAGAGAGCCCGGGTCGCTCGCGATCTCGTTAAAGAAAGTGAAACGTTCAGTCGATATATGGAATTGGGAAATCTAGAATTCTGGTTCAAGGATCTACTATCTTTTGCACGGATAGTTGCTGCATCCCCTGGCAGGGAAGATGACTGAGTCTACGTTTCCACTCCATGAATCTTGAATGCATGATCTTTCTCTTCCTCTGGTGTCGTGGGCCACTAGCATTGTTTAGGTTTAATTATTTGTAGTGGTAATCATCTTTCGTTTATCATTGAAGTGGTACCTACTTTCTAGAACGATTGCTCTGTTGAAAATTTGTGTTATTTTAGCTAAGGTCTACCCCGATTGAAAATATAACTTAAGGCAGCCTTAGGGGAAAGATCTTCATAAAAGTCTAATTAAATGATATTATCTAACTGACTCCTCTGGCTAAGCTTGCAGCATGGCACACTCTGGATAGCAGTGTAATTATGCAATTGTTAATAAAGATTTCTCAACACTTCCAGTTGACAGAATGATGAGGGAATTAGATGTAAAGTGCTTGTAGACGGTTGAAAGTCATGGTGATAGTCTCCTAATCTTAGGCATATAGTCCCTAAATATAGCAGGTTTCTGAAGTTATTATCCTTTAAATATTTAAGAGAAGATAAAAAAATTTTTTTTTTGTAAATTTCTGTATTTACTTTTTTTTTTAATGATATGATCTTGATCTCTTTTAATTTCTTAATTTAGCAATAATCCTACATGAGATTGGTGAATATCAGACTTGATTGGCTCTTAACTATGGGATAATTTAGAATTGTGTTATAACCTTAAAATATCGAGCATTTTGTTTTTAAGTAATTAGAGATTTATAATCATTTTCTTTTTTTATTGTTCTGCATTTATTGCAGTACAATGAATGCCTCTCTTTTTATAAGACTTTTTATTTTTGATTGCTTGAATATTGCCTGGGAATGCGATTTATTATAGGTAGTATACTTATATTGAGAGAAGATGTAATTATGATTGCGGAGGTTCGCTCCGCAGTCTACTGTAGCAACAAAAATTTCAAAGCTCAACCCTGATTCGTCACTCCAACTGTTATAGTAACGTGACTTGACATACAGTTGTCATTTGACACCACTTGTGCATTGCCTGTAGACGGTTGAAAGTCATGCTCATCTGAAGTCTGTATATGAGGATTTCTTCCAAGTATTATCTTATTCTAACTCTTCTATTCATTCCTATTTCATCAACCAGTCTTCGAAGCGGCGACGTATGTCTTTGGTGGTTAACTAAAGTGTACCACCATCGGCCTGGTATTACTCTAGATATTATATACCTCTTCTTAATATTATCAGATCTATAATCTATAATGAGATATTCATTATTAAACTAGACTTTAAAAAAAACAAAGGATCAGGTCTATTTCTACTATTATTTAGTTATTTGATTATTGGGGAGCCGGGCCTAATGAATATAATTTAGAAAATTATTTCTTTTTTTATATCAGTCTTTATAAAAGTCGCTATCTTTCGATGGCTCAATAAATTTCTTGCTCTTAAAGTATATTTATAATAAGGTAACTCGTATTAAATTAATTGGGTAGCTTTAATAATAATCATTTAATCTTAAATAGCAACTCTTAATCTTAAGGTTCTGAATAAGAGCATAAAAGGGGCTATTATTCCAAATAATCTAAAATAGTGGTTCTCTTATGTATAATTTTGCTATACATGATATATTGACTCTGAATAATATTTTTAAAAAAAAATATATATTGAAAAATGATTATCTATCAGCTTTTAAAGAAATACTATGATCTTCACTTAGTAGGTAGTTTAGCTACCACTCGCGGCGCCGTCCGCCAAACACTTATCCATGCTTGGTGGGCTGCATCAGATAATATCAATGCAATGAAAATCAGATTTCTAATTACCATTTTTATATCTACATTAATCAAGGGATATGAGATAAAAAGAGCCCATTTCTATAGGAATTTATTTTCACTCTATTATAGGAATATAGAATTTAGTTATTACCTGCATGCAATATTTGGGAGATATTTTCCTTATTATCCTGCTAATGCTGCTGCTTCCTACCCTGGCCCTGTTGCTTTTCCTTCTTATATGCCTACTTATATGGCATTTAGCGTCTTTAACAGTTAGATAACCAGTATTACTCAATGAGGCAGGACCTTTTTAGCCTGTGAGATCAAGACTTATTTCTTTGTCTGGCAGTAGTTAAAGTCAATTAACTTCTTTCTCTTAGTGGGCATTGGTCTCTGCTTGATATAGCCTGTCACTAAGAACTATATTAATATGCCCTTCAAGATGGGGAGAAAAAGCATCGAGAGCCTATCTGATATCCTTTAGACCGCTATACTTTCTTAATATCTCTCTGAAAGCACTGGATTGTCTTTGGTGAAGAGGTAATTGATGATGTAGATTAGATAGGATTTTCAGTAGGCCCGCCCTTTCTCTAAACCATATCTCTCGAGGCTTCTCATCATCCAAAGACAGCTTCTTTTTTAATGGATCCAAGATAATAGATATCAAAAGGATACATGCTATGTGATTCAAATGGAAATTGGATTATTTTGTCAGCAAATGCCCTTTATTGAAAACTAGGGACTTCTCCAAGGAATTCTCACCTCTTAAAAGTATTATATCCATCCTCTGCTGCCCCATAAGAGCATTGCCATGATAACGTAATCCACGGCCGAGTTGCGCACACGGCCGAGTTGCGCACCTTCGCCGCAATCAACATGATTTTTGAAGCTTTTCAACTACAAACACCATTTAATTAGGCCATTTAAAAGATGGAATGAATAACTATTTACTAGGGCACCTTCTGATAGTATGTCCAACAGTCCCACAGCAACTGCAGCGTGGTGGAGCGCGCTGATGAGTTACAGGTATAGGCTCATCAACCTGTGCATTAAGCTGTGTATCCAGCTGCTGAATGCGCTCACAACCTTCCTGTACAGACATAAAGAGATCAGTCCCTAGAGAACCATGTGTCCTTGCCTTCTTCTTCTTCTTTCGCTCATTTTCAGCACGCAGAACTTTGTTTTCTTGTAAAAGAAGAAGGTTCATATTCATTGCCATCTGCGCCGCCTGTTCAAGATGTTGAATATGAGAGATTGGACTGCTAGAAAGTGTTCTCTTCTTTTGAAGACTTCTCTGTAGGCTCCGAACCTTGCGATCAATTTGGCGAGGATTTTGAGGTGTTTGCAAAGCAGAGGAAATTGATCCTTCAGCTTCAATAAGAGGAGGTGTCGGCGTACGAAGTTGAAAAGTAATCTTTTTAAGAACCCGGCCTTTATCAAATGGCTTAAGACCAGCACCTGCAAAGCCATTGCATATATTCTTTCCAGTGAAGACCTGATCATGCGCAGGAGAATATAGATGCAGAAAATCCACTTTATCAATGTGGTTATTTCCAGCCACCATCATTGTCTCAACTAGTTTTCCATACGCGCGTTTAAGCGGCCCAAAAATACCAACATCAAGTGGCTGAAGAAGATGAGATGTATGTGGAGGCATACAAAGACAGATAATTGCATTCTCTTTGCAGAAATTGTCAAATTCTGCAGTTTGGTGACTTGAATGGCCATCAAGTATAAGCAACCGCTTTGCACCAGTTGAATATGGTTTGGAAAAAGGATCAAATACTTGCTTCAGCCACTTAAGGCCTATCTCATCTGTTGTCCACCCATTGGCGCTATTTGTAAGCTTCCAGGCTGGATGAAGATTAGGCTCTTGATACCAAGGAGCTTGGTGTTCTTTCCCTTTTAAGATAACCACTGGTGGTATGGAAATCCCTTTTGAGTTGATGCATTCAATGATAGTAACCCATTCACGGTTGCCCTGGATAACTGTACGAGGCCTTTCACTGCGTTCTACTGCAGTAATTACCTTAGATGTTGTACAGAGTCCCATTGCAAAGCCAGTTTCATCAAAATTCCAGATGTCATCTTCATGGATCCCATGTTCTTGAATAGCTGCATGTACAGTCTCAAACCACTGATTTAGGACTTTTGGATCTTCCTGCTTTGCACGCTGATATGTAATTCTCCGATTATATCTTGTTCGTAATTCAGGACGGCGCCTTATGAAGGAGGAGGCCCAATTGACTCCAATAGTTGCAGTAGAATCTTGTGTACATTTGTGAAGTAAGATCTGTGCCATCTCACGCAAATATTGTGGTTGTATTGAAAAACCTTGTTTATCTGCATCTAGCAATTGCTTGACAAGAGCTTCCTCTTCAAAATCTGTTAACTTGTGGCCACTGGCGCGTGTTTCTGATCGTGATTTCATTCCTTTAAGCCGATTGCGAAGGGTAGCTTCAGACACTCCAAAAACAGATGCAGCCTCTCGTTTTGATTGGATCTTTTTATTCTGAATGGCTGAGATAGCCATTTGCATTCGATTTTCTTTAGAAAGAGGCATTTTTGTATGAAGAATAGAGAAAAGCTGCATTGAAGAATATGGTCATGAAGAATTATTTGATGGGGGCGGAGAAGGTGCGCAACTCGGCCGTGTGCGCAACTCGGCCGTGGATTACGTTAGTGCTTAGCTTATATAATTTGAAAGGAATGCCATCAAGTGGTTGTAGAAAGTGGGTTATATATGGAGGGAAGGTAAAAAAGATGATTCAATATTTTTGGCATTTTCTATGAATTTGTATGTGAGATAGGATCCATGATTATCAAGAAGTAGTCAATATCCTACCAGTCTAATTCATATTAGTTAATAGATGAATTGATTGATAGATAGATTAATAGATTGATAAACTCGCCTGCTGCTGTCTCATGGAAGTATTGAATCCATACAAATGCCATCTCATCTGATGTGTAGCCAGACGGTGATGGATGAATACCTCGGGTTAATGGTAGATCAGCATGGGGTATATCAGTCTCTCATATGGCTTTTCCCTGATGGAATAATAAGGGAAGGGAGGATCAATCCATCTGCAGATATACACTCCAATATTATTATTAAACTTTATGAAAAAAATGGAGACTGATTTTTAACTTAGAAAATGGATTACTATCTTCTTTGCATGTCCCTGTCCCTCTAGGAACCCAATTTCATCAAAATTATAGATATCACCTGGTTAAATTTGATGTCAGCATATAGTGGCATCTACATGATCATACCAATCCTCAATAATAATAATACCCTAAGCATTTATGCATCTAAAATTTTATATTCATCAAGGAGACATTTAATAAAGCAATATGCCCAATTAAGGCCAACTTTAGTGATTTTAGTCAGGTATTGGTATGACTGCGCTGAAAGAATGAATTTGTGCATTTCTCAACTTCTTAGGCATTGAAAGAGCATTCTACCTTATCTAGCTGACAGATCCAGTTCTGGAGGGAATTATCTTGGTGTTTATTAAGAGTATAATTGATAGATTGTATTTAGAACTTGGAAGGAACCCCTTTCAGACATTGATGGAGGCTTTGATAGTCAACATCAAATTCACACACAATTTCACTAGTTTTTAGATTCTGAATGCGTCTGTGTATGATGGTAGCCTTTTGAATTCAATCCTCGGTTTCTTTGGATGCTTTAGGCATAGTGATGGTTGGAAAATGATGATCTAAAAAAAGTAGTCATGTTGGAATGAAAATTTTGTTTTGCAGTGATATTGTCGTACCGGTGTAGCCTACCTAATATAGTATGGAGAAGAAGAAGAAATAGTGGGTATAGAGCTGTAAGTCCTAACCCAGCCCTAGCACTGATGCAGTAACTTACGTCATATTGCCCATGATAATAGATTTTATAAAATAGGTGTCGTATAAAGAAATCTGAACTAGGACAATTTATACTACTTTATTCCTTGAAGAATATAGTATTAAAATCACTTATGGATTTGATCATATATATATATTCTTAGGATACTTAAGACATAGAATCTAGCTTTACTATGCCCAAAAGGCATAGTGGTTGATAGGAATTCATGATTAAATAAAATATACAAAACTAGCATATCATTGTTATTGACATATCAGTGTGGTCCGCCCACACTTCGCCTGTGGGCGGGCGTAGTCGCGAGTAGACATTGCTTGGGGGTGGTCAGCATGCTTGTCCCAAATAGGCTTAGTATGATGATTAATATTGTTTATTTAAAATAGTTTAAATGCATTCTTACTACCCAATATATATATAACTCTAATGAGTGGAGCTGAAGTTATGGCTGGTAAAGCTAAAAACAGCTCTCAATCTATCTCTTCTCTCTAATAGATATGGCCTAAATTTGAGGATTAATTATAAAGATGAGAAATAAGTTTAAAGTTAATATCAATTGACTAAATGTAGATTACTTAAAGAGAAATTACATGATTTCTTGAATTATTAGAATTGCACACCAGTAACTTAGCATGTATTTAAGAGATAAGGCTTTGGATCTCTATATACAGCCTAATTAGATATTTTAGTTGTTCATCATCATTTTTAAGATGCTAAATAGTGGTTAAGATAAATAATAAATTCTACAGCCTCTATATAAAGCCTACAGACAGATTCTTAGAATTTTTTATAAACGTAAGAATTATTATTAAAGTTGAATTATATGCTCAATAGAAGAGTGTAGAAGTTAAGAATTCTCTATTAAAGATCAAAAAAATCCTTTGGTGATTTTATTATATATGTACTATTATTCAGTTGCTTTAATGCTAATAAAAATGAAATAAATAATAAAAAAATAGTTCTTTTTATATATTAAGAATAAGGATCTGCAGCTACATTTTCATAATTTTTAATTCTTATGCAGAGGCAGAGAGTAAAGCAATATCGAAAAAGAGATTTTATACTCTTTTAACTGCTTTGATTAATATGGAGTAGATAGCTACACTTTTTCCAAGTACTACTGTAGAAATACTGTGGTGACAAGATAATCTGAGATACTTCCCTTCTCCATCACTTTGACTGCCTTCTATCTACCTCAGTTACCCTCTAGAGATATACTTTCTGTATGAAGGCAGCAAAAAAGAAATTTCAACTATTATATCATTATAAATTCATCACTACATTAAGACTAGTTTGACTGAGCAGGTACATCTTATCTATAAGAGCCTATGTAATTTCCTTCCTTTCCTTTCTTTCTTCTCTTCATATTTGATTACTAGTATCAAGCTATTTTATAGATGAAGGAATTCATTATTTCTCTGTATAAAAATCAAGCCATCATATAAAGTGAAGATGATATTGGGGCAATTACATATAGTCTTAGATTATATTGATATAGAGTCTTTGAGGCAATGACTGGTACCTGAGTTATTATTACCAGCAGAATATGAGGCAATATTAATTGGCAAAATAAACGGATGCCTCAAACCTTTTCATATATACTTTATATTAACTGATATAGATCGTAATAATTCCATTATCTATTAACCGCAGAATATGTGAATCTAATAATAAGAGAGAAGTACTATGCCTTATTATACTCATTTTTATTTAAAAATAGAGAATCTGCAATCCGAATTTCCATTATTAACGATGTACTCTGTCTGTCTGTTTAATAGTGAGCGCTTCGGAACATTCAGATGTGCCACATTATAGCTAATATTAGGGACTTTACGAAATGTCATCAGTCACTAAATGCTCCTTTTCTAATAGGAGATATTAGAAAGCATACTTCTAAATAGAGCATGGTCAGAAGAGCACAATGTCTAGTAAGCACTAGGAATAAAAGATTAATATGGCGTAAGAAAGATCAGATTATAAGAATAAACCATTAATCTTAGCGTTAGTAATGGTGTATTTAAATCAAAAGTGAGAAATATTAGAATATGTCCTCAGAAGGCCTTTATCAAAGTATGAACAGGATATAAAATAGAAAGACTACTTAATAGAGAAGCAGAATCTTAAGTCTTAATAAAAAAGAAAGAAAGAAAATAAATATAGACTCTACAGCCCTAATTAAAGTGAAGAAAAACTATACAACTTACTTAAGTGAATATAGCTATATATATTGCCACAGCTTTCTACAGACATGCAGTAAAAAGGAGACTAGGGTAATTTGAATAGATTTATGGCAAATTAAATAAACTATTTATTATTAAATATATATGTGTTAGATTATATAGAATACAAGATAATATAAATGTGAGAGATTTAATGAGTTTAGATGTCAAAGGATTTTTTAAAGCAGAAGAGAAGGAGATAAAGAATAGACTATTATTCTAACTCGCATATATCTTCAAAGAAGAATCTAATTAACTGCCTCTTCTACAGGAGTCTATAATTATGCTAATTAGAAGATTAGATAGATCTATTATTAGCTACTAACATAGTCTCTTCTCTATAAGCAGTCTTTAGACGAATTGAAGGATTAATATAGAACTAGGTTGAGAAGATCTAATTACCTTTAAATGTTAGTTTGAAACCTTTATAGATTACACTGTTTTAAGCTGACTGGAGGTCTAGTGACTTTTTATTGATATATAGAAGTGAGTTTATAAAACTATTTAAATGACTTAATCTTCTATATTAACATGATTCACAGCAAGACAGAGGGAAGAGCTATAAGATTTACTCTAATGGATTCTTAAATAATTAAAGAGAAGGCAGACTTATACTTACTTGTAATATTAATTATGAATGGTGAGTTTTATATTATTAAGATTAAATATCTGAAATAGATGATATTAACAGAGAGAATCCAGCTGGATTTCATAAAGATATAATAATCAAAGACTGGAAGACTTATAGTGAAGTTGATCTAAGTACTCGTAGGATTCTTAATTTCTATTGAAAATTTATTAAACAATAGAGCCATGTATAGTCTGAAGGAACGGAGGCTGAAGGACTTATAGTAAAGGGTGGAGCTATCTAATGTTTTTATTAACTAGCAAACACTACAATATTTCAAAACTACTAAATAAATCAATGCCAGATAAGCTCACTGGGCTGAGTTTCTATTAAAATTCTGTTTGCTTATCCATTTCCATTGTAAGGAGAAAATTAAGTCACTAACAACGTTAAAAAAAACTACAGGATAAGATGGCTGAGTAAGGAATTAGATAATCAGATGGCTCAGCCATTTTTACCTTTTTAAAAGATGAACCATAACTACCTTCTATCTAGAGTTACCAGCCTCTATAGATCCTTTGCTAGAACAATATAAAGACTCGTTAAAACTAATATACATTAATAAGGATGAATTTAATGAAGGAAGTTCTTGCATCATATATTACCAGACAGAAGCCGAAATATTATATAAAATGGACTGCCAGGATTTGACAATAATCCTGAGTGATATCTAACTAGAATGTCGATTGAGTCTTCAAAGGGCAGATAAGTTGCTAGCAGTGCATTCAGATAACGATAAACCAGTTTAAGAACAGGCCTGTATTTTCAAGAAAGGGGGTAGATCTTGATTGTATTTACCTTTTCAATTAGATTTAGTATTAGGAGGGCATATGGATTATTACAGACCATTACTTATTGACATTTTCTTCTTTCCTTTTCTTCCTCATGCTAATTTAGTCCAATATAGCATTTTATGACCTTGCTTGTCAATAATGAGTGACAATGATTTAGAAGACATAGAACAGGACTTTAACTGTATTTTTTATAGCAGAGTAACCAGAGTCTAGATAAATTATTTAAAAATGTGTCTATACTATGTTGAGCATCTATAATTAAAAAAACAATTAGGAATATACTTAAGGAAATTTAGGAGTTAGCTGAGACAGGCATGATTAATAGCTATAAAGTCTATTATTTAAAATGATAATGTTACTAAATGAAGTCTTTTACTGAAGAAACATTAACAATTAACGCTGTTTAGGCTGCTGCTCTAAAGAAAGATTAGATTAGTAAATTAATAAGAAAAGAGATATATGTATTGTATTAGCTACATCTACTTTAATTAAAGAGAAGTGTATCAAGTTTTAATATATTTATGGAATAAAACTCTACATCTAGTCTAGCAACAAAAATTTTACAAAATTTGACTACTGCAATTGATTGGTAATGTAACTTGAAATACAGTTCCCATTTGACACCACCTGTGCACATACTTTACAATCCTCCAAAACCTATATATGAGGATTTCTCACAAGCTATTCTCTTACTCTAACTGCCTTCTGTTCATTCCTATTGCACAAACATCTTTGGAGTGGTTATGTATGTCTTTGGTGGTTGACTGAACACCATTGGCCTGGTCTAGATTCAAGACTGTCTTTTGTAATCTATATTATTAGCTTAAGGCTGATAACGACTTGCGGAGTCTGTTTATAAGCTTATTATAAATAAATCCTTTTGAATTATTAAGTTTCTTTATTTGGCCATATAATTTTCAAGTAAATGAAGAAATAAATCAATTAAATGATTGTATCTTAAGATTTTCTAAAGCAGGGAAAATGCTTTTCTTATGAGCTTATTAATAATTGGCCTTCATCTCTTATCAAGAGTTCTAAAGGCAGTAATTAGCAATTCGAACATCTAATCTATATTAATATCAATATAAGAGCAGAAAGTCCTTTCTAAGATAAATGCTTAATTGTCGATCAGATATTCCTGTACTACGAAAAATGTAATTATGGCTTTCATTTAATCACATTGAAAAAATTGATACTTACTTTAAATTTATAATACATCCCAATAAGCTAATTCTTAACTTCAGAGTCATATCTGATGGATAAATTAGAACCTTTTACGTTTATTAATTCCCTTCCCATTAAGGATTATACTAGAGTTTCTCTAATTTTTTTTTTTTAAATTTAATTGGACTGTTTCTTAAAGGACTTACTGGAGCTTTTCCTTTTTACAAAAAATATAATTTATTCATACCCTTTAAAGCGCTTTGAATCATGTAAATTCATTTATTTATCTAAATATCTGCTTAATAATTCAAATTGCTACTTAATAATTATCACCCAAGTCTCTATGGCCTGCAGTCATCATGTGGGAATAACTCTTCCATTGTCTATCACCTATAAACAGGCGATCAGATTAAGTAATAAAATCAATTATAAAGTATTATCTGTCTACTCCAACTTTATATAGGATCGTTAGATCTAATGGTTCCTAACCTAAATTATTTAAAATAAATTTTTACCAGGCATGTATTTGGCAGTCTATATCTATTTCTATATGTTAATGTTGAAGAAAATATTCTTAGAAAGGAATGAGCATGCAACTACAAATTTCTTTGTCAATTATTCCATAACAGAAGATATGTTTAAATCTATTATACACTTAAAAAATGTGAAGTTATTTGGAGATAATAATACAATTCAATATTTTATTAAGTTATACAACGTATTTCACAAGCGAGCCGGCCACCTCTGTAATTTCAACTATAATAAACAGAAAGGATAATACTTAGATGAAAATAAATCCAGATAGGACAATATTATTATTTAGTTATGTATCTTCATTTTGATCCAATAGCTTATAATACCAATAAAAAAAATATAAATAAATACAGCCATAGTCTATGTTGCCCGAAGAAATATATACTTAGAAGAATTACAAAGTCAATATATACAAGCATATTGTCTGATAATGATTATGTAGCATTTTTTGGCCGTTCTATATTCTGTTGTTGTTGACATATTGAGGTTGTAAAAACGATCATTTCGTATGCAATACAGAGGTGGCTGGCTCGCCTGTGGACCACATTATAAAAAAAGAGAATAATACCTAATAAACAAGGCATCAATCATATGTTTTGAAAAAAAATTATCAGTCTTTCCCCTCTTCATCCTAGAGTAATTGAGGTTATTATTTTATCAATGTGATTTTTCTATTACTGTGATGCAGCCACAGTAAAACTAGTGCACTGGTCTAAAGTAGATATATATATACATATGGTATCTATCCACAAATTAGGGGTCCTTCTGGCAATCAGCCTTCGGAGCTGACAGAACTGAGTATGAAATAAATAATCAATCAATCCATGTCCTACCTGTCGATATGCTTTGAAGAAGGTAAAATATTCTATATATATATTATATCAGATTATTATCAAGCTAGATGACTAGAATATGATTATTATGACCAGCAAACTGTTGAGTGTTATTAGCCGATTAAAAAGATAATATTATCTAGCAATAAATAGGTGTTAATACGCATTAAGGGTGGAAGGCAATGAGGAAGCAGACCGGGCAGCAAAGGCAGCAGCAGCAAGGACCCTTCCTACTAGCGGGGCCGAGCCCAGGGACAGATCTCCCTAGCCCACCTCTGGAGAGCCCAGACAGAGGCCACCAGCAAGGCCCGGAGGAAATGGCTCCAGGAGGCCTTAGCCAAGCGAGCACCAGCAGCCCAAAGAGCCTACAGGCCCCAGCGAGGCTGGAAGCTTGATCCCAAGGCCGCAAGGGGCCCCAAAGCCCTAGTCAGCCGATATTATCAGCTCAAACGAGGCCATGCAGCAATAGGGCCCTACCTCCAGAGAGTGCAAGCCCAGGACTCAGCAGCATGCCGAGGCTGCAGGACGCCCAAGGAATCAGTGTATCACCTGCTCCTGGAGTGCCAGAAGGGAGCAGTGCCCCGAAAAGCCCTCTTCAAGGGGCTCAAAGACGCAGGAGTCCCCAGGCCAGTCGCGGGAGAAAGACATCCAGAGGCAAGATTGTTTGGGGACCCTAGGGCAACCTCAGCCATCCTGCAGTTTCTACAGGACACTAGTATAGGCGCCAGACAAGCCCCAGAGGAGACCCAGAGGCAAGATGAATGGGGATGGGAGGAATTGGAGGAAGCAGAACAGATGGAAAACGGATAGGTGGGGGGGGGCCAGGCGGCCCGACAAGTATAGGAAGACGAGGAAGGCTAGGGAGGCACCCCCCTCCCCCGCCCCCCACATGCCTGAATGCCTAGGGTAGAAAGGCCCGATAATAGGCGAGGAACAGGCAATGACTAACCAACAACAGTGTACGTAAGCAATAGGAGGTAGGCCGTAGGCGTACCCATGGACTCGAACAGTCTGTCATAGCCCCAGGAGCTGGATACGGACTATAAACTTGATTAAATAATAATAATAATACGCATTAATGTCCTTTTAACATAAGAGGTAGTAGATTGCGGATTTTATTTGGAAATAATACGGTATAGACTTTACTATTTTATCAATAGACAGATAGACCAGTGATAGAGTTTATAAATGCTATATTTATAGGACTTGTTACTTAATATCTAGATTGTAATACAGTCAAACCTCGCCAACACGATCCCCGTGTAGCCGATAACCTCGCGTAGCCGATAACTTTCTGCGGGATGAATTCCACCCCATATAATTCAACCTCACGCTGCCACTAAACCCCGATCCCCGATATATCTGAAGCCATATCGTCTATCTGAAAAGCTCATCCTAGTGGAAACCTTACTGCTCAGCCAATCAAAATGCCACAATCGTCAAAGAGGTTGATTTCTGACGTCCAGCGGAAGGCACTGGGGGATTGGGCTCATAATCAGCCTCGCCGTCCAACACAGAAAGCCTGTATAGCATGGTTTTACGCTGAATACAATCACCGGTTAAGCCAACTACTGTCTCTGGTATTCTGAGCTCTCAATATCAATATCTTGATTCCAAATCAAATCCATCCACCTCTGGTCGCAAAGGCACTGGCCAGTGGAATGACCTCGAAAACATCCTCTATGAATGGCAGCATACACTCAATTTAAGGGGCGCATATATCAGTGGTGATATCCTTGTTGAAAAAGCACGCCAAATCTGGAATTCTTTACCTCAAATATCGCGGTCAACCACCACCCATATTCAGCAACGGATGGCTACACCGATTCAAGCAGCGATTCAATATCAAACAGCATACACATCACGGTGAAGCAGGCTCGGTTCCAGAAGAAGCTGAGGAAGAGATGAAGGCTATACGCACAATTGCAGGGGATTATAATGAGGATGATATATATAATATGGATGAAACAGGGCTTTTCTGGCGTATGCCCCCATCACAGAGCCTGTCTTCAGCCAATAGGCCTGGTGTCAAAAGGGATAAAAGCCGGGTCTCAATTATCTGCTGTGTTAATGCCTCCGGAACTGATCGATTGCCGATTTGGGTGATTGGTAAAGCGCGTATGCCACGAGCCCTCCGCAATATCAACATTCCTGTAATGGGAGCTGAGTGGCGATGGAATAAGAAGGCCTGGGTGGATCAAATTGTCATGCGAGAATGGCTATTAGCATTCTATAACCATATTGGCAAGCGAGCAGTTCTTCTTACTATGGATAATTTTGCTGCGCATCTAGCTGGGCTTGAATTAGCGCCACCACCACCGAATATACGCATTTGCTGGCTGCCAAAGAATTCAACTAGCCAGTATCAGCCTCTTGATCAAGGGATTATACAAAATCTCAAGATATATTACCGGAAACAATGGTTGAAATTCATTCTTTACCATTATGAATGCAATCAAGATCCACTACAGATTGTGACACTGTTGGATTGCATTCGCTGGCTTGTACGAGCTTGGAATCATGACATATTGAGTACAACAATCCTTGCCTGCTTCTATAAAAGCACATTGGTTCTTAATCCAGTGCAACTTCCAATTGAATCTCCAAATCTATCATCTCTTTATGGGCATGTACAGCAGTCTGGCCGCCTCTCGAACTGCATGGATATCGGAAACTTCCTAAACCCAGTGGAAGAGTCAGTGGATCTTATTGAGAGTGAGGAAGAGCTATCATCTGAGACTTTGCTTGAGCATTTGATTACAGGGGCTTCAAATACTGGAGATGTATATAATGATGATCAGGAGGATGATTCTCCGGAGCCAGCACCACTTCCAAAGCCTTTGGAAGCTCTGAATGCTGTGCGACTGCTTATTTCTTATATGGAAGGGCAGGATGTGTCTAGAGCATCTCTTCTTCGGTCTCTTGAACGCCTTGAACGAGACCTGGAGAGTGAGATAATCACATCGCGGACCCAGGGCACACTGGATGGTTGGCTTAGATAATCAATAGAACCTCAGTTTTGCGATATTCTCAGATAGCCGATATTTCATAGAGGGAAGAATTATATCGGCTAACCGGGGCCGCACTGTATACTATAAAAATTATATTAATGTCCATTTTGAAACAACTTAATTGTAATTTATGTTCTAAATGAGATTATGTGAATTCTAAAAAGCTCTTTATATTTTGTAAATAACAAAAATTCTATAAACAGGATTTACTGCATATTATAAGCTTTTTCATTTGAATATTTAATAGAATTATAATAAACTCTAGGAAGTTTATAGTATCTGCGTTAAATACTGTCATGACATGTAAATTAGCTCCTGGATTGGGTTTATCACATGCTTTTTGGATTAGGTTTATCCACACACATAAGCCCACTTTACCTCTTTCTTTTTCCTCTCCTATACTAGAATAGCTGAACATACACACCTATTTAATGGGATTCTTCTTCTCTTATGCTTAAGTCTTTTTTTTCCCCTTTATATTATATTTGCTGTGGATTACTGAATGGTGCAAAATTTTACAAATCATTCCATTAGTAGATAGCTCGTCAGCCTGAATTGGATTGAAAAAAAAAGAGAGAAGGGAGTAAGCAATAGCTATATATAGTCATGAACCCTAGTCAATCCTAGCATAAAGCCCAATCAGGAAGTCCACTACCAACATCACATATACACAGGCCACAACCACTTTATAGGTATAGTCTGGTTAGGTTTTATCATGCATTAATACTTCTATGAATATATAAAGTTTTGCTCATTTCAGAATGCAGTATGCAAACATTAAAGTACAGTCAGGAAATGGGGGTCATCAGCTATGCTTACTATATGAGGTTTAGCATGTGCTGTGGAACTGCATTTGAATATAGCAAGTACACAATGGCTGAACACCTGTATATAAAATATAATCATCTCCAGAGACTATCCATAGCAAATTAAGTGGGGTGGTGGTGCATCAAATGCAATCAGAATGCATTGGATTAAACTGAATATATTACTATAATTAATGCGGCTTTCCACCAGCGTTTTAAAAGAAAATATAGAATTTTTCTGAAATTGATAGTATTTAACCTGTGATTAGGGTAATAATAAATGCAGAACTCATAGAGAGCTAATTTGAATAATGATAGAAGAATCATGTCTTTAAGAATGATGAGATGAAGAGGTATAGATTAAAGAAAAATTATCTTCAAAATATCATGACTTTGCTTAGCTCTTCTTGTTAAAAAATATGATAATCAATTAGTATTAAGATATAAATGAGAATAGACAATTTTCTTATAGAATAAGCTTCTAGAACAGTTGGAAAAGTTGAAAAAAATCGTTATAACTTAATAAAGATAGAGTTTTGACTGAATATAGATGAAATCTAATAAAAAAACTTATTTATGTTGTAGTACGGCTTTAGTATGTTTAAATATAAACTGCAAAGATTATCTATAGATTAGGGGCTAGAGATAAATTAATGGCTTTGGGTTTTAAAAAATACAAGCTAATCTTCATCCAATTAAATTAATAGAAGAAGTCCATCTGAGATGTCTAAAAACAGTCTCTGTCCTCCATTGTTGCAGGGAATCCACTTAATAAGATTACAAATATAGAGATTGAAAACGTAGAGCTATCAAGAGCTATCTTTTAAGCAGAAAATTCGTTACCTTTACGCATTAAACGGGTATCAAAAATGAAATAAGGCTTCATTTAAGATAAAAAGAACTTAACTGGTCCTAAGGGTCAGTAAAGCTTAGAGAAAATGGAGGCTAGTGAATTGTCATCATCCAGATCACAGCAGTCGGCAAGGTGCAGTATCTGCAATAAGAAAGACCATATATAACCAATTAAAATATTCTTTCACAATGCAATAGGTTAAATATCTTGATAATATATTACCAAGTTGTGATGGTATTCAAATAATAGCGGCAGTGTAATGGTGTAACATGGCAGTACTGCTGCTATGATATATTATGGCTGTTTGGGATTACGATCAACCTAGTGATGTCTATCGTGCAAGAAGGAAAAAAGATGAGGAAAAAGGGAATGTTTGGATGTTTATACTGTTCGTTCCATACATCCCCCTCGCATTCCACGCAGGCCCTTTTGCCAAGTCATATCCTGAGGGTTCGTATGGGATCGTACGACAACCGCATATGGCTCATAGCTGCAGTACTGCAACAAACAATACTGCCACTATCATTTAATCTAGCCCAAAAAAAAAAAATGATAATAATAATAATTTTACCCCTCTAAGTCCTAGGCTAGTAGGGGGTCATTTTCTAAGGCCCCATCAAGTGAAGAGGAGGGGAGAGATTTAATTTTATAAAACCATAGCTCAAATTCAAATGCGCAAGTACTATTAAAAATTATTAATACTAGCTATTACAGTACAAGAGTATAATTGGTTTATAGTAATCCACATACAGTGACCTATCTATTTATACCGTTTAAATCATAGCTGTAGCAATATTGCAGATATATAGGAATTATAGCGTTTAAATTATTGATAAGAATATGAAGTAAGAAGTGTAGTGGGCTAGCAGCAATACTGCTGCAGTACCATCACATTACTTGGCTTGCATAGAATTGTGGCTGCTAGCTGCAGCCTATGATTTGAACATCAATTGCCAATGTTAAAAAGGCCTTGTAGATAAGGCTTTATATAACGTAATCGGTAAACGAGCTGGACATGACAAGATTAAGAGCTTGCTTTAAACACTAGAACTAAGTGTGATGGCTCAATCTTTATAGAGAGAGAATGATAGATTCTATCATCTATAAGATAGCTTGATACTAGAAATCAGACATGAAGAGAAGAAAAGAGAAGAAAGAAAGGTGGCAGGCTCTGGTAGATGAGCTACACCCACCACCCTGCGCTAGTATGAATACGGCGATGTGCTGCTCATGATGACGTCATAGCGAAACGTCAGGTCCGTCACACTGAGACAATTTTATTAACGATAGGAGTCAGATATATATCTGAAAACCCTGCAATAATTTAAGAAATTACAGGGGTATTCAGTTACTGTATACATAGCTCATTCAAATACAGTCTTGACCCATAAATATCGTAAAGACATGATATAATTGGTCTATGAAATGTACAAACATCCCATATTTTGAAACTACTTCAAGTTGTTTACTCTGTAAATTGACTGTATATTCAGTCAGCCATCAATCAGAGCAGCATTTTCAATAGGATAATAATTTGCTATCCAACATGCTTTGTCAAAATTCCATTTATGTAGAACTTCTTCTAGACCCTAAAATAGCACTCTTTTATTTAAATAGTTTTCTGGCTTCTTCCACATTAGATAGGTATAAGTCTAAAATAAAAATCTAAAAGATATTCAGGCTGCGCAAGCAGCAAAGACTTATGTGAATTAAATATTCATAAAATGCCGGGAGGAGCAGGGCCCCGGAGAACCCTCTTCAGGGACCTAAGGGAAGCTGGAGTACCCGGGCCAGCCACTGGGGAGGCCCACCCGGAGGCAAGGCTGTTTGGGAACCCTAGGGCTACCCCGGCCATCCTACGGTTCTAGAAGATACCGGCGGGGCAGCCAGAAAGACCCTGGGAAAGCCCGGAGCAAGTCCGGGCACAAGATGAATGGGGATGGGAAACACTAGAAGGGGCGGAGCAGGCAGAGACTAGTGGGGGGGCCAGGTGGCCCAACAAGTGAGGAAGACAAGGAGGGCATGGGGGATATCCCCCCCCCCCCCCCCCCCAGAGCCCAAATGCCCTGGGCGATGAGGCCGGATCGGGGCGAAGAACAGGCAAGAATGTTATTAAGTAGTAAACCCGAAAGGAGCAGGGGATTCTAAGGCTCGAACAGTCTGTCATAGCCCCAGGAGCTGGATACGGACTATAAAATTGAATAAATAAATAAATAAATAAAATATTCATAAAGAGTTAGAAGTGCATCTACTGTAGATCATAAATTAGAATAAATTCATGAATCCAAATACAAAATTGTGATATATTATTTATTGTCTTAATCTTTTTGGCTACCCAGGTTTCTATAAGCATCTTATTATCAAAGGCATAGCCTCTAGAGAATTCTTTATACCAACTAAAAAAGCTTAAATAGCTTTTTATAAGCTATAAGTCAATTTTTATCAGTATTCACCCTAGCACATCTTAATCTCATTCAGTATATCTAAAGCTAAAGCTAACATATCAGACTCTATTTTTATAGAAATCTTTAGTTGGTTATGGAAGTATATTTAGTGGCATCTAGTTGTTATGGGCTAAGCCCGTAGTGCTAATGACTAGCTATCACAGAAAAGATTTCGTTGAAGAACAGGAGAACGGATGTCCGGTCGGACAGCTTTATATACAAATGTACGCCGTGCGGGGTAGGTAGCCTGGTAACCCCTCCGATCATCTCTCCGAATAACATATCGTTTGTTCTACAGGCGCAGCCTGTGACACTAGTAGCATTCTAATTGGAAAAATGCAGATTTAGATTGAGAATAATTTAGTATACATGATAAGACATTACTTATACTTACTAACACTTAAAAGTAGTGAGTAGAAGAGAGTGCCTTTTTATATAATTTATAATTCTACAAATCTCCACTACTTCATTACAATAAAAAAATTTAAATAAATAGATGAAAAACTCATTAAATATCAAATATAGTAGATTAAGCACTTGCAGCCTTTTAACTTCTGAAATCACATATTCTCTAGAATCTCAAAAAATGTTACAAATGCCCTATGCTAGAATTTACTCATTTCAAAGTAGTTTCATACATATGTTCGTCTAATATGTCACATTTTGACTCATGATCTTTGCATTCGGCATGTTAATAGTCATATTGATCAATGAATTTTGGATTTGAGCAAAAAATGATACTTGATATACTAAACCTTCAATGGTTTTTTCCAATAAATTTCTAAAGTTTCTTGCTAAGCTCCTCTATTTAGCCGGCAAGATTGAATCTCACTACAAACTAGAAGTAAATTATCAATCGACTTAAAACGGAAAGGTGCCAGTAATTCCTTATAAGTCTTAATCTAGGTAGATGCTTTAATAATTTATATACTATAGTGCTACCTAGATAGTGAATACATATCATATATATTTTCTTCTTTATTAATTGCACTTCTCATGTCTCGGGAGCCTATTATTACATAGAAGTTATGTAATATGATGAATGGAACTCACAGCTAAGGGTTTTTCTTTTTTTCTTTACTTTTTATGTATTTAAGGCTGGATCTGGTCTTCTCTTTTCTTTTATACAAAAAGAGGGATCACGTGAAGCATGGTTGCTACTTGATGGCTTCTCTGATACTCAAAGAAAGTACTTTGCCAGTTGATAGGACAATGAATAGATGTGAAGCCTAAATACATGTAGAGTGCTGAAGATCAGGCCCATAGCCCCTAAGCTTGGGTATATGAAGCGCCAAAAGTCATGATCATGAGGGGCCAAAAGTATGCTCATAGAGGGCTGAGGATCTTCTAGGGGCACATAGCAACCTAACCTAAGTCTATAGAAAGCACGCACAGAATTACAGATTGACGCCGCTACAAGATCCTAGACTGTGTCAGTAACCATAAGATTACATCATCCAGAAGGGAAAGGAGGGCTCTATAAGCTGTCAGGAAGATATCAAAAAAGAAAAAGACTCGATAACAATGAACATTTGTTGGGGTAAGATGGTAGAATGGCCCACAAGTGGTCTGCAGCATCTGCAGTGACCAATTAATCAGCATGCTGGGAAAATAGCAAATGCATGATACATATAGGATATATTTTAGACAGGTAACACAAAATTCTTCTTGCTAAGTCATCGCAGAGCTGGAGCAAGTCCTAGAATCCATTCTAACCAGGCAAAAGGATTATGCAAAGCAGAAAGAGAATAATAATGAAATAAGGAAATAAATGACTAGTAATAATAGTAAAGATGATTCTGCACATGGAGAGTGTTCTTAATAATTAACGTATTCCACGGGCGAGCGGCGCGCACGAGCGAGCGGCGCCCTTTGTATTCCCATATAAAATGTGCTATTTTCAATGCTTGTATCTCAACAACAGCTGAATTATATGAAACTATACTAAATACGTTGCCTGTTTACTAGTATACAAAAAGGTATAGGCTATCGAAATTCGAGACTTACCAATGATTGTCTTAAATACACACTGTATCATAAAATACAGCGTAATTGATAGTAACTTGATAATCAGGTTATAACACTCTGCAAAATTTAGTATGCATAATATCTATAATACATAATTCCACCATATACAATATCATTCGAGAATTTCTTAAATTGCTGGAGATGTGAGCATTCAAAAATTGCGCATTTATATGGGAATACGAAGAGCGCCGCTCGCTCTTGCGCGCCGCTCGCCCGTGGAATACGTTATATAATAAATAATAGATTACATGACGTTGCTACAGATCAGCCATAAACCAATGGGAGTAAAAATAATTAGACCAGAGCAAATAAATTCACAGGTCACCAATAAATAAAAATAGAAAACCATCATTGAAGTCTATAAAGATATAATGAATATAATACTAAAGATAGCAGGGCCTTGTTATTAAACCAAATAGTATAATGCAGTAGAAAGCTCTAACTTGTATCTAAAAGTCATTGTATCTTCTTGGTCTGGATTGATTTATATTTTATGAAAACCCTGATGTATATTGGCTTTGATATCTTGATCTTAATCTTTTCATATGATAGTTTGTCAATCAGAGAGAGGGATTGAGTAAATATCCTTCTAATTTATTGAATTCAGTGATCAATGATTAATATAAAATCTTAGGCCTTCTTCTAGCTTCTTTATCATAAGAACAGGGGATGCAAATGAAGTAGACACAAAGATAATGAAATTCTTTTAGATTTTTTTTTAGTTTTTTTTTTAAAATATAGTTTTAAGCAGCTTCTATTTCCTTCAATAATTGACAACATAGTATATTAGACTGTAATCAACGGTCTTAGCTGCATCTGAATTCAGTTTTAGAATTAAAATAGTTTATTCTTTTTTATCTATAGAAGTGGTAGCCGATCTGATTTCTTTTAAAGAAGATAAACTGGGTTTCCCCTTGATCATCTCCTCTAAATAAATGATTAGGACCCTTCTATTCTATCTTTAGACCAATGACTGGCTTAATTTAATAGACATTTGAAATCTATATCTTTCTTTATAGTATAATAATGAAGTGCTGCTACTTCTAATATAGCTATATTAATCTTCTCAAGCGATTACTTATTTAATTTCCAGTATTAAGCTTTGTTTGTCTAGGGCTTCTGACTTTTGAATTAACTTTTTTCTCCTCTTCTTCCTTATATCTTTGTCTTATCGATATTATTCTATTACTGCAGACTTTTAATTATTATGCTCGGTATTATATTGATACTTTGGATCAAGAGTCAGTTATTTCAATGTTCCTTTAGTACCACTCTTCCAATGTTCAAGGGTGTTATGATTAGTTGGAATTTTCTCTACAATAATTTAGACCATATCAATGTTAATCATTAATATTAAATAGCATGATATAGTATTGGGACAGTTGTGATACATGATGTATAGACAGATATTCAGAGAAGGACCTTAGTATAATTAGAGAATATACTTAAATGCCTGACAATCCTAAAGGAAAGTATAATATATTATCACCTCCTCTTATAACCTTATATTTGCATCAATGTCTAAAGCTTTGTATTATACGACTTTATATCAATTTATAGATATTCATAATATTCTTAAATTTAAAAAAAAAATTGCATTTAGTCCCCCATATTAATTAATATGTTGACGTGTATGTAGAATTTATTATCTGCTGTAGAGCCAAGGAAATGAAAAATTTAATTAAATATAATTGCTCTAGAATTAGTAAGGTTGATATAAAGTATCTGTTCTAGAGAGGAACTAAATTATTGATTCTTTTTAATGCTCATAACTTCTTTAATTCCGACTTACGGTGGATTGGCCTCTATAAGAAAGTCTTAATAGCTAGTTTACTCACTCTTTGATTATATTATGATGATTTTGATGATAGAAATAAGATTGAAAAAGATGGTGTACTACTTAAGGATTGAATCCACTGCTACTGAACAGCTCAATAATATGTGTAGCTTACTGGTACATTGTATTATATAAGATTTACTACTTCACTATCTTTATTTTAGTCTTTTCTGATCTAAGTACTTATCTAACAATGTTAGATATATATCAGAGAATCCTCTAAATTTCCACTATGATACATAAAAAAATACACATTGCTGATGCAGTCCCTGGCACTAAGTCATTGTACAGTATTGAAGTGTTTCTAATATGGTAATGATTTGAGTTTTAGTATCCTAGGAAATATAGCGAGAAAATGCGTTGCTGTTGGAGATTATATTATATCAGACAGACTGTCTAGCACTAACTTAGCAGACCAATTAGAGTAAAGATAACCTATAATGTTATCTGTCTTTCTTTTTATCTATCTCTGCATAAGAACCAAAGGCCATAAAAATGTAACTACGGATCCTTTTATAATATTTATGAATTTATATTTATAAATAATATACGTTGATCCGCTAAGATTAAAGCAATTAAGAAATATATAATACCTATATTAGTTAAGACGTATCTTTAAACATTTGCAATTTTTATTAATGATTTTGATAGAACTACAAATGGATTGTAGAATTATTAAATTATCTTACTAAAAAGAAAAAATTATTTATATATTTTATTTTATATGAATTAGCATTTAAGAAAAAAAATTAGTGACTACATCAGTCTTTGACTATATAATGGCTTAAACTATTGAAGAAAGAAGTCTTATTGAGTTAATAGATAGCTATATATAAAAATAATTAATATAGAGAGGAAAGAAGAAAGAATTAACAATGAAGATTCTATTATCTAGTATTTATGGTTCTCTTGGGCTGCTAAGCTATAGAATAAGTCATAACGTGATTCTTATATATATATATATATGTATATATCCATTAATGTGCACATGTAACATTACCCTCCTCTCCAAAAAGGCCTATTCTTAAGTTAAGGCTCTGTTTAATTATTATCCGGATGTTTAAATAAATTATCATCCATTCTATAAATATATAACTAATGCTGTAGATAAAATAGCAATTCAGATTTATCTAGATATGCATTATAGAATTTCCTAATCTTTATAAAAACACTCCTAAAATCGCTTACTAATATCAATTAGGATTATATAACATAATTATTATTTTTTAAAAGCTAGAATTTATCTACTAATTCCTTACTGATCTGACATGGCATGGCATTAATAAATGGTAGCCTTTATACAGTTTATCAAGGGAGAAAACTTGATGTATTAACTTAGAAGCTCTAGTTTAAATACATAGTCAAACTTAAGTATAGGAAATAGACTCACTATCTGATTGTTTAGGCTTCTCACTTAGCGACCTTCAGTGCATTTCATTCCAGAGATAAACTAATATGTCAAAAGTCTTAACAAAGTCAGTTTTCTGGCAATGAATGACCATTTTCAAATGATTTTCTCAACATTTAACTAATAGATAGCACTTTAAATACATAATAAATGAAATTAGTATATCATCATCCCCTTGCATAGCTTGGATCCTATTAGGCATATAGGTTAAAGCTATCAATCGTACTCTGGGATATGGCCTCCCATGCAGTCACTGTAGCCTCTTTAAATTGAGTCTAATCAATCGTAAGCCTTCCCCCCCCCCTGATAGAGCTGAGGATAGAGCTTAAAAGCTTCTTCTTTAGAAGATTTAGACATGCTCTATAGGGATTAAATCACGGGAGTGTAGAGGCCGTTGCATTATATTCACCCTATGATTTTTAAACTACATTAAAACAACCTTGAATTTATGGATCAAGACATTGTCTTGTTAAATGATAGTTTTAAGCTCATAGAGGTTTGAGGCCTTCTTCTAGTATTTTATATAGAATTTAGCTGAGTATCCTTATTTCAGGGAGTTCTCGTCCCTCTAAATTGCCAACTTTGAACGCGTATCAACTCAGAACTCTAAATCATTAAGGAACATCATTTCCATGGCTTACTAGGTTGACTAGATCCTTCATAAAACCTCTCCTGTAAATTGGAATATGAATTAAACGGTATTATTGGGTTTTTATTGGATGGAGGATTCATTAAAGAAGATGACCTTATTTAAGTCACTAAATGTCCATCATTTACGTGTATATTCATATTTTTTCAAATATTATTCTTTTTAAGAGGAATTTGCTTCTTGCTCTTCCATTTCCAGAGGCTATTTTCTCTTCAATCACATTTAATAGTTGATTAGACACTAAATATGGCTCTCAGCAATCAGGGCTTTTCAGGTTGAATGGAGGTCCTGATGAGTAATCTGATACATATAACTATACCTTACGGGGCTAATCTTTTGACGATAGCTGCTTCAGGGAGGGATTGGAAATTTCACTTGCTCTAAACTGCTTTTTGATATAATAAATTGTTAATAGACTCACATGAAATGATTGGGCAAGTTTAGTGAGTGATTTCTCATTCTCAAGGGCAAAAAAGACAAAATAGGAGAATAATTAATTTATGATTAAGCGCTCTATTTGCACTAATTTCAGTGCCAAAAGACCTCATGATTGTTGATCGATCTTATAAGATAGTGGGCTATTCTTCACATATCATATGGAGGCAGAGTTTGTCAAGACTTATGACACCTGATGTATATCTATACTTCTAATATATTCAGTTATTCAGCAATATCAGCTTTCTCTAATAAACAGCATCCTATCTCTTATTGATCAGTTATTATAATTCATATAAGCAAGAATTTTAATTCCTGTAAGAACTTATGCTATTAGTTTTTGTATAACAGCATTCTATTGGTTCATTTAATAATGGGGAATCTATGCCTGTTATACTCTGTATTATATAAGTCTAAGTACTTTGAATCAGGATTTTAATGAGAAAGGACGAACCAAATAATCAGCTAAAAAAAAAAACTGAATTTATAAAGTCTGCTTAAGAAAAATTATGGCTTCTATTGATATATATAATTAAGATGAGATCAATACTAAAATAATCTTAGCTTACTAATCTATCTAAATTAACGTATTCCACAAGCGAGCCGCCCACACAAGCGAGCCGCCCACCTTTGTATTGCATACTAAATGGCCCTTTTTCTAACCTCGATATATCAACAACAACAGTTCTAGAGGATCCAGGACTGCTAGAGAAATTATTATTGAGTACTATATTTGTATACATTCAGCTGGTATATTCTTCTAAGTATGTATTTCCTCAGGTAACATAGATTACAGCTGTATTTATCTGTATTTCTCTATTTATTGGTATTGTTGAGCTATTGGGTCATAATAAAGATATATAACTAGAAAGGATTACTGGCCTATCATATAGGTTCATGTTTATCCAAGAATTGTCCTGTTTCATATATTGGTTGTTGAGATATCGAGGTTAGAAAAAGGGCCATTTAGTATGCAATACAAAGGTGGGCGGCTCGCTTGTGTGGGCGGCTCGCTTGTGGAATACGTTAGTTATAGATATCATTATCAAATAGATATATTAATAAGTATATGTCTATAGCATATCTAGAATAGAATAAAATTATTGACTAATATAATGTCTTTATTAATTAAGGTAACAATATTCTACTAGTTGATATATCAAAAATTATTTAAGATGGTATAGAGCAAAGAACGTTTAAAATTATCACATTTAACTTATTTTGTGATTGTCACTATTCTTTGAGAATATATGAATTTCAGGTCATTGTCTGAGGATAAAGTTATAATCATATACTACTTATAAATAAGCAAGCAATCTTAATCATATGCCAGAGTACAGTTAATATAAGAGAAACTATGAAATTTCTTATATATCATCAATTTTTTGAGTTTTTTAAGTCTAACTGTCTGAGATTACATTTCTTAATTTATATCAGCCTTCTATTTACCCATACTAAATTCTGAGAATTTAATTATGATTATTCATTATTCACCATCCCGCAGATTGATAGTCAGATAGATATGATTAAAATTAATTACACTTATTACCGATAATGGACTTTACAGGGGCCTGCTTGTAATATAAGTAGACTAAATGAGTTTCTAATTAATTATAGATATAGGCCCTCCAATTATTTAATTAGAATACACATGCCCTATAAAATCTTATGAATACTTGATATTGCATCTCATATATTACAAAAGGATTTAAGTATAGATTAATAAAGGCTTAGTAAAGACAAGCAGCTGCAGTTAACTATTACAGTCAATTGATTATGGTTTGAGCATCCTTCTATTTTTATGAAAGGATGTGAAAATAATATTAGGGTATGTGTATATTCAGAGAATATTAAATCCATTAAAGCGTTATATAATAATTATAGGTGCACAGTCCACTGCATTAACTTATTATATATTTACAAATATAGTATTCCTCTTTGTCTGATGAAAGCTCTATTATATATCCAATGTCATATATATATCTTAGCCTGGCTATAATTAGATTGACCCATCAATTAAGGGAATAGGATAGATATCCTTTCTAATACTAGAATTCAACGTTCAAAATATGATCTCTCTTCAGGTAAAAGAGACATTATTAATAGATGGATGCTTCTAACGTAATTCACAAGCGAGCGGGCCATCTCCCGCGTTTTTTACGCGTCTTACATTATTGAAGCCATTCAAACCACTACCATGCAATCAAAAATGCCTCCTAAGAGACAGAAATCACTTGAGCAAGAGGGTAGGATATTACTTGCAATATCTTCTATTCAGAAAAAGGAAATCAGTAATACTCCTGAAGCTGCATACCTCTATAATGTACCCTGAACGACTCTTCAACGCCGATTGAATGGAGATATCTTCTGGATTGGACAACGCGCCAACAACCATAAAATGAAACAAAATGAAGAGGAATCACTTGTACAATGGATCCTCTCTATGGACTGACATGGAGCCGCTCCCCGATCAGCTCATGTTTGAGATATGGCCAATATTCTGCTTTTCGAGCGTAGAGATACCAATATCCAGACAGTTGGTGTCAATTGGGCCACAAACTTCATCAAACGACATGATGATTATATCGTCGGGAAAAACGTGCCTTCAATTCATCAACGTGCGAAATGCGAGGATCAAAATACTATTAAACAGTAATTTAACTGTGTACAAATCACTATTATGCAGCATGGGATTGAATTTGAAGATATCTACAACTTTGACGAGACTGGCTTTGCAATGGGTCTTGTAGCTACTGCTAAAGTAGTTACCAGAGCAGAGATGACTGGCAAGCCATTCCTTGTACAGCCAGGAAATCAGGAATGGATCATATCTATTGAGCGTATTTGTCACAGGCTGCGCCTGTAGAATAAACGATATGTTATTCGGAGAGATGATCGGAGGGGTTACCAGGCTACCTACCCCGCACGGCGTACATTTGTATATAAAGCTGTCCGACCGGACATCCGTTCTCCTGTTCTTCAACGAAATCTTTTGTGTGATAGCTACGGGCTTAGCCCATAACAGTATTAACTCTACGGGATGGGCTCTACCACCATGTATTATCTTCAAGGGAAAGGTCCATATCAAGGGGTGGTATCAAGACAAGGCCTTGCCAAAGGACTGGAGGATTGAAGTCTCTGATAATGGATGGACTACTGATCAGATTGGAAGACGATGGCTTCAAAATACTTTTATTCCAGCTACAAATGGCTGTATGACTGGAAAATACCGCCTGCTGATTCTTGATGGCCATGGGAGTCATTTAACGCCTCAATTCGATGAAATATGCAGTCAACATGATATTATACCAATCTGCATGCCAGCACATTCATCACACCTTCTACAACCTCTTGATATGGGCTGTTTCGCGCCTTTAAAGCAGGAATATGGCTGTCTGGTTGAGAATAATGCACGGCAAAACTTCAACCATATTGATAAACTTGACTTCCTTGAGGCCTATCCTCAGGCTCGTTCAGAGGTCTTTAAGCCAGAGACTATCAAAAATAGCTTCGCAGCAAGTGGCTTGGTTCCATTTGACCCAGAAAGGTTGCTTGAGAAGCTCAATATACAACTCAAGACCCCTACACCACCAGGCAGCCAATCTACTGATTCAGCTCCTAAAACGCCTCACAATCTTAAACAATTGGAAAAGCAGGCATCTACAATCAAAAAGCTTTTGAGGCAAGTACGCAGAATCCTCTGGGTCCAATGAATGATGCAATAAACTGGCTTGTCAAAGGGTGTGAAATCCATATGAATAGCACAATCCTTCTTTCTGAAGAAGTCCAGGATCTACGGGCTGCATGTGAGAGAAAAAAAGGGAAAAAGAAGTGATCCTATCAGCAGATGGTCCATGAAGAGGGACTTACTATTCAAGAAGGGCAGGATCTTATCCAATGTGAGAATAAGGCCCAAGAAGTCATTAATAGTGCATCTACAGAACCAGCGTCGCCTGCAGTTCAACCACGCGTACAAGGGCCACCACGATGTTCTGATTGCAATACTTTGGGACATAAAAGGAACCCATTGTCCTTATCGCAATAATAATTAGTTTTTATATGCAAATGCATTTTCTAGTGTTGAAATAGGCCATGGTTTTCAACCTATATCGGGAGGTGGCCCACCCGCTTGTGTGGCCCACTCGCTTGTGAATTACGTTATTATATATGAGGGTTAGTCAGCCACCGCATTCTGATTGCATTCAAATGCAGTTTTACTCTCCAGTCTAAACCTAACCTAGTCATGGTAGCTGACTACACCCATTTAATGTCAAGTAAAACTCGCAGAAATGCATACCTTTATAACACCCAACTCCTAATAATGCAATACATAATAAAATTTTGGTTGAGAATTTTATTACTGGCAAAATATAATGATCTTATAAAATTATAATAATCTCATTTAGACTGAGAATGCACTTTGAGAGTAAAGTAAACCCCAATTGAGTTTTTTCCCAGTGTGGAATTTGCATTCTCTATTTCCATCCAATCATAGAAATCTAAGTGGGGCGGCTGTGTACTCAAATGCAATCAGAATGCAGTGGCTGACTCCCCTAGAGTCATATACAGCTTCTAACTTCTCTAAACCTCAATAATGAGGGCTATCTCTAATTGTGCATAGATGACATATATTATTCATATCTTTTCTAACTAAAATTTATTCACATTTGCTTATTTTCCCTGTTATTCAAATGCTCATTGTTCAACAACGGGGTTGATAGAGCTAATATTTATATACTGGTAATTATAATCCTCTAATTTAGTTTTCCTCAAGATAGTAAATAATTATTCTTCTTTGCTTAATATGGTGCTAATCATCTCAACCTGATCATCAAAAGGAGCGTTGGACAGCTAATTATACTAATTTATATTGAGTTAATGTTCTAGATTCAAGAGAGGCAATTTATTTTAGTATAATTTTTTCCTTAGATATCACAATGTCTTGAATAACCTCAAACGGATCATTTGAATGCTAAATTTTATTCAATATCGTATATTCTATAGATATATTAGCTGCTTGAATTGTGCTTTTAATCTCAAAGGTGCTTGTAGTTATGAATTTTAGACAGCACAGCCAAACTATGTCATCAAATGTCAAAAGATACCTGAAGAAAAACAAATAAGGTAAGAATTCTCAGAGTGTGCAATTTTCACAGATTGTATATACCCCCCAAAAAAAAGGGAAACGGGGGGGGGGGGGGGGGGGGGGGGGGCGATATTAAAATCCAGTAACTGATGAATCAATTTATCCTTGGTGCCATGTAAAAAGCCCCATAGATAAAACCTGGCGTAACGGTTCTGGGTGGGGTATAATTGGTCGCTTAATTACCCTGTGTGTGATTATTCAAATGATACTACAACCAACTACCATGCTACTGATTCAGATATCAATAGCCACCGAACATGCCACAGGACAGTAGTGATAACAATACATACATCCCTGCTGAAACTGCCCAAGTGAGTGCAACTTTTTCGGGAAAAAAAAAAAAAAAAAAAAAATAGGACCTTTTTATAACCCCAATTGACAGGCATTCAAAGACATTGCTGAGTATCCTACCCATGTGAACCCAAATAAATATTCAATTTACAATCTGACTTTATGGGAAGTGGCGAAAAAACAGCTATTGCGCTAGAAAATCAGCTGTGCAGCCTGGAGCGCAGAATCGATGGTCTTCTCGCAGCATTCGAGAAACCAGGAGAGAATGAGGTCGGTGATAGCCAAGTCGAATCCCCGAAGCATCAGGGGAATAAACGATCCAAGTGAAAATGTCCGCTAGGATCCTTTTCTGCAACACCGACCTCTGTGATTATACCATCAATGAGTGTTGCAGGCGTGATATCAAATGCTGGATTCCAGACGTTGATTCCCTTTGCTGCGATGTTTATAGTTTCCAAGGATAGGCCTCCAGTAGCATCATCTTTTTGGCTGGGACCTTTGATCCTTGTTACCTCAGAAGCCGGACGCTCTTCAATGATGATTTCATTGCCTGATTTAGTAGCCAGGTCGATTGTAGTGAGTGGTGCAGCGACAAGGAATTTGACACCGTGATATCTTGCCAAGACTGCTAGGCCATATGTTCCTATTTTGTTTGCAGTATCCCCATTGGCTGCCACCCTGTCTGCTCCCACTACAATCGCATTCACGTCGGCATCTGTCCGCGCGAGTAGAGCAGCTGCCATTGAATCGGTAATCAAAGTAGCAGGGAGACCGTCGTGGACCAACTCGAAAGCCGTCAAACGGGAACCCTGATTATATGGTCGAGTCTCTGTACAATACGCATGGCGCAGTCCATTGTTTGAGGCGAGAGAGCGAATTACACCCAGTGCTGTTCCATAACCAGAAGTCGCAAGGGAACTAACCAAAGTGATATGATTAGATGATTGTGATATTGACGGATTGCATAACATACCCTGTATTGCAATGTGTGAGAATAGAAGTTTTAGAAGCGCCCGACTTGAGGGCATTTGCAAGGATCCACTGAGCCCCGTTCTGCCCAATTCTTTTGTTATCCTCCACATCTTTGACCATCATATTTTCAGCTGCGCGGATAAAAACAGTGGCGATATCATGGCCAGCTGATCCTGCTGTATTCGCACGTTCGGTCACCAATGCCTCAAGCTTATAAGCAGCATCGCTGAGATTGACAGCAGTTGGCCTACTGGTGACGAGATAATGTAATTTTTCCACAATAAAGACTCGAACCTCTTCTGCAACAGCCGACAGCTTGTTGTTGGTGGCAAGCTGGTGAAGTTCAGATGCAAGTGCAAGTGCAGCCACAATGGCAATGGCAGGCGCACCCCTCACTCGCATTTCTTTTATTGCATGCCAGCCCTCCTTGGCTGTTCGTATAGGTATGTACTCCTCGACAAAAGGGAGTTTTAATTGATCGATTATGGTGAGATCACCATCAACATATCGGATTGCTTGTAGCGTCATCCTGGATGCAGTCTTGAAAGATGTGTCAGTAACTCAAATATGTCTATTGAAGATGTAGGGCTTTTACTAGAATAAAATGGCAGGGTAAAGTAGGCTCTGGAGTTTATCGATTGCGCTCTTTGGGGTGTTGTGATTTACGCTTATTATTTTTGAGGAAAACTCGGAGGGGTACGGAAATACTACGGATTACACGTGGGGCTATATCAGAGTATTGTGCATACATGCATTCTACTTGTACGTGAACAAACCACTGCATTATTAGGTTCGGCATAGAGAGGATTCAATTAACGTGTATGGGACCAACACTCTCAGCAACTGGATAGACATTACAGCTGAACAAGAGCATGAATATCCTTCCCAAGTCTATGATGCGGAAACTTATCGACTCAGCCATATATCTCACCATAATTGGAGGACAAGACCCTACCTACCATGATTCGGTCCATTAAGGGGGCACGCTCTCACCAAGTCCATTCGGACATACACTTAAATATCCGGGTTGATAATGCTTAGAAGAGAAAGGTATCCGCAATAAAGAGCTTGTGCTTCTCGGGGATTATTATTGACTTGGATCCTCCCTTCTCTCCTTTTCCCGTCCTTGTCTCCGTTATGGGTGTTGCACTATGAGCTGCCGGTGGCATAAACCTCTATGCAGGTATCATGTATGCTCCGTCGATGAGTCAAATGGCAACGGAGCCCCAGATAAGCACATGGTATTCATTGCGCGGAAATGTAAAGAACTGCAATTCACCCATTAGATTTGCAATTTCCAAGAGGGTAGTACGGGCAAACCATTGTTTCCGCGGACAAAAGCATCCCCAAAGCTTTTTCTCAAAGCCCCGTTCACATATTCCTCGGTCTTTTCCAAAGCAATGTTCATGTAACCATCCACTGATTGGAGTTCGCCTGAAGAAACAACGTTAGAATCCAGATATACAATCGGTTCAACACAGATGCTCAAGTGGGAAAGAACCTTTGTAGACAACCCCAGAATTCAATTTCACAGTTACTGGTGCTCCAATGATTTCACTAAGGAATGCTGATGGGTCTTTGCCATCCGATGGCGCACCGTTCTCCATTTTCAGTCGACTTTGCAGGATGATGTCAAAAGCTGCTAAAGAAAGGCCGATAAAGTTGCTGGGCAGTATTCTGTACTACTGTATGCTAGTGGTGGAGATAACTACCGCCGACGATTAGATAAATCAAAGACGCGCCAAGATTTGTCCACTCCACACTTGCTCATCTCCTCGCTCATTTTACATCAGTACTCCATAAGTTATGATACTTTCTGTTTGACGTCTGGAGGAACAATAATCACGCTATGCGGTCTTTTTTCAGGAGGCCGTCTTGGGCAAAAAGGGGAATTGAGGATTCGGCCCCCGATTTCTATCGACACTCGGAGCACACTTATGCTGATATTATCGCCGCAACAAAGGAAGCACGGGAAAGATCGGCCATTGAATTTGCCAATAACGATCAAGTGGCTGATGGCAAGGCATCTGAGAATCGTCCAACCCCAAATCAGGTCGGTGTAAGGGAGGGTACACCATCAGACAAGCTCTCCGGGGTAATAAGCGACCAGAACTGTTCTATTAGGCCAGATCCTGGTTCTCACTGTGTTTTACAAGAGGAAAAAGAGCTCAGTTCGCATCGGGCACAGCGAATGAGGTCCGCTGATAAAAGTGACACTGTTCACAATCATAATATATCTGCGCCTGACCGTGGACCTGTAGCAGATACTCAGTCAATTGGCCATGTCAATGAGCATTGCAGTCATTCTTCCGGCTTTGCTCCGTGTATGCACGAGGGAACGAATAATGCTTCTGATGATGAGTCTGCCTCGGAAGGCACTCCACATGATAATAACCAAACCGAATACAAAGCAACCGGGCATGACAAGAGCATTCAATATGATGTGGCCGTCCAAATACTTATAACATCAGAGATTGAAAACACGAAGCCATTGATTGTCCACCGAAAAGCGTCTCAATCATTGAGAGAGGTCCGCTTGGCATGGTGCAAGCGCCAAGATTTACCTGAAGAGATGCAATTATCTGTATTCTTGACGTGGAAGGGTCGACGATTGTTCGATGTGACGACATGTAAAAGTTTGGGGGTCAACAATGTCAACGATAATTTTGATGGATTTCCGGATTTTCACTACCCATCAGTTGATGACGGGCCGCGCATTCATATGGAAGCAGTTACGGATGATTCTTTTACTTTTAAACAGAGACAGCAACAATCGCCAGCATTGTCTGCGACGGAATCTCAAGCTGGGCCAAATCCTTCTGCATTTGGAAGTCACGGGCGAGATGTGCTGATGAAGATAATTTTGAGGTGTCCCGAGCTCGATGACTTTGGGGCTAAAGTCAGTCAAAAGACTCCAGTATCCCAAATCATCTCTGCTTTTAAGGACGCACGGAGAATACCTGCTCAGAAGCGTGTTCATCTTCTATTTGACGGTGATCGACTTGATCCCAATGCCTGCCTCCTTGATTATGACATTGCGGATCAAGACATGGTGGATGTCTTGATCAGATAATAGAGTCATCATCATTTAGGATAATAGTGGTGAATCACGGAGTGCATAGAATTCCCAATAACTTCTCATAGCCCTGGGTGGAATTCTTGTTTTTTGTAAACACGAAAAATTTCAGTACAGTGCAATTGCAGGGCATTGAAATAAATAAATATATATGTATGTATAATATGTTGTCTCTCTTGCCCTATAGTACGAGTGCAGACATCCCAGTAACCAAATAGATTGAAGGTTCACCTTTTTTTGGGGGGTCGGAAGGAAAACCAAGCATCACAAACCAACCATTAACACAACCCTCCCCCCAACTTGTCCTGCCCGTTTCCTCCGGCAATCACTTGGAGCAATGAAAGTAGTTACTGCCAATTTTATGACCTGTGCTGTCAAGGGTTGCAAAGCATCACCGGCATCCTTTCCACTTCATTTCCATGATGCCGAACTTGAACTCCAGGAGCTAGATTTCCAGGCAGAATTCATACAGAACATTGTTCCTAGGCTTGATTGGAATGGACTGCAGGTAACTGCCAATGAGGTAACTTTTGAGATGTTCTGTGCGATCACTGGTATTGCACTTCATACTGATGATGCTTCTATAGCTTGGTTTCCCTAAGATTCCAGACACAAAACCAGATGGTGACGCTTTAAATGATGAGCAGACCCTAAGGGACCTGCACCGACTACTTCTGGAGACCCAGGTCATGGAAGGGAAATTGAAATGTGGGAACTGTGGGCATGAGTATATGATCAAGGAAGGAATTGCAAATTTTCTTCTCCCCAGTCATTTGGGTTTGTGAACCTCAATTAATTGCACATGCTTTGATCGCTTGCTAATCTTCTGCAGTTTGAGGATCTTCAAGTAGACGATCTATGGACGTTCTACAGACATGCGCATCAAATTAAATATAACGCCTGTTGGCTGAACAACAGGTCTGAGGATAATCGTCTGATAATGTACAGAAGGGGATACTAAACGAGGAATGAGTTATGCAAGCGCACGCACCCAGAGTGCCTTGGGCTCTTTTATTTCCGCCTGACATGGTGACGGTTATTCTCTATAGTATATGGTACATGGTTGTCATAGCTATCTCGCATATCAAACACACAGAAGCATTGCCAGGAATTAAGGGGAAAAAAAAAAAAAAAAAAAAAAAAAAAATGAAAAAGATAGGATATTCCAGGCCCTGAATTGCATAAATTTTCCCAGGCTTCAACCAAAACGCCTCAAGACCAATTCCGTGATAAAGACCCTTTATCAATGCGCCGTGTAGAAAAAGAAGGCAATGAGTAGGAAAAGAAAACGAAAGCTTCCATGGTGGTTGCTGTCAATTAAGGAACCCTTTACAGCCAGTAGAGCCGCAGAGACATGGGATCCTGTCGTCACTGTCCCATTCCCTTTCAAATTTGTAGTCATAAGTCAACTCCTCGTCTGGACCATCATTAGTCAGACCAGCTCTAACTTGTTCGAGTACAGGTGACTTACCTCGCTCAATGTCTCTCAAAGCATATATAACGATCCGTTTACTGCCATCGACCTTGATGATCTTGGCAGTACAATTAGGCGTACAGCTGTGGTTAATGAACCTGGCAATGCCGCCCCGTTTCGTCGCATCTATGACGGTGTTCTCATCGATACGGAAGAGATAGCTGCTGCCAATGCCACTTTTCAAGTACTGCCTCTCTCTCATATCTGCGACCTGCTGTCGTACCTTCTCTCCCACATATTCGATAATCATATCGTTCGCTGATATGTTTTCCTCGGCATAAAGCCCCCAGTTGTGGATCGCAGAACGAGCAAAGCGCACAGGCTTTTTCCGTTTCTTCAACTGGTTGAAGCGAAGAACATCGCCGTCTCCACTTTGCATGGGAAGGGCTTGTTTCTGCGCATTGATATCGGCAATAAGACGGCGGTTATTGACTCTTGTTGATCTTGAAGTTGACTTCGAAATCGTTTTCGCAGCGGCAATTCTGGCAGCCTCAGCGGCAGTAGCTTGAGGGTCACTCTTCGCTTTAGCCTCCCTTTCCTCTCGAGCCTTCTGGACCTTAATCCGATGGGGTAGGTATTTTGACTTTTCTGACTCCAATATTCTCTTCCTCCCCTCCGTTCGAGCAGCGCCTGTTGCATTAGCGACGTAATAACCATGAATGATCGTCTCTTCATGCACAGGACCAATGTCTCCCGGACGGTTCAGGGCTTTGATCTCCTTTTGTCTCCACGCCCATGCCGCTAAGCTCCCAAGATTGGCCTTCGGTTGGCCTGCTAGAACATCTCGCAAGAAATGTAGATCTTCTTCATCCTTTATCAAATTCTGCCAACCATCGAGATCCAGGATAATCGCCTCGTCATCCAGGACAGTTGGACGGGGTTCATCGTTAGACACCCGCCATTCCACTTCCGTTTCTGATTCTTCTGGGTGACCCGCTCCATCAATACCATCAGCAAAATCATGTACTTTTTCAGCATGGTCCTTCTCGCATATGGAAGCCTCTAGGTCGCATCTCTCTGAAGATTCCTTGGAATTCTGATCCTCTTCTTCTAATATCGCAGAGTCCAATACAATGTCTGGGGGACAATTCGTTACAGTTTTATCACCGTCTGTTGCGAATGAGGCAGGCGATTTCGAGTGCTCGTCTTCAGTTTTGCCGACAGAACTGATATCAAACGATTCCTTGTTTTCTTTTTGCCTCTTGCGTCCCTTATGGACTTCGTTTATTCTCTTTCTCTTGCGAGATGTCGGAGAAAGGCCACTAACGTCATTGGATTCCGGATTGGGTGCGTTCTGCGTGACAAGATCAGACCCCTCCGTTTCGTTGTAATATTGACGTACCGGGAGTTCGGTGACCGAGGTTTGTAAAGTTCCAGGCATAGATTGCTCATCGTTATCAGACCCCGAATCAATTGAACTCATTCGGCTAAGAGGCCGGCTCTCCTGCTCGTCAGTATCCCTGGTGAACGGTGTTCGTTGATCGTCATCTGAATCATCATGATCATGTAGTTGTTGTAATCGGTGGTAAAGAGGCCGCACTTCCCTCTTTCGCACAGGTTGTTTGCGCCTTTCATCCAAGAAAGCATCCGCCCGGTTTAAACGATGCGCTTTTCGAATCCGCGGAAGGGCAAGGATATTAAGATTGGACGTGCCGAAAGGCCGTTGAACATTGGACAACTCCGAGCGGGAATCCGGTGTTTCGCTGGATGCATCGAAATCAAGACGAAATGTGGGCCGTCTGGTCCCCTCTGGATCAGGAATGCCTAATTTCTTTCTCTTGGGCGCATGGCGATCTGGATCAAGATAATCATATAATGCAGGTGCTGCGATGCGCGACTTCACGTCTTCGAGAAGCTTGTCTTTCAAATCTCGGATAATCATGGTCAAAACTTCCCTGCAAGGATCCAAATCGATCACCCGGAGTTTCTTCTCTTCCTCGACATCAATCTCGGCCTCTTTTTCCAATCTCTCTGCTTCGGCTCTCTCTCTCTTCTCCGCTTCGAGGCGTTCAGGGCTTGGGCTTCGCTCGTAATTAGGATTACCGTATGGCTGGCTTTCCATGTTCATGATATAGGTAAACAGTGGCTTCATGTGACATATTTTGTAGCAGCGTTCAGTTTCCTCCTCTCCGCGCCGAGAATTTTCGAATATGATATAGTATCCGGTCTTATCGCAACGAATGTCTTTCCAATTGAACAGCTTGAGTCTCTTTTTCAAATGTGGAACAGTCGTGCTCAAAACTGGCACATAGCAATGTGCGATGAAGATGTACGGGTCACGCTTGATTTGGTTCAGCACTGGTGTCTCTTCAACTAGAGACGGTACAGCGGGCTTCGAAAAGACTGCCCTCGGCCCTTCAGGTATGGCAGGTACCGGGCGCATCGAGGATCTCCCCGAAGGACCTTTCGGCGCTGTTGGAGGAGGCTCATTCCTCTTGGGCAGGGGATCAGGTTTTGTTTCTTCGGCTTTCTTTTGCCCCAACCGCCGAGGATCAGTAGCCTTGGACACAATCTTGTCCGCGAGCACACCATCGCGATCCAATTCCACCCTTATTCTGCGAGTTCCAATGCGTTGCTCTTTTTTGCATTCGAGGTAGGCTCGTTTGGCCGCGCTGGCTGCAAGTATTGGACTTCCCCCCCGAAACGAACTAGTATCTTTGTATCTGATGGAGCAGACCCCCAGGAATCTGCCCGTAATAGGATCGGTGCGATTGTTGATTTCTGCGATCTCCCCAAAACTCGAGAAAAGCGCGCTTATGGGCGCGATTGGGGTTAAGGGATCAAATCCCGTGACCGCTATCTGCGTGGGAGGGCCAGGGCCTATCGTAGTTGCCAAGTCATATGGCCACGGTTTCAACATATACGGAGATGGCCGGAATTTTGGCTTTTGTTTGCACCCGGCTCCCCGGGTGTAATTTGGGATTGCCAAACGGGGATCCGGGGGGCATCCGTTTTGCTCGTTAGAAACAATGTCCACATATTCCGGTTTCCTCCGTCTGTCCTTTGACGATGACGATGACCGTCGGTCGCTATCGGGATCGTAGACCAACTTACAACCGCTGACCCTATTTCCAATAGCATGTGTCTGCGGTTGAGGGGTAGGAGGGGTGTGCAGAGGCGTTATAGCGGTTCGTTGCTCTTCGCCTCGAGCTTTCACCTGATTGGCATTGGCAACACCGTTCATGATTTTTGTCGGCCGAGGACTTGATTTACAGGGTGGAGATGATTCAACATTCGTGAGCGGAGTGAGTGTGTCTGGATGCATTTCATTCAAGTGTGGCGCACCGCTCTGGGAAAGTGAAGAACCAGCTGCTGAAGGTCCTGTACTCATAGAGCTTGAAGATCCAATTCCTGTAGTTTCGAACGATATCTTGCCCGATTCATCATGCGACCCCGAACATTGGTGAGCAAACGTATCACTATGCATCACATCCTTGACGGTGTTGGATTCGGCGAAGCATGCAGGGCGTTCCTCGCTGCTCTCGTGCTCATTCTGAAGTTTTGGGCGCGGTATCTCCTGGGCGGCTCTGAAGCGCTTTTGTTGGAGAACTGACGGTGCAGTGGGGAAGAAGTCTGCGAAGCCGGCTGTGGAGCGCGACATGATGGGAGATGGCTACACGCCAAATAACGAGATGCCGCGATCACTTGGCAGCATCCTTAACGAAACGTGGATCGCCTAGTATGAGTAAATGTATCCAAGAAGCTCTCCTGACGCGGGCGAGATGGAAAGCTTCAGACCTAAGGTTTCATTGGAATTGCATGAAACATTGAAAGGAGGGAACGCTGGAAGTTGGGCAAGAGAAAGTGCGAAATCTTGGGTCAAAAGGAAAGAAGATGACGAGACTGAAAAAAGTGAGAGAAAGAGAAAGGCAGAAAGAGTTGAGGTGAATTGGTATATGATATGAGTAGCGGGTGTTGGTGTCTTTCGTAGGAAGTGTTCGGACTCTTGAGAACTTTCCGATTAACGCGACCCAGGCGGTCCCGTCCACGCGAACAGGCAAATCACGGCGACAATGGCAGGACACGGAGGAAATACGCCCTAAAGAACAGCAATGACTAGTGGTAGAAGAAATTTTCAACAAGTATGATTCTATCAAGACAAAGGGTTTGAGAGCCTAATGTGGGGGAAAAAAAATCTGTATGTGTTCTCGGGTACGGTATAGGAAGAGGATAGGCGCGGGCAAAAGAACAGAAAAAGAAAAGAGAAAGCTTTTCCAGAAACATGACGGTAGGACATGACTGACTACACCAAGCTCCCGCAGCTAGTTAGTCCAGAGGAGGTTCATCGAGGATTATTCATCGCCTGGAATTCATAACCTTCAACTGATGTTGAGAAACCGCTTCCTCTTGAGACCCGAATAATGCATCGACAGGAGTGCAAAAGCATATAGTAATGTGACTAATCTGAACTTCTCGGCCACCTCAACACATATCATGGTGCAGGAGGGGTACACTCGCGTACATTCTGCGGTAACCGGCGAGTACCTTCGAGTTAAAAGATGCGGTGATACTACGGAGTACTATGTAAGTACTAGTATTATGTACTTGGTACAGAATAATAGTGATTCTCTGTCTATTCCATACGTCAACGTTCTATTTTTAATAACGGTAAATCGCTCGGGGATTTTGACAACTGAAGGACGTCTCTTAATTCCCATAACAGTCTTCCATTCTTCTTTTATGGACAGTCCGAGGACCAAACCAATTATAGTAATATGCGCTGCGCCGAGGACTCCGTAATGCAAAAATAGCAACTCTCTTATGGGCTTGGTACCTCTTTCCATGGGAAAGATAATCAAGGTACCCCTCCCCCGGTACATGCCCCAAGTAGCAAAAATCATGCTATTAATAAATTTTTCCAAAGGCTGTGTGTGTGTATGTGGAAAACGAACGACTAGAAGATTCTCACGTCATAATCCTAGATTTCGCATTAGGTGCTGATACGGTGTCCGTACTATGTATTTGTACTACTTACTTCATACGGAGTACTGTACATGTACATAGCAGCCCTTGCCGGAGTACTTTCTGAGAATGTGCCAATTTGCCAATGAGTATGTGCATACTTCATGATGCTTGTTGTACATAACACATGTTACAGATAGCAGGCAAGTAATCTTTCAAGTAAAATTCAATACTCTCACTGTACAGGATACTACTAGTAGTTTGCTGCATGCAATTCTACCCATCACTTGGATATATACTACTACTATGTGCATACTAACGACAGTTGCCAAGTGGTCACACTTTGTCGGTCAGAGAATCCATTACAGACCGCATGCCCTCATTCTTTGAATCTGATGTGTTAGATTTTTGACCTCTCGTGGCAAGTTGGCAGCAGGTGGAGACCAGCCAACTGTAAAAGGCATTCATACAGCATACAGAATATGCACCGAGGACTCCGTACTCCGTAGTAGTAGTAGTAGTAGTATTCCCATGGGAGGTTGTCGGCCAAGTGAGACATACCGACCGACTTGTGTGAGGCGCAGACGCTCGTTGGCCACTTCCGTTCTCCATTATTACTATTAGTAGTAATGGGACTAGTAATTGGGAGTCTCCGTAGTTTTACTAACATTGGCCCCTGGTCTCGGTCCATACATAGTGGTAGGAAAAAAGGAAAAAAAAAAAAAAAAAAAAAATTTCCCAGCAGCAGCTTCCCTTGGTTTGGGTGGTGGGTCGATCTGACCACATAAAACATAGACAGCTCCCCCTCCTCCTCCCTCACCAAGTCCGTCGATCTTGATCAACAACTTCTCTGTTCCTCTCTACTCCTTCCTTCCTTCCTACTTCCTCCCTCCGTCTTCCCCTTCATAATTCCAATTCTTCCCTTCATCATCTCCATCTCATCTTCCTCCCTTTCATACAGAAGCAAGTCTTTGTTTATTTGTTTCCCCGTTCACCAAACCGATCTCAACCTGTAGGGCATCCTGGTCCTTCTACTTATCCTGCTGTCCCCTCATCCAACTGTTACTGACCTTGGCTTTCTCCGTCTTCCAGGACGCATACATCCCTCTCTCCCTCTTCCATCATCTTTTCATAATTCACAATGTGGTATGTTTTCCCTCCTTGGACACATCACATAGTTTCCATCTTGGTCTGGAGATTCACTAACAGGACGCAGTGGTATCTTCGGTTACATCAACTATCTCGTTGAGAGAGACCGTAAATTCATCCTGGACACTCTGCTCAATGGACTTTCGAGACTCGAGTACCGTGGTTATGACTCGGCCGGACTTGCCATTGACGGCGACAAGAAGAAAGAAGTGGCTGCCTACAAAGAAGTCGGAAAGGTTGCAAAGTTGAAGGAGCTTATCAACGAATGCAAGCCGGACTTGACCAAGACTTTTGAGTCTCACGCCGGTATTGCTCACACACGCTGGGCTACCCATGGTACCCCTTCCCGCCAGAACTGTCATCCTCACAGGTAGGTTCATTGCATATGCCTATAGTGGCACCTCCATTTTCTGTTCAAGAGTGCTGATCGATGACCGTGTTCTCTTTTTTTTTTTTTTTTTTTTTAAAACAGGTCTGACTTGAACTGGGAATTCTCCATTGTCCACAATGGAATCATCACCAACTACAAGGAACTCAGAGCTCTCCTGGAGAGCAAGGGCTTCCGTTTCGAGACAGAGACCGATACCGAGTGCATCGCTAAGCTTACCAAATATCTGTTCGACCAGCAGCCGGACATTGACTTCACCGTCCTCGCAAAGGCCGTCGTGAAGGAACTCGAAGGTGCCTTTGGTCTCCTTATCAAGTCCGTGCATTTCCCTCATGAAGTCATTGCGGCTCGCAAGGGATCACCTTTGGTGATCGGTGTGCGGACTTCGAAGAAGATGAAGGTGGACTTTGTCGATGTTGAGTACTCGGAAGATAAGCCCCTTCCTGCGGAGCAGGCCTCGCAGAATGTGGCCATCAAGAAGTCTGCTACGGGCCTCCTTGCTCCTCCCGACAAGTCGCTGCTGCACCGATCTCAGTCTCGTGCTTTCCTCTCCGATGATGGTGTTCCTCAGCCCGCAGAATTTTTCCTGTCTTCTGACCCCTCTGCGATCGTCGAGCACACGAAGAAGGTCCTTTACCTCGAAGATGATGACATCGCCCACGTCCACGAGGGTCAGCTGAACATTCATCGTCTGACCAAGGATGACGGTACTTCCAATGTTCGCGCCATTCAGACCATCGAACTTGAACTGCAGGAAATTATGAAGGGCGCATTTGACCATTTCATGCAAAAAGAAATCTTCGAACAGCCGGAGTCTATTGTGAACACCATGAGAGGTCGTCTGGATGTTGCCAACAAGCAGGTGACACTTGGTGGTCTTCGGCAGTACATTTCGACTATCCGCCGCTGCCGGAGAATTATTTTTGTTGCCTGCGGAACCAGCTACCATTCATGCATGGCCGTGCGTGGTGTTTTTGAAGAACTCACCGAGATTCCAATTTCCGTGGAACTGGCTTCCGACTTTTTGGACAGACAAGCACCGGTCTTCCGTGATGACACCTGCGTGTTCGTCTCCCAGTCTGGAGAGACCGCAGACTCTCTCATGGCCCTCCGCTACTGTCTGGAACGGGGCGCCTTGACGGTTGGAATTGTCAACGTCGTCGGATCTTCTATCTCCCTCCTGACACACTGTGGTGTTCACATTAACGCCGGTCCTGAGATCGGTGTGGCATCCACGAAAGCGTACACATCGCAGTTCGTGGCTATGATCATGTTTGCTCTTTCTCTCAGCGAGGATCGCGCCTCGAAACAGAAGAGACGAGAGGAAATCATTGAATGCCTCGCCAAGGTTTCAGAGCAGTTCAAGGAGATCTTGAAGCTCAACGAACCTATCAAGCAGATGTGCGCCAAATTTCTCAAACACCAGAAGAGCTTGCTTTTGCTGGGACGAGGCAGCCAGTTCCCAACAGCCCTTGAAGGTAGGCACATATTCCTTTCCCTCCCTTCCCTTTTGATCTATTCAACTTGGAATGGTATCTCACGATTACACACAGGAGCTCTCAAGATTAAGGAAATCTCTTATCTCCACTGTGAAGCCGTCATGTCGGGTGAGCTGAAGCATGGTGTTCTCGCCCTTGTGGATGAGAACCTACCCATCATCATGATTCTCACGCGTGACAATCTTTTCTCGAAGTCCCTGAACGCGTATCAACAAGGTAGGTGGAACCATACAAACGATGCCAACAGTTCGCATGAAACAATATCTCTAACACCGGCTTTTCTCAATAGTCATTGCCCGCAGTGGTCGTCCCATTGTCATCTGCAACCACGATGACCCCGAGTTCTCTTCGGCCCAAACAGAGAAGATCGAGGTTCCAAAGACCGTCGATTGTCTTCAGGGTCTTCTCAATGTCATCCCGCTGCAGCTCGTTGCTTACTGGCTCGCTGTCGGGGAGGGTCTCAATGTTGATTTCCCTCGCAATCTGGCCAAGTCGGTTACCGTCGAGTGAGATTGCTCCGGCCGGTAATGGAAATGTATGGTGACAGATTGTGGGACACGAGACTCAATACCATATCCGCCTCTTTTCTTTTTTTTATTATATCCCAATCACTTGTCTTTTTTACCTACTTTGACGTATTTTCTTTTCTTTTAATAGCCTTCGTTTTCAATTATGACTGGAAGAATGCGAATGTTGCACTCATGCATTATGCATCCTTAATTGTTACTTCAGAATCTCGAGCTTCATGGCGCTTTTTTCCCCATTGTTTCAAACAGGGGAGTATTGGTTCAGAGAGTAGCGGGTAAGATTCGCGGTTTCAGTGGCAGTGGGATTTTCCATGAATTCAATACATAGTTAGTCTTATATGGGCACGATATGCACAAGCTAATAAGACACTCTGTCTGGGCTAGCGCAGAGAGACACCCCTGTTCATCTTAGTTCTGTAACAGTTGTGACAATAATCTATTTTAAACGTTGGTCAGAAGTGGTCAGAAGTGGGGGATCATCTACTTGGGTACGTAATAATACATAGACAGTATAATCCCACTACGCAATTTACTGGGTACAGTAGTACATAGCTCGGATCCCCCACCATATTCCAGATACCTATAATTCTCACACCACAGCACCCGGAATTATTTAATGCTACGTCGTACGCAGACTCTATTACATTGAACAACTGAAAAAGAAGCTATATCTTTATTTTTTCCAAGGGATTAAAGAGGCAAAAATGGCATCTTTGAAAGGACCAGGTGCTGCTCCGACCTATGACGGTGAGATATGATTTATCACTCTTTTTGTCTGTTGATAGCAATTGCTCATCGATTCCTCGACAGGTTCCGGGCTCCGGATCGCCATTGTCCACGCGAGATGGAACATGGCGATAATTGGCCCTCTGTTGGAGGGTGCCAAAAAGCAGCTGTTTTCGGCCGGTGTTCGAGAGGAAAATATCACTGTGGAAACCGTCCCAGGCAGTTATGAATTGCCATTTGCTGCTCAGCGGTAAGCCAGCATGTTTAGACTCTTGAAAGGGAAACAGGAAACTCTAACAATGCTTCATTCAGGATGTATGCGGCTTCGCAGATTCAAGCTGCTAAAGGCTCTCCGTCAGCCGAAGGCGTGAGTGCTACGGATCTGCTATCATCGTCGACTACGGATCTCAGCAAGGCCTCTACCGCGACATCACAATCATCTGCTGCATCTCGACCGTTTGACGCTGTTATCGCCATTGGTGTCTTGATCAAGGGATCGACCATGCACTTTGAGTACATTTGTGATGCCGTGACTCATGGGCTGATGCGTATCCAAATTGAATCCGGTGTACCGGTCATCTTTGGCGTGCTCACCCTCTTAAACGAGGAACAAGGCCTGGAAAGAGCCGGGTTGGGTAAGAGTGGCATGCACAACCATGGAGAAGACTGGGGAAATGCTGCCGTGGAGCTTGGCGTGAAGAGAGCAAACTGGGCTGAGGGTAGAGTCTAAACAGGTGGACCGAGAATCAAGCTGGATAGAACAAATGGACACAAGACTGGCTGCCGATAGTATTATGGCGGCGTCGACTTGTTAATCTGATATCTATTTTGAATACATACTGGGCGTCTCTGAATCATTTCAATCCAATCATTCCTCCATCCGTTCACCTTCATTGGCGGTGCCCTTCGCACCCTCGTCCTCCTCATCATCTTCTCCTTCCAAGGCTTTCTTTGCTGCATTCTCCGCTTCCTCGAATAGCTCTTTCGGCACTTCCTCATGTCTTCCCTTGGTAGGACCATCCAGAGAACTAATCCAGGTCATCTCCAGCTCAAAATCCTTGTCCTTGCTATCTTCGTGGGCGACATAAATGATTCGAGCGGCTTCCTTGACAGCATCGACCAGGCTCAAATTACCGGAGACCAAGTCTAATTTCTCAAGTTCGGCTTTCGCGGCTTGCCTTCCCTTTCCGGTGGCGGCGCCATAGTAACCCTGGGAAGAAGTTAATTCTCGGTTATAGCAAGCGAGTAGGATAAACAGAGACACACCCAATAAAGCCCACTGGGTTCAATCATATATAGCCCAGGCCCACCGGCCTTAGCACCTTCGACCCTTCCACCGGCTCCCGACTTTGGACCAGTTCCGACTTGGCCGTCAACAGCCAACTCACTTTCGGAGTCCCAGCCTCCAACGATAGATGTCACGCCGAATGGTCGCACGCTAGAGTAGAGTGTAAAGGCTTGAACATAGCTTCCAAGGCGGTTAGCAAGCGCCGAGGTCGGTACGGGCGCCTTGTATACGTTTCTCCAAGACGAGGCTTCGTCCCTGGCTCGGGCAACGAAATGACGACCATCGGGGTTGAGTCCGGCTGATACCTGGAATTCGGGGGTTGCATACATCAGTACCGAGCGCTCACAGTCACCCAAGAGAGTAATGAGAGGAACTCACAATGCCAACATGGCGATCCACTGTTGCTATCTTCTTGTTCGCACCCGGTTTCAGAAGCTTGCTCGTAATTATCTTCTCTACAGCCAACACGACACCATCTTTACATCTGATACCGATAGCTGTTCCTCCATTCTCGACCGCCTTGGCTGCATATTCCACCTGTGAACATGATCAGTGAAACGAGCTCAGACGATTGTCTCATGGCATGGGAATTATACCTGGAAATTCCGTCCATCTGGCGAGAAAACGGAGTTGGAAAGATCGTAACCAGTACCAATGGATGTCTGATTTGGGTAATCCGTTAGCAAGAGGAAGCTATTACGTTGTGAGGCAGCAGGGCGGACAGACCATGGCTTGTCAAGGTGTCCCACCGAGGAACGTCAGATGATGAGATACAACAAACTGCTTGTAAAATCTAGGATGATGGTAAGGAGAAAAGCGCCAAAAGCCGCTTCCAGATTATGTGTGATGGATAGGATCTGGTATGTTAAACTGAATGGTGGGTTGGAGCTCTGGAAGATAAGATACAACCTGTAGCTGGAGGTGAGCTGCATTCGCGTCACGGGGTTTCTGCCTTATCGCCCTCGTTATGCCTCAGGTGTCTATCGATACCGGGGTTGTACAGATTGTAGATGTACTGCATAGTATGGCGTACTTTACTATGTCTATTATTACTCTTATTTATATGATGCTACTATTGATACCTGCTGTTAAATTAGCTACCAGGCTCGAACGCTCATATGTATATGGTAGCGCTCATCAATGCGGCATCAACCGAAGTATATATCTCAGACTCAATTAGTTGTACTAACCATCGTAGCAACAGCGAGAAACTCCCAACCATAAGCTAACTTAGCCATAATAGTACTCGCCATGGAATAATTTCTACGTGCACACCATTTGATTCGTTCCTGATTCTTGCATGACCTGGAAAATGCTGGCCATACATCCGAGTGCCCAATCCACTCTCTTTGGGCATCGATATCAGTCATTTGACTTTCATGTGGGATGAACCACAAATAAATACATCCAGGCTCCTGAAGAAGAATACCGGCTTTTTACTATTGTCATTATCTTTTGGATCTTACTGGCGTTTTGGGAACTTTGCTGGAAGAACGAGCATCATCAATTGCCTTAACTCCTGCATACGACAGTATTTATTCGTTATCAAATCGCACCTCGAGCCATGTCTTCATCCACCTTGCACCGATGTCCATCATGTGGACAGATAACTGACATATCCACGTCGCTTGCTGCCTTCATCGAGGATCCCCATTGTAGCCAGGTAATATCCTTCCACTACCTACATCGAAAACAACAGATACACTGACTTCATGCACATGTAGTGTGGACTATCAGCATCTGAAAGTAGCCTAAAACTGCAAGAAGGTCTCGCTGCGCTCTTCGACAGACAAATGAGCATGGGGACCGTAGAGGTCCCGGAAACCCCAGAGCCTTCTTCGCCTGCTTCGCCTACTTCTTCTTCCCAGCCATCTCCCATTACATACAGCGTCAGCCAGCACCACCATCATTCCTCGCATGTAGCGCGACAGGCCCAGGCGGTCGGAACTGAAGAGCAACAGTCATTTGGTACATATTCAGCCCCAACGGCAACTGATACGAGTAATATACTGAGAAGTCATAATATTGACCCATTCACGTTGTCCCCAAGGCAAATTGAATTGTTTGAGGGCGCCATACCGGAACAGAAGTCACGCTTGATTCAAATGTGGCAGATTTGCCCAGATACAGCGGAAAGAGGCCCGGCAACAGGGACATGCTTTCTCAATGATCAATATCAATATCATGTCAATACTTTTGTGGAGGATCATGACATGGATGGCATGGCACAGGATGAGGATGAAGACGAAGATGGACAGCAGTATGCAGAGCCATACATGGCTTCGGGATATGAAGCCTTAGCCCAGCGTGACTACGAACTCTCTGGGCGAAAGAGTTACCAGACATCTCCACCAAGCGAACCCACGACTGGTGCTCCCTATAGACTTGCGAGTGATCCAATTTATGAGAGCAAGCGATGGTGGGAGCATACAAACCCGCAGCCAATGGAGCACCAATACGGCGCATTTGAGCAGCTCCAGCATTCCGTGGTCTAGATTTGGTGGTATCGTCTGTTGGAGAAGTGCTGGGAATAAGGAGAATTAGGGCTCTTGTCATATTTCACTTTACTGCTTCCCCTTTACCTCTTTCTCTCTTCCTCTCTCTTTGAACACACGAGTTTAATGAATGGAATAGCTTGCAATGCCGTCTGTTCTCTTTCGATGTCAGCCGGTAGTATACCTGTTATCCACTATTCAACAAAATTGGAAAGCGAAAGCCGAGATTCCATTTATTAAATAACTCTAGATACAACCAAACAAAGCCTAATGAAGGAGAGATCAACCAATAAGATGAATAACTCGTATATCAACGATCTTTTTTTTTTTTTTTTTTTTTTTTTTTTTTCTTTCTTTTCTTTTCCTCCTTTTCTCCTGCAATTGGTTCAAACAAAGAAACGGAAACCGAAAAAACTACCCCCCAGAAATGTGATCGCCGAAACAAGTAAAAGTCTACCATGGGAACAAGATTGCTCACACGGTATACCCCCTGGAATCAGGACAGTATGCCATGCGCACCTCGCCGACGAGCAAGACCGTGGTGATCGAATGGTGTACAAGGTATAAGGCGACTGCAAAATTGAGTTAGCATTGCGAGGAGCAAAAAACGAAAAAGGGAAGTTCACCTTTACTAGTGAGATTCGACAGCGGCAGCAGCCTCCGTGAGGGCGTCGGCAGAGCGCTTGACATCGTCGGCAGCCTCGGCAGCGCGCTTGAACTTGCTGCAGATCTGGCCAGGGAGAGCACACCAGCTCGGGATATGAAGTTTCGGCATCTCTTTAATGGCCTCGGCAAGGGCATCAGCAGAGCGCTTGACCTCAGAGGCGCCAGAGACAGCACGCTTCATCTGCCCGCAAGGCTGTCCAGGCAGCCCACACCAATCGCCATCGCCAGGAATAGCGGCAGCATGGACAACGGTGGCAGCCATCATGGCAGCGAGAGCAGTGAGGGTGAACTTCATTTTGCAGGTTTGTTCGAGAACGACAAAGATGATGATAACGAGAGGGAATTGGTCTTGTGGATTTCAGAGAGCTCTGATGATGCTTGGGAATTGAGTTGGATATTGTTGACGTTCTCCAAGCAGGAATCATGAGCATTTTTATATTGCAATAGAAGCAGGGGGATTGCCAGATGCAATTCCCATATCGAAGCCCTCAATAGACATCTCTTATCCATGCGCCAAAATGGCAGTTCCAGTTCCAGAAAATGGAAAGAGAGAAAAAGAAAGACCAGGGTCAATTGAGAGAGTATGGCTTCAATTGACGGGGAGAATCAGTCACTATTCAGGTGGTGGTTCTGAATAAGGTGACCCAATAGAGCATTAACTAGCCCTAATGCAGGGAGAAAGCAACCGCATATTCGAGAAGAGAGCATCATAACCAAATCCAGCGGGGGGCCAATCATCGACGGAAAATGGATGCATTGTGCTCTTGGATGCGTCTGCAAGACCTGCAAGACATCCTCTTTGTTTTTTCTGTGTTTTATGCTGAGTGAATGGATGTCGCTTCTTTTCTTTGTTTTTGGGTAGTGGTACACGGTATTGCCATGTGGCCGGAAAGGTGTCTGAATAGGAGATCAATAAGCTGAGTTTGTCCGAGTTTATTCAACGTATTTTTCAACAGAGACTTATTGAGACGATTGTTAATTGGCGATTGAGACGATTGAGATGATTGATATCCGAATCGAGGCAATGTCTGTCAGAGTGATGCGATTGCAGATAAGATCGGTCCGGGGCCCGCACTAACAACCCAACTCGCGACCGGCTGCCGAGACGAGCCGCGCCCGTTTTTTCCGTCTTTCGCTCTTTGCGGCATTATGTCTATCTCTCTCCTCTTTCTCCCTCCTAATCTTTCTCTTCTTTCTTTATTCCTCCCCCAAACGGGTCCTACGGTTTAGCTTCCTCCCACCACCTCCTCCTCTCGTCTCCCATAGTCTGTCATTATGTTCTCTTTGCGGACAGCGCAGCCCGCGCAGGTATGTCATTTTTTCTCTATCCCCCTCCTCTCCAACCCTCTCAATTTGACCTTATCCACTGTGCTTTCCCTCCCCCGGTTCTTCACTCCCCCATGTCACTTTTCTATGCCATCCCAATTCGGAATTAAATTCCATTCATTCATTTACCCTTTCCGGCATAATCCGTTTATACTGGACTCTCTTTCTGTTTTTTCCCTTCTTTTTGTCTAACATTGGTCTTGGCAGTCTTTTCTCCGTCGCGCTACGGCGTCGACTTCTTTCGTTCGCTCTTCGATCCCTGCGCGATGTGCGTCGCCTCCATACTACCCTCCTGTAACATTGCAGTTTTTGTGGTTAACATGTGCAATCTATGAATAGCGTTCGCCAGTGTCCAGTCCGACATCTTCAAGCCCACCAAGTATGGCGGCAAATACACCGTCACTCTCATTCCCGGTATCTACAGATCCCGCTCGAAATCCCCATGGAAGCTCGATCGCCGGTTTTGCTGATAACTCTCAAGGTGACGGTATTGGTGCCGAGGTTTCCGAATCGGTAAAAACTATCTTCAAGGCCGACAATGTACCCATTGAGTGGGAACAGGTCGACGTCAGTGGTGTGGACACGGGCAACAAGCACTCGGAGGAGCTGTTCAAGGAATCTATTGCATCGCTTCGCCGCAACAAGCTGGGTCTGAAGGGTATCCTTTTCACCCCCGTCGAGCGTTCGGGTCACCAATCGTTCAACGTCGCTCTGCGCCAAGAGCTTGATATCTATGCCTCGATTGTCTTGATCAAGAACATCCCCGGCTACGAGACTCGCCACAAGGATGTCGATCTTTGCATCATCCGTGAGAACACCGAGGGTGAATACTCTGGCCTCGAGCACCAGTCTGTCCAGGGTGTCGTTGAGTCGCTAAAGATCATCACCCGCGCCAAGTCCGAGCGTATCGCCAAGTTCGCTTTTGGATTTGCCCTTGCCAATAACCGCAAGAAGGTCACTTGCATCCACAAGGCCAACATCATGAAGCTTGCCGATGGTCTGTTCCGTAGCACCTTCCACAAGACTGCGGAGAACTACCCTACCCTGGAGGTCAACGACATGATCGTCGACAACGCTTCCATGCAAGCTGTCTCTCGGCCTCAGCAGTTCGATGTCATGGTCATGCCTAACCTCTACGGTGGCATTCTCTCCAACGTCGGCGCTGCCCTTGTCGGTGGCCCGGGTCTCGTTCCTGGCGCCAACATGGGACGCGACGTCGCTGTCTTCGAGCCTGGATGCCGTCACGTTGGTCTGGACATCAAGGGCAAGGACCAGGCTAACCCCAGTGCTATGATCCTGTCCGGTTCCATGCTACTCCGCCACCTCGGCTTGGACGACCACGCCAACCGTATCTCCAAGGCTGTGTACGACGTGATCGGTGAAGGGTATGTGAAAGATCATTCCCACCCAACAGGTTCATTTGCTAACATTTGTGTCTTATAGCAAAACAAGGACCCACGACATGGGTGGCCAGGCCACCACTCATGAATTTACCAGAGCTGTCTTGGACAAGATGGAGACTCTGTAAACTTTGGGATACCACTTCAGTTTTTCTTGCCGCTACTACGATGATGACGAGGGTTTATAGGTCAGCCGTGGAGGGTCTTTGAGAGAATAACACTCTTCGTTGGTCATTTGGAGGTACTCTATCTCACCATGTATTATCCTTCACCCTAACACTAACTAGAACGTCCTGCCGATTATCAAAATGGGCAATCTGATAGAATAGGATGTGTAAGATTATATCCACCTATATATACATTCTTGTTTTGAGAACAAAAAAGAACGTGCCCATGCATTATTTCATCTTATCATTAAAGGGACTATGTACTTCTATTTCATATCGGGTATGTTGAAAAATCGGCTCCTATGCTTGTCCCCAAATTTTAAAGAGGCCCTCCCCCTAGGGCCTCCGTCCAAACACGAATACTAAGGAATCGTCGAAATGCCCTCCCCATCCGGAGATGATATCCCAGGACGAAGTCGTAAGCCTTGCAGGGCTTAGAGTAAGAGAGCCCAATCATGTAAGCGATCAATCACCGGCGGTGATTTGGAACGCGCTTGAAGAGCTTTGCCGGGACGAAAGTGCTCCTTCCGCATTGAACCCTCGATGGACCACTTCATCTTATCGCATCAATCAGAAAGATATTACATAAATGAACGCTCAGAATGCCGGTCGCCTCTTTCTGCCGGTGTACTTCGAGGTCGCTTTCACAACCTTGCCTTTTCGTTCCATCTGGTCCTTCTTGCGCATGATCCAAGCTCTGTCACCTTTCTTCGATGACGATGCCTTACTTTGCGTGGCCCTCTTCCTGGCATCCAGGACATCAACCTCATTCATGCCTTGAACAACACCGGTAATGTCACCCTTCAAGCCACCACCGCCAACTGTCAGCACAAGATACAATTTACTGTTTTTCGTTCCCGGATCGTCTTCCAGGATACCGGCACCGAAGCCAGCATGCATAGCAGCGGCACTGATCATGCTCCGTTGAGCGTCATTTTTGGGATAGAATTGGCAGACAGCACGTCCACCTCGACGAAGACAGGCATAGAGACCCTCGAAGAAGCGACGGAGACGGCCTTCAGGGCTCACATCACTGGTTTCCGCATTGCAAAGCCACTGGATTGCACTAATACTGATGGCCGCATCGAAGGAACCAGGTCGGAACGGTACTCCCTGGCCGATATCTGCAAGTAGCAAATCGCCTTCCACGTCTCGTTGTAGAGCCACGTCCAGCATACTGGGCGAGATGTCCATACCGATCCAGGTGTGTGGTCCCCCTTCTTCGCGGGGGAGGCTGGAAAGGATTTCACCGGAGAGACCCGAGCCGCATCCAAGATCAAGAATGAGAGAAGGGGATTTGAGATCGAGAAGCTCAAGGGCTCGATGGGTCATGTCGGATTGAATGTTACGGATACGGGAGGAAGTGGTGTATTTGCGCGATTCATTATCGTTGTAAAAGAGATCCGGGGGCCTTCGTCACAATCAAGAGTCAGCGTCGAAGTTCAAAAATGATAAAAGAAATATTCCTTATATCCAACTTACAAGACATCCTCAGGGCGCGACATGGTTGCGATGAGCGTATATGCGCAGATATATTAGGAGGGACAATGCTAGTCAAATATTTTGAAGGACGACCGAGCGAACTGATCAATTGCGATTCGCAATAGGTATGGTAGAAGAATAGGTATAATCGAAGTCGTGTATTCGTTTGGTTTGATATGCCCTAGATCGTCGTCGATTTTTTTTTTTCTTTCTTGCTCTGGACCCGGATGGCCTTGGCGTGGGGTAGTGGCCTGAGGCAGAAGAACACATGAATTCAACTCTCCAGTGACATCAAAACATCTTATCATTTTGCGCTATAACTTGTCTTTGCTTGGATTATCGTTTGTGACGGTTGCCCGATTCCTCTCACTCTGTTGTATCGATATCCTCGGCCCTTTCCCTCTTCGCTTGGCGATATGGATTATTGATTGATCGTCTTTCCGCGCATCACCTCATTTCAAAAGGTGGCATCTTTCTCTGGCGCACCTTTATAAGCTGGTAGACGCCCATAGATTTGCAAACCACCACCAGCGACACCATTCCTTTACAATGTGGATTCTACCTCTATTAGGATATCTGGGGGTGATTGTGGGTTTTGCGTTCCTAACGTTGGCCATAGGTAAGAGAGACCTACACAAGCCATGGTATCAAACAAGACCTAACGCCTTCTAGCCTCTGGACTTTACTACCTGTCTGAACTTGTCGAAGAACACACCGTCCTTGCCCGTCGACTTCTGACTCGGTTGATATACAGCATCATTGTCATCCAGATTCTCCTGTCCCTCTTTGACCGATTCCCCTTCTTCCTATCGGCCCTCAGCATTGTTTCGCACCTTGTATACGCAAGCAATCTCCGGCGCTTCCCCATTGTCAAACTCTCGGACCCTCTCTTTGTCCTGTCTTGCGTCTTAGTCGGCCTGAACCACTGGCTGTGGTTCCGCCATTTCTCAAAACCACTACCTGCGTCTCGATCTGCGGGTAACTGGCGCCAACCGTACCAGGTCAATGTCGAGGACATGCCAACTTTCACGGAGGTGGCGTCTTATTTCGGGATCTGCGTTTGGCTGGTCCCTTTTGCCCTCTTCGTCAGCTTAAGTGCGGGGGAGAATGTCCTGCCCAGCATGGGTTCTGAATATGCGACGGGTGAGCATGTATCTACTGCGGGCTTGGCTCGAAATGCCTTGTCGATTGATGGGAAGGTCAAGAATAAGGGAATGGCAAAGGCTTTGGTTGACGGTGCCAGAGATTGGGTAATGGAGAATGGGGAAGTGATGGGGTTTTGGAGGGGCGATCGGACGCGAAGATTCTAAGTTATTTGATTTGTAGTCAGGCTAATCAAAGAGCATATTCAAGAAAAGCACAATATTGCATGTCCAAATTCTACTGTGTAGACACTACATAATAGCGAACTCCAGAGAAGAAGCGAGAAAAAGAAAAAAAGATATTTGCTGTGGTATAATAATTACTGGACAAAGACAAACAAAATGAGTATATCTGTGCAGAAATCAAATCGTCAGAAAGGAAGAAAAGACATGACCCCATGCGCGTCAACTTCAAGAATGATCCTTGCCTCCGATTAACATTAATATTAACATTTCCTCGCAGTGCAGAATGCGGGTGTATATATTTATCGTTCCATGTGTTCATACAATTCGTAATTGTTCTCGAAGGAACGTCATGACCCTCTATGCAATATGGAAATTCAGAGGGCTGGACTGGGGTGGCGGTGGTATATCTGAATGTCGAAGCCCAAAGCAAATGCACATACTCTCGACAAACGCTCGAAGTGAAAGGATATATATGCAGGACCAATTCTTCAGTTACTAGACTTCCAGAGGTCCAACTGGGCAAAAGAAATTCGTTAGTGTACTCTGAAGTACACATCCAGGTTAATCCGCGCGAGAGGTTGGGATCGACGGGTTCTGGTTGCCTGACTCCATGAAGAGCATAGAGCTCTCCCGTCTATTTGCCTTGGCAGAGCGAGCGTTTTCCATGTTCGGATTCAGCATCTGGTTCATCGAGGCTGGCTTATAGTTGTAGTTCTCGGATAGATGGCCGCGGTGTTCATGGCTTGGCTGGGCATATGTCAAGCCAGTATCGTAAGCTCCCCTAGGATCTTCAAGCTGATTATGCCGGAATGTCGTCTGATTGTAAGAAGGAGTAGGCATATCCGAGAACACCTGACGGCGCGGCGAGCGAAGGACATCAGGTGCTTTGAAATCATCAACGGCCGACTCCATAGCGGACCCACCAAACTCGGGGCTCTGGTCAAATATGCTATCATAATCGGTGAGGAACATCGAGAAGACAGGCGCCGGAATGTTTAATGTTGGAGCGAACACAATGCCCACATTCCGAACTGTCATTTTGTTGACGGCGGAATTGTTGACAATTTCAATCAAGAATTGAGACAATGCCCGTAGCAGAGTCAAGTTCGGTTTCGGGAGTCTATGCACAAGAAAATTGAACGCTGCGATCTTCTTTTCGCGCTCATCAAGTTCTGTAAAAAAAATACCGTTAGCACGACACCTGAAATCCAACTTTGAACGAGATGCTTACCAAGCACACGCAAGAACTCCAAATGAAGCTCGCGGGTTAATACCGTTGTCGGCAATTCTCGAAGATATTGTTTGAAGAGGGAGGCTACAGCATGAACATCGTAGTACTCATCACCAGCAAGGAAGTCGATATCGCCCTCTGTATTAAACCGCTCCTTCAATGCTTTAATGACAACATTGGAGCCGCTTAGTCGGAAGATACCCTCTTCGGATGATGCTCCTTTGGCTTGCAGGTATTCAATGCAGCGATAGACCACAGCAGGCAACTCTACGTCAACCCCTTGTGGCGCACAGTACTGCACTGCCTCTGCTAGCGGAATACCAAAAACAGGCCTGACGAAATCCTTCTTATCAAGAGAAGCATTGCCCTGAGCCTGTGATGTAGGAGATTCACGATCGACTTGCTGAAGTTGCGAGGCAATGTCCATCGACGACCTCGTCTTTCCGAAACCCCATATACTGCGCTTCTTCTCCTTGATGGCAGTGGCGTTGGAAGCTTTGTTGCCCCAGGCGCCTGCATCTTGAATCACAGTGCCGTTTGTGGGTGCTGATATGATTTTCGATGAAAGCTGTCCATTCTCCAATGTGGTGTTAACTGTTTGATTCGAATCCGCCGAGGGGCCCCATGTACTAGACGGGAACAGTGGGGATTTGGGCGTGGGTTTGTCAAAATTTGACCCGAGGACTGGCGGTTCGGCAGGAACAGCATCATCGAAACTGAACCCTTGCACTGTGTCGGGACCATCTGAATCCGGTCCGTCAGATCCTTTGATGTTCTTCTTACTCCCATTGGGGAACATCTTCGCCGACTTTGGACCTGCATCGGATGTCCGTGCTGTTGGCGTTTGAGGCTGGCTCTTCGTGTTCGTAGCATTGGCGCTCTCATATTCTGCTGCAGGTCCTTCGACATACTCCAGTAATGCCTCGACCCAGGCATCCCTGTCTTCGTCGCTTTCAGCGCACAAAACATGTCGAACCAGGGCCGAGGAGTCTTTCTTTTTTGGCTCCAAAATAAGGAAGGCATGGCGGTATTGATTGTCGGAGTCATCATCAAGGGGCGAGGTGCTTTGAGCGCTAGTGTTCTGCGATTGCTTGCCTATCTGCGCATTGGGAATTTTAATAGTGCCTAGATGCGCGCCGCCGGGAGCTTCGAAGTATCTGAGTTCGGGGCCATGCAGGACGAAGTATCTCGCCTTCCACCCGCCGAAATTCTTCCCTCTCTTGGTCAAGTATCCTTCTTTCCTGGGTTTTCCATCTGGACCACGTAGAATCTCGGCTTTCATCTGGTTGCTGCTTTTCAGTAAGCTCGTCTCATCGTCCCGAGCCTCAATAGCATCAGAAGTGATGAATTGGCAAACAACCAAAGCGGCCTTTTCATCCATCGGAGTATCAAGAAGAGTGTCAAAGTAGGAAGTTAGAGCTGCCCGTCGCGCATCGATCTTGGCGGGTGAATGTCCGGTAAATATGCTTCGGTCAGGCAGTTTTCCTGTGAAAGAACACAGTTGTCGGACTTGCTGATCGAGCTGGGGCAGAGCTGCAATGACCTTCTCAACGCGCCAAAGCTCCATGCTGTCTGAGCGCGAGAATACACTCAAGGTAAACACTGGCTCTTCTTCAGATGGCCTCGGTGCCATGTAGCTATTCCTAGAAGGCCGGAGCCTGGAAGATGCAACCTTCACCTCAATCAAAGGCAGGGCATTTGGCGATAAAAGAAGACCAGGGTACTCATCAGAAACCAATCCTTGATAGATACCATTGACGCTTGAATCCGGTGATCGGGGACTATCTATTTTAACCGCCGCGTCAATCATAGGTATAGGTGGAGCGATGTTCGCTGGGGAAGATATGAAGTTCCCTGGTGCAGCAAATGGATTTGGATTTCTGGTTGTTCGAGGTGAGAGAGCCAATCCTGATATACTGTTATTACTTGACGGTATTGACACAGGCGTCAAACCGTTTGGCAATTCTCGGGGCATTCGTGGCAACGGAGCGCCAACGGGACGGTCCTCTGGTCTGGGACTAACAGGCAAGCCCGGGCTCTTCGGGGCCGATGATAAAAAGGAGCGTTGTTCTTTCAGAGACCCCGTGTGCGCCATGCGAGGGCTTAAAATGGAGGCCAGTGATCCAGAGCGTTCAATTGGTGGTGGGGATTGTGTAACCATTGGCCGTGGGCTTGACGGGAGGCCAACTGCTATGGGCTGGCTGCCTGAAGGATGCGCCGGCTTGGAAGGTTGCGCATCTTCTTTCGCAAGCGCTGCTTCACGTTCTCTATCATCATCGTCCCTCGTCTTCCTTCTCCCGCGGTCCATATCATCCATTGCGTCAATATCATCATATTCCGACCCCGAGTCAGATTCGGGATGCTCCATGATTGTGCCTCCAATCTGTCCAAGCTTTAGCGGTGCGGGCGGAGGCTTTCGGATTGGGTGCGGAACTCTCTCTTGTATTGGCCTTTCACTGAGCGACGAATCATTGGAGCTCGCGAGCGAACTCGGACTGGCCGCTGAGAGTTCGCGCCGTAAGTAAATGGGTGCTTGCGAATTTTGGGAATTGCGACCTTGGTCCTCTTTGCCGTGAGATTCGACAGGCGAATCATTTGTTGTAGTTGCATTCTGGTTATTCAAGTTCCCTTGGCTGTAACCTCCCGTGTTTCTCAAGAGATCCGGTTGATTCTGCGCCTGACGGTCCTGATCTTGGAAACCCACCGCATCGCCTTCAGTACCTCGGGGTTGAGTTGTGTAATCGTTGCTGTTCGACGGTAATGGTACCTGCGATTCTTTCGCTTTCTTCTTGTACTTTTCCTTCTCCTTCAATGCACGCTCAAGATCTTTGTTCAGACCAAGAATGAGGGTCCGTTGCTTATCAACCAACCTCCAAAGCTGCGAGTTTTGTGAGGCAGCGTGATGTTTCTCCTTGAGGAGGTGTATGATGACAGCTTCGGCTGATCCGGCGGTAGAAATCAGGTTCCCGATGTCCGCTTGGGTCACTGAATTGGCATCAAAGGTGGATTTGTGAGACTGGGACGCTGAGGAAAGCGAGGAAATCGCAGAGTCGATTGACGACGTGCGGGGCATGAACCGCTGTCCCGAGCGATCTCCAGCCATGGAGTGCAACGAACTAATGCCAGATATGGGGGAGGAGGTCGCTGATTGATTCGAGTTCGTGGTGTCTGAGGGTTTGCGCGGAGTCGTCTGGTTCGCTTTTTCCTCGGTCATATCTCTATCATGTTGGTGATGACCACTCAACGGTTTCTTGTCTGCCGTTTCAATCTGGCTGCTGTAAAAGCTGTGGCCGGCGCTTGATGGAGGCGTCGGGAACGCGGCATGAGATAAACGGCCGACCGGAGAGCGGCTTTGAAATGTCGAAGTACCCGCAGATGTCCGCGGTGACAACGGGCTTTGCGATGCGCCTAACTCGTCTGGACGGGGTAACTGAGAATGGGCGCCTGTCTGCAAGGGAGATGGAGATGGGGTCGTTCTGCGGGGAGCTCCCAGGGCGGCAGCGGAACGAGAAGTTTGCTGCTGATCAGATCGAGGCCCTAAGTAATCGCGAGGGATTAAATTCCCATTAAGAGGGAACGATGAAGAAGACGGAGATGGAGACGAAGATGAAGGAGAATGCGGAGAGGTCGAATGAAGATGTCTCGCAGTAGTAGGAGGAGAAAGGGGAGGGGGAGGAAGAGGCGAAGTCGGAGGAGGCTGGATTGGGAGACTGTATGGTTGGTATTGGTAGTGGTGATGGTGATGGTGGTCGGTCCCTTGTCCGTGCCGCCGAACCTGCGACATTGGGCTCGTCCGGATCAGCAGAGGAGACGCAAGCCCCCCCAGGACTGTTCAGAAAGAGTATGTACGACAACAGCAACCGCAACAACCGGTCTCTTTCTGGATTATGCACGGTCAGTGGGACAAGGAGATGAAAGGATAAGAGCAGGGGGGAGAAGAAAGAGAGTGGGGTTCTCACCAATCCCGGACCCGTTGTTTAACGGAGCACTTACTGTATATACAAGGAGTTCTTTAGAACAGAACCGGCTGAATAAAACACCACTCGTATGACCCCCAGAAGACAAATAAAGATATTAGTGGGAAAGAGAGAGAAAGTGACATGCGAAAGTGAAAAAAAAAAAAAAAAAAAAAAGGTCAAGAAGTCGGAAATCTCGGGGAATGTCCTCTCTTCTTTTCAGGAGATTGGGGAAGAAACACCGACTAACTAAGAGCAGAAGTACATTATTCAGGACTTTTTTTTCTCGTTTGATTAAAATGAACAGTGACCAACATACCACTTAATTATCGGGGACGGAGTAAATGTGAAGATCCCACCAAAGAAAGAGGGAAAGGGGGGCTACTCCGGAGTACTCTGTATGTAGGAATAGGGGTAACTAAATTCTAACTCTACTTTCTATACGCTGCATCTCTCCCTTTTCATTGTTAAGACCTGAATTTTTGGTTAATTGCACTCCCCTTTCCCTGGTTTTGAAGGACCGAAAAGTTCGTACACAACTAACTGCAGATAATCAATGAAATCCGATATTAATACGAAGCACGGGTTATTGACAGCTTTACTGACAGCTCACGGAGCAGCGCATAGACCAACCCAGTACGGAGAATATTGTATTGTCTGCATCGCATCCGAGTATGATCTAAACCATCTCTATAGTGGTGAAATTCTATGAGTACACAGCACACATCCACCCAATTAGACAGTGCTGAAAAGAAAGTTGGAAGAGAAGAGAACAACTGTAGAATCAAAAAAACGCCCTTTTTGTTTTACTTTTCGCCCTCGCGAAATCCAAGTAAAAACCATTGAAGCCCGGTGTAACGCCGTCAGTCATTATATGGCAGGGGTTAAAGAAAAATCATGCAATATTCCCAGCCATTCCCATAAAAATGGCCTGGGCGGCAAGTTGGAGTGACCAAAATCCAACTTTCTTGAAACGTCGTTTGCGCGCTTGGTCGTCTACCACATCTCGTGCGAAGCCATCATACGCCTGGTTAATCTGTCAGCAAGACACAAAGTAGTGGAAGGGGAGCAAATGGAAGCTTACCGCGGCAGAGAGGTCGTCCATTAAACCACTGTCAAATGTGGTCCAACTGCCATCAAAGTCCCCAACGCGTTTGACAAGGCGGCAATTGACTGGGATAAAGGTCCGCCGAGAGTTGATGTACGCGACAATGGGCCGTATAAGTGCGTTGTTGATGTAGGAAAGATCCCGTGTAAAGATAGGGACCACGGCTCTGGCGTTGTTGAGATGAATTCGAAGGTCGGTGACTAGGAATCGTCGGTCTTCATTTGCAACGTCTTCCTTGAACACATCTGCATCTGGCGATGCAGGGTCGTACCGGTTGGATATGACTGTTGCCTCCAGCCGATCATAGAGATCAGTCATCACCTTGGTCAAACTCTCGTCATTCTCCGCCGGGAACATGATGTCCGCGACAATGTCAACAGTTCCCTCATGTATCCATGAGAATGGTCCCTGTACTCCACGGTTCAAATGGTCTATATTCAACCCATCGATACGGATCCGGCTGTGTTTCTTCCACGGACTCGGCTTGCCGTCTTCCTCCAGACCGTTGCCCAACTGTGCGCCAGTGAAACCGTGGGTTTGTCGCGGATGAATAGTGAACAAAGAGTTATCGAATGACCCTGACATCATATTCGCCGATAGAAAATCATAGAATAACCATTGCTTCCTTAACTGAGGAAGATCGCAGGAGAATATGCTGACAGAGAATGGCCGGAAATTATCGGGTTGGTAGATTGTGACCAGTACATCATCCATTTTGAATCGATCAATTTCGAAATCCCCAGGGTGATGCTCGTGCCGATAGGACTTGGGGTCTAAGTTGACGTCTGACCAATGCACATGTCTACGGTCAACGACTCCTCGAATGCCCTTAACATCAACATCACGCAAAAGGCCCTTTCCGTTTATCCACTTAGTGAACGACAGTGTCACATTGACTGATTCGATGGATATGTCAAACTGTGTATAGTTCGTGTCCTCCTCGTCGGGCATCGTTCGCTGGTCAGACGCATCGGCAGTCGGTTGTTCGCTGAGAGCGGCAGCTGCAGCCACTGCGGCGGCTGTCTTCGACGAGCCTTTGCTGACATCCCCAGTTCCCTGTCCAGGTCGTCGCGAGACAAATACATTCTTGAAAGTGATGACACCATCCTTCCATTTGGGCACGATAGCAGATTCGAAGACGACTTTCACACCAGATGATTTCGTAAGATAGTTACCTATCCACCTAGCCAGGGTTTCTGTATAATTTAGCCTCCAATACTTGGTAAATAAGATATCTTGAAACGCACCTTGAGCGAAGACAGTATTTATCGCAATGATAAGCAATGAAAAGAAAGTTGTTGTTCCCAAGACTACCCAAACCACATGGCCTAAGAAGACCCACGAAAAGAGGGCTGCGATTTCATCCAGATTGAAAGGCCGAACACTTCGAATCGAAAACCACTTGAATCGTACCTTGAGCCTGGACCAAAAACCAGTTGCTGCCGCTAGAAGTTCTTCTTTTGTGGGCCGTTGCAGATGCGGAATGTGCGGCATGTGCGGCAAGCGGTCGATAAGATGGCGGTTCAATGATCCCAGTTGGTGCCCATAGGTGGATTTCTCCGTCTGAGGATTTTTCTGGGCTTCATCTCCAGTCCGATCTAGGTTTGCTGAGCCAGACTTGTTACTATCTGGCTTAAAAGAGGGGCTTAACCGGTCATCCTTGTTTGTATGTAGTCCTCGCTTCCAGACATTTCCTGCAAGATTGCGAAGAAGTTTTCTATCGAAGTGATAGCTTCTATGCGGTAGTAATTTGTCGGGGCTAATTGCACACGTCGCTCCAGTCTCCACTGCTGGCGAGCTAGGTGAAACACCAAGGGCAAAGAAGCCTCCAGAAGCAAATCTTCTTGTGATTTGCGTCGTTCTTCGAGGAGGCAACGATGATGCGTATCTGGTCTGTCGTTTGAAAAGGAATTCGCATGAGAATTGGGTCGGGTTCGGTGTATCAGATATAAACGGTAAGCGACTTGTCCGTAAAGCACGTCCGAATAATGGATTTGCTGCCTCCCAGAGGTTACTGTATAACCTGCGTCCAAAATTGCCTGCCATGATCGCCGTCACATCATGAATCTATGAACCGAGAAAATGGAAAAGTAAAGCTCATTAGAGACATCCGACAGAAGCCATAGCAGTTGAGCAGCTTTGAGGATCTGAGATGGAGAATTGTTGAAATTTGAAAGCAGACGAGAGGCGCACAAACGTAACTGACGACGTTAATGGCGAAGTGTATATAATTTGCCCGATGTTGGAACAAATTTCCATGAAATCATCCCGCACCACCGAAAATGTTTGTCTCGTTTGCAGCCGCATTGACACACTTTAGTTTTTTTTTCACTCCGCCTGATAAAATTCGCGATAACAGATTTAATTACTAGGCGCCGCACATTTTTTTTCAGCGATACTGTTGTACATTGTTATATTCTATAATCGAGAGAAAATGCCGGCCCCAACAGCACTTCTCAGGCGCCCTGAGGAAATGGCGTCGACGGAAGCCTCAACGGCTGTCCCTCCTGTCCCAAGTTCGTTGCGACCAGAGCCTCATACATCCAAGTTTCAACTAACGGTTCGCAGACCAAGATGATGAAGTTTTGATCAATGCACAAGATTCCGCCGAGAATGATCTCTCGAATAACCCACCCGCAGAACCGGCGCAGGACTCAGAAATGCGCATTGACGAAGAGGGTCGCCCTGTTTTCACGCCGGAGACGAACACCAACAGTGTATATCGCGTCGAAACTCGGAAAGTGCCGGTCCCACCGCATCGTATGACGCCTCTGAAAGCAAATTGGCCAAAGATATACCCTCCGCTCGTTGAGCATCTGAAGTTACAAGTGCGCATGAACATCAAGAACAAGGCAGTTGAACTGCGTACCTCGAAGTTTACTACGGACACGGGAGCCTTACAGAAAGGTGAAGACTTCGTTAAAGCTTTTACCCTTGGGTTTGATGTCGACGATGCCATCGCGTTGTTGAGACTGGACGATCTGTACATCCAATCCTTTGAATTGAAGGACGTTAAGGGTTCATTGAATGGTGAACATATTGGCCGTGCAATTGGTCGAATTGCAGGAAAGGACGGGAAGACCAAATTTGCAATCGAGAATGCGAGCCGGACACGTGTGGTTCTCGCAGATCAAAAGATCCATATCCTTGGTGGATTCAAGAACATCCACATTGCTCGGGAGGCTATTGTTAGCTTGATTTTGGGTAGTCCTCCGGTAAGTTATCGCGCAAACAGGAAGTGAATTATCATCGATCCGAGCCGTTACTAATGTCTATGATCAACAGGGTAAGGTTTACGGTAACCTGCGTACTGTGGCATCACGCATGAAGGAACGTTTCTGATGAGGCCAAAAATCATGTTTTCTTTTCTTCTTTTCTTGGTTGCAGCATGATGAAATTGGCGTTAAGGGTTCACACGACACAAGGGATCGAATAAGATATACTACTGATGTTATGATATGAGTTAAAAGATATACCTTCATTGACATATTCGTGTTATGATTCTACTGAAGAATCGATCACATCCAATTAATAAAACATTGATGACCACCGGTAATGATTTCTTTAGTCCTTCTTCAGAGGGTGGTAGATCTCCTCTATCCCGTTCCTTGTAACAAGCAACATCTGAAGTCCGTCACCGACCTCAATGTGTCTTTCCACAGCACTGGTGAATGCATCCCGCACGAGCTGTTCGACTGTGTCCCTTGGGAGAGGCTCCGGCATCTTCGGCTCCAGAGCATGCCCTTCTCCGCTTCCAGGGATGTACTGGTTCTTGCAATTCACTTGGTTGTCTAGGAACGGCATAATCAAGCTTGCAGCAGATCCAGCCGCTCTGCACTGCTCTCTTTCATACGAACCAACAGGATCGTAACTGTACAATGCTCCCTTGCCCTCCTCATCCAATCCTGCCAGGATGGCCTGCACGTAATAGGGGAAGAATCGTTTCTGATAAAGGATAGTCGAAAGTCGCTGTGCACACGCTGACACAGACATAGGCTTTCCATGCTGGTATCTGTACATCTTCACCACGGCATCAAGTCGTTCTTTGAGAGCTTGACCATCGGCGGCAAAACCGACGACCGCTAACAGGATATGGGCACCCTCTCCAGTCTCGTCATCACCACCGATCCTGAATACTTTCGGGACGTAGCGAGAGTTGATATTGTATCCTGCAACGGAACGAGTATCGCCGGCAAGGATCGCGAAGTCGGAACCTGAGATGCCCAAAGTTGAGCCGCCGTTGTCGGTATACCTAGGGTCGGCAAATCAGTTTTGCATCTCATAAAAGGAACTGAACAATCGTCACATACGGGTAGAAGGAGTGCTCTTTGATGGGAGCACTGGTTGGCTGAGAGAAGGAATATCCGACACCCTCATTTTGAGGTTGGTAACCCATAAGCGACGTCATTTCCGGAGGATCAGAGTTGGAGAGAGATCAAGAGATTATTCGAGAGATGAGAGGAACAGAACCTTCTGATAGAGCCGAGACAGCGTCCTGTTTTCGGGTGTCCTTCTTTTTGCGGGGAGGACCAGGTGGCTTTGGGACTTGGATGGATTGCTCTCACTTCTGACGCGATGCTGGAGGAGCAGCTGTCTTTTGCTTACCTAATCCTACAGCTTCCGCCAAGATCTACCAGAGTACTCCGTAAAACCGTCACTGCTGCGACTGATATTAGGTCTTTCTAATTCATTTGCACCATTAACTCTAAGCATTCGACTGTATTTAATCTCTTACTACTTATATCGAGAAGTATCCAATCGCCCTATACCCGGAACCGTCATTGTTCGGACCTTAATTCGAAGACAAGACCATGCTTTGGCTCGGTGCATATCAAAGCAGTAGCGAAGATGAAGGAGAAAACGAACTCCCTTTAACGGCGCCTAAGGTATAGATCAACGAAACTCGGAAATTTGCTTGCTCGCTAAACCAATTTATAGCATGAGACCAAGGAACGACCTGTTCAAGAATCACAAGTCACAAATGTTAATGGTATGTCTCCGACACATAGCTTAGAGGTTACCAAATACCAACTAACCTTTGAAGCTGAAGCACCAAAAAAAATGGAAAAGACCTCAGAAATAACTACAAATGTGGAGCCAGTTGGACCGGTTCTTGGACCTTCGCAACCTCAGGGACCACATATAGCAGGCGGGAGCTCTTCCGAAGGGCCATTCTCTCCCTTTTCAACATCTCTCGCATTAATACACGACTTAACACTGCCTCCTGTCCCAAATCTAGACATACCGCCATCTCCGCCAGGTTCCCCTGATCCTAAGGCAAATGCGAAGTTCGCGCATTTCTTATCATTGAAAAAACAGGGGACACATTTTAATGAGAAGCTTGCCGGCTCCTCTTCACTCAAGAATCCGAGCTTGCTCAAAAAGATGATGAGCCATGCGGGAATCAATGATGAAGCGCAATACTCTACTTCACTACCTCCCGACCTTTGGGATATGTCCAATTTACCGAAGTGGGGTTACAAGGAGGAACTTTTAAAAACGCAGCAAGAAATCCGTCGAAAAACGGAAGAGAAATGGCTTCCTGGTCAAAGAGATTCTATTGAATTCGTGTCAGGAGCATCTGGAGGCACCGGCCGTACGAATTTTCCAAGTTCAAAAACTAAGGCAAATGCTGCCGATAGGCCTGGTCAAGTCTAGAGCCATATCTACTCCGTATGCTGCTGAACTACAACCTGCCGGGACCGAGGGCATAGAATGCAGCGTCTATCTGTGGCTGATGCCAAACCTGAGGATATGCCTAATCAATGGGAAGGTGAAGCTGTTCCGATAGCTTTGGCTAAAATATAGTACCTAATCTGGAAACAATGCGATGAATTTATGATATCCCGAATGGTATTATCAAAGGCAACACACTTGGGAAAGGAAGGGGAAAAAAGATAGCATCCTGTCTATTAGTTGATAATATGCAATGCTGCAATGATCTGGGCAAATTATTATAGAATCATATTCATAGTAGATATCGCCCGCATGGAAAAGAAGACAAAAAGAGCAAACACCTCACGTGTTTGCTCCGATAGGCGCGCGGAGTTCCGCCGCCAACGCCCAGCGGTACCATTGCTAACGTAACCAAGAGCTCCGTCAGCTTCACTGGACTACCTAGCTTGAACAGTGTATCGCCTCTTCAGCCCTCTTTAATCAACCAGCAAATACCTTCTTCTTCTCCTACTCCTACTACTACTACTCCTTACCTATTTGCTTTATTTCTTTAAACCATTTTAGAGACCGCGTCGTGCAGCATGAACCACTTCCCGGAATCCTGGGGTCGAGTAAGGCAGTTAAGCCATCGCATAAAGGTCAATATCGCTGACATGGCTGTACTTGAAGCCCAGAAATGACATCTATGGACCCTACAACCCCTCTTTTCTACAGACCACTGGCCCGAAAGCCCACACTCAGTCCCCCGCCGTGACCGGGACGTCAGTGGTTGCGGTCAAGTTCAACGGAGGCGTCGCGATTGCGGCCGACAACCTGGGTATGTTGGAATATTCAATTCACGAATACTAAGCATTTCTGACCGTTGGATCTCTCACACAGCATCGTACGGGTCCCTCGCTCGGTTCACCGATGTTAAACGACTTCGAACCTTTGGTGATTCCGCTGTGGTCGGATTTGGTGGTGACGTGTCTGATATGCAATACATCGACCGTCTCCTAGGATCCATCGATATAAAAGAGAATTATTCGGCTCATGGCAACCTGCTCAACGCAAAGAACCTCCACACCTACTTGTCGAAGGTCTTCTATAAGCGCCGTTCTGAATTCAACCCGCTTTGGAATCACGTCCTGGTTGCAGGCTTCGATGGGAATGGACAGCCTTTCCTCAGCTCAGCAGACCTGCTTGGAACTACTTATTCAGCCCCTCATCTGGCGACCGGCTTCGGTGCTCACCTCGCCATCCCAATTCTTCGTCGACTGTTCCCGGAGGAGAAACCCATCGAAGAAGTCAGCAAGGAGCAGGCAGTGGCAGCTCTGAAGGAGTGTATCAAAGTTCTGTGGTATCGGGATGCGCGGAGTCTCGACAGTTACTCGATAGCAGTGATCTCGAAGGATGGCATTGAGGTGAAGGAGGATGAGAAGCTTGAAGCCCAAAGCTGGGCATTTGCTGAGTCGATCAGGGGATATGGTGCTCAAACTGTCTAGGATTTTTTTCATTTTTCACACGACATTCTGTGAGAATCCGACTAATAGGAAAAGATGTTACGAACCCCAAATCAATATGGATGCCCATGTTTTGCGCGATTTTACCAGAGTAGTATTATATTGGGTAACTAATATATACAATTGAACTGCCTGAGTTTACTTTCTGTGTCTAAAGCTTAGGCGATGGCTTCTCGTAGACGACCTTGTTGACGCACGATCCTACATTGTCAAGCGAAACTTCAACCTGGTCCCCATCCTTTAACCAAAGTTGGGGCTTACGGCCCATGCCCACTCCTTGGGGTCTGTCAAATACACCAATGAGCAACGATTCGCTAGCAATAATTGCGGAAAAAGACACTTACGTTCCGGTGAAAATCAGATCTCCGGGCAACAAAGTCGTCCCCTTGGACAAGAATGACACGGTTTGAGCCACATGAAAGACCATGTCCTTGGTCGACGAACACTGGACGGTTTGGCCATTCAGTTTGGTCGAGATCATCAAAGCATTGGGATCGCGGATCACATCCGTGGTCACGATACCGGGCCCAAAGGGTGCCCAGCCATCGAAACTCTTACCCAGGGCCCACTGCCCTCCTCCACGCTTGATCTGCCAGTCCCGGTGCGAGACGTCATTACCCACCGCATAACCAAGCACATAGTCCAAAGCCCGGTTCTCAGGCACGTCCTTGGCCAGCTTGCCAATGACAATAACCAGCTCACACTCGTAGTCCAGTCCCTCATCACCTTGCACCAAGTAAGGCACAGGGATGTCGTCGGTGGGACCCCCGATCGAGGTGACGGGCTTGTAGAAGAGCACAGGGTACTTGGGGATGGGCAGGTTGGACTCCTTCGCATGCTGCTCATAGTTCAACCCTAGACCGCGCACGGTGCCGATGTCTTCTCTCGCCAGAGGGGCCAGAAGCAATTTCACCTCAGCTGTTTGGTGCGTGACTTGATGTTGTCCGAAGATGTCACCCTTGATCACCTTGGCTTGCGTCGCTTTGGCGATGTCAGTCACGCCGGGAGGGAGGATGGCATCGCCGTAGTAGACTTGGCCGTCTTTGGCCAGGAAGCGGATCAGGTGCTGTGCAGAGATATTCATAGTTAGCCTCTTTGTGCATTGTATCGGATGTATCGGGCGTTCTTCGCGGAAATGATTGAATGGATCATACTCCGCTATACATGGAAGCGAATAGGTATAGTTAGTCGACTTACCGAGAAAGCAGGCATTTTTGCGTGTGTGGGTGTATATATATATCAGAAATTCCTCAGTTTAGCTCAAATTACAGAAGAAGAGATAAGAAAGACAAACTATAGAATAATACAGAATCATCTACCATATGTATCCACGGAATCGACCACAGCTCCTCGGTCCATGTGCATCTCGGCCGGAAGAAGAGGAATTCCCCGGCGTCCCCCCAGTTTCCCGGAGACGGAGCAGAACGGAGCTACGGAACCAATGATGTAAGGAACATTTCTTTTTATTTTGATTTCTCTTTTTCTATCACTGCCAGTCCAACCAGAATAGCGAGCTTCTACCTTCGCATTCTATCTCCGTGTACACCAATGGCCCGATTGTCAGGTCTCCAACGAGACGTCTTATCTCTTTACCGGAAATGTCTGCGGGAAATCCGGAAAAAGCCTGTGGTGAGCTCAGAGCTACCAAATTCGAGACCAATGGAGATCAAAAATCTTGCTAACTTATCCGTCTGAACAGGAGTCACGAGATAATTTCAGAACATATGCTAGGTGCGTCTCCAGACTCTTGTCTATTCAAGAGTCGCGAGAATTGTCGCAAGCGCTTAAAGCCAGAGCTAACAATGACTTGTAGGGCGGAATTCCAAAAGAATATCCTTGTCGGCAAAAAAGACTTCACCGCGATCGAGTACTTATTGCGCAAAGGCCATAGGCAGCTCGAGATGTATTCGTCTCCAGGAATTCGCAATATTCGATAATTGAAGGCGCACTGTCAACAACCGATAGTCGTCAACCCCCATAAGAAGGAGCTGTGCATGTGAACAAGGGTCATAGTCAGGATATATGCAGTACAAAAGAATATCGACCTGAATACTCAAGGGATAACCAAGAATGATCGCGGTTGATCGCGTCGATGAAGCATTGCGGTGGAGGTCATGTGACCTTGAATTCCGAACGTCGCAGAAGGTTCCATTGGGTTCTCGTAGGGCCCGCGCGGATCTTATCTTATCGGCCCGTCATCTCTCGAAGCATCAAGATCCTTCTACGGACAACCAGGGCATGCCCAAGCATACGGTTCCTGACAATCCATCTGACTCAATGTACATGCGCGTGGGTTCTAGAATAGAGCTTAATGGATATAAAAATAATGATTTGGGACCTCCTCAATTGGCTTGTCTTCATCAACTTTCTCATATCAAAATAACTTTCTATACTTTGACAAGAGCAAGCAACTATCAAACATCTTCCGCATTGAAGCTTTAACCACCTTGCCCTTAACGTTTTGAACAAGACAAAATGGCCTTCTTCCCACACTATACCACCAATTTGTCGCCTCTGTTCTACTTGTTGGACGACGACGACTATGATGCCCACCGCTCGACTTACCCAAAGCACAACTACAACCACAAGCAACACCACAACCACCGTCAGCTTTCCCCAGTTCGTTACTTCAGCCCGAACTTCGATGTGCGAGAGGTGAACGATGCCTACTACCTTGACGGAGAGCTCCCTGGTGTCGACCAGAACAATGTCGATATTGAATTCTCTGACCCTCAGACACTCGTGATCAAGGGTCGAGTGGAGCGGAATTACAACAATCTCAACAGCATGGATGAGGAAAACCAGCAAGACGAAGAACAATCCTCTGAAACTCTCTCTAACAAGTCGTACCAAGCCACTGTCGAAGACGAGGACGAGGCGAACTACTCGTCACCCGTGGCGACACCAACCTACCCTGAGAAGTCTGTTGCTGAGAAAACTCAGAAGCCAGCGTACAAATACCGGAATTCCGAGCGTGCTATTGGCGAATTCCGCCGAGTCTTCAATCTCCCTACAAGAGTCGATCAAGATGCAGTCAGGGCTACATTGAGGAATGGAATCCTCTCTCTGATGCTCCCGAAGGAGCCGGCGCCGAAGATGAAGAAGATTCGGATTGAATAAAGGATTTCGAATGCAGTTTGTAATTTGCTGAGTATTTGGAGTTCCTATTGCTATGTTTAATTATATGGGGCTATGATATGATTGGAAGATGGGACACCGCATTTGTTTTCTCGAATCGACTTTCCCCATTTCTTCAGACGCCATCTGGATTGCATATATCTTGCATAAACTATGGTTTTTGCTAGGAGCGGATTGCTTTTGCTTTGCATTTTCATGACCTATGGGTCTTTTTATTAATAACTAGCATATCAATTAATGATCTGTCATATGGAATCTTTCTCGACACTTCCCTACATTGGCCAACATATCGATACCCGAATCTAAAATGTAAAGTGGAACATCGTGTCTGCAATACGAAACACGGGCTATGGCAGGGACCCCTGTATTCGAAAGCCCACTCCAGGTACCAACACATTGACACATGTTCAGTAACGTGTCAGGTAAAGTGCTCCATACCGCCATGCAGGATCCCACAGAGCCGACTAGATACGCGAGTAGAAGTACGTATACGCCCTGTCTGTAGGGAATACGACGCTTGAGCATAAAAGCAATCTATTTTGAATAGTAACCCATGCATATTCTTTGTTTACTATGTGTATGTATGTATGAGTTTTTCTATTCTGATATATTGCATTCAACATAATGTAAGTCAATGCAATGTGAACCCAGCAGATCCTCACAGGGAGAGACATATCGCATGGACATGTCAATCTTACAGACTACAGACAACAATACCTTTGTTTGTGCTTAACACTCTTTTTCAAATCATTCTGAAACTACCGAGACTAAGTTGGCAGGCTGAAAGATGCATGTTCGGCAGGGCGCTCGTTTAGACACCCCATTAGGGCCTCACCGTTACATACTCGTTTCCTTTCTGTCATAATAGAGATTCCCAATCATTGTAGTTATAGTAGTAGTATGTAATATGTACAGGTCGCTGGTCATTCAGTTGATAACACAAACGCTCATTAAATAGCGAATAAAAATCGTAAACGAAACTGCTGACAGTTCAGCAAAATGGTGGTATATCAAAATCCCGCTCTTTCCCAACGTAGCCGCATAACCGTACCGTGAACTTTTGAATGTTCGTATATACTATTATATATAGAAAGGAAAAAAAAAAAAAAAAAAGGTCGTATAGCATGTTCTCCAGCATCGTTCTTCATTTGAAAATAAACGGGGAAGTGGGCATGTTGAGACTCCGGCGTTTGACAGGTCGAGCATATTTGATTTGCTGTTCATCAATGTTTGGATCCCTGGCCCTGTCGCAAGACCCTCCGGCTAGAGTCCCATAGTCCGTTTCTTCCACGGGTTCCATTCGTTCCAGGAAGGAATTGGATTTTCGCAGGGCAAAATCAGTGCTGTGTCTAGGCAACACGGCTTTACCACCCATGTTGTTGTTTGGCCGATGGCGACGCTCGTTCACCATGTCAGCTCTAGTTTGTTTGGCCCTTGTCGTAGATGATCGGTGAATGGATTGGTCCTGAGGTCGATAGTCAAAACGATCGTAGCCTGCGGCTGCGTCTGCACCGTTGAAGCGAGTATAGTCCCGAGTGTTATATATACTCGTAATCCCAGGGATCCTTTGTTCAGTACCGGCAAAAGAAATCGATTGATGGCGTGATAACCGGGGAGAATTCAAAGCATGAAAGTTCTGGTAGGAGTGGGACGCTCGGCCTCCGATACTGCCTGCCCGTCGCCTCTGAGGAATTGGCGCCTCTGTAGCGTCTTTGATAGAGGCCTCGAGGCTGTTCAACGGCCCAAACGGCCGAGAAAAAGACATAGCGTGTCTGAGAGCCGTAGAATCTGCAAAACGGGGGCTCCGCAGCGGCGTGTCCGGTTGTAACTGCTGCAATCTATCATACCTGGAAACTTGATGGTTGGAATGGCGTCGAATCGGAGCCAGGTAATTCAAACCCAAGGAGCTTTCGACGTGATCTCCGTGTTCCTCGAATCCACAACTGGCGGAGACCTTGCGAGACCCCCTGGATTGCCTGCCTGGTCGTTGAGAGTCTGTGGACCTCCTAGTAGGCTTATCTTGTGAAGAGCGGGCGGATGTAGCGGAACTGTAGCCACTGTCGGCTTTCGCGAGAGATTGCGAATGCCTCTTTCGATCGTGGGACCTCATATGAGCCTTCCACAGAAGACTAGCGCCATCTTCGATCGGACTCGTTTCGTTTGGTAATGATATTCCCTCATCCTCTTCTTGTGTAAAGAATGATGCGTGTCTCGGGAATGTCGCCATCGTCGGTGATCTCTCAAAGGAAAACGGGCTTCCAGGGGCGTCGTCCTTATCAGGTGAAGCTGAGAGCTGAAGCATAGACGTATCGCTGCTTGTCATCTTCCATTTGTCTTCAGAGCTTGACCTATGGCCGTGGAGCTTTCGGCTATTGGCGTGGCTTGGAACCATCGACTCTTTTGTATACACATCATCCGAAGAGTTCTCGGGTGACGTGCTGCCAGCGATATTCAAGCGCGTCCGATCACTGGAAGACGGAGACGCAGAGCCATTGACAACTCGCAAAGAGCCCAGCTTGAGCGCACCCAAATGGGTATACTCAAAATCGCTCGGAGTGTCCGGACGGGTAGAGTTAGAGGCGAATATAGTCTTCACGGTTGCATCTTCGGTCTCGGGAAACGGTGGCTGCAACAATGTCTGTCTCTCAGCAAATCCGTCGGGTGGGCTGTCGGATTCTTGGTTGATTAATGGAGAAAGTCTTCTGACCGATTGTCGTGACGGTTTCCTTGTAGCTACTCCGGGCCGCGTGAGAAGAGAGCGTCGTCGAGTTAGGGAGAACCGCTGATTATCCACCATGAAATACGTGTTGGAAGACGTGGCTTCCTCCAGTGCATCCTCGTAGATGGTGCCTCTGGGGCTTTGAGGAAGCGATTGAACTGAATAAGATCTTTTTGGTTGTGCCGGAGTATTGCTTGGTTGGAAAACATCGCGTAAAGATTCAGGCTGAAAAGAGGCCCTTCGGGTTGGCCGAAGGGAAGACCGCCTGCTCATGGAGGCGGCAGCGCTAGATTTCGGACTTGGGAGACCATGGCGATCCTCTTCTGGGTTTTCTTCTTCGGCGATTGACTCATTCCTCGACCAACCGGAAACTCTTCGTAGTGATCTTGATTGGGACGTTGCAGACCGAAGCGACTGTGGCAGGGAATCATGGTAATTTGACGCAGGCGGACTGACAGGGACAGAAACACTGCTCAGTGGGTCTTTTCGGGGAGCAGAACGAGGCGACAATGGGGAAGTGACGTTCGAATTCGTAGGCGGTGATTTGCGACTGATAGGGCTGAGGAATGACACCTTCTTTGTCAACGGCTTCGACAAACGATTCGTACGGCGACGCCCGGATCGGCTTGGGATGGAGTGGAAGCTTCCCATGGCTTCAATGCGACCAAGATGGACTCAAAATCCACTTCTTTCTCTGGGGCTTTCCGAATGGGGCATGTACAGCATGAACGAGTACCCAAGAATAGGGGCCGGCGTGTAGGGCCAACAAGATCGGTGATCTAGAACTTCACCTGGGAAGATCTAGATGGATAGAAGCACCTGAAAAACAGAATAAGAGATTCTTTCTTTTGTCAAAGAGAGATTGAGGAAGAGAAGAATGGGTATCAAAAGCTAAACATCCGAAACAAGAAAAGAAGCAACAAAGATGACATCCAAAAGCACGCAAAGAACAAGAAAACAGAGGCATAAAGGAAATAAGATTGGAACACAAAGAATCCCGAGGGGCCATTGAAGGGGGAGGAGTAAGCTACATAAGAAGCTAAACCAAGGGGTGGGTAGAGACCCATGGCGCCATGATCTAGCTCCACGATGCACGAAAACACTTCAACCACGACGGAAGCGTCCTGATCCACCAGGAGCTGCAAAGAGCATGCACAGCCTAACAATGCGGTCGACCACGGTATCAGAACGCCATGGAAGCATTGCAGACTACTGTATGCTGATGTCGCTGGTAACGCTGTTGCGGCCGCTTCTGTTGCTTCTGCTGCTGTTGAGGGAGAATGATGAAACCCAACACGTCGTAGCAATTGAGGAAGAATATCCCCTCATTCTCCCACTCTCAATGAATGCGGTACCAGCAGTCTATGTGGATGGTTCAACCGAGGGTTCATTTCCTGTTTCATCCAGGACGTGCAACAGACCGCGTCTTGGTAGTGTTGCGCCGCAAGCAGCGGGACGGATGCATAATGGGGGGGATGTCGATAAGACAGACAATCTGACTTTGTAACGATCAGCCACTATGGCAAAGCCGGACAGGACCGATAGACTCCCGGGGGAACGACGGTTCTGCAGATCAGCCACAGGGACGAGTAGAAGGAAGACGGAGAGAGAAAGGAGGAGCGGAGCGTCATTCCACTGCCTTACCGCTTTCGGAAACAATGTGACTTCACCGCCCCCCGTCTGCGGCTAACTAGGAAACCTTAGTTAACTTTTTACTACTTGCTACTATTGTTTCTACTGCGGCAACTATGTACGATTGCTATCCCTTCAATCACCTCTAACGTCAGTCGTCGTGTCGGTCACTGCAACCGGTTGTTATTGGGCTCAATTGCTTTGTTGTCAATTCCCGAGGATGAATGGGCGGCCACATACCACCCTGATACACTCCTCGCACAATACAAGAAGCACAGAAGACACAAAAAGCCGTATTTCGTACAGCGTGACTGTCAGGCTCGTGGCTGATGGGTTAGCAGTGCTGCGCCTCACTTCTGTCGGTCAGTCGTGTTTGGATGATACGAACTCCTGGAGTACACCGCGTCTTGACAAGTCGCATGGGCTTCGGAGATGGCGTCTCTTACGCCTTCCAGACCGAGCCAAGAACCCTTGTTGGGCTTCCCTTTTCTGACACCAGATGAATTTGACTATGGGTGTCGCGTTTTATGCGATCGATTCCACGCATGGCAGATCTCAAGCCCGAATACAGGGTTGTCGATTCGGTTCGTACATCAACAGGTAGTTCGTCTTCCCTTGGCGGGTCTGTCTAAAAGTAAAAAAATTCCCTATTAATCGTTCTCCCTCTTAATTAATTTAAAACTCGGTCTACTAGACAAGTGATTCGATGCTCAAGATATCACGGCATATTGAGAATATCGGTGTTCATGACGAAGAGGATGCGTTAATGCATGAGCCCGAGGATCTTCAAGAACAGCAGCTTGAAGACGATTCCGAACACGATCCTGTTCGTGAACACTGGGCCCTAATTATACATTACATTTGCTTTGGCGTCTTCTGACAGCAGTAACCAGGAAGCTCTCATTCGCGCAACCAAACCCAATGCATCCTTACAGGTGGATTATGATATCGCCCTCTCTCCCACGTATCAAGTTCCCGTCCTGTACTTCACGTTACGGTGGACAAATCACAAAGGTCCAGTGTTCGGAATAGACGCGGTTTACCAGTACTTGGTGCCGGACGAGTATCGAAAGCAATTGAAGAATGTCGGTATTATAGGTGGTATCAGTTTCGATGTAGGTGCCATGTGCTTCTCGGTTCCAGACCGCTTCACAGCTCACACCTCAATAGTATCATCCAATAACTGGCGCGCCCATGTTTTTCGTCCATCCTTGCAATACCGCGGATGCTATAAGACACATCGCAGGGGGGCAGGATGTCACACCCGAGACGTATCTCGTCATCTGGCTCGGGTTGGTAGGACATTGCGTTGGCTTGCATATGCCGTCTGAGCTTTTTGCAACGGAAGCAGGTGCAAGAACCCCAGAACGCCTTGGACAGCGATAATTTTGAAGCAGGCAGAGTAAAAGTCATCTTCGCTCTTCTCTTTTCTTTCCTTTTGTCTCCCCCTTCCCTTTGCTCTTTCTCCGTTTCCCCCTGAACTTGGCTACGCACAGAACGTGGTAGACCCATATTAATCTTCATCCGATGATGCTTCCATTGGAACGTCACTATCCTCATCCATCGGTGCTTCCTCTTCGTCACTTTCTTCCTCACGCTGTCGTTTAACGCCCTGGGCTGCTTGTGCCTCACCATTGGCTCCACCAGTGGGCTTAGGAGGCAGCGCCGCCGATCCGGGAGGGCCGCTGAATATCGATTTTTGCAGGTCTGTCGAACCGCCGCCGACTGGAGCAGTCGGAGCTGGGAGGTTGTACGTGCCACGTAGTCTAGCAAGGACATCCGAACTTCCCTTGGCATAAACAATTTTCTAAAAAACAATGATTGTTAGCGAGGCCAATTTTTATACAAGGACACAGACGAGGACAACATACCATTTCCTTACCAAAAAACTCAAACCCCTGGAGAGCCCGCATGGCTTGTGTGCTGGCCTGGATATCTTTAAACACAATATGGGCCTGACCGCGCATCTTTTCTGTTTTCATGGCAACAACATCCAAGACAACTCCGTAGGTAGAAAAAAGGGTATAAAGCGATAGTCGCAGGTCATGTTTCCGAAGCTTGTCTGGTAGGTTGGTGCAGTACAGTCTGCGAAAATTGTCAGAATTGCCTAATTTGCCCACAATTAAGACCAATGAGAAGAAAGGAAGACGAATACTGACGTTTGGTTAGGAAGACCAGCTCCAGGAACTTTGTTCTGTGTATTATTACGCGTGGGTATAGCTTTTGTAGCCATCTTCGGAGACCCCCAGAGGACGAACGCAAGAGAAGTTGATAGGTCTGTCGCAGAGATAAGAATTGATTACGCGAATGCAGAAGGGAAAGAGAGCGCGTCAAGAAGTGATCCCTAAGCGAAAAGCTGGAGTTTTTGCTGCTGCTGCTATTGCTCACCTGTCTCTACTTGGGAGTTCCGTCGCGAGAAAAAACTAGCTTGACGTTCTGCGTATGTAGTCATGTGACTTATTATCTAATCTCATGGCCCGCGTCATAGCTGTACATACGGGGGTCTCCCCCACTGATAACCCGTCCCCTTAAACACCACGCAACAACTGAACGACAGTAGAGAGCTCCTCCTGTCGTCTTACTTTACAATGGCTACTCCGCAAGCTCACCACCTCTTTCATAACCCCATTGCTGACCACTCGTTCTCATCGGACAAGCAAACGCTTGCCGTTGCGCGGGACAGCAATGTGGAGCTCTACCAAACAGCAGGCAACAAGTTCACCTTGACTGATGAGCTGAAAGGCCATGAGAAGATCGTTACCAGCGTTGATATTGCTCCCAACAGTGGAAAGATCGTTACTTGTTCTCAAGGTACTTTTGCTTCACGATGACAGGTTTCCGAAACGGTGCGTATGCTAATTTTCTGATCACCCCCTTTAGACCGAAACGCATACGTCTGGGAACAAACTCCTTCTGGCTGGAAGCCGACCCTGGTTCTTCTTCGGATTAACAGGGCCGCGACATTTGTGCGGTGGTCTCCGTCTGAGCGCAAGTTCGCAGTTGGTTCAGGAGCCCGTGTGATCTCGGTTTGCTATTTTGAAGAGGAGAACAACTGGTGGATTTCGAAGCACTTGAAGAAGCCGATTAGGAGCACCATTACTACTCTTGCTTGGCATCCAAACTCTGTGCTTCTCGCAGCTGGATCGACCGATTCCCATGCTAGAGTTCTCTCGGGCTTTATTAAGGGAGTTGATACTCGTCCAGAGCCAAGCGCCTGGGGAGAGCGTCTTCCGTTCAACACCATCTGCGGTGAATTCCTAAACGATTCGGCCGGGTGGATTCATGGTGTGGGTTTCTCACCCAGTGGAGATGCTCTCGCTTTTACCGGCCATGACAGCAGTATCACGGTCGTGTACCCGAGTGCTCCGGAACAGCCTCCTCGAGCGATGCTAAATATCCCCACCCGACTTTTGCCGTTCAACTGCCTTATCTGGAACGGGGAAAATGAAATTATTGCCGCCGGTCATGTAAGTTCACTTTATCTTCGTTTCTGTCTCTTCCCACTATTTATGTGTACTTATCTGACGCCGCGTAGGACTGCGAACCGTATCGCTTCCAGGGCGATGAGAGTGGATGGAAACTAACTGGACCAATTGAGAGCAAGTCTGGAGGAGGTGCTGGAAGCATCCGGGAGGACACTGCTCTCAACATGTTCCGCCAGATGGATCTTAAGGGCCAGACGCAGGCTGACACCCAGCTTAAAACGACTCATCAGAACACCATCAGCACGATCCGACCTTATGAGGATGCGAACGGTGCTGTCAACAAGTTCAGCAGTAAGGAGCCCCTTCAACATTCAAATTTAGGTCACGTCTAACGTTTTATGACAGCTAGCGGAGTTGATGGCCGTGTTGTCATTTGGTCTATCTAAGCCCGAGCTTATTGAACGCGATTGTGGTCAATGGCAGCTGAAAGAGACAAGGTATTTCCTACTATACCAAAGAATATACCTAGATTTGAGTAGCGCATACAATGCTCATTATGATGCACAAGATGAGACACTGCATATCCGTAGCTGCTCTATAACCGATCTAACCCAAATGGGAATGGTACAGCTACCCCAGATTCCAGCCTCGACCCACACATATCACGGGATCGCGCTGCATTTGTTCAATTCTCCCTCTCATCTTCCGCTCTCCCTCTTCCCTTCTCATTCCCTCCACAGTAATAATGTGCGGTCTGTCCTTGCTGGACCGGTGACAAAACCCGACAATGAGCTCTTGTTTCAAGACTAAGAAAACAAGAATTGACCACTTCTATTCTTCGTCATAGTACCTCACCTGATTCATTCTCCCTCGCCGGTATCCTTACTTCAAAGCTGTGAAATATCATTTGCGGAAAGTCGAAACGATCTTTCTTGTGGTGTCTTCCATTATTTCGAGGATTTATCATGCCTTGTTGATACCCTGTACATCCTGTACCGTGTCGGGCTTTTGCCCAAAGCTTTGTGCATCACAGCATCACTCCCTCCCTAGCTTCGGTCTCACAATATTGCATTTGATATTGCTATGGCATCATTCGACATGCTCGTGCGTTCCCCGCACTCCCTTTCCAGCTAACTTGATCTGTGATACCTGTTCGGCTCGCGACCGAACACGGCGATCGATTTTCTGCATATCATCAAGCATATGGCATCATTCTACATGCCTAGATTACTCCGGAATGCGACGCTGTATATTTCCTTACTGTGGGATTCTGCTTATACGCGCTTCTCTGTAGGAACATAATGCTTACCTTGCTCCGACATCCTCTGTCGATGGTAATAGAGCCAGAGTCTCAATAAGGAGTACTAGCAGGCGGCCTATTACTTGGGGTCCAATGAGAATAGCCTGCATTCGGGAAGAACAACCTTGATCAGCATCTATTTCCCAGACATGGTTATGCGCAGTCGGAGGGTTAGCAGGGGAAGAGTGATCGTCAGGGGGGTTCAAGTTACGACCACATGCTTGTTGTGATGTGATGATTGTGATGATTCTCTGGCCATGACTCTCTGCTAATAAAGCAAAGGATCTCTAGTTGGAAGATAAGAGACCGTGCCATTTTCGGCGAATATGACCTCATGGCGCCACTTGCAATTAAGGTCATAACCCTCGAGAGCGGGCGCTCCTGATCAGCAGCTACCACCTTCACAAACTCTCAGACTATTTACTATATAGTCCCGAGATCGTCCATAAGGCCCATTCGGAAAGTTTAAATGTCAATTGCATAGGCCAAGAATCTTTCCGTGATAACCTTTACGAAATGCATTCGATAGCTTGACAATTAATTTTGAATGCGTTCATCACAGCAGATCCTCATACCTTATCCACCAGGCTGGGTCATTCGAAGCTTGAGCAAGGTTAGGGGGGCGTTCTCGTGAGAACTATTTGCGAGGCCGGCTCTGTCTTTTGATGTTCTTTCTTGTCGATTGAACCAATAGGCTCTGGCGTGCTAGTGAGAAGCTGAGTGGTCGGTAGCCCTAGTTCCTCCTGTTGCTCGTATAGGGTATGTGAATGCCTTCACTACATAATATCATACTATACAGCTTTGGAATGAGATACTGATAGCACTTAGGCCACTGTGTTAGTCGCTTTGGACACTTTCTCTTATAGAGCGCTCACGCAGTAAAATGCCCTAGAATTGCTCTTTTGGCACTTATCTTCTTCCTGACAAACCATGGGTCCTATATCTATCCTTCGATCACAGCAATAGAATCGATTCTTTCAGCGAATACCTAAGGTGTCTGCCTCAAAGTACAGCTGTCTACAATTGAAGAATGTGCTAAGGTACCCACTGAGCCCGAGTTGGCATACTCCTGGTTTGGTATGCGTCAGATAAGTTTAACGAATATCTGGCATGGAATCGATGGCATAATGCTATGCACGTCCTATGACATGCTATTTAAACTTGAATAATACTAATCGGCACAGATCTAAGTCATTCAACGGTCAAGTACCTACACATTCAATTTGCTCTGTGCACTTCTTAACAAGATATTAGGATGAAGCTCGACAAGCAGTGTTCCTGAGAAGAACCAAAACTTCACTTCCTTCTCCGAGCTTCTTTTTTGCGCGTAAGAGTAGTGTCAAACCTTTTGGGTCTCGAGAATTCGGATCAGCTCCTAGGGCAAGAAAGGCTTCAACCACCTTACTCAACTGGTCGCCAGACCATTCAGGTTCTCATTCATCCTCACATTCACCTTAGTACTCCGCTAACCAAGTAACATTGAATGGCTCCACTGCATAGGAAAGCGGTGTCCTGCTGTCAGTGTCCTTGCAGTCTGGCTCCGCGCCCTTCTCAAGCAGCATTTGGACTAGGGCAGCACGTTTCATCATTGCCGCGTAGAATATTGGGGTTCTTCCAGGCTCATCGCGGCTGTCAACCCTGGCGCCCTTCTCAAGGAGCAGCTGAACTCCAGCCTCGTACTTGTCTACCATCTCTGGGGCGTGTACCAAGTAGAGAGCGGACATGAGAGCCCAGACTAGCGGGGCGCGACCTTCTATGTCTTGGATGTCGATATCCACCGTCTGCTTCAAGAAGCAATTGCACCATCGGTGGACCGATATCACTGTTGTCTTCCCACTCGATATTCACCGCCCATGATAGGGGAGTTCGGCCTCGGCTGTCCCTGCAGTTGGGATTAGCACCCCTCGCCAGGAGCATGCGCGCGGTGGCCGGTTCTTTAAAAATGACAGCTCCATGCAATGACGTCCATTCCATATCACCGTTACCGACCTCGGGGTTGGCTCCATATTTGTCGACAAGGAGTTCTACCGTAGCCTCCCTGCCCCACCGAGCAGCCAGGAAGAGTGCCGTATAGCCCTCCTCGTCCTTGCCGTAGACATCCACGCCATCTATACCAAGTAGGATATCCAATATTGTAGTATACCCCCTCCACGCGGCACCGTGTAGCCCGCTCTGAGCATCCGCAAGTTTTCGGTCTTGGGGTAAGCCCTCCCTCTCGAGGAGAGTGCGGACCATCGCTTCATCCCCATCTACTAGGTCGCTCTCTGCAGCAAAGTGGAGTAAGCCGTGACCCTTTGCATTTACATGCTCTTGACCAGGAATTTTCTCTAGGAGCAATTGACCACTGGCTCCTTTGCACGCTGTGCAGCGATGGACAGCAAGATTTCACCGTCTTCGTCAGCGTTCGGTCTTGTCCTCGCTCCAGGAGCTGCTCCGCCATCGCGTGGCTATGTCTCATAGCGTGCATCAGCGGGGTCCGGTCCCTTTTATCCGCATGATCTGGATCAGAGACTCTCTCGACCAAGATTGTGAAGATTGCCATGTTCCGAGATCTTATCGCAGACGTCAATGGGGTATAGTCATCAGTGTCATGATTGGGTTAGCACCGGCTTCCAGAAGAGCCTTGGCTATTGCCTCGTTTCCGGCTTCTACTGCGGATATCAGAGGGGTGTGGCCCGACCTGTTCTTCTCGTCATTCCCAGGTGGTGCTGCGCAGCCGATAGGGATATGGTCCGCCAAGTCCGTTGTCTCTATGTCAGCACCGGCTTCGAGAAGGATTTTGACTACTTATTTATGATCCATCACCACTGCATGATGGAGTGGGGTCAGCCCCGTCATGTCTTTTGAATCAATAGAGACACCTTCCTCTAGAAGGAACCGGACAATCTCTTCAAATGCTTGCTTCACTGCAAGCAAGAGGGCAGTTTCGCCACTAGTATTCTTGCAATCAATGAACCCTCCTTTGTCTTGGTATGCAAGAGCTTTGGTTGCATCTAAAAGCCCCAAATATGCCGCCAGGTGAATACCATGCATATAGTTCAGCGCGTCTTCAAAAGACATATCCCATGAGCCTTTCGCAAAGCCATAAGGTGGTTCCTGCAGGGCCTGTGAGCAGGCATTCACCTTACCCTCGTCTCTCAACAATTTCAAGATAAGCTGCATGTCAGCTTGCTGCTGCCGAGCATGGAAGCCCCAGTTCGAGGCTGCGTACTTGAAAAAGGGTATTCTTGAAGGCGCTTCGTGTATTCGTCGAGCGTTGAAAGCGTGCCACTTTCAAAAGTGTCAAAGCACAGGTAGTGGATGCATTTCGTTCCAACCTCGCAGTGTGCATCAGGCGAGATGCGAGCCCAGTTTCTCTCGAAGTACTCTTGCGTTATATAGTGAACCAATCAGACAACATGGCTCTGCTCGTCAACCGTTACGAGGCCTGCACAGACAGCAACCAGGTCGTCTATGTCTGGCACATTGTCTACGTCAAGGTCGGGCTCGTCATCTTCGATCGCGAGAGCATGGCATAATTCAAGGGTAGTCAACGGTCGAGTTGCACATGAGATCCAGGAAAGAACCTCTTTCGCCGTCTTGACTTCATCGGACAGTTGGCTTTCAATCCGATTCAAGGCGTCGGCATATGCAGCATCCAGCCCTATTGGCAGGGTCTGCAGCCCGTCTCGGATCGCTTTGGCAGATCGCCTCCCTTGCAAAGACTCAATGCGCAGACGTGCGAGGAGAAACCTGAGAAGCTGTTAGCAATTGCTAGATATCGAACGCACTCTCATAGTAAACTAACATCCCGTCTACTGCCTGCGTGATCGTAGAGACTATTTCACTTTGTAGATCCACCTCTTTTGAACCACACTTGGAAGGATTCCTATTCGCCCACGTAGAAAACTTTCAACATCTTCCGTGTGGGCACGAATTCCGAGAGTCGATCTCCCGATAAACAGTCCCGCGATATCTGGATTGTCCCTGGACGTCGCAAACAGACCGAGCTCATGCTTTTCCTGAAGTTCGAACAGTTCCATAAGAAGCTTTTTCCGTGAGTCGCCCGGAAGTTCGCACTCATTCAATGCGTCAATAATGATGAAAGTCCTTGAGAATCCCAATAGAGCAGAGTCTAGGGCAACCAGGACTTTTCCCAGAGTGAGCCGTGTTCCTGAATCCAGATTCGCTTCATAGAGCTTCTCCATATCCTCGGGGATAGACGGTAGTTGTTGGATTAACTGTCGTAGGAGAACGGCAAACACACCATCGAGGGTCGTTTTCTCTCGGAAATTACAATAGAAAAAAGCCACACCAATCCCAGCCTGTTGTAAATTCTCCTGGAGCTCATTGATACTGACGCTAAGATGGTCTTGCCTGCACCGGGGAGTCCAGGACAAAATAGCGTGCGTTGTTCTTCCGGCGTGTCGTGGTCTTGACTTATCCAGCCCTTGAAGAATTCATCGATCTCCAAGAGCCAGGTCCCGGTGCCTTTTTGCACCCGGCCAAAAAAAGTCGGCTTGCTTGTCCGCATGATTTATTGAAGAAAGCCATTTGAGGATATCTCGTCGTTTTTGTTCGTCTTGGTGTTGAACAAGTTACTTGACTCCTTGCTGAGTTATGACCACCAGGTCTTTTGTTTCCTTGCTCAGTTGGCTATTGATCTCGTTAAGAAAGAGATTGAACGTATCAATATTGGCAGAAATCTGTTGCCGAAATACGTCTATTTCCTTCTGATCCCAAACCAGCCTTTTCCACACCCGACGACCTACTCTCCTGACGTCATTCGCGTCCCTCTCGGTCGAATCTATGTCTTGATATTTGATGAGAGTGCATCTAGTAGATCGCGACAGCCTTTGGAGACATCGTTTAAAGCTTGCTTCTGCTGACCCCCCAGATTATCATCGGGATCTTGATCTTCAATGTCGCGCAGCACATTTGACAATCACTTGATACTAGCAGCATGTCAGTTCTCTCCAAGAACCTAAGTGATGCGACTCACTTGTCCGAAATGGCTTTATACTGGCCTGGCGCATCTGTAAATTGCTTTCGCACTGTATCGACCAGCTTCACAATGGCAAGAAAATCTCCCATGCCATAGCCGAAGCTCATTGTGGCATTTGATAACTCGCCAAGCAGTGAGATGAGGGTTGCGGCTGATACTTGGGGGCTAAGCTAGGCGGCTCAAGTGGAGCTGGGCAAGAATCATTTGACACCATGTGACTGATAGGAGGCCCTAGTACTTTTTGAGTACTCTGCTAAAGCGACAATGCCCGGAAAAAGTCGTAGTGACTTTAGACACTCAAGTTCGTATAGTGGAATATACCTTGGAAACAAAATCTGGTACATCAAATAGAACATGCTTGGTATATAGCAACAAAAACCAAATGAAAACAGAAGACAGAAGGAAATCATCACTTCCCCGGTCCTAAACTCGGCACAATCACCGGCCCATACTTGGCCACAGTCGGATATAACCCCTCGCCCTGCACCATGAAGTCCACCGCAAGATTCAACTTCCCAGCCCCGTGCCCTGTACCGTTTGTTTGCTGCCCATACGCCGCACTAACAGCCTCAGGATCATAAGCAACGATAGCAGCATAATTCCTCCTCCCCATCAGCTTTCGATACTCCCGCGGTTGGCCTGTCACGTCCGTCTGGAAGATCTCCATCATATCCTCTTTGGTATCAGTCGGTTGTGAGTTGGACCGGTGGCCGTTGGCGGGGACATAGAGCGGTTTGTTACTGCTGTGGAGAAGTTTGAGGATATATGAAGGTGGTGGGCCGTTAACGACTGACGAGGAGATGAGCTGGTACATTGTCTTGTGATCTGAGGGGCGGGTTGGGTCGTGGACGAGGCCTGCGCCGCAGACGTTGACGGCGCCGGAAAGGAAGGTCATGCGGATGTTTTTGGACTGGGCGATTGTTTGGAGAGTGCGGATGAGATAAGTCCGTTCGAGATCCTTGGATTCATGTGTCCATTGATCGCGGAGTTCGTCCATGAGATCGAACTCCCCGAATGGGCTCAGTATCCCGCCCATGAGTCCTGACTTACCCACGGCACGCTTGACGGAATCGAACCCGGAGCCTACCATGTCTTTGGCGCCCACCACGCCGGCAACAGAACTGGTTACCTTACCGAGGACATTATATGCACCGGTGACGGCTCGTTTCCCTGTGGCAACAGTATGCGCGATATGCTCCGCGGTTTCCAATCGTGGGTAGATGATTGGTACAGAGAGCATCCATAAACAGTGTTGCACGGATGGTGGTAGCATTGCTACCCTGGGGAAGATACCCTGATATGTTGGACCTGCCATGACTTGGTGTGGGTTTCTCTCTGAGCGACAGTCAGGGCCAACCACCACCACTGCTGGTCCCAGGTATTTGACAAAGTGCCAACCTGTCCCCGTGACTGTGAACAGATCTATATCGGATCTGGTGTTGCGGAGGATGTCGAGTGTCGTGTGGTGCTGGAAGAGCAGGTACATCTCAATGCCAACGCGGCCAATATTCTTGAACATGTTTGAGAATTGCATATGGTCAGGGTACGAGCCAAATCCATCAAAGCTAAGCCCTGTTAGTCTGCGATCCAAGGAAATAGAAGAGGGGACTCGAGCTCACATATCATGATCATCAAGCTGACAGATATAAGGAATCTGAGCAAACGACTCCCTCAGATAAGGCTGATCAAAGTGGCTTGTGTAATAATGGAAATACGCATGAGAAACATCTTCTTGATGCGCCGCCGTCCAAGGCATGTTTTTCCTGGCATCTTTACCACTGATCGCAAGCCACTGCTTCAGCGACGCGATTTCTTTCCACATTCGATCTGCGTAGATCTGACCTCCAAGACATAACTGGGCGTGAAAACCTCCAATGTCGTTATGCTTTTGCATAATGTCTTTCCACATGAGTCCAACGCCTCCCAGACGCGCTCGATCATTGGCGTTGACGTTGAGAGAGAAGTCGTTTCCAGAGGTCGTGATAAATCGCCAATTCGTTTCATACCGGCCGGCAACCAGGAATTCGTATCTGGTACAGCCCAAATGTGACGTGATGGCATAGGTCCATTTTGCAGGCCCGGTCTCGTCCATCTGCAAGCTGATATCATACCTGTAGAATGTCCATCGCTGATGAGTAGCAATGCCAACAGCCTTCAATTGGCGCGGATTAGGTGACAGGTCGAGACTCTGGTGAAGGTGTATTGTTGGTGGTTGGGCAGTATCGGTGACCAAAAGAATGGAACCGAGCCAAATACCATGCTCAATGTCCATATTTGTGTATCGAAGGTAGGGCCCAAAGTAAACGCCGTTTGTCGGTGCTACCCTGTACAAATCGACACCGCAGCTGGGAGGGGGCCCAGTGAAACCACCCATGACAGGGGATTGCAGGCTTTCAAAGCCCGGTGTTAAAGGAAGCCCCGGGGATACCATAGGCTTAAACGTAGATAATGCCGGGGACGCAAGAGGATGACTACTGTATATGCTGCCTACCGGGGACAATGGCGTGTCATTGAGATTCAACGGCGTCGGGCCTTTAGGGAACTCCCACTGGGTCGACTGAGTCGGCAGGTGGATATAATAGTATTGCCCAGAGTTGGAGTCCAGATGCGCTATCCAACCTTCTGGCAGAGGCGGAGGAGACGCCGGAGGCATGCCCGATGGTGCCGGAGATGGGCTGACCAAGGGCTGCGGCGGCGGCTGTTGCTGTTGCTGTTGCTGTTGTTGCTGCTGCTGCTGCTGCTGCTGCTGCTGCTGAGAGACGACCTGCTGTCCATTCTGCATGCCATTCTGAGGAGACTGCGTGGATGGTCTTGGGTCGTTTGCAAAAGCTGGATGGTTCTGAGCTGTGACCATTGGCGATGCGATGGCAGCACCGTTAGCAGGCATGGTAGCTCCATTTGTCATTGCCGGGTGTCCGGGCGGAGCGGACGAAGCAGCTGGGCGCTGCTTTTCGACAGGGTATCCTTGAGGGGCAGCTGGTCCCGAAACAGTCGAGTAAGCCGGAGGGGGAGAGGAAGTGATCCGCATCCTTTCAAGATCTTGTTCCAATGGATTGGGTGGAATCCTCGATGGCTGCTGTTGGGGTGGAGCCGACTGCGAAGGCGGAACCGTATGCTGAATTGGGATGGGACTAGCTGGTGGATTATCGGCGCTCACAATGCTGTCGCCTTGGTAAACTGTCGGGGGTCCATGTGGTTGGGTCCCTGGTTGTTCGGTCGGTGTCCATGGTCGCCTTGCTGGCTGATGAGCGTAGGGCTCTGCCCTTCTCTGTGCAGCAGAGTTCTGCGCTTGAAGGCCGGCTAGCGTCGACGTTCCAGCGATCCCAGAAGCCGCGTATCGGGCCTCGATGTCAGATCCCGGTTGTTGGCCGGGACCAACCACGGGGGTTTCCGGCGGGGGAGGTGAACCCCGTTGAGCGCGGGTGGTCGAACTCGATGCCGTCGAGCTAATCCGGCTGATCGCATTATTTCCATTCGGAATCTGTAGGTGCGATGTTGTCGCGGCTGCTGAAGCAGGTTTAGGAGTAGACGAGGGCTGGGGAGGCGGGTAGTATTGCTGCCGGTAATTCGCATATGCATTGCCATTTGGTGCAGGAGGAGCTGCAGCTGGGACTCGCGTGTATTTGCGAAACGACCCTTCTTTATCCGGGACATCTGGACCAGGCGACTCTGGCAGGGGTTTGGGCGCATTTCCCCGCCTCTCTGCCAGAGTAGCCGGTCTGGGTTCACGACCGTCCCGCGGCCGCAAAGCTGGAGGATAATCCAACGGGTTCAATGATCCGGAGCCAGCTGGCGTAGATGTCTGAATATGCATTGCTGGGGATCCCATCCGGTCACTCCCCGCTGCCGAACTGGAACTGGATGTGTGAAATGGGCGAGGACGGTCGTCCGGGTATGGTGGAGTGACACTGTGCTTCGATGCAGGAGATGGGGTTCTAGTATCATGCTTGTTGATCCGCAGAGGCTCGACGATTGGTGATTCAACTGGCGCAGGTGGTGAGGAGAGGAATAACTCTTCCTCAGGGACCTGGCGACTCCCAGTAGGACTCATGGTGAGAGTAGCAGTACTACTGTACCCCGTAGTCTGTACTTCGTAGTACCTGCGCCACCACGCAGATACAATAGATGCAGGCGGATAGATCTAACTGTCGATCAATATTAGTCCAGTCTGCCAGGCAGGATTTCAGGACAACAGAGAGTGTCGTGATCGGGGAGAAGTCGTTCGATGCGGAGTCCTGTAATGGGACGGATTCAGTTATTAGCATGCGATAACCAGCGATTTTTTTTCAGGGAAGAAGCAGGATCAAGTACTGTTGCAACTTCATAGATCAGGCTCCAAGCAATTCCTCACGGTCTTCTCCCCCTCGTCCATCCATTTTGTGAAGAATGGCGAGGACGAAGAGAGACTGGCTGAATAGCCGCCGGGGGTGTGAACCCCACGGCGCTTTTGCCAGAGATCATTGGCTCGGCAGCTCCACGGAGGCGCTAAGTTGAGGGCGATTCGAAAGTACGAGAGAACGAGCGAATGGCATTAAGCATACCTGTTGAGGGTTTTGTGACAGGAAATGGATGGTATGGTTCAAATGCTTCGGCCCGCGTGGTAATTACCCGTGGTATGGCGGATACCTGAGGCATAAATTATTCTTCATTGTCTACTCTAGGTACAGTAGGTACAGAATGCATGCGTAGTATAGACATGATTAAAAAAATTCCTTTCACCTTATCAACTTTGCCAGCGCCTGATCCAGGATCTGTTGCACCGGTCCCGATCGCTCCCCTGCTCTCCAAGTCTGAATCGACTGGCGTAACGCTTCGCTGATCTCAAACCCTCTCTGCTGGCTGAGGACAATGTATGCGACGGCCGCCTGCGCGCGTTCTGTCCGGATGGTCTCCACAGACACATCAATCTCGCGAGTTAGCAATTCTCCTGCGAGCATCGACAAGGGTCCTTGTATGCTATGGACATCAACACCTCGACAGTCGGTTGGAGATGTCCATTCCTCCAGTCTGGTCAGTAGCTGACTCAACTCCTCGTATAATGGTACCTGAACAGTTCTACCGCCGTTTCTTAGCGCCTTGTCAACAACGGGAATCAAATCGGTCAAATATGTCTGAATGGCTATTTGTGGAACCTGATCAGCACTTTTGCTCTTATGTAGAATGGTAGGAAAATAAGGTGGAAGAGACTAACCTCCGGACGCATATGCTGCAGAGTTGACGCACCGGAGAACGCATTTGATACAGGCTGCCAATGTATTTTCCGTGCTGTACCCATAATCGTCAGCTGAGCTTGTTTAAATCAAGGCCGAGTATAATGAGCTGAGGACATACCTCGACTTCTGACCATGACCGGAGTCAATATCCATTCGATCCTCGTCGTCATCAAGGACATTTTCCAGCACCTTTGATGCGATCGCGAGAGCGTCAGGCATCAAATTAAGATCACTGCGTGCCTGTGCAACTCCACCTAATGCACTCAAGCCATGCGGGCGATATGCAGCGTTGTTTCGCTTTGCTTCTCGGATAGCGATTGCCTTCATCGAATCACTGAGTTGTTTCTTCTCCTGCCACAATTTCTTCGCCTGACCGGCGAACTTGACAAATGCCTTGAGCACGGCCTCTTTGCCCTCCCAGGTCTTCCCCGCCAGCGCCTTCTCCAGGACCGGCCATAGACGGTCGCTAGTGACCAAATCAAGCTCGGGGTCAAGAGAAGTGATGGCGCTAGCAATGCCAAGGGCTGCCGTGTGTTTGATGGCCCATCGCGGCGACTCCAAGTTGTCCGAGACGAGCGTGGTGATTTCGTTGACATAGAGAGATACAGTTCGGGTACCCCCGACGTTGTCCTGCCACGTCTTTTCGAAAACCTCGCGAACATGCTCATCCGTATCATGCTTGAAAACAAAGACGAAAGGTAAAGCGGAGGCAGCGAATGCCATGAAACGATCATTGGAGAGTTTCGATGTAGAATGCAGAATCTCTCCCGAGATCACTCGTTGAGTCGCATCCTCAGCCGTCAAGTAGAGGGTCTTAGCATACTCAATTGTCTTCAGGACCCGGTCGTCTGATGCCAGCCGCATGAGGTAACCTATCGACGAGCAGTACGACGCGCTGACAGTGTCATTTCGATCAACAACGTACTTCGACAGCAGCTGAATGAATCGATCCGCGTAAGGACGGAAGAGTATAGTCTTCATACTCAACAGGACCAGGACTCGGCTACAGCCCACCTTGGTTGGAAGTCCAACGGCTGCGCGAAGCACCCCTTCAAGTTTGGCTGCAAAATCCTTCACCGAGGTCTCGTCGAGCGTATCTATCAGGTATCGCTCAATCACTTCCATCATAGGAGACGTGCGGATACTGGATAGTCGCATCTTGTCAATTTCCTCGCTCGTCAGTCCGTATTTATCCGCATTCAGATGAACGTAATTGACCGCTTGTGGCTCCAGAGAACTGAGCGAATTCAAAAATTGTTCTAGAATGGGAGGAACAAAGGGCCGCAGCGACTTTGCAGGGCTCTTCTTGATTATCTGTATAAGGGACCCAATGGCAAACCCTTGGACTTCTTGAACACCGGACTCCATTCCCTTGTCGCTAAGCAAGAATGGGATCGTCTTTCCCAGCATTACATTCGCGCGTTTTGTATCAGCGTCGCTCGTCTCCAAGGTGCGGATAACTGCATTGGTGATGGTCTGACAAAGTTTGAGGGCAGATGCTCGAACCGACTCCTTGATATCATCCAAAAGCTTGAACGCCTTGGTGAAAATCTCATCCATATACTTCGAGTATTGTTCCGGTTGACGCCCTTGGATCATGTCTGAAATAGCAGTACAGCTTGCTTGCCGAACGCGCCATTCCCGACCAGTCATCATACTCTTTAAGAGATCATCCATAATCCCATCAAAATGAGCGTTGATAACAGCTGAAGGCTCCTTGACAAGCGTATGCCAAATCGTGTTCATTGACCGCTGCACGTTGGGGTTGGGATCAAACCGGTAACGGAACAGCTTCGGATAGATCTTAGGGTTCTTTGCCAGGTAGCCATTGACGCTCGAATCCGTGAAAATGTTGCTAATACCCAGCTTGCTGAAAGCTGCCCTATTGGTCCAGATCGCGTTGTTCGAAGCCAAAGACATGAATCGGTATACAAGCGTCGGATCGCCTGCCTCGGATGCGAGATTCATGATATCCTTGTACGTATTGACTGACTGTCCTTGTCCAGTGGGTAGAGCCCCGGGCTCGAAAAGCTCCGTGTTTTCGTGAACTTTGCCGCCTTTAAGATTGGAATTGTTGGCTGTGAAGGAGTTGACCAAGTCTCGCACCAGATCATCCTTGAGTTCCTGGTCGCCCATTTCGTAAACCAACCCCAGTCCTTGAGCACCCGATTCCTGCACTATTTCGTCGCGGTCTCCGAGAAGGCTTGAGAAGCTAGCTTGGCATTTGCGCAATCGGTCCTGCATCTCTTGCATATGACCGCAGTTTTTAACCAGACACAACAGCCATATGGCAGACGCTTTACGGAGGGCTGGCTTCGAAGCACCACAGTCGGCAATGATCTTATCGCACATGTCTGCAAGCACGATATTAGGGACCAATGATTGGGGGAATTGTTCATCGACATCAAATTCTCGGATCAGTGCTTTGGATTTCCATCCAATGGCAGCATCACTCAATGCCTCACCAACAGAAAAGTGAATCTCCGGACTGCGGATCTCATGCAAGCCATAGAGAGCATCCAATAGCCAACTAAACTGCGGATCAACGATGTATTCATTAGAAAAGGCCAACGATAGACGACCCATTGCCAGTATGGGGATCTCGCTCTCGGCTTTTGCGTCCCGTGTCAGACTTTCTTTCACCTTCTTCCAGCCATCACCAGAAAGCAAAGTCGGTGACAAAATTCCGGAAAGACTGAGTTGCCCGATGGCTATCTGAGCAGCCCGTCGCAGAAGAGTGTCGTTCGCGGACTCGATAATCTCGAATATGGTTTGGATAAATGACTTGACTTGTGTCTGTGGAATCTTGTCGAGCTTACCACGGAACGCGAGTCTGCTAAGCAGATATGACAGTGCCAGAATTGATCCCCGGGCGACAAGCACGAGCTCCCCAATCGCTGACTTCCATGTCGTGAAAGCGCTCGACAGCTCCGTAACGAATCCAGTCAAATCGTTTTCAGTAAACGCTGGGTGAGATGCAAGAATACCAATAGCACGTGCGGTTGTGTTCTGTTTGTCTTGGTCGTTGCTAGACATAGGCGCTTTTAAGGACAAAATCCGTGGAACGATGGCACCGACTATATCATTTGATGCCGCAGAGCAAATTTCCAGAAAATGCTCACCACATAGCTCTAGCCCTTCCCGACCCTCGTTAAGAAGCCCGTTCAAAGCATTTTGAAGGAACAGGAGCACTGGTTCTTTATCAGAACTCGCGATATATTTTTTCAAAGCTTCACGAGCTCGTTCGTCAGACGTAAGTAGTACGTCCAGTTTAGTGTCCCAGTCTTGCTCTATATCGGTTGCGATTCCAAACTTCGAGAATGACTCCCAGAGAAGGATATTGCGAAGGAACGTGATAGTAGGCGCAAATGCTTTTCTGTAGCCCCCCGACAGGATATCCGACGCAGGCAGAGTTTTTATATTTGTATTCCCAGGATGATCCGAGGGGCGGAACAAAAAGCGTGTTGCGGACGAGAAACTGGGGAAGTCATACCATGGGCCGTACGATTGCTCTTGGGACGAGGCATCGGGGCCTTTGCTTTTGTTTCCAGGATTGAGGAGGCGATACCAGTAAGGATGGAGGCCCTTTTTGCCTTCTTCCACAACCTCGTGTCGCCTTTCCGAGCCCCGTGCAATGGCAATAATATCGATCCAGCGAGCCACGACGTCGTGATAGGGCAGAAAGCGGTTGGCAAAACGTACTGCAGCATATTGCGGTCCGCGAACGACAATGAATCCGGTTAGAGGGTCATCCTCTCCTGGTTCGTTTCTCATCTGATCAACCAGGAAGGGTCGTAGTTGCTCTTGATATCCCTTGTCCCAACTGTCTAGCGACGAGTTAAGAATGCTACCCAAAGCCTGCTCGATGCTAACAAAAATTTCAGGGCTCGAATCATCGCAGCTTAGTGAGGTGAACAACCACTTGATCAGACCAAAACCAGAAAACTCCTCGTCGTCGTTTTGCGCTTGGAAGTCGACCTTGGGCACCATGATACCAATACTTTCGTAGGCAAGGCCCCGAAGGCTTATATCCGTTGCGGGTAATCTCTGCCCGCTAGCCCCGGGACTAGGCCAGCCTTGCGATTGGATGAAATCTCTCAAGCCTTGAATAACTTTCGGTGCCATCCCTTTCAGTTTGGACGGCGATCCCATGCGGACAACCCATGTCGTAAATGTGAATATTTGAGTTCTCAACTTGGACGCTTGTAGTCCCCGTGACGACCTTGCAGCATCGGATAGAAGGCCCTCTTCTATTAATCGAATTACTTTTTCGGTATCCTTCGTAGCTTTGATCGACTTTCCGAGATATACTAGCAGCTTGATCTGCAGGGAAGGCCGCACAGGAGGCGCTCCATCGGCCTCTCCAGTCCCAAAATACAGATTGTACAGTTGCTGCACAACATCGGGGTCCTCGAGGCTCGGAATGAATCGCTTCAGAATCTCCTCGCCAAGGTCTGCTAGACGTGAGTTTGCATCTGCAGTTGCGACCAACGCAGGCAAAAACCGCTCTGAATCCGTAAAAGCTCCGCTGGCAAGAAACTTCAAGGCATTGGCTTTGGTCTCCGTGAGGTTCAGACCGCCGCTTGCAGACGGATTCCACGTTTCTTTGATAGGAGCATCCTTGTTCAGGAAGGTGTATTCCTTAGGGGAAAGACCAGGGCATGTCGTGGAGTCCTCATCTGCCGGAGAAAGCAAAAGGAGCTTCTCCAACCAGGAAGATAAAAACTTGGTATCCTGGTCAGACAGGCCCAGCCGATTTTTCAGCTGCACATCTTCCTCACTACCCTTCGGGGGGAGCTTCAAAAGAGGCAAAAGTCGTAGAACAAGATTGAACACGATAGCACCTTGGTTAACTGACGTCCCAATTTCGGAGATCCCTTGGAGCAACAGAAGCAAGATCTCAATCCGCGCATTGGCGCCCAAGCGATCGAGTCCTTGCTGCAGGAAAATTAAGTCATAGTGCCTGATAAGCTGAGATTTCTGCTCTTTGAATTGTTTCAACAGCGCTGTCACGGGCAGTTGAATGGACGGAGTCTGAACTCGGGTGTTGATATGCGTGCACACCGTAATCACTTTGTTGCGGACTGCCAGGCTCTCTGAACCAAGTTTGAGGAGCAACGGAGCCAAATATGTTTGAAGAAGAGATTGGAGCTTTGCATCTGTCTCTGCCAGAGCGATTCTGAGCTCGACCTTGGATATCAAACTGAGCTCACGAGCCTCGGGACTCGCCGACGCGGGGTCTGAAGCCATAACGAGAGGTGGGGAGAGTATAAAAGAGATGGATATGTCTGCACATTGACCGAGCTCTCCAAGTGAAAAGAAAGAAAGACGAGATATTTATACCATGAAGAGCGATGGAAAGACCGCCTAGGCAGCTGGAGACGTGCGTCATTCCCCAAAAAGGGAAGACACGATACTATCCCGATTGGGGTGCTTAGTCATCTATCAACTTCAGTCCAGGGAAAAGATGATAGGAAGCAAAGGTCTATATATATATCCAAGTATTATCTCTATATTTACATTCTATCGACGGGTTCCCCCGTCTCAATTTTTAGCGGCTCTTTGTTCTGCCGCTTCAGCCCTCAGAAATTTCCCAACTTCGCTGTCAGCACTCATGGAATGGTGACCGGATCCCTTATTCTTGCTGGGATCTCCGAAGAGACACTGCCATAGATCATCTTTCTTGACGATCTCGCCACCAGATGCACCACCGGCCATGATCTTGGACAATGCTGTATTTTGCAATTCCATCGAATTGGCCGAGTCTATCATAGTTTCGTCTATACCCTCCTTATCATTGCCACTCAGGTGCGTCTTTGACGATGCGCGAGTCTCTTCTTCTTTCTTCTTTGCGGTGATATGAGAAAGACGGCGGGATACCGAAAGATCGTAGATCGCTTCCTCAACCGTTCCCGAGACGAGATACATCCAGACAGTGGTTGCACGGTGTTGGCCGATACGGTGGACACGAGCAATGGCCTGCAATTCGATTGCCGTGTTGATAAGCGGCTCGCAAAGGAAAACATGAGTCGCGTTGACCAAGTTGAGTCCCGATGAGTGCGCTTTGGCATGTAGAAGAAAGCATTCAATCTGCAGAGGGATTAGCATGAGGCAAGTTAGAATACCGAGAGAGCAGGGAAACATACCGCTGGTTCGTTTTTAAACTTCTCTATACCGCCTTTACTATCGACGCTACTATAACCAATTTTGTTGTGCGATAAGGCAACAGAAAGCACATCCAGGAACCCCCTATACTGAGAGAATACAATCGACTTGGACCCAGGGTCGTACATCCGCAGCCACAATATGTGGCGGGCCAGCGTATCAATCTTGGTCCCGAAATAGCCATTAACATCGATGTTCTTGATCTCTCTCAGAGTACCGGCGCTGATGTCGGTATAAATAGACGAATTCTTCGAAGACCGCTCCGGCGCCGGCACCATCTTGGTCGGGGTCTTTTCTTCGCGCACGACGAAATCCTCGGGTCTGTACGTGATTTGATGGAAGTCCCTGGCCTTCAGGCGCTTCTTGCATATGGGGCAAGTCCGGTGTTGCTTCCACCACAACTGCAAGCAATCCTTGCAGTACTTATGACCACATACGGTCAAGACGCCATGCTCAAAGCCTGTTTGGCAAATGATGCATATCCTCGAAGAGCCGTCCGAATCTGGCTCTTCTTTGATGTGCAAGAGATAGCGGCGTTTTGCCTTCAGGCTAGAGATCTTCTCATCTATAGCCTCCTCTTGCCGGAGTTTCTCGGCAAAGAGTGTGTCGTTCATCGGCTTACCGACGCTCTCCTCATCATATGGTGCCACGGTATCCGAAATCTGCTGCAGCTGCCGGTAATATTCGAGACGATTGTTCATCGTGTCTCGAAACATTTCCACCTCCTTCTCCAAGGCTGAGCTAACCTTGGTCTGCTCGGCATTCATTTTACTCGCATTTTCGAGCACGGCTTTCACCAGTTGAAGTTCAGCGGCAGCACGCGCGCTTCCTTCGTTCTCTTGCCACTCCAGCGATGTGATAAGACTGCGAAGCTCCCCAATAATCCCACGGAGGGAGCCAAGCTCGGGGTCCGGCTTTACTAAACTGCGCTTGTTCATTACCGACAAGAAGAGCTGCGGAGAAGGTCCTTCTCCGCCCTGGGCTTGAATAATGCCACCTTTAACTTCATGGGCGACGAGGATATTCTTTTGTCCCGTGAGGGCGTCGTGTCTATCGGCAAACATGGCACGTAGAGCTTCCATGTAAACGTACATCTCGTCCTGGTGCTTCGTTGATGTTTCGTATTCGTTTCCCTCGAGTTCTGTATCCTCTTCTTGATCGATGAGAGATTGCAATAGCAAGTTGACCATGACATCGCGCCATTCTTTGTACTGCTCAGCATGCTCGTTCATTGCATCACAAAAATCCTCAAGTTTCTCGAGCACACGACGGGACTCAATACCAGTCGAGAAAACGTGCGGCTCCAACTCGGAAATGTGGACGAATTTCTCGTCCTTTTTCTTGTCCTTTATAGACCTCATGTACCGGTCAACTTTCTGAGACACTTCGGACAGCATCTCCTTTCTGACCAATTTTGCAGCTTCATACGCCTCCGCTTCCTGCTTCTCAAGAGACTTGAAATCTTCAGAATCAGGCGCAGTAAGCTTTGGATCTGACTTGATTTGATAATATGCGTTTGCCGTGAAGAAAATACAAATGTGCTCGACTTCCAGCGCAGCACGCAGCCTTTGACGGTACGTGCCTATGCGACTGTTCTTTTCCATTTGATCGTCTTCACTTTCACTTTCGCCGTTGGCTGGGTTGACATTCGCTTTCGAGCTGGTACCTCCTAATGACCGAGATCTTGCAAGTTCCGATTTCAGCTGTGCCCTACAATCTTTCACAATGGCACTAGCTAGCTCCAGAGCCCCATTCCACAGATCAAGAGCCTCCTGACGACGCCCAGCATTCTCCAGCAATTGACCCCGCCGAATTTGAGACAGAAGCATAGAGCGCTGCTCCGTACGTATGGCCATATCATTCTGATCAATCATCACCTCCAAAACTTCACCCACAGTGCGCAGCGGCCCGTTACCAGTACCTAGTGCGCGACGGTTCCGCCCTGCTATCTCGGGGTGGAGGCAGGTCTGGCGGAGTCTTGTCAGCCAGCCGCGCATTTTCTCGACGGTGGCGGGGTCTTCGGAGTCCCAATTGTTGTTCAATGGCGCACCGAACAGGTCGAGCCCGCAGTCCTCGCACATTTGCTCGAATAGCTGACCATAGTGTTGCTCTTCGACGGCGGTGAAGGGGATGGTGATGACGAACCTTTTCTGGGGCGGCAGATCGAGCTCGCTGCGGACGTGGTCTTTGCTATGTCGGAGGGTGATGGTGTTGACAATGTCCGCGAGCACGGACTGAAATCGCCCGCACAATCGGTTCCATGTAGCTGTCTGATCACAGAAGGGCTCATAGTGAAGGAATAAAAGAAGACCATAGAGATCACTCATGTCCTTGCGGATTGGTGTTCCTGTCACAGCCCATGCGTTATGTCGAGGGATTAAACGAGCAACTGTGGCAGCGTTGCTGACACCGTGCTCGACCATCTGGGCTTCATCCAGGCAAACTCGCCACCAATCTATCCGCAACAGAGGCGTTTTTCTTGGTTCAAATTTCTTTTGATGCCGTAAATTCCGCTCTGGCGCACCACCGGTATAGTGAATTTCCCGAGAAAGTGTATTATAAGTTGTAAGCACAACGTCGTAACTGGCAAGCATCTCAGCGAGTGTATCATCTGATTGATCCTCGTGGCGTTGAATGCCGGTATACTCCAAAACACGGAGCGCTGGCGCATGCTGCTGGATTTCTTGTTTCCATTGCTCAAGAATCGCAGGCGGCGTTATAATCAGAGTGGCCCCTGATGGCTTGAGATTCTTGCCATCGACATCTGACGGTGACTGCTCAGCAGCCAGCTTGCGACGGTTCAGGCACATCAAAGTAATCATCTCAACGGTCTTTCCTAGACCCATTTCTTCCGCAAGGATACCACCTTTAAGATTTTCTTCGGCATCATACCAATCCGGAAAACCGGTAGTAGCAGTCATGAACAAACGACTGGCAAAGTAAGGTCGGCCATCTGCATCAGCGAATTCTTGGAAAGACACCGGAAGATGATTACCGGACGCTTTCTGAACTGGAACGACCTTCCCATTCGGATGAAGTTCCATCCTCTCCCGTTGCAAAAGCCATCTGACTGCTCTTCTTTGGAAAGGATAGAGCTGACTCTCGACCATACCACACTTTATGTCTGCCGATGTCTTGGGAGTGTCCTCAGGGACATGAACATTCTTGTAGAAGTCGCGTGGCGACCACCGTTTCGCCTGCTGATTTAACTCCTTTTCTTGCCAGGAACGCCTGAAAATATGACTGGCGCCCTCCTCGAAGTCATCATGCGGCTCACGTATGACATATCGCGAGTAGACCTCCAATTGATCATCCCGAAACTGACTCAAGCCCCGCACCTCTAGCGAATCAATCCATAAGAGGGCTAGCTCTAGACGGAAAGATTTCCTATCAGGCAAGCAATGTAGAGTTGCCTGATAACACGCCACGGGGTCATCGCGGCGGCAAAAGTCGGCGCAGAGAGATTCAGAGATAAGTTGCAATAACTTCCCGATGCCGAGCAACGCCGGATCAGTGGATCTCTCAGAGAATATAACCTCCCCATCTATCACTGACTTTAACTCCAGTCTGAAACAATCATGATCGGTATCCTCGCGTCCCACTATCATCGGAGTCAAACAGCCTTTATTGCTCACATTTGTATTACGAGCATGAAACTGGACAGGAAACCGGTGAGGCAGGTCGATGCAGGCATCGGAGCTATCTAACTCCGGGTTTGTCTCCGCATAATTCTATAGAGGGCTATTAGCAAAGGCAATCGAACCACACGCGAGCGTTGAAATGCAGAGCCTTATCACGTACCAGGTGCAGATTGACGCGTGCTAAAGGAATGAATCCATTGGGCACCCCAGTTTCGGAGACACCGTTGAGCTCCGAAAGGCTGCGAGGTGCCTTGCCCGTCAACTTTCGACGTTTTTTCGGAGGATCCTTCGCATCAGGCGCATCGGTTCGCTCGATAACGGCGGCCAGAGAATCGGGGACTGGATCTGATAATGATGTTAGTAAGTCAATGTAACCCGGAAATGGTGTAGCGCGATCGTATAGATACCTTCAAAGGACAATCGCACCTGCTGCACGACCATCTTCAAACCTGTCTTCTCGAACCCTGAGCGAGTCGAGTACGTAGTATATACGGAGGATCCAGCTGGGGCAAAACGAAATCTTATCGCGAATAGTCACGTGATGATAGTGGCAATTCCAAATCGGGTTATATTAAGTTTGATTTTATGAACTGCACACATTATGTAAGCGAACATAATTGTTGTTTGCATAAACTATAGCTCTCGTTTTAATGTTTCCGTGCTTGTGTTCATATAACGCTATATTTCCGAAAGGATTCAATCTGATGCTCAGAGAACAGTTTGAGATGGTTGCGAAGAAACCCCAGGAATGTCATGAGCTATGCTTCCGTTGACTGCCCGAACATTCCGACTATATGATTTACCTTCAGCTTCACTCTCTAGGGTAGTTTTGGTGTCACCAAAAGATGTGGAGTTTCCATCAGCCTTCGATATATAGTGTGCGTTCCCCCATTGCCTATTTCGTAGGAATGATGGTCCTGCGCTCATGGTATATGTGGAAATGCCGGTAACGTTCGTTGTTTCAATGGTAAGACCTCTCTTCATCTGAGCATCGATTGTAGACTCGTCGGCGGCGCTGTGGGTTGTTGTTATGACAGTCAAAGGATATTCGAAACTGACATGGCTTGATTGTCCATTCTGCGTGACAGTATTCACGCCCGAGGTACTTTGATGGGTAACCTGGTCCAGTCCCTGTTGATTGAGGAAGTTGTGATTCGAATAGGAGAGATTCTGACTCCACGAGATATCTGGTGATTTAATCGTGAGTGTTCGCTCAATCAGGACAGAGTAGGAAAGTGATTCGTTCTTTTTGGTCGAATTCTGATTCAAATTTCGTGATACAGAAATCTTTGGCGCCGCAGCGTCCACGACAGGCATCCGACTGGAATCACGAATCGCGCTGGAGGATGAGGATGCATCATTGCCGTCTAGATATATGAATATGTTTCCCGTCACCACCCAGTTCGAGCCGACAGATTTTGAAAGCGACGCAGATCCGTCTGCACTAAGATCCAGACCAACCACTTTGATTTCGAATGAATGGTCTTGACCATCAGTGATCAGAGGAAGAGAAGGAGAGATGTCTATCTCCGGTTGTCGCAGGTCAAACGCATCGATCCCAACAACTGGACGCCAGAAACCCGGTGTCACTCCTCCAGTGAATATAATGGGAAAAGGCCAAGCGACCCCAGCGAGAACACCGTCAATGTAGAGTTGGACCTCGCGAAACGGGGAATAACCGCTGAGAGTGCCGCTGAATGTTTCCGTGTCTGAAGAGAAGACGTTGGACCACCAGAATTCTTCGGTAGACTGTCCGCACGCAGAAATGGACACGACAGCGCGTGAAGCCGATGAAGGAATCTTGTACTGCACCGTGGTATTATCAGAGGGAACGGTAAAAGCACTCGGCGAATTCGAGTCTGATTTCCGCCCAGAAATCGGCATAATCACGTCTGCCGTCTTCACATTACCGCTATGAGAGAAGGTCGCAGTCAGGGTTGCAGTAAAAGACCCGGTATATATATCCGTAATCTGATTGCCGAGATCGAATATTAGCTTCTGCGGTTCGTTCCACAAAGCATTGTACGGTGACATATCCTTGATGTAGGTCCAGACTATCCCATCTGCAGTGGGCTCAGCTGTCGACGTTCGGAACACTTCCGTGTCTCCCAGGTACATAAGTGCGAGTCGATCAAACTGTCGGCCCTCTGATGTGACTGTGAGATTTATTCGGACTGTATCGAAGTCACAGCTTGGTGGCTCATAGCTGCCTGGGTGTCTGCGTTAGTCAAAGACGCACACCATCAGTCGACAGTGATCCCTAAACCTACCAACAAACGGCTTCCCGTAACTTGACGAAAACACGTGGTTCATTAGCAAGGCATCTTCACCGCAACTAACAGTCCCCTCATCCATCGTCAAGACAGGCTGGTAGACTTGAAAGACATTCTGCCTGGCTACACAACGGGAGACATGCAGCCATAATAGGAAGAAGTGAGTGAGATAAAACGACAACATCACGTCGCCCCGCCGAAATTGCTTGAAGATCTCAAGCACCTGAACCCATGCGCAGACGAAGATCCTGGTATAGATTCGTTTTCCCTTCCCAGTCTTCGAAATGGAACTATTATCGAGTTTCTGCAGCTCTGCGTTCGAAGTTCGAGAAAATGATCCTTTATATGCCCTCGATAGCACTCCGATCAACACTCCGATCAGCACCTCAAGCAGTCTCGATACGATGAGACTGAACAATATATCGAGAAGGGAAAGGGTTCGAAAAGGATTGATGAGTAAGAAGGTAGATTCGGGGGCAGTCGAGAGGTTGGTCCTCGTTGAAGACAAGCAACACACTCGTTGGCAGAGGTCAGGGGAGAGGGGGACGGAAAAAGGAAGCCAAAGAAACCACATGATTCTGTGTAGTTAGATGTAGATCACAAGCTAGTCCGAGTTAATCCTAGTAGGAGTTCACAGCCGCACAGGGATCAATCTTGCGATTACGTTGTAGGTTGGCATGTTCTGAGGTAAAAATCATTTTTTCTTTCGCTTGATGTGAATATAGTAGGCAAGAGCTCATCCACGACCGCGGACAAATGCGGAAACTGCTGTTTGACATGGCCCTAGTTCCTGACATTCACACCCCAGGATCTGCATGACTCAATTGCTGGCTAAGTTGAATAAAATAAAAGCAGAAGAGATATTTTGTTAGAACATCACAGTAAAACAATCAAAACAGGGCTGTTAATCCTTCGACGGGCCCTAATGTTACAAATGGAGTTGGTTTCCCGAGTATACGTATTCGGTTGAAAATGACCTATATGATATCCTAAGCACCAACCTCATGCTGCTAGTAAATTCACATGAAGAGACGCCAGGCACCAAGAATCAGAGCCGCAGTACCGGTGCAGACACCCCTAAATAAGTATGTTAGCATGGCAACCATGGTTATAGAGAGAATCAAATGGGTCATACATGAGCCACTGCAATGTAGAGAACTTCACGGCCTCCACACGCTCTCTCAATCCGGCGACCTCCTGCTCGATTCTTGTCTCCGTCTCTTTAATTCGCATCTCCTGACCGTTGGCTTCCTCGCGGATGCGTCCCTTTTCGAGGTTCAGATCCAAGCGGACAGAGGCCTGGGTGCGTCCAATTTCATCCCGGAGCCGCGAGTTGAGCTTTGCCAGATCGGCGGCGATTTTCTCGTGCGACGAGCGTGTGAGTTGGGCTTCGGTCGAATCTGCGTTGAGTAATTCCGAACGCAGCTTGGCGAAATCAACCTTCTGCGTATATGTCGATCGCTCCGAGTCTATAGAAAAGAGAACAACATTAAAAATTGATACTAAAGTGTTTCAATCCACGAGAAAGACGTCTCGACAGCTCGTCCCGACATAGTTTCAAGCCAGCCGTGCCTGGAAGTAACCAACACAACGATAAACGGACCACTAACCTTCTCTGAGGACCATGGTCCGGGTAAGATTCTGAATCGATTCCTGGATAACATCGTTCAAAACCCTCATCATAGCGACAGCCTGCTCCTCACTGAATCCCTCCGCTTTCAACCGCTGGACAAACTTCAGTGTGTCGAAGTGGTGATCTCTCTGGCGAGACGCCGTCGCATGAAAAGCACGTCGGGCCGTTTTAAATACTGCAACGTAGACGCCATTATACCGGACCGGGTTGTTGATGGGTCCAACGGACGGACGGCGAGTGGAAGAGGTCGATGAACGCCTGGTGACCGCAGACGAGGATGCAAGGTCTCGGGAGGCGGCGGTGGTGAGGAAGCGGGAGGAATAAGGAGAAAGTGTCAAAGTATGTACCTGGCGGGCAACTGAGTTCCAGCCTTGTATGCGTCGCTGTTGCTGAGACTGGTATCCTGCCGAGAGAGGAGTGACGGTAGTTCGGGCAGAGGTGCCATTCCAGGTCAACCGAGGCAGAATTGACCGCGGCACCTCCCTGACGGATTTTGGAGGAGTCATTCTTATTGCAAAATATCAGAGATGTGATTCATCAAGAGAGAGAGAGGAAAAAAAAAAAAAAAAAAGACATTAGCTTTCCCGATTGATGTCAGAGTCAGTCGAGTTGGTTCCAGGAATAGAGAGCTCCATTCCGTGTTGACTAAGGTCCAGTCCTGATTCGGCGGGGCGATCCGGCGGATAAGCCCCACGGTAGTTGGAGATAGCAGCCTGGAGTGTTACTCCGTACAAAGAAATGTTAAGAATAGAATATGCCATTGCCTTAGTGGTATCATACTAGGATTTCTTCTAATTAATACACCATCATTCCGGGAATGCATCCATGCTCAAACGGTCTTGCTCCCATCTTATAACTGGAAGATCTCCCGCAGCTGCTTCATAGTGTCCTCAGGGCCAGTAACCGCGTGTCCGATCGTTCGTGGGTCAGAGTAGATTTCGTAGTCGTTGCCGCCAGCAAAAGATTTGTCACCAAAGAAGTGGATAGTCTTGTACTCAACGCCCGAGATGTCCTTCTCGGCCTCGACGTGCTGCAAGCAGTAGGTTTTGTCCCAGCCAGAAGGAAAAACGTCAAAAGAGATCTGGCCGCCAATCGAGTAACTATGTGAGAGTTTGACGTTAGGAAAGGAGAAGAGTAGAGATAATTTTCATTGTGGCATGACTTACGTGAGACCATAGTCGGGGAATTCCTTCTTCAGAGCTTCCACCAAGGTCTTGCGGATGTTGTGCTCCTTGTCGTATCTGCAAATGCAAATCAGTTATTCCGTCTAATTAAAAGATATCACGATGTGGTATAGCAAGGGAGCGGAGACGTACGCTTCGAACTCGTTTCGCTCGTCGACACTCGCGCTTCTTCCGACAGGGCTAATGTTGACCATTCCGTTACGGAACTCAACAAAGGTTCCACGCTTCTTGGGGAGCTTCACATCCGCAATGTATTTCAGACAGAAGTTCACCAAGTTCTGGTACTTGTCCTCGCCCAACCATTGAATGAAGCTGTTGCTGGAAAGAGTCTTGCCCAGACGAATTGCCGTCAAACCATTCTCGGCGAAGCAGAAGTCGAAGAGACTGGTGACATTGATCGACGGGGTACCAAGCTGTTCTTGCTGCTTGACCAGGTCGGAACCGCCAACGAAGCCAATGGCACACTTGTGGCGCAATTGAGAAAGGAGCTCGAGCATTTCAGGAGCGACGGACTATTGTTCAATGGGAGATTGTTAGTCATTTTTTTCCCTTGCTGTATCAATTATTGTTCATGCAGTTCTGCGCAAATAGCAGAACATACCCTCCTTGCTGGCGTCAAGGTGCCGTCGACATCAAACAGGCAAATGGTGCCCTGCACGGGGCGATCCTGCAGGGCTGGGTAGACACTTGCGGCCTCGGTCGACATGTTGCTATGATATCACACGGAAAGATGAAGGAAAAGTGTAGAGAAATAGCTAGAAGCACAACACGCAGTCGGAACCGGTTCAATTGGATACAATAATGAGTAAAATAGTATGGGGTTCTCTACGACAACTGTCCTTTTCGGGAAAGGAACGTGGCTGAGCGGTGAGGGGAGAGGGGCATAATACAGGCATCCAGGCATCAACAAATCGTGAGGATCGCCGTGGGGCTCACTTTTTAGGTTATCGATAACTGAAACCGCCCTTCACATGGCAAGGCCGGAGAGGCTCTCAGTACAATTGCTACTCCGTGCAATGTGATACATATGCACATTGACCATGACACTCTGGCCCACCGTTCTCCATCGGATACAGCTTCCTGCATTGACACCTGCAAAACAACGTACCTCAATCTGCTGCCATAGACAAAGTCAAGCCGGAACACAGCCTGGCTTCGTTGGCGGTTTCAACCTGGCAAATCTATTCTACAATTGGGCTGCTAATACGGAGCACATATAGCTTCTGAATGAATATAAGGTACAATATTTCTGAGTATACTCATGAATTCGATGATACGCGTTCTAGGTTGATCCAACAACTGAAGGTGTAATTTGATGGCAATCGTTCCTGAGCTAGGTTGCTGTTGAGGGTAGTCTTTTATCGAGTCTGTGACTCTTCATATGGTGAAGTTGAAAGGAAAGACTTCATCCGTACATATTACACGTGACATCGATGCCAAGAACAAGCGACACACTAGACCCTTGTGGTAATCGGCATCTTCAGAGCAGTGGCATCTCATGCCTCCCATCGGAGTACTCTGCTTGATACCATTCAGGCCTCCAAATGTCTACTTATGCTCAGCTTTGACAGCACCATACTATGTAATGTCGAGCTTGTCTGCCTCTAATGATGATTGACCAACGCGGACGGAACGGCAGCAGAGAGAAGGAAAAAAGGGGGTTCATGAATCAGGCTGGTGGGCCTCTGCAGACGATGAGCATAACCGTTGATACGCATTCACCAGCCTTTGGATGCGGTCCCTGTCGACCCGTGGGCCGGGAAAGGTTCCGTTCTATTTTTTTTTTTTTTTTTTTTTTCTCTTTTCTTCTTAAGGAGCCATGTGTTCAGGAGTTTTTAAATCGAGTCAGGGCACAGAAAAGAAAACCATTGGAACCTGTTTTGGTTCAGTCAAGCGAGCTGGCAGCAATTTATCTGACACAGTGAGAGATATTCTGTCTGGCATTAACTCTGAATATTGAGTGACCCCAGAGACAATTTCATTGTTTGCAGATATTTGTACTCCGTACTCCGATGCACCATGTACTGCAGTTATTTTATGCAGAAATACACGGAGACTAGAAGTAGAAATAATGCAATTGGAAAGAAAATAATATCAATTGAATATTATTGGCATATCGATATATGTAGTGGTGTAGAACGATAGAGGATGTACAACCTGCCCCTGTATTTGCTCTTTGGCTAAACCCGCCCCCAGGCGTGAAACCTCAACCTCGTCCCTCCTCCCTCTCACTATCTTTTTTTTTTTTTTTTTTTTTTTTTCTTCCCTTCCCTTTTCTTCTTTTTCTTTTCTTCTTTCGCTCTGAAGTTTACTTTCTTCAATTGAAAGAGAGATCAGACCGTGAAACCGTCGCATCAGTCAGCATCTCCGTCCATCATTCGTCTCTCCCTCTTTTCCTCTCCCTCCGCCTCCACCCCCCCCCCTTTCTGCTGTGGTAATCTCCAGCAATTCCAGGGACCACCAGGCAGTCTGGTATGTTCTTCTCTTTTTTACCTTCTTCTTCATAAGAATTCGAGATAAAATTACATATCTGACTCAATCCTTCAAGTCTACCAGGATCCTCCCGCGCGCCAATGCCTTAGGTTCCTCACCTCTCTCCCCCTATCATTGTTAGTCTTTAGGGGCTTCGATCCAACCAATTTTAGAGCCTCAGCGCTTACACGGTGACGGAGTCCTCATATTGGAATAATCCTGAAAGGCATTTGTGGACGTCATTTGTGACATTTGACGGATTCTCACATTGCTTTTTCTCTTCCCCTCACCTTTTCTCTTTCTCTCTGTTTGTCTCTGGTTACTCTTGGACAGCTTGGTCCGTGGACTCTAGACCTTAGCGTCTCGCTGCTTGCTGTCCTCCTACAACTAATCTCTTTACGGAGAGTAAGTTTCTTTCTGTCTCTTTATTATTGTTGTGTTGTCTTCTTCTTCTCTCCCGCTCCCAGAGTTGATCTGGGGAAACAATCTCCCCCGACTTTGACAGATCGAATTTCCATTTCCAGCCCCGCATTCGCGACTTGTCACTAACCGCTGTGTTTTCTATTGCTGCAGTTCTTCTCCGTACATAGCATGTACACATCGGACCAGTTCATGAACCCCGGGCCTGCTCCTCGCCCTCCTGCCGAACGTCCCAAGCTGAACATCCCGACCGATCATTCCAGCACCGCTACCTCCTTTGGCCAAATGAGTTTAAGCTCTCCCACGACCCCCGGGTCGGGCAACCTGTCGCTCTTCCCCAACACCAGCAGTCCTGCTCTGTCGCATACAAAGACCAACCAGTCCGGTCAAGGGGGTGTGGCCATCATCAAGGAAGGTTATGTGCGCTCAAAAGAAGACAAGTTCCTGGCCACGTGGAACCAACGTTATCTCATCCTGCGCGAATTTCGGCTCGAATTCCTGAAAAATGAGACAGGCAAGATCGTTCTCTCCATCCCCCTCAACACCGTCACAGGCGTCTCCCGCTCTGAGGACGCTAAGATGGCCTTCGAGGTCGTCCGCCTGGCCAATCCCAAGGATGCTACGTCCAAATCCGCGATGCTCTCTCGCGAAGTCCCGACAAAGAGCATCACATGCGAAGTCAAGAGCGATGATGAGATTTACGACTGGATCGATAAGATTTACGAGCGCTGTCCCGGCATGGGCGGCGTCAGCAATCCCACCAACTTCAGCCATCGCGTCCATGTTGGCTTCGACCCTCAGACGGGTGCCTTCGTCGGCCTGCCACCAGAGTGGGAGAAGCTCTTGACGGCGTCAGCCATTACCAAGGAAGACTACAAGAAAAACCCCCAAGCCGTCATTGAGGTCCTCGAGTTTTACTCGGATATTAAAATGCGTGAGCAGAACCCCCAGTACTTTGCCGGTTTGGCCTCTCCTCCGTCGCCTGTTGGCCAGCAGCCGAAGCCCTTCAGCAACAACTCGGTCGGCAGCTCTATTGCCCCTCCCAGACCCCCTCCGCCACCACCATCGCAACGCTTGGACACCGGAGCGTCTCCTTCCAGCAGTCACCCCTCAAACTTCTCGCCCCAGAACGACCGTGCGTATGAACATCAGCAACAGGCCGATCGTGTCCGAGAGGCATCCGACCAGGAACGACGCCGTCTGGAAGAGGAAACTCGTCGGGCTCGCGATGACCAGGAGCGTCGTGACCAGGAGGCGTACAATGCATCCCTCCCTAAGACTCGCGTTCCGATGGCCAAGCAGGAACTTGGCGGCTATGGTCCTTCAGATCCCTCGATGAACGACCGCTACAAGCCTAGTCGTCCCGCACCACCTGCTCCCGGTTCGGCCAACCGCCCTCCCGGCGGTCCAGGTCAACTGACTGCTCAGCGCCCGGCACCCCCCGCACCCAGCAGTGCCAATGGCTATGGCGCATCGCGTGCCCCCGGATCGCGGCCGGATGACCGTCAGGCATCTCCAAGCTCGCGTTATCCGCCGCATGACCCCTGGAACCAAGCCAAGGGCTCGCAGCATGCTCAGGGACCTCCGCCGACGAAACTCCCTGCTCCGGTTCAGCCTGTGAAGCCCTTGAACATTGCGAACAAGCAAACTGCCAACAAACCTGATGGTGTCCGTCAAGCTGAAGCCGCCCTGACCAAGAAGGCGGAGCCCCGGAAGGAGGTTCGGATGTCGGCCATGACCGAAAATGAAGTCATGGATCGGTTGCGGGCCGTGGTCTCCAAGGACAACCCCAACGAGTCGTACAGCAAGCAACGGAAGATCGGACAAGGTGCCTCGGGATCGGTGTACGTGGCTCGGGTCAAGGAACATGCTACGTCACCCGTGGCACGCGAGCTGTACCGGCAGTACGGTCCCCGTTGCCAGGTTGCCATTAAGCAAATGGACCTGCGGAGTCAGCCGCGGAAGGAGTTGATTGTCAATGAAATCATCGTCATGAAGGATAGCCAGCATGCGAACATTGTCAACTTCCTTGACTCGTTCTTGCAGGAACAGAGCAGTGAACTCTGGGTTGTTATGGAATTCATGGAAGGTGGTGCTCTCACTGATGTTATTGACAACAACCCTGTGATCCAGGAAGACCAGATTGCCACCATTTGTGCAGAGGTTCGTCACTTCTTCCCCTGTAGAAAAAGAAACCTTGCTAACAACGTCCCCCAGACTTGCAGAGGATTGGCCCACCTGCACAGTCAGAACATCATCCACCGTGATATCAAGAGTGACAACGTTCTCCTGGACCGCGCCGGTCATGTTAAGATCAGTGAGTTACTGCAGTTTTTGAAATAAGCCCAGAACGGTTGCTGACTATACATTCTCTTCCAGCTGACTTCGGTTTCTGTGCTAAACTGACCGAATCCAAGAACAAGCGTGCCACGATGGTGGGAACTCCTTACTGGATGGCACCTGAAGTTGTCAAGCAAAAGGAATACGGCCCCAAGGTCGACTGCTGGTCGCTCGGAATTATGGCCATTGAGATGATCGAGTCTGAGCCCCCGTATCTGAACGAGGAACCCCTCAAGGCGTTGTATCTCATTGCCACCAACGGCACTCCTCGTCTGAAGAAGCCAGAGAAGCTGAGCAAGGAGCTCAAGTCTTTCCTCAGTGTCTGTCTCTGCGTTGATGTTCGCAGCCGTGCCACTGCGGATGAGCTTCTGGCCCATGAATTCCTCAAGCAGGGATGCAGTCTCGCGAGCCTGGCCGAATTACTCCGCTGGAAGAAGAACAACGGTCAGTGATGAAACAGCTCGGAGCCTTGAGGTTTCTCCTCTTCCCGTTTCCTCTTTTTGTCGATTTACTCTCAATCTCTGTCTCGCGCACATATGGGTCACATTTACGCGCCTCCGGTTGAATTTCTTTTTGATTCATTGATTCCGTTACGACCTGCATTACCGTATGATATCCAGACTCGTGTTGTCCCTTCTTTCCATATCATATTACCGATTTGGTGTGAATAATTTGGCGTCTTTTGGCGTTACTATTTACTTCTTGTTACCCCCTATTCCTCTTTCTGTGGCCATGGATAATGTCTTGTTTCCTCGCCTCCTCCGTTCGTGTCAATGTGACTTGTGGCTGTTGTACACCTACCTAGCGAACCAAACTACTTGTTTAACTAATGCTGATGATAATAAAATTTGGCATTACGAATGCACCCATGAAGGAACGAGGAAAAAGGGATAATTGGACGCCTTGATCTGTACAGACACCAGGATGGATAAGGGTACATGCGACGAGTCATGAAGGCATACATTTGCTTCTATTGGCCATCTGTAGTGCCATAGTTTACTGGATAAGTATTAAAGCAATAATTTTGTCTATTCTAGCTAAGTACATAGCAAATGATAACATAGCGTACAATCATCGGTCATTCCAAGTATACAGAGTCCACTCACTCATCCGAATTATAAGAAAGCAAACCCGAAAGCGAGCCACCTCATTGAGCATCAACTCCCGCCCCAAATCAAAGCAATTCCTCCCCCACCAACTCCCTAATAAGCCCACCATACTCCGCAAACAACACCCCCTTCAGAATCGTCTCCCCTTCTTCCACAGCCCAGTGGCCTGCGTCCGCCAACCGCTGTTTCCAGAGGGACTGTTGCTCTTCGCCTAATTCCTCCCACGGACGGGTCTGGTCTTGTATTTGTTGTTCTGAGGGGATTGTTTCGATAAGGATCTCGTTCGAGGTGCCGTCGTCGGTGGTGGTGCAGCGCACGATAATGTTGTTGCTGCTACCAGCAGTTACTGCGTCTGTTGCTGCTTCTTGCTCTTGTCTGGAGCGGAGGAGGTCGCGGAGAGATTGTCGTTGGTTGTCCGTGTTTGTGTTTGGTATTACTGATATGGTAGTCGTAGCTGTGGGGATAGAGGATGTAGAGGTGTCGATGCGCTCGACTGAGAGAGAAGGGGTAGGGTGACCAAGGACACTTTGGACCTGCGGAGGAAGCCATTCTGAAACACCCAGATACGATGGCGCCCCGCCTTTGATCTCCATGTATCCCTGAAGAAGGACACAGATGATAAGGACAGTAAAGAGCGCCGTGAACCCGCTGAGAAGCGTGGCCCATGTTTCCGATTCGCCAGGAATGGCCAGGACGTAGCGCGGGGTCCGACTCGATACGGGGAATGGGGAGAGGGGGATCGTGTGGACGACGACGGTATTGCCCATGCTGACAGAGGCGAGCTTGATGTACTGTGGACCGACTTCTGGGGTGACGGGGTGTGAAGGTGGTGTGAATGTTGAGAAGCAGATCTTGGTCACAGAGAAGGGATGGACATCGTGGAGACTGGTGTATGGGCGCAGTTTCCCGTAGCCTTTCTCGGGATTGTATTCGAGCGTCAGGAGCTCGATGGACTGGTCGCTGCCCGTGACCGCGATGATGGTCTGTTGCGTCTGGTCATTCCCCGCGCCCGTACCGAGGTTGCATACGTCGAGGCCCAGTCCAATCTTGATTGTCTTGCGTAGCTTCTTCCTTCGCACGATCGTCGCCGCCTTGTTCTTCTCATTCGACGCTGGCAGACCAAGAACCACGAGCTCACTTCCACTGCGATCCGGTGCATTCTGCAGAAGTAGCAAAGATGTAGGTGATAGGAACCGCAGCGCGCGGAATTTCGGCCTCTTCCCCTTCTCCGGCAGGGGAATGGTATACACACGACTCACGTCGGGAGCGGTACTACCTCTTGTACTCGACGAGATCTGACATGTAAACACATCCACGCCGTTGGTATACGCAACCCGGAACTTCCCATCCTTCTTCCCCGAGTCGATAATGTCGATATCCTCAGCTTCCTCTCCATCACCTAGACGGATCCTCCCAATCACGTCCGACTCCGTTGGCGTCGAAATAGCCTGAAAGAAAACAATCTCCCCGGATGGCGCCAATCCGGTCGTGATAGCACCAACCCGCGACAACTTCTCACCCCTCCAAGGCGATATTCTCACGATCCGCTGGTACGTATCTGACCCGGCCTTCGCACCCTTGGTTCTAAACAGCGACGCACGCGATAGTAGTGTCGATTTCTCTACCGAATCGACTGGTATTGTTGTTTTCTCCAGCATCTTCTTCTCTCCTTGCTTCTTCGGAAGGTCGATCTTGAATGATCGCAGGTGCTGGTTATTATCGCGCTTCTGCTCAGCCATGGAACTGTTAATCCCGGCCAGAGATATCACGGAGTCCTCGGATGCTTGCGCAACAGCCATCGACGTGACAGAATCCTCATCGCGCGATAGTTCGATCTCGGTTGATTCGGTGATCTCATCTCGCTTGGACGTGTTCAAGAGGGCCTGATGCGATCGGATGTTAGCGCAACGTATATATATAAATTTTACGTAGTAAAGAATAAGAAGAACTTGCGATTCTGTTTCCAACACCGCTGCGACCTTCGCCTCCACCACCGCCCACGAGGAGATAGTCGCTATTCCGCGGATCGAAGTCGGCGGCGAAGAGGGGGCACGAGAGAGTCAGCTTGGCTGAGGGAATCGTGGGCGCCATTGTGGCGGTCCCGTAGAGACGTTGATATCAACAAGGGTATAGTATTGTGCAGCTGAAAGACAAGGAAACCAAAGAGGACAGAAAGCAGTAAGGAATGCAATATTGTGAACAGCGATGACGCCGGAGGTCCTAGGAGAATTCCGCCCCGGATTTCTTGGCGATCGGAACTTATATTTGGCTACAAGAACAGCATGTATAGAAATGTTCAGAAACAAATGGATATTTTGAACCCTCTCTTTATAACGTAACAGGAAACTAAACCAAATGACGGCCTTACTCCACGTCCTGGCCAGTGAACTCAGGCAGACGCTGCCGGATGTCCTCCCATGTCTCGTCACCGTCCACCAACGACTTGAGAGCCTGCACGATCTCATCCTCGCTGGCACGGACCTGCTTCGTCGAATCACGGTCACGCAGAGTGAAGGTGTTGTCCTTGACGGACTGGAAGTCGACGGTGATACCGAAGGGAGTACCCAGTTCATCGTTACGGGCGTACCGTTTCCCGATACTGGCGGACGAGTCGTCAACCCGGTTTGAGACACCCATACGCCGGAGCTTGGTCATCAGACGCTGAGAGAGAGGCGCAAAGGCCTGGTTGCTCGAAAGAGGAACGATCAAGACCTTGGTGGGTGCGATCAGCGGGGGGAAGGAGAGAACCTAGAGATATGTTAGTTTTGAATAGCAACTCGGGAAAGGTGATACGTACACCACGGGCCTCGTCGCCTTCTCTAGACCAGTAGACGTGCTCAATCATGCTGTACAAGATACGCCCAATACCGAAAGACGGCTCAATGACGTTAGGAGTGTACTCGCGAGTGTTCTCAACCCGTGTGCGCTTCTCGATCTTAATAATATCCTTCTCCAACTCGACCTTTCCAGATGCAACACCCTCCACATCGATCTCGACCTTATCATTCTGCTCGAGTTCAAGCGACAACTTCTCTCGGAAGTCCTGCGAAAGAGAGTTGATGGCTGCCTCGACAGTCTTACCGTCCTTCTTGAAGCGGGGACCGAACTTCTTCTTGTCGAGGTCGATCTGCCACTCCTCAACCTTCAAGGGCTCGGCACGAGGCTCACGGACGACTAAGGGAGCACCAGTCTTGTTCTTGTGAACAGTCAAGTCGTAGGCGCTGCGGTCGGCACAACCAACACACTCGATCCAGCCATAGCTGGTCTGCAACTCGGCATCCCAGCAGTCGGAAGCGTAGTGGGCCATTTCGTTGGCCATGTGCTGACGGAAACGAAGCTTATTGGGGTCCACACCAAGCTTGAGAAGGAAGAGTTGGATACGTGCGATAAAGTATCCGAGGGTTTCGTTGTCCACGAGACCGGTCTCGACGGCCTTGCCGACGGTCATCTTCTGGATGTCAGTCTTACCAGAAGACTGGACATCCCGGTTAAGGAGGGACAGCTCAACGTCCTTGACTTCGTCGAAGCGAGTATGCTTCTTACCACCCTCGGGATCGACGTAGTGCTCAATCTCCGCCATCAAGAATTCACGCACACGCAAAAGACCGGCACGGGGGGAGATCTCGTTACGGAACGACTTGCCAACCGAGGCCGAGGCAAACGGCATGGAGTTCTGGTTGAAGTCAAGCAGCTTCTGGAAATTCAAGAACTGACCCTGGGCCGTCTCCGGACGCAGGTAGCCAGGCATGTTACTGCTGGGGCCGATGGCAGTCTGGAACATCAGGTTGAAAGCCACAGGAGGAAGAAGGTTGCCTCCAGTCGTAGGGTTTCTGATATCGTGCTTGGCAATAATACCCTCCAGCTCCACACCATCAAAGTTGTCAATCTGTGCGAGAATCTCCTCGTACTCCTGGACCACAGCATCAGGCAACTGAACAGCCTTGGTGCTGACCTTCTTCTTCTTCTTAGCCTCCTTCGCTTCGTCCACCACGACCGTCTGACCGCGTGCCTCCTTGTCACCCTTGAGCCGTGCCTCAAGCACCTCCTCCACCAGGTGATCGGCGCGGAAGATCTCGCCAGTCTTAGGATCCTTGCACATCCAGTCGGCGAACTTCTCGACGTGACCACTGGTCTTCAGGATTTCCTCGGGCGTGAGCATGGTGCAGTCGACCTCGAGCATGTCCTCCTCCAGCACGAAATGCTTGCGCCACAGCTCAATCATGTTGTTCAGCACGGCGCACCCGGGAGGGCCATAGTCGTAGAGGCCGGAAACGCCTCCATAGATCTCGAACGACGGGGTGTAGAAGAGACGTCGACGGAGCAGCGAGTCGAGCACAGACCGGTCAACGGCTTGGCCGGTCTTGGTGTTCACAGTGGCCATCGTGGGGTATTGCTTCTTCGCTGGAAGAGCTCTGAGGGCAGCGGTGGTGGAGGAAAAGTTCCTGGCGGGGTTTTTTATTGTTGGAAGACGGCGGGGGAGCAGGCGAAGGAAGGGCACTTGAGTCATCCGCCACGTGATCCGCACGCAGGCAATGTGCAGTGTCAAGTAAGGAATGGTGAGACTATGCAAAAAGAATGTCGAATTGACAATTCAATGCATGAATTGTCCTTGCTTTTACCCTCTTTCCTGTATCTCTCGTGGCGCTGTTCGTTAATACCATTTTATTCCTGCATAAAAACGCTCACCGCCGGAGATACATTGTCCCGCCAAAATTATCTTTTTTGTATCTCAGATTGATCCCAGCGAGTCTTGATAACCAACGCTGAATATCTCTCACAATGGCCAGGAAAGGTAATAGGCCCCCGCCGGGTGTCACCGACGAGTACAAGCCAAAAAACAAATTGGCCCGCCAAGATCTCCATGTCAAGCGAAAGCGCGCCAAAGACTCTGCGCGCCGGGCAGAACGATTTGCGAGAAAGAAGGAAGAGGCCAAGGATCCCAACTTGAAGGAGGACAGATTGAAGCGCAACATTCCTTTGACGATTGATCGCAAGCGAGTGTGGGATGATGTGGACAGCGATGTCGAGGACCCGCTGGGGTTGAGCGTCGACGTGGAGCGGATCAAGAGACAGAAACAGGAAGAAGAGGACGAGCTCAATCGGCCATTGAAGGATAGTGAACAGAGCTCAGAGGACGAGGAGGACGATGATGATGACGTCGATAGTATGCTTGCGAGCAGTGATGAAGAAGACGAGGATGAGGATGAAGACAAACAAAAAGATGAAGACCGAGGCCGCAAGAAGTCATCGCTCCCATCAGCTACAGAACGCGCTACCAGTCCAAGCCAATCGACAAAAAGCACAAACCTCAACCTAGCCCCCGAGGCTCTGGCAGCCAAATTCCCCTCGTTATTTTCGACCGAATTGCAGCAACGGCCGCCCAAGATCCTCATCACTACAGTGCTTTATTCAACTCTCCACAACGAAGCCGAACAACTCGTCAACTTCTTCCCCAACAGCGTCTACATCCGCCGCAACGCACACCGGTACTCGCACAAGTTCTCGATCCGCGAAATCGCCAAGTTCGCTACAAACCGCAACTTTACCGCCCTCGTCGTGGTCAACGAGGACCAGAAGCGCATCTCCGGCTTAACCATCATCCATCTCCCAGGTGGCCCGACCTTCCACTTCTCCATCAGCAACTGGATAGACTCGAAGAAAATCCCGGGTCACGGTAAAGCAACCGAGCACTGGCCAGAGCTGATCCTGAACAACTTCCGCACACCACTCGGTCTTTTGACGGCGCATCTCTTCCGGAATCTGTTCCCGCCAAAGCCGGACTTCGAGGGCCGAAATGTAGTCACCATCCACAACCAGCGTGACTACCTCTTCGTGCGCAGACATCGGTACGTCTTCCGTGAGAAGCGCGAGACGGAGAAACCCGTCGTTGGGGCGGACGGCAAGGAAATGCAGGGCGCAGAGGGTATCCGTGCTGGTTTGCAGGAACTTGGGCCGCGGTTTACGCTTAAGCTCCGTCGTGTCGACAAGGGGATTCATAAGGTTAGCGGGCAGGAATGGCAATGGAAGGGTGGAATGGAGAAGGAGAGGACCAAGTTCCAGCTGTAATATCTGTTTACTTCATACTCGTTGCATGAGTCTTGTTTCTGCATTATGGGATTCGGACGGAGTTTGCTTAGAAAAAAGTGGTTTATACCTATTTGTTGTAAATAATCGTCATTCTCGTGCAACTTTTCAATCTACAATAGTACAAGGCAGTTATTTACAATCGTCTCATCCAGATCCAGAGGCCCGATAGTCATAAAACATACAATGGTATCACTCCTCAACCTTTTAAGGCCCTGGCAAGCAGCTCCCTCTGCCTCATTTCCTTCATCTGAATCCTCGAAATCGGCTTCCTACTCGTCATGAACTTCATACGCGCAGTCATCCGGTCCGCACTCATAATCTCCATTTTTGCTTTTTCGCATAGATCCCGGACTGCATCTGCTGTCCATCCAGTAGCCGTAAGCGATCGCAATCCATACGCCTCCAGACCCTCGAGCACAGCAATCACCGTCATTTTACCCAGGGTCTTCTCATGCAGGTCCTGCGGCCATAACCCGATGGGGACGGTGCGTTCAAAGACGCGGACATCTACGAACCCCGCGGCGGACAGCATGTTGGGTTTCAGATGGCTAAGGTCGCGCGGGTACTTCAATGCCTCGGAAGCAAAAATGCCTCGGCAGCAGAGCGCATGGCAACCGTGTAAATGTAAAAGTACGAGCTCTCTGAATTCGGGAATGTCACTGAGTCGCCTGCCGGGTCTGTATCCGCGATCTCGATGTATCCGCCCGGGTTGAGATGTTCGAATGCCTGTCGATACATAGCGGGCCAGTCGTTGAAAACACCCGAAAGACCGCGCAGGTGGATCAGGTCGAAGGGCTCATGGTACGTCCACTCCTCGCGAGCATCGTCGAGCTGGAAGAACACGTTGGGGAGGTCGATATGCGCAAGTCCGGTATCGAAGATACCGATATCCGTGGCGATAATGGTAGCTTTCGGGAAAAGGCTGCTCATTTCGACAGCCCAGTCGCCGGTGCCGGTGCCGATGTCGAGGATCCGGGGCTCATCTTTGGCCAGGGGCGCGGTGGTAAGCTTGCCGTCGAGGAGGATGAGGTAGATCTGATGGATGATGTTCAAACGGGTACTTTCGGTCTCATCGTTGGGCATGAAGTAGAAGTCGTCGCAGTATCTGCGGCCATTTTCAATGGTGACATGGATATTCTGCGCTTCGAATGATTTGGTTGATTTTCTATAGCTGTCAGTTTCGGCTGTCTGGCAAGAAAAGAAGGGACTTACATGGACCCTGAATCCGAAGTATCATCATCATCCTCCTCTTCCTCCTCCTCCTCTTGATAGTCATTAATGTCAAGCCCCTGCAGTGAATCCGCCACCTTCCTTTCCTCTACAGCCATGCCCTGGCTGGTCCTTCTACTCGACGGCCAGATGCCTTTTCCGTCCATGACATGACGATCCAGAAATCATGAGAAAAAGTAATAATTCCTCGAAATCAAAGACCCTCAAATCGCCGTAGTGGACCGGTGCTAGTCAGGCATGAAGCTCGCAAAAAGCAAAAAGAGCAGAAGGTGAAGAAAACTCTGTGCTCCAGCCTCACTGACACGTGTGAAATGGAGTGTGAATCGCCATGTCGAGAGAGAAACAAATTGGTTTCTCAATCGAAGGAATGAAGAGGTTGGATTTGGCTCGAGGCTGATTCAGTGGCGAGCTGCTGGGGACGATCAGTATTTCATCAAGCTTTGAGCATATGTATTATGCAGTCAATGACTCTTTTCTGAGCAGAATGAGTCATTATTCTGCTGGCACTGTTTAAACACCCTCTGTTTTCATCAAAAACTCCCGCTGTCTTTTACTGGAATCACAGCTCAGCACAAATCTGATCCAAGCTCAGATCAATTAATCAATTACTTTATATATCACGTGATATCGACATATCTTCAACCCACCTTTACCATGTCCAACATCCAACAACACCAACCCCCCAACAACCCTAAAACAACAATGCCAGACCTTACAAAACCCACCAAACGCATCCTCTTCATCGCCTCCATCGGAAACCCCGCTCCATACCGAACCACCCGCCACAGCGCCGGCCACATCCTCTTTGAATCCCTCGTCCCGCTCCTTCCCTCGCGCTTCTCACCCACACCAAACCGCACGCTCTCAGAAGCGGAACAGTCAGTCCTCTACAAAACATGGAAGAGTCCGGCGTACATGAACGAGTCGGGAGGGAAACTCGTGCGCCGGTTACATAAATGGATTTCTACTCTCGATATACAACAGCGGCAGCCAACACTCGTAATCCTACATGATGAACTCGAGTCGCCGCTGGGCAAGGTAAGAGTAAAGCGCGGTGGGGCGGAAGCGGCTAGTCTACGCGGTCATCGGGGTCTGATTAGTATAATGGAGGTTTTGCGCGGGAAGGGATTGTATCCTCCGCGAGCGCCTGCGGAGAATACAGGGCTTTCGATTATGCGCGTTGGAGTGGGAATTGGGCGCCCTGAGAGTCGGGAGCGGGGGTCTGTGGCTGATTATGTCCTGACGAAGATGAGTCCTAAGGAATTGACGGCGGTGCGAGCTGCTGCTGATCCGGTGGTCGAGTTGTTGCTTGAGGAGCTTTATCGCGAGCAGGAGCAGTCATGATTGAGATGGATTACGAAAAGTTGGAGCATTTGTACAATAGACTTGTGATACCCTTGGCATTGAATGACCTATAGAAACCATAACCAGATCAATAAGCCACAGAGCGACACGTAAGCCAACACTGAATGAAATAAGAATGAAATAAGAATAATAATATAAAGATAAAAAGGGGAAGAAAATGCAAAACGCAAAACAGCAAACTCCGGCCCAAAAGAAAATCAAACAGTTCCCGCTATGCTCAAATCCCGAATCTCCTGCAACACCTCCTCTACCCGGTTGTCCAAATCACCACGCGCGTATTGATCGCGAGTCTCCGCATCCAGATACTGCTGTACCTGCGCCATGCGCGAGTATGCCTCAGCGCAGAACCGGAGTTGAATCTTGACCAACGCCTCGAAACTGGGATCCAGGTACGGCACGCGGAGGTCGATGAGTTGCGGAAGTTCGGTGAACAGCTGCTCGTTCAGCTGTTCGTATGCCTGTTTCGCCATTTCGGTCTCGCGCTCCGTCCGCGGGAGCTTGGTGGCGTCCTTGTCGGGCTTCTCGACGAGCTTCTTCACCTTGGCGCGCATGGCGTCATAGTCGAGGAGTTTGTGGTTTCGTTTCTTAATGCATTCGTTGATGTCGGGGAAGTAGGCGCACCATCGGGAGATGGGATCGAGGACTGTAGATCGGTACGGCCCGTCCAAAGCTTTGATCGTCTCGGCATCGAGGTCCTCAACCGCTTGCTTGTAACTCCGACTCACACCATCCCTTGTCCCGGCGTCACCGTAGAAGGCATCTATTGTTTCTGCAATGCGCATTTGCGAAGCCGTCATGGCTATTGAAGTTAGTGTTTAGTGCGCATCATTCACGTGAAAGCAACACACCTCGTAGCGAGTCCAGATACCCCTTTGCTTCTTTTTGCAGACGGGTGGATGCCGCCTCCATAGTCCGGAATCGCCTAAACCAGTCAGCCTACTATGTCATCGCCCAGTTGAAGTAACCATACCGCTCCTCGATTTCGTAGTCTCGGTCATTTGTCCTTTCCACATGCCCTGTACCCTGATATCAATATTGTTGTTTATGCCCTCTTGCGATCATCGGATGTCATACCCGTCTTCATCATAACCTGCGTCGTCGCGCGGTTGACATTTTTCTTGAACCCTAGGACACATTAGCATGAGGAGAGCAAAATCGCAGAGCAAAGTAAGTAGCGACATACCGGCCCAAGACATGACGGGCAACAGATAGAATCTAGGCTGAACAAGGCTGTATCGAATCGAACTCCCACAGGGGCACTCAAGGACTCCGTATTTCGCAGAACCCAACCAGATCAGAGCACGTGAGATCTGTCTATCAAGAACAAAAAGAGTAATTAAGAAAAATGAACACAGCACTGTAGACAATCGTAGGAGTAGATAGATAGATAGAACAGAATACGAGATAGATCTTCGATGCCTGATGAACCACCGCCGACGGATGATGGATGACTCCAGAATCGATCATTACCCAGAATGGTGGGCGGTGGCAGTGTGGCTTGTGGCCCCCTCGTGGCTATGCATGTAATATTGGCCAGTAATACGAGTTACAGCCTCAGCCTTGTGTACGCTGTATTTTACCGATACCCGGAAATCGGAAACGGAAACGGAAGTGGAAACGGAAGTGGAAACGGAGCCGGCGCCGGAGCCCACGGGTTCCGGCAGGGTTGGATGGTGTTGTTCTACGTCATGGCATAAGGCCGCATTGTGCTGTGTAGTACGGTGTATTTCACGATACACGCCTTACAAGGATCTATGAAAAAAGTAAAACAGTTCGCATAACAAAAAACTAATAAAAATACATAAGATCGTTGGGGCGGGACACCGGAATGCAGTCACCAGGTTCCAACCAGTCACCATCCAAGGAAAAAAACCAGGGGTCAAGGGTCTAGAATTCGGAGTGTACATCATAGCCGTTGGGAAGCAGGATCGTTTTGGCAGCCAAGAACACAAGAATCTGCTATCCATGACCTAAGAAATAGTTTTCTGCAAAGAATCATGCTGCCTAGATTCCTGCTTGGCAGTTACATTGTCCATAACACAATTTGGCTGGCAAGAATGATGCTGTGGGCCGTGGGACAAGTAACAACACATTGATGCTGGGCATCCTAATTGGGATTATTGATGACTATCGCGATATGTCCATAGTGGGTATTGAATCACAGCCAAGACTGGTGATGAGAAATTGAATCCAATGAGGAACAAATTGAATTGATGACCTGAAGAACCAAACACCTGTAACCATCCGGACAATCGCAGATTCGCATATGCGCCTAGAAAGAAGCCGGGTATCTTGCGCGCTGGTCCATGTCCTTGTATACAGAGAATCAAAAAGAAAGAGAAACAGTGACAAACCCCGAAATGCTATGAAACCATCAGAAAACCTGTGTGTAGTTATGCAGATACTTCCATCTGCAGTTTCCCATCAATGAAACAAAAGATTAAATGGTATAAGAACTCCAAACCCGCTCATGTGCAAACCCCAGAAAGAGAAAAAGAAGGCTCAAAGGTCATGACTCTTCGTTGCATTGGCATGAAACATGACAATCAAACTAAGCCCCTTAGCTAAAACGCAGAAACAACCCGTGTGCCTCGGTAAAAGGGGAAGATGAAACAAAACTGAGAAAAATCAAAAGACCTCCTTCTATGGTCTAAATGAAGAAGGGCTGTATCCCTCTTTAGACAAAATAAGTCGGGGAATATAACAAAGAAACCACCCCGGATAAGAACCATGATACAGGAGGCAGACACACGAGAGATGGATCATCAAGAATCAAATGCGTGCTGAGAGAAATAAGAAAACGCCTACCCATCATAAACACCTGTCCCAGAATATGACAAAAAAAGAAGTAAATGAAAAGAATATGGAAAGAAAATCAGAACCCTTCCTCGCCTGCTTTGCACAGCTTGATCTCACGAAGCCATTCAGATTTCAAGACCTGCGAGGCATTGATACGACGAGTAGGATTTGGGTCCAGGATAGAGTATATCACATTGCGGCAACGAGCCTGGTATCGAGTAAGTTTGGTTGACTTTTCATCACGAGACGTAATAGAGTTGCCAGGTCTTACCCTATGAAGAGTTTCAATTGGAGCGTAGCCATCTTCGTGTTTACGGCCTTCCAGATAACGTTGATAGAACTCATCTTCATCTTTACGGGCGACCCGCCACAAGTGTCGTCCCGTACGCATGGCCATGTAGATGACACCAGTGGCCCAGATATCGACCGCTCTGGGGTCGAACTCCTTCTCGATGTATTCCTCGGGAGCGATGTAGGGAGCGGATCCGCACAGACCGGCCGTCATGTGGGCTTCCTCCTCCCAGGCCATACGGAAGCACTCACCGTTACCGAAATCGGTAATCTTGAGTGCACCATGAGTGGTCAACAGGAGGTTCTCGGGCTTCAGATCGCGGTGAGCGACACCCATCTCGTGCATGTATTCGACACCACGCATCAGTTGCTTGAATAGACAGTCGGCTTCGGCCACTTCGAGTTTGCCGGCTGCCAGAACCAGAGTGTACAGGTCTCCGCCTGCACAGTATTCCATAACTTCACAGTAATCGCCCTTGGCATCTTGTAATAGATCCAGAGTGTGGATGACGTTGGGGTGGCGCAGCGACGAGGAAATGCAGAACTCCGAGGTCAACCGCTTCTGGTACTTCTTGGCGGTTTCTTGGGGGCGACGGCGGAATTCTTTAACGGCATAGAGCTGTTCCATTTTGTGGTCCTTGGGGTCGACCTTGTGGGAGATGCGGACGATACCAAAGGCACCACGGCCCACAATCTCCTGGCACTTGCCGTACTTGTCAACCAACGATGCGGTGGCGTTGGGGCCACCCTTCTTGTCCGCGGCCAACTTGTCGCGTTCATTCTTGAACTGATCGATCCAGGTGGACATGAGGGACAGCTGCTGCTGGTCATCAGCGTGGTCATCTTTCTTGCGACTCCCACCAAGCATATCACGGAGGAGATCGGTCAATTTCTCCTGTCGACGGGCACTTCTAAGATGATGCGCGTGAGTCCCGTCGGTCTGCAACTCAAACCGCTTGCTGACGCTGACGGTGCCATCTTTTTGCTCTTTGCCACTGCTCGACTTGGGTTTCTTCTCTTTGTCTCTGTCGTCACCTTTAGTGGAGGTCTGGCGAGAAGGTGCGCGGGACGGAGGTTTAGATGAGGGCTTGCTGCCTGGCTTCTGACTGCCATTGGCCGAAGGAGCCTTGGCGCCATCTGAACTGCTATCGGAAAAGTCACGATTCGAATCCGAGGGGTGGTCCTTGGAAGTGGCAGTCTTGGTGGAAGAAAACATGCGAGAGATGCGGTTTGCCATGGTAGGCCTGGCCGGTTTTGTGGCGGCAGGTGGCGGAGGCGCAGGAAGTGAATCCCCATTCATGGCGGACAGATTCATGCCCGCAAAGGCACGTGTTACCTGAGCAGCATTTCCATCTCGCGGGTCACTAAAAATCTGAGAATTTGTGGCGGAGGAGACAGCGGACGCAACAGGAGAAGTAGCAGTAGATTGCGGAGTCATGTGCGGTGATCAAAAACGGCGGTAAATTGTGGTTGTATATTTTTTTTTCGTGGGACACGGAGAACAAGGAGGAACCGAGATCCCCCCCGAAACGGAGAGAATCAACAACCCACAGCGCGAAGCTGAAATGGGGGGTAGAATAGCACTTGAGTAATTAGAGAGGAGGAGGTAGAGAGAAGAGAGAGAGAAGGAAAAAAGAAAGAAAAGGAGAGGGAAAAGAAAAAGTAGTGGGCAAGGCAGAGGCGACCCAGAAAAAAAAAAAAAAAAAAAATTTATTGGGGGCGGTGGCCTGGCGGTAGTAGTAAACCTGAGGCAACGTTGGGGCAGAGGGTCAAAAGTCGAAACAAACGCCAACGAAATAAGATCCGTAGTATTCAATGAATACTAGCAGCAGTCGCAAGCTTTAAAGGAATAAGAAAAATAGGGGAGCGCCGCGCAGCGAGGCACGGAATGCCCAGATGAGACGGTAACTCTGGCCGGGGAAGACCGCAAAATTGTGCAGAGATCCAGACGAGGCGATGAATGTGAGGGAGCGATAACGAGTAAAGCCAAGGAAAAGAGGAAGAGGAAGAGGAAGAGGAAGGGAAAAAGTAGAAGAAGAGAAAGGGAAGAGAGAAAAAAGAGAATGACGCTGCTGGGGAGGCAAGGTTGAAATAACAAGTTGAACCGATATACTACAGTAGAAACTCGGATATGCTGAACTAGGACTAGTTGCAGTGACTACGGCCACGGCCCTTTTACTACCACACACCGTGGTGTAAGCGTACGGAGTACGTACTCGTAACTTGGACGGAGTATTGTGGACACCAGCTCAAAAAACCTGAGTCTTTTTTCCGTTTGGGGAAGAAGAAAAGAGAAACGGCAGAAAATTGAATGAAATCAGCATGATTGTTTCCTTTGCCTCGCCGCGCCGCATGGTTACCGCTTCCCTTTCCGGTGGGTGTCACGCCGTATGGTACATGGTAATTTACCGGACACGCCTATGGACCATTATGCAGGCTAAAATAAACGATGGATCATGGATGCTGGTCTGCTGCATGTCAAGAATATTTGTATGTAATGTTATTACTTGTAAAATCATATGAATTGCTATCCACGAATTGAACGAATTGAACTGTGGCGCATGATTCAAGGCCGGCTTTGTTTTTGCATCAAACTTACTCAACTGTTTCACTTTGATCCTTCTTGATATCTCGACCCATGTAAAAATAAGAAGATTGTTATTATGATTATCAGGTCCAATCCATTCTACCACGTACTATAGACACTTTGAATGATTTGTTCCCTGGAACACTATGGAGCACACTCCTGCTGACTAAGATTTCAATTCCCCTCACTAAGCGGTGACGTAGTGCCATCCCTGATGGTTGTTGAGGCTGTGCATCCCCGCAGGCCCTTATTGAACACACATACTATGGCAGTATCCAGTCTCTGCAGTGGCTCATTCTGAGCGAAGCTTTCTTGGCTGTTTGACTGATCAATCAATCATTTCTTGTAGATACCATGTTTGATTCTCACATGCTGTGATGGCACACCTTGCTCACTCACTGAGGGGTAACGGGGTCCGCCGAGGGTGATATTACTTCCTTCGTACGGATAGCTGTACTCTGGTCAAAGAAAAAGAGTCTTCTGTCTACCACGCGGGCTAACGGTGTTCCGATCATCAGTTTTGTCCCGCACCCGGGCCAAAATATCAGCAGTCAGTTTTGGTACAGACATACGTACCCTCTCAATAGTGTATTTGAACTCCAATGATAAAGTTGATTAAGGCATGCCTTGGCTACAATTCGCCCCCTCCCAACCCAAGAGCCAAACTTCATCCACTAACATACGGGTACAAAATACCTTACTTCGGAGCGCTTGCGATCAGATCATAGCTCCCTCTCTTTTTTTCATTTTTTATTCAATTCTATTACGACGTTGTATGTCCCGTATGCACCGATCCTAATCGGGGTTTCTCGTGGATCCCGTGAGTCAGTGTGTCTGCAAGTGTACTTGTATGTGTACTCGTTAGAACTCGTTAGGGTAGGGCATTTCACGGTGCCGTGTTCTCGTACTAAGTACCAGTACAGAGTACATAGCACAGACGACAAGCGGTCATCCTGATCGGTCCCTGCACAGGCCTATCAAAGCTTTACCTTGTTCTTCTCGTCTGTGCTGTACATATATCTATGTACTTGTAGCATGTAGCATGTACGATGAATGCATGATCTTCAGCCAGCTAGCTTTTCACAACGTCAGAATCTCAAGTCCTCCTCTCGGAATAAAAGCAAGCTAATCGTACTCTAACCAAAGTATCTCCATACCTCAGGCTAATGCGGAGAATTCTGTACGGAGTGCTAGCCTCCAATAATACTCTACTCCATACTCCGTACAATAATACTGTCTATAGACCACCTGCCTCTCCGGGAAGCACCAATCTGCCCCTGACGTAACAAACCTCGGAAGCCTCCACTAACGAGGGATTTTTTACATTCTCCAATTATAATCCGGGAACTTGCTTAATAAGGATTGTCCCCCGGTGTCGGGTCTGCAACACATGGTGCGGTCCGTACTGTAAGTGTGCACTATGTGGGTATGGTGTGTGTGTGTGTATCTTTCATTATTTCCTGCCAGATCAGCTCGCGGCAGAATTGTGCATAAGAAAAAAGTGAATCCATGCATTCTTCCAACCACGCACCATCGGCTGGACACGGGTTGGCTTGATTTGATCGTTTGATTTGATCGGAGCAAGACAAAACAAACTCACGGCATGACTGCTGACCGCCAGTTACCCTCGTATACCTCTCCTCTACTGAGAATTCCCGTAGCAAATAGAATCTTTGGGCATCCAATGCTGGACAATTCAGCAGGCGCCTCTGTACTCCTCTGTGCTCATGCTCATGCCCATGCTCAGAAAAAAACCATTTGAAACGAGACGATTGGATCGGCTGGATGGATCCTTAGCCTGTTAAAAGGGACTTGTACAGGGCCAAGCCCTGGCTCTGCTTATTCTTATCCACCTCATCCATCGCTCAAAACGAATCATCCGCTGTCGTCGCGCAATCAAGCTTTGACTTGCATATAGAGTGTGGTGTTATGCTGAATATATGTTGATTGTACTATAACTACCCTGTTGTAATTGATAATGGAAATGCTAGACTGTCCTCTGTATTGTTTTGCTATCCTATACAACAAATCTCTGGTTGTATCTGTTCTTTCCGGCTTGGTTGTACTGCATCTGTTCATTGCATCCCGGACCGCTCCTGTACAGCCTATATATTGTACGACTCACCTTGTCCATGTCCAATCGTTTGCTCTGATTCGGCTCTCGAAACGAGAGCACGCTCAGGATACCATTTCCGGGTAATGCAACCGAGGAGACATTCAGGCAGCCGGCTTAATTGCCAATGGTGACTTAGATTGCGCCCAAGCGCAGGGATGACTTCTTGCTTCAGTCTTCCAACACGTTTGGCTTCATTAGAATATGCTCGTCCCTGCCCTGAACCAATGGACGCTCGCGCGTCTAGCAGCGCAATGACTGGGATCATCCACATGATTCTATCAGACTGACGATCCCAGCTCATGCCCGATGGACATGGTCGGAGCGCCCATCTTCAATAATATTTTTTGACATCGCCGCTTCGAGACGCCAATGGGAATAAGCCAGAGGATAGTATCAAATTCATCGTCCAGTCGTAGCATTAGAACAGAGGGGTATACGTTCATTCATAGGCCTATGTCAGAACTCGAGTCTGTCCACGCGTTAGAAACAACACAACCATAATCGCAGGTGATTACATACCACAAACTGCTCCAAGGACTCTTCGAAAAGCTCATTGTTGACTCCCACACCACCAGGGTGTTCCACCGGGGACAACGGATTCTTAACCACTGTTGAGAGATTCCAGTCAGGGCCAGCATTCAAATGTATACCCTCCATCACATACCGTATTCGACATAAAGATTGATATAAATCTGCTCCAGTGCAAGTCGCATGCTTGGGCTCTTGAGATCCGTGAGCATCACGAACTTGATATTCGTCGGCGTCTCGAAATAGTGAAGCTTGTATTGATTGGTACGGTAAGACACAAAACTGCGCAGAACAAGCGACCGTACCGTCAGTCACTCGCCACAGTCAAAAAGGGGTCTAAGGGGAAGGGGTCTTACTTGTCATCCTCTCCGCCTAGCTTGCGGACCATGTTCCGCAGGGAGAAGACCGTGCCGAAAATGAGCTTCGCATCGTCATCCGTTGTCCGCGCAGATTGTCCAAACACCGCTGGCGCTCCTCCATTGTTCTGGATTGAGAGATCGGACGTTGGCCGGGAAGATTTGCTTGTGATCGAGACTGGACGGGGGAGCCAGCGTCGTTTGTAGATACACTCGGCTGTTGCAACAATCAATAGTCAGCGATGTATGGCATGAACCCAGTGCAAGGGAACCTACCGTGACGATCGAAAATGTAGAATGAATAGACCACCATGGTGCTTGAAATACTGGTGCAAACGACACACGACAACAAATCCCTGGAGGTCCAGAGAAGCAACAAGCAGATCTGTATAGGGGGCAGGCGGTGAGGCGGTTATCGATAGCCATAGCATTAGTGATGCCGCTATTCTTAGCAGCCATCAAAACGAAAAGAAATCCCCGACCGCAAATAAGAAAGACAGCGCAGCGCCATCATGAGAGCTGCATATTCGTGCTTATAGCATACAATAGAATTGTACTTATATTACTTGCATTGCTATCTTGTCTCTTTTGCATTTCAAACCGTCCACGTTCCCTCTGACAGCGGCAGTTTGCTGTCATCTTACCATATCACTCTTCCCCACATTCGGCCTTACTCCTAGTCGTTTTCCCTATCAAACTGAGACTGCCGCCAGAAAAAAAGACACTTGACATATTCTTCCACCATCTGATAGTCGCTCTTTTGGTTTCAATTCCCAGCTGTTTCGTCATCGCTCAGTTCAATGGCAACCGAAAATGTGGACGCAACTTTGCCCGATGCTCGTTCGAAGTCTCCTCTCGTCGGTAACTTGAATGACCGTCCGGCCTTTCAGCGCTCAACGCCAGCTCGATATGCGTATGTCTACAGCTCTCAGAAGAATACCCCGGCGCTGGTCTCGTGTTCTTTATATGCGTTGGAGTTGACTGCTAACCTGTATGCTTACTCCCCAGATCGACCCCGTCATCTCATGAAGGCCTACCGAGACACCACCGTCGCAATCCGATGGTTAGACGTCCGGTAAAGGTTTGTACACTATTGCTGGAGATCTTTATATCACCGTTGGTCAACTGACTGTGTCAAACGAGCAGGAAACGCTCAACGCTCGTTCGGAGTATACCACCAGCCAGGATGACGGTACCGCTGAACATCGCATCAACCAATACCTGATAAAACAGGAGATTGGTAGAGGCTCTTTTGGATCTGTACATCTAGCGGCGGATCAATATGGCAATGAATATGTGAGGATTATCCAAAGACCAACCTACAGAGTGCTCTGTTTGGCTGACAGATAAACCGAGTCAGGCCGTCAAAGAGTTCTCGAAGTCACGACTTAGGAGGCGTGCTCAATCACACCTTCTCAGGAGACCTCGTGGCCCGCAACGCTCGGGGTCAGGCTTTAACTCCTCTGCACATCGCCCACTCCCGGGAAGCGGAGACGAATCTGCTGGAAAGGCCATCGATCTTATCAAAGCAGAGATTGCCATTATGAAGAAGCTGAATCACAACAATCTGGTATCTCTAATTGAGGTCTTGGATGACCCGAAAGAAGACTCATTATATATGGTCATGGAGATGTGCAAGAAAGGCGTGGTCATGAAAGTTAGTCTGGAGGAGAGAGCTGATCCATATGATGATGAACGCTGTCGCTGTTGGTTCCGCGACTTGATTCTGGGAATCGAGTATCTCCATGCGCAGGGCATTGTACACAGAGATATCAAACCGGACAACTGTCTTGTAACAGCAGATGATATTCTCAAAGTTGTCGATTTTGGGGTGTCCGAGATGTTCGAGAAAGATTCAGACATGTTTACCGCAAAGTCCGCTGGCTCGCCAGCATTTCTTCCGCCAGAGCTATGCATCGCGAAACACGGAGATGTTTCGGGCAAAGCGACAGACATATGGTCTATGGGTGTAACTCTGTACTGTCTTCGATATGGCAAGCTACCTTTTGAGAAGGGAAGCATTTTCGATCTCTACGAAGCCATCAGGAATGATGAAGTCGTGTGTGAAGGGGAGACAGATGATAACTTCAAAGATCTGATGCATCGGATATTGGAGAAGGATCCAGCAAAGAGAATCACGATGAGTGAGCTTCGGGTGAGTTTGATACCAGATCATACTCACAGAAGCATAGGGCTTATATGTTATAATAGGAACACCCATGGGTGACGAAGAATGGCCTCGATCCCCTCTTGTCAGAGAGCGAGAATACGGCAGAAATAATCGAGCCTCCGACAGAAGAAGAAATGAACACGGCCATCACGAAGACTGTGGGACATATCCTTGCTGTGGTGAGTTATGAGTTGCTCATATACCGCATCGAGGCAAGCTGACAGAAGGTAGATCAAAGCAGTGAAGAAATTCAAGCGACTGGTAGATCCAAACAAAGAGGAACCTCCAATGCAGAGTATTTTGGGTCAAGAATACGAGGCGCATTTCGTCGAACCACCTATGGAGATGGAGCCGGACGAGAGCTTCGAGTTAAGCAACAGCATGTCGATCACGAGCAAAAGCCAGAGCCTAGACACATACGATCGGGATGCTTCAGAGCGCGACAATGTATTGCAAGGATACCACCAGCAGCGTGGTGGACCAGCTGCAAGATTCTTTCCAAGAAGAATGGATTCCGGTTCAGTACGCAGCTCAGGATTTCGGGCCGACTCTATGGATGACTTGCAGGGGGCTTGGTCGCCCCGATCGGGGTCTCCTTCGATTCCCCCACTATCACGAACAGACTCGGTCGCCACCAAGCGAAGCATAGAGGGAACACGCGGACATGCACGAGATCCGCTGGAAGAAGAGTTCCCCTACCTCTTCATCGGCCCCTCGACATACACAGGGTCATCGCATAACGACACAGACGACTCCCAGCCAGCCACCATCTTCGAAGAACCAGAATCCGCCAACCTTGAAGACACCCCCATGACCGAGGTCGAGAATGTCCCCATCGTCAGCGAATCTCCCGGCGCGGCCGAATTTGACATCTACGAAAACGCCTACCGTGAGGAAATCGAACGCATCTGCAAGCGCAGCGTTCCCCGCCGCGGCACCGCACCGAAGATGTACCTAACCCGCCGGGTAGATGGAAAAGACGATGTGATGAGATTGGTCCAAGACCACAAAGGCAGCTTTGAGCCGAACCAGCGAGACCAACAACCTCATTCGCAGACCGTCCCCATCGGCGGCAAAGTAGCGGTCACGCCTTCGTCTAGCTTCAGTTCTGCCGTGGGGATGATCAGGACGCAGCTGGAGGAACAGAGGCAACAGCAGCAACCTCAGCCCGAATCTCAACCCGAACCCCAGTCTCAGGTCCAAGAGGTGCCAGAACCTCCCACGTCAGAAACGAACGACAAGAAAACCCCGTCGTCACCGCCTGAGAATCCCCGTGCCAAATTGCGGTGTCTCTTGGGACGTGTCAGAGGGAGTTAGAGTTGGCTTGGCTATGCTGAGTTGGCGTTAGCTGGCCTTGCTTTCTTCTTTCGTGCATGAATAATTCAAGTTTGGTTCGTAGCATATTAGCGATTGATATCACTTGATGTCAAGTTGAGATATACCGGTATATACATCTCTGAGCACATAATATCAATATTCAATACTCTGTCCCATTCTTTTTTCCATGTATACTCTTCATCAGAAGTATGAGAGATTTAGCGATAATCTACAATCGCTCCATTCGATGTGCGCGCAAGGTACCCGTGTATGTTGAATCGTAACAAACAGACATGCATTTGTCTGGATTCACTATACCCTGGATGACATTGGCTCGACAACGATACACTATGCTACCATATTTGACTATAATATCAGAACTGCCAAATAAAAGAAAGAAAATGATTAGTCATTGATTGTTTATCATGATCCAGATCAGGACAAGACACAAGAGTCTATCTGCCTAACTTGCTCACTTGAAAAGGACTCGGTTGAACTGAATAGACACTCGAATAACCATCCTATTCAATGATGTCAATACTCTCTGATCAAAATCTCTGGCATGTGAAACAGTACATACCTTCTTTTCTCCAAGCCTGTGACGAATACCATGTACGTTGAGCCAGGGGAAGGAACTTGCTACTAAGAAGACGACTTAAAGTCAAGATGGAAAGGGCTCAGTAGTCCATTTCCCCATGCCCGACCCTATCACCCAACCGGGACCCGTGTATATATTATTGAATAACTATAGGTTAGATGATTTGACCGACATCACGTCAAATTGGGGAAGCTCGGTGGTCTTCCCCCCAGGCCCATCCCTGCCACCCTGCCAGGGCCTGTCAAGTATTATGGGCACTAAACAGCGTTAGTGAAAGACACGATCAATGTGTTTTACTACTTACCTCAACGCGGTCTTGTTAAAGTTAGTCCCAGGCCCGTCCCAACCACCCTACCAGCACCTGTTTTAGAGTATAGAATATTTGTTTAGGTTGAATGATTTGAATGATTGATTCGACGACATCACGTCTAACGGGGAAATGGTCTTCCCCCCAGGCCCAGCCCAACCACCCTACCATGGAGCCTGTTGTCTATCTAGGAATCTATATTAAGTTAGCAGCCAGTTCATTAACTAGATAGAGAACTCACATCAACGCAACAGGAACAGATTTGCCAGGCCTAACCCTACCGCCCAACCAGTCCTTCCCACGAGGACAGAGTTCCCGCGGTCCAGCATGGTCAGTCGGCCGGCGACAACTCACTGGGACCACTGGCTAGCCCAGGATTATCACCGGCCTCCCTTCAGGGCCAGTTAGTCTTCGTAACTTCGTAACTTCGTCCCTGCACCCTACCCAACCGCCAACCAAGGGGTGCCTCGAGAGGTCGGTGTGTGTTTCGTATCCAAGAACAGAATAGATGATAAATAGATGGCAGTAAATGGCAGTAAATGGCAACTAGACGAAAATAGATGGGTATAGATAAAAAGAAGATCGTCCTAGGATGGGTAGATGGTTGAAAGAAAAAAAAAGAGGAAGAGGAAGAGGAAGAGAGCGAGCTATATGGGTGGGCAGGCAGAAGTCAGGACAGGCAGCGATGGGAACAGAACCCCAAGGCAATAAGGCACGAAATATGGGATAAGGGACGTTAAAATAAATGAATTCTGTGTTTCGTATTTCTGGTATGAATCACCACTATTTCCTAGAATGCGTAAATCATATCTAAGTTGTCTCGTAAGACTTGAAATGTCAAGTTCATCAATCCTAATCATACATTAAGAGACTATATCCCCATCTCATCACTTATGGCCGTGAATCATTTTTCATGATTGCAAATACCAATCACACGTTTCATTTTGCTCGCGCGTCTCTAACATATCATCGAGATGTTTTCTCAGTTGCTGGATCCAAGGTCGGTGCTGGCGCTATGATACGATACTCCGGTCTCCTATTGCTGGCAGGATCGGCCAGCATAGGTCGAGATGCATCGAATACTCGCGGGATCCGATCAGTATTGAAATGTTCAAGGGGTGGGTGGCCAGGATTAAACCGTTGTATTGGTTCCGGATGTCCTAACTGTAATTCTTGGGGCGATGGGAGAGTCTGCCTTGCTTCCAACGGTCGCGGAAGCTCCCTGCTGGTAGCGCTGCTTACTGGTCTCAGTATCTGATCGCTCATAGCCCTTGGTCTTTGTTCGTTTCCTCTGAAGCCGGTGGGCCGGTCCGACGGTTGTCCAGCGGGAGGCCCTTGGTGGACTTGAGGTTCAGGTTTGAACCCCTCGAGACCCCGGACATTTGCACGCGGAGAGAAGGAAGTTCCAATAGTCCCGAGCGATCCGGCCGGACTGTTGGGAACAGTTGAAGTCGAAGCTTTAGACTTCCCCGAGCCTCTTCGCTTGGGCGGCGGATACCTCTCCCCTCTGGCTTCTGCGGCTGCTCTTTTCCGTTCTTCTTCCGCTCTCTTTCTTTCCGCTTCTGCTTTGGTTGGACGCCCTCGTTTCTTTGGAGGCTCGTTCATGTCTGGAGACGTAATGGAAGCGCTGCTTCCTTGGTCATATGGCACAGTAGAGGGGCGTGGTGCAATTGGCCGTTCCATTCCGCGACATGACCGTTTCCGCACGACTGCTGGTGCTATTAATTCAGGGTGCGGTGGCTGAGGTTGTGAAGTAGCAGGTATCATAGCTGAGGGCGGCAGAACAGGCTGCTGGATATGCTGCTGGACATGCTGCTGGCACATGTGACCGAATGCCAGCTGGCATGAATTGAGCGACCTCCCTGGAGGCATTAAATTAGCAAACACAGATTCCGTCTATGTCTGGTTCTCGAGATCTTCTTTATCTTTGCAGTATCCCCCGTTTAAAGTCATGACAGGGCAGATACGCAGACTGATGGGTAGGGAAGAAGAGTGCCAGGAAATCTGTACCTGGAGGAAGCGGAATGTACGACCAGGCCGGATTGATCTTAAGGTCACATATCAATTTGACTAGATATCTGGAAGGTATCCCGTCTTTCTTCAGTATCTCCGTGAGAAGGACTTTCTAGATATTGATAATTGTTCTTGGTCAGTCCACTGGAACGATTCAATTCATCTTGCCGTACCTTGAGCATCGTTCATACCTTCTCCTCTTCGGACCATGGCCGTTCAGTAGGGTTCGACATATCCAAACCATGGAAGCAAATAGCCTGAGCCTTCCTCTCAACAGAGGCAAACCGACAAACGAAATCCAGAGGTTTAAGTAGACAGAGAGAAAACGAGAGGATTAACCAAAGTATAGAAAACAGGACCAGCGACAGCAAATACGCAACCCTAAGAGTAAGAGCAAATAGAGGAAAAAAGCAGATGACCGAAAATAGAAAGCGGCTACTGGTATCCCGGTTTATTGAAGAAAAAAAAAAAAAAAAAAAAAAGGAAAAGGAAAAGAAGGACAACAATGACAGGGCCTCCCAAACCGGAACGATGCGTTTGTACCAGCGCAGATAGAAATACAAACCGTAGTACCGAATTGCAACGAATGACTGTAAAATGGGAGTGAAATCAAAGTAACCGCCGTCCGGAAAGAAAGAAATTGCGAAGAGGACTGCGTATCGAGCCAACAGGGAACATGGGGAAAGTCGAATCGTACTCAATCTGGACCTAAATGAATAGTAGAGAGGAAGAAGAATAGAAAGGACTCAGGAAGAAACCCACGCCCACGGAGGGGATCGGGGATGGTAGTGGTTTCTATGTATGAGTCCTGCTCCTCATGAAGAGGGAGGGGAAGAGAAAGGAAGCAACACAAGAACAATTGCGATAATTGCAAAAGAAACGGCGAGAGCGAGTGAGTGAAATATCCGGAAACCAACGGTCTCAGCGATGTAGATGAACGCTAAACCAAGACCAGCTTCATTCAAGAAAAGCAGAGAGGAAAAGGGAAAAAAAGGATAAAATAATAACAAAAACAAGAAAATATAGTAACCGAACACACTCTCCAGGAGAATATTTGGCCAACGGGGCTTCTCATTCGATATCGCACAGGCCCGGCATGCAGATAAAAAAGAGAAAAAAAAAAAAAAAAAGGCGAGAGAGGGAAGGAAAACTGCAGGGACTGGCTGGACATTGGCTTGATCTGTCGAGCAGGCTCTATACTCGCCATCGCACCGCACTCTGAACAGGAATCCAATTGCGGACCCAGCGAGCTTGGGGCCGCAGAAGCCAAAAGACGATGGTTTCAGATGGTCCCAAGCGTCAAAGCTTCTGCCGCGAGGAAATGATCCTCAAACAGCCTGTCTGTCAATGGCCGTAATCTTGATACAGGACCGTAATGGGCCGTATTCCATGTTTTTTCTCCCTTCTTTTTTTATCCTCTTTTTTTTTTTTTTTTTTTTTTTCTTTTCCCCGATAGAGGCTTAAAAGAAACAGGGATATCGCGGGCAACGCAGCATGTTGTGCTCCGGCAGGGAATCTCTTCCTCAGCCTCGGCCCCCATACGCACGCCACAGAGTACAGCATGGGTCATAAAATAGTACCGTATCTTTTTTTTCCCTCCTGCATCATTGGCGCTGACTGAGGACCGGCGTGGGTGTGATATAATGTATATCATGGTTGCCAACCAGGTTCTGATAGGCGGAAGACAATGCAGGTTCAACGACTAAATCGAACAGTCCTGCGTATATTGAGTGCTCTGAGGAGTCCGTAGAGGCCTCTGGCCCAGTCAAACCGCCCCACTGGCGGTAGTGGTGGTGGTGGATAAGAAACTAATCGGCCTTCCGAGAGGTCGTCCAGCCACCACAGCTGAAAGTCGCAGGTGATAATCGCCCGCGTTAACTGTCATCCTTTCATGAAGGGTAAGTAAATCGAGCATATTTGCGTTTTCAGATAGAGTGTCTGTATGATCAGCCCAGCGCTGATTCTGATCGCTCGAATGGCGATACTCGAAAGCGCGTCGACTTGCCAAGTGCGAACGAGAGATCTCGCGTCGGACGATGCCCGGTGTCACGTGTGACAACCCCGGCTAAACCATATCTACAAATGCCTTTTTAGGACTAAGCAGCAGTTGATTAACTATGCGTTCATAAAATAAAACTAGCATTTGATCTTGTTTATTAGTATCTGACTCGTTACGCAGGAACTAGCCCCATCGCCTGTATTCCATCATGAGCCAAAACACGAAGCTCATCCACTGAGAAATATTGAAGATCGTCGCCACTGCGGCTTGAGAACAAGGCCGACCCGAAAAGCTGACACCGTGTGGTTGGTATTCGTTGGGGGGTTCCTAATGCCGGAACCGGGAAAATAGCCTATAGTAGAATAGGGATATAGTAATTAATCTCCCATCTAACCAACCAGAAAGTGCAATTGAAACGTACCTCTGTCTGCATTAGTTGTGGCTGTCCTGGAGAGTCATAACCAAAGACTTTGATCTTACCTGCCACTCGGTTGTCCTCCTGTTTGGTCCATTCCAGAATTATGACTAGCTGAACGGTAGGTGAGCCACCGACCAACCACAGCTGCATATCCCCGTACAGATGAGCACAGCTGCCGCTCCATCCCGTCTCTACTTTTGCTTGTGGCTGGTCTTTGCAGAGCGAATGCTCAAATCGGGCTTTTGCTGAAAGTGTTGAACGGCTAGTGGTGTTGCAAATTAACACTAACAAATATTAACACAGAGGAATGGATACGACGGCCTGGTGGAAACAAAGATTTTGAGATGCATGAGCTCCGGTACTGTCAAGCAGCCAGGCAAATACCAGGACATCTTGCCATTCTAGGTCCACAGTTGGGCTTTCTTGTAGCCTTGACACGGATTCAGCGACGCCGTGATTTGGAATCATAATTGATCCTGTCAAGGGGACCAGAAGAGCATAGAATTGGAGTGTTCACATGGACGTATTGACCAGAAAGTGACCATTGGCCCTTTTTGTAATAGCAGTCCTGGTCTCACGTACCGGAGAAGCTCGTTCAATGCGTCCATTCTTGCCCAATGACCGCACAAGAGAAGAGCCTGTCCCGGGATCGATATCCTCGTAGATAGGGTCCTGGACTTTAGTGGCAGTAAGGATCTCATGACAAATGCGGTTGAATAGCCGCATAGTATGTAGGTATACCAAAACTAGAAATGGACCATTGACCATTAGATACATGGCATGTTTGCCTTTAGGTTTATACAAAGTGGAAGAGTAAGCATTAAAACTATATCATGGCCAAGTTTGCTGTGCACTGTGCAATGGAAGATGGAGAGCTTGAGCACTAAGTAAATCAGAAGTTCTCCAACCCTTGTTGAATCTGATACATTCCGTACGATGCTACTGTACGGAGCAGTAGCGCAGACGATCCTTTCAGGCGGCCTTTTTTTTTTTTTTTCCCTTCCGTGGTGCTTCTGTGCTCCGTGGGAAGCGGGAATAATCAATGTATTTCGTACTCCGTACATTTCTGTACGAGTGCTAGTATCAAATTCAAAGACCAACATCATTGGCCCCATTGATAATAGTGGAACGAGATTCCGCAATGACTGGCTGACAGCATTTCTCCTAAGGATACTTACCCGACGGGATAGTCAAACTGTCAATGATAATCGTCAGCAAGCACGGTTAGTGGAGTTGAAATCGTCGAACAGACCCACCGCAGACCGGCGACAAGCGGGCAAGCGACGTGTGTGATCACGGTCGTCCAGGAGGCTGGGGGCAAAAGTATTCTTGTGCAGAGTAGTACCTCGTACTTTTTGCATTTCCGGAGATGAGCGCGGCGTAACTTGTAGGCCTCACAAGGACTGGGCCTCAAGGTGCGTAGATGATAAATCCCATGCAGAGCGTCATCCAGAACCAATTTTGAGGCCTTTGTCATTGGTCCTTGGTGATATCCCACCCTTGTCAAGAGGGCGTGCTCGGTATATTGAGGGGCATGCCAGGATCATAAATGAGCCTGTGAATGAACAGTTGGCCCGAGAGATGCCATTTCAGTATTTGTGACAGCCAGTCGATTTCACCAGAAGGACAAAAGATGGCAAAAGTAGTACGGCTCTGTATGCTAACCACTGCAGCTCCATATCCTTTACTCCGTAGTAGCCCAGATAACTCACTTCCGCAGACAATTTGATTTGACGGATCGATTGTATAGTCGACAGGTACACGGAGTATTTCTAGCTTGCATTGAGTTTGATCGATAGTAGTAATCGCGATTGGAGCACTTCTCTGTCGGGTGTGTCTTTGGGGGGGTGGCATCATGCGAAATTCAAATCAAAAGTAAGGCCCCACTTCCGTCTATATCTGCTTGTCTTTGTCTCCTCGTCCTTCTGTCTTTGCGGGTCAGTGGCTGTGGGTGAGTGTTATTATTTCTGGATGTGCAAAAGTAGAAGAACGATCAGCTGATCCCGCAACGTTAATTGGTCCACGATGAATAAATTCCGTTACGCAGCGGGGACGATACCGGTACAGTAAAAGTACCTGCCGCACCAGTATTGGAGACTTTGTGGCCTGTGTTAACCGGTGTGGATTCCCCACAGCCATGGTACCTGAGCGGGAGGTACCGGTAGGTACCGGGGATATATTACCAACGGTATTTCAATGCCGGTACGGTATCTTACGGTGTTGTTGTTACCCAGACCTTCTCTCTCACAAATCCTCTCTCAATAGTTAATTACTAGCCACAACCACTACCACCACCACCACTTTGCTTCTTCTTTTCTTTTTCCATTACAGACTCGCAGCAATGGGATCGTTCAACTCGATAAACTGAATTGCCCTCACTGCAACTAAACATGCAGCTTTTCTACTTGAGTATGTGCTAGCCTTGTCGACTGGCGCACAGATGGCGCTGTCGAAGAAAGGAAAAACATCCTGGCTTCGCTGAAACCCGGCCTTGCTGCATCCTCGCTGCGCTAGCTGCATTCATCTCAGATGAATATGACTATCCTTTCGAAGAAATATTCTTTTAGTCTCATTCTTTGTCTCTATGACAGCTGGTACGCTGTACAGTTACATCGTGGGAGATGCGTCGTCTAACCGCCTTCTTTCTCAATATCCGCGACTCCTCCGGATTACCACGGAACAACACACGTTTATTCTATAATCAATTCTTCAGATGCAGGATCTTTTCTTTTCTTGTTTGCATCCGGCCCAGCAGCAATTCGAAAATGAAGTCGTCTCATCAAATCGCTAACCGCCCCAAGTGGTCTTTTCGAACATTGACCTAATAAGAAGACTTGAAAAAAAAAAAAAAAAAAAAAAAAGAAAGAAAGAAACGAAATTCTGATATGCTCAGTCGATTATAATCTTACTCTCTTTCAACTTTCAATGCCGTGCTGATCTTGACCGGGTGTCCGATATCTGATGTGTGACAGTTAGATCCATCTCACTACGGGATTCACCTTGTGTGTGCTTTTATGGCCTATCATACGCTGGATTCGGGATGATCTGATATGCAATGGTTAGCTATTCAGCCAGCCAATGCGCATCTTGTTATCGTTTACTCATCACTATCCCCCAATTCTCTCCCATACTTGTACACCCCCTTTCTGGTGAGTATTTGCAAAGTATGGCCATGAGCGTGGGAATTTTTGAGAAAGAAAAAGTTCCCAATGAACGCTCTCACTGGTATCTAATTTTCCGGCTCTCTGGGGAGCATTTCAAGAACGAAACTGACTATTACGACTGATACTCGTCACTATGCTTCAGAAGCCTGACTCTTTTTCATCTTCTTCAGGTGACCAGGAAGAAAACCATGGAAACTAAACTCATTCTTTTCGCAGGGTAACATCAATCTTGACTTAAGCTGACCGAAGTGGTTATTTGGAAACACCACTGGTTCTGGGTACTGGATCGCGTTCATACTCTACCCAATGGGGGTTCCAGTATGAAGTCGCCACTAGAGTTGAGCATGGGAACAAGACTACATACAGAGTGCGATCTGACTGGAGTCACGTAAGGAGGATGGATGCAAGACTCAGTGTGTACAGAATACCGGTGCTGTTTCTCCCCGTCGTTGGACTCGGGGGTTTTCTTGGGAGACTTGATCAAATCCGACCGGTGTCTAGAGAGTACAGCTGCTGCTCTCCCGCACAACTCCTGTCTCTTTCTACACCGTTTGGCATCGTGAATGGTGACTGTGACTGCCAACCTTCCTGTTTACTCGCTCCCACACTCCCACTCGCCCCGGGTGGGCGGTGAGGGAAACTGTTGGGGTCAATTCGTCCCTGCGAACAAATCCAGAAATGCTGCGTTTGTGTGTACGAGGTCACTGTGTCTTGGTCAGCCCCGACCGGTCAATTCCCAGACAAGGAGGAGGGGCATATATATTCTGTATTCGTTCTGCTGCTCAATTCTATTCTACTTTCTGACTTGCAGTCCAGCTAGAAAAAAAGTATTTAATGGAGAAAATTGACATACTGTGCCATAATAATCCCTTCTTTTCTTCTTTCCTGATCTGTCTTGGCGCCCGCCGGAAAAAAAACGTGAGACTTGACTGTCTCGACTGCTCCATCCTCCTTCCTCTTTCTTCACCCTCAACTACTTTCTCTGCTCTTTCTTTCTCTCTAACTTCCGCCGTCTCTTCTTTTGCTCTCCTTTTCTCCCATTCCGTTCCTTTGCTCCCCCCTATTTAGCGTCCTCCGCTCAGCTCCGTTTGTTATCGATCTCCACTCCTTCCCACCGCGGTTCCGCGCGTCGTTTTCTTCGTCCCAGTTCTCCTCGACTGCGCATTTCGTCCGTGGCGTCATGTCCTCCCATGACAACGCGGACAGCCAGTCTGAAACCGTAGCGAATGCTGTGACCGCCATGAAATTGGAGCACGATGATGGTGATGCTGCGTCGTCCGTCGTCAACGGCAGCGGCGGCGCAGTCAAGAAGGAGGAAGAGGAGGAGAAAATACTCGCCAACGGATCCGCTCCCGAAGTCAAATCCCGAAGTCAATCACAATCGCCCACCAAAAAGGAAGAAGGGGAGGAACATGAAGTCAAAGATGCAGATGAGGAGGAAAAGGTTGGAGGTGACATTACGGTCCGGCTCGAGCCTGGTGAACAGCCCAAGCTGGCACGCAGCTCCTCGCAGAAGGTTGTGCCACGGCCCCCTCAGCTATTCCTGGACTTGCCGGATAGCACGGAGGAGGCCAGGTCGACCTTTGAGGTGATGGAAACGTGCACGTACGCCAACAAATACATGGGTTATACAGAACATGCTATGGAGTGCGATTGTGCGGAAGAATGGGGTAAGCTCTTTTCTTGCCCCTTTGTGCCCCGATCCCAAAGATTGGAGAAAAACCGCATTTACAAGTGTCTCGGATTCTCTACATTGTTCTTTGCCATCTCCAATCATTTTCAACGTGCTATTCTAACAATGACCTTCAGACTCGACAGTTGGCAAAAATCATGCCTGTGGTGAAGACTCGGATTGTATCAATCGCGCGACCAAGATCGAATGTGTAAATGATTGCAGCTGTGGCCCCGAATGCCAAAATCAAAGATTCCAGCGAAGGGAGTACGCGAATGTGGCCGTCATCAAAACCGACAAGAAGGGGTTTGGCCTTCGTGCTGAGTCCGACCTGCGACCGAACCAGTTTATTTTCGAGTACGTCGGTGAGGTGATCAACGAAGGGAATTTCCGGAGACGCATGCGCCAGTACGATGAAGAAGGAATCAAACATTTCTATTTCATGTCCCTCAATAAGGGTGAATTTGTTGATGCGACAAAGAAGGGTAACTTAGGCCGGTTTTGCAATCATTCGTGCAATCCCAACTGCTATGTCGATAAGTGGGTTGTTGGGGAGAAGCTCCGGATGGGCATTTTTGCGGAACGTTTTATCCAGGCTGGAGAGGAACTCGTTTTCAACTACAACGTTGACCGCTACGGAGCCGACCCTCAACCCTGCTACTGCGGAGAACCGAATTGTACGGGCTTCATCGGAGGACGGACGCAGACCGAACGTGCGACGAAACTGTCCAATGCAACTATCGAGGCTCTGGGTATCGACGATGCAGATGGCTGGGACACCGCCGTCGCCAAGCGGCCGCGTAAGAAGAAGATGGGCGAAGCTGATGAGGAATATGTGGACAGCGTGCAACCGAAATCTCTGGAGGAGAATGGGGTGACTAAGGTCATGGCTGCATTGATGCAGTGCCAAGAGAAATGGATTGCAGTCAAATTGCTGGGACGGATTCAACGGTGTGAAGATGAGCGAGTTCGCAATCGTGTGGTGAAGATGCATGGCTACCAAATTCTGAACTCCCAGCTTGCTATGTGGAAGGATGACCACAATGTTGCCCTGCAGATCATGGATATCTTGGACAAGTTCCCTCGCCTTACACGAAACAAGATCATTGACTCTAAGATCGAGTCTACTATCCAACCTTTGACAACCTGTGGGGATGAAAGGGTGGAAAAGAATGCGGCCGCACTTTTGCAAGCATGGTCGACGCTGGAAGTGGGCTATCGCATTCCTCGTATGAAACGGGATCCCAACAGCTCGTCGCGAGCAGTAAACCAGTTTGGACGACGAGAGGATACCCGCCATGAACGACGACGATCAAGATCACGTTCCCGGTCCAGGTCGCGGTCGTTGGATGCACCTCGCGGCCCGCGCGGTGATCGCGGTCCGAGAAATCACCATCGCCCGCGACCATTTCGTCGTCAACCCAATCCTCTACCTCCAGGGTGGTTTGCGGCCGAATCCAATGGCCGGACATACTACTACTCTGCACGTGGAGACACAACATGGACACGGCCAACCACACCTGCTCCCCAGCCTCCTCCACCTCCGAAGGAATCGAAAGACAAGGCACTGCAGGACATTATCGATGGTATTATGAATGCCAAAGAAAACACTCCTAAGGAAAAGACTACTACTCCTGGTACGCCGCAGGCATCAAAACTCACGCCTGAGGGGAAAGAGGGATCAAAGTGGAAGGGCTACAGCGAGGAAAAGCAAAAGAAGCTCTATGAGAATACTGTAAGTTGCTACTTTCATTGGGAAAAATGTTACTCAACTAACTTCTCCCTAGTTGTTTCCCCATATCAAGTATGTTGTGGATAAGTTCAAGCACAAGCTTCCAAAGGATGATTTGAAGCGTCATGCAAAGGACGTAAGTATTGAATACCTGGAACATTGACTGGTTTATTTGTATACTGACAAACTTTTACAGGTCGCCAAGAAGCTTGTGAACTCGGATTTCAAGAACAGCCGGGTCGAAGACCCAACGGCAATTAGTGACAAACAACAGAAGAAAGTCAAGAACTACTGTAAGGAGTATTTTGAAAAGGCAGTTGTTAAACATCGAGAGCATGAGAAGAAGAAGGCCGGCAAGGACGGCAAGGAAACCGGTGACACAGCAAACGGCGAAAGCGATGAAGGCGTCGACGTGAAGATGTCCGACGACGAAGGCGGCAAAGATACTCCCGGAGATGGCGAGGAGACTGAGACACCAGGGTCATCGTTGAAGCGAAAGCGAGACGACGACCCCGAAAGGGAGGATGGGAAACGGAGCCCTTCCCCTTCGAAACGGCAGCGTTCCTCTACACCACCGCCCCCTCCTCCGCCGCCGATGAGTCCTGGGCAAGCAGAGTCCACGCCAACGGACAAGCAGGCAATGCAATATGCTCCTACTCCGCCGCCACCCCCACCGATTCCCACAGAGCAGAGTTGATGTTGGAGCTTGATTGAAGTTTGAATCACCTCGTATTTTGTTGATTTTTTGGTCGCATTGATATGTTTCGATTTGTGTTGGTACATTGCTCAAATACCCCTGGGTTGCGCATTTGCATTTACATGGTTTGTTTTATTCCATGTCTGGGATGGATTTATATTGTATAACTAGCCGGTGTCTAGAAGGTACGGAGTCTTACTACGATATCTATAATTTATATTATACTACCATTATCACTTATACTACCATTATCACTTATGATCCCAATTCTCATGTCCAGACGTGATGCTCATTGCTCTATCTACTTCATGAATGGTAGAGGTCTTGACCTCAATGCATTAATGATATTCCCCGGTAAAAGGCAGAATGCATGAACCAAAAGAGAAAAAGGTGAAGAAGGAATCTAATAGAAACTCTCCACAATACTCTCCTTATTCGCCTCACCCATACCCAAACCACGGGGACCCATCTCACCCAACCGGAACACGCTCTCAACAACACTCAGCTCCGTCGCAGTCGTATCAAGACCAGTCACGGCCAACCAGTCGTTGACGACCATCCCAGCACCAACAACGGGACTACCACGGTTCACACTACCAGCGACAAGGGGCACCTGCAGCAGGGAGGAGAGTTCGTCCTGGTCACGGATGGAGGTCTTGGGGTGAACGATACCGCCCTGGTTAGAAAGGGCCATGTAGGAGCCTGTCAGGACGTTGTCGGCGATGGTTTGGCGGAAGACTTCGACGCCAAGAACGTCGGCGATTCTATCATTGTCAGTTTCCCATATCCTTAGAGTAGCATTGGGGGTAGAAAAAGGGCCATACATCTCCTCAGTCTCACGCTCAATATCCGGATGCACAAGGGCAACATGGTCATTGCAGCAGATGACATTTCCCAATGCCGAGAGACGCTCTTCTATCCGTTGAATCTTGACGTGGTCGGGTAGGGTATTCCGCAAATGCTGCAGTTCTTGGTCTGTGGTTGTTGTGGGGACGAGGAGACCATTGCGGTTTCTGTTCGTTTATTAACGTTTTTTTCTCTTATGCTCGTGTTTTTAACGGGAAAAAAAGGCGTACCCAGCTGTGAGACGGCCGATAATCCGGGTACCGGCGATCGTAGCGTGGCAGATGGGGATGACGTCCTGGAGTTCGGCTTCGAAGACACTGTTCCAGTAAGCTTCCCATGCTCTCAGAACCTCTTTTCTGAAAGATAGTACCTGTAAAAGTTCTCCGAAGCACCAATAGCGACAAGCGCGTACGAGTTGGTAAGTCTAGAGAAGACACCGACCCTACCAAATATCAGCACAATGCTCCCTGTTCGTACCACTTCTTCATATGGTAACCCACTCGTTCGAGTTCTCGAATTGTGCGCGGACAGCCATTATTTCAATCTGTTCGTTTCTTCGTTCGAATTGGAAGGAATCAATCGGGGTATAGAAGGAAGGAAGCTCTTGCTCGTTCGTGCAAGGCGGGGTTGGTCAACCGGTTGTTGAGTGTGCGCTGTCGCTCGAAGGCGATATATCCTGCGACAGTGAAGGTAACGGAGAATCTCTATGCTTAATATAAAGATCCAATTCAAGAGATAGACGAGCTGAGGAGGTCAAATATGGACCGCAAAAAAAGAACAGGACTGAAATCATTTTTGCCCCACTGAAGGAGACTAAACCCGATCGGGACGACGAGTCACATGAGTCATATGGAGTCATTGATGGAGACAGTCAATTGAGTCACTACGGCTATGGAGTACTCTGTATTGGTATTTGCAGTCCATTATAGAGTAATTTACACAGGCTCACAATGCAGGATAACAGCAACAATCATACAGGACAGTTCCAGCTCCAGACAAGGAAAAGAAAACAAATGAAGGGTAACCAATCACTATGCACACAAAAGGAAACTTGCCAAAGAACGCCTAACCAAGTCCCAGTAATACAATTATAGTAGATCAGAAATATCAACTGGAAAGAGAGAATAGCAAAAGGTCCACCCCGGACGAATCGTGGTACTCGTGATTTTGGGATAAAGAATCGATGAAGTCAATTGGGACGAGGAGGCGTAATGGAGATATGTGATGAGACGAGGTATTCAATCTTCAAATCCTGTCCTGTCTATTGTTAGTACTATGCCATAATTGTAGCATGTCAGACTTACTCTCGACCCTGAGCGCACTGTTTATGCACAAGTTTTAGTATGGAGGACGAGGTCCCGATGGGTGATGCGGAGGCGGAAAATAAAGTGGACTACTCTGTAGAAAGCCCGGGGGCGGAGGTCTTTGAAAGTTAGACCCTGGAGGAGGCGGAAGCTGAGGAGGCCCGCCGCCAGGAACAAAAGGATCCGGAAGACCCAATTGCTCATTGATCGACGGGATCTGCTGGCCGGCTGGCAGGAGAGGACGGGGTTGTTGCCGCGCCGGCCCTGGTTGTGGGGGTGCAGGATGAGGCCCCGGTCGTGGTAGCATATAGGGTCGTGGATCTGTCATTGGTTGTGGAAGGATCGTACGAAGCATGGATGGCCGCGGTGTCCTAATTGGGCCCTCACTAGAAGCCACATCGGCGAGCGCGGACAAGGCCACGGCTGGCATCTCGGGTGCAGTTTGAGCAGGAGCAGGGATTTCAGACGTCGGCTGGTTGGCGACAGCATTAGTCGCCTCCAGCAACATCTCCAATGTTCCAAATGCTGGTTGATTAGTAGCACCCGATGGATGGATCTCCCGCATCTCTTTCATCTGTGGGTCGATGTCTTCGCCTAGTCTCACGCGTTGAACAAACTGCTCCCATCCCGTGTCGGCTCGTTCATAGGCTGCTGCGCCAGCAGGTTCTCTCACGTGGTTGGAATTGAAACCCCGTATGAACTCCTTGATGGGAGGAGCCCTCGGCCTCTTATACTGTTCTGTTTCTGAACCATCCGTCTAGAGGCACCATTAGCATGCGACACCTTGACTGACTATACAAGAGACTTACCTCGGTATGTTCGTCATCCTCTGCAGCACGTCGGCCCTCCACAAAAGCCATGTAATCACCTTGAGCGGCGAGAAAATGCTCCTCTTGGATATGGCGGGCAGATGCCTATCATCGTTAGTCCTTGCAAATTGACATATAATATTGCCCAACTTACGCGAAACTTTTGCTCAAGACGATCTTGTTCGGATGTAAACAAGAGATTCTCTTGTTTGACCCGAAATTCGTATTCGTGACGCAAAATGTCTTGCCTTTTCTGGCGGTACGCGGTCAAAACCGCTTCAAGTTTCTCAAACTCGGGCACCTTTTGATGAGCATTCTTGTCGCGAGCTAGTTGATTTTCTGTTCGAACAGCCATCACATGCAAAGCTAATCTCTGTGCGGCTGCCACTTTCTTGAACGCGCGGTCCAGTTCCAGTTTTCGGTCCAATAATTTTCGCGCAGCAGCAAAGGGAGATGGAGAGCGTTCAGGCCTTAACTCCGGACTCTCCATCTGTCTGCCACGTCCTGCGGCTGCTGCGGCTGCAGCACGACGAGCAGCCGGTCCCTTGCCCTTTGGACGACCTTTACCCTTGGCCCGGCCCCTAGCAATGCGCGCTGCTTGGCGCCCTTTGACGGTTGTTGGTCTGGCAGTGGATCTAACTCCATTTGGAACGACAGATTCTTCAACATCGGTAATTTGACGCGATTCGTCGTCCACTCTAGATTCTTCCGTGGCGTCCGCGGGAGATGGTGAATCATGTTTCTCTGCCGTGCCATTTTGTAGTTGCTGTTCCAATGCGCGGTCTAGATCAGTTTCTTCAAGCTTAGGCTTCTTTTCTGAAGCTGTTGGAGATACATCTGCTGATTCAGTTACAGCATTGACTTCCGCTTCTGGGCAATTGCGCTCCTTTTGAGATGGGCTGAGCGATTGCGTCGGTATCTCTTGCTGCGCATTAGTCGATGCGCCATCGTTGTTTAGATTGGCGTCGGGTGTTTCTTCGGCGGGATTCCATTCGGTTTTGGGGTCCTCCGGAGCATCTGTATCTCCAGCCTTTGGTTCTTCGGAGATGTCCACCTCGTCAGGGGACGGGGATTCTGTGATAGCTGCAGTAGAAGCATCGTCTTTATCTTCAACATTGGCTCTGCTACTCGAAGCCTTCGTTGGACTGGGCTCCAAAGGCTTTCCTTCCACAGCTTCATCAAAAGAGGCATGTGGGTTGGGGCCCAGGGCCCTGATTCTGGCGGACTGCCTCGTAGTTCGAGGGGTTTCCTCAGCCACCGAGCCGCGCTTCATGCGCTTTAACCGGGGCGTTTCAGGGACCTGGGAAGGAGCAGAAGCAACTGGTTCCGACTGCTGCGAAGATGAGAGAGCTGTGGCTCGTCCTCGAGAAGTACGAGTCTCGCGTGCATTGATTGGATTAGCATTAGCATTATTTGCCAGCGCACCACGAGTATTTAGCTTGACGATGCGTGACCGACGAGCAGGAGTGTTGCTGTTATTGTTATTACTGGTTGAAGAAGTAGTAGTGCTGTTGTTATGGCTCTTGTCGTTGCCACGCGGATCGCGATTTGCCTGCGAAGCCGCGCTTCTTCTGGTGACGCGAACATTTTGAGCATCTACTGAAAATTAGTATTGTACACATGTATTAATGAAAGAGAAAAAAATTGGAAAGGGAATATTACTGTTTGCGGATTGTGAAGCCCCTTCGGAAGCAGTTGGAGCATGAGCGGTGTCAAGCTTCCGCTTGGCACCTGCCATTGCAATGCTGAGAATAAGGATTAGCCGGTGTTCGCGGAGGTCGTTTAAGAGGAGAATTAAGACAGAGACAGGGAAGACAAAAACACGAGAAGAGAGAGAGGAAGTAGTCAAAAGGAATAGAGAGGGGGCAGAAGTCACGAGACCGGGGCGAAAAAGATGTAGTAAAAGCCAGTGTAGTATACACGGCAGGCCGGACTTGGTAAGAGGAGATGGACAAACACAATGACACAAATCGATGCGATACAGGATTCGACGAGATTTATAGGCATGCAGTAAGAAACAATCAGGAAGAACGCATTGAGGGGATTGAAAAGTTGACAGAGGGAGACATACAGAGCGTAGTGAGAATGGAAAACAGGGAGAGAAGAGTAGAAAAAGTAATAGAGAAGAAACTCAATCATACAAAATATAGTAAAGCGAACGATAGCAAACAGGGGAATAGAAGGAAAAGAAGAGAAACCGTTGGGACGCTATGCGACGAAAAGATGTACAGCGCCGAGTAGAGAATAGAAACGCGCGTGCAAAAGGGAGACGGGCAGCAGATATAATAAAAAGAGAGAGAGGGAGAAGAGAACAAGAGAGTGTACTATAATATAAAAGCAGGAAACTCACCTAGAATTGTACAGGGCCGCTCTTTGAAGAGGCTATGAATGAAGGCGAAGTAGAAAACCGCGAAATAAGAAAAGACTCGGGCCAAGTAAAAAACGAGGTTCGGCCAAGTGGATCAGCCGCCGTCAGTAACGCCGCAGTAGAAAGGAGTATATGTGAGATGGAAAAGAAGATTATAAGAGAAATAAAATGAAATTGTAGAGAAGAAGAAGAGTCAAAATAAAAATAGAGCAGCGAAATGAAAGTTAGCGTCAATGTGGTAAAGTCGTGTTGTTCATCCGGAACAGTAGTAGTAACAGTAGTTAAGCAATGTTTGCATGGACAACATCGCATTACAGATCTCTATGTCGAACTTTTTATGGTTTAGAAACATATTATGATCTGTACATTCGAGTATTCTCTCAATTCAACCATCCACACTATCCTGAGGCAATCCAGCTTTCATCATTGGACGTCTGACTACCAGGTTCTAGTATACCCCTGTACAAATGTGCATATGCGCCAGCCACCAAACAAAGAATGGGCATCAATACTCGAGAATCATAAGCTTAGTTAGTCAGTAGTATCTCCATCTTTCATCGCAGCACATTCTCTCTACCTTTCCTCCCCTTCTTCCCCCTTATCGTGCAACCGCCAACATGAGAATGGAATATGATGATGTCGCTTGGGAACAAAGCGACAAAGTATTCGATCGCTTCAAGAAAAAGAAGGTCACCAAGCCCCATGTGCTTCTGGCAGTCACAAATTTCATGGCAGGCTACCGACCCGAGAGTCGACCAGTTGACCGTGCCCGGGTAGAAGGCATGGGAGCGTTCAACCTGTGTTACCGGATAATCTTTGAAGACGGATTCTCTTCTCTCCTACGCTTTCCTTGCCCTGGTAGGGTAATGTTTTCCGAGGAAAAGGTGCGAAATGAGGTTGCGGTTATGACCTTCCTGAGACAGAACACGAAGATCCCCGTGCCCACCATTATACACTATGGCATGGGCGATGAGAGTCCTGCAGGACTAGGTCCATTTATTCTTATGGAGTACGTCAAGCATGCGTGCCATCTGATGGCCCAACTAAGAACCCCTGGATATAAACGAGGCGAACGCCCATTCCTGAATCCAGATATTGAAGAGGAGAAGCTCGAGTTTTTCTACGGCCAGGTAGCTGATATTCTACTGGAGCTCTCCAAGCCATCGTTTGGGAAGATAGGCTCGCTAGCCAGAGACGTAAATGGCGACTGGGGTATCAATCACCGGCCATGGACCATGAATATGAACGAGCTCGCTCAGCTGGGGAACTACCCTCCCAAATTGCTCCCGCAATCAGCCTTCACCACTGCTTCATCATACTACCAGAGCTTAGCTAAGACTGAGTGCATGCATTTGACAACCCAACGGAATGACGCTTTTGATTCAGAAGATGATTGCCGCTTCAAGTACGTCGCCAGGAAGTTATTCCAAAAACTGGCAGAAGAGTCCTCTCTTCACAATTCTAGTGCACCTGAATCTGGTCCATTCAAGCTCTTCTGTGATAACCTCCGCCCTACCAACTCCTCCTCTATGATAACATGAAAATAGCTGCTGTAATTGACTGGGAATTCACATATGCCGCTCCTGTAGAGTTCATCCATAGTCCACCTTGGTGGCTACTATTGGACATGCCTGAAGAGTGGCCACGCGGAATATCAAATTGGAAAAAGACCTATCAGCCGCGTCTCGAGACCTTTCTTCGAGTGCTCAAACGCCAAGAGGACGCTGCTATTGCAGCCGGCAGTTTATTGGAGGGACAGCGGCTTTCAGGAAAAATGCGGGAAAGCTGGGATCGCGGTGATTTCTGGATCAACCATGGCGTACGGAAGAGTTGGGCGTTTGACTCTGTATGGCCGATGATGGATGCAAAGTTCTTTGGTGGTGATACAGCTCTAGAACAACGCGACTCACTGCTCTGTAGTGATGAGAGAACGGAATTACTTGATGACGAGGACAAGGAGGCAATAGAGCATTTTATTCGAAAGAAGCTGGAAGATAGCAAGAAGCGAATTTTAGATGATTGGGATGATTAATAGTGTTGTTTAGCTACTGACAAAGCAGCAACAACAACTCTATGAACTAAACATTATAGACGTCTATCCTTATTCATTTCGATAGGTTCTAGTAGATATACAATACACCTTTATTTGGATTTACTACAGGCAGGGGATGATATATGATCAATCATAGACATTTTTGTATTACTCCTATATCAGAATCGCTATATATCCAAGGAATCAAATCATGCCCATTATCCAACTCCTTGCTCGAAAGACAAAACACAAAGGAAAACAGAAAGGAACAAAGGAAAGTAAATCAACCCTCAAGAGGTGATTCATTCAAATCATACTTCTTCTCATACTGCAACATACTCTTCCGTAGATCTCCCGCCATTATAATCCCCGGAATGGGTATTGATTTTGATGAAGTAAGGGGTGGCGGACAGGAAGATAATAGCTCGCCAACCTCAGCTGTGCTCATCCTCTCCGACAACAATGGTGAGCGAGAACGCCCGTTATTGCTTACCCGCAGCGAGTTAGTTGATCGTACCCGGCTCAGTGTCTTTGCGGAAATGGTCGTCCCGGCCACAGGCGATGCTTTGACCATTGTCCCTGGCATTGGCGTCGGGGGCGGCGATGGGCTATCGGAGCGGAAAAGTGGGTGAATATTCTTCTCGTTGGGAGGGAGGTTAAGTTTCGGGGGAGGTGGTCTCATGCTGGTTGTCGCGATAGACTCTAGGTTGGTTGAAGGTTCTGTGGGCGAGGGCGGAAATGGGAGGATCAAGAGACTATCCATGGACTTCACATCTGAGTCACTTCGTTTTGGTGCTGGATTGGAAGTAGATGCAGTAATAGTGGTAGTGGATTGATTTTCTTGGTCAGCCACGCTGCAGGTGTCACGGCCTTCAGAAATATCAGGCTTGGAAGGCGACGACATAACTCCTGCATGTAGATCGATCGAGTTGTGCTTCGAATCTTGCTGGAAGAGTGTCTTGCCTGAATACCGACTAGATACGCGCGTAGCCACGTTCGACACATATGGCTGCACAGGTGCCAGCCCATCAGTGCTCGTCTTGGGATGCGGCGACAGTGAAGGTCGGTTGGATTCAACTGTAATCGAGAGCGATGGTGAGTCCGAGCGCTCTTGTATCCTGTCGCCCGAACGACGTTCATCTAGCATCTCGAGCTCATGGGACAGTGGACGCGGCCAACTGTGGGTATTCTCCTCATCTTGTTGCCTTGTCCTGGGGATTAGGAGAAAGCCACAGAAGAGAGCTTGTGCAATGACTGAAAGGGCCCAAAAGATATTGCGAGTAATGAACTGTGCCTGGGCCGGCGCCATTGTCAAGCTCTTTGCGATTATCCCAGCCGTGATACCTGCCGCAAGGAGGAGGTAGACGACGACTAGAATGTGAACAGTGTGTTGCCAAGTTCCCCACGGCCCAGCTTTTGTTTTCGTTTTGGGATGCCGTGTTTGGAGCACGAGCAGTAGGGCCAGCACAACGCAGCCAACTGCATTCAGGCTGAGAACGGCCGACTCAAGAGAGGATCTAGACCAGGCGTAGCACACGCCGTCGAGGATAGTAGTGATAACGGTAAGGGCAAACGCAGTGCCTCCTAGAGAGTAGGCCACGGTGGTATGCATATTGGCAGGATAGTTTAGATATGTATTGTTTTTCTGACGGTTTATCGTATAGGTATGCGTATAATGGGTATCCAAAAAAGGGAAACAAGGAATCAAACGATAACAACACTCAAGTAAAAGTCATGAAAGCTCAAAGCATATAAACAAGAGTCATAACCGTAACGATTGATGTAGAGGGGAGAATGATCAGTATGGCTGGAATTGCAACAGGAACTGCCAGCAATTAATACTTCGCATGGTTTCCAATTTTTCCTGAATAAAATGCATCTACCTGGAAAAAGTGGACTCCGTGGAAACGGGGAAAGGGTTCCGCGATGCCATCCATGTGAGATGCATGAGATCGTTGGATGATAGATGGCAATCGTCCCGGACCGATCAGGGCAGCGTCCGGGATCATCATCCGGATCTTGATCCATCCTTCCATTACACTGGTCAGAGTTTATAGCAAATGCTGCCGTGTGGACAAGCTGTAACGATTGAGACCGAATGCTGTGCGACTTCAATTGCGCTTCACTTCCAATCATAATTCCCGTACAATGGCCGTATCCATTTTCACATGGACTGCCTCGAGGCATTGCGACTCATGTGAATCTCAGATTGATGAGGCCCAAGGGCCAGGGGGCGCTGGCATTATCCCCCAGTTCCATAAGTTCCGATCAAAACCAGGCAGTACTTGCATGGAACACATCACGAACATGGCAATTTGTCAAGGTCCCAATTCTATTTATCGTCTGTACAATCTTCGGAATCCGATGAATCGAGCCAGCACTAGTGAATCATGACAGAAGTACCTTGTCCGTTCCATGGCAGCGGTTTAGCTGGTAGGATGAGTCTAGTGGCCGATGTGATGCATCATAGGGGAATTGACGATAGAAGTGAAGAATCCGGAGAGGACCGATAGCCCGGAACGAACGAAATACACACGCAGGTACACGGACAGAGTCAAGATAAGAGATTGACGCGCAAAAGAAACATCTGCACACAATGGGTTTGTCTGTTGATTCCCGGTGATAGATCTGTTGTACTCTGTAGAGAGCGTCCAGCGGGGATGGCTTTCTCTCTCTTTCTCTCTTCGATCGTTGTTATATCCTTAATCTAGACCATCTAGCTGACTCGGTTAGACTATATCGAATATTCGTTTCCATATTAAATATATTAGAGGGAATATGTACGGGGACTCCGTGCTCGTAGGGATAAATAATTGATTATCTAAATTGTGGCGCGGCTTAGCGAAATGTGGCTGGTGCAGTCACCGCCTTGTTCTGCCAGCGTCATATCCATTCGTTCATCATCGTCTTTTGCGGCTGCTTCTTTTCCTTTCTTGTTATTGCACTAGTTTTGTCTGTTGAAGAATCTGCTCGACTGGTCATTTCTCCTCGGCTTTCTGCCTTCATTTTCATTGCTTCTTGCCCTTTGTTACCTTTCCCCTCCTTCATTCTCCATCTACCTTTCCAACCCCTCGTCTTTCTGTTGGTGGCGCAAAGATGAAGCTCACCTTCAAGGTCCGTCCATCTTCGCTCATTTTCGCCCAGCGACGCATCACTGACAGTGAATTCTTCGTGTCTACAGGATTTGAAACAACAAAAGTTCACCATCGATGCTGAGCCATCGGAGACGGTAAGTTTTGATGTGTTCTTGCAGCTCAGCCAGCATCCAGTCAGTGCGGGGCTAAATAGGATTGTTACCATCAGGTCGGACAAGTCAAGGAGAAGATCTCTACGGAAAAAGGATGGGAGGTTCCCCAGCTGAAGCTCATCTATTCTGGTACGTCGAGCGATGTTCTTTTCCACGAGAATTCAGTTTTCGCTCCCTCGTATTTGTTGAGCAACGTGGGCTCCGAGTCTAGGCCGGCGGCTGATTTTACCTACAGGAAAGATTCTTCAAGATGACAAGACTGTCGAATCATATAACATTGAGGAAAAGGGTTTCATAGTGTGCATGGTGTCCAAGGTAATCATTCTTTCGATTCTTTTTCTGTTCCAGATTGTTGGATGGAAGATTGACTCTACGGTTTCCACAGCCCAAGCCCGCTCCCTCCTCCGCCGCTTCTTCTTCTCAAGCACCATCAACCCCTGCGAGAGCACCCGCTTCGACGCCAGCTGCACCAGCTGCCCCCGCGCCATCGGCAGCCACCTCGACTCCTGCGGTCCCTGCGACTCCTTCTCCTGCCGGAGCTCCCCCGGCGTCAACCGATACCCCGGCCCTCAATGACCCGTCTGCTCTGCTCAGCGGTTCGCAGAGTGAACCCGTCATTGCTCAGATGGAGAGCATGGGTTTCGCCAGAGAGGATATTACTCGTGCAATGAGAGCCGCCTTTTTCAACCCTGATCGTGCGATTGAATATCTGTTGAACGTACGTTTTCGCTACCTCCCAACGCCCTTCTCCCGATGTGCTTTAAGCTAATTATCATGAAAAGGGTATCCCAGAGAACATTCAACAGGAACAACAACAATCCGCTGCGGCCGCCCGTGCCGCCCAGGAACCTGCCGGTGAAACCCCCTCCGCCCCCGCTGCCCCCTCTGGCGAAGACGAGCCCGTCAACCTGTTTGAAGCCGCAGCTCAGGCTGGTGATGGCGCACGTGGGGCGCGTCCCGGTGGTGGTGCCGGTGGCGAAGCACTTCCGAACCTCGATTTCCTTCGTAACAACCCTCATTTCCAACAACTGCGTCAACTTGTTCAACAGCAGCCTCAGATGCTCGAGCCCATTCTTCAGCAGGTCGCCGCTGGTAACCCTCAAATCGCGCAACTCATTGGCCAAAACGAAGAACAATTCCTCCAGTTGTTGAGTGAAGACGGTGAAGACGTGCTTCCTCCGGGTACACAGACGATCAGTGTTACGGAAGATGAGAGAGATGCTATTGAGCGCGTACGTGCATCCCAGCGTTTTCTTTCACCTTGGTTTGATATGCTTACAAGTTTTCTAGCTTTGCCGTCTTGGCTTCTCGCGGGATCTCGTCATCCAAGCCTACTTTGCATGCGACAAAAACGAAGAGCTTGCCGCCAACTACTTGTTCGAGAACCCCGACGACCCCGACGATCTATAAATTCCCCATCACGAGGATTCTTGATGAGGAAGTTGTTGACGTTCGTTTCCTTTCCTGTCTCCCGTAACGACTACCTTTCATGTATGATTCCGAATTCAATGCCTTATTATTTCTTTTTCTACGGCTGTCCTGTTTATTGGGCCACGGCACAGCTTGGCGTCTTCGAAATCCCACATTCGATGAGTTGACTAGCGCGTGTTTTCTGCTACTACTATTTAACCCAATATGTAGTGTTGATTTCAATATGTTTAATTCTCTTCTCACTGACTGTTCTTCTATTCTCCCTATTTCTTTGAAGTAAGAATCTAGAGTAAGGGTAGTAATCCAAACCAGAGATTTGAAAGAACAACGTCACACGAGGCTGATTGTTGTCATGGTCATGAGGGGTGTTATGCATGTTCCACATGCATGCTGCATATATTCCGAACGCATAAACCAACCAAATGTATGTCCAGTTTAAATCTGAATCTAAGTAACATACGGTGTATCTGTAATCTATTTGCTCAAACAAAGAAAAGAAAAGAACCTATTCTGGTCCTTTATCCTCAGATAAACACCGCCGTTTAACCGCCCAAACACCCAACCCACGTCTACTCACGACACGAGATAATGTGGGAATCACACCATCATCGCCAAAGTGCAGGTCATCGAGGTTGAGATGGTTCTCGTAGTACCACAGTTCTTGTAACTCGATATCAGCGGCCTTCTCTTCGTTGGAAGGAGAAGAAGGGATATAGCGATCGAGGAAAGTGGCTGATTTCGGCGCAACGACATAGGTTCCTTTATCCTTATCTGTGTTGTTTGCGTCGACTGGACATGCGGGAAGAGCTTGGTTGAGATGGCTGATTAATTCCCCACCGGGGATGCCCATTAGATCGTTTGTGGTGATGTCAAGGGAGTCGCCTACTAGCCATCGGGGAGGGGAGTAGGTTTTCCACCAGAAGACTGTAGCAGCGCCATCACCTTGTCCTGTGCGGTGATCCGCGATAATGCCAGGGATAGCGAGTTGGGTCGGTATCACGCCGCCCTGGTGGTAGATGCCCATGAGGACACCCAGGGCAACATTGAAGATAACCCAAGCTCCCTGCAGAAGCATGAATTGTCGCCTGGTACTCTGCAGGTGGAAGCAGCTGAGTAGTAAAGGAACGCAGGGAATTAGGAAGCGCGGTTCCTGGTGCGGAAAGACGGAGAGCAGGATGGTGGCTGAGATGGCAGATGCGGCGCGCATGTTCTTCACCCATGAGGGGATGGTTAGCGGTCGTTTGAGATTGCCTGTGAACAGCGACGCAATCATCATGATGTAGGCGGGGCCTAGGAGTTGGGGTAAATTGGCGAGGAAATGCTGGTAGTGTGGGTGGAGGCCATGGTGGGCTAAGTTTGAGGCGTCGGAGTTGTAGAGGAAGTTGTTGAGGGGGGTGATAACGGGAGAGCGTAGGGCTTCGAGGAATGATGCGGAGGGTTTGTAGAAGATTGTGTCGCCAAGGATTGCGACGAAAGCGAAGAATAGTCCGGAAAGGGTGAAGGAGAAGATGGAGAGTGGTCTGTCGCGGGTCAGTAAGAAGACGCAAGAGAAGGTGAACACAGGTACTGACTTGCGCTGAAAATGCGGCAACAGCAGAAGCCCTGGAAGGACGAGGAAGGCCGGGAAAGTGATGCGATTGAAGACGCCAGCTACAGCAATGAATGCGAGCACGGCACAAGAGAAGTGCGAAGAGCGTCGCTACACAGATTAGTCGACTGGACGTCCCCGGGAGTTGAGAGTACCAACCTTGTTCTCAATGATGCGCCGGATCAACACCAGCCCCCAGGCGACCAGCAGAGTCTCAATTGAATTGGAAAATGTATGCGTCTGATAGGTCCAGGTGACATACGACGAGGCCACCAGCACGATGGTTGCGCGCCGATGCCGCGGAGACGGTACGAACTCATAGATTGCCCAATCTTCCAGTACGAAGGTCAACAGGAACATGACACCTCGAATGACATTATAAACCAGCTCTGGGGGTGGGTTTCCCGTTCCCATCTCCGAGTAGAACCATTTTAGCAGGCTCATGGGCACATCGTAGACTGGCCATAGCGGGAAGACGCTGCGAATGGGGTGATCGGAGGTGAATTCCCATGGTCGTATGGAAGGATAGAAGAAGTTGCGACCTAATATGGAAGTATATTAGTTGCTGTCAATGCCAATGCCTCGGTAGATGGAGTATGGTATCCTCTTTTGACAGCGCAGATCGAGCCTCATCCTTGGAATCAGGGGGGGATCTCGGGGAGGGGCATAGGTAGAAGGATCGCATGCCATATCGCATGTCGCGCATTGGCACAATCGGAGGATATTGACCATCCTGAGGCCCAGGAGCAAAAGAACTAACCTGCAAAGATCTCCGGACCCTGAAAGTTCTCGTCTGGATGGAGATAGCTAGGTGACAGCGCAAAGTAAACGCGGATCACCAGTAGAAGCAAATAGGTTCGCCTCCACATGACTCAGATAGCAATTTGGGGATTTATTGCATGCCAGGCAGAAACAAATACAAAAAGGGATCAATAAAATCTATAATTTTGTAAGAGTTGAAAAGGGATTAAAATGAACGTATCCAGTTCCCCTCCGAAAAAGGATAAATGCTTAGGCGAGACGCGTCGGAGGGGATGAGAAGTACTATCACTGGCTATGGATGAGAAAAATATATATATAGCACTTCTACATATGGAGTCGTACTCCAGATATCAAAGTACTGCTATGAATTGTTGCATTCATTATTAGATTGCTGCATACCTATATGGTACTTTACGGTTACCAACTACATGTATTACTCAGTCAGCGGTCACTCAACCATGCTCAAAAGAGCTCCAAATGAATATGTTTGACTCCTGCTTAAACGTATATTTCCTTTGAGACTGGATTCTGCCTTGCTGGCACCTGCAATATAAACAAATACCAGGCAAACGCACCTTTTCCGCCTTCAGCCTCCGATTCACTAGTAATATATTACGGCCCATTACGGTATTCCAGCTCTTTCACTGACTTCGTCGACATTGTGACTCTCTTTCTTCAACTCTCTGTCGGATTCCTCCATTTCTCAAACAAGGCTCTCTTTACCATATAAACGACAGGTTTGTTCCCGCTGCTCTAATCCTTCTGCTCATCTCTTCCATCACTTTCCTCGACCTTGAAGCTCGTCAGTACAAGTGACTCCTTCCCCGCCTTTAAACGCTTCTACTTGTTGTCATCAAACCACGCTTTTACTGAGTCTGACCCTGGACTAACTGTCTTTTTCCAGAACTCTCCAAGAACCTACCAAGAACATACCTCTCAAAATGGCTACATCCACTATCACTCTCACCAGCTCCGACGGCGTTGAGATCAGTGTCGGTAAGTGGTCGATCCAAAGCGCCGCATGCCATACACCGTGATCTAACCGTTTTATCTTCTTCTAGAGCGCGATGTTGCGGAGCGTTCCATCCTCATCAAGAACATGCTCGAAGACTTGGGCGAGTCGGACGAAGCTATCCCCATTCCCAACGTGCGTCTTCCATATCCCTCGTCGACGGTTGCGGTAATACTGATTTCCATGGTGTAGGTCAACGAGGCAGTTCTGCGCAAGGTGATCGAATGGTGCACCCACCACAAGAGCGACCCTCCCAGCACCGGTGACGATGACGACTCCCGCCGCAAGACCACCGACATCGACGAGTGGGATCAGAAGTTCATGCAGGTTGACCAGGAGATGCTTTTCGAGATCATCTTGGTATGTCATATCGGATATTTGCATAGGGAAAATCTTTAACTAACAGTCATTTGAATAGGCCGCCAACTACCTCGATATCAAGGCATTGCTGGACGTGGGCTGCAAGACCGTCGCCAACATGATCAAGGGCAAGTCGCCCGAGGAGATCCGCAAGACCTTCAACATCCAGAACGACTTCACTCCCGAGGAGGAAGACCAGATCCGTCGTGAGAACGAGTGGGCTGAAGAGTGAGTTACACTGGTCCATGAACCATATCGAATCACTGCTAATTTTGATCCTTCCTACAGCCGCTAAATTTCTTCCATCTGCTTGATTATTTGCTATGATATCCTCTGGAATATTGCTAGGAGAACAATTTTAATGATGATGAAATGGGACTAGATCCTTCAATTACACGGCGTTAGGCTTTTTCAGGTCTCAGCGGTTTTTCTTCTCTTTAGCTGTCTCTGTTTGCTCTTTATTTTGGGCCCGGAATTATCATTTCACTTGAAATGGATTCAGATTGATCTGCGATAAGCCCTGTAAGACATCTAGTCCACTTGCGTAGCTATCATCGACACCTATTGGACTTAAGGGCGTTTACGCTTTGCTATTCTACGAAGCACACATACAGAGCGATATCACTGCGCGATGATCCCGTCATGGACATTTGAAATTTTTATGTCTCGGCTCGTGTCTATCATACGTAGGACATGCGAATACGTCAAGAATCACCAGCATAGAACTCAACCCCGGACATGTAATTGTCTCCATAGTTACTGTTTCTTTCGATCTTGACAAACGCAAAGCCATCCATCCATCGACCTTTATTCCGTACATGGGTACTTATAGCCCAGATCGCGCGGGGGAAACAAGACGAGATCACGAAATGGGAAACGAAAAAAGTATGAACTTGTCGAGGCTAGAAGTAGATGGATAATTCTTTCAATTCGAACCAAGATCATAGCCGGCGCGTAACAAGCCGAGCCCATAGGCGTAAATTAACATTTTGTCGAGCTAACCATCAACAACCAGTCATCTTGAACTTTTTCCGCTCTTTTTTTTATTCTTTCAGGAGGAACACATTTGCGGCGTCATGATCGAACGGAAACAGGCATCTCGGTCGGGTGGAAAGGAGGAAGGTGAGATATCGACAAATTTACAGACCGAGACGGGTCTTGCGCCAGTGCCTCCGCTTGGCGTTGTAGCTGTGAAAAGAGAATTGTTAGCCTTTTGCTTTTCTTCTCTCCTTGTTTCGGATATCGGTCGTAGTGAGGAGCGAGATTTTTTGTTGTCGCCGCTCCTCTGAATTGCCAAACGATATTGACTCAGGTATTTCCGAGGTTAAGGAGTATTTACTTGATGGTGTTGCCGGTCCTCAAACGAATCCACTGAGGGATGGGACGGTTCTGGCGCTGGGCTTTAGCAAGCTTCTGCTTGGTGCGGAAACTCTTGTGGCTCTATACAGACATTTTAGTTAGCAACTTTCCCCCCTGACAGAGAATCGCAGATAAAGATTATGCCAAATAAAGGCAAAAGGTATCCCTGATAGCGAAAAGGGTACTAACCGGCATCTTGAAGACTTGTCGCGACGGCGAGCTGAAAAGGTATGGTCTGGCGATAAGTGAGGTTGTCGACTCTTTGACGGGCGGTGATTTTTGTGCGGGCAGGGCTTGGTGGGTTCGCTTCGGAGGTCAGGTGATTTATGCCTGGGGCATATGCGGGATTGACACCTGGAAAGTTAGGCATATACTATCCGCCCTACGGAATAACTAGAAGACAGTCTACTTGTACGGAGTACATTGTACAGTTTTCGGTTGGGGAGTTAGACGATGAATTGGGCTGGAAACTGTCTAGTGCCAAACATCCGGTGACTGCAGTCGTGATAAGACCTTTAGCTGGCAGTCTCTTTACGGTTTCTGCTTTACTGATCAAGCCAGATTGTATCTGCTGGTAAGTGGTATGGTCTTGCATTTGATCCATTCATGACTGCAATGCGAAAAATTCAACTAAAGTGGTGCTGTGGCTCAGTGGAAGAGACGTGTCTTCAGCTAAGCAAACATTCAGTATTCCTCTCTTTGTCCGTGTGCTGACTCGGGCGTTCACTGATCATCGGGAGACAAAGGACTCTGTGTACGGCTCTCGTATTCTTGACACGCCATGTAGCTCAGTGGATAAGTATAATTTGATTATGCGAGTCTCTTTGTTCTTTGCTAAAAGCGCGCAGAGGACAAACAAAACTAACCATGATCTGCCGCAATAGGAAGTATGGGTTCACAGCTTCGGCTTCGGCAAAGGAGTCCAAGGATTTTGCTCCTGGCTCAGAGTCTTGACCTCCAGAGCCGTCGTCAGTCCCCGATTGCCAATGCGGACTCCTGTCCTACCCATGCAACAAAAAGTGACCGGCCGGAAAGCTTCCGTCGCTTTCCTGCAATGACAGGAGCCGCTTCAAGTCTTGTCGGCGAATGAACGGAGTTAGTCCAATCACTTGACAAGCCGAGAAACGCAGTGCAAGGGATACCGGGCTTGTGGGAACATTAATTGCCACTAGGAGGACCTCCCGAATAATATTTAGTCGGCCTTTCAGGCCATCCGCGCCTCATCCCATAAACAGCTGGGTTGGAAAGTAGAGGAAGGTCTCAGGTGTGGTAGTATAGACACGGTTTCCGTAGAGACAAGCGCGGTTTTCCAGACACTGGGCCACCTAGTCTTCTTTCTTCCTTATACAGGGTCGTCGCCGCGGCCGAAGCGGTAGAAGACCCAAAGTATTGGCTGTGTTAGTTTCGCACTCCTGGGTATCAAACACGTACAACCTACCTCGCATGCCTTATCGAGAGAGACGGCCTCTGTCCAGATCATGCCAGACTGTAGAATGTATATTGATGCGCAATTAGTTGGACGAGCGCAGTGATGCTCCGGGCAGTGAGAAAAGACCATTTTGCCCTTAATACTCATCGGTTGTGAGTAGTCTAAGTAGATTCGGTCTTTGATGCAAGTGCTTTATTAGTCCTCAAAGAGGTTGTCCCTGTGGCTGCTTTGGGCATACTACTACCACAATTGACAGTGTTGCGGTCGACAATCGACCTTTGTAGCTCTCATAGTTATGCTTCGCCTTTAAATGGAAAGATGCCGTTGTTTCGTTCATTTGCAACCATTCGTGGTCCGAGATATTTCTGTAGCAGAAGACTCAATTTTCGCTTCGACTGAGCACACTTGGAGCAGAACACTGCTTAGGGCTGTATTAATCCGCATAGAGATGTATGCGTCGACGCGTTGCAAACATATAAAGCAAAGCAGAATGTAACGTAATCTATCACCGAGTTGCGCATATCACCGAATTGCGCGGCGGCGGCGAGCACCTCCGAATAGACTACTCCACATAGCACATCTATCTCATCTTCTCCGAATATATTAAATCCATTAAATCTATTACTATATAGTAGGGCATTTTAACCTATTATGGCCCTCTTGGTTGCAATTACTGCACCGTGCAGGCCGCCGTGATCTTGATGATGATGGCTCTTCTTGCCTCTCCCGTTCTCTCAGTCTTCGCAACCCTTCATCACCAGTTAAACTCCCTCCATCTTGAATAAAGGCTCGTGTCATCTTCTTCTTCTCTTTCTGATGCCTATTTGACATGCGAAGCTGATTGAGTTCTTGTTGTAAAAGGATAGAATTCTGCATTGCCATCTCTGCACCTTTAATAACTTTTTCAAGCATCTGCTCTGCAGCCACTGAGGATAGAGACTGTTTTTGGAGGTCTTGAATCTGCTTTTTCTGCTGATTCAACTGATAAAGATTGGCTGGTGTCCTTCCTAGATAAAAGGATTGATTGCTGCTCGAAGAGGAAGGTGGTGTTGGTGTTTTTATCTTGATATTGAGTTTTGCAAGCACTCTTTCTGGTTTAAAAGGAATAGACCAGCAGCTGCAAATCCACTCAATATATTGGCCTTGGAGAATGCATGAGCATGGGTTTTGGTGTAGATAGATAGGAAATCCATTTTATCAATGGCATGGATGTCATTTTGTGCCATCTCTCTGATTTTCTGGCCATAGTGGTGCTTGAGTGGTGCAAAACAGCTTATATCCAGTGGCTGAAGTAGATGAGATGAATGAGGAGGCATATATAATGGAATTATTCTCCTTTCCATGCAGAAATGATCAAAATTAGCAGTGGCATGGCTGCTATGACCATCGAGAATCAAAAGGCGATATCTGCCAGCAGTCTGATGAGAAGTATGCTTTTCAAACATTTCCTGAAGCCATTCAAATCCTAAAGCATCATTGGTCCAGCCATTATCACTCATACTGATCCTGTATTTCTTTGGAATAGCTGAATACCGCTGAGATTGATGCTTTTTCCCGGCCAGGATAATCTGCGGAGGTAGAGCAGATCCAGAGGCATTCATGGCAATTAATATAATTATCCACTCACGATTACCAGGCTGAATAGATTTGGCATGGCTATCTCTAGTTTCAGAGCGACAGACAACCTTTGCAGTTGATGCCATACACATTTGAAAGCCAGTTTCATCCATATTATAGATATCCTTCTCCGCAATGCCATATTTCTGTATGGTCTCTTGAACGCGATTAAACCATCCCTTTATCAGCTCTGGATCTTCGCATTTGGCCCGTTGATAGTCATATTTGCAGGTATATTTGGCTTTGAGCTCAGGATGGCGTTGAATAAAGCGGTTAACTCATAGCTCACCAATGGTGGCTTTCTCAGGGGGTTTGAGCCGTGCAGATAGGAGTAATTGGGCAAGGTAGCGGACATTCGATATTTGAAGAGGTAGGCCACGCTGATACATATCTAGAATCCATCTAGATAGTCTCTTCTTCAAGTTCTGATAGTTTCCGGCAATTGGCAGTCATTTCATGTCGAGAGGCCATTCCGTTCAGGCGATACATTAGAGTTCTTGGAACAACATCAAATGCCTTTGCACATGCAGTTTTAGATTGAAATTGGCCTTTGTTAAAGGCCTCAATAGCTAGTTTTATTCGCTCTTCTTTGTCCATGATAAATATGATGATGAAAAGAAGGATTAAAGAGTAGTATGTGGTGTGTTCAGGGGAAGCCGCCGCCGACCGCGCAATTCGGTGATATGCGCAACTCGGTGATAGATTACGTTAACTAGTTATGTTACCGCTGGGGTATTGACACCTGTATATTAAGGCATGTACAGCATTTCTCAGGAATACGAATACCCCTCTATACCCCTCTTAAGTCCGATAAATTATCTTCAAGAGTAATATGTATATGGTCAGGTGCCTAACAGATATACAGTCTACACGTATAATAGCAAACTGCGCGTCCATGTGCATTCCGCAATGCATTCACCTCGGTTCCTTTGCTCGTATACTCGTAAATTATCGGATCGGCAAACCGGGAGCACATATCGTAAATAAAAATTCTTATAGGGCGTCAAATGGCGGTGTTCAAAAACATCAACATAGAGCACATGCAGGGCACGGAGTGCTCCCTCCGATCCCCGTCACCGTGTTTTACTACGGAGAGCAAATACAGTAATGAGAACAGCAAATCCAAGGATCCAATCTTTACCATATGGAGAGTCCGAAGCAACTCCTTACTGGCGGGTGATTATCTTGGATCTTAACTGGCTCGTTTGCAAGCGATGTGCCGCGGCCGTTTGCGATTCGCTCGTTCTCGCTGTTCAGGGTACGGAGACAAGACTTTGATACCCGAGATAGTGGGTCTGTCTATCAGATTGGCTGCATAAGTATGAACAAGTACAAGTACTTGTACAAGGAAATAAGGAGGAAATATGTACTTCTAAACTCCGTTATCGTTATAATGGTGACCACATGCCACACGACAGTCATGTTGACTCATAGGTCATGTGAACGGTAACGCATAAAATTATGCAAAATATGGACGGAGATAAATTTAAAGTGATGTTTCGTATTCGGCGTATTCCGTTTTTTCTCCGTTTATCTGTGGCGGGCTCCATAAAAATCTACCCCAGCATCCATCGGTTCGACACTAATGAGGGTCACCTCACCTCCACTATACAATTCCAAAAGCTTCTTAATATCTGACATAAAAGGGGCTTTCAAAAGAGAATATTACTAGCAGTGTTATCATAGGGTAATCACTTCGATTCTTTGTCCCTTTGTCCTAATACCAAGATAAAAACGGTCTTAATCAGCACAATCGGACTAAAAGACCCCCTCCAATTGGTCGATAGGGCGAAGCATTGTGCTGCATAAAAAACTTTCAGCATCGGATCGGAAAACCGGACCCCCGACCGCCGGGCCAGAATTATGCACAGAACACGGACAGTCCCGCAAAAGGCCTAAATTCGTAACTAAAAAAGTAAGCTCTCGGTGGCCCACGAGGACCTCAAAAAGGCTTCATGCCCGTCATTTTTCTTTTTGTCTCGCTGGAGAGTCCATTCACAGTTTACTATTCTTCTTACAACTCGGAGGACTGGTTCCTGATCGTCCAATTCAAGGACCGGCCCTAGTCCATTCTCTTTGTTCATCACGATCAATACTTCCATAACCGGTTGGGACTGACGTCGTTTGGCAAGAACAATATCTCTGTTTTGACGACGCGATATTCCAATCTCCTTTCTATCTCGTTATTTTATACCGTAATCTCTTTTTCTTTCATTCTGCGTTACATGGTGTGAGGATCACGTCGGCAAGATTTACCATATAACCTCACCATATTGTCATTGAAGCTCTTGCTTCAACAACACTCCGGACAATATGGCACAACCAGGTGACGGTTCGAAAGCCCTGGAAAAGGCCGTGGATGATGGCCCCGTGGTCTCGGCTCAGCAACAGACTCCCTCGCGCGCCTCCAGTACGACAATTGGACTGCATGCAGGCAAAGAGAAAGAAGCGAAGTCGACTCCGGTGGCCAATTCATCCGATTCAGATGCCTTATTTGCTCACCTACCGGAGCACGAGAAACGGATTTTGAAGGACCAGCTTGATGGACCGGAGGTGAAGGCATCATTCGTCACCCTCTTTCGATATGCTTCCAAATGGGATATCTTGATTATGATCGTGAGCGCTATCTGCGCTATTGCAGCTGGTGCGGCGTTACCCCTGTTCACGGTGAGTAACCAATACCCCTCAATTGGTTGGGAATTATCAGTGCTGATTAGTACACGCTTTTAGATTCTATTCGGTTCGCTAGCCACAGCCTTCCAAGGCATCTCTTTGGGAACTATGCCATACGACCAATTCTATGACAAACTAACGACCAACGTTTTATATTTTGTGTACCTCGGTATCGGTGAATTCGTCACGGTCTACATCTGCACCGTTGGATTCATCTACACTGGCGAACATGTCACGCAAAAGATCCGCGAACACTATCTTGAGGCCATCCTGAGACAGAACATGGCCTACTTCGATCGCCTGGGTGCTGGTGAAGTGACCACCCGCATTACAGCGGACACGAACTTGGTTCAAGAAGGTATCTCCGAAAAAGTCGGGTTGACTTTGACCGCAATCGCTACCTTCGTCACGGGTTTCATCGTCGCCTATATCAAGGGTCCCAAGTTGGCCGGCATTTGCACATGTACCATCGTTGCGATTGTTCTGATCATGGGAGGCAGCTCGCGATTCATCATCCGGTTTAGCAAGCAAGCCCTGGGCAACTACGGTGCCGGTGGGACTGTCGCGGAGGAAGTGATCAGCTCCGTTCGAAATGCCACCGCATTTGGTACTCAGGACAAGTTGGCCAAGCAATACGAAGCGCATCTGGCCGAAGGAGAGAAATGGGGCATCAAAGTGAAAATCATAGTCGGTATTATGATCGGTGCTATGTTTGGAATCATGTTCATGAACTACGGTCTTGGTTTCTGGATGGGTTCTCGCTTCCTGGTCGCGCAGGAAATGAACGTGGGCCAAGTCTTGACAATCTTGATGGCCATCTTGATCGGTTCGTTCAGTTTGGGAAATGTTGGTCCACACAGCCAAGCCTTCACCAATGCTCTAGCCGCGGCTGCCAAGATCTACAATACTATCGACCGCCACTCCCCATTGGACCCTTTCTCTGACGAAGGAAAAACGCTTGAGCACTTTGAAGGGAACATCGAGTTCCAGGACGTCAAGCACATTTACCCCTCGCGCCCGGAAGTCACGATTATGGATGGCGTCTCGCTGAGCATGCCTGCTGGAAAGACCACGGCCTTGGTTGGCCCTTCGGGATCTGGGAAAAGTACTGTGGTCGGCCTGGTTGAACGCTTCTATCTACCTGTTGGTGGTACTGTAATCTTGGATGGTCATGACATTCAAACTCTCAACCTCCGTTGGTTGCGCCAACAAATTTCGCTCGTCAGTCAGGAACCTGTCCTGTTTGGAACCACGATCTATCAAAATATTCGATACGGTCTTATTGGTACGAAATTTGAGCAGGAGTCCGAAGAGAAAGTCCGCGAACGAGTTGAAAATGCAGCTAGGATGGCCAACGCCCATGACTTCGTCACAGCACTGCCAGAAGGGTATGAAACCAATGTTGGCCAGCGGGGTTTCCTGCTCTCGGGTGGCCAGAAGCAACGTATCGCCATCGCCCGCGCTATAGTCAGTGACCCGAAGATTTTGTTACTTGATGAAGCAACGTCTGCATTGGATACCAAGTCGGAAGGTGTTGTGCAAGCAGCGCTTGACAGGGCCGCTGAAGGTCGGACAACCATCGTGATTGCACACCGCTTGTCGACTATCAAATCAGCACATAACATCGTTGTCTTCGTCAATGGTCAGATTGCCGAACAGGGCACTCACGACGTGCTCGTCGATCGCGAAGGTCCCTACCGCAGCCTTGTGGAGGCGCAACGTATCAACGAGGAGAAGGACGCGGATGCCATGGAAGTTGAAGAGGAAATTGACGAAAAGCAAGTCGCTGCCGAAGAAGTTGCTCGCATCAAAACTGCCATGAGTGCCTCGGGTTCGATGAACGAGAAGACCGATCAGCCCCTTGGGCGAACGGATACCAAGCAATCTATTTCGAGTGTCGTTTTTTCACAAATGCCACCCGAAACCCAGAAGAAGTATTCGCTGTGGGCATTGATTAAATTCATTGCTGAATTCAACAAGCCCGAGCTCTTCTATATGTTTATCGGCCTGGTCTTCTCTGTTCTTTCTGGTGGCGGCCAACCGACCCAGGCTGTGCTCTATGCCAAGGCAATCAGTTCGCTCTCCCAGCCTTTGAGCATGTCCGACAAGATCCGACACGATGCGAACTTTTGGTCGTTGATGTTCTTTGTGGTTGGAATCGCTCAGTTCATCAACTTTGGGATGCAGGGAACAGCGTTTGCTATCTGCTCCGAGCGGTTGATCTGCCGGGCCAGAAGCAAGGCATTCCGAGCAATGCTCCGCCAGGATATTACCTTTTTCGACCGAGAAGAGAACAGTACTGGTGCTCTGACTTCTTTCCTCTCTACGGAAACGAATCACCTGTCTGGAATCAGTGGTGCGACCCTCGGAACGATCTTGATGACGACCACGACACTTGGAGCGGCTATCATTATCTCATTATCTATTGGTTGGAAGCTGGCCCTTGTGTGTATTTCGGTAGTCCCGGTTTTGCTGTCCTGTGGATTCCTCCGGTTTTATATGCTTGCTCGTTTCCAAAACCGATCCAAGAAGGCTTATGAATCGTCCGCCAACTATGCATGTGAGGCGACATCTGCCATCCGTACGGTGGCTTCTCTTACTCGGGAGAATGATGTCTGGGAACAGTATCACGGACAACTTGAGGAGCAAGGCCGGAAAAGCTTGGTCTCCATTCTGAAATCCTCTCTTCTCTATGCTGCTTCCCAGGCCTTGGTTTTCTTCTGCGTTGCGCTTGGTTTCTGGTACGGTGGTACTCTTTTGGGTCATAAAGAATACGACATCTTCCACTTCTTTGTTTGCTTTGCGGAAATTCTTTTCGGTGCGCAGTCTGCCGGAACGATCTTCTCGTTCGCCCCAGACATGGGCAAGGCAAAGAATGCTGCTGCGGAGTTCAGGAAGCTGTTTGACCGAAAGCCCGCGATTGACACCTGGTCTGAGGAGGGCGAGAAGATTGAGTCGATGCAGGGTGAAGTTGAGTTCCGCGATGTGCACTTCCGGTACCCGACTCGTGGCGAGCAACCTGTTCTCCGGGGCTTGAACTTAAGCGTCAAGCCTGGCCAGTACATTGCACTTGTCGGTCCCAGTGGATGCGGCAAGAGTACTACGATTGCTCTTCTGGAACGCTTCTATGATGCGCTTGCCGGCAATGTCCTTGTGGATGGCAAGGACATCACGGAGCTCAATGTGAACTCGTACCGCAGCTTCTTATCGCTTGTCAGCCAGGAACCCACGCTGTACCAAGGAACGATCAAGGAGAACATTCTGCTTGGCTCCTCTAAGGATGAAGTCTCAGAAGAGGATTTAGTCAAGACGTGCAAGGACGCCAACATTTATGACTTTATCATGTCTCTTCCGTAAGTTTCCCTTTATTTTCTCTTTTCTTCTGATTTAACGCTAACGAAACTATAGTGAGGGCTTCAACACTGTGGTTGGTAACAAGGGTGGCATGCTGTCAGGTGGACAGAAGCAGCGAGTTGCCATTGCCCGCGCACTCCTCCGGAACCCGAAGATCCTCCTGCTTGACGAGGCCACATCAGCCCTAGACTCTGAATCAGAGAAGGTCGTGCAAGCCGCCCTGGACGCCGCTGCTCGCGGACGTACCACCATCGCCGTGGCTCACCGTCTGAGCACTATCCAAAAGGCAGATATCATCTACGTGTTCGACCAGGGCAAGATCGTCGAAAGCGGCTCACACCAAGAACTTATCCGTCTCAAGGGACGGTACTTCGAGCTGGTGAACATGCAGAGTCTTGGAAAGGCTCAATAATTTTTTCCCCTACATTTCCTACCATCTACTTCTTCGATACGATATCTCTCTTAATGCGTCTTTTCTCCTCTCACCATCCTCCGCTCTAATGTGTTGACGACTTAACCTGTTGTGTAACGACAACTTATCGCTTTGATATAATCTTTGATATTGCTAATTTTGGCTGATAGAGGAATTTTTTAGCTGCATGGCTCAATGTATTTAGACTTGACGTTGGCATGATGACAAGCATATAATAAAAAGTTGATTACATTGCTTCTTGAATATGATATCCGCAACGCCTCATAACTCATAATCATCAATCATCAATAACGCCGGTTAATCCTTCTCACCAACTCCAAACTCCCTCTGCACCTCAATCTGCCTCATTCCACGCGCCTCCGCAATCAACCCCATCAATCCTTGTCCGACATCTTTGATCTCGTTGTAGTCATGGAGAAGACGGATATGGCGCTTGACGGTGATTGAGGGGTCATTTCTGGTGTTATTAGCATACACATACTGGACTGGATTGAGAACAAAGGCATACTTTAGCTTAGCTTTAACCTCTGCAATCTCCCCCTCAAGCTGCTGTGTTTGGGATTGGAGGTCATTGATCGATGCTTGGAGGGTTTTCTATTCATTATCAGGTCAAATATTTATCTTGATACGTGCAAATGTAAGGAACATACCACCTTCCTTTCCCGCTGGAGCTGTTCCGGGGAAAGATTCTGGCCGTTTTCGGATGACGTGAGATGGGGAGAGTCGTGTTGGCAGGGCTGGGATTGGCTTGGGTCTGGTGATGAGGGCATGTTGATTGGTTATTGGGTATTGTTGGGTATGGTTGTGTTAGAGGATTGTGGTTGGTGGTTGGCGGTAGGGTGGTGGCGTGCTTGTATACAACGAAGTCGGAGTCGGAGTAGACGGAGAGGAGTACAAGTAAACAGTGGGCTGTGATGATCTGAGATATGAATAGAATCGAGTCTTGCTGGGCCAATAGAAGAGAGAATATTCAATGATATGACATTGCTCCGTATTGTTCTCTAAGATGGGACGAAAGTAGCATACAGAAAGTGAGTAGTAATACCAATTAGCGTGAGGCCGAGTGGTGTTTCAACGGTCTTCTGGAATTTCCCCAGAAAAGGAAAATCCTTCTTTTTGGCCACCTCCTAGTATTATTCTTTCTACTACTATTTACTCTTCTAACCATATATATAGAAAAAGATAATATCCTATTCTGTCAAGTATATCCACTTTGTTGGCGTCGTTCGTTGTGGTCAGAGCATCCGCCCAATCCCATTGGCCCTTTTCCATCCCCGTAATCCAAAGCGTCGTCGTCTTCTATTCCTCTTTTTCCTCCTTCAACTCCCCTCCTTTCACCACCTCTTCTCGAGTTATTTTTCTCGACTATATTCTACCGCGATGACGATACCAAATCCACTCCATCTCCGGGGTGGAGGAGTGTTGGCCGCGCTCTTCTTCCTCGCCCCGTCCGTTCTCGCGCATGGCGGCCACGAGCAGGTCCCTGAAGGCAGTGCCGTTTCCGAAGATCCTATTGTACGTTTCGCTTGTCCGGCATGACAGAACATTGTTGGGATACGGACTGACTGTAATAGGACTCGACATTATGGATTCACATGATTCTTATGGGTCTCGCGTTTGGTATCATCTTTCCGCTGGGCATGGTTTTGGGGGTATGTTCCTGGTTATCGTGGATTATTCCTGAGGGGTTTCATACTAATCAACTAGATTACTCGCTCTCGCTGGCATGTCCCCCTCCAAGTTGTCGGAACGATCATCGCCGTCCTGGCCTACTTCCTCGGACACGCTCACAAAGGTCGCCAATTCGCCAAGAATGTCCACGCCCCGTTCGCGAATATCCTAATGCTCCAGCTTATCGCACAGGTCGTGCTGGGTGTCTACCTGAAGCTACACCTGTCGAGGGGAATCCACGGCCGGATCCGTCGGTTTATTGTCATCCTGCACGGTATACTCGGAAAGGCGATGCCGGTTGTCAGTTGGGCTCAAATGCTCTTTGGTGGAATCACTGCGATGGGCTTCTGTCGGGATGACCACATGGGACAGTGTCTTGCGCATTTCATCATGGGAAGCGCTTTCATCGCGTATGGAATCTTGTTGACTCTTCTTCTCCTCGTTGGTCAATACTGGTTGCGCCGCACCGGCCGCAGCCAGGAGTTCTTCGACTCCTTGGTTATCGCCGCATGGGGATGTGTCAACACCTTTACTGAGCACCGCTGGGGAGGTCCTTGGGTGCATAATGACCTGCAGCACACCACTATGGGTATTGTCTGGTGGTGCGCCGGTCTGCTGGGTGTCTGGCTGAGCAGGAAGCGCAACGGCGGGCCCAAGCGGAACATCATCCCTGGTATTGTCATTATGTTGACCGGTTATGCCATGTCTGGTCACCCTCAGCACTCAATGATCAGCACTATGGTTCACTCATTCTTCGGCTACACGCTCATGGCTGCTGGGGCTACGAGAATTATTGAGATCGCGTTCGTGCTGAGGGATCGTAGCACTCTTAGTGTGGATGGTACCAATCCTAACAGCTTCCAGTACCTGCCGCCTTTCGTACGTCTCCTTCCCCCGGTAATGTTTCTTGTGTTGCCACTAACGACTGTTTAGCTTCTGTACGCTTCCGGGTTCCTTTTCATGGGTGCCACCGAGGAGCAGATGCAGCTGTTGGAGGACGCTGGAATCACCCACGTCTCCTACATTCTGATTCTATTCAGCATCGCCTTTATTCTCTTTCTCTGTAAGTTAACCTCTCAAAGCATGGTCTGCAGTCACCTAACCTGTCTAGTCGTGAACATCCTTCTCCACATTTACGCCGTCCACGCATGGCCCGAATCCGCCAAAGCTCAACCCAATGACGACGACATCGACGCTGAAGACGGCGCACGCCCCAAGTCCTCCCGCGCGAACGGCCACGCACGGTCGCCATCCGAGGCACAGCACATCCACGACGCAGAAGCTTTTGAGTTGCAGGGACTTATCTCTGATGATGAGGAAGAGGCCAGGGCCGGCCGGCATCAGAAGAACGAGGATGAGGAGCCTCAGACTTAACATTAGGTTGTCCAAATTGGGCACAATAATGGATAAAAGTTGGTGGATTATCATATATACATAAATAGTGCTCTGGCTTTTTTTCCTCTTGGATTTCGAAATATCTAGTGGTATCTTAACCCCTCTTGCAAGGGGTCCTGGATATCGGTTTGCTTCTACTGACTGGCGTTGGATGGGATAGGCTTTTATACCAATGTACACTATACTCGTGCATATATTTCGGCATCTATGGAGAAATTTTATTGTTTCTGCGAGCGTCAAGCGCAGCCAAAATTCAAGGAATGCATTCCTGCATACTTATGCGAAACTATCGTACACTCGTGATATTCAACTAGCCAATCAGTAAAACAAAAATTACTGTGTAAGATCAGTAACAGCGTTGTTGTTATTCGCAGCAGCCGGCCCAGGATGCACAGGAATCGCATTCACAGCCGCAGGCGTAACAGCCGGCAGAGCATTCTCAACCTCCGGTGGGAAAAATGGATGCAACGGATAAACCGGCGCCACAGACTTATCACCATCAAACAGCAACAGATTCTGCAGTGGTTGTTCACGGGCACTTAGCACGTTGATGACATCCTGCGCGAGAGAACCGCCCACGAACGCGGCGACGGGGCTCAGTTCATTGCCGAGGTTTTCGAGGAAGGTACGCAGGAAGGTTGAGTCGAGGGTGCTGATGTCGAGTTTTAGCTCGTGGTGTCTGTCGCGGGCGAGTTTGGTGAAGGTCTCGAGGTCCTGGCGGGACGAGAGCGTGGGGAGGGGTGTGTGGTTTCCGGGGAGTTTTTGGAATTCCCACAGCGCGCGCAGACAGGTTAGGAGCGGCGTCACTTGTCTCCTGCGACGCGGGAGACGGGTAAAGTCCTCGGGGAGAGGGGAGGTGTTTGCCAGGATTAGTGGGGAGTAGACCTCTCTCTTAGTGACCATTTCGATGACCTTGTCGCTTTCGACTTTGGTGTTGATGTTTAGAACGCTTCGGGTTGGGCTCTCTTGGGATTGCGAGGGGACGTTGGACTTCGAGCGTTCTATGACGAAGTCATGCGAGATTAGGTCTGAGAAGACGTAGCCGTAGAAGCCGTGGAGGCCGGCGGCGTAGAAGGGACGGTTGGCGAGACGGCAGGAGGCGTTGATCGTAGTGTAAGTGGAGAAGTCGAGCTCTGTTGCGATGATGATGTCGAACTGGCCAAAGTAGTCTGGTTGTTTGGTGCGCACGTTTTCTGTGTCGACTCGTAGTTGGACTCGGGGGTTCATGACACGGATTTCAGCGCTGGCTGCTTGTGCGCGCTGGGCAAAGTTAGCATAACATTCAAGAAATCAGTCGATAGGTTAAGACACACATTCTGCCCAACATGCTCCTCACGCACAAAAAATTGCGCTCCCAAGTCCTCCTCTGTGACAGCCTCATGGTCCAGGATGGTCAGACCGCCAATACCTGCCAATACTAAATTCTTTGCAATTTCGTTCGCCAATGCCTTAATGGTGATCAGAAGGATGTTCGCGGATCGTAGTCTAGAAGTCTTGTCAATGACATCTGTAGAAGAACCTGTCCAGAGAGGCTTACTTTTCCTGCGCCTTCAAACCCCACAGTCGGATCTGGCGGTCGTACAGAGCAATCTCGTCTATGATATTCCACGAATTGTCTGTCAGATGTCCATTCCTCTCTGTATAGGACTCGTATTGTACTTACCAGCGCTGATCGACTGGGTCGTGTTCTCCTGCGACGCCATCTTGTCACACGACGTGGATTGTTCTTCGGTTAAGGCTTGGTGTAAGAAGAGCCGTAGATAATCCGGAGCAGCGGAAATTGGTCAATCAGTATTTCGCAAAGTTAACCCGTGGCTTGTGAATATCAAACAAGCTGTCGTGTCGCGGGAATCTAGGGTATAAGTATGCGGAGGTGAGGAATAAGCAACAAAGAGGAGACGCAGCAATCAGTCGAGGATACAATAGTGGCTATGCACGAGCCCCTCAGCTGTGTAATCGAAAGAACCCTGTTGCAAACACACCCGTAACGTCGTCCCTCGTCGTTTGTCGTCGTTGTCGCATCGCAATCCAACATCCGCCGCTTTTATCGGAGCGGAGCCGGCATCACGTGTCTCCCGATAACTTATCGCCCTCGTCAGGCGATTTCATTTCATCACTGCCAACTCCTTGACTTCTGGTGCTATTCTCACTCTCTCGCGGGTTTGGGAGGTTTGTCGTTTGTCTTTCTAGCACCGGAGCAGTTATCCTTGTTATCTTTGCTCTCTTTTCTTCCAGGTGTTCTATGCATATACATTTCCCGGTATGAGTGAATCCCTCCTTTTCCCCCACTTCACTACTTGGCTAACTTGAGCGATGTCTACGAAGTAGAATGGTACGTTTATAATTACTACTGCTGCGTGTTCGTTTGTCAACTCAACGGTTTTCATACTACGGAGCTAGAAGGAAATATTGCCCACGTCATCCCGTCCATCTGTATTGACCGGTGTTATCAACTATAGTCGGGGAACCACGACTACCCTCCCGCCTCTCGACGTACCCCTCGTACAAGCGCCCAGAGCGGGCGATCCCAACAACGACCCGGCCAGGCGCAACATCTCCGGAACTACTTGAACTCAGAACGAATGCGGAACCCTAATATGAACCACAACCGCATGGTGGAGCTCTTGGATGAGGAGATGCGTGAGTATCTCGCCAGTGAGGCGCAGACCAGAGCAGCAGTGGACCATCAAATTCGACAGTTAGAATCGCATATTTCTAGAAATAACGAGCGCGGAATGGATTCTCAAGATACTTCGCGCCAAGGTAGCAGGCCTACCAGACGTCGAGGTAGAGGGACAAGGAGCAGGGAAACTGAAAACAACACTCTACTCGATGAACCGATACCTCACCACGAGTCGCCTACTGTCGTTCCTCAGGATTTAGAAAACCATCGTCGATCGAACAGAAGGGTTAAGCGGAGGAAGCTGGAGTCTGACGATGTCAGAGAAGGCACACGCGGTTTCTCTTACGGACAATTCGGTCAGGTCGTGCCAGGGGCTCTCAAGATGGAAATAGCCAGCTGCGATGGAGGAACCTATGAGCCTGACGGCGAAAGCTCGTTTCCGGATAATATCCTGCGGAATGATTCGTCTGTCTATTGCACAAAGTCGGACCGCTGCAACTTGCTCTTGAAGCACATCGGAGGGGCGCCTTTCTGCTTGAAGAGGATTGTCATCAAAGCTCCGAAAACTGGCTATGACTCTCCGTACGTCTTCATAAAATCAAGCGATTCAAATGAAACAGTTCGCTAACTATTTTCAGGATACAAGAAGGAATGGTCTTCGTCTCCATGACATCCGACGATCTTCTGACCCGTACCGCTCAAGACCAAGTCCATTACTCTGGCGCTCGACGGCGGCGACGTAATCGACGAAGTGGGTTATCACGATATGCGCCTTTTTACCCATTGCCATACGAGGAGGAGCTAGAGAGGACCATGCGCGGGAGTCCGGATTCCGAAGACTCGACACAAACCGCGGTTGATCCAGTGGCTGGCTTCAGGGTAATGACCAGTTATAACGATGACAATCGCGACATCCCAGAACAACCTAACGAACAAGAAGACGATGACGACTGCCCTACCATCGAGGAGATCGAAAGGCTGCGGCCGGAACAACTGATGGAAGACGACCTGGCCTGTACTGACAGCGAGGATAGCGAAAGCGACTCTACATCCGATCTTAACGTTTCCACATCTCAATTTGACTCATTTTATCGCCGACGACGCAGATTGTCGAACTTGCTGAGAATCCCACGTCAGCAGCAGCAGCCACAGCCGCAGAGACAGCGTCAAACCACCAGTTTCGTTGAGCCGCCTCTGGATTCCCAAACGAACGCCTTGCGGGGCAATGGACTTTTGCGACCACATGCGCAGTTCTTCATTGAGCGTGCGCAAAGTATGGTCAACATCAAATTTGATCCCCCTCCGTATGTCTTTCCCCTTCCTACGCAACTAAAGAGCCTTGCTAACTGATCTTGCAGGTCTGGTAGATACATCCTAATCAAACTATGGAGTCCCCATAACGGAGGTAATATCGACATCCAAAGCGTCATCGTCCATGGTTTCGCGGGTCCTCGTTACTTCCCAGCCGGTGGTTTACGATAGCCACATCTCCCTTTTCACACTCACCCTCTCTCCCTCTTCCTCGTCGCCTCTTCTCTTCCTCACGTTATACGAATATGGCCACGTCCTTCACGATACAGCTGGGTACAAGCTATAACTTGTTTCATACATTGCTCGCTGTCGCTTTGTTTACTTCATGGGTTGTTTTAAATGGGTCGTTATTATTACTTATGCATGGACCGGATGGGCTCGGATCGGTTCTAGTTCATTTGACCTATATCTGTACTAGCATATATCTAGATGGTACTGGGTGGGATCGATCTAAGGGATACATAGAATGGTACTTATGTTATTATTCCTGCACTCTATTGCTGTTCTTCTACAAGGGTCTCTGATACTGGTCATTGCATCATTAACATCAGGATAGTTACCAGAGGAATAAACCAGTCGATGAGATGATATTAGAATTATAGCCAATGGTGAGTTAATCAAACGAAAGAACCCCAAGAAGGTCAGGACTTAAAAGAAAGATAAACAAGAAAGCAGGCTAAAGAATCACAAAAAGGAAGAAGTTATTTGACCAGAAATATGTACAATGGCCCCGAACGCTCTCTCAAGACATCCAAGACATAAAAGGGCAAATAAAAATATCAGAGACAGAGGTAAAAAGACATAATAAACGCGGTTTCCCGCGCTATTATTAAAATGATAATATAGTCACCCTGAGGAAGCCCTATGACAGGGCGGGTTGACATCTTCTCGAATCAATCGATGCTTCGTTGCTCATCTCTCATGCAAAGATTGTTGAACGCCTGGTGCAGTGATGGAAAGAATTGCCTGTCAAAAAGTGGTGGGGCAATGCTCCAGAAAAGCAAAATACACAAAATAGAAAGGGGAATCCAACTCCGACCATGAAGAAAGCAAACAATGGTTTCCAAAAAGTGGCCACCTACGGCCGTTTATATGACAACGACGTCTCCTTCAGCATCTGCTGGATCAGAGGCCATCATATCACCATATTTCCCCACGGACATCAGCATGGAGTCATCATCAAGGTCTATTGCGCTGTCATCATTGTTTCCGGCATGAAAATTCGCAATGTTCTCAGCGACAGTGGTGGGCTTGGAGTTATTAAAATTATTTTGGTTCGATTCGGTTTCCATGCGGCTTCCATTCAAGGATTGCTGCTGATTTTGGGGCGCTTCACTAGTTGCTGCCGTGGAAGGTGCCCGAGAGACCGACTGACAGTCCTGCTGGGATTCAGTCGCCATCACTGTATCATTCTTGTCGCTAATGGCAAAGCTGGGCTGTCTCATAGCGAAATTGTTCATCCCTGATGATTCTGTCCCGAGAGTTGCGTTCTGCAAGGTACTTGGTGACGAGCGCATGAAACCACCTTGCTCCGTTTGCCAAACCATCATCTCGTGAAAGAAAACCTTTGTCATCCACCAAGCACTGAAGCTCTGGGCACCGCCCAATGTTAAACGACGAAGGACACAGTCCCATAATGCGTCGACCTTTTCTATGACACACTGTGTACGGTGATTGGGGAACATTAGTGGTAGATTGAGGATGAATGATACCCATTTGTCAGGGAAGTTATAGTCATCACCTGTTGAGGACTGCACAGGGTACTTATGCGCCTGGATGTCATCTTCGGTATCTGGGGTTCCGAAGAAAGGCTGGCAAGGAGCGACACTAGGGTCGCTTACGGGTGTAAGTAGTGCCCGAATGTCGTGCTTCAGAATCTGTTCGGTTATCCGCTCAGCGCATCTCGGAATGTTTGCTTTCGAAATCATTTCCTTAGGGTCAATCAAGGTCTTGAAATCGAACCACATCTGATTCCTGTTGTCGGGATGGCAGAGCCAGGCAGCGGCGGCATTGGCGGACTGGTTCACATCAAGCATGTGTCGAAGAAGACTGCAGAAGATGTTTGCCGGGATTAAACGTGCGAGAGAAACATGTGCGGGCTGGGACTTGAAGGTTTCGGTAATGTGGGGGGTGAGGCGTTGCGAGATCGAGCTGAAAGCATCCAACACTAGCTTAGGCACGACCTGCGTGGTTAGCGGTGCCACGAATGCAATCATTTTCTGGTACATGAGCCAGTCACACTCTTTAATCCACGGAGCAATATCGGGGTGCGTGAGAAGTTTTTGCACCGGGACTGTCAGGGTTCCATGGAAAGCGGAGAAATATCGTAGGAGGTTACGCTCTTTGCAATATCTAAAACTGTCGATGACCGATATGCAATGAGACCGGTATAAGGCCGCAAGAGCTGCAGCCACCTTCAAGTCGGCATTGGGAGGAAGGTACGGATGGATATCGGGGAGCTGGAGAGAATCATTGTCGACACAGTAGGTGTCTGCAGAAGGAAATCGAAGCATGTGGTGAATCATTTTCCCGGCGTGGCTACCGACATTCTCGAGGGTCATTGGCGGCTCCAGGTCGCCACGAGAAGCAGACTGGCAGGCACAGCCTACAGTCGGCAAACTAGCCGACATGCGAGGAGCGAACGAGGCTGTTGGTGATGGAAACACGGCCGTGTCAGCCGGGGGTGGTGGTACTGCGCCAGCACTATTGTCCTTGTCAGATCCCCGATATTGGTCATTATGCTTGTTATGTTTTCCAACATACCCCTTCGATAGCGCATCTTCAGCCCTGTTTTCTGGTGGAACACTGGCATTTGATGGAAGCTGAGAGCCGAAAGACTGAGGTTTTTGTTGCTTCTCCTCTATGACAGTCAAGTCAACATAATGATATTTGGATTCCCCGCGGACACCAAGTCGACGTGTTTGCACGTTGGGGAATATGATGCGCACAAGCTTCCCAAAGGAAGCTGGGTTTAGAACCGAGACACGCTCGGTTCCACACTTCTCAGCGTAGCAGCAGTACACGCGGTCCCGTCGAACAGAGCCGCTACTCTTTCTGCAGTTCTCCCTCAACCTGCAGATACACCGTCAGTACCACATATGTAAACCGAACAATAACAATAGAGCATACCAGATCATGGCAAAGACCTGTTTAACCTTCTCGGCTTTGCCTCCGGCACCTTCGTGTTTCAAAACCTCTGCTGCCATTTGCTTCAGCGAGTAACCTTCGTACTGACGCAACAATTTGCGCAATTCGTTGTCGTTCGCTAATGATGAACTCGATCCCTTTTTCTTCTTTCCGCCACCAGCCTCTGAGTTGTCATTGTCCTCCAACATGTGCTCCGGCACGTGATTTTCAATGCCATTGTCATACAGGGATTGATACTGGGACATGGACACACCAGATAACCCGTGCCCTGCCAATTCCGGCGGCAATGCTTGCTGAGAAATGGCGTGAGTCTGGAGTGCATGGTGTGAAAAATCTTCTGCTCGGGGCATGACGGGATGGTGTGCATCCGGCAAGGTCGGGTCCAACGAAGTACCATTCACGGGATGCGACAGGTTGGGTCCAAAACGCATAATAATATCTTCTGGGTTGTTGCCAAAAACATTGTGACCCGTGGCCTGTTGAGTCGGGAGGAATTGCGCGAATCCGTCGGCAACATTTTGGTCCTGGGTCTGCTGGGAATGGATACTGGCAGTGGAGCCTCTGGATCTAGGACGACGACTATTCCGCGAGATTACATGTTCGGAACGAGCCCTCATGGGATCCGCAGTCCCAGGACGGCTATGCGGTGGTACTATCTGAGTGGACTGGGAGGCAGCACTCGAGGACTGCGAGGCTGCTCGACCTGTTCGGTGGGAACAAAACAGTTAGCGAACACATAGCCATTGGGCAGTGACGACGTGCAAAATGGGGAAAATCAAGCAGGGAACGAATGGCAACAGCTGTACTTACCCATCTCTGGAGGCAACATGAGGCTCTACGACGCAGCTCCCGTGCAGGTGTGGCCGGTGGTTTCGTGGTTGTTGCTGGGTGGATGGCGGTAACCACGGGCGATGGCGTTTCTTGTTTTGGCGCAGCTGCTGCTTCTTCCAACGCCCACCGTCGGTCGGTCGGGGGATCTCACACCGCTCCTGGTGGCTGGGGACAAGAGGGCAGAGAGTTATATGAATAAAGACCCAAAAGAAGAAACGTTATTTGTCGAGAGAAGCCAGCTAAAGAGGGCACATCGCTGCTGGGTGAAGTGTCGTTCGTCGTAGTTCGGTCGAGCGAAGGAATAAACAGAAATCGCCCGTTCCTCAGACAACGAGGCGTTGTTTTGCAGGTGGTCACGTGCGCTGAGTCAGACATGCCACAACAAGCGCTGGAATGGTTGATTTACTAAAGAATCTAGAATACATTGGAATTCTGCAGGGTCAGAGCAGTTTATTTTGGGAGATCTATCTATCCAATTCACTTTGGAGACTGGAGAGAAGCGTATTCGAAGGAGCAAAAGAAAAAAAAAAAAGAAACGACAAAAGGTTATGACAAGAGTGGGATTCGAACCCACGCCTCTTGCGAGAGTGGAATAAAGATGCTACTGCACTTTATCATAGCCAGGTATTCCTGGTCAAGCTTATCGCTTGAGTCCACCGCCTTAGACCGCTCGGCCATCTTGCCAATTGATGTAAGGGTTCAGCATTTAGTGATATATGAGATGGACTTGCTAATTCTCAAACAGTCCGTTTCTTCATGTTCTGCACCCATCAGGACCACCAAGTACTCTGTTCATATCTGTACACACTAAACCACAATGCATCATTAAATTGAGAAATGAAAGCTACAACGAGCTTTACTAGCAGTGGCCTGTGAATTATGGAGATGCTGCAAATTGTCCCGTACCCTGCAAGGGGCGCTTTGTCTATTGGCGCGGCAGATTAGCGGAATTCTAGCGATATCAATGGAGCTTATCAGATACATGGCTTTAAAGGGGAATGAACAGAGTCGAAGAAAGATAAAAAAAAAAAAAAAAAAAAGAATTGCCATGATCAAAGCAAACGAAAACAAACGAATGATGTTCGGGAAACAAAGAAAAAAGAAATGACAAGAGTGGGATTCGAACCCACGCCCCCTGTCGGAGATCAGGAAACTTCCTGTGAAGTTGTGTGCTAAGGTAACCTTAACCTGACGCCTTGGACCGCTCGGCCATCTTGCCTGTTGTTGAAGAATGGCTGCCTCCTTAAGTTCTATTAACCTGGCTGCCTGTATGCAAATGTCGTCATTGTGTGCACACTTTCTACCTCGCTGTCTAACAATTAAATTTTGACTGCATATTAAATATATTCTGTTTCTAAAAGAGATTCTGCTAGCTGGTCTCATTTTCATCCACAAGGCATGTCTAACTTCCCAATCCTCTGCGTCCATATGTATTCTGGGTCAGTTAGCCCGCTCAAATATATATTTCGACTGTACTAAGTACACAGTAAATAACGTCACTCTCATTGGCCCTACAATCCATGCAGCACGATCCCATTGTTCCTGTACATCCGTACGCGTATTCCCATGGACATTGCTCACTCGCTTGCTCCTTTGCTGCTATCCATACATCATACACCACACAAAGTTTTCGGCTTCCTTTGCCGAATCGTCAGTGGAGCGATATCCGACTCGGAACATACCGATACAGATTCGGAGCAATCCGGACCGTCGATAACAATTCTTAGTTGAACCTACGTCCATACGGCACCGCGCAACTTCTTCACTCAGACCACCGTACTGCATAATAAACAATTTCTACAAAGAAAAGTATAGCCTTAGACACCCTAAACATAGAAAAAAGGAAACAGAGAAGTACAGACATGACCAAGTGAGAAAAAGTAAAGTAGACAAATGAGCCCGTCTGGTTGATGGGTATATCCCGGCCCTTCCGTACGCACACAACCACGCATCACTACCGATTTCGGCGCGTCCCCCTCAAAATTGGGGAATCCTTATTCTATTTCAACGAGTCTAGACAAGGTCACGCTTGACAAACTCGGCAAGCAGGGTCTTGCCCAGAGCAGCGGGGCTTCTCTCCACGACAACACCGGCATCCTGCAGAGCGGAAATCTTCGAGTCGGCACCACCCTTACCACCGCTGATGATGGCACCAGCGTGACCCATACGACGGCCCGGGGGAGCGCTGATACCGGCGATGAAGCTAACAGCAGGCTTGTTGTACTTGTTGTTGGCCTTGAAGAACTCGGCGGCGTCCTCCTCGGCGCTACCACCAATCTCACCAATCATGATGATACCCTCGGTTTCGGGGTCCTCAAGGAAGATACGAAGGCAGTCAATGAAGTTGGTACCAGAGAAGGGGTCACCACCGATACCAACGACGAGGGACTGACCAAGACCGGCCTGGGTGGTCTGGTTGACAGCCTCGTAGGTCAGGGTACCGGAACGAGAGACGATACCAACGCGACCACGTTTGTGGATGAAGCCAGGCATGATACCGATCTTGCATTGGCCCTAAAACTCATTCACATCAACACTTTATTCGAACCCATGCGGAGCGTAAAGATGGATCAAACTTACGGGAGCAATGATACCGGGGCAGTTAGGACCGACCAGACGGGTCTTGTTCTGGGTCTTCAAGATGTCCGTAATGCGCACCATGTCTGTAGGGTTCTAGTTAGCTATGCGAAATCGAAAAAGTAACCGAAAGCCATACCGTGCTGAGGGATACCCTCAGTGATACTGTGAGAAGCGAAAAGTTAGCCAATCAAGCTCGTAGAAGCTTCAAAAGTACTATAACCTACCAGACAGCCAGAGGAACCTCAGCCTCAATGGCCTCCTCGATACCCTTAGCGGCAAGCGGGGGGCTAGTGAGGATTAGCCTTGCGATACAACAAACCCATTCCAAGCATGTATATAGGAACCATACGGGACGAAGATAGCAGAAGCAGTGGCGCCAGTCTCCTTCACGGCATCGCTGACGTTGGCAAACACAGGGCGGTCCAAGTGCGTCGAGCCGGCCTTCTTGGGGTTGGTACCACCAACAACCTTGGTACCTAAGGACTATTGTGAGTGTTCCTACTCCATTCAACGGCGCATATCGCCTGTGTCTCGCCGTATAGGAAAGAGAGATTTACCATAGGCAATGGCTTGCTCAGCATGGAAACTGCAAAATGAAGGAAGAGCAACGTCAGCCTCATTGCTCATTTTGATTGCATTGAACCGCACACACCCCACGGCGCTATCACCACCTTGAACGGATACACCACTTACGTTCCCTGCTTTCCGGTGAAACCCTGGAAGATCACCTTAGTGTCGCCGTTAATGCGAAGGTTAGAGACAGTCTCAGAGTAAATTGCGCTGGCACTGGCATATCCTCGGCGCTGCACAGCAGCAACATTCTGGAGGGCCGAAAGGGTGCCACGGCGGAAGGCCTGCATGGTGCTGTAAAAATAGAGAAAAATCGAAGAAAAAGAAGAAACGAAAGAGAGGAGAGTGCAAGTTCTGACGGGGTTTTGTTTATAGCAAAAAGAGAGGGAAAGAGGGAGAGTAGATGTTTAATGACAGCAGAAGAAACGCGGTTTGGGAGAATTCGGGACAAAGCTTTAAGCGGATCCGATTTGTTCTCGGTTGGCAGCCTCGGGGCTTTTCCTTTGAATTTTTCCCTCACTTGGAAGAGACAGACGACTATCGCCAACGCAGGCTGATTTCTATTATCGGGACCTCATCTTTGGATCTCATTTTATTGAACGTATCTAAATCATTTTTCTACGGTCGCATCGCAGTTGCGATCGCGACAATACAACGATGGCGACCATGACTATGACCGTGCCGCCCCCCTCCAACAAGCCCAAGAAGACCGCAAAGCTGCCCCCGGAGAATGAAAGATATATGCGAGCATGCTCTGATATCGCCAATGTGCTTATCCAGGACTATGAGAGCCAGATCGACCCTACCAAGCCCAAGAAGGATATCAATTTGAACAAGCTGCGGGGTCAGATTTCGAGGAAGCACTGCTTGAGCAGCCAACCGCCACTGACGGCCATTATTGCTGCGGTGCCCGAACATTACAAGAAATACATTCTTCCCAAATTGATTGCGAAGCCGATTCGTATGTTTTTGCTGAGACTTGAAGTGATATTGTATGCTGACCAGCGCAGGGACGTCATCTGGTATCGCCGTTGTCGCCGTTATGTGTAAACCCCACCGTTGCCCTCATATTGCCTATACGGGAAACATCTGTGTCTACTGCCCCGGTGGTCCTGATTCCGACTTTGAATATTCGACCCAGTCCTACACCGGATATGAGCCCACGTCGATGCGCGCCATTCGAGCGCGCTACGATCCTTTCGAGCAGGCGAGAGGTCGGGTGGACCAGATTAAGTCCCTTGGTCACAGCGTCGACAAGGTTGAATATATCATCATGGGTGGAACATTTATGTCGCTGCCAGAGGATTATCGGGAGTCATTCATTTCACAGCTTCACAATGCGCTGAGTGGATACCAGACCGATAATGTCGACGAGGCCGTGCAGGCGGCCGAAATGAGCAACGTGAAGTGTGTTGGAATTACAATCGAGACTCGACCCGACTACTGTTTGGACACACATTTGAGCAGCATGCTTCGCTACGGATGCACGCGACTGGAGGTCGGAGTTCAGAGTTTGTATGAGGACGTTGCGCGGGACACCAACCGAGGCCACACGGTTGCCGCTGTGGCCGAAACATTCAAGCTCTCGAAGGATGCAGGATTCAAGGTGGTCAGCCACATGATGCCTGACCTCCCCAACGTTGGCATGGAGCGGGATCTGTACCAGTTCCACGAATACTTCGAGAACCCTGCTTTCCGTACGGACGGTCTGAAGATCTATCCCACCCTGGTCATCCGTGGTACAGGTCTATACGAGCTCTGGAGGACGGGTCGCTACAAGAACTACACCCCGAATGCACTAGTTGACCTAGTAGCCCGAATCCTCGCCCTGGTGCCCCCATGGACCCGTATCTACCGTGTGCAGCGTGATATTCCCATGCCCCTGGTCACCTCCGGTGTGGAGAACGGCAACCTGCGCGAACTCGCGCTTGCTCGCATGAAAGATTTCGGAACCTCCTGCCGCGACGTCCGCACTCGTGAAGTTGGCATCAACGAAGTCAAGAACAAGATCCGCCCATCGCAGGTCGAGCTCGTCCGCCGCGACTACACTGCCAACGGCGGCTGGGAGACGTTCCTCGCCTACGAAGATCCCAAGCAGGATATCCTGATTGGTCTGCTCCGACTGCGCAAGTGCAGCGCTACGCATACCTTCCGTCCCGAATTTACGGGTCAGCAGACCAGTATCGTGCGAGAACTGCACGTTTACGGTACCGCTGTCCCCGTGCACGGCCGTGACTCGCGCAAGTTCCAGCACCGCGGATTCGGTACCCTTCTGATGGAGGAGGCGGAGCGCATCGCCCGCGAGGAACACGGAAGTCGCAAGATCAGTGTTATCTCCGGTGTTGGTGTGCGTAGCTACTATGGTCGTCTCGGATATACGCTTGATGGTCCTTACATGTCCAAGATGTTGGACCCTATTGAGGACGAGGAGTAATCCTCCTTTCCTTATGACTATGCTTGACGATAAAAGTTTCTTTCTTCGTTTCTCTTTGGCGTTGGGATAACCCTTGACTTGGGAGGCATTTCTGCATCTGTGGCGTTCACAGCGTTGTCATGAACAGGTATATAACTTTATGCGAGTTTGATGAAATGGTCTTGAAGATAAAAAGTTAAATGATAGATGATCTATATTCTTAATGAAAAAGCAGTTGTGACGCAGTAAAGCATATACAATATTGTATATGTACAGAAACGACAATGTCTTAGTCTAAAGCAAAGTAAGAAACACCGGAAGAAAACAACCTTAGAATAAACACCATGTAGCAAGATAAACCACAGAAACCCAGCCTTTCTCCATTACCATGCACCGTATCTCAGCAGTTGAAAGTTGTCTTGTATATAAGGGTAGGCTGGCGATTTCCGCAACCATGTTACGGGCTAAGCCCGTAGTGCTAATGACTAGCTATCTCACAAAAGATTTCGTTGAAGAACAGGAGAACGGATGTCCGATCGGACAGCTTTATATACAAATGTACGCCGTGCGGGGTAGGTAGTCTGGTAACCCCTCCGATCATCTCTCCGAATAACATATCATTTATTCTACAGGCGCAGCCTGTGACAACACCCCCTCCTAAGAATCATCCCCATCCCTCACAGGGCTCTGGCTTCCGTGGCGTTGCTCCCATTCATCCAGTGCGGCGGTATTCTCCATGTTGTGCGCAGCAGTCCATTCAGGATGTAGATAACCGGTCCATTTCACTAGGTATTGTCGCTGAAATCCCCGTCCACGGCGGATCTGTCGGTAGTCCAGTATACGCTCCACCTGGTATTCTTCCTCGCCGTCAACAAGCACAGCTGGGGGCTGATAGTCGTCATTGCGCTGACTGGGAAAGGGGTTGTTTGCTGCTGGCCGGAGGAGGTCAACATGGAAGACAGGGTGGATACCCTCTGGTGTGTTCAGTCGGTAGGCATATGGGCTAATCTGTGCTAGGACAGTATATTTGGCCTGGCGCACATCAAGCTTCTTGCTGGGACGGCTTGTTCGGATATTATGCAGGGCGAGCCAAACTTTATCACCAGGCTTGTAGTGTGGTGCAAGGTTTCGGTAACGGTTGGCATATTGTTCCTGTCGTTCCTGGGCTGCAGCTAACTCACTTTGAGCGACCTCCAATGCATTCTTGAGTTTGTCAGCTATTCGTGCACCTGCAGACCCACTGGATGATTGTTGGAGTTCTTCAGTGACTGGTTCAACTAGTTGAAGTGTCTCCAGGTGGAACCCATGGTCAAGGAAAAAGGGGCTGAACCCAGTAGAAGCTGCAGTCTGGTTGGCAATTGCAAGCTGCGCCATAGGTAGGATTTCTGACCAGTTGTCCTGTGCAAAGTTGCAAAAGTTATGGAGATAGCTCTCAACAACTGCATTCATGCGTTCTGTTTGCCCATCAGTTTGGGGGTGGTAGGCAGTGGATAGGCGTTGATTGATCTTGAGGAGGCTACACATGCGTTCCCAGAGTTCACCCACAAACTGTGAGCCGCGATCAGAGGTGATAGCAGCTGGGAGGCCATGGTATGCCACAACATGCTGCAGGAACTTTGGTACAATGTAGTCACTTCCTGTCCTTGCACAAGGGATTAGGATAGTCCCTTTTGTGAGGCGGTCTACTATCACCAGGATAGCACTGTAACCATTTGACTCTGGCAGTCCTTCTATAAAATCCATGGAGAGTTCACGCCATTTGCGATCTGGGATAGGTAAGGGTTTCAGCAGTCCTTGTCGTCGATCTCGCCATATGTTGGTAGCTCCACATTGGTCACAATTCTTGACAAAACGTTTCACATCTGCACTCATATTGGGCCAGAAAAGTTGTCGAGCAAGTAGACTATATAGTGCATTGCTACCTGGATGCCCAGACAGTGGGGAGTCATGGGCTTCTTGCATTAATCTTGTTCGTAAAGGTTCATTATTGGGAACCCATCGTCGTTTGCGAAAGAGGATCCGACCATCAGAGTCTAATTCACATTCGCCAATTGAGACCCGGATTCCCAATTCAGGAGGGAAATGAGGTAATCCTGCACGGATGGCATCACAAAGTATGGGCATAGTGGTATCCTCAGCTTCTGCATGGCTCCATTGCTGTTCAAGATCTGAGGTGGTGTTTTCATTTTCTGTAGTTCCATTACTAGTATGGATTGGTAGGATTTGAATGGACTTGTCGACCTGTACAGCTGACACACAGCATATGGTGCATTCACTGGTCTCAACAAATGCATTAGGGTCCAAGAGGCGCTTCTCTCGCATCTGCAGTCGTTCATCACCTGGGTCGTTGGGCATGTCTTGATCTCGGCGAGATAGGGCGTCAGGAGTAAGGGCAAGTTTCCCAGGTCGGTACTGGAGGTAGAAGTCATAGCGGCTCAATATATCTGCCCAGCGCATCTGTCGTTCATTAAGGCGTCGCAGTTTCATAAAATAGCGGAGATTCTTATGATCAGTGATAATGATGAACTTGGGTGTGCTAATGAGCTCTGATTCCCATTCCTTCAAACAATTGATGATTGCTAGCAACTCCTTGTCATGGATCTCATAGTTGCATTCTGCAGGTGAGTTCTTTTTTTGAGAAGAAGGCACATGGGCGCAGTACCCCATTGTCATCATATTGGGACAATACACCACCAGTAGCCCAGCCAGAGGAGTCAGCCTCTACCACTGTAGCGCGGTCTGGATCAAATTGCATTAAGATAGGTGCAGTGGTAAACATCTCCTTGAGCTGGTTGAAAGCCTTGTCAGCATCTGAATTCCATGTGAATTTTGCTTCCTTCTTGGTGAGTGCAGTGAGTGGTGCTGTGATATTTACAAAGTTTCGTATGAACCGTCGATAAAAATTGGCGAACCCTAGGAAGGAACGCACCCCCCGTACACTAGTTGGGGCTGTCCAATCCTTGATAGCTGATAATTTGGCAGGGTCCATGCGGATGCCTTTGCCTGCCTCAATAATAAAGCCCAGGTACTTGGTGGATTGTACTTCAAATTCGCACTTGTCAATATCAAGCTGAAGACCAGCATCCTTGAGCCGTTGCAGGACTTTGGAGACTTTTTCACAGTGGTCCTGAAGGGATCCAGAGGAGAAAACTAGGATGTCATCTAGGTATGCAGACACAAATTCATCAAGGAATTCCTGTAGAGTCCAGTTCACATAGCGTTGGAAGGTGCTCGGTGCATTGGCGAGGCCAAAAGGTGTGACTAGCCATTCAAAAAGGCCAAAACGTGTGCGGAATGCAGTTAACCATTCATATCCCTTCACAATGCGGATCTTATGGAAGGCGGCAATAACATCCAGCTTGGTAAACCATCTAGCTTTTCCAATACGCTCCAGAGTCTCATTAATCAGGGGCAGTGGATATCGGTCCTTCTTGGAGATTGCATTAAGGGCACGATAGTCACAACAAAATCGCAAGCCACCCCCAGGTTTCTTGACAAATAGGACTGGTGCAGCTGCAGGGGAATCACTAACACGTATGAACTGCTTGTCCAAGAGTTCCCGCAGGGTTTTCCGCAGTACAAGGAGCTCTCCCCGGGACATGTTGTATAGTGGACCCCAGGGGGGTTCAGGTGTGTTTCCCTTCTCATCCTTCCCTACTAACTCAATTTTGTGATCCACCTGTGGTCCACGGTGTGGGGGCAAGGTGTCTGCCTTCTTCTGTTCAAACACTTCTAACCAGGCATGATACTGCTTGGGTAGCTTTTCTCTAGGGTCAGAGTGATGTTTAACCTCTAGGGCCTTCTCAATATCCCGCATGCTGGCAGTAAATATCTGTACACTATGGTTTTTCTTGCGGCGATCCATCCAGACCCTGAATGATTGAGCGCTGACCTGATGGATCTCCATGTCTGGTTCATGCTGCAGCGAGGGGACATGATCACCATTGGCCAGACATAGAGCAGGTACACCCAGGGGGCTGTTCGCAATAATGGACACTCCTTGGTGGTAAAGCCAAGGTAGGCCAAGAATGAGGTCTTCACCATCAATGCGGGGAACAATGTATGCATACATTTCCTGTTGTTTATTCCCACCAACGTCCATAGAAAAATAGGCGACTTCTGTGATTAGACCATCTCGTGGACCATCAAATCCTCGCATGCTCCGGGGGGAGATGGATATGCGCTGTAATCGGTGACGTAAGGCGTAGCGTTCAGATATGATACCATATGTTGTACAACCAGAATCTGCTAATGTTTTGCAATTGCTCTTTCCATTGACTAAGGAGCTGACTAGCAGTGGGGGACCATTGAAGTGAACATTTTGATTGAAGGTACACCAATATCTCTGTAACCGATCTAGCTCTGACTCCTGTGGGCGACTTTGCACAGGAGTTAGGCTTTTCCCGAAGGTACATCAGGCACTGGTGTGGCTTGGGTGTCATCCAGGACAGCATCTGTGACATCCTCTGCGGTGAATTCAGCAACCCTCGCTGTAGGACGTTGTGCAGGGAGAAAAGGGCACTGGCTAATCTGATGACCAGCAGAGCCGCATCAGAAACAGCATCTCTCCTGCTTCCGGCGCTCAATCTCTTTACCACTGACCCATCGAGCCCGCTTGCGTTGGGGGTTTCGGGCATGAGAAATGGTGGGCTCCCAGTCCATGGGGTCTCCTTGGGTAGGAGTAGCTGTGGGGGAGGTTGCTGGAGGAGGAAACATGGGTGTAGTTGTCCGTCGATTAGGGGGACGTCGGTGTTCTGCAGAGCGCTGTTGGTATTTCTGATGCCTATCATAGATACCCTGGAGTTGAACACAGTATTCGCTAAATGTTTTGCAGGTAGGCGCGTTAACAAGTCGATTGAATATATCGTCATTGAGGGTGTTTTCCAACCAAAAAATCTTCATATTGTCAGGCTGGTTCTGTTGGCCAGCCTCCATCAGATAACGGTCAAAGGTTGCAAGCAGTTCATTGATGGTTTTGTTGCCTTGTTTCAATGTGCTAAGGTTGTACATAGCCTTCCTCTGGAGCTCCTTATCCATATAGTTGAAATCAAGATGTTCGAAGAGTTTGGTCACTGTATCGTCGTTTACCATAGTGGGCGAATCAGCGTTGGCAATCATCCATGGAAGAATATGGCTAGCTGCATTGCCAGACAATCGTCCATAGGCATACCAGAGGCATTCATAAGGACCTCCCAGGGCCTTCCTGTCGACATGGAGCTTCGCTTTCAGGAGATGTTTGAAATTCTGATAGGAAGCAATATCTCCCTTAAACACCTCAGGATCTGGTAAGATTTGTCGGGGGCGCTGGTGCACACTATTGTTATCATTGCTTTGGCTCATAGTGCTTGGGGTCTCCTGTGAGTCTGTAGTTTCCGGTTCAGCACTCAGTGTGGATTCTTCGTGATCGCTAATGGTAGGGGCTTCATATGTGGGCATGAGTTCTTGTCGTCGTGGTTCTCGTCGTGGTTCTCGTCGTGGTTCTCGTCGTGGTTCTCGTCGTGGTTCTCGTCGTGGTTCTCGTCGTGGTTCTCGTCGTGGTTCTCGTCGTGGTTCTCGTCGTGGTTCTCGTCGTGGTTCTTGTCGTGGTTCTCGTCGTGGTTCTCGTCGTCGTGCGTGATTATACTATTTTCAGTCGATCCCTCTATCGCACGATTGGGCCGCCGATAGGAAAGAAAAGGAACGAAATCTAATGTTACGGGCTAAGCCCGTAGTGCTAATGACTAGCTATCTCACAAAAGATTTCGTTGAAGAACAGGAGAACGGATGTCCGATCGGACAGCTTTATATACAAATGTACGCCGTGCGGGGTAGGTAGTCTGGTAACCCCTCCGATCATCTCTCCGAATAACATATCATTTATTCTACAGGCGCAGCCTGTGACAAACCAGCACAGTTTATGAGATCGAGTGCGTCATCCAAACCGAGATTCCCAGGCATAGTGATAGAACCAGACAAATAAAACAAAGGAAAATAAACAGAGGCTTTCATCAAAAATTGTAGAATCAAAATCAATCGGCAAGCTTCTAACTCAGCGATATGGCACCACCCCTGCTAGCTCGGATATGGAGGTAGGCCTGGAAAGCACAGAAGACGAAGAATGCCTATTCCAAAAAAGACAATTAGTTAGCCACTGGTATATACATATGCAAGAGTATTCGACACTGGGTAGACGTACGGCGTATACAATCACGGCGGTAAAAATCGAGGCAGCAACGGCAGGGCCATTCTCCGGGTCGCCTTCAGAGCCGGTGTAACCGGGGTGATCGTGCTGAACAGAGAGAATATCCGTTAGTTTCTACAGACGCAGGATGATAGGTTCGCATATCGTAGCCAGGAGCACGGATGGATAGACAGAGGACGCTGGACGAACCTGGTATAACGTTCCGAGGACGGAGAGGATGATGACGGCAAAGAACGAGATGACAACGCTGTACCACGAGAGAAACCAAGTCAGCGATCATAAACATAAAGACCTTGCGACAAAGTAATATATCGTACCATGACCATGCGTTTAAAGCAGACACGATGGGCTTCATCTTGAGGTTTGGCAAACGTTCGATGCGATAAGACGGAGTTCAGGAACCAATCGAATTCGTGGTGCTGACGCGGATGGAGTTGGATGAGTCTTCGAGAGACTTGGAGGATGTCTGTCGCTTCCTTGATCCCAGTATAGCAGGAAAAGTGCACAGGGTTGACGGTTTGGAGGTGCGATTGATGTTCTTGGGAGGCGAGTTTCGGAATGTTCGATGGCGGCGAAGCGCCTAACCGTTCTGGGCGGTGACAGAGGTATTGATATCATGCACGACGAATGCAACTTCCCACGTAGCAAACACGGCTATGTCGCTTGTTTTCTCTGTGTTCTCTATTCAATTCTATTAATTTTGTTCTATATCTTTGGACTTTTATGCAATTGCCTCATGCCAGACATCCGTATATACACACGTCCTCAGTGCGCCTTATTCCATTCTATACACTCATCAAAGGTAACACCAGACCCTCCAAAAATATCCAAAGCGCTACCAATGGTCAGATCGACCTTTCCTTGGCTGCTGACATGGACCTTCTCAAGGTCCTGGAGATGCCGCGCACCTCCCGCGTATGTAACAGGAATTGTACACCATTTAGCCAACTTGGCGACCAGATCTTCGTCAACACCCTGCTGCAAGCCTTCCACGTCTGCCGCGTGGATAAGGAACTCGGAGCAGTACGGTTCCAGGAATGAGATAGATTCTTCTCCAGCATTAGCGTGCCATACAATTTGGACGCAAGGTATTCAATGAACCAGAGTAGACATACCTTGGTTAATTTCCATCTCTGTAATTGTCTGCCAGCGGTTCATAGCCACGAACCAAGTATCATCCTTTCTGCGGCAGCTCAGATCCAAGACCAGCTTTGACCTGTCGCCTCCAAGAGCAGCGAGAACGCGCTCTAGCCGCTCTTGAGAGAACTTGCCCTCCGGGAATAGAAACGATGTGATAATGACCTGTATGGCACAATTAGCATGCGATCTCGAGCCAAACGAGTTCGGATATACCCACCTTCTCAGCACCCTGGTCAATCCAATACTGCGCATTCTCATCCGTGATACCCCCAGCAACCTGCAATCCTCCCGGCCATGTACTCAGTGCCTCCTTAGCTGCATCGTCATTTCCCGGGCCAAGCTTCACAACGTGCCCTCCACGTAGATCATGCTTCTGGTACAAGCCTGCATAGTGGTCGGCGGGGAGCTTGGATACATAGTTGGTCTTCAGGTCCGAGGAGACGTCACTCAGCGTTCCTCCCACAATCTGCTTGACCTGACCCGAGTGAAGGTCAATGCAAGGCCTGAATTTAGTCATTTTTTTCTGTCTTAATGCTTGCCAATGGGGTGTCTTGCGCTGTGCGAATCGAGGGGTCGGACCAGAGGACTTATCTTATCGCACGTGACTGAGCGGTGTCCGAAGAAAAAACCTCCGTCGGCTTTGACGAATTTCGCGATCAATAAAGAACGAAACGCCACAATTCAAAATGATCGGAAAAAGGAAGAGAGACACGTCCGTCGTGTCGCGATCTACGACGAAAGAAGAGCAGGAGCAAGATACATCAGTTCCTACGACGCCTACCGAGGTCTCCCATGACCTGTTTCGCAAATTCTTCGAATCGCAGTTCGAGCCGTTAGATATCGGGCCTAGAGTGTCGCGGAAAGAAGAAACAAAGGAAGAAGAGGGTGATGATGACGACGAGGAGGAATCCGAAGCCGGATCTGACTGGGATGGTCTTTCAGGAGAGGATTATGGTGACAAAGTGGAGGTGATCGAACACCAAGATTCGTCCGTCAAGACGAGCGGTCCGCTGGACAAGAAAGCCTGCAAGGCTTTTATGGTATGCCCTATACACTATGGATACAGAGGAACTCGTTGTTAAAAGGTGTACAGAACGCAAAGCCACCATCATTCGACGTCGACACAACCAAATCGGAAACCAAACCTACCAAGGACTCTGGCGAAGACGAAGAGGACAAAGTTACAGACGCAACGAACCTGAAAAATGACCTTGCCCTGCAGCGACTGCTTAAGGAATCCCACCTGTTAGACTCCGCGTCCGACCTGGCGCCCACCGGCAAGAACCGACATAAGGCTCTTGATATGAGAATGCAATCGCTTGGAGCCAAAGCGTCACTCTACGACCAGAAGATGCCGTCGGCACACCGAAGGGGGATTAAGACTAAGGCTGCGACCAAGGAGGACAAGCGGCGACGAGAAGCGAAGGAGAACGGAATCATTCTCGAGAAGCCTGCTCCTAAGAAACAAACCAGCAATAAGCGGAGGGAGCGTGGTGTTGGAGGACCGTCTGTTGGGAAATTTACGGGGGGAACCCTGAACTTGAGCCAACGAGACATCAATTCCATTACACGACGGTCCAAGGGATCCAAGGGCTCTAAGGGATCCAAGGGCCGCCGTTGAGGCAGAAATTTGAAGGCATGATACCCATTGAATAACCATCTAGCCCAGCGCCAGCCAGCCAGCCGATAACAGTGGGCACCAGCAACCGGCACAACGGCTTTGGTGGTAAGGCGCAATTTGTCGGATAATACCATGTATAATTACCATCATACTGCCATCGGGTGGCAGGTCTGCACCTTTTCCTTCACCGGGCACACACACTGGTTCACCACGGACCATGACGAAGAAACGAACACGAATGTAAACAGCACTACCAACATCAAAACAAAAACATCGATGTAACTCTACAAAAAGGGGGCAAGTACTTTGGTCACTTCTCTCACCACCCCGATAGCGGCACCGGAACTCGATCCGTGCTATTCCAAATCCAACAGAGTATATCCCTCATTCTAAGACTTTAGATCAACTCCTGATCGTTCAGACTTGCGTTCAGGCAAAGTTAATTAATTTCCCAGTTTCAGATACTCTCCGGGGGATTCTGAGTGCATTTTTCGTTGTTTTCTCGAAGCTCGGGCCTATATGCACGAGAGGGTTTGAACGGGATTGCGCTGTTCCATACAGGGCAAAATCCCCGACTGACTTTGGCAACTTTTTGTCCTGTGACAACATTTTCGGATTTTCTATTGAATAAAGTTTGACGGTCTGCATTTACTGAACTGCCTGCTTGTTTGGTTTGTTTATGTGCATTTTTCAAGCACAGAAAGTAGTATGCGCAAACTACTCTGTATGTTTATACTCACAGACAACTTCTCAAACTTGACATGTCAACTGTCACCGGATCTCGCACGAAAGCCGAGTCAAAATCATTGCTCGCGGACCAGTATGAGGCAGTAGTGTACCATTGACTCGTCTGTCATCGTAAGAATTCCCAATATTAGTCCCGGGCCAACTTCGGGCTCAAACATGGCATGCCTCGAACTCGCCTCAACCGATGTTGAATACCAAAATGTTAGCTCTTACGTTTAATAAACTACTTCTGGATTAGTGGATACCGTTGAAAGCCTCCGATTGCACATCCAGTTCTTCAGCTTCAGCCTCTTTTTGGTATTATTAGCAGTGGACATGCTCCATATTCCTGCACCATGGCGTGCATAATATTCCGGAGCCCTCAGTAATAGTACTACTAGATAGTCTACCGGTATTATTAGAAGATGCTACGTTTCAGATCTCTCAAAACCGCCTCGCAATGGCCAGGTCTTAGATTTCGAATCCGAAACGGCTCCATAGCACAGAACAGAGAACCCTCCACGTTTACACCCATGCTCGTGACTACACCCTGACCATTACCATTACCAAGACCAAGTATCAATGCATGAATCCGTCCGCTCCTCCGCCTTCCGCCGTCCGCCCGTCTCACTGATCAATTCGTGATCCGCCGTGGCCAAAACGAGTCAAGCAGCGGGACCATAGCCCAGGCTGGATCTATACAGTCTGCTCTGCACAGACAAGCACAGACGGCCGACTTACTCGGAGTACAGCGGGAAAGGTAGTGGGAATGTGTATCAATATTCCGCACGTACTACTATTGCAGTATCCAGCTGAGCTTTGTTCAGGTCAGCCGGTTCTGTCCGGCCCGGTGTGTGTCCCTGGGGGTTGGTGGACAATGCGTATGTCGTTTACTTGTATGGAGATGGATACGAGTATGTCAGTATGCTGGGCGTGCACATGCATGCTGTATATCAGAGTATGGACATGACTCGTTATGAGGAGAGATGGATTCGTGGGCTTGGCTGTTCTATCTACGATGAGTGTAGTGCACTTCGCCTGTGTATAGAGCGGTATACTGTATAATTCAACAAGTTAATGAGTTCTCAAGATTGACCCGATCTCAATTTCGAGATTCAGTTGGTCAGGGTTTGGCTGTACTCTAGACAGGAGAATTACTATCAAACCCTACAGGGTAGCTAGAAAATTCCCTGCCATGAAACCATGACCAAAGTGCTCGGAATTCCCAGAGCTTCCGGACTAGTGCATGATCCATCTCTTACCACTCCAAATGAGAGAAAAAAATCCCCGCACGTTCTGATCAAACTCCAATCCGACGAGAAAGGTAGAGCACAAATTACTCTACAGCCATGAATAGATAGATAGAGAATGTGGACATGTAGATCCGTTTTAGAATAAAAGAGTAGACTACTGTCGCACCATCCAACACGCTAAATCCCTCGACAGGGCACGCTACTGCACTCCTCTCTATCGAGAGCAGCACTGTCTGCTGATCTGGAACCATGGACTTTTCTAGAGGGTTTCAGGATGGGATGATCAAACAACGTGCCTGTGCGTTTTGAGTTAGACTGCTCGAGTCAGTCGACAGATACCATACTCTGTAGAGAGAACCGTAAATTACCATCTGGTGAGGGTTAATATCTGGTTCGTATAATATCGGGTATAGTACCATAAAAGTGCGCTAACCGGATTGAGAATTTATTACGACCAGAACAGCGTAGGGCAAAGTTTATTCAAATATTCCGAATGCTGGAAGAATAAGAATAGAGTTTTCATGATTCAGTGCCGAGTTGATCTGTTTTTTTGGGCCCCTTTTTGTCTTATGGTATCCTGTAGAGTACTGAGTGGTGAGGTGGTGAGGTGGTGAGGTTGTATGAGTGTTGACAATGCGTGCTGTACCATCTTGCGACAAAGCCAGTATGCAGCCAAATTTTCTGCAAGCATGACATTGACATTGGCATCCGTACCAAGGCCAGCAGTTCCTAACACCCTCGACCAAGAATACCCCTGTACTCTGTACCTAGTGTGGCCTCCTGCAGAACGGCCAAGCCGGACAAGAAACCAGATTGGTGCTCGACCAACAGGGCTCGTATTCCAGAAGTTCTAACTCTTGGACTAGAAGCCCATAGGCTCCGGAAGTTGCAATCGCTGTCGCTATGATCACCACCCAGGGGTGAGTACGGAGTAAGGATCTCGAAAACGACCGATTGCTATCCTCGAGTTGCTAATTCTCCGCGTAGATCGTAACCTCGATGATCCTCAAATCTTTCCGAGTGATCACGGGGGATGTGAGGATTGGCCTGGCTCTTGAGATTAGCAGACACGAATCCAAGATCGACACGAGGAAAGGGAGAAGGATGATGCTAGTACTGGTCAGCCTTGCTGCATGCGGAAGCTAACATTGCAAAAAGCATGGAAAAAGCATGATGATGATGACCGGGGTGCTGGGCGGCCGCTGATCATGAAATCCTTCGCACTCGGGTGTCGAAAGGAGGATATTGAGATGGACAATGGAAGCTTCGACGGCTTGATGAGTCGATTTGGATGTGCAGGGTTAGCAGGTGAGTTTTGTACTCTGTTCTCTGTACAACACAACAGGTATCTATAGATAATCGCCACTGATCACTCTTCGGCCGAATAGGTGGACCCGTTAATATCGAGCAATCTGTGCTACGTACTCTGTAAGTGTACAGAAAACCTTGAAGAATTGTCATCCCATCAAGGTCTAAATTAATTGACTTTGTATTCAAAGTCTACTAACTACATAATCTGAAGTAGAACATACTTTCGGAGAGGTGTCGCATCCAAGGTTGAGCCACACAAGTTAAGCTTCAACCGTTTTTCATCAACGGCTGTGCAGATCAGCGTACGGAACATAGAAGAGACGTTGATATAACAGTTACTGACACTTGATCAATCAATTGTATGAATTGATATATTCTTTTATCCGGTTTATCTTAATAGCACGAGGACGTACAAGACAGGCAGGGGTATTCAATACGAAATACGAGATTGACCGGAATGCGGCGCAATGCTGATCGTCATATCACAGTCATGCCAGAAGCAAACGGCTGATGTTTGTTGACCAATGGCTGGAGGTTAGATTCTCAAAATTGAGCCGACCTACTCATACTTGTAGTTACTCGTACAAACATTCTGCACCTGTATAGATGCCAAGATCTGTACCTGACAGATCAGATGCAATGCACAAATGATGTGTATATTGGCTGATGCGCTCTGTAAGGAGGTTGGATACAGTATGTACGGGGTTTATTCAATAGTGAACGATCAACGGTCAACGGTCAGCCACCTGTACAGGTTGTGATTAATTATCCCACGTAGTGACTTTCCCGTTGTGGTTAAATCCATACAGCATAAACAGAACATCCCATTGGTCGATGTAAGCGCCCTCCACTCACTCTGGAATCTGAAACACGGGGCGGATGCTTCACAATGGGCTTGGCATGGGTAGCAGATTGTCCTTCCGGCCCCGACGTCCTACTCAGCACGCTGCTAATACTCCATCTCCGTACTCTGTAGTATCCGGATGAGGAGAAGATGAAGCGCTGAGGTCAATCTGCAGATTTGATTACTGTGACCCCTACGCCAGCAAGGATACCGATTATTGCGAGATGCATACTCCGTAGCTTCCCATCTCCTTTATGCACGTCCCGAGAGCAAGTGCACTCCGGATACTCTCGTATTGATTCGATAACCGGATCTGGCGGTATATCCGAAGGCCGGAAGAAATCAGGGAGGCTAGCCCAGTGAACGGTCCAAGTGATGTCGATCCACAGTGTACCTACAAGTGACCGTACTCCGTAGTGTTCTAGAGTGCTTGTACATAATAGATTGGGACCCGTGTGGCAATTGCAAGTATGGATGGATACAATATGATGTATGATTTTTCAGCAGAAATGGATAATAAAACGCCAAATTAAGGTATCAACGGCTATCCAATGGGTTGTATGGGTGATTCCCATGGATGGAGTGTTTCTATGTTGGGTTCTGGATTTCTACCGGTGGAGAGACACCATTCCCTTTCTGGGTTGCGTGGGACTGACTCCCGATGGGGCAATCGTTTTTCTGATCCGGATCCACCGATTACCGTACCGTACTGTATCAGATGGAGTAAATTACCAGATTCTCATAGTGGTTCCTGGAGTGTGCCTGTATCGGTAATACCACGGGTCCCTGGCGCCTCCAGCCAACCAGTTATTGTTGTTATTATAGCTCCATAATAAATGGTAATATTATTGTACTATTTTCTCTCTCCCCCTCGATTGACCTCAATTTCGCTAACAGCCCGATTGACGTCGTCCGGTGGTATCTTAAACTGTTCTCTATTCTTCACCTTCTCGACTGTCAAGGAAAATCGCATTTTTTTTTTTTTTTTTTTTTTTTACTTTATTTCATTTTCCCCTCCCTTTTTTCCATTTTTTCCCTTCTTATCCACCCTCTTCTCCCTCTATTCTTTTTCCCTCTCCCTCACTCTCACTCTATCCTCCACCACCCACTTACAGGTGCTCCCTTTCTTTCGTTTCATTTTCGCCGTGCGAGAATTACGCCTCCCCTCCCCCCCCTACTATCACTTTATTGTTCTATATTATTTATCTATTATTATTGCCTTCTTCTTTTTTACATTAAAAAAATTAAAAAATTACATCCAAAAATAGAGAGACTTGCATACAGGCAGGGCCCTTTTCAATTCTCTCTCTTTTTACGCGCGCTCGTTATTCTCCATCGCTGGGACGAGCCACTCCTCTATCCTCCAGTCAGCTCAGCTCAGCAGCTCAGAGCACCTGCTAAAAATCTTGCTTGAAAGAGGCTGGTTCCTCTGTTCATATCACCTTCATCATCCTTCATCTTTACTGTTGTCGTCAAGTGCTTCGATAGCATCTGCGCGCTTTTATCACATCGCTCGCTTGCCGCTTGTTTGGGCGCTGTCTATATATCGGTGGTTGCTTTTTTTCACTTCTGTCGCGCGCGCTCTTCTAGTCAAGACGCTAGCGATCAATTCTTCTTTTTACGTCTGTGGCTGAGTCGATTGACGGTTTTCTTTGACTGTATGTCCTTCTCTTTCATTCTCTCCCTTCCGTGTCAGAACATATGAAATAACACAGCGCTGTGTTTATATCCGGACACAAACAGCTTGCATCAGGCAAATTAACAGAATCACCACACAGGTCGCTACCTTTCGTACCACCATGTATCCCCATCATGGTCCCCCGATGCCTCCTCCGCAGAAGCCGGAGACTTTCATGCTGTCCAGCGAGGCGCAGCAGAGTCTGCCTCACGATGCGCAAGTCGCTCTGCAGCAAGTCGATAACCGTACGATCTCGTTGAAAAATCCCGCTTGTCCGGACAACCAGCTTACTATTCAACAGTGAAATACTTCCTTCTGTCGGCTCCTGTGGACTGGCAACCCGATCAATTCGTTCGACGCTTCTTGCTGCCCACGGGCGAACACATTTCCTGCGTGCTTTGGTTAGTGTTGAACGAGACGATACAACGAACAATCACAAGAATGGTGGCACTGGAGGACCCGGCGCTAACATATGACAGGAGCAACCTCTTCCACATCTCAGGAACTGATATCGTCAGATGTCTGGCGTTCCGTTTCACAGCATTTGGCCGCCCCGTCAAGAACTCGAAAAAGTTCGAAGAAGGCATCTTTTCCGACTTGCGAAACCTCAAGGCCGGTACCGATGCTACGCTTGAAGAGCCCAAGAGCCCCTTCCTCGACTTCCTCTACAAGAACAACTGTATCCGCACCCAGAAGAAGCAAAAGGTCTTCTACTGGTATAGCGTCCCGCACGATCGTCTCTTCCTCGATGCCCTTGAACGGGACTTGAAGAGGGAGAAGATGGGACAGGAGGCCACCACCGTTGCCGTCAGCGAGCCCGCCTTGTCTTTCGAGTTCGATTCGTCCCAGTCGCTCTATGAGCAGCTCACCAAGGCTCAGCAAGCAAATACTTCTTCGTTTGCTGCACACGCAAGTACGACATTTGGCCAGCCCACCTCCCCAATCGTGCGGTCCGTTGACGCTATGCCTCCTCCTCAGATGGCTCCCCAGATGGCTCCCCCGGCGCTGCCTTTCCTACCGGACGATTCGGCCAACACGGCGATCTACAATGCGATCCCCTTGCCCCCTACGCTAGCCCAGAATTTCATCAAGCGTGAGCAGGATTTCACTCCCATCCAGTACGACCGCAACGGGATGCCCATCGCCCGCATGCACCAGCGTCACGCCTCCATGCCGACCTTTGTCGAGTACTCGCCGGCCCCCTCCTTCGTTTCCTCCCATTTTGAAGACTACAGCAACCGCGGCCTGTCGTTTGAGCCCGTGACTCCCCCGCAGCATCATGTGCCCTTGGGTCCCGAGCCCGCGTACATCGCCAATGAAGACACGGGCCTCTACACGGCCATCCCGGACATTTCGTCCGCCCCGTCTTTCAACCCCTTGATGCAACTGCCCCCCTCAAACCTGGCCAGCGCCCATTTCCCGGCCCCACCGCGGACGTTCCCCTACTCGGTCATTGAGGGTTCTCCCACCTATAAGCAGCGGAGACGCCGCTCTTCGGTCACCCCGGGAGCCGCCAACGCTGCCATGACCACCCCCCAAACCACAGCCGCTCCCGCCCAGACAATGGCGTACGCAGCACACAAACCCAGTGACCTGCGGAGATCCATGTCGAGCTCGGTGGCTCCCGCTGTGACCGAGGGCGGCAATGAATCGCGAACCCAGCGCGCCACGGCGAGCTACCCAGCGGTTCTTCCGCAGAAGGACTTGTTACAGGAAATTTCCCGTCATGGTACCCCGCTCTCCAACCTTGAGGAAACCACCAGCCAGAATGCTCTGTCCCTGAACAACGTCCGGGATGACCTGGCGGCTTTCCCGACCGATGAGACGGTTGATGCCGCTGTGCAGAACAGTGCAACCAATAAGGCCGAGCGATATGTTCCGGGCCCGGTCCGCCGTGCCCGAAGCGCTACCATGATGGAGCTGGGGCCCTATCCGCAAAAATCCCACTCGTGTCCAATCCCATCGTGTGGACGACTTTTCAAGAGATTAGAGCACTTGAAGCGGTAAGTTTTGATTGCGTCATTCTTCAGGCGCCTGCTCTTCGTGATCTGGTTGGTCCAGTCTGCGATGATCGGCGTGCTGGTAATTTTAATTGTAGCCGCCCAGCTGACAGTTTTGGCGCCCAGACATGTTCGAACCCACACCCAAGAGCGACCATACCCTTGCCCTTACTGCAACAAGGCGTTCTCGCGATCGGACAACCTTGCACAGTGAGTGTCCCTGAGCCTGTAATTTTTCGAGTTCATCTGCTTACCAGACCAAACAGGCACCGTCGGATCCACGAGGCTCAACTAGATGGTCAGCCGCCGCTGTCAACCAATGAGGAAGAATTGGAGAACGAGGAAAATGAATTCGGCTCGCCGGACGAGGACTTGTCACCGCAAGACACTTCAATTCCGACCTCCATGATGAACATGACCCCTATGACCTCCATGCCGACTACCATGGCCACCACAATGAGCATGCCACCTATGCATACTATGGTTGCTCCGAATATGATTGCGCCTCAGCTCTTGCAGCAGCAGATATGAGCGCCAATCTATTAGCAGGATACCACATTTACAACCAATCGATTATAATACGGCATTATAACGTCTCGTCTTCATTTGCATTGCTCTCTCTCATCTCTTGACTTATCTAGTTTCATTTCTTGGGATGGTCGTTTTAACTCTTTAACTTGAGGAGTCTTATGCAGCTTGATGGCCGCATGGGACTCTTCTACGTCCTTTACTATTCCTGTTTCCGTGCGATCGCGGATTTGGATAGGGATTCTCCGCTGCATTAACCTTCGCTTCTTCGGGCTTGATGCTCAAAAGCTTCTGTGTGATAGAAGGGGCCTACACTCCACCGGTGGATGTACATCCTATGTCTTTTATCATCGTGCATTGCCGCTGGCGCTGGACTGTCGCGCCTACATCTCCTTTTCGCTGTGACTTTTTGGTTGATTTGATTTATATCCTCGATGATTTTCTCATTTTGTGCCAATTTTATCTCTGTTCATGTGTTATGCTTACGGAATCTGTGTATTATCGCCTCTGTGTTTATTTGTTTATGGGTCTGGAAAGACAGGAAAGGTGCGCAGTATGGACTGGGTAAACGCAGCGTACGCAGGGAAATACCTTTTGTGTTTTGAGGTGCTGGCAGCTTATTTATAGATATGATTTTGGGAAGGGTGTTTCGCCGTACAACAGTGTTGTAGGGACACAAGCATATAGATCGATGATAACAACCTAAACGGACAAACTTCTGATCATGATTGTAAGATGTTGTAGAATCTCTCGACCTGCTTTGACCTTCTGTTGTCCAAGTACCTGAGCCGAGGTCACCAGATAGATTCAAGAAATTCGAAATAAGGCATTAAGGCACAAATCCGGGGTCCAAATAGGTCACGTGTGGTCGATCCGCTGTCCGCTGACGTTGCCCTCCAATCCCCAGAAAGTAAGATCGGGCACGTAGTCTTCTTCTCATTTCTCTCCCAGTTTCTTATTTTGATACGTTGGTGCCACCTTGATTTCAACGTGTCTCGTTTAGTCTGGATGAAACATGCAGAGTGCTTAGAATCTAGCTGCGGGTTGGATTCAATTCCACCTTGATTGTATTGAGCAGACACCGACTTTTCCCTTCCATATCAACTCAGCATCATTTCACCAGGCCTCTGGCGTTTCCCCTTTAGATTCAAGCTCTACAGAGTGCGGAGGCCGACTTTAGGATATCTATATACCTCAGTGCATGACCTGTTCAGAACCGAACCGCACAAACATGACCGAGGCAGCCAACGAGTCATCCCCTCTTGTGGGACCGGATCGTGAAGATGATGCAGACATTCGATATGAAGCAAACGATAACCCTGTCCTACATAGGGAGGATGTGTCGGAAACAAAGAGCAGTTTGCATCTGTTCTTGTTGACGCTGAGTATCGGGGGGTGAGTTGAATCGAATGCTGCGCGACTATGGACAGTTGATTAATTGGTGATAAGGCTACAAGTTGTATGGTCTGTGGAATTGTCGAGCGGGACGGTAAGCTAGCCTATGTCCTCTCCCAAAGAACAAAAGCTAATGCTAAAATTGTGTAGCCTTATTTACAGTCTCTTGGGATGAGCAAGGCTTTGCTTGCATTCGTTTGGATTGCAAGTCCACTGGCTGGGACCCTTGTACAACCCTATATCGGCATTCGGAGTGATAATTGTCGCATATCGTGGGGCAAGAGAAAGCCATTTATGTTCGCTGGGGCCGCGGGAACTATCGTTGCCTTGCTGGCACTCGCATGGGTGCAGGAGATTATGGGCGGGCTTCTTGGGCTTTTCGGCGCGGACCCTAATTCTGGTGGTGTTCGGACGACCATTATTATTGTCGCGACTGCCTTGATGTGTTGTTTGGATTTTGCTATTAATACTGGTATGCGCTACTTATCGTTGAAGAGAAACTGGTTTTGACCATGCTAATGTGCGTACAGTACAAGCCGGCATCCGTTGCTTTATCGTCGATAATGCACCAACCCACCAGCAGGAATCCGCAAATGCATGGGCCAGTCGAATGACGGGCGTGGGAAATATCTGCGGGTTCATCTTTGGATACATAGATTTGCCCAACATCCTACCTTTTCTGGGGAAGACGCGGTTCCAAATTCTCTGCGCAATAGCGTCACTCTTACTTGGAATTACGCTGTTGATCAGTTGTTCTTATATCAAGGAACGGGATCCCCGGCTGGACAGTCCGCCTGCTTCGAGCAGTCTTGGTCTCGTCTCTTTCTTCGAGCAGGTCTTCAAAGCTATCCGTCATCTACCGCCGCAAATTGCCAAGGTCTGCGAAGTTCAACTCGCAGCTTGGATTGGATGGTTCCCCTTCTTATATTACGCCACTACGTATATAGGACAGCTCTATGTGAACCCCATCTTCGAGGACCACCCCAATCTCTCTGACAAAGACATCGATCAGGCTTGGGAGGATGCCACCCGAATCGGATCTTTTGCGCTTCTCATTTACGCGATTGTCTCGTTCGTGGCCAATATCACATTGCCTGTTTTGGTGGTCCCCTCGTACAAACCGATTGTCGCCTCCGATAGACAGCATAGAGAGGGTCTTCTCGAAGGGGAAGAAGAGTCCGACATAGGGGCTCGAAGAATGTCAGCATCCAGCATCCCCTATGGAGCGCCACTTGAACAGCAACCTCAAGGCTCCAAGGCCAACAAGGACGGACCAGCATGGCTCGCCTATCTGCAAATCCCAGGCTTCACACTTCGACGAGCGTGGCTCATTTCGCACGTCCTCTTTGCCGCTTGCATGTTTAGTACCTTCTTTGTCTACACCCATCAAGCCGGATCAGCTGTTATTGGGCTTCTTGGGATCAGTTGGGCCATGACGCTGTGGGCACCATTTGCATTGATCTCTGCGGAGGTCTCACGAATCGATACGGAATATCGCATCCGTCGAGTTCGTGCTGCAAGGACAGTCGCGGAGGGATCTCGTGATGCAGCCACCACGGCCGCTGATAGACATCGCTACTCTCATTACGATGAGGACTTGGAGAACGGTCATGAAGTACCCCATGTGAAAGCTCCCGGAGAGGAGGATGAGAACCCAGCCCAGGCAGGCATCGTCCTTGGTCTTCATAATGTGGCCGTCTCCGCGCCACAGATCCTATCCAGCTTGGTATGCAGTGCAATTTTCAAGACGTTTCAGAAACCGCGGGGAGAACCCTGGGATGACAGTGTTGGATGGGTGTTACGGTTTGGAGGAGTTGCTGCGCTGGGAGCTGCGTATCTGACTAGCCGGTTGACTGAGGGAGGAAGATGAGTGCATAAATACCAGGGATTTAGATAGGTTTTTCCAGTAAATTATTCATTCAATATTGATATCTCACATTTCATACAATGGATATGTCACCGTTGTAGCAGCAGCGGTCTTGGCACCGTTGACGACCACTTGTCCGCATCTTATTCATCTTATCCCCAATCAGATCTCGTCTTTCTTTCTTCAACCCAACTAACTCTCTCTTCTTTTTGTTTGCTGATCGTTAACTATCGGCGTTCTCGAATTATTCCCTTTTCGTGTTCTGGCGCCTCTCTCTACCCCGCGGACCTTGTGTTCCTGGATTATGTTCTGGCGTCAGTCTCCTGCCGCTAAGGTTAACCGTCCGGTGTTGCTTGAGGTATCTCCTTCCTAACAACGGAAAACTATGGCCGGCCAAATCGTAGGCGATGCCCTTCACCAAGTGCTCAGTACGTTTCTTCCGGTCTTTTTTGCTTTTCCCCGGTATTGGTTGATCTGGGGTTGCCAAGATCTTTTACGTTATGCGAAAATAGACTGACTCTTGTTTGTGTTGTGCAGGGAGAGCTGCGGACTCCGATACGGATCCTGATGGTACGCGCATTGACCTTCCTATCTGATTACTTCCCTACAGACCGTATACACCTTTGGAACAAAGTCGCTGGATTGCTAGGACAGTTTCACTGATAATGAATGCGTGGTTGCAGATGTCCCCGAAGCGGGCACCAAGGAGTTCTTCAGCTCCTGGGCACTCTTCATTATGATCATGCTTTTGATGTGTGCGCTTTTTACAAGTTATATTCTACAGCAGAAGAAGATTCAAGCTGTACATGAGACGGTGTTGTCCATTTTTGGAGGTAGGTCCAGGTCCAGGTCCCTCCGCGAGGGGTAGGATATGCGGTACTGATGCATATGCGCAGGCATGTTCGTCGGATTGATTATACGACTAAGTCCGGAGTCGCCTATCCAGGACAGTGTCACCTTCGATTACCAATTCTTCTTTAACCTCCTCCTTCCTCCGATTATCTTGGCCTCCGGGTACGAGTTACACCAGGCGAACTTCTTCCGCAATATCGGGACGATTCTGACGTTTGCGTTTGCGGGTACATTCATCTCGGCTATTGTGCTGGGGCTCGTATTGTACGTTTGGACTCGGATCCCGCTGGATGGGCTGAATATCTCTTTCGTCGAGGCGATCTCAGTGGGTGCGACCCTTTCGGCGACGGACCCGGTTACGATCCTGGCGATCTTCAACCTATACAAGGTCGAGCCGAAGCTGTATACTGTTATCTTTGGCGAGTCGATCCTGAATGATGCGATTGCTATTGTCTTGTTCGAAACTGCGCAGAAGTATGCGGAGAGTGAGGCTGGATCGTTGACCTTCCTCAACTTGTTTGAGGCCATTGGTCTCTTCATGTTGGTTTTCTTTGGTAGTATGATTGTTGGTATTATTGTGGGAATTATGACTGCGCTGGGTCTCAAGTATACCCATGTTCGTCGCATGCCCAAGATTGAGAGCTGCTTGATTGTTCTCATTGCGTACGCCAGCTACTTTTTCTCCAACGGCGTGTACCTATCAGGTAAGTACTTGATGGCTCTAACATAAGACGGTTGACTAACATGGGAAGGCATCGTGTCTCTTCTGTTCTGTGGCATTACGATGAAGCACTACGCTTATTACAACATGTCGCGCCGAACGCAGTTGACCACCAAATACCTTTTCCAGGTGATGGCGCAGTTGTCGGAGAACTTTATCTTCATCTACCTTGGACTCGATCTGTTTGTCGAGAGCAACTTGCAGTTTAAGCCGCTATTCATTCTGGTAGCGGTATTGGGAATCTGTCTTGCGCGGTACCTCGCCGTATTCCCACTGTCCAAAGCGATCAACTGGTTCATCCGGTATCGCGCCCGTCGCCGTGGTGTCGAAGCTGCGGATGAGCTGCCGTTCGCTTATCAAGCCATGCTCTTCTGGGCTGGACTGCGAGGAGCAGTCGGCGTTGCTTTGGCAGCGGGTCTGAAGGGCGTCAATGCTCCGGCTTTGCGTGCTACCGTCCTGGTTGTGGTCGTCTTGACTGTTATCATATTCGGTGGAACTACGGCTAGAATGCTCGAAATCCTGGGAATCAGGACCGGTGTGGTCGAGGAGCTCGACTCGGATGATGAGTTCGACATCGAAGTCACTCATGGAGGTACCTACTATAAACGGGATACGGCTCTGGGATACACCCCCCGTCGGATGGACTCGACCATTCCCCTGGACGGAATGCAGCGTGAAGGGCTTGACAGGACACATAGCTATTCCACTGGCAACAGCCGCCGTCCCAGCCCGCCTCCCAATCGGTCCTCAAGCCGAGGTCACGCTCGCATGTATTCGAATGCCTACGGGCCCAAAGATACCCAGACGCGTCGCGATCGATCATCAACGGCCACGCTCCTTAACAGCGGGACAGGGGGTCTTAGCGATGACAGCGCGGGAAGCGAGGATGAATTTGGCCTCAGAACCACGAAGAGCACCGGAAAGTCACGAGCCACAGCCGAACCTGACCCAGACGAGTTCGAGATCGACGTCGAAGAGTCGGAGGATGACTATGGTCTTCCTCCATCTGCGACACCTGCATCGCGATTGCGGCGATCACATTCCCAACCGCAGCAAGAATCCACATCCTCCAGAGTGTCACCGTCGCCGTCGCGACATGAGACAATCAGCGCTCGCGAGGCTCTCCGCGATTTATTCTCGGGCGGACCAACTGGGGATCATGCGGCATGGTTCCGGCAGCTGGATGAGGGGTATATCAAGCCACGGTTGCTCCTGGATCAGTCGAATCATAAAGGGCCTGGGGCTGTTTGATTTTGTACAGATACAGAATTTACAGGGTATATTTGTATACTGATACCAGGCGGTGTTTATTAGATTTCTTTCTCTCTTTCTCGTTTATTTGCTGGGAATACTACTAGTCAAACTAGCTGGGCTTGTTTGATAGGAATGCGAGATATTTCCTTGTTTGTCGTGGTTATCATATTCTTTCCGGAATGATGTGAGCCGTAATATAGATACGGTAATAAAACGGATCCCCTGCAGATCGGGTCAGGATGACGGTATTCCCAATACGCATCAGATCTAGATATATACAGTGAGGGTACATACAAAGTAGAAGTAAAGAAAAGAAGTAGTGTGTTGATATTATTTATTGAGATATAGACCACATATCAGTATAGAGTCGAATGGAATTAGAATACAGAGTACAGTGCAGGTCATCACAGCTGTGTAAGCGTCTCCTCTCATGCCAACCGAATCCTCAACTCTTGTCCAGAAAATCATCCCCGGCTTCGTTTCGCTTTGCCCGCCACGTCCTCGTCTCTTGCCATCATTTTATTTCATTTCTTTTCCTCTCTCCATCTCTTCGTCTTCTTTTCTTCATCCATAATTCTGCTCTTCTATATCGATTCCTCGCCTCATCTCCTAGCACACCATCCATCGTCAATCCAGGACTGGCTGGATCTCAACGGCTATTCCATCCAGTCCTCATTACCAGCAGAAAATCACTCAATCGCCCCTTCGGGCACCTGCGCTGCTATCCTGCAGGTCATAAGGGAAGAAAAAGAGACAGAAAGGTGTGTACATGCAGCATTAAAGACGCTTTTGATCTGTTGCTGTCTGTCTGCATTTCCGCTGTCCGTCTTATGCAACCGCCCTCTCTCTTTCTCGCGCTCGCTTCGTTCTCTTTTTTCTCCCTTTCCCACCCTCCAATCTGTCTTTTCTCACATCTCTTTCCTTCCCTACCCTATCTATTACAACCGTTTCTTCTCTCCATTCTCTTCCTACTCCTACTACTCCCTTCTCGTCCGATTCGCGATCCTACTTTTCTTCCTTGAGAAGCTACTACCACTGCACTGCGATTACTGACCAGGCCTGGAGTATTAGCAATCGTCAGATCGATTCAATATCTCTCGTATCTGTCGGCCTTCCCATGGGTCACGAGTGTCGACCGTGATTCCTTCCCATTCTTCCTCGACGCGATCCCTGTGAACCCCCGTCGTCGCGACTGATACCCTTCAGATCTTCGCCGCCGTTCTTCCGGCACACGCGGCCATCATGACGGGGGCGCCCCCATATAATCCCCATTCCCCTACCCAACAGTCTCGCTATCCCGCTTATTCGCCACCGAATAAGACTCCTCACCCTTTTTACCCCGGCAATGATCAATACCAGCAGCATCCGCCGCAGACGCCGCCAGCCTATCCCCCACACTCCGCGCTTGCCAGGAGCCCTCACTATGCCCACCCGACGCCATCCCTGCCCGCCACGTTACCACCGTTGAGTAGCGACCCGAGCGCTCAGTACCAGGTGCATTCGGCCGCGCCTACTCCGCAGTTCTCGTTGCCCCGGCCATACTCGGGTTCGATGCTGCCGGGCAACGGCGCATCTTCATATGCTCAGTCTACGCCGTCGCATGCTCCTCCTCCGCCCCGGCTGGAGAGTCATTCGCAGTCTCCTACCAAGAGGGAAACGGATTCTTCGTATTCAATGGTTGGGAATAATGCTCCGGGCTACTCGATGATGCGGGAGCCGCCAAGGCCGGCTTCTCCCCCAAAGGAAGCAGTATGTCTTTTTCTTTCTCTCCACCCTTGATTTACTTTCATATTTGGTATACTGACAAGTTGTTGCGTCTAGAAACCAGCGAGAGCGGCCGATCCCATGTCGTTTGCTAGTATCCTCTCGGGCCCTACTGAAGAGGAGCGCCTACCCCCGAAGAGACCTTCTCCTCCCCCGGCACAGATGGCTCCCGTTGCGCCTCCTCCGCCACCATTCCATATCGCGGGCCAGAAGCCGAAAGAATCAGAACAGGTTCCGGTCTATCCAATGCCAAGGTTCGAGGAAAAGCAGCCGATAAGGGAGCGTCGTCGAAATGTGGAGCAGGAGGAGCATCTTGTTGGCAGTCTACCTGTCGCCCCTTCTGCCAACGGTGATGTCCCGGACATTAAGAAGACTTCTTCTGCACCAATTCGGGCCCCTGCGCCGCGCAAGCTCACCGAGCGGGATATGGAAATTATCAACAAGATCACCGCCGATATCGACAATGGGGAGAAGAGCGATGTGGAGGCACCGGGCTTTGAAGCGGAGTATGAACGTTACATCTCCAAGGGCAAGAAACGTGCTCTCAGCACCGAAAAGGCCGAGGTTATGAAGCGCAAGGTACGTTTTGTCAACAATAGCAGGAGAAACGAATGTGGGCTAACAAACTATTAGCGCCGACGACAAGATTTCCTCATCAAGCTTGGCAAGACATTTGAGAAACAATCGACCTCAGGAATGGATCGTTTTAGATATGACCACGAGGAGAAGGTCATCTTCGAAGTGCAAGATAAAGAAATCCAAGATGAGAAGGAACGCAAGAAGGACATGCAGCGGAAACGGCGACGGGAGAACACGGTTCGGCTTGAGATGCAGAGAAAGCTTGAGGCGGAACGGAAAGCGAACGAGACCGACGATGCTGCTACAAAAGCCAAGCTTATGCGGGAAGTCGAACGAGCTCAGAAGAAGATCAAATCCACCAAGAGAGCTCTGGAAGGCGTTACATCTCCCGAGGAGATTGGCGAAGTGACTCCCCTGGCCCCCAACCTCGAAGGGGGTACCACCAGTTCCTTCCATATTGGCAGAAGCTCTCCGTCGCGGCGCAAGTCGAACCGTGGGGGCACCACTGCCCGGCCCAAGAAGTCCAAGGAGCAAAAACAAGCCGAAAAGGATGCCGCAGAAGCCGCTTATGCGGCTATGGCTAGTGACGAGCCTACATCTCTTGCTCACATGGAAGATCCTCGGATGGAGTCGCTCAAGAGAGAAGCTAAGGGTGGTCGATCCAAGGAGTCCACGCCCATTCCCATGGCATCGTACGACAGCAAGGGCTACAACCAGATTTACGAGCAGATCTGGCGAGACATTGCACGCAAAGACATTCCCAAGGTCTATCGTATCAAGGTTACTTCGCTTGGTACCCGCCAAGAGAACCTGCGCAAGACGGCTCAACTGGCCAGCAAGCAATCTCGCAAGTGGCAGGAACGTACCAACAAGAGCATGAAGGACACCCAGGCTCGCGCCAAGCGGACTATGCGTGAGATGACGACCTTCTGGAAACGGAACGAGCGAGAGGAGCGTGACTTGCGCCGTCTGGCCGAGAAGCAGGAGATCGAATCGGCCAAGAAGGCGGAAGCTGAGCGTGAGGCCAACCGCCAGAGGCGCAAGCTCAACTTCCTTATCTCCCAGACCGAACTGTATTCTCACTTCATTGGCCGGAAGATCAAGGGCACGGAGGCCGATGCCTCTGGAGACACTGCTGTCGACGGTTCGAACGAGACCATCCAGCCTGGCAAGGGCCAGGAGCATACTGTGGACATGCCTCCCAGTGTCGCAGATCCGAACACCAAGGTCACCACCAGCTTCGACGAATTGGACTTTGATGCAGAGGACGAAACGGCTTTGCGACAGGCTGCCATGGCGAATGCGCAGAATGCCGTTCAGCAAGCCCAGGATCGTGCGCGCGCTTTCAACGCTGAGCAGGACCAGATGGCGGCCTTTGATGAGGGCGAGTTGAACTTCCAGAACCCCACCAGTTTGGGTGACATTGAGATTTCTCAGCCGACCATGCTTACGACCAAGTTGAAGGAATACCAGTTGAAGGGTCTCAATTGGTTGGTCAATTTGTACGAGCAGGGTATCAACGGTATTCTGGCCGATGAAATGGGTCTCGGAAAGACTATCCAGTCCATCTCAGTCATGGCTTACCTCGCTGAATACCACAACATCTGGGGCCCGTTCTTGGTCATTGCTCCCGCGTCCACCCTGCACAACTGGCAACAGGAGATCACCAAGTTCGTGCCCAACATCAAGGTCTTGCCCTACTGGGGTTCAGCCAAGGACCGTAAGATTCTTCGGAAGTTCTGGGACCGCAAGCACATAACCTACACCAAGGACTCAGAGTTCCACGTACTAGTGACTTCGTATCAGCTGGTGGTTCTTGACGCGCAGTACTTCCAGAAGATCAAGTGGCAGTACATGATTCTTGATGAGGCTCAGGCTATCAAGTCGTCGCAGAGTTCTCGTTGGAAGAACCTTCTTGGGTTCTCTTGTCGGAATCGTCTCTTGCTTACCGGTACGCCTATTCAAAACAACATGCAGGAACTCTGGGCTCTTCTGCACTTCATCATGCCGACCCTGTTCGACTCTCATGATGAGTTCAGCGAGTGGTTCTCGAAGGATATCGAGTCGCACGCGCAAAGTAATACGAAGCTCAACGAGGACCAGCTTCGACGTCTGCACATGATCCTGAAGCCTTTCATGCTTCGTCGTGTCAAGAAGCACGTTCAGCAAGAGCTTGGAGACAAGGTCGAAAAGGATATTTTCTGCGATTTGACCTACCGTCAACGGGCGTACTATGCCAACTTGCGGAACCGTGTCAGTATCATGGATCTTATTGAACGGGCCGCCGTGGGTGATGAGGCGGACAGCACAACCTTGATGAATTTGGTCATGCAGTTCCGGAAGGTCTGCAATCATCCGGACCTGTTCGAACGCGCTGAGACAAAGTCGCCGTTCTCCCAAGCGCACTTCGCGGAGACTGCTTCCTTTGTGCGTGAAGGGCATTTCGTTGACTTTGCCTATTCAACGCGCAACATCATCGAGTACGACCTGCCGCGACTTCTGTGTGGCTCTGCTGGTCGTATCGATATGGCTGGTCCTGATAACAAGCAAGCCGGTTTCCGCAACAAGTATCTCGCCCACATGTTGAACATTTGGACTCCTGAAAACATCAAAAAGAGTGCTGAGGAAGATTCAGCGTTCTCGTTCCTTCGATTCATCGACACCTCTGCTGAAGAGGCCTATGAGACTTCGCATCTTGGGGTCTTCGAGCGGGCATACCGTCGTCGCGGGAAGACGAACCGGCTGTCCCGGCTGAACGTTGTCTACGACGGGGATGAGGATGATGCCAACTCGGTCCTATCTCATTCCATGTTGAACATTGTCGATAGGAATGACCGTCATGCTCTGGATGATGTCGCTACGGAAGGCTACATGCGCGACTTGATGACGGTGTCTAGCTCTACATTCGAGCGCAAGGGTCTTAGTATCATCGAACCTTCCGCGAGTCCGGCAGCCTCGGCTCCCCCGATCCAGGTTTCCTGCTCTAACCAGGGAGCCTACAAGGAAATGAGGGACAGCTTCTTCAACATTCCTGTGCGACATGCTTTGTACGGCATCCCGTCGAGGAGCATTGACGAACAGATTCTGGAGCACAAGGCAGACCCCAGACTATTCACAGCTGCGCCGATCCTGCCGAAGCCGATCTCTGACAAGGGACGGTACACGCACATCGAAGTGCCATCCATGCACCGATTCGTCACTGACTCGGGTAAACTGGCCAAGCTGGATGAACTGTTACGCGAGCTCAAGGCGGGCGGTCACCGTGTACTGCTGTACTTCCAGATGACTCGTATGATCGACCTCATGGAGGAGTACCTGACGTACCGCAACTACAAGTACTGCCGCTTGGACGGAAGCACGAAACTGGAGGATCGTCGGGACACGGTTGCGGACTTCCAGCAACGGCCCGAAATCTTCGTGTTCCTGCTGTCGACTCGTGCTGGTGGTCTTGGTATCAACTTGACTGCCGCAGACACGGTCATCTTCTACGACTCCGACTGGAACCCGACCATTGACTCGCAGGCCATGGACCGAGCACACAGACTGGGTCAGACGAGGCAGGTTACGGTGTACCGACTCATTACGCGCAACACGATTGAAGAGCGAATCCGCAAGCGTGCATTGCAGAAGGAAGAGGTGCAGCGCGTCGTCATTACGGGTGGCGCGGCTGGTGGTGTCGACTTCAACACTCGCAACCGTGAAAGCCGTACTAAGGACATTGCGATGTGGCTTGCAGATGATGAACAGGCCGAGCTCATCGAGCAGAAGGAGAAGGAAGCTGCCGAGCGCGGCGAGGTGCTTGGTGCTGCTAAGGCTAGTAAGAAGGCCGCGCAGAAGAAGAAGAAGGAGCTTTCTCTGGATGACATGTATCACGAGGGTATGTTTCATCTTATTGCTGTCTTGTGTTGACTAAATGCTAATAATTTCTACAGGCGAAGGCAACTTTGACGATGCCAATAAACAACAGTCTGGAGCTGCAACGCCGGATATTGGCACACCGACATCTACGCCGGCGCCTAAACGGGGCCGAGGACGAGGAGGTGGCAGTGCCAAAGGTACATCCAAAAGAGCCAAGACGACCAACGAAAGATTGCGATTGATTGATGGCGATGGAGGGCTGAGCTGAAACCGAATGAATCTGCAGGTCCGTGAACTTTTGAATTACTTGTTGTTGCCGCATGGACATACCGGATCGGAAATCGGAACGGATGGCGTTGACTGTCTTTTATTACCTTCTTTATTCTTTTTGATTTCCTTTTTTTTTTTTTTTTTTTTTTTCCTATTACTTTCTGGCAGGTACTGCCGTGTTTACTACTACTCTTTTTTTCATGGTTTTTCGTGGTTTCTACAAGTATACGGACTGGGGAAGACGAGGATATGATGTTAGAATGAAAGGGCAAAACCGGCCAGCATAGACAAGCCGCGGCGTTCCTTACTTCTTTTCGATTCGATCTCTGTGTGTGTGTTGTCTTGCATTAGTGTACTTGTTCTGAGTGTATGACTACATAATTTCATTTGCGCTGAATTCACACTGACGATCCCCGCACATGCAATGCGGAGGTATGTACAATTACCGGTAAATACCGCGATCTGGCCGGCGTCTGGTGTGTAATTGTGGTATCGGTCACCTTACATAACCGCGGCCAATCAGAGCGGGGCCGATCGTCAGCCGAACAGCCGCGCCGAGTTCAGCTTACCTCATCGGGATTAGTGCCGGTCGACTTTGCAGATGCCGAGTCTTGCCCGGTCTTTCATCTCTCTTATATCTCTTTCATCTTCCCTACACTTGTTCAATTGATTCTCTCTTTCTGTTCGTTTTTGCTCGTTTTTGCTGTCATATCAATCCAATCTTCAATTGCCATGGAGTCCCTTCTCCAGCAATCCCGGGCCATGTGCCCATTCCTCAAGCGCACCGCGCCCTCCGCGCTGCGCTCGCTCGCAACAGCCACCCGTCCCAGCACCAGTCCCGGCGGAGGTACCATGTCCAACCTCCAGATTCTGGCTCGTCGCTGCCCCGTTATGAGCAAGGCGTTGGCTGTTCAGAGCGCCCGTATGTCCGGTACCAAGCGCTTCACGTCATGTGCGGCTGGTGTGGCGGGACTTGGCTCCGCCGGTCACGGAAACGGAATTCACGAGAAGAAGCATCTCCGTGGACGACAGGCGTTGCACACTACCGCTGGCAATGGGGCTAGTATCCAGTCGGAGACATACAAGAAGGAGCATGGTATGATTTTTAATATACTAGGTTTAAACCGAATTGCGCTGACAAATTAGTCCCCAATCTGTCTCAGATTAAGAAGACCCCGATGGGGGTTGCGCCCGCGATGGCCGGCTCCTGCCCCCAAGCCCCCGAGAACAAGCGATTCGATTACAATTCCTTCTACAATGGCGAATTGGAGAAGAAGCACAAGGACAAGTCGTACCGGTACTTCAACAACATCAACCGTCTGGCTCATGAGTTCCCGCGCGCACACACGGCCTCCGCTGAGGAGCGGGTGACGGTGTGGTGCTCCAATGACTATCTTGGTATGGGACGCAACCCCGAGGTCCTCGCGACGATGCACGAGACGCTGGATACGTATGGTGCGGGTGCTGGTGGTACCCGTAACATTTCCGGACACAACCAGCATGCGGTGGCGTTGGAGAACACGTTGGCCAAGTTGCATGGCAAGGAGGCTGCGCTGGTGTTCAGTTCGTGCTTTGTGGCTAATGATGCCACGCTTGCTACGCTGGGAAGCAAGATGCCCGACTGTGTGATCTTGTCGGATAGTCTGAACCATGCGTCCATGATACAGGGTATCCGCCACTCTGGCGCGAGGAAGATGGTCTTCAAGCACAATGACCTGGTTGATCTGGAAACCAAGCTGGCTTCTTTGCCCTTGAATATTCCCAAGATCATTGCTTTCGAGTCTGTCTATAGTATGTGCGGATCGATTGCCCCGATTGAGAAGATCCAGGATTTGGCGGACAAGTACGGCGCCATTACCTTCTTGGACGAAGTGCATGCCGTTGGCATGTACGGTCCTCATGGCGCCGGTGTTGCGGAGCATCTCGACTACGACGTCTACGCTTCGCAGGATACGCCCAACCCTTACAGCACCAAGGGTACTATCATGGACCGTGTGGACATCATCACCGGTACACTTGGTAAAGCGTACGGATGCGTGGGAGGCTACATTGCCGGGTCCGCGGCACTGGTCGACACGATTCGCTCCCTTGCCCCAGGATTCATCTTCACCACCTCGCTGCCACCCGCGACCATGGCCGGAGCCAACACGGCCATTCAGTACCAAGGCCGCCACAACCGCGACCGTGTCCTGCAGCAACTGCACACGCGCGCCGTTAAGGAAACCCTCAAGGAACTGGACATCCCTGTGATCCCCAACCCATCGCACATTATCCCCCTGCTCGTCGGCGACGCCGAAGTCGCCAAGCAGGCATCCGACAAGCTCCTCGAGGAGCATGGCATCTACGTGCAAGCCATCAACTACCCCACCGTGCCCCGCGGCGAGGAACGTCTCCGTATCACCCCAACCCCCGGCCACGTCAAGGAACACCGCGACCACCTCATGGCCGCGATCCAGTCCGTCTGGAACGATCTGGGCATCAAGCGCACCAGCGACTGGAAGGCGGCCGGCGGATTTGTCGGCGTGGGCGTTGAAGCTGCCGAGGCAGAGAACACGCCCATGTGGAGCGATGCCCAGCTGGGGTTGCAGCCGAGTGAAAACCAGGATCTGGAAGCGGCCGTGGAACGCGAGTTTGCGGCTGCGGCTGCGTCCGTGGTGCGGATGCAGACCGCCACTCCTGCTTCTGCACGGGTTCAGCCGGCTGCGGCCATGGGGGCTTCGCCTATCGGTGTTGCTGCTTAGTTTCAGCTTGTTGAGGAGTAGTTCAGCTGAACTAGCTGAGCTGAACTCAGGTTAGATACATACATACATATGCACATGCATGCATTATCATATTAGTTTAGTATATTACAATAAGCACACACTCATTTGGTACTCGTACGAGTACGCTTTCAAATACAACCATCACATTACATTCATCTATCGTACCCTGTACTCAGTAGTACAACGATCACATGAGCAATCAGTACTGTACTCCATATGTTGCGTAACAATCTATACTCCATCCAAATATCACACTGTACAACAAAAGCAAACACATGCAAAACCTTTTACCTGACCACCTGACCGGCAACCAGGAGAAAAAAAAAAAAAAAAAAAAAAAAAAAACGACAACAAAAGTACACAGGGAATCCCACCGGAAAGAACGGAATTACTTCCTCCCACCGCGACTAATCTTCGGAAACTCCACGGGAACCTTCAACCTAGCCACACGCCTAGCAGCAGCCTCAGCCTTCCCACCCTTAATCCCCCACTTCGCAAACTCCGTCTCGCGCGGCTTGTCAACCCGACATCCCAACTCGCGGAAATATTGCGTGATAACCGTATTATCCAGTCTAAGATCATCGCGCAGATCCGAGGGGTCTGTAGCGAGTTCGTTGGCCGAGTTCCCGCCCTGTGTGCTGGAGCCGCCGTCCTTGGCTGGCTGCGGGGGGATGTGCAGCGACAACGCGCAGATGGTGGTGTGCAGGAGGGTGATGTCGTTTTTGGAGAGGTGCGAGCCCTGCGGGGCGAAGCGGCGGCGGATCGCGTCGATGACGGGGTCCGGGAGGGTGTTCTCTGTAGATGTAGGTGCGGACGCGGGGGTGTTCTTTGCAGAGATGGAGCCCGAGGAGGAGGAGAGGACACGGCGGAGGTCGTCGCGGGGTGGGAGGCGTTTGCTTCCTGGTCCTGCGTCGCGGCCGCCGGGGCGGAGGGAGCGGGCGAATTCGAGGAGGAGGAGGAGGAAGCGGAGGATTTGGATTTGTGTAGTGTTTCCCGATTTGACGACTGCTTCGACGCGGCGCGAGACGTATCGTGAGGTCGTTGTAACTGCGAGCCCGGAGCCCACTGTCTCCGTCCACTCTTTGATACCGGGCAATTGCCGCAGCGTCGAGGAACCATTGGGAACCAGCACGTCCACCGGATACACATCCGCGGGATGCGTAGCAGCCAGGTTTGCCTGAGGAAGAGGCTTTGCGGCCTGCACCTGCGCCTGCACGGCGGCGGTCTTGGAGGCCATGTCCGTAGCGGAGTCGGCAGGCATGGACGAGAGGAGGGCGGATTCGGCGGCGTTGGCAGCGCCGGCGGGGGCATTGGAGAGTTGGGCGTTTTCGGCCATGGACTGGACGACTTTCTTGGATTGTTTCGTACCGAAAGCGTGAGTGAGGGCGGTTTTTTGGGCGCGCATTGTTTGCTGCACAATTAGCATCTGCATTTCTAGAAATAGATTCGGGAGGAAAGTTACCATCTCTTCGTCCTCACTGCTTTCCTCATCCTCAAGCGGCTTCATCTTCCTCACAGCACCCCGCAGGGTGACCTTGCGCGCCTCGACAAACTGCCATGTCTTCTTCTCCGGGTCAATCACCGCAATGTAATGCTTCAGCTGCGAGTCCGCATCATCGTTCGCTTCCCGTCCCACAAAGTCAAGCTTGGGATGCTCGGACGATTGCAGCAGAATCTCAGACGAGACAATTCCCTTGTTGCGCGTGGAGGAAGAGGTGGAAGAAGTGTTTGCGCGCGGTTTGAGGTACGGTTGGAGGTTGATGTTTCGGGGTTGGTTGACGCCGGGTGTTGTCACTATGTATTTCCCGTTAGCATATTTTTCTTTTCTGAATCAATTGAGGCAAGAATACCAATAACAGGAGCCAACTCGCTATTGTCCTCGACCAAGCTGGCGGATAGCGGAGGCAGATCCTGCAGTTCGAGAGCGGGTTTTTTGCTTGGACGCTCGTGGCGGTCTGAGTGCCGCTTGCGCTTTTTTTCGATTTTGTCTGAAGGCATTTTCTTTATATTGAGATAATAATGGTAGGATCGAATTTGGACATAGTAGAAAAAATTGAAAAGTCGGAGATTCGGGCTTGGCAGAAAAAGGCGGAGAGCAACAAAAAAATAAAAGTGGAGATCACGAGACCAGTGACGATAACGCACAATGAAGTATTCGCCCTAGCTAAGTCCATCACTACAAGATAGAATGCAGTCATTGCAATTGAATTTACAGCTACAAAATGAAGATAAAATTGTCATGTCACCATGTCATATTTTTGGTAATTCTTTTAGAACGAGATGACCTCTCCATAGCTCTAGCACCCCAGCTGCAACAGTAGGCCGGTAGGCGAAATAACTTGAATCGAGCATGAATTGACCAGTTCCCATGCAAACACTCCCAGGATCAGTAACAAAGGATCCCTCCAACCCCACCAAACACACACTCACCACCCCGAATAGACATTGCCCGGCGAAAAATCGAAACCGTTAACGAGCCCTAGAGGCTGGAGGTAGAGGAAGACAGGTCGAACGGCGGACTCCGGTTTTCGATACTCGTCAGAAGACAGCCCAGACAAGCTACCCGATGGAGCGGCTCTCAACGAAAAACGATCGTGAGGTCATTAAGCGTCGTAGTTGTCATGTTCAGCGTTCAACGTGGAGCGGTCACATGAGAGACTGAGATGGAAAGGGGCGAGTCGTTTACTTCCTGTTGCATTTGTTAGATCCGTTCAATCGTCTCATCCAGGTAACTCGAGAGCAACTCACGATCTCGCTCTCATCTTTCTTCGCTTTCTCTTTAAACGACGAACGCGCTTCTTTCTCCACTTGGCTCTCATCTTCGTAGAAACTGTTAAGCTATGTTAGCAGCTACTCAACCAAAGACTAGCCAAGCTATTAGACACCAGGGGAGAACTCACACTTCTGCGAGGATGAAAGAAGATGGTTGTAAGAAAGATCCAGGGAGAGCCGCGGCGGAGCTCTTTGTGTGCGCCATGGCTGAGTCAGCACAGACTGCCGCTAAGGGCTCGCTAGTGCTGCGGGGTACGTGATTGGCTCGACTGTCATCCGTGCACTGTTAAGTTTACCGAGAGCTAATATTAGTCAGCTTGATGGACGGTATTGAAATCGGCGTTACAGTATAGACGTCATGACTTCGATATGGCAGAGGGAGTAGAAAGCTATTATGTGTGGCAAATAGTAGAATTGGATTCAATTCATGCTTCAATTCCTCATCTGTGCTACTGGACTCTTTGTCAATGCTACGACCTACATATATACATACTACAGAATGCTATGTAGGGCTGGATGCGATATTATTCCAGAAGCAAATCAAACTCATGCCGTATTAAAATGACGTAAATTACCAGATAACCTATGTTCAAAATCATCTGTGCTTTTCCATATCTTCATGCGAATCTCAGAGCTTTCCAAGCCCTAGCCCTATCCAACAATATGCACATGCGAAATGGGAACGGGAAGCAAAAATAAAGAAAAAAGAGAGATAAGACAAAAAAAAAAAAAAGAGAGAAATCATGATATCATGATATCCGTTAGTATAGGTAGCGGTAGTTGGGCGCCATATCGCCCATGTAAGCCAGTTCGTCCTCAGTTGGCACAGGTGCGGTGCCATTTGCCAGGGCACGGTCACGCCTGCGGTTATCCCACCAGCAGGCGGCGAAGTAGCACGTACACAGGGCAGCAGAGAAACAGAGGAAGGATAAACTAATGATATACCCTGGTCGGTACAGGGGAGCATCTTTCTCCAGGAAAGAGTAGGTGGATATAATTCCGCCAACTTGTTTGCTAGTTAGCTTTGTACCGGTGACAGAATGAAGGAGACTCACTGTTTCCAAACCCAATCTGCCATGCGGATCCTACGCCACGTCGTCGATGCCCTCCCAAGTTCATCGTAAACCAACATACGATGACTGGCATTGCGCTGTAACAGCCGCTTGTGACTAAGAAAAGAGCACCGTACTGGGTGTTCTTTTGATCCTTCCCATGGACATTCAGCAGAATGCCGTATCCTGCGATTGCAATGAGCATCGGAACCATCGTGAAAGCATACCGATGCTTCACTTTATCGGAGAGGTATGCGACCATCATGGAAAAGATGAATGCGACTGCCCATGGTGGAATCGAGTACAGATTCGTTTTGATACCTGGAAGGGTTAGATTCATTTCCAATACAGCCAAGGACAGTTGGACTCACTGCTGTAACCATAGGTCTGGATAATAGTTGGCGCAAAGTACGCATATCCTGCTGGCTGTCAGAACCTCTTCTGATGGAATGTGTATGGGATTTGTCTTACCGTAGGCTGTGACAACCTGACCAAAGTACATCCAACCGGCAATGATAATCTTGTCTGCTACCGGTCAATTTGCTGAAAGGATCAGGGGCAATGAAACATGACTCACAGTCCTTAAACACATCCAAGACATCGCGCCAGCCCAATTTAGCGTCGTGGTTGGCCTTTCCAACATCCTGAGACAGCTTCGCACGAAGGAACTCCCGCTCCTCTTCGTTGAGCCACTTAACCTCTTCCGGGAAGCCAGGGACGACGAAGAAGCAAATCAACCCAACGATAGCCGTGAGAATACCTTCGATGATGAAAACCCATCGCCAACCCGCAATCCCACGGATCCCGTCCATCTCTCCAATTCCAGCCGCGAGAACACCACCGAACGCACCGGCCAGAGTCGTGGAGCTGAAGAAAAAACTGAATCGCTTTTGCGCTTCGCTACGCTTATACCACATTCCCATCAGATAGAAACCTGTCCGTCTTTAGTTCGTATTCGAAGATCGTCAGGGAGGTAAGGGTCACGTACATCCGGGGAAGAGGCCAGTTTCGAACATTCCTATCGCGCGCAAGAATATTAGTATAAGCCGTATTCAATGAGTTGCCAAGGGCGATCTCTTACCTAGAAACCAGCGAGTAGTCATCAAACCACCCCAGTTCTTCACAAAACCCTGGCAAAGCATAGCAATGCCAAAACCAAACATGCATAGCGACACTGTATCGAATCAGCTGGGTTACACAGCCAAGGGGGGAAAGACAGGAACGTACACCAAACGTGCGGCTTCAATTTCTTGAGCAGGAGATTGGACGGAATCTCGAAGATGATATACGGAACGAAGAAAATGGTCAATGCGGTGTTGTATTTAGTCCCGTGCAAGATACCCAGGTCTTCCTTGAGTCCGAGAACCGCTGCATTACTGATATTGACACTGCGCAAAGTCAGAGGACTGCGCGCTTTTAATTATCCAAGGCGAAGGCATACCGATCCAAAAACGCCAACAGGTACATCACACATAAACACGGAATAACATGCCAGTCGACCTTGGCCATGAGCTTGCGCTCCGTCGTGGTCGTCAGCGGAGGGAGGTCCGACGAAGACATCTGGATCTGGCTTTCGCCTTTGTCCTCGGGATCTATAATGGACACGCGACGGCCGCATGTCAGCGAAAACATTCGAGGCATTGGTAAAATAGGAACGAGTGGAAGTGGAAAAATGGTGGCACTGGAACACGAACCTGTAGCGCCCATTGTTGGCGACGAGTTATATATACACAGGAGTAAATTATGGCGGAATTCGATTTGACAATGCTTGTGCGACGATGCAGGGCAAAAGGATTGACCGGGGGGGGGAGTGCAATTCAAAGAGTTTGCTTAGGGACAAGACATTGGCGCAGGATCGTGGTACAGCAAAAGGACGACTCTAGAGATGAATAGGAGGAGAAAGAGATAAGAGATGAGAAGACAAAGGTGAAATTGAAGAACAAGCTGAAAGAAAGATCAAATATGAACAAAAAAACAAATCCAATCAACCAAAGAGGGGAAAGCAGTTAAAATGACCCGAGGCCAAAACCCAGGCAAATCAGAGCGAAAAAGGAGCAGCAGTGCAGATCCGAGGGCGCCAGAGAGTCTATCCGCCAGCGATCTCGGCCCTTGCGCGAAGGCGTGGATACAGGGAATGATCTGTAATACATAAGCAGTCATTCCTGGAATGTCTGCATAATTCCTATCATCCATAGAGAATAATCTCTATGCTCTCATTCTGTAACTATAGAATTTGTACTCTGTACTTGTAGGGCCAATCACACCAAATCCTCGGTCCCGGTTAGGCTTCTCCGCAGTTCCAGTGCTTGGGGTCGTATTGTGTACCGTGGTATTTCAGTAAATACAGTAACTGGAATCATGTGTTTGGAGATATTCAACATAGGATACTCTGAGCTCTACAGAAGTATAGATATTATCAAAAATATACAGTAGCAATATTGTGCAAAATTCAATCTTCAGTCAAGCTTAAACTCAGCTGAGCTCGACCCACGAACTTCGCCGAACCCGGAGGATCTCCGCCACCCGTGGGTCCAGCCGGACTCTTGATATTTCTCCCCGATCTCATTGGTAATCTCCTCTCTCCACCGAATATCAAAGACTCAACAACTCGCAGATACGGCTTCCGACATGGTACAGAATAAGAAACAAAGAAACAAAGAATCGACGAACCGCGCTATCATTGCTTACTGTCTTGGTCCCTGTTACACGCACACGCGACAGTCAAGCTTCGAGGAATGCTGAGATGAGATCATCGGACGCTCTATGATTGGAAGACAGATGTGATAAACATAAAATAGTATTACCTTACAGACGCCCATGAGGTTCATATCGCAACTAACTAGACAAACATATGGACAAATAGCCCAAAACGGGAAGGTACGTGAGAGGCTGACAGATGACAAAGAAAAAAAAAAGACATGTCGTATAACACGCAGGATCTCCTCGGACAACTTGTACCACGTGCAATCATTCGGCATGCTGTGAAACAAGTGTCAATTTTTCTTTTTCCCTTCCCGATCTCGGTCTTACTTTCCCTGAATCAACTCAATGGCTTCTCGTCTTCTTCCACGGCTTTTCCCCAAGCCTTCTCGAAAGCCGAACCCGGATCGGTTTCTCCTACCACGACAGTTGATCCTGCATCCGCCGTGGGTGGTGTGAGCGAAGTAGTGTCTTCCTCCTCTTGATCAGTCATCAGTGACTCAGTCTTAATCTTCGGCTCGGATCCCGGCGATTCGAGATCAAAGTTCGAACTGTAGATCACAGCCGCGAAAGCTTCCAGTTCCCGAGCACCCTGGTCCATGGCTGTCAAATACTCATTCGGAGGGTTAGCCCCATTGCCAATCACATGTGCCTGACGCGCCAGCACTGCCAGCACATTAGCCAGTTTCGTCTTGCGCTCTGCAATCGTCGTTGTCGAGTGTAGCGGCTGGGTGGAAGTCTCTGGGGCCAACGAGGATTTGAACGCATCGTTTGCACACTTCCGCTCAATCAGAGTTGCAAATCCTTCGTTGTTCAACAGAGTCAGAACGTGGCCAAATGTCGGAGACTCGATCAAATCCGCCGTCTCGTCCAGGAGGTGTCTCAGCGTGGATGCTGTCTGGGGTGATGCAGCAGCTGTTACTCCAAGCACGCCAGATTCTACCAGGAGACTGTCTTCCTCCTCACGTGGCGGCAACAGATACGACAGCCATTTCTGGGATCTGCACGCGGTCAGTACAAGACAGTTTCGAAAGGGGCTGTAAAACATGCCTTCGCTCCTCTTCCGTGCTACCTTCGATCTTCATCCGAATCTGGACCGTCAATTCCGACAACTTGGATACCGAAATGTCTTCCCGGGGGTTCAGAGGACCAAATGTCTCCGTCACGGCAGCTTGTACCCGTTCCATCAACTGTTTCCACCCCTTATGAAGAAGCCACCAGCTGAAAGCAAGATACCGTCTGTTGGTCTCATAATCGTTACCCAGGGTTTGCGTAGGGTCGTCATCGTCATGGTCCTCAAGGCGAATTGTAGATGTGTTCGCAGGGGGTGTTGCCAAAGAGATCACGCTCGACAGGTAGTTCCGACGGCCAAGCAGGTTGAGTTGGATCCGAGTAAATATGGTCAAAAGGGACAAAGTGTAGATAAGAGTAAAGGCTCTGGTAATAGCTGCTTCCGTTAGCATCAACCATTCGCAATTCGCAGATCCCAGCAAGCAGAACATACAGAGAATCTTCACATCATTCCAGAGCTGAGTCTTGTTGCGCTTCACCCGCGGCGGCGATTGCTGCTGCTGTTCTTGTTGCTCCGGTTGCTGCTGTGGCTGTCCATCACCCTCACCGGGCGCCTCTCCAGCCTGGCTAGCATGTGCAAACCCTTCACTGGCTAAGCTCCGACGATCATCATCCGGCAAGCTGGGCGACACCGAGCTCAAATCCGATCCCGTAGCCTCCCCAGCATTCAACCGAGCTAGCCGCTCCGCCCGTTTCCTCTGCAATTCCTTTGTCAATTCCTCCACCGGTAGAGCCTCAAGGATATCCTCCGTCGCAGTGGGCAAAAGTGCAAGAACGGTGTAGGTGCAATCATTCTGGTTCTGTTCGAAGCGTCGTCGCAAACTATAATTCGACTCGCGTGTCAGCTCTTCCGTACGCGATCATTTGCTCTCGTTGATAACGGTTTCGGTCGACTAACTTCTCACGAGCAATTCTATCGCTGCTCATGCGCTCACGCGCTTCTGAGATCTTGGTCAACACGTATTGTCCCGCGAGGTAGCCGGCTCCGATGACGCCAGCACCGATCGCGAGGCCTTTGCGATTGCGGCGGAACCAGCGCCTCGTCGCACCGATCATGTTGTATTAGCTGTCTGGGTAGATTATCGTAGAAGAA